>OY720406.1:17959970-19217470 GCA_963082905.1 Oligia fasciuncula | reverse complement strand
AGCGTGTGCTGTGCCGTGTCCTCCGCCGCGCCGCAGTCGTGGCAGGCCGGGGTCTCCTCCCTTCCAATCCGGTGCAGGTGCGTTCCGAAACAGCCGTGGCCGGACAACACCTGCACCAGGCGGAACGAGAGGAAACCGTGGGACCGCTCGAGCCAGCCCTGCAGGACCGGACCGAGCGCGTCCAACGTGCGGCGGCCGAAGGCGGCGGTGGCGAGATCCTCCGTCCAGTGGAGGACGATGGCGTCCCTCGCCTCCCGCCGCACCGCCTCTCGTTCTTCGGCGACAGGGCGCTCCCCGAGCGCCCTCCGCTCCGCAGTCCACTCGTAGACTCTGGCGAGCACCCAAGCCTCCAACTCCCAAGGAGGGGTGCCGGCCAGAGCGCACGCCGCCGAAAAGCCTACGGAGCGGTAGGCCCTCGCCACCCGCTGTGCAATGGCCCTTTGGGGCTTGCGGAGGGCGGTCGCATTCTCCCTCCTGTGCAGGGAGTCCGCCCAGATGGGGGCCCCGTATAGGGCCATGCTCTTTAGAATGCCGGCATACAGGCGCCGGCATTTCTCCTTGGGCCCCCCCAGGTTCGGGAGGAGCCACGAGAGGGCGTCAGCAGCTTTCAGGAGGCGCGTCGACAGCCCGCTGAAATGCGGGCCGAAGCGCCACCTGTCGTCCAGCACCAGACCCAGATACTTCATCTGGGGCTGGACCGCTATCCTGACGCCCTCTACGACGATGTGCGCGTCGGGAGGGCAGCGCTGCCGAGGCCCGCGGAAGAATACGGCCTCGGTCTTGTGCAGCGCCACCTTCAATCCGAGCCGGCGGATCCTCTCTGCGACCAAGGATCCGCCAGCCGAGGCCAGACAGGCCGCGTCTCCAAAGTTCCTCCCCCGGGCAGTGAGGAGAGTGTCATCCGCGTAACAGATGACACTCGTGCCCGGAAGGAGGGCTCCCCGCAGGAGCCAATCGAACCCGATGTTCCACAGGGGGGGCCCCAGCACTGACCCCTGCGGAACACCGGACTCTGCGCCGTACCGCCTCACTGTGGCCGTCTTGTCTACGAGGAGGACCTCTCGGCCCTCCAAGTAGCTGGCCAGGAGGCTCTGCAGGTATTGGGGCACTCCGTGATATCGGAGCGCCTCCAATATCGTCGAGTGGGGAACGGAGTTGAAGGCATTTGCAATGTCGAACGACACCGCCAGCACTCCGTCCCCCGCCTCCACCGCCTCCTTCACCTGGCCTTTGAGCAGGGCCAGCGCGTCGATCGTCGAACGCCCTCGACGGAAGCCGAATTGGGCGTCCGACAGGTCCGGCCCCACTCCCCGCAAAAGACCAGCGAGCCGGGACGCGACGATCCCCTCGAACATCTTACCGACCTCATCGAGCAGGACGATGGGCCGGTATGCCGATGGGGAGTCCACCGGGCGTCCCTCCTTTCGGAGGAGGCAGAGCTGCCCCTCCTTCCAGAGCTTCGGGAACCTCCCAGCCGTAAAGCACGCGCTGAAGAGGTCCCGAAGCCTGTCCTCCATTTGCGAGGCGGCGATCGCCACCACCCGTGCCGGGACGCCGTCTGGTCCGGGGGCCGTCTTCTTCGCGCGGAGGCTGAGGACCCCCTCGCGGAATTCCGACGCCGTCACCGGGGGGACCTCCTCCTCCGGTGGAGCCGCCCCTTGCGGGGGAGCCATCGTTGGTGGGGCGAAGTCGGTCCTGCGCGGAAACAGGGACCGGACCACCCCATCCAGCAACGCTGGCTCGAGGGTCTCCGTCAGGGGGGGACCATAGGGGCGGAGCTGGTTCCGCGCCGCCTTGTATGGTCTCCCATAAGGGTCCCTGTCGAGACCCTCCAGCATCTCGGCCCTCGCCGAGTCCTCTGCAGCGCCCATCGCCGCCTTGAGGACCGTCTTCGCCTCTCGGTAAGAGGCGTAAAGGCGGTCCTCTTCCGCGGGGACGCGGTTTCGGGCGCTGCGGCGTCGGCTCCGCGTGTAGGCCCTTCTGGCCGCCACGCAGGCGCTCCGGAGACCCGACAGCTCCTCCGTCCACCAGTAGACGGCACGACGGGGAGGCGGGCGGCGAGACCGAGGCATGCTGGAGTCGCACACCTCGGTCAGGGACCCCCTGAGCCGGACCGCTGCGGCGTCCACGTCCAGGACCTCGACAGGGGGCGACAGCCAGTCCTGGAGGAAGGCCGCCTCCTCGGCAGCCTCCCGGTCCAGGCGGGTGAGTGCCCAACGCGGGAAGGGAGATTGCCCGGCGCGGGCCGTCACCCCCCCCCTGGGTGGAGATGTCGAACCGCACATATCGGTGGTCCGACAGCGTCTCCACCATCTCCACCCGCCAGTTGACGACGCGGGCGGCTAGCGCGGGGGTGGCAAACGAGACGTCCACCACCGACCCGCCGTGTTGCCGCACACACGTGTGGACCGCCCCCCTGTTGAGGAGGGACACACCGCACGAGGCCGCCCAAAACTCGACGGCGCGCCCCCGGACGTTGCAACCAGCCGCCGGGTTGCCCCAGGCCGCCGACTTGGCGTTCAGGTCGCCCAGCACCACGACCTGGCGTGGCGCCGCCCTCCCTACGACTGCGGTGAGGACCTCGAGGAAGTCCTCAAAGTCCGAGAGAGGGCGGTTTGGGGAGAAGTAGACCCCTACCAGGGCCATGTCTCCCCACGCGGCGGCCACGTATCCCGGTCCCCTCTCTAAGAGCGAGAGGGGAGGGGAGTCCGTGGAAGACCGCGACACCAACGCCACCAAGCCGTCCCGGTCGCCCAGCCAACGGCCGGGGACCGAGTAAGGCTCGGCGACCACCGCCAAGTCCACCAACCACTCAGCCATGGTCTGCATCAGCAGATCCTGGGCTGCCCTGCAGTGGTTGGCGTTCGCCTGGAGGATGCGATGTTCGACCCTATCCATCGATGGACATCGCACCCCCCTCCGCAGCCACCGTCGCAGGAACGACGGTGCTCTTGGCAGCCGCAGCAGGACCGGTCGGCGCCTGCGCTTTACCCCGCTTAAGGGGAGGATTGCAGTTCCTCCCCTTCATTATGTGGCCTGCCGGGCAGCCACTGGCGGCACACACCGCGCAGTGCGGCGTGGCGGCCTCGCAGGAGGCGGCTTTGTGGCCGTCCTTGCCGCAGCGGAAGCACGTGTCCGTCCTGTCCACCGCGGACGGACACAGGGGCCGGGTGTGTCCGATGCCGAGGCACCGGAAACACCGGAGAGGCTGTTCTTCGAGCGCCCGAACCGCACCCGAGCTGAACCCGACCAAGATCCGTCCCTTGGCAAGGACAGCCCTGGCGGCGGTGATTGGGCACTCGAGGCGTATGGTGCCCATGCCGCCGCGGCCGGGCCTTATGGCCCTGCCTTGGACCGCCGCGATGCCGCAGCCCCCTACCGCTGCGACCGCCGCCACCACCTCCTCTTTGGTGACGGAGTCGTCCAAGTCGGCCACCTCTATGGCCGCCGACTTGACCGGCCGGGCCACCTTGGCCGAATCGGCGATCGCCTCCTGCAGCTTGGCGGCAAATAGGTCGGCATGGGCACTCCCCTCCGCCCCCGGGAACTCGAAAATTCGAGCTCCGGCTTGCGTCTTGCGGCAAGTGACGCTGCCGATCCCCAATTGGGCGGGGTCGGCATTGGCACGCGCCCGCACCAAGACGGACGCGTACGTCTCCCCCCGTTCCGCAGCCTCTGCGGTGAGCGTCACCACGACGGCCGCGGTTTTCGGGGGGACCAGGCGCCCCTTTCCCCTCCCTTTCCCTTTCGCCGTCCCCTTTCCCTTGCCGGTCGTCTGCGACTGGGTGGGAACGGTGGCGGCGCGGACGGCAGGGACGGCCGTCGCCGACTTCTTGCCCTTCCCCTTCCCCTTACGGACCACCTCCGTCCACTCGTTGGACGGGGTCGTCGAGGGGAGGAGGAGGGCGTCTTCCGCCTGGGCGGAGGTGGACGGTACCGGCTCACTCTGCCTCGTTTCCGCCGCAAGCGGCGGTCGGAGGCGCTTCTCCGGCAGGAGCCGGTCCTCTATTCCTGCTATGCAGGCTCTCGTGAAGGCCCTCTCCTCCCGTACCACCTTGCGGATAATTTCCTCAAGGTTGGGGGAGGGGCCCTCTGCCGCAGGGCTCGTTTTGGCCTGTTGTGGCCGGGCCGTGGCCTCAGCCAGCTTCTGATGAAGCTGGCTGACCTCCGACTGCAGGCGATCCACCTTCGCCTGCAGTTGCCGCGTCTCGTCAGTGGACTTGCGCAGTACCAGCTCCGCTACCACACCGCGCATGCTGGCGGCCCTGCATTTCAGGGCCTTCTGCAGGGTCCCCTTGAGGTTTGAGGACTTAGAGGCGACCTCCACGATCTCCTCCTCGTCCTCCTCCGCCATTTTCTCTAGCTCTGCTAGAGAGTGGTCCGCGTATAGGACGCGGGAAGCACCGTACCCGGCCTTAGCCCGGGCTACGTGCGCCCGCTTCTCCCTGGCGGCCACCCGCTCCTCCAGCTCCCGCTGTAGCTGATCCCGCCGGGCCAGGTCCAGCTGGCGTTGGGCGTTCGCGAGCCCAACGACATGGGTCTCCGCGGCCACCGTCGGCTTTTTAGCCTTCGGCACCCGCGTCGACCCCGAGGCCGAGGAGCCCTCGGACCCACCACTGAGGTGGGTTCGCTTTCGCGATCGGGAGTCGTCCAAGTCCGACACACTGACAAGTGAGTCGTTGTCGGACGAGTCCTCCGCCGTTCCAAATAGGCTCGCCGCAGAAGGCGCGCGGCTAGCCTCTGACGCCGAAGCGTCTGAGGGTTGGCCCTGAGAAGGGCCTTTGGTTTGGCCCTGAGAAGGGCCTTTTTTCTTTAAAAACCGCCCGAAGGCATCCCGCATAGGGCTCGACATTCTTCCCAGCAGATCGTAATACTCGCAAGTCAGAATAAAATAAAATAGCAACGATGCACAGTGCACTTTGGCCGTACCCAGTCTGCCACTCCGTTACGGTGGTCAGAGCTGGGCCGTTTCCAGGGGACACGACGAGGACGTAAGCACTGTGGGGTGGTCCCCCAACCTAACCTAACCTAACCTAACCTAACCTAACCTAACCTAACCTAACCTAACCTAACCTAACCTAACCTTTTTTTTTTTTTTTTGTTTTTTTTTTTTTGTTTGCGCTGGGAAAAAATGCATTACGCATACCCTCCCATCGGGGGATGGGGGGCTATGTGGGACTCCCCGGGATGTCCCGGTATACCCACTAAAATAACCCAGCGATACTCCCGCTTCGTCCTAGTGGCGGGGGACTGGGAAACCGGCAAAGCCTTGACGTCCAGTCCTCCGCCGACGATTGCCCTCCAAGGCGGACCCCTCACGCCCCCCCCGTGGGGAGGGGGAGAGGCCCGGGAGTTACAGACAAAGGTGGTGATGGGTGCAATGCGGGCGAAGGCACCCCCGTGCCTGTCGCCCGCCCATCGCCACCATGAGGAGGGAGAGGGCGGCGCCTTCTCCGACCCCTTCGTCTGCGGAGCGGCGCAGCGGCGCGCGCTCCGCCTCCTCCTTTTGCGAGGTTGCGTCCTCGCAAAAGGAGGCTGCTGCTGCTGCCCAGGCCCCCTCGCTCCCCAGCATGGCGTTGACCACGCCGGGAAGCGAGAGGTCCTGTCCGATCACCGGACCAGGGCGGTTTGGGGAGAAGTTGACCCCCACCAGGGCCAACTCTCCCCACGCGGGGGCCACGTATCCCGGTCCCCTCTCTAAGAGCGAGAGGGGAGGGGAGTCTGTGGGAGACCGCGACACCAGGATGCGATGCTCGACCCTGCCCATCAGTCGGACATCGCACCCCCCTCCGCAGCCACCGTCGCGGGAGCGACGGTGCTTTTCGCAGCAGCAGCAGGACCGGTCGGCGCCTGCGCTTTGCCCCGCTTAGGGGGAGGATTGCAGTTCCTCCCCCTCATCATGTGGTCTGCCGGGCAGCCACTGGCGGCACACACCGCGCAGTGCGGCGTGGCGGCCTCGCAGGAGGCGGCCTTGTGGCCCTCCTTGCCGCAGCGGAAGCATGTCTCGGTCCTGTCGACCGTGGACGGACACAGGGGCCGGGTGTGTCCGATGCCGAGGCACCGGAAACACCGCAGAGGCTGCTCCTCCAGTGCCCGGACTGCACCCGAGCTGTAGCCGACGGTGAGCCGACCCTTGGCAAGGACGGCTTTAGCAGCGGCGACTGGGCACTCCAGGCGAATGGTGCCCATGCCACCGCGGCCGGGCCTTATGTCCCTGCCTCGGACCGCCGCGATGCCACAGCCCCCTACCGCTGCGACCGCCGCCACCACCTCCTCCTTGGTGACCGAGTCGTCCAAGTCAGCGACCTCTATGGCCGCCGACTTGACCGGCCGGGCCACCTTGGCCGAATCGGCGATCACCTCCTTCAGCTTGGCGGCAAAGAGGTCCGCATGGGCACTCCCCTCCTTCCCCGGGAACTCAAAGATGCGAGCCCCGGCTTGCGTCTTGCGGCAAGTGACGCTGCCGATCCCCAGTTGGGTGGGATCGGCATTCGCCCGCGCCCGCACCAAGACGGACATGTAGGTCTCCCCTCGGTCCGCGGCCTCCGCGGTGAGAGTCA
Organism: Oligia fasciuncula; assembly: GCA_963082905.1. Lineage (NCBI taxonomy): Eukaryota > Metazoa > Arthropoda > Insecta > Lepidoptera > Noctuidae > Oligia > Oligia fasciuncula. Next base: position 19,210,910 of record OY720406.1, on the reverse strand, counting down.
CCACGACGGCCGCGGTTTTCGGGGGGACCAGCCGCCTCTTTCCCCTCCCTTTCGCCGTCGCCTTTCCCTTGCCGGTCGTCTGCTGCGACTGGCTGGGAGCGGTGGGGGCGCGGACGGCGGGGACGGCCGTCGCCGACTTCTTGGCCTTCCCCTTACGGACCACCTCCGTCCACTCGTTGGACGGGGTCGTCGAGGGGAGGAGGAGGGCGTCTTCCGCCTGGGCGGAGGTGGACGGTCCCGGCTCGCAATGCGTCGCATCCGCCGCAAGCGGCGGCCGGTGGCGCTTCTCCGGAAGGAGCCGGTCCTCGATGCCTGCAATGCAGGCTCTTGTGAAGGCCCTCTCCTCTCGCACCACCTTGCGGATGATGTCCTCAAGGTTGGAGGGAGGGCCCTCTGCTGCAGGGCTCGTCCCGGCCTGTTGTGGCCGGGCCGTGACCTCAGCCAGCTTCTGATGAAGCTGGCTGACCTCCGACTGCAGGCGATCCACCCTCGCCTGCAGCTGCCGCGTCTCGTCGCTGGTCGTTCGCTGCACCAGCTCCGCGACGACACCGCGCATGCTGGCGGCCCTACATTTCAGGGCCTTCTGCAGGGTGCCCTTCAGGTTGGAGGACTTAGAGGCGACCTCCACAATCTCCTCCTCGTCCTCTTCCGCCATCCTCTGCAGCTCCGCCAATGACCGGTCCGCGTACAGAACGCGGGACGCGCCGTACCCGGACTTGGCCCGGGCGACGTGCGCCCGCTTTTCCGCGGCAGCGACCCGCTCCTCCAGCTCCTGCTGGAGCTGAGCCCGCCGGGCCATGTCCAGCTGGCGTTGGGCGTTTGAGAGCCCAACGACATGGGTCTCCGCGGCCACCGTCGGCCTTCCAGCCTTCGGCAACCGCGTCGACCCCGAGCCCGAGGAGCCCTCGGACCCACCACTCCGGTGGATTCGCTTCAGCGAACGCGCTCCGGTGGAGTCGTCCGCGTCCGACACTGTGAGCAGCGAGTCGCTGTCAGACGACTCGTCCGCCGCTGCGAAGAAGCTAGCCGCAGAAGTCGCGCGGCCAGCTTCTGACGCCGAAGCGTCGGATTGGCCCTGAGAAGGGCCTTTTGGTTGGCCCTGAGAAGGGCCTTTTGGTTGGCCCTGAGAAGGGCCTTTTGTTTGCTTCGAAAAGCGCCCGCAGGCATCCCGCATAGGGCCCGACATTTCTCCCAGCAGGTTCGTAGCACGCAAGACAGGATAAAATAAAATATGATAGCTACGAATGCACAGTGCACTTTGGCCGTACCCAGTCTGCCACTCCGTTACGGTGGTCAGAGCTGGGCCGTTTCCAGGGGACACGACGAGGACGTAAGCACTGTGGGGTGGTCCCCCAACCTAACCTAACCTAACCTAACCTAACCTAACCTAACCTTTTTTTTTTTTTTTTTTTTTTTTTTTTTTTTTTTTTTTTTTTTTTTTTGTTTGCGCTGGGAAAAAATGCATTACGCATACCCACCCATCGGGGGATGGGGGGCTATGTGGGACTCCCCGGGCTAACCCGGTATACCCACTAAAATAACCCAGCGACACTCCCGCTTCGTCAGAGTGGCGGGGGACTGGGAAACCGGCAAAGCCTTGACATCCAGTCCTCCGCCGACGATGGCCCTCCAAGGCGGACCCCTCACGCCCCCCCCGTGGGGAGGGGGAAGGGCCCGGGAGTGACAGACGAAGGTGGTGATGGGTGCAATGCGGGCGAAGGCACCCCCGTGCCTGTCGCCCGCCCATCGCCACCATGAGGAGGGAGAGGACGGCGCCTTCTCCGACCCCTTCGTCTGCGGAGCGGCGCAGCGAGAGGGTCATCCTCCCGCGCGCGCTCCGCCTCCTCCTTTTGCGAGATTACGTCCTCGCAAAAGGAGGCTACCGCTGACCAGGCCCCCTCGCTCTCCAGCATGGCGTTGATCACGCTGGGGAGCGAGAGGTCCTGTCCGACCACCGCAGTCAGACCGCGGCGCAGCTCGGACCACGCTGGGCACACCTCGAGCGTGTGCTGTGCCGTGTCCTCCGCCGCGCCGCAGTCGTGGCAGGCCGGGGTCTCCTCCCTTCCAATCCGGTGCAGGTGCGTTCCGAAACAGCCGTGGCCGGACAACACCTGCACCAGGCGGAACGAGAGGAAACCGTGGGACCGCTCGAGCCAGCCCTGCAGGACCGGACCGAGCGCGTCCAACGTACGGCGGCCAAAGGCGGCGGTGGCGAGGTCCTCCGTCCAGTGGAGGACGATGGCGTCCCTCGCCTCCCGCCGCACCGCCTCTCGTTCTTCGGCGACGGGGCGCTCCCCGAGCGCCCTCCGCTCCGCAGTCCACTCGTAGACTCTGGCCAGCACCCAAGCCTCCAACTCCCAAGGAGGGGTGCCGGCCAGAGCGCACGCCGCCGAAAAGCCTACGGAGCGGTAGGCCCTCGCCACCCGCAGTGCAATGGCCCTTTGGGGCTTGCGGAGGGCGGTCGCATTCTCCCTCCTGTGGAGGGAGTCCGCCCAGATGGGGGCCCCGTACAGGGCCATGCTCTTCAGAATGCCGGCATAGAGGCGCCGGCATTTCTCCTTGGGCCCCCCCAGGTTCGGGAGGAGCCACGAGAGGGCGTCAGCAGCTTTCAACAGGCGCGTCGACAGCCCGCTGAAATGCGGGCCGAAGCGCCACCTGTCGTCCAGCACCAGACCCAGATACTTCATCTGGGGCTGGACCTCTACCCTGACGCCCTCTACGACGATGTGGGCGTCTGGAGGGCAGCGCTGCCGAGGCCCGCGAAAGAACACGGCCTCGGTCTTGTGCAGCGCCACCTTCAATCCCAGGCGGCGGATCCTCTCTGCGACCAAGGATCCGCCAGCCGAGGCCAGACAGGCCGCCTCCGCAAAGCTCCTCCCCCGGGCAGTGAGGAGAGTGTCATCCGCGTAGCAGATGACACTCGTACCCTCAAGGAGGGCCCCCCTCAAGAGCCAGTCGAACCCGATGTTCCACAGGGGGGGCCCCAGCACTGACCCCTGCGGAACACCGGACTCTGCGCCGTACCGCCTCACCGTGGCCGTCTTGTCCACGAGGAGGACCTCTCGGCCCTCCAAGTAGCTGGCCAGGAGGTTTCGCAGGTATTGGGGCACCCCGTGATACCGGAGCGCCTCCAATATCGTCGAGTGGGGGACGGAGTTGAAGGCATTTGCAATGTCGAACGACACCGCCAGCACTCCGTCCCCCGCCTCCACCGCCTCCTTCACCTGGCCTTTGAGCAGGGCCAGCGCATCGATCGTCGAACGCCCTCGACGGAAGCCGAATTGGGCGTCCGACAGATCCGGCCCCACTCCCCGCAAAAGGCCATTGAGCCGGGACGCGACGATCCCCTCGAACAACTTACCGACCTCATCGAGCAGGACGATGGGCCGGTATGCCGATGGGGAGTCCACCGGGCGTCCCTCCTTTCGGAGGAGGCAGAGCTGCCCCTCCTTCCAAAGCTTCGGGAACCTCCCAGCCGTAAAGCACGCGCTGAAGAGGTCCCGAAACCTTTCCTCCATTTGGGAGGCGGCGATCGCCACCACCCGTGCCGGGACGCCGTCTGGTCCGGGGGCCGTCTTCTTTGCGCGGAGACTGAGGACCCCCTCGCGGAATTCCGACGCAGTCACCGGAGGGACCTCCTCCTCCGGTGGAGCCGCCCCTTGCGGGGGAGCCATCGTTGGTGGGGCGAAGTCGGTCCTGCGCGGAAACAGGGACCGGACCACCCCATCCAGCAACGCTGGCTCGAGGGTCTCCGTCAGGGGGGGGACCATAGGGGCGAAGCTGGTTCCGCGCCGCCTTGTACGGTCTCCCATACGGGTCCCTATCGAGACCCTCCAGCATCTCGGCCCTCGCCGAGTCTTCTGCAGCACCCATCGCCGCCTTGAGGACCATCTTCGCCTCTCGGTAAGAGGTGTAAAGGCGGTCCTCTTCCGCGGGGACGCGGTTTCGGGCGCTGCGGCGTCGGCTCCGCGTGTAGGCCCTTCTGGCCGCCACGCAGGCGCTCCGGAGACCCGACAGCTCCTCCGTCCACCAATAGACGGCACGACGGGGAGGCGGGCGGCGAGACCGAGGCATGCTGGAGTCGCACACCTCGGTCAAGGACCCCCTGAGTCGGGCTGCTGCGGCGTCCACGTCCAGGACCTCGACAGGGGGCGACAGCCAGTCCTGGAGGAAGGCCGCCTCCTCGGCTGCCTCCCGGTCCAGGCGGGTGAGTGCCCACCGCGGGAAGGGAGATTGCCCGGCGCGGGCCGTCCCCCCCCCCTGGGTGGAGATGTCGAACCGCACATATCGGTGGTCCGACAACGTCTCCACCATCTCCACCCGCCAGTTGACGACGCGGGCGGCTAGCGCGGGGGTGGCAAACGAGACGTCCACCACCGACCCGCCGTGTTGCCGCACACACGTGTGGACCGCCCCCCTGTTGAGGAGGGACACACCGCACGAGGCCGCCCAAAACTCGACGGCGCGCCCCCGGACGTTGCAACCAGCCGCCGGGTTGCCCCAGGCCGCCGACTTGGCGTTCAGGTCGCCCAGCACCACGACCTGGCGTGGCGCCGCCCTCCCTACGACTGCGGTGAGGATCTCGAGGAAATCCTCAAAGTCCGAGAGAGGGCGGTTTGGGGAGAAGTAGACCCCTACCAGGGCCATGTCTCCCCACGCGGCGGCCACGTATCCCGGTCCCCTCTCTAAGAGCGAGAGGGGAGGGGAGTCCGTGGAAGACCGCGACACCAACGCCACCAAGCCGTCCCGGTCGCCCAGCCAACGGCCGGGGACCGAGTAAGGCTCGGCGACCACCGCCAAGTCCACCAACCACTCAGCCATGGTCTGCATCAGCAGATCCTGGGCTGCCCTGCAGTGGTTGGCGTTCGCCTGGAGGATGCGATGTTCGACCCTATCCATCGATGGTCATCGCACCCCCCTCCGCAGCCACCGTCGCAGGAACGACGGTGCTCTTGGCAGCCGCAGCAGGACCGGTCGGCGCCTGCGCTTTGCCCCGCTTAGGGGGAGGATTGCAGTTCCTCCCCCTCATCGTGTGGTCTGCCGGGCAGCCACTGGCGGCACACACCGCGCAGTGCGGCGTGGCGGCCTCGCAGGAGGCGGCTTTGTGGCCCTCCTTGCCGCAGCGGAAGCACGTGTCCGTCCTGTCCACCGCGGACGGACACAGGGGCCGGGTGTGTCCGATGCCGAGGCACCGGAAACACCGCAGAGGCTGCTCCTCCAGCGCCCGGACTGCACCCGAGCTGAACCCGACCGTGAGCCGTCCCTTGGCAAGGACGGCTTTGGCGGCGGCGATTGGGCACTCTAGGCGAATGGTCCCCATGCCGCCGCGGCCGGGCCTTATGGCCCTGCCTTGGACCGCCGCGATGCCGCAGCCCCCTACCGCTGCGACCGCCGCCACCACCTCCTCCTTGGTGACGGAGTCGTCCAAGTCGGCCACCTCTATGGCCGCCGACTTGACCGGCCGGGCCACCTTGGCCGAATCCGACACGACCTCCGCGAGCTTGGCTGCGAAGAGGTCCGCATGGGCACTCCCCTCTGCCCCCGGGAACTCGAAAATTCGAGCCCCGGCTTGTGTTCGCCGGCAAGAGACGCTGCCGATCCCCAACTGGGTGGGGTCGGCATTGGCACGCGCCCGCACCAAGACGGACGCGTACGTCTCCCCCCGTTCCGCAGCCTCCGCGGTGAGCGTCACTACGACGGCCGCGGTTTTCGGGGGGACAAGGCGCCCCTTTCCCCTCCCTCTCCCTTTCGCCTGGGTGGTTCGCGACTGGGTGGGAACGGTGGCGGCGTGGACAGCAGGGACGGCCGTCGCCGACTTCTTCCCTTTGCCCTTCCCCTTTCGGACCACCTCCGTCCACTCGTTGGACGGGGTCGTCGAGGGGAGGAGGAGGGCGTCTTCCGCTTGGGCGGAGGTGGACGGTCCCGGCTCGCAGGGCGTCGCATCCGCCGCAAGCGGCGGCCGGAGGCGCTTCTCCGGCAGGAGCCGGTCCTCAATGCCTGCGATGCAGGCTCTTGTGAAGGCCCTCTCCTCCCGTACCACCTTGCGGATAATTTCCTCAAGGTTGGGGGAGGGGCCCTCTGCCGCAGGGCTCGTTTTGGCCTGTTGTGGCCGGGCCGTGGCTTCAGCCAGCTTCTGATGAAGCTGGCTGACCTCCGACTGCAGGCGATCCACCTTCGCCTGCAGTTGCCGCGTCTCGTCGGAGGCCTTACGCTTGACCAGCTCTGCGACGACACCGCGCATGCTGGCGGCCCTACACTTCAGGGCCTTTTGCAAGGTACCCTTGAGATTTGAGGACTTAGAGGCGACCTCAACAATCTCCTCCTCGTCCTCCTCCGCCATTTTCTCCAGCTCGGCCAGAGAGTGGTCCGCGTAAACAACGCGGGACGCCCCGTACCCGGACTTGGCCCGGGTGACGTGCGCCCGCTTCTCCTTGGCGGCAACTCGCTCCTCCAGCTCTTGCTGGAGCTGAGCCCGCCGAGCCAGGTCCAGCTTGCGTTGGGCGTCCGCGAGCCCAACGACGTGGGTCTCCGCGGCCACCGTCGGCTTTTTAGCCTTCGGCAACCGCGTCGACCCCGAGGCCGAGGAGCCCTCGGACCCACCGCTCAGGTGGACTCGCTTTCGCGATCGCGAGTCTTCCGCGTCCGACACACTGATGAGTGAGTCATCGTTGTCGGACGAATCTTCCGCCGTTCCAAAGAAGCTAGCCGCAGACGGCGCGCGGCTAGCCTCAGACGCCGAAGCGTCGGATTGGCCCTGAGAAGGGCCTTTGGTTTGGCCCTGAGAAGGGCCTTTGGGTTGGTTGTTTTTCTTTAAAAAGCGCCCGCAGGCATCCCGCATGGGGCTCGACATAATAAAAACTCTCAGCAATTTCGCAACACACAAGACAGATAAAATAAAATTGATAGCTACGAATGCACAGTGCACTTTGGCCGTACCCAGTCTGCCACTCCGTTACGGTGGTCAGAGCTGGGCCGTTTCCAGGGGACACGACGAGGACGTAAGCACTGTGGGGTGGTCCCCCAACCTAACCTTTTTTTTTTTTTTTTTTTTTTTGTTTGCGCTGGGAAAAAATGCATTACGCATACCCTCCCATCGGGGGATGGGGGGCTATGTGGGACTCCCCGGGCTGACCCGGTATACCCACTAAAATAACCCAGCGACACTCCCGCTTCGTCAGAGTGGCGGGGGACTGGGAAACCGGCAAAGCCTTGACGTCCAGTCCTCCGCCGACGATGGCCCTCCAAGGCGGACCCCTCACGCCCCCCCCGTGGGGAGGGGGAAGGGCCCGGGAGTGAGAGACGAAGGTGGTGATGGGTGCAATGCGGGCGAGGGCACCCCCGTGCCTGTCGCCCGCCCATCGCCACCATGAGGAGGGAGAGGACGGCGCCTTCTCCGACCCCTTCGTCTGCGGAGCGGCGCAGCGAGAGGGTCATCCTCCCGCGCGCGCTCCGCCTCCTCCTTTTGCAAGATGACGTCCTCGCAAAAGGAGGCTACCGCTGACCAGGACCCCTCGCTCTCCAGCATGGCGTTGATCACGCTGGGGAGCGAGAGGTCCTGTCCGACCACCGCGGTCAGACCGCGGCGCGGCTCGGACCACGCTGGGCACACCTCGAGCGTGTGCTGTGCCGTGTCCTCCGCCGCGCCGCAGTCGTGGCAGGCCGGGGTCTCCTCCCTTCCAATCCGGTGCAGGTGCGTTCCGAAACAGCCGTGGCCGGACAACACCTGCACCAGGCGGAACGAGAGGAAACCGTGGGACCGCTCGAGCCAGCCCTGCAGGACCGGACCGAGCGCGTCCAACGTGCGGCGGCCGAAAGCGGCGGTGGCGAGGTCCTCCGTCCAGTGGAGGACGATGGCGTCCCTCGCCTCCCGCCGGACAGCTTCCCGTTCTTCGGCGACGGGGCGCTCCCCGAGCGCCCTCCGCTGCGCAGTCCACTCATAGACTCTGGCCAGCACCCAAGCCTCCAACTCCCAAGGAGGGGTGCCGGCCAGGGCGCACGCCGCCGAAAATCCCACCGAGCGGTAGGCCCTCGCCACCCGCAGTGCAATGGCCCTTTGGGGCTTGCGGAGGGCGGTCGCATTCTCCCTCCTGTGGAGGGAGTCCGCCCAGATGGGGGCCCCGTACAGGGCCATGCTCCGGAGTATCCCGGCATAGAGGCGCCGGCATTTCTCCTTGGGCCCCCCCAGGTTCGGGAGGAGCCACGAGAGGGCGTCAGCAGCTTTCAGGAGGCGCGTCGACAGCCCGCTGAAATGCGGGCCGAAGCGCCACCTGTCGTCCAGCACCAGACCCAGATACTTCATCTGGGGCTGGACCGCTATCCTGACGCCCTCTACGACGATGTGGGCGTCGGGAGGGCAGCGCTGGCGAGGCCCGCGAAAGAATACGGCCTCGGTCTTGTGCAGCGCCACCTTCAATCCGAGCCGGCGGATCCTCTCTGCGACCAAGGATCCGCCAGCCGAGGCCAGACAGGCCGCCTCCCCAAAGCTCCTCCCCCGGGCAGTGAGGAGAGTGTCATCCGCGTAGCAGATGACACTCGTACCCTCAAGGAGGGCCCCCCTCAGGAGCCAGTCGAACCCGATGTTCCACAGGGGGGGCCCCAGCACTGACCCCTGCGGAACACCGGACTCTGCGCCGTACCGCCTCACCGTGGCCGTCTTGTCCACAAGGAGGACCTCTCGGCCCTCCAAGTAGCTGGCCAGGAGGTTCTGGAGGTATTGGGGCACTCCGTGATACCGGAGCGCCTCCAATATCGTCGAGTGGGGGACGGAGTTGAAGGCATTTGCAATGTCGAACGACACCGCCAGCACTCCGTCCCCCGCCTCCACCGCCTCCTTCACCTGGCCTTTGAGCAGGGCCAGCGCGTCGATCGTCGAACGCCCTCGGCGGAAGCCGAATTGGGCGTCCGACAGGTCCGGCCCCACTCCCCGCAAAAGACCAGCGAGCCGGGACGCGACGATCCCCTCGAACATCTTACCGACCTCATCGAGCAGGACGATGGGCCGGTATGCCGATGGGGAGTCCACCGGGCGTCCCTCCTTTCGGAGGAGGCACAGCTGCCCCTCCTTCCAGAGTTTCGGGAACCTCCCAGCCGTAAAGCACGCGCTGAAGAGGTCCCGAAACCTTTCCTCCATTTGGGAGGCGGCGATCGCCACCACCCGTGCCGGGACGCCGTCTGGTCCGGGGGCCGTCTTCTTCGCGCGGAGGCTGAGGACCCCCTCGCGGAATTCCGACGCCGTCACCGGAGGGACCTCCTCCTCCGGTGGAGCCGCCCCTTGCGGGGGAGCCATCGTTGGTGGGGCGAAGTCGGTCCTGCGCGGAAACAGGGACCGGACCACCCCATCCAGCAACGCTGGCTCGAGGGTCTCCGTCAGGGGGGGACCGTAGGGGCGGAGCTGGTTCCGCGCCGCCTTGTACGGTCTCCCATAAGGGTCCCTGTCGAGACCCTCCAGCATCTCGGCCCTCGCCGAGTCCTCTGCAGCGCCCATCGCCGACTTGAGGACCGTCTTCGCCTCTCGGTAAGAGGCGTAAAGGCGGTCCTCTTCCGCGGGGACTCGGTTTCGGGCGCTGCGGCGTCGGCTCCGCGTGTAGGCCCTTCTGGCCGCCACGCAGGCGCTCCGGAGACCCGACAGCTCCTCCGTCCACCAATAGACGGCACGACGGGGAGGCGGGCGGCGAGACCGAGGCATGCTGGAGTCGCACACCTCGGTCAAGGACCCCCTGAGCCGGACCGCTGCGGCGTCCACGTCCAGGACCTCGACAGGGGGCGACAGCCAGTCCTGGAGAAAGGCCGCCTCCTCGGCTGCCTCCCGGTCCAGGCGGGTGAGTGCCCACCGCGGGAAGGGAGATTGCCCGGCGCGGGCCGTCCCCCCCCCCTGGGTGGAGATGTCGAACCGCACATATCGGTGGTCCGACAACGTCTCCACCATCTCCACCCGCCAGTTGACGACGCGGGCGGCTAGCGCGGGGGTGGCAAACGAGACGTCCACCACCGACCCGCCGTGTTGCCGCACACACGTGTGGACCGCCCCCCTGTTGAGGAGGGACACACCGCAAGAGGCCGCCCAAAACTCGACGGCGCGTCCCCGGACGTTGCAACCTGCGGCCGGGTTGCCCCAGGCCGCCGACTTGGCGTTCAGGTCGCCCAGCACCACGACCTGGCGTGGCGCCGCCCTCCCTACGACTGCGGTGAGGACCTCGAGGAAATCCTCAAAGTCCGAGAGAGGGCGGTTTGGGGAGAAGTAGACCCCTACCAGGGCCATGTCTCCCCACGCGGCGGCCACGTATCCCGGTCCCCTCTCTAAGAGCGAGAGGGGAGGGGAGTCCGTGGAAGACCGCGACACCAACGCCACCAAGCCGTCCCGGTCGCCCAGCCAACGGCCGGGGACCGAGTAAGGCTCGGCGACCACCGCCAAGTCCACCAACCACTCAGCCATGGTCTGCATCAGCAGATCCTGGGCTGCCCTGCAGTGGTTGGCGTTCGCCTGGAGGATGCGATGTTCGACCCTATCCATCGATGGTCATCGCACCCCCCTCCGCAGCCACCGTCGCAGGAACGACGGTGCTCTTGGCAGCCGCAGCAGGACCGGTCGGCGCCTGCGCTTTGCCCCGCTTAGGGGGAGGATTGCAATTCCTCCCCTTCATTATGTGGCCTGCCGGGCAGCCACTGGCGGCACACACCGCGCAGTGCGGCGTGGCGGCCTCGCAGGAGGCGGCCTTGTGGCCCTCCTTGCCGCAGCGAAAGCAGGTGTCCGTCCTGTCGACTGTGGACGGACACAGGGGCCGGGTGTGTCCGATGCCGAGGCACCGGAAACACCGCAGGGGCTGCTCTTCGAGCGCCCGAACCGCACCCGAGCTGAATCCGACCAAGATCCGTCCCTTGGCAAGGACAGCCCTGGCGGCGGTGATTGGGCACTCGAGGCGTATGGTGCCCATGCCGCCGCGGCCGGGCCTTATGGCCCTGCCTTGGACCGCCGCGATGCCGCAGCCCCCTATCGCTGCGACCGCCGCCACCACCTCCTCCTTGGTGACGGAGTCGTCCAAGTCGGCCACCTCTATGGCCGCCGACTTGACCGGCCGGGCCACCTTGGCCGAATCCGACACGACCTCCGCGAGCTTGGCTGCGAAGAGGTCCGCATGGGCACCCCCCTCCGCCCCCGGGAACTCGAAGATTCGAGCCCCGGCCTGCGTCTTGCGGCAGGTGACGCTGCCGATCCCCAACTGGGCGGGGTCGGCATTGGCACGCGCCCGCACCAAGACGGACGCGTACGTCTCCCCCCGTTCCGCAGCCTCTGCGGTGAGCGTCACTACGACGGCCGCGGTTTTCGGGGGGACCAGGCGCCCCTTTCCCCTCCCTTTGCCTTTCGCCGTCCCCTTTCCCTTGCCGGTCGTCTGCGACTGGGTGGGAACGGTGGCGGCGCGGACGGCAGGGACGGCCGTCGCCGACTTCTTGCCCTTCCCCTTGCCCTTGCGGACCACTTCCGTCCATGCGTTGGACGGGGTCGTCGAGGGGAGGAGGAGGGCGTCTTCCGCCTGGGCGGAGGTGGACGGTACCGGCTCGCTCCGCGTAGCATCCGCCGCAAGCGGCGGTCGGAGGCGCTTCTCCGGCAGGAGCCGGTCCTCTATTCCTGCTATGCAGGCTCTCGTGAAGGCCCTCTCCTCCCGTACTACCTTGCGGATAATTTCCTCAAGGTTGGAGGAGGGGCCCTCTGCCGCAGGGCTCGTCTTGGCCTGTTGTGGCCGGGCCGTGGCCTCAGCCAGCTTCTGATGAAGCTGGCTGACCTCCGACTGCAGGCGATCCACCTTCGCCTGCAGTTGCCGCGTCTCGTCGGAGGCCTTACGCTGGACCAGCTCCGCGACGACACCGCGCATGCTCGCGGCCCGGCACTTCAGGGCCTTTTGCAAGGTCCCCTTTAAGTTGGAGGACTTAGAGGCGACCTCCACGATCTCCTCCTCGTCCTCCTCCGCCATTTTTTGTAGCTCTGCCAGAGAGTAGTCCGCGTATAGGACGCGGGACGCACCGTACCCGGACTTGGCCCGGGCGACGTGCGCCCGCTTCTCCTTGGCGGCAATTCGCTCCTCCAGCTCTTGCTGTAGCTGATCCCGCCGAGCCAGGTCCAGCTGGCGTTGGGCGTTGGCGAGCCCAACGACATGGGTCTCCGCGGCCACCGTCGGCTTTTTAGCCTTCGGCAACCGCGTCGACCCTGAGGCCGAGGAGCCCTCGGACCCACCGCTCCGGTGTGTTCGCTTTCGCGATCGGGAGTCGTCCGCTTCCGACACACTGATGAGCGAGTCGTTGTCGGACGAGTCCTCCGCCGTTCCAAATAGGCTCGCCGCAGAAGGCGCGCGGCTAGCCTCTGACGCCGAAGCGTCTGAGGGTTGGCCCTGAGAAGGGCCTTTGGTTTGGCCCTGAGAAGGGCCTTTTTTCTTTTTTAAAAATCGCCCGCAGGCATCCCGCATAGGGCTAGACATAATAAAATAAAATATAAAATTCCGACAGGTTCGTAAACGCTCAAGACAGTTAAAATAAAATCGCAACGAAGGCACAGTGCACTTTGGCCGTACCCAGTCTGCCACTCCGTTACGGTGGTCAGAGCTGGGCCGTTTCCAGGGGACACGACGAGGACGTAAGCACTGTGGGGTGGTCCCCCAACCTAACCTTTTTTTTTTTTTTTTTTTTTTTTTGCGCTGGGAAAAAATGCATTACGCATACCCTCCCATCGGGGGATGGGGGGCTATGTGGGACTCCCCGGGCTGACCCGGTATACCCACTAAAATAACCCAGCGACACTCCCGCTTCGTCAGAGTGGCGGGGGACTGGGAAACCGGCAAAGCCTTGACGTCCAGTCCTCCGCCGACGATGGCCCTCCAAGGCGGACCCCTCACGCCCCCCCCGTGGGGAGGGGGAAGGGCCCGGGAGTGACAGACGAAGGTGGTGATGGGTGCAATGCGGGCGGAGGCACCCCCGTGCCTGTCGCCCGCCCATCGCCACCATGAGGAGGGAGAGGACGGCGCCTTCTCCGACCCCTTCGTCTGCGGAGCGGCGCAGCGAGAGGGTCGTCCTCCCGCGCGCGCTCCGCCTCCTCCTTTTGCGAGATCACGTCCTCGCAAAAGGAGGCGACCGCCGCCCAGGACCCCTCGCTCTCCAGCATGGCGTTGATCACGCTGGGAAGCGAGAGGTCCTGTCCGACCACCGCGGTCAGACCGCGGCGCAGCTCGGACCAAGCTGGGCACACTTCAAGCGTGTGCTGTGCCGTGTCCTCCGCCGCACCGCAGTCGTGGCAGGCCGGGGTCTCCTCCCTCCCGATCCGGTGCAGGTGCGTTCCGAAACAGCCGTGTCCGGACAACACCTGCACCAGACGGAACGAAAGGAAACCGTGGGACCGCTCGAGCCAGCCCTGCAGGACCGGACCGAGCGCGTCCAGCGTGCGGCGGCCGAAGGCGGCGGTGGCGAGGTCCTCCGTCCAGTGGAGGACGATGGCGTCCCTCGCCTCCCGCCGCACGGCTTCCCGCTCCTCGGCGACGGGGCGCTCCCCGAGCGCCCTCCGTTGCGCGGTCCACTCGTAGACTCTGGCCAGCACCCAAGCCTCCAACTCCCAAGGAGGGGTGCCGGCCAGAGCGCACGCCGCCGAAAAGCCCACCGAGCGGTAGGCCCTCGCCACCCGCAGTGCAATGGCCCTTTGGGGCTTGCGGATGGCGGTCGCATTCTCCCTCCTGTGGAGGGAGTCCGCCCAGATGGGAGCCCCGTATAGGGCCATGCTCTTCAGGATGCCGGCATAGAGGCGCCGGCATTTCTCCTTGGGCCCCCCAAGGTTCGGGAGGAGCCACGAGAGGGCGTCAGCGGCTTTCAGAAGGCGCGTCGACAGCCCGCTGAAATGCGGGCCGAAGCGCCACCTGTCGTCCAGCACCAGACCCAGATACTTCATCTGGGGCTGGACCGCTATCCTGACGCCCTCTACGACGATGTGGGCGTCTGGAGGGCAGCGCTGCCGAGGCCCGCGGAAGAATACGGCCTCGGTCTTGTGCAGCGCCACCTTCAATCCGAGCCGGCGGATCCTCTCTGCGACCAAGGATCCGCCAGCCGAGGCGAGACAGGCCGCCTCCCCAAAGCTCCTCCCCCGGGCAGTGAGGAGAGTGTCATCCGCGTAGCAGATGACACTCGTGCCCGGAAGGAGGGCTCCCCGCAGCAGCCAGTCGAAACCGATGTTCCACAGGGGGGGCCCCAGCACTGACCCCTGCGGAACACCGGACTCTGCGCCGTATCGCCTCACCGTGGCCGTTTTGTCCACGAGGAGGACCTCTCGGCCCTCCAAGTAGCTGGCCAGGAGGTTCCGCAGATATTGGGGCACTCCGTGATATCGGAGCGCCTCCAATATTGTCGAATGGGGGACGGAGTTGAAGGCATTTGCAATGTCGAACGACACCGCCAGCACTCCGTCCCCCGCCTCCACCGCCTCCTTCACCTGGCCTTTGAGCAGGGCCAGCGCGTCGATCGTCGAACGCCCTCGACGGAAGCCGAATTGGGCGTCCGACAGGTCCGGCCCCACTCCCCGCAAAAGACCAGCGAGCCGGGACGCGACGATCCCCTCGAACATCTTACCGACCTCATCGAGCAGGACGATGGGCCGGTATGCCGATGGGGAGTCCACCGGGCGTCCTTCCTTTCGGAGGAGGCAGAGCTGCCCCTCCTTCCACAGTTTCGGGAACCTCCCAGCCGTAAAGCACGCGCTGAAGAGGTCCCGAAACCTTTCCTCCATTTGGGAGGCGGCGATCGCCACCACCCGTGCCGGGACGCCGTCTGGTCCGGGGGCCGTCTTCTTGGCGCGGAGGCTGAGGACCCCCTCGCGGAATTCCGACGCCGTCACCGGGGGTACCTCCTCCTCCGGTGGAGCCGCCCCTTGCGGGGGAGCCATCGTTGGTGGGGCGAAGTCGGTCCTGCGCGGAAACAGGGACCGGACCACCCCATCCAGCAACGCTGGCTCGAGGGTCTCCGTCAGGGGGGGACCATAGGGGCGGAGCTGGTTCCGCGCCGCCTTGTACGGTCTCCCATACGGGTCCCTGTCGAGACCCTCCAGCATCTCGGCCCTCGCCGAGTCTTCTGCAGCGCCCATCGCCGCCTTGAGGACCGTCTTCGCCTCTCGGTAAGAGGCGTAAAGGCGGTCCTCTTCCGCGGGGACGCGGTTTCGGGCGCTGCGGCGTCGGCTCCGCGTGTAGGCCCTCCTGGCCGCCACGCAGGCGCTCCGGAGACCCGACAGCTCCTCCGTCCACCAATAGACGGCACGACGGGGAGGCGGGCGGCGTGACCGAGGCATGCTGGAGTCGCACACCTCGGTCAGGGACCCCCTGAGCCGGACCGCTGCGGCGTCCACGTCCAGGACCTCGACAGGGGGCGACAGCCAGTCCTGGAGGAAGGCCGCCTCCTCGGCTGCCTCTCGGTCCAGGCGGGTGAGTGCCCACCGCGGGAAGGGAGATTGCCCGGCGCGGGCCGTCCCCCCCCCCTGGGTGGAGATGTCGAACCGCACATATCGGTGGTCCGACAACGTCTCCACCATCTCCACCCGCCAGTTGACGACGCGGGCGGCTAGCGCGGGGGTGGCAAACGAGACGTCCACCACCGACCCGCCGTGTTGCCGCACACACGTGTGGACCGCCCCCCTGTTGAGGAGGGACACACCGCACGAGGCCGCCCAAAATTCGACGGCACGTCCCCGGACGTTGCAACCCGCGGCCGGGTTGCCCCAGGCCGCCGACTTGGCGTTCAGGTCGCCCAGCACCACGACCTGGCGTGGCGCCGCCCTCCCTACGACTGCGGTGAGGATCTCGAGGAAATCCTCAAAGTCCGAGAGAGGGCGGTTTGGGGAGAAGTAGACCCCTACTAGGGCCATGTCTCCCCACGCGGCGGCCACGTATCCCGGTCCCTTCTCTAAGAGCGAGAGGGGAGGGGAGTCCGTGGAAGACCGCGACACCAACGCCACCAAGCCGTCCCGGTCGCCCAGCCAACGGCCGGGGACCGAGTAAGGCTCGGCGACCACCGCCAAGTCCACCAACCACTCAGCCATGGTCTGCATCAGCAGATCCTGGGCTGCCCTGCAGTGGTTCCCCCAACCTAACCTAACCTAACCTTTTTTTTTTTTTTTTTTTTTTTGTTCCGGGGTGGAAAATCCTCATGGATGTCCGCCGCCCTGGGGTGGGCGGCGGGGTCTGTCAGACTCTTACTGACTAAAAACCACCCCGGTGTTCCGTCCCACACCTACGCCGGGGGTCGCGGGAACGTACGATCCTTCCGCAACCCCCGACTGGTGCCGGCCCGCCACTGCGGGCCTCGTCGGGTCAGGGGGGGGAGTGAGGTGTTTGACTCCCCCCGTGACGTCTAAGAGGGGCGCGCGTGGAACACTACGCGCCGCCACCTCGGGTCCTGATGTGTGGGGGGCGACGGACGTCCCCGAGTCCGTCGCCCCTGGACCCATTTAGGGGGGCTGGAAGAGGGCGTTGTCCGCCCTCCGCCGACGCCCGGTGCGCCTGCTGCGGGCCGGGTGAGTGGACGAGATCTCCCTCTCCCTTTCCGCAGCCTCCTTCTGCGAGATGACCGTTTCGCAGAAGGAAACCACCGCGTCCCAGGACTCTTCGCTGCCGACCATCGACTCGACCACGGCCGGCAGCGACAGGTCACTGCCTACTTCTGAGATGAGGGCACGGCGCGGCCCCTCCCAAGCGGCACACTCTGCCAGCGTATGCCACGCCGTGTCCTCCCGGCAGTCGACGCAGTGGTGACACCGGGCGTCCGGCTCCCTGTTTATGCGACACAGGTACTTCCCGAAGCAACCATGCCCCGAGAGCACCTGCGTCACCCGAAACGACAGGGAGCCGTGCCTCCTCCCGAGCCAGCGCTCGAGCACTGGCTGGACCGCCCCGATGGTACCGAGGCCGGCGGTAGGGCGTGAAAGCCTGTCCCGCCAATCCGCCACCAGGACCTCGCGAAGCTGAGACCGACGCAGCTCCATATGGCGCTGCATCAGCCTTTCGCCTCGCGCCCGCGCTTCCTCACGCCACCGGTACAGTGACGCAAGTACTTTCGCCTCCAGGTCCCAGGGCGGGGATCCAGCCAGTACGCAAGCCGCCTCGTAGGAGATCGTGCGATAGCCCCGAACGACCCTGACGGCCATCGCTCTCTGCGGCTTCCGCAAGACTGCGATGCTACCGGCCGTCAGGTCAGTCGCCCAGATCGGGGCCCCATACAGGGCCATCGATCGCACGATCCCCACGTAGAGCCGCCTACAGGCGGCGCTCGGGCCCCCCAAATTGGGAAGCAGCGTTGACAGCGCCCCAGCCGCGCCCAACAATTTGGGCGCCAGCCGCCGGAAGTGGGGGCCGAAATCCCACCGGCTGTCGAGCACCAATCCCAGGTACTTCATGGTAGACTCGACAGCGATCCGAGCCCCCTCGACCACGATGTGTGAGCCGGGCGGCGGCGCCCGCCGGGGGCCATGAAACACCATGGCCTCCGACTTGTTGAGGGCCACCTCCAGGCCCAGGCGACGTATGCGGCTCACCACCTGTGACACCGCATCCGTCACTAGCAACGCTGCCTCCCTGTGCGAGCTCCCCCGGGCAGTGACCAGCGTGTCATCGGCATAACACGTCAGGTCCACGCCCGGTTGGAGCTCACCCCTCAACACCCAGTCGTACCCGATGTTCCACAGGGGCGGGCCTACGACCGAGCCCTGTGGAACACCGCACGACACGCGGTGCTGGCGTTCGCCATCGCGTCCCATGTAGGTGACACTCCTCTCCGACAGATAAGCCCCAACAATGCGGCGGAGGTAGGGAGGCACCCGATGATACCTCAGTGCCTCCCGAATACAACTCCAGGGCAGGGTGTTGAAGGCGTTGGAGATGTCCAAGGACACCGCCAACAACACCTCGCCCCGGGCCACCGCTTCCTCCGCCAGGACTCTCACCCGCGACACAGCGTGAATGGTTGAGCGCCCGTGCCGAAAACCGAACTGGCTGCCGTCCAGGTCCGGCCCCTCTCCGCACAAGTGGCTGACGAGGCGGGCTGCGATTATCCGCTCAAACAGCTTACCCACCTCGTCTAGCAGCACTATGGGCCGGTACGCGGACGGCGAGTCCGCGGGGCGCCCCGGCTTCCTGAGCAGGACCAGACGACCAGATTTCCACAAAGTGGGAAACTGGCCCTGCTCAAGGCACGCTGTGTAGAGTCCTCTCAGTTGGGGCTCAAGCTCCTTCAGAGCGAGGGCTAACACGCAGCCGTGGATCCCGTCGGGCCCCGGAGCCACGTTCTTGGCCCGGAGCCGCATCACGGCTGCCCCCATCTCTGCCTCTGTCACCTCTGGGACGCTGATGGCGTTCTCTTCAGCAGACTCTGCGGCTGTGGGCAAAGCCATCGGCGGCGGAGTGTGCTCCGCTCTTGCCGGGAAGAGGGCTGCGACTACCTCCTCCAGCAGCTCGGGTTGAAGACTCTCCGTGAGTGGGGGCGCCGCGGCTCGAAGTTTCCCTCGAACCGCGCGATAAGGGCGCCCCCACGGATCCCCGTCTAGAGTCTCCAACATCTCCTCCCTGGCTCGCGTCTTCGCCTCGTCGATGGCCAGCCACAGAGTCCTCTTCGCCGCGCGGTACACCTCATACAGCGCGGCTTCTTCGTCAGGGACCCGACGACGTCTCCTTCGGTATCGGGTGTACCGGCGCCTGACCGCCACGCACGCGACGCGCAGCTGCGCGATCTCGGCGGTCCACCAGTACACCTGGCGCCTTGCCGACTGTGCGTGGACCCGGGGCATGGACGCGTCGCTGATTTGCGTCATCGCCCCGCGGAACCACAGCGCCTCCTGCTCGACGTCGACGGGTCCGTCCGTTGCCGACTCCCGGAACCAGGCCTGGACAATAGCAGCCTCCTCGAGAAGCTCCCTGTCGATGCGCTTTCGCGCCCAGCGCGGACCGTCCGCACGCGGGGCCGGAAAACCGCGGCCGCCGGCGGTCTGGGCGGAGACGTCGAAACGGATGTACCTGTGATCCGACAACGTCTCCACCTCCGCGGCGACACGCCAGTCGCGGACACGGCTCGCGACAGCAGGGCTAGCGAGCGAGACGTCCACTATAGACCCGCCCCGCTGCCGCACGCACGTGTGCACCGAGCCCCGATTTAGGACAGTCAAGCCAGTCGTGACCGCCCACTCCTCCAGCACCTCGCCCCTAGCATCGGTCACTGGAGATCCCCACGCCGCAGACTTGGCGTTGAGATCCCCCAGCAACAGCACCGGGCGAGGGTGGAGTCGGCCCACGACGGCACCCAACTCGACAAGGAACCTCTCGAAGTCGGCGAGACTCTTGTTGGGCGAAAAGTACGCCCCAACCGTGCCAATGCCGTCCACGAGGGCGGCCACCCAGCCGTGACCTCGGGACGGGTCGGCAAGAGTCCCGCCAATGATGGCTACCAAACCGTCCAGGTCTCCCACCCAGTTATCCCTGGGGGGGACAAAGTACGGTTCGGCAACCACAGCCACATGAATCGACCACTCTGCCATGCTCTGGAGCAAGAGATCCTGAGCTCTAGCAGAGTGGTTGATATTGCCCTGGAGGAAATGGTAGAGCGCCATTATGCGCAATCCATTCCCTCCGCACCATTCCTAGGCCGGGAGTCGGCCGCAGGGCTGCCAGGCTGAGGGGGGGGTAGAGAGCCCCCGGCAGCCTTGGCACCCTTTCTCTTCCCTTTCTGGGCAGGCACGCCACAGGCCTTTCCGCCTGCTCTGTGCCCAGCGGGCCTCCCTGCAGCTGTACAGAGGCTGCAGTTTGGCGCCGCGGAGCACTGGGCCGCCTTGTGGCCGGCCTGACCGCAGCGATAGCACTGCTCACTGCGGTCTACTGAAGTGCACCGTGCCCTGACATGCCCAATGTCGAGGCAACGGTAGCACCGCAAGGCCCTGGGTTGCAGCAGCTTCACCCTCGCTGCAACCCATCCCACCAACAGACGCCCAGCGTCGGCGACTTTGTTCGCCGCCACCACCGGGCACCGTACCCAGATCGCGCCGAGCCCAGAAGCGTCGACGCGAATCTCGCCCGTCCGCACGTTCTCGGGCGGACATCCTCCAGCTCTGGCGACAGCCGCCGCGACCTCGGCCGGAGTCGTCGAGTCGTCCAGTCCGTCGACGCGCATTTCAGCGGTCTTCATCGGCCTGGACACCCGAACGTCCTCCGGGTTGAGGACCTCCTTCAGCTTGGCGGCCAGGACGTCCGCCTTTTCACCGCTAGAGGCACCCGACACCTCTAGCAGTCGCGCCCCCGTAATCGCCGGCCTCATTCTGAGGCCGGACGGTATGCCAAGGTCGGGGAACGCGACTTTGGCTTTTGCCTCCGTAAGGACCGCCTTATAGGAGACGCCCCTTTCGACGGCTCCGGGCTGCAGCGTAATCACTACAGCCGCGGAGCGTGGGGCTCTGACCCTAGGCGTCCCCTGAGCCTTCTTGGGTGCCGGTGCTCCAGCGGATGCCAGTGGCGGCTGTGCCGCCTTCTTCCTACGGCGGCCCCTCTTGACGACCGTCGTCCAGGTCTCCGTGGTGGACCCGGGCGCAGTCGCCGAGGGTGCGGTCGCCGGGGCTGCAGTCGCCGAGGCCGCGGCCGCTTGGGGCGCGGCCGTCCGGGTAGCGGACGCGGACTTTTTGGCCCCCTTCCCGGCCTGACTCGACCCAGCCACCGCGGCCCTTGGCCCTGGTTTTTCTGGCCCTTTCTCCCTCCGTTTGTCCGCAGCGAGCGGTGGGCGAAGGTTTTCGGCCGGGAGGAGTCTAGCCTCTATGGCCTCCAACCGGGCACCCACCATACTCCCACACTGCATCATGCAGATGCGCGCGATCCTCTCGACCTCCGCATCCGCAAGTGCAGGAGCCAACGACGGAGCTGGAAACGGAGCCAACGCCGGGGCCGCGCCGGGAGAGTTGCCAACGGCCGGGGGAGTTGCCCTCTGGGCAGCAAACTGCCGTTTGAGGTCCTCCAGCTCGGATCGGAGACGGCTGTTCTCCTCCCATAACTTCGCCGTCTCCTCCGTGCTCGTGCGATTAAGGAGGACCCCAACCGCCTCCTTGATGTCGTCAGCCGCCTCCTTTAGGGCGCGCGTGAACGTGCCCTTCAGGCTACCGGATTTGGTGGCAACCTTTAGGACGACATCCACGCCGTCCATCACTTGGCGGCTGAGAGCCACCGCCGACACGCTCCCCCCGGCAGCTATCCGAGCGGATCGCCGCTCTCGGGCCTGTCGGGCCAACTCGCTGACTTCGTCAGCCGCGACAGCCTTCCTTTGCGCCCGCTTAGCAGCGTTCGCCTCCGCCTTGTTGGACCCCAGCAAGGGCCCGGGGTCACTCTCCGCGCCCTCCGTCGGACGCGCTACGGGAGCTGGTGTTGCGGGCCGAGAGATCGGCACAAATCGACCCGCACGGTCACGGCCGGGAGCTCCGCTCGCGCGACCCCGCCCTCTCTGTGCCGTTGGCACCTTGGCGGCCGACAGGTTCTCTTCACTGGAAGAGAGGCCCATCGACCCCGAGTCCCTGCTTAGCGGGCGCTTCCTCCAAAATTTGGAGGTGCACTCCTGGAAGTTTAAGTCCTTTTCAGGACATGAGCCTACTCGGCTCTTGTTGCCGTCAACGATGGCAAACGGTTCTTTTGCATCGCACAGGCGCTCCAGGCTAACCCGGAGCTCCTTTTCTTGCGACGCAAGTGGTTGACGCAGGTCGGCGGTGGTCTGCCGGCCCACGAGACTATTGGTGCCCCCCCCAGATACGAAGGGGCTGCCTTCCGAAGAAGGGCGGGATTGTCCCTCCTTGGGTAGGAGGGTACCCGCCTGGGGAATAGTTTTTCCATTAGCCTTTTCCATGTTTTCCTTTTAAGGGTGAGGTCCCTTTTCGCCGCGCTAACGACCGGATCCCCTCCGGCCATTCATCCCCTCGGCGCGCTAGACCTTGGGATTGGGGTGATTTTTTATAGAGGTTGTCTACCTCGCGGCCCGGGCCTCAGTGGCCCGGACCCCCGGTCCTGTCAATTCAGGATTACGGGGTGGCCGACGGTTGGGCAGAACCAACCGCCGCCCCGGCGTCCCCACGCTGCCGCCGGATGCCGGACAGACGCAGCGCGGACATTGGACACCCTCCACTACCCACGCTCTCGCAGGTACAGCGGCGCGAACCGCCCCTACCCAGTCTACGCCCACTCACATCCCTCTGTAATCAGAGGAGGAGTGGACGTATGACCGTCCATCTGTAGCCCGGTTCCCTTCACCGACCATCAAGGATGATCGGTGATTGGAACCTGACCTTCCCCCGTGTGTTGAAAATTAGCCGCCAGCCCCAAGTGTCCACCAAAACCTAGTGGGCAGTTGGTGCTGACGTTGCCCAGGATGCGCCACGAGGAGGCTTTCAACATGCACCCCAACCTAACCTTTTTTTTTTTTTTTTTTGTTTGCGCTGGGAAAAAATGCATTACGCATACCCTCCCATCGGGGGATGGGGGGCTATGTGGGACTCCCCGGGCTGACCCGGTATACCCACTAAAATAACCCAGCGACACTCCCGCTTCGTCAGAGTGGCGGGGGACTGGGAAACCGGCTAAGCCTTGACATCCAGTCCTCCGCCGACGATGGCCCTCCAAGGCGGGCCCCTCACGCCCCCCCCGTGGGGAGGGGGAAGGGCCCGGGAGTGACAGACGAAGGTGGTGATGGGTGCAATGCGGGCGAAGGCACCCCCGTGCCTGTCGCCCGCCCATCGCCACCATGAGGAGGGAGAGGACGGCGCCTTCTCCGACCCCTTCGTCTGCGGAGCGGCGCAGCGAGAGGGTCATCCTCCCGCGCGCGCTCCGCCTCCTCCTTTTGCGAGATTACGTCCTCGCAAAAGGAGGCTACCGCTGACCAGGACTCCTCGCTCTCCAGCATGGCGTTGATCACGCTGGGGAGCGAGAGGTCCTGTCCGACCACTGCTGTCAGACCGCGGCGCAGCTCGGACCACGCTGGGCACACCTCCAGCGTGTGCTGTGCCGTGTCCTCCGCCGCGCCGCAGTCGTGGCAGGCCGGGGTCTCCTCCCTTCCAATCCGGTGCAGGTGCGTTCCGAAACAGCCGTGGCCGGACAACACCTGCACCAGGCGGAACGAGAGGAAACCGTGGGACCGCTCGAGCCAGCCCTGCAGGACCGGACCGAGCGCGTCCAACGTACGGCGGCCGAAGGCGGCGGTGGCGAGGTCCTCCGTCCAGTGGAGGACGATGGCGTCCCTCGCCTCCCGCCGCACGGCCTGTCGCCCGCCCATCGCCACCATGAGGAGGGAGAGGGCGGCGCCTTCTCCGACCCCTTCGTCTGCGGAGCGGCGCAGCGAGAGGGTCATCCCCCCGCGCGCGCTCCGCCTCCTCCTTTTGCGAGATTGCGTCCTCGCAAAAGGAGGCTACTGCTGCTGCCCAGGCCCCCTCGCTCCCCAGCATGGCGTTGACCACGCCGGGAAGCGAGAGGTCCTGTCCGATCACCGGACCAGGGCGGTTTGGGGAGAAGTTGACCCCTACCAGGGCCAACTCTCCCCACGCGGCGGCCACGTATCCCGGTCCCCTCTCTAAGAGCGAGAGGGGAGGGGAGTCCGTGGAAGACCGCGACACCTGGATGCGATGTTCGACCCTACCCATCAGTCGGACATCGCACCCCCCTCCGCAGCCACCGTCGCAGGAGCGACGGTGCTTTTCGCAGCAGCAGCAGGACCGGTCGGCGCCTGCGCTTTGCCCCGCTTAGGGGGAGGATTGCAGTTCCTCCCCCTCATCATGTGGTCTGCCGGGCAGCCACTGGCGGCACACACCGCGCAGTGCGGCGTGGCGGCCTCGCAGGAGGCGGCTTTGTGGCCCTCCTTGCCGCAACGGAAGCAAGTGTCCGTCCTGTCCACCGTGGACGGACACAGGGGCCGGGTGTGTCCGATGCCGAGGCACCGGAAACACCGCAGGGGCTGCTCCTCGAGCGCCCGGACCGCACCCGAGCTGTATCCGACGGTAAGCCGTCCCTTGGCAAGGACGGCTTTGGCAGCGGCGATTGGGCACTCTAGGCGGATGGTGCCCATGCCGCCGCGGCCGGGCCTTATGGCCCTGGCTTGGACCGCCGCGATGTCACAGCCCCCTACAGCTGCGACCGCCGCCACCACCTCCTCCTTGGTGACCGAGTCGTCCAAGTCAGCGACCTCTATGGCCGCAGACTTGACCGGTCGGGCCACCTTGGCCGAATCGGCGATTGCCTCCTTGAGCTTGGCGGCAAAGAGGTCCGCATGGGCACTCCCCTCCTTCCCCGGGAACTCGAAGATTCGAGCCCCGGCTTGCGTCTTGCGGCAAGTGACGCTGCCGATCCCCAGTTGGGTGGGATCGGCATTCGCACGCGCCCGCACCAAGACGGACATGTAGGTCTCCCCTCGGTCCGCAGCCTCCGCGGTGAGAGTCACCACGACGGCCGCGGTTTTCGGGGGGACCAGCCGCCTCTTTCCCTTCCCTTTCGCCGTCGCCTTTCCCTTGCCGGTCGTCTGCTGCGACTGGCTGGGAGCGGTGGGGGCGCGGACGGCGGGGACGGCCGTCGCCGACTTCTTGGCCTTCCCCTTACGGACCACCTCCGTCCACTCGTTGGACGGGGTCGTCGAGGGGAGGAGGAGGGCGTCTTCCGCCTGGGAGGAGGTGGACGGTTCGCAGTGCGTCGCATCCGCCGCAAGCGGTGGCCGGAGGCGCTTCTCCGGCAGGAGCCGGTCCTCGATGCCTGCGATGCAGGCTCTCGTGTAGGCCCTCTCCTCCCGCACCACCTTGCGGATGATGTCCTCAAGGTTGGAGGGAGGGCCCTCTGCCGCAGGGCTCGTCTCGGCCTGTTGTGGTCGGGCCGTGACCTCAGCCAGCTTCTGATGAAGCTGGCTAACCTCCGACTGCAGGCGATCCACCCTCGCCTGCAGAACCTAACCTAACCTAACCTTTTTTTTTTTTTTTTTTTGTTTGCGCTGGGAAAAAAATGCATTACGCATACCCTCCCATCGGGGGATGGGGGGCTATGTGGGACTCCCCGGGCTGACCCGGTATACCCACTAAAATAACCCAGCGATACTCCCGCTTCGTCCTAGTGGCGGGGGACTGGGAAACCGGCAAAGCCTTGACGTCCAGTCCTCCGCCGACGATTGCCCTCCAAGGCGGACCTCACGCCCCCCCCGTGGGGAGGGGGAGAGGCCCGGGAGTTACAGACGAATGTGGTGATGGGTGCAATGCGGGCGAAGGCACCCCCGTGCCTGTCGCCCGCCCATCGCCACCATGAGGAGGGAGAGGGCGGCGCCTTCTCCGACCCCTTCGTCTGCGGAGCGGCGCAGCGAGAGGGTCATCCTCCCGCGCGCGCTCCGCCTCCTCCTTTTGCGAGATTGCGTCCTCGCAAAAGGAGGCTACTGCTGCTGCCCAGGCCCCCCCGCTCCCCAGCATGGCGTTGACCACGTCGGGAAGCGAGAGGTCCTGTCCGATCCCCGGACCAGGGCGGTTTGGGGAGAAGTTGTCCCCTACCAGGGCCAACTCTACCCACGCGGCGGCCACGTATCCCGGTCCCCTCTCTAAGAGCGAGAGGGGAGGGGAGTCCGTGGGAGACCGCGACACCAGGATGCGATGTTCGACCCTGCCCATCAGTCGGACATCGCACCCCCCTCCGCAGCCACCGTCGCGGGAGCGACGGTGCTTTTCGCAGCAGCAGCAGGACCGGTCGGCGCCTGTGCTTTGCCCCGCTTAGGGGGAGGATTGCAGTTCCTCCCCCTCATCATGTGGTCTGCAGGGCAGCCACTGGCGGCACACACCGCGCAGTGCGGCGTGGCGGCCTCGCAGGAGGCGGCCTTGTGGCCCCCCTTGCCGCAACGGAAGCATGTGTCCGTCCGGTCGACCGTGGACGGACACAGGGGCCGGGTGTGTCCGATGCCGAGGCACCGGAAACACCGCAGTGGCTGCTCCTCAAGAGCCCGGACTGCACCCGAGCTGTAGCCGACGGTGAGCCGTCCCTTGGCAAGGACGGCTTTAGCAGCGGCGACTGGGCACTCCAGGCGAATGGTGCCCATGCCGCCGCGGCCGGGCCTTATGTCCCTGCCTCGGACCGCCGCGATGCCACAGCCCCCTATCGCTGCGACCGCCGCCACCACCTCCTCCTTGGTGACGGAGTCGTCCAAGTCAGCGACCTCTATGGCCGCTGACTTGACGGGTCTGGCCACCTTGGCCGAATCGGCGATCACCTCCTTCAGCTTCGCGGCAAAGAGGTCCGCATGGGCACTCCCCTCCTTCCCCGGGAACTCGAAGATGCGGGCCCCGGCTTGCGTCTTGCGGCAAGTGACGCTGCCGATCCCCAGTTGGGTGGGATCGGCATTCGCACGCGCCCGCACCAAGACGGACATGTAGGTCTCCCCTCGGTCCGCAGCCTCCGCGGTGAGAGTCACCACGACGGCCGCGGTCTTCGGGGGGACCAGCCGCCTCTTTCCCTTCCCTTTCCCCGTCGCCTTTCCCTTGCCGGTCGTCTGCTGCGACTGGCTGGGAGCGGTGGGGGCGCGGACGGCAGGGACGGCCGTCGCCGACTTTTTGCCCTTCCCCTTGCGGACCACCTCCGTCCACTCGTTGGACGGGGTCGTTGAGGGGAGGAGGAGGGCGTCTTCCGCCTGGGAGGAGGACGGCCCCGGCTCGGACTGCCTCGTATCCGCCGCAAGCGGTGGTCGGAGGCGCTTCTCCGGCAGGAGCCGGTCCTCAATGCCTGCAATACAGGCCCTTGTGAAGGCCCTCTCCTCCCGCACCACCTTGCGGATTATGTCCTCAAGGTTGGAGGGAGGGCCCTCTGCCGCAGGGATCGTCTCGGCCTGTTGTAGCTGGGCCGTGACCTCAGCCAGCTTCTGATGAAGCTGGCTGACCTCCGACTGCAGGCGATCCACCCTCGCCTGCAGTTGCCGTGTCTCATCAGTGGACTTGCGCAGCACCAGCTCCGCGACGACACCGCGCATGCTGGCGGCCCTGCATTTCAGGGCCTTCTGCAGGGTGCCCTTCAGGTTGGAGGACTTAGAGGCGACCTCCACGATCTCCTCCTCGTCCTCCTCCGCCATTCTTTGCAGCTCCGCCAGAGACCGGTCCGCGTACAGAACGCGGGACGCGCCGTACCCGGACTTGGCCCGGGCGACGTGCGCCCGCTTTTCCGCGGCGGCGACCCGCTCCTCCAGCTCCTGCTGGAGCTGAGCCCGCCGAGCCAGGTCCAGCTGGCGTTGGGCGTTTGAGAGCCCAACGACATGGGTCTCCGCGGCCACCGTCGGCCTTCCAGCCTTCGGCAACCGCGTCGACCCCGAGCCCGAGGAGCCCTCGGACCCACCACTCCGGTGGATTCGCTTCCGCGATCGGGAGTCGTCCGCGTCCGACACGGTGAGTAGCGAGTCGTCAGACGACTCGTCCGCCGTTGCGAAGAAGCTAGCCGCAGAAGTCGCGCGGCCAGCCTCTGACGCCGAAGCGTCGGATTGGCCCTGAGAAGGGCCTTTTGGTTGGCCCTGAGAAGGGCCTTTTGGTTGCTTTATAAAGCGCCCGCAGGCATCCCGCATAGGGCTCGACATAATAAAATCCGACAGGTTCGTATACGCACAAGACAATAAAAACAGAATAAAATCGCAACGATGCACAGTGCACTTTGGCCGTACCCAGTCTGCCACTCCGTTACGGTGGTCAGAGCTGGGCCGTTTCCAGGGGACACGACGAGGACGTAAGCACTGTGGGGTGGTCCCCCAACCTAACCTAACCTAACCTTTTTTTTTTTTTTTTTTTTTTTTTTTTTTTTTTGTTTGCGCTGGGAAAAAATGCATTACGCATACCCTCCCATCGGGAGATGGGGGGCTATGTGGGACTCCCCGGGCTGACCCGGTATACCCACTAAAATAACCCAGCGACACTCCCGCTTCGTCAGAGTGGCGGGGGACTGGGAAACCGGCTAAGCCTTGACATCCAGTCCTCCGCCGACGATGGCCCTCCAAGGCGGACCCCTCACGCCCCCCCCGTGGGGAGGGGGAAGGGCCCGGGAGTGACAGACGAAGGTGGTGATGGGTGCAATGCGGGCGAAGGCACCCCCGTGCCTGTCGCCCGCCCATCGCCACCATGAGGAGGGAGAGGACGGCGCCTTCTCCGACCCCTTCGTCTGCGGAGCGGCGCAGCGAGAGGGTCATCCTCCCGCGCGCGCTCCGCCTCCTCCTTTTGCGAGATTACGTCCTCGCAAAAGGAGGCTACCGCTGACCAGGCCCCCTCGCTCTCCAGCATGGCGTTGATCACGCTGGGGAGCGAGAGGTCCTGTCCGACCACCGCGGTCAGACCGCGGCGCAGCTCGGACCACGCTGGGCACACCTCAAGCGTGTGCTGTGCCGTGTCCTCCGCCGCGCCGCAGTCGTGGCAGGCCGGGGTCTCCTCCCTTCCAATCCGGTGCAGGTGCGTTCCGAAACAGCCGTGGCCGGACAACACCTGCACCAGGCGGAACGAGAGGAAACCGTGGGACCGCTCGAGCCAGCCCTGCAGGACCGGACCGAGCGCGTCCAACGTGCGGCGGCCGAAGGCGGCGGTGGCGAGATCCTCCGTCCAGTGGAGGACGATGGCGTCCCTCGCCTCCCGCCGCACGGCTTCCCGTTCTTCGGCGACAGGGCGCTCCCCGAGCGACCTCCGCTGCGCAGTCCATTCGTAGACTCTGGCCAGCACCCAAGCCTCCAACTCCCAAGGAGGGGTGCCGGCCAGAGCGCACGCCGCCGAAAAGCCTACGGAGCGGTAGGCCCTCGCCACCCGCAGTGCAATGGCCCTTTGGGGCTTGCGGAGAGCGGTCGCATTCTCCCTCCTGTGGAGGGAGTCCGCCCAGATGGGGGCCCCGTATAGGGCCATGCTCTTCAGTATTCCGGCATACAGGCGTCGACATTTCTCCTTGGGCCCCCCCAAATTCGGGAGGAGCCACGAGAGGGCGTCAGCAGCTTTCAGGAGGCGCGTCGACAGCCCGCTGAAATGCGGGCCGAAGCGCCACCTGTCGTCCAGCACCAGACCCAGATACTTCATCTGGGGCTGGACCGCTATCCTGACGCCCTCTACCACAATGTGGGCGTCGGGAGGGCAGCGCTGCCGAGGCCCGCGAAAGAACACGGCCTCGGTCTTGTGCAGCGCCACCGTCAATCCCAGGCGGCGGATCCTCTCTGCGACCAAGGATCCGCCAGCCGAGGCCAGACAGGCCGCCTCCGCAAAGCTCCTCCCCCGGGCAGTGAGGAGAGTGTCATCCGCGTAGCAGATGACACTCGTACCCTCAAGGAGGGCCCCCCTTAGGAGCCAGTCGAACCCGATGTTCCACAGGGGGGGCCCCAGCACTGACCCCTGCGGAACACCGGACTCTGCGCCGTACCGCCTCACTGTGGCCGTCCTGTCCACGAGGAGGACCTCTCGGCCCTCCAGGTAGCTGGCCAGGAGGTTCCGCAGGTATTGGGGCACTCCGTGATACCGGAGCGCCTCCAATATCGTCGAGTGGGGGACGGAGTTGAAGGCATTTGCAATGTCGAACGACACCGCCAGCACTCCGTCCCCCGCCTCCACCGCCTCCTTCACCTGGCCTTTGAGCAGGGCCAGCGCGTCGATCGTCGAACGCCCTCGGCGGAAGCCGAATTGGGCGTCCGACAGGTCCGGCCCCACTCCCCGCAAAAGACCAGCGAGCCGGGACGCGACGATCCCCTCGAACATCTTACCGACCTCATCGAGCAGGACGATGGGCCGGTATGCCGATGGGGAGTCCACCGGGCGTCCCTCCTTTCGGAGGAGGCACAGCTGCCCCTCCTTCCATAGTTTCGGGAACCTCCCAGCCGTAAAGCACGCGCTGAAGAGGTCCCGAAACCTGTCCTCCATTTGGGTGGCGGCGATCGCCACCACCCGTGCCGGGACGCCGTCTGGTCCGGGGGCCGTCTTCTTCGCGCGGAGGCTGAGGACCCCCTCGCGGAATTCCGACGCCGTCACCGGAGGTACCTCCTCCTCCGGTGGAGCCGCCCCTTGCGGGGGAGCCATCGTTGGTGGGGCGAAGTCGGTCCTGCGCGGAAACAGGGACCGGACCACCCCATCCAGCAACGCTGGCTCGAGGGTCTCCGTCAGGGGGGGACCATAGGGGCGGAGCTGGTTCCGCGCCGCCTTGTATGGTCTCCCATAAGGGTCCCTGTCGAGACCCTCCAGCATCTCGGCCCTCGCCGAGTCCTCTGCAGCGCCCATCGCCGCCTTGAGGACCGTCTTCGCCTCTCGGTAAGAGGCGTAAAGGCGGTCCTCTTCCGCGGGGACGCGGTTTCGGGCGCTGCGGCGTCGGCTCCGCGTGTAGGCCCTTCTGGCCGCCACGCAGGCGCTTCGGAGACCCGACAGCTCCTCCGTCCACCAATAGACGGCACGACGGGGAGGCGGGCGGCGAGACCGAGGCATGCTGGAGTCGCACACCTCGGTCAAGGACCCCCTGAGTCGGACCGCTGCGACGTCCACGTCCAGGACCTCGACAGGGGGCGACAGCCAGTCTTGGAGGAAGGCCGCCTCCTCGGCTGCCTCCCGGTCCAGGCGGGTGAGTGCCCATCGCGGGAAGGGAGATTGCCCAGCGCGGGCCGTCCCCCCCCCCTGGGTGGAGATGTCGAACCGCACATATCGGTGGTCCGACAACGTCTCCACCATCTCCACCCGCCAGTTGACGACGCGGGCGGCTAGCGCGGGGGTGGCAAACGAGACGTCCACCACCGACCCGCCGTGTTGCCGCACACACGTGTGGACCGCCCCCCTGTTGAGGAGGGACACACCGCACGAGGCCGCCCAAAACTCGACGGCACGTCCCCGGACGTTGCAACCCGCGGCCGGGTTGCCCCAGGCCGCCGACTTGGCGTTCAGGTCGCCCAGCACCACGACCTGGCGTGGCGCCGCCCTCCCTACGACTGCGGTGAGGACCTCGAGGAAGTCCTCAAAGTCCGAGAGAGGGCGGTTTGGGGAGAAGTAGACCCCTACCAGGGCCATGTCTCCCCACGCGGCGGCCACGTATCCCGGTCCCCTCTCTAAGAGCGAGAGGGGAGGGGAGTCCGTGGAAGACCGCGACACCAACGCCACCAAGCCGTCCCGGTCGCCCAGCCAACGGCCGGGGACCGAGTAAGGCTCGGCGACCACCGCCAAGTCCACCAACCACTCAGCCATGGTCTGCATCAGCAGATCCTGGGCTGCCCTGCAGTGGTTGGCGTTCGCCTGGAGGATGCGATGTTCGACCCTATCCATCGATGGACATCGCACCCCCCTCCGCAGCCACCGTCGCAGGAACGACGGTGCTCTTGGCAGCCGCAGCAGGACCGGTCGGCGCCTGCGCTTTACCCCGCTTAAGGGGAGGATTGCAGTTCCTCCCCTTCATTATGTGGCCTGCCGGGCAGCCACTGGCGGCACACACCGCGCAGTGCGGCGTGGCGGCCTCGCAGGAGGCGGCTTTGTGGCCGTCCTTGCCGCAGCGGAAGCACGTGTCCGTCCTGTCCACCGCGGACGGACACAGGGGCCGGGTGTGTCCGATGCCGAGGCACCGGAAACACCGGAGAGGCTGTTCTTCGAGCGCCCGAACCGCACCCGAGCTGAACCCGACCAAGATCCGTCCCTTGGCAAGGACAGCCCTGGCGGCGGTGATTGGGCACTCGAGGCGTATGGTGCCCATGCCGCCGCGGCCGGGCCTTATGGCCCTGCCTTGGACCGCCGCGATGCCGCAGCCCCCTACCGCTGCGACCGCCGCCACCACCTCCTCTTTGGTGACGGAGTCGTCCAAGTCGGCCACCTCTATGGCCGCCGACTTGACCGGCCGGGCCACCTTGGCCGAATCGGCGATCGCCTCCTGCAGCTTGGCGGCAAATAGGTCGGCATGGGCACTCCCCTCCGCCCCCGGGAACTCGAAAATTCGAGCTCCGGCTTGCGTCTTGCGGCAAGTGACGCTGCCGATCCCCAATTGGGCGGGGTCGGCATTGGCACGCGCCCGCACCAAGACGGACGCGTACGTCTCCCCCCGTTCCGCAGCCTCTGCGGTGAGCGTCACCACGACGGCCGCGGTTTTCGGGGGGACCAGGCGCCCCTTTCCCCTCCCTTTCCCTTTCGCCGTCCCCTTTCCCTTGCCGGTCGTCTGCGACTGGGTGGGAACGGTGGCGGCGCGGACGGCAGGGACGGCCGTCGCCGACTTCTTGCCCTTCCCCTTCCCCTTACGGACCACCTCCGTCCACTCGTTGGACGGGGTCGTCGAGGGGAGGAGGAGGGCGTCTTCCGCCTGGGCGGAGGTGGACGGTACCGGCTCACTCTGCCTCGTTTCCGCCGCAAGCGGCGGTCGGAGGCGCTTCTCCGGCAGGAGCCGGTCCTCTATTCCTGCTATGCAGGCTCTCGTGAAGGCCCTCTCCTCCCGTACCACCTTGCGGATAATTTCCTCAAGGTTGGGGGAGGGGCCCTCTGCCGCAGGGCTCGTTTTGGCCTGTTGTGGCCGGGCCGTGGCCTCAGCCAGCTTCTGATGAAGCTGGCTGACCTCCGACTGCAGGCGATCCACCTTCGCCTGCAGTTGCCGCGTCTCGTCAGTGGACTTGCGCAGTACCAGCTCCGCTACCACACCGCGCATGCTGGCGGCCCTGCATTTCAGGGCCTTCTGCAGGGTCCCCTTGAGGTTTGAGGACTTAGAGGCGACCTCCACGATCTCCTCCTCGTCCTCCTCCGCCATTTTCTCTAGCTCTGCTAGAGAGTGGTCCGCGTATAGGACGCGGGAAGCACCGTACCCGGCCTTAGCCCGGGCTACGTGCGCCCGCTTCTCCCTGGCGGCCACCCGCTCCTCCAGCTCCCGCTGTAGCTGATCCCGCCGGGCCAGGTCCAGCTGGCGTTGGGCGTTCGCGAGCCCAACGACATGGGTCTCCGCGGCCACCGTCGGCTTTTTAGCCTTCGGCACCCGCGTCGACCCCGAGGCCGAGGAGCCCTCGGACCCACCACTGAGGTGGGTTCGCTTTCGCGATCGGGAGTCGTCCAAGTCCGACACACTGACAAGTGAGTCGTTGTCGGACGAGTCCTCCGCCGTTCCAAATAGGCTCGCCGCAGAAGGCGCGCGGCTAGCCTCTGACGCCGAAGCGTCTGAGGGTTGGCCCTGAGAAGGGCCTTTGGTTTGGCCCTGAGAAGGGCCTTTTTTCTTTAAAAACCGCCCGAAGGCATCCCGCATAGGGCTCGACATTCTTCCCAGCAGATCGTAATACTCGCAAGTCAGAATAAAATAAAATAGCAACGATGCACAGTGCACTTTGGCCGTACCCAGTCTGCCACTCCGTTACGGTGGTCAGAGCTGGGCCGTTTCCAGGGGACACGACGAGGACGTAAGCACTGTGGGGTGGTCCCCCAACCTAACCTAACCTTTTTTTTTTTTTTTTTTGTTTGCGCTGGGAAAAAATGCATTACGCATACCCTCCCATCGGGGGATGGGGGGCTATGTGGGACTCCCCGGGCTGTCCCGGTATACCCACTAAAATAACCCAGCGATACTCCCGCTTCGTCCTAGTGGCGGGGGACTGGGAAACCGGCAAAGCCTTGACGTCCAGTCCTCCGCCGACGATTGCCCACCAAGGCGGACCCCTCACGCCCCCCCGTGGGGAGGGGGAGGGGCCCGGGAGTTACAGACGAAGATGGTGATGGGTGCAATGCGGGCGAAGGCACCCCCGTGCCTGTCGCCCGCCCATCGCCACCATGAGGAGGGAGAGGGCGGCGCCTTCTCCGACCCCTTCGTCTGCGGAGCGGCGCAGCGGCGCGCGCTCCGCCTCCTCCTTTTGCGAGATTGCGTCCTCGCAAAAGGAGGCTACTGCTGCTGCCCAGGCCCCCTCGCTCCCCAGCATGGCGTTGACCACGCCGGGAAGCGAGAGGTCCTGTCCGATCCCCGGACCAGGGCGGTTTGGGGAGAAGTTGACCCCTACCAGGGCCAACTCTCCCCACGCGGCGGCCACGTATCCCGGTCCCCTCTCTAAGAGCGAGAGGGGAGGGGAGTCCGTGGGAGACCGCAACACCAGGATGCGATGCTCGACCCTGCCCATCAGTCGGACATCGCACCCCCCTCCGCAGCCACCGTCGCAGGAGCGACGGTGCTTTTCGCAGCAGCAGCAGGACCGCTCGGCGCCTGTGCTTTGCCCCGCGTAGGGGGAGGATTGCAGTTCCTCCCCCTCATCATGTGGTCTGCCGGGCAGCCACTGGCGGCACACACCGCGCAGTGCGGCGTGGCGGCCTCGCAGGAGGCGGCCTTGTGGCCCCCCTTGCCGCAACGGAAGCATGTGTCCGTCCTGTCGGTTGTGGACGGACACAGGGGCCGGGTGTGTCCGATGCCGAGGCACCGGAAACACCGCAGGGGTTGCTCCTCGAGCGCCCGGACTGCACCCGAGCTGTAGCCAACTGTGAGCCTTCCCTTGGCAAGGACGGCTTTGGCAGCGGCGACTGGGCACTCCAGGCGAATGGTGCCCATGCCGCCGCGGCCGGGCCTTATGTCCCTGCCTCGGACCGCCGCGATGTCACAGCCCCCTATCGCTGCGACCGCCGCCACCACCTCCTCCTTGGTGACGGAGTCGTCCAAGTCAGCGACCTCTATGGCCGCTGACTTGACCGGTCGGGCCACCTTGGCCGAATCAGCGATCACCTCCTTCAGTTTGGAGGCAAAGAGGTCCGCATGGGCACTCCCCTCCTTCCCCGGGAACTCGAAAATTCGAGCCCCGGCCTGAGTCCGCCTGCATGTCACGCTGCCGATCCCCAGTTGGGTGGGATCGGCATTCGCACGCGCCCGCACCAAGACCGACATGTAGGTCTCCCCTCGGTCCGCAGCCTCCGCGGTGAGAGTCACCACGACGGCCGCGGTTTTCGGGGGGACCAGCCGCCTCTTTCCCTTCCCTTTCCCCGTCGCCTTTCCCTTGCCGGTCGTCTGCTGCGACTGGCTGGGAGCGGTGGGGGCGCGGACGGCGGGGACGGCCGTCGCCGACTTCTTGGCCTTCCCCTTGCGGACCACCTCCGTCCACTCGTTGGACGGGGTCGTTGAGGGGAGGAGGAGGGCGTCTTCCGCCTGGGAGGAGGACGGTCCCGGCTCGGACTGCCTCGTATCCGCCGCAAGCGGTGGTCGGAGGCGCTTCTCCGGCAGGAGCCGGTCCTCAATGCCTGCAATACAGGCTCTTGTGAAGGCCCTCTCCTCCCGCACCACCTTGCGGATGATGTCCTCAAGGTTGGAGGGAGGGCCCTCTGCCGCAACGCTCGTTCCGGCCTGTTGTGGCCGGGCCGTGACCTCAGCCAGCTTCTGATGAAGCTGGCTGACCTCCGACTGCAGGCGATCCACCCTCGCCTGCAGTTGCCGCGTCTCGTCGCTGGTCGTGCGCTGCACCAGCTCCGCGACGACACCGCGCATGCTCGCGGCTCTACACTTTAGGGCCTTCTGCAGGGTGCCCTTCAGGTTCGAGGACTTAGAGGCGACCTCCACAATCTCCTCTTCGTCCTCTTCCGCCATCCTCTGGAGCTCCGCCAATGACCGGTCCGCGTACAGAACGCGGGACGCGCCGTACCCGGACTTGGCCCGGGTGACGTGCGCCCGCTTTTCCGCGGCAGCGACCCGCTCCTCCAGCTCCTGCTGGAGCTGAGCCCGCCGAGCCAGGTCCAGCTGGCGTTGGGCGTTTGAGAGCCCAACGACATGGGTCTCCGCGGCCACCGTCGGCCTTCCAGCCTTCGGCAACCGCGTCGACCCCGAGCCCGAGGAGCCCTCGGACCCACCACTCCGGTGGATTCGCTTCCGCGAACGGGAGTCGTCCGCGTCCGACACGGTGAGTAGCGAGTCGTCAGACGACTCGTCCGCCGTTGCGAAGAAGCTAGCCGCAGAAGTCGCGCGGCCAGCCTCTGACGCCGAAGCGTCGGATTGGCCCTGAGAAGGGCCTTTTGGTTGGCCCTGAGAAGGGCCTTTTGGTTGCTTTGTAAAGCGCCCGCAGGCATCCCGCATAGGGCTAGTCATAATAAAATTCCAACTGATTCGCAAACTCAACAAGGCAAAGATAAAATAAGCAGCGAATGCACAGTGCACTTTGGCCGTACCCAGTCTGCCACTCCGTTACGGTGGTCAGAGCTGGGCCGTTTCCAGGGGACACGACGAGGACGTAAGCACTGTGGGGTGGTCCCCCAACCTAACCTAACCTAACCTTTTTTTTTTTTTTTTTTTTGTTTGCGCTGGGAAAAAATGCATGCCTCGGTCTCGCCGCCCGCCTCCCCGTCGTGCCGTCTATTGGTGGACGGAGGAGCTGTCGGGTCTCCGGAGCGCCTGCGTGGTGGCACCCCCGTGCCTGTCGCCCGCCCATCGCCACCATGAGGAGGGAGAGGGCGGCGCCTTCTCCGACCCCTTCGTCTGCGGAGCGGCGCAGCGAGAGGGTCATCCTCCCGCGCGCGCTCCGCCTCCTCCTTTTGCGAGATTGCGTCCTCGCAAAAGGAGGCTACTGCTGCTGCCCAGGCCCCCCCGCTCCCCAGCATGGCGTTGACCACGTCGGGAAGCGAGAGGTCCTGTCCGATCCCCGGACCAGGGCGGTTTGGGGAGAAGTTGTCCCCTACCAGGGCCAACTCTCCCCACGCGGCGGCCACGTATCCCGGTCCCCTCTCTAAGAGCGAGAGGGGAGGGGAGTCCGTGGGAGACCGCGACACCAGGATGCGATGTTCGACCCTGCCCATCAGTCGGACATCGCACCCCCCTCCGCAGCCACCGTCGCGGGAGCGACGGTGCTTTTCGCAGCAGCAGCAGGACCGGTCGGCGCCTGTGCTTTGCCCCGCTTAGGGGGAGGATTGCAGTTCCTCCCCCTCATCATGTGGTCTGCAGGGCAGCCACTGGCGGCACACACCGCGCAGTGCGGCGTGGCGGCCTCGCAGGAGGCGGCCTTGTGGCCCCCCTTGCCGCAACGGAAGCATGTGTCCGTCCGGTCGACCGTGGACGGACACAGGGGCCGGGTGTGTCCGATGCCGAGGCACCGGAAACACCGCAGTGGCTGCTCCTCAAGAGCCCGGACTGCACCCGAGCTGTAGCCGACGGTGAGCCGTCCCTTGGCAAGGACGGCTTTAGCAGCGGCGACTGGGCACTCCAGGCGAATGGTGCCCATGCCGCCGCGGCCGGGCCTTATGTCCCTGCCTCGGACCGCCGCGATGCCACAGCCCCCTATCGCTGCGACCGCCGCCACCACCTCCTCCTTGGTGACGGAGTCGTCCAAGTCAGCGACCTCTATGGCCGCTGACTTGACGGGTCTGGCCACCTTGGCCGAATCGGCGATCACCTCCTTCAGCTTCGCGGCAAAGAGGTCCGCATGGGCACTCCCCTCCTTCCCCGGGAACTCGAAGATGCGGGCCCCGGCTTGCGTCTTGCGGCAAGTGACGCTGCCGATCCCCAGTTGGGTGGGATCGGCATTCGCACGCGCCCGCACCAAGACGGACATGTAGGTCTCCCCTCGGTCCGCAGCCTCCGCGGTGAGAGTCACCACGACGGCCGCGGTCTTCGGGGGGACCAGCCGCCTCTTTCCCTTCCCTTTCCCCGTCGCCTTTCCCTTGCCGGTCGTCTGCTGCGACTGGCTGGGAGCGGTGGGGGCGCGGACGGCAGGGACGGCCGTCGCCGACTTTTTGCCCTTCCCCTTGCGGACCACCTCCGTCCACTCGTTGGACGGGGTCGTTGAGGGGAGGAGGAGGGCGTCTTCCGCCTGGGAGGAGGACGGCCCCGGCTCGGACTGCCTCGTATCCGCCGCAAGCGGTGGTCGGAGGCGCTTCTCCGGCAGGAGCCGGTCCTCAATGCCTGCAATACAGGCCCTTGTGAAGGCCCTCTCCTCCCGCACCACCTTGCGGATTATGTCCTCAAGGTTGGAGGGAGGGCCCTCTGCCGCAGGGATCGTCTCGGCCTGTTGTGGCTGGGCCGTGACCTCAGCCAGCTTCTGATGAAGCTGGCTGACCTCCGACTGCAGGCGATCCACCCTCGCCTGCAGTTGCCGCGTCTCATCAGTGGACTTGCGCAGCACCAGCTCCGCGACGACACCGCGCATGCTGGCGGCCCTGCATTTCAGGGCCTTCTGCAGGGTGCCCTTCAGGTTGGAGGACTTAGAGGCGACCTCCACGATCTCCTCCTCGTCCTCCTCCGCCATTCTTTGCAGCTCCGCCAGAGACCGGTCCGCGTACAGAACGCGGGACGCGCCGTACCCGGACTTGGCCCGGGCGACGTGCGCCCGCTTTTCCGCGGCGGCGACCCGCTCCTCCAGCTCCTGCTGGAGCTGAGCCCGCCGAGCCAGGTCCAGCTGGCGTTGGGCGTTTGAGAGCCCAACGACATGGGTCTCCGCGGCCACCGTCGGCCTTCCAGCCTTCGGCAACCGCGTCGACCCCGAGCCCGAGGAGCCCTCGGACCCACCACTCCGGTGGATTCGCTTCCGCGATCGGGAGTCGTCCGCGTCCGACACGGTGAGTAGCGAGTCGTCAGACGACTCGTCCGCCGTTGCGAAGAAGCTAGCCGCAGAAGTCGCGCGGCCAGCCTCTGACGCCGAAGCGTCGGATTGGCCCTGAGAAGGGCCTTTTGGTTGGCCCTGAGAAGGGCCTTTTGGTTGCTTTACAAAGCGCCCGCAGGCATCCCGCATAGGGCTCGACATAATAAAATATAAAATTCCAACAGGTTCGTAAACGCACAAGACAAGATAAAATAAAATCGCTACGAAAGCACAGTGCACTTTGGCCGTACCCAGTCTGCCACTCCGTTACGGTGGTCAGAGCTGGGCCGTTTCCAGGGGACACGACGAGGACGTAAGCACTGTGGGGTGGTCCCCCCTGTGGGGTGGTCCCCCAACCTAACCTAACCTAACCTAACCTTTTTTTTTTTTTTTTTTTTTTTTGTTTGCGCTGGGAAAAAATGCATTACGCATACCCTCCCATCGGGGGATGGGGGGCTATGTGGGACTCCCCGGGCTGACCCGGTATACCCACTAAAATAACCCAGCGACACTCCCGCTTCGTCAGAGTGGCGGGGGACTGGGAAACCGGCAAAGCCTTGACATCCAGTCCTCCGCCGACGATGGCCCTCCAAGGCGGACCCCTCACGCCCCCCCCGTGGGGAGGGGGAAGGGCCCGGGAGTGACAGACGAAGGTGGTGATGGGTGCAATGCGGGCGAAGGCACCCCCGTGCCTGTCGCCCGCCCATCGCCACCATGAGGAGGGAGAGGACGGCGCCTTCTCCGACCCCTTCGTCTGCGGAGCGGCGCAGCGAGAGGGTCATCCTCCCGCGCGCGCTCCGCCTCCTCCTTTTGCGAGATTACGTCCTCGCAAAAGGAGGCTACCGCTGACCAGGCCCCCTCGCTCTCCAGCATGGCGTTGATCACGCTGGGGAGCGAGAGGTCCTGTCCGACCACCGCGGTCAGACCGCGGCGCAGCTCGGACCACGCTGGGCACACCTCGAGCGTGTGCTGTGCCGTGTCCTCCGCCGCGCCGCAGTCGTGGCAGGCCGGGGTCTCCTCCCTTCCAATCCGGTGCAGGTGCGTTCCGAAACAGCCGTGGCCGGACAACACCTGCACCAGGCGGAACGAGAGGAAACCGTGGGACCGCTCGAGCCAGCCCTGCAGGACCGGACCGAGCGCGTCCAACGTGCGGCGGCCGAAGGCGGCGGTGGCGAGGTCCTCCGTCCAGTGGAGGACGATGGCGTCCCTCGCCTCCCGCCGCACCGCCTCTCGTTCTTCGGCGACGGGGCGCTCCCCGAGCGCCCTCCGCTCCGCAGTCCACTCGTAGACTCTGGCCAGCACCCAAGCCTCCAACTCCCAAGGAGGGGTGCCGGCCAGAGCGCACGCCGCCGAAAAGCCCACGGAGCGGTAGGCCCTCGCCACCCGCAGTGCAATGGCCCTTTGGGGCTTGCGGAGGGCGGTCGCATTCTCCCTCCTTCGGAGGGAGTCCGCCCAGATGGGGGCAACCTAACCTAACCTAACCTAACCTGAGCGAACCTAACCTGAGCGAACCTAACCTGAGCGAACCTAACCTGAGCGAACCTAACCTGAGCGAACCTAACCTGAGCGTAAACCGCTTCTGATCCTGAGGGACGTTCTCCTTGTCCATAGTGATGAAGAAGTAATGAAAGCCCTCAGGAATCAGAATCGGGAACTCTTCGACGGCCTCGGCGACGAGGACCAAAGGACGGTAATCAAATACCGAAGGAAGACTCGCAACCCCCATCTCAACCACATTGTGCTCAGTGTGTCCCCGATAATCTGGAGGAGGGCCATCGAAGGTGGCAAACTTCGAATTGACCTCCAGATTGTGCGCGTCGAAGACCAGACGCCACTGGTGCAGTGCACCCGCTGCTTGGGCTACGGACACAGCAAACGGTTCTGTAAAAACCCAGCCGATCTGTGCAGCCACTGCGGCGGCCCGCACCTTCGAGCGGACTGCCCAGACAGGCAAACCGGCGAAGCAGCGGTGTGCGTAAACTGCACCAGGGAAAAACAGGGAAACACTGAGCACAATGCCTTCAGCACCGAATGCCCTGTAAGGCGAAAGTGGGATGCCCTCGCTCGAGCCTCAATAGCGTATTGCTAAAGTTGCCTCTGATACCCACCAGTACAAAATGGTCCAGGCCAACCTGCAACGGAGTCAGCTGGCCACCAACGAGCTGTTGCTGGAGGCAGAAAAGCGCAAGCTGGCCGTAGCGCTGCTTCAGGAGCCCTATGTGGGTGGGGTGAGAAGGATGAAGGGCTACCGGGGCGTAAGGGTCTTCCAGAGCTCTGAGGGAGGAGAAGGGACTGTAAAGGCAGCGGTAGCTGTCTTTGACCAAAGCCTGGACATAATACAGTACCCGCAACTCACCACAAACAACATCGTTGTGGTGGGAGTCCGAACCAGAGCCTGGACGATCACGCTGGTGTCCTTCTACTTCGAACCCGACAAGCCCATAGGGCCATACCTGGAGCAGCTGAAACGAGTGGAGCAAGTGGTGGGCCCTAGCAGGTTGGTCATCGGAGGGGACGCAAACGCGAAAAGTACTTGGTGGGGTAGCGGCAACGAGGACTCGAGAGGGGAGCAAGTGTGCGGAACGGTATGGGAAATGGGGTTGCAGATTTTGAACACGGGCGACCTCCCAACCTTTGATACCATTAGAGGAGGTATCAGGTACAGCAGCCACGTGGACATAACGGCCTGTTCGGCGGACATGCTGGACCTGGTGGACGGCTGGCGAATCGTGGAGGGACTCACGAGCTCTGACCACAACGGCATATTCTTTGGCATACACCTCAAAAAATCAACAGGACTAAAAATTGAAAGAACAACACGAAAATACAACACAAAGGACGCTAATTGGAGACAGTTTCATGAGAAACTGTCCCAAATTATGCTGGCGAAAAACTTAACAGTTACGGAAGTCACTAACATAAACACCATAGAAAAAATAGAACACACAATAAACACATACACACAAGCCGTAACTGACACATGCACACACACCTTAAAAACAAAAAAGAAACACGAAACACTTACCTTGCCGTGGTGGTCCGAGGAGCTCGCGGGGATGAAGGCGTTGGTCGCCACCAGGAAACGCAGAGTCAGGAACGCAGCGCCGGTCCGAAGAGAGATGGTGGTCAGGCTGTACCTGGAAGAAAAGGAAAGATATGAGGAGGCCGTAAGAAAAGCGATCGAGGAGAGTTGGAGACGGTTTTGCGGGAAGCAGGACAAGGAGGGCGTCTGGGAAGGGATATATAGAGTCATGGGAAGGGTCTCGAAAAGGGAGGAGGATCCGCCGCTGTGGTCGGGAGATTAAATGCTGGTTCGGTGAGGTTGTTGGCCGACACTTTCTACCCTGAGGACCGTGAGGAGGACGACACTTTGGACCACCGCCAAACCCGACTACTGGCAGAAAGGGTAAACGAGTGGAGCCATGATGAACAACATGACCCACCGTTTACCCAGAGTGAGTTGGACAGGTCCATTGGGTCGTTCAACCCAAGAAAGGCCCCGGGAGCCGACGGCCTCACCGCCGACATCTGCTCTCAGGCCATCTCCTGTAACCCGGATTTCTTCCTGTCACTGCTTAACAAATGCCTGGCACACCACCACTTCCCGAAGTCCTGGAAGGAAGCAACGGTGGTTGTGCTCAGGAAGCCAGGCAAAGACTCGTACACCGTCCCGAAGTCCTACAGGCCGATTGGGCTATTGCCTGTACTAGGGAAGGTGTAC
Organism: Oligia fasciuncula; assembly: GCA_963082905.1. NCBI lineage: Eukaryota > Metazoa > Arthropoda > Insecta > Lepidoptera > Noctuidae > Oligia > Oligia fasciuncula. The sequence goes on along the minus strand of OY720406.1, from coordinate 19,168,699 downwards.
GAGAGGATGCTGGTTGCTCGTCTCAAGTTCTACCTGCTCCCCAGGTTTAGTACTCGCCAATACGGGTTTATGCCCCAAAAGAGCACCGAAGACTCCCTCTATACTCTCGTGCAGTACATCCGCACACAGCTGGCACAGAAAAAGATCGTGACGCTCGTGTCGCTGGATATAGAGGGAGCCTTCGACAGTGCGTGGTGGCCCGCCATCAAGGTACGATTGGCTGAGGAAAAGTGTCCTGTAAACTTGAGACGGGTAGTCGATAGCTACCTCAGTGACAGGGAGGTCAGCGTGAGATACGCGGGGGAAGAGACCAGGAAGACGACCAGCAAAGGGTGCGTCCAGGGTTCCATAGGTGGTCCTATATTCTGGAACCTGCTGCTGGACCCACTTTTAAAGCAGCTGGAGGAGAGAGGCCACTATTGCCAGGCATTCGCCGACGACGTCGTTATGGTGTTCGTCGGCGAATCGGCACTGGAAATCGAGGGACAGGCTGGTGCCGCTCTCGAACATGTTCGAGCGTGGGGTGTCAGAAATAAGCTCAAATTCGCGCCGCACAAAACTTGTGCGATGGTGCTGACGCGGAGGCTGAAGTACGACACTCCGCGCTTGACCATGGGGGGGATCGACATCGGTATGTCCCAAGATATGAAAATCCTGGGCGTCACCATCGACAGCAAGCTGACGTTCAACAAACACGTAACTATCGCCTGTAAAAAGGCGATAGGTATATACAAACAGCTGGCCAGAGCTGCCCGGGTGAGCTGGGGTTTAAGCCCGGAGGTTATCAAGGTTATTTACACCGCAGCGGTTGAGCCGACGCTTTTGTACGCCGCGAGTGCGTGGGCGCCAGCCGCTAATAAGTTGGGGGTAATAAAGCAGTTAAATGTGGTCCAAAGAGGGTTCGCACAAAAGTTGTGTAGAGCCTACCGCACAGTCTCCCTAAACTCGGCACTGGTGCTGGCCGGGATACTCCCAATCGACCTGCGTATTCGCGAGGCGGCAGCGCTGTACGAGGCCAGGAGGGGAGTGTCCCAGTCAATGCTAGGAGACAGGGAGATTGAGCGGATGGCTCCAGCGTTGGAATCCCCGCACCCTGCGGAGCAGACCACACTGCAGTTCGGCAGCCTGATAGACGAGGAACAATATCAGAACCACAGCGATTTCGCTGTGCGTATCTTCACAGACGGCAGCAAGATTGAGGGCAGAGTCGGGGCGGCGCTGTCTCTGTGGAACAGCGCCACCGAAGTAAAGGCCCTCAAACTTGCCCTGCCGTCTTTCTGCACCGTCTATCAGGCGGAGCTTTTGGCCCTACAAAGAGCGGCTGGTGAAGCGCTCAAGCGAAGGGAGGATACGTTCGGCATCTTCAGCGACTCCATGGCGGCCCTCCAGTCGGTAGTCAGTGCGAGTTCCCCCCATCCCCTGGCAGTGAAAACAAGGGACACCCTTCGCCGTTGTGAGCTGCAGAACAAGAGGGTGTCCTTGTTCTGGATTAAAGCTCACGCAGGATTGGAGGGAAACGAGCGAGCCGACCAACTCGCAAAGGAAGCCGCCCTGGGGTTGAAGAAGAAGCCGGACTACGACCTCTGCCCTGTTTCATTCGTCAAGCGGCAGATCCGTATGGGGTCGCTTGACGAGTGGAACAGGAGATATAAGTCCGGGACAACAGCCTCCGGCACAAAAATTTTCTTCCCTGACGCAGTCGCGGCGTACAAAGTGGTGCGCAAAATAAACCCCACAAAGCTCACCACACAAATTCTCACAGGGCACGGTGGGTTCTCTGCATACTTGAAACGCTTCAAGTGTAAAGAGAACGCATCGTGCGCCTGTGAGCCGGGCAAGGAGGAAACGGTCCTGCATGTCCTGCTGGAGTGCCCGATTACAGGAAAAGCAAGATACGAGGTCGAACAGGACCTGGAACAAAAATTAAGTATAAATAATTTACCTAGTTTAATAAGTGGTAGGGATAGAAATAATTTTTTAGAATATTGTGAAAGGATAGCATTAATAGTAAATAATAGAAATAAGATAGTTTAAGGAAAATAGGTTACTTACATATATAATTGTATATATAGTTTAAGTACCTAATATAATAAGAAAAGTAAAATAAAAAATTCTGAAACAAGAAAGAAAAAGAAAAAAAAAAAAAAAAAAAAAAAAAAAAGTTGCTAAGGAAATAAATTAAGTGAAAAGAGAAACGTATATATTTTGACATATTATTATTTTATAGAAATATGGTATTATTAGGTCTGTCGAGTTCTCTATCGAGGGTGTTGAAAAGGGAAAAAAAAAAAAAAAAAAAAAAAAAGAATGTTAATAAGTAAATCAAAGTCCACAATGGCTCTGATCATGTCAGAGGATCACTGAGCATGGGCAGGAGTGTGGTTTTAGCCGGTAAGAGTCCGGCACTACCCAGACTGCATCACCAGTGGGACAGTCTGGGTGTCCATGAGGATTTCCCACTCCTGCCAAACCAAAAAAAAAAAAAAAAAAAAAAAAAAAAACCTGAGCGTAAAAATTAATACACGAACAGAATCGATCGACAAACATTCGCAAAATTAAAACAAAAATTTCTCTCGGCAAAATTAAGATACCCCTCCACGCCGGGTGCGACTTTTTTTTTTTTTATTTTTTTTTTTTTTTTTTTATGACTTTCCCTTGCCGAAGGATCACCTGGATCACCACCATAATATAAGTAATGCTAAATATCAAAGAAGCATCGATTTACCAAAAGTACCAGCTGATCCCAAACACGATCGGTAGTTATAGCGGTTACGTCGTGTGATATCTGTATTGCACATGAGCATCAAACTCATGCTCCCCTACGTGACATGGCCACTTTGGGTCCACACCCAAGCAATGTTCTAGACCTCTTTAAACGACTTCAAAAAAGGAGGTTCTCAATTCGACCGTATATGTATATTTTTTTTTTTGTGGAATGGAATATTAAGGAAGTCGGGGGACCGTTCTGTGGAACACTTTCTATTCTAAAGGTCCCCCGACTTCCTTATGAATTTATTTTTAATTATATTGTCTAATTCATGCTTTTTGTAGGGATTCCTTATTTTTTTTTATTTTTTATTATTTGGTATCGGGGGTTTTTTTTTTTTTTTTTATAACGCAATCCTGAATAATTAACCCCCGACGCAAAAACGACGAGGTGTTGTAAGTTTGACGTGTCTGGGTGTGTGTGTGTGAGTGTGTGTGTCTGTCTGTGGCATCGTAGCTACGATGAAAACAAAATCAAAATCGGTTCATCCGTTCGGGAGCTCCCGATTTTGTTTTTTTTGTTTGAAAGGTGAATTAGTCGGGAGTGTTCCTAACTATGTTTGATGAAAATCGGTCCAAGATGGCCGCCGAGACAAAATGGCGAATTACATATTTTTTCACAACTCCTTCAATACGGGTATCAAATGAAAGGGCTTGAATAGTAAAATACTATACACTATTACAAATTTCAAATCCAAGATGGCCGTCACCACAAAATGACGAATTACATTTTTTTTTTCACAACTCCTTCATTATGGGATTTATGGGTATCAAATGCAAGGGCTTGACAAGTAGAATAATGAACACTATATTGGAAGGGAATGAGAAATATTAACTAACGAAATGAAAACTAAAATCTTGAAAATTATTTTTAGATTGATGAGGAAAGTGAAGTGATGACAGGTACCTACGACCACTGAGTTTGACCATTTTACCGACTTCAAAAAAAAAAGGAGGTTATTAAATAATAACACCCCAAGTGTGTCGGCTAGCGTGGAGGGAAGGAATGACTGCACTGACATAGCGAATATCTTCAAAGATCACTTTAAAATGAGTTCACCTCTCGAGTCAGTGGCGAGGAGGAACGATGCTGAGAACTGTCGTGTAGGATCACCCCTGCGATTACCGACTTCAAAAAAAGGAGGTTATCAATTCGATACGTATGTATGTAATATTAATGGAATTGCATTATATTCACATATGACAATCTATTAGGGCTTCCAAACAAATATACAAAATTTTATAGACGTATGTATGTATGTATGTATGTATGTATGTATGCATGTATGTATGTATGTATGTATGTTTGTCCACGCATATCTCCGTAACTATTAATCGGATCGTGACCATTCTTTTTTTATTGGCTTACATTTACTTCAACTTAGGGAACAGTGCAAGTTTCATCAAAATCGATTCAGTAATTTTCAAGATATGGACTAAGACGTGAAAGTGTGACGGCCTGGCTTATTGATACGAGCTACGGGTGTAGTGTCAAAGCGAAAACATCTCAAAACCTTGGTCAAATTCTAGTACAACAACTAAAAATTACCAAATAAAAAGTAATTTAAAAAAATTAAACCGACTTCAAAAAGAAATTAACTCAAAATTATGAAATAACTTTAATTTCGGAAGTCGGTGGCAAAAAACTAAAACTAAAATACAGATCCCAAGACACCGACTTCCGAAATTAAAGTTATTTCATAATTTTGAGTTAATTTCTTTTTGAAGTCGGTTTAATTTTTTTAAATTACTTTTTATTACGAATGGAATTATCCTACTTAACAAACGTATTTCTACATCAGATAGTGTCGCACTCCCATTTTTACCGACTTCAAAAAAAAGGAGGTTATCAATTCGATACGTATGTATGTAATATTATTGGAATTGCATTATATTCACATATGACAATCTATTAGGGCTTCCAAACAAATATACAAAATTTTATAGACGTATGTATGTATGTATGTATGTTTGTCCACGCATATCTCCGTAACTATTAATCGGATCGTGACCATTCTTTTTTTATTGGCTTACATTTACTTCAACTTAGGGAACAGTGCAAGTTTCATCAAAATCGATTCAGTAATTTTCACGTCTTAGTCCGAAATTAAAGTTATTTCATAATTTTGAGTTGATTTCTTTTTGAAGTCGGTTTAATTTTTTTAAATTACTTTTTATATAAACTAGATCTGAAATACCTAAGACATATAATAGCTATGAAATGCTTGTATGAAAGTTGAATAACTTTAAGAAGAACTAGAAAAAGGATATCCCACCAAAAACATTTTCATGTAAAATGTTGCCAAGACGAGACCACTTAAGCTTTGTATATACCAAGAACATCGATTATCTTTTCCAAATTAGTACCTACATTTTTCACATTTCTTTAAAAGCAGAGAGCAACAACTTAACTTTGCAATGATCTACAATCTTTACTTTTACACTGATGTTCATGACAGATGGCGCTCTCTGCTTTTAAAGAAATGTGAAAAATGTAGGTATTAATTTGGAAAAGAAAATCGATGTTTTGGTTATCGCCGTAAGGTCGTCCGAAGTAAGTTTTCATATGTAACATCACAGTAACGTGACATCGATTGAACAAGGCTTCGTAGTATGATATTTACCCAGTAAAATCGTTCGCAGTATAGTTTTTCGATGTAACAAAATATCGCAGTAACAAGGCGTCGATTTAACAAGGCGTCGCAGTATAGAGATGTCGTTGAAAGGTTTTCGAAGAAACAAAATTCGATGATACGGCTTTCGCACTCAAGTAGGTATTCCGACTCACTGCCTCACTGACTCACTGATGATCATCAATATTCTAAGGGTCTTCCTGAAGTCCTAGAAAGCTGAAATTTGGTATGTAAGCTAATAATAGTACAAAAACAACAAAAAAACTCTAAAATTTGGAACTTTTACCCTCCAACCCCTTAAAATAGGGGATGGAAGTTTGTACGAGACTTCCGCAAATTATGATGCTAGAGTTCTGAAAATTGATATAGGGACTCCTTGTTATAAATAATAAAATACGTATTTCAGGATTTTCAGTAAATAACCCCCCAACCCCCCAAAAAAAAAAAAAAAATTTCATAAGCATCAATATTCTAAGGTTCTTCCTGAAGTCCTAGAAAGCTGAAAGGACAATGACCAAAAGTCGCACCAAAAAGTCTCATGCCTCAAGATCAAAATATGATAGTAATTATTTCAAAATAGTAATCAAATCCCCGACGCGTAATGTCGTAAAAAAATATTATTTTACGACATTACGCGTCGGGGATTTGATTTTTGAACAGGGAATTTAATTTAAAGTAAAAAAAGTGTTGATATTGTTTTATTCCCTTTGTAAAGTTGAGTTGAGTAGAGCGCGTTCCACCCATCTTACTGATACGGGCTATGGCCATTGTGATATCTTTTCTAAGTCCTCACTACACTTAGATTTTGCTTGCAAATGTTTTGAGCCCCATAATTGCTGCTTAGTTCAAGGTATGGTAAGGAACTTTTCATCATTAGCTGTCCAGTGCCTGTGGATTTCGATGTCATTACATACCAGTTCCCAGCCAGTTTGAGAAGTATCAGGCAATATTTCAAGAACAAAGTCAAATTGTTTAATTCTATTATGGTTTGTTGAATGTAAGGTAACCAACAATCTCTGCAAATAAATGATTTTGAATTTGTTTCTAGTTCTGTTGTATTTGCAAATAATTGATTTTTAATCTAGTTCTAGCTTTATTATTTTCATTGTTGTTTTGTTACTTTCTATTATCTTGATAAAAATTTAACCATCATAGTGGTGGTTCATTGTGTTTGTCCCATAATAAAATTAATTTGTGTTGTCTGGTTATTAACAATTTATCCTAATAAATGTATTGTGTTGTCCTTACAGGCTATTCAAACAGATCCAGTTGCAATTAAAATGTGCTAAAGGCAGTATAACCGGTCAACCTCAGCGAATACACTTTGTTTCCTTCAACCTTGACATTGGTAGAATCATTGATAAAACGATGGAGCCATTACTATAAAATTGGAATTGGAAAGATAACTATATTCTACAACTGCTGCCGGTGCAGCTGCTAGAATACCTAGTAATTAGATAAACTCTATTGTTTATATCTAATTTCAGACTTAATATTCTTTATATTATGGACTGTAGGATAAACTCTATCTTTTCCTGAGAAAGTGAAATGGCAGGCTGAACTGAATCCAACAATTATCCTAGACACTGGCAGCACTGTCTAGGCACTCGTTTTAGTTTGAGTAGCAGATACATTTTCTAAACACTTTACATATGAATTGGCAGGGCACAGAATATAATTGTCAAAATGTATGAAAAAATGCAACCCTAATGACATCTAATGATGCGGTGCTTAGCCCAAATAAATAAATGTAAGCTAATAATAATACAATAAAACAATTCTAAAACTTAGTACTTTTACCATCCAACCCCTTAGGTAAACTAGGGGATTCATGTAAAATGTTGCCAAAAAGTTATCAGATCTCATGTAGAGCCAAGCTTCTAACTCTACACGCCCCACCTTCAAAAACTCTACACCTTAGTGAAAATATGTGGCTTGGCCGTTTCGCTACCATCACATGGGCGTAAGGTGAAAAATTTATTCACTGTTCATTACTTTTCTGTTATACAATAGTTTTTGTAGTAACGAAACGGCCAAGCATTTTGACTAAGGTGTAGAGTTTGTGAAGTTAGGGCGTATAGAGTTAGAAGCTTGGCTCTTCATGAGATCTGATAACTTTTTGGCAGTGCGAGCCATATGTGGTCTCGTCTTGGCAACATTTTACATGAAAATGTTTTTGGTGGGATCACAGTTACAAAAAGGGCTTGTTAACGTTATCGAATAACAAAATAATAACCGTTACGTAACGATAATTTCAATGTGATACCTTACAAAAAATATAACGTGCTCACATTACCAGTAATATATTATAGAGATTATTATATTGTTTATTGTTAATTAAAACGGTAACACCAATTACATTAATTAAAAAAAAATGAAAGTAAATACGATAACTAACGTTAATTTTACCGTTAATTTAGTTACGCTGCCTTTTCTTAGGTTTACATTTTTGTGCGCTCGCAATTGATCGAGCTGTTATAAATAATTTCCATCACTATTTCATAATTGCTGATTTGAAAATTCATGTACTATATAAAACTGCTCGCTATGCAAGCAGCGCAGTCAACTTACAAATTTTGTCCAATATTGTAATATTTTGTGTACAGTTTTTTTATTAAATTAGTTTCAGTGGTAGCAAACCAAAGTGTTGTTTCAATTAAAAAAGGGACCCACGGAGCGCCATCCTAACAAAATTGGTGTCAGAAGTGGGATCCCAGGAAAAATCATTGAGTACTGGGATCTATAGGTGTAGGCGTCGCGAATTCGTTTCCACTCGTCTGCACTATAGTATTTGTTGGCTCCGTGACCTAGAAGTCCTTTCGGTAAGTGGTCGACGATAAGCCTTGGGTTCCTAAAAACCTAAGCCCGCGCTACTGCAATCCACGTGATCGACGGTCAGCCTCCGCTATTGAGCGTGAGCCCGCGTTACCCCGGAACACCTCCTGCTGCCACGTGATCGACGATCAGCCTCTGCTATTAAGCGTGAGCCCGCATTACACCGGAACACCTCCTGCTGCCCTGTGGTCGACGGTCAGTCTCCATTTATACGAGTGCGAGCCCGCATCACAAGAGGACCTTCCGTCGAGGTCTCACTGACGACCTCCGTCTGTACATCATCCATCATCAGCTACGTGGTCGCACCGCGTGCAAGCGGAACGCAACGTGTCGTGTCGACGACCTGTAATACGACTTGCTGAGTCGCCAGGTCGCCACGTCGCGCGTCGTGTATCGCCGCAGCCCGCACTACGTGTGTGTGACGTCATCTTCCTAGGATGTTCGCGTGCGCTGCTGCCTTATCACTATTACTGTGAGTTTTCCTATCTATTTGCCTAGTGAAAGTGCTTTCAAGTCTATTTTAGTAAAGTGATTTTTTTCCCAAATTTTCAACATTAAGTACGTATTTTCTCTTGAACTCTCTTAAAATTAGATTTATACTATTTTTTTACCTTCACAAGTTTTTGTACACAATTTTATTGAGATATTTTTCTGTGTTTTTGTGTGTCTGATGTTCTGTAGTGCTTTTTTGCGTTAATTACGTCATCATTTTAATGCCTCTAAAAAAAAGAGAACTCCGAAGAAATCGCATCTTCATCTAATTCAGATTCTGCAGAGGACAGTCCAGCACCAAAACCAAAAATTAAAATGGCTGACAAAATTACCCTTTCTGTCCTCACAAAATTCATAAAACCTTATAATGGTGACCGTGAGTCGTTGCCCGCGTTTTTGTTAAACTGCGAAAATGCGATTTCCCTAGCAACTACAGAACAGCAGAACGTCTTATGTAAATATATCATCTCGCAGTTGGAAGGCAAAGCTCAATTAGCTTGTTGTTTAAAAAAGTTTAATAGTTGGTCAGAGATTAAACAGTTCCTTAAGATCACTTTTGGAGAGAAAAAACACTCCACTCACTTATTAGTCGATTTACAACAATGCAAACAGTTGCCTTCCGAAGACGTGATGCAATTTTCTATACGCATTGAATCATGTTTAACACGACTACAAGCTGACATCCATTATAGCTGCGAAAACGATAAAGAACTTGTAGGTCGTATTGCCGCAATGGAAGATTTGGCTCTTTATACGTTTATGTTAGGGTTGAACTCTAATTTTTCCAATATTGTGCGGTGTAGAAACCCTAAGACGTTATCAGATGCAATTACAAATGCCATTGAAGAAGAGAAATTATTTAACTTATCAAAACTTTCAACTCGATTTAATAAACAATGCACAACATGTAATAAGAACGGCCATATCGCGTCAGAGTGTTATAAAAATAAAAATAAGCACTTTTCTCCTAATGCGCATCATGTAAGCATAAATAATAATAATGAACAAAATAATTTTAACAATAATCAATACTCTAACTCAAATTTTGATCCAAATAAATTTTGTGCTTATTGTAAAAAACGTGGTCATTTGATAAGCGAATGTCGTAAGCTGAAAGCAAAAAACAATAACAATTCGCGAACCGAACCAAGTAACTCAACACTATCAAGTGCAACTGCACCGAGTTCGAATACCGTGTCGAGCAATAATCGCTCTAATGTGCATCATGTTGACACTTCTAATGAAAATGATAGTTTAAACTAAATAAGGTTTCGGTTCCGTGTCTGCCGAAACCTAATGTTAACAATTTAAATGACACGCAAAACCTTTTTATTCAATCCTGTGTCCCTAAATTTGCTTCAACACAGGTTAGCGCAAATAAAGGTACTATATGTCCTTCAAACTGTGTTCCTACATTGTCTTCAACACAGGTTAGCGCAAATAAAAGTACTAAGAGTCCCTCAAACTGTGTTCCTACATTTTTTCCAACACAGGTTAGTGCTACTAAAGGTACTACAAGTCCTTCAAACTGTGTTCCTAAATTTTATCAAACACAGGTTAGTGCACATACAGAGACTTCCAAATGTCCTAATTCAGATTTAAATTTTAAAGTCAGTCCCTCATCTCTCGAAAAATCGAATCTTTCTTCTAGGGATTGTTTGCGTGAGGAAACATTTAACATTAACTACATTAATAACAGAGTTTCTTTACCTCACGTATACTTAAAAACAAACTATAATGATAAGCCCTTGTGCTTTTTGATCGACACTGGTTCTACAATTTCTATTGTCAAACATTCCAGTTTACATAATAAACCAGTGCTTGGCCCTGAAATTATACAACTTAAAGGCCTAAGTGATAACGATTCCTATTGCAAATCTTTAGGTTCTATTAAAATCTGTTTTGATTATCGTGTTTCGTCAAAAAGTAAAATAATTTTTGACTATTTGTTTCATGCGATTGACGATACGATCAATTTACACTACGATGGTATTATTGGTAGCGATTTTATACAACATTTTAAAATAGATATTCAATATTCAACCAACACCCTTAGTTTAGAGGGTTATGAAATACCTATTTGTTGTAGTAAGCCATTGTATGTCATACCCCCGCGGTCAGAAACGGTCATTGAGTGTTCGGTTTCCAATTTGTCAGAGATTGCTGACCTAAAAGAAGCTTTGATATTAGATCATAAAATAAGTGAAGGTGTATTTTTAGCAAACTGTATAGTTAACTTAAAGTCGAACAACAGAGTTAACGTTTCTGTTCTTAACACCACCGAAACTGAAGTCGAAATTGATAATTTTCAAGTTCAATTAACTCCATTTGAACTACCACCTTCCAAATTAGATGATACTCAACAGGAACTCATTCATCAATTAGATTTCTTAGTTAATGACCGATCTCAAAAAGTTCTTGAGCAGATTAGGTGCTCCCATTTAAATTCACAAGAGAAGAAAGCTTTGATGAACTGTCTTTCTAAGTATACAGACATATTTCATCTCGATGGTGAATTTTTAACTTATACGAATGTGATTAAACATTCTATTAATACTAAGGATGCAACCCCTATTCATGTAAAGTCGTATCGTTTCCCTGAAGTACATAAAGACGAAGTTGAGAAGCAAATCAAGAAAATGCTTGATCAGAATATTATTCGCCCTTCAACTTCTCCATGGAATGCACCTGTGTGGGTGGTCCCGAAAAAACTAGATGCTTCCGGTAAACAAAAGTGGCGAATTGTCATTGACTATCGGCGTTTGAATGATGTCACTGTTTCAGAAATTTACCCTCTCCCTCTCATTACTGACATCTTAGACCAGTTAGGTCACTCAAAATATTTCAGCACGCTCGATCTAGCATCAGGTTTCCATCAATTATTATTGGACCCCAAGGACACCGAAAAAACAGCATTCAGTGTTACAACTAATAGCATTTCAGGTCAATTTGAATTTACTAGAATGCCTTTCGGACTGAAAAATGCCCCCTCTACATTTCAGAGAATGATGAATCTAGTCCTTTCAGGATTACAAGGTCTCCACTGCTATATTTATTTAGATGATTGTATTGTCTATTCTCATGATCTTGAATCTCATATTCAGAAGCTTGAAGCTGTATTCTCCAAACTCAGAGAGGCAAACTTAAAACTACAGCCCGATAAATGCGAATTTTTGCGACAAGAAGTTGCTTACTTAGGGCATGTTATCACAGACAACGGTGTTTCGCCTAATCCAGATAAAGTGAAGGCTATCTCTCAATTTCCTACACCGAAAACCCCAAAAGATGTTAAATCTTTTCTTGGCTTAACGGGTTACTATCGTCGTTTCATTGAAAATTTCTCCCACATAACGAAGCCTCTGACATCTTTATTAAAAAAAGATGTTAAATTCCACTGGTCCCATGAACAAGAACAAGCTTTGAACACGCTTAAACAAAAACTCATCTCAGCTCCCTTGTTGCAGTATCCAGATTTTTCTCAGCCCTTTATAGTTACGACGGATTCTTCCAATTATGCCGTCGGAGCAGTTCTATCTCAAGGCGAGATTGGCAAAGATAAGCCCATTTCATATGCATCTCGGACTTTAAATAAACAAGAAGGGAACTATTCAACAACTGAGAAAGAGCTCCTTGCTATTATTTTTGCTGTTAACACATTCCGGCCCTATCTCTACGGTTATAAGTTTAAAATCGTAACAGATCATCGACCTTTAACATGGTTATTTAATGCGAAAGATCCAGGTGGACGTTTAATAAGATGGCGACTAAAATTAGAAGAATACGACTACGAGATTGTTTACAAGCCTGGTCGAATAAATTCAAATGCAGATGCCTTATCTCGTTATCCAGTAAATTCAATCGTTCATTCTAACCTAAATAAAAGTACTTATGAAGAATATCTAAAAAAACAAACTACTAAAGCCATCTCTAATGATACAAAGATTGAAGAACACAGTCAAAGTTTACATTTATCGAAACAAAAATTAATTGCGTGTCCCGTTTCACTTGACTTCGACAACACTATGCCGCACTGCGAACAGCTGTTGTCAATGATACCAAATTCCGCTGAGTTGCAATCAGCTGAGCGCGAACTTGAAACCGTACAATCGGTCGATGCAAACAATAAAATATTATATTTCTTATTTACTAAAGTTCATCATTATGACGAAACATCCTACAAAACAATTTACAATTTATTACTAAAATTAAGGGATCAAATTATTACAAAAAAAGAAGTTGAAGAATTATCTATTTCAGATTTTACAGAACCTTTTACTAAATTAGTTTACGTGAAAGTATATAACATGATATCGTACATTTTCCACGGCACTAACATTAAAATTCATATTTATAAAAACCAAATACGATATCCGAATCCTGCCGAAATTCCATATATCCTTAAAGAAAACCATGGGACTACCGTAGCTGGTCACCCAGGTTTCAAGCGAATGTTTAAAAGGATCAAAACGTCATACTATTGGAAAAGTATGCAATCTGACATAAAACGTTTTGTTAAAGATTGTAAACTCTGCCAAGTGAATAAGCCATTGCGAGCTTCTAATAAGGCCCCTATGGTTATAACTTCTTCAAGTACTAAACCATTCGAAAGATTAGCATTAGACATTGTTGGTCCTCTACCCGAAGCTGGGCTTCAGAAATATAAATACATTTTAACTCTTCAAGACGACTTAACTAAATTCTCGTGTGCTTACCCTATGGTTACTTCTACAACAGATGAAGTTGCACGTTGCCTTATTCATTTCATTTCCTTATTCGGGTTTCCAAAAATGATTCTCACCGATCAAGGTACATGTTTTACATCCGAGTTATTCCGGCAATTGACTGAGATTCTCAAAATAAAAAAACTATTTTCTACCCCTTATCATCCTCAAACAAACGGTGCACTAGAGCGTAGCCACGCAACCCTTAAAGAATATTTGAAATCTTTCGTCAATGACAACCACGACGACTGGCATTGCTATCTGGCAACCGCAATTTTATCATATAACACAACTCCCCATTGTACCACCGAATTTACTCCTCATGAACTATTATATGGGTATAAACCATCTATTCCTAGCAGTTTTTCTGAACCTAATGATAATGTCACCTATCACGAGTATATCCGCGCTTTACAGTATAGAATGAAATACTCGCGAGAAAGAGCTTTACAAAATATAAACAAAAGCAAGGAACAATCAAAAAGGTATTATGATGTTTCTGCTAAGGAAAAACATTACAAAATAGGAGATATGGTATATTTAAAGCAGCATCATAGACTACGTAAAGCTTTGTCCCCAATCTGGAAGGGACCCTACAAAATTATGAAGACACAAGGAAAAACTAATGTCACCCTGTGTGTTAACAGAAAACACATAAAATACCACATTAATGAAATAAAACCAGTTTGCCAAGCCAATTAAAAATTGACTTTAATATTATTGATGATGAATTGATGAGATCATCAAGAAAATCAAATTCATGAAGCTGAAAATCAGTCTCACATTGTATATAATACCTAAGTTTCCATTAAATTTGATTTGTATCTATTGATTTTATTTTATTTGAATTTATCTGATTTTATTTGATTGATTATTGTACCTAATTGCTGTTATTTCTTCTTTTAATGTATACAAAGTGTATTTCAAATGTTTTCCCACTGATTAATATGTAATCTTGTTGCATTCATTTACATAAATAATGCATGTTTTGGAAAAAAAAACACAAAAGTAACCTCAGTTGAGCTAACATATATACAAACTGAATCTGTGGAATGCGACAAGAAGTCGATAAGAAGTCTTCCTGAAATGGAACTTAATAAAAATAAAAACAGAGTCGCTTTTAGAAGTTTCGACAGAGCCTCATCTAGCCGAAACTTAAGTAATTTTTAAATAATAAAAAAAAAAAAACATTCAATACTGTTATTGATTTTCATTTCGGGACTTCCTTAGATTTAATTACCTTTGTTTTTGTAACCTATTTGTATGTGTTTTTGTTTTGTACTTACCTATTTGTGAAATTTAATTATTTTGTAATTTATTTATAGTTTACCTTATAATAGTGAAATTATTTTCTGTTCTCTTTTCTTTTCGTTTGGAGCTATTTAATTCATACATTTTATCCTTCGCTTAATTCATTAAGCTCCGTCTTAAGGGGGGAGATGTTATAAATAATTTCCATCACTATTTCATAATTGCTGATTTGAAAATTCATGTACTATATAAAACTGCTCGCTATGCAAGCAGCGCAGTCAACTTACAAATTTTGTCCAATATTGTAATATTTTGTGTACAGTTTTTTTATTAAATTAGTTTCAGTGGTAGCAAACCAAAGTGTTGTTTCAATTAAAAAAGGGACCCACGGAGCGCCATCCTAACAGAGCGTTCGTAGGTAATTATCTCAAGGACAATGCCGAGACATAATACTGCTTACTTTAGTGATATTGTAGCAATGTGTAGGTTACAATATATACAAACAGCTTGCGGCGGAGGCGTGTGGCGGTGACCCGCATGGCGCTACACATTCGCGGCGTTTACTAATTCAGCGCGGCCGCGCGAGACGACGCGAGTGGGCCGCGGCACACAGTGACCCAGTACACATGACACAGTTCACTTGCGCCGCTAACACCACCTGCCACCAGTCGCACTACTGCCTGCTCACTTGCTCACATCATCACCAGATCTTTGACCCGCCACTTATCTGAATTCCCGTGAACGTAACATTTATTTGGCGCTGATTAACAGTTGCAGGTCAAGTACACCGTGTTAACTTTAGAAATAATCCTGAAGCTCGTTTAATTTCCAATCCGATGTATCTATAGCCAATATTAAAATTATACCACACATATTAGAGATATTAAAAAAAAATGGTTGCCTGTAAAGTCGGTTTTACGGGCGAAGATTTTACGTGACAACGTCTTTTTCTCGGTAGAATATTTATTGATATGAATATAATTAAATTGCACAATAGGAACAAGGAATTAAATGAAAATAAGAACGTAACGTTACCGAGCGTTACACTTTTTCATAAGTGACTCCCAGCCGCAACCTAATTTAAAATAAGAACGTAACGTTACCGAGCGTTACACTTTTTCATAAGTGACTCCCAGCCGCAACCTAATTTAAGACGTTGTCACGTCAAAAAGAAAGTTCTGTTCCGCATGATCTGGCTGCTGTACCCAAGGTTGATTCCAGAAGTGGGATCTCCTCAGCGGTCAACAGCACAGACACATAACTTCATTTACGCTTTGAATTATAATAGCCCGTCCACCATAACCTGGCTGCTGGTCCCAGGATTGGCTTCAGACGAGGAATCTCCTCAACGATCAAAAGTAAATATACGTAATGTATTCTATGGATTTAATTATGATAGTCCGTTCTAAAGGCCACCATGACCTATGTGCTGCATGAAATGGGTCCAGACGAGGGAACTCTTAGCTGTAGACAGCACTGGCACTATATTTGTATCTACGCACTGAAACACCATGACCTGTCTGCTGCCCCAGGATTGACTCCCTACAAGAGATCTCATGTCTATCTTCTTCTATATATATATATATAAAACTTTTTAACAAAAAAAAAAACCGACTTCCAAAAAAAACACTACAAAGTGAAAAATAACTTTTATTTCGGAAGTCGGTGTCTTTGGATCTGTATTTTAGTGTTTTGCCACCGACTTCCGAAATAAAAGTTATTTTTCACTTTGTAGTGTTTTTTTTGGAAGTCGGTTTTTTTTTTGTTAAAAAGTTTTTATTTTGTAAAAAGTTTTTATGAATTGTCAAGGTCAGTCAGAAAGATGAAGCTAGTTGCCCATTCCAAAGCGTAGGTACCTATGGAGAAGAACGGGCCAGAAACTCCATGGACACTCTTTTAAATCAAAATAATATGGTTACAAAGTCTTGTTTACATCATTCATGTTAAAAATTATGCATGTGAGAACAATGCAGAACGTTAAAAGCGTCCGTAATGAAAAAAAAACAATTCAAATATTAAATTAAATTAAAATAAGCCATGGCAGCAAAGAGATGACTAGTCCCTACTGACGGCGCCTTTTCACGAACATGACGCATGTATTAGCACCATTCAGCTCAACCATTACATACTCTTACTATACTACGCTAAATCTTAGTAAAGACTGTCTTGATACTGCTTAATGTAATAGGCGTGCTAAGTCTCATTAGACCACGCTATATTCAACAAGCAAGCACGGCCGAACCCACTCGGTCGGACTAATTAGACAGACTAGAACCGGCCGAACCGGCCTTTCTTGCAGTGAGTTGCACTGGCATCATGACAGTTTGTGTGATGTAGTGGTGCGCGCGCAGACGGCGGCTGGCGGCAGCGGCGGCGACGGCGGGCGTTCCGCCCCGCCAGTGAGCCCGCGCCGCCACGCCGCTCGCACGCATGCCGCTGGCGAGCGCCGCTACATCGCGAACGGACGCGTCGTACGACACTGAACTTTGTACAACACAACTTTTTATAAATTCTCGGAGTAGTGGACCGGTGCGCGGCAGTGGAGTGACCGTTGTGCTAGCACCGCGACTACCGGAGAGTGCCGAGTGCGAATACTGTGAGTGTGCTGTGCAGTGGCAGTGATCAGTCAGTGATGCCTGCGAGGAGCACCGGCTAGCGGCCGCCCGGCCGGTCGGCACAGTGCAGTCTGTGGACACTCGCATGTGAGTCTCTGCTGCACTTCGTGCACTGATGCACCCTCGAGTTCTCGACACTCGGCTGTGTACCTACTTGTGTTGTTCGTACGCTTGTGTCGGTTAGCCGATCATTATTCCATTTGATCCTTGGAGCGTTCATAACACTGGGTTACCTAAATATTCAGTGATAATGTTGCTTAAATAAAGTAGGCATGACCCGATAATTTCAGTCAAAGTTACCGCCACAGTGTCGAACGAAGGCGGTGGATAAGATTCACGACTCATTTTCTGATTCGATTGAACTCGTTGTGGTCGGACAGTTGGTTGCATATGTTATTGTTAGTTCTGTGGCGGGCGTTGGAGAGATGGGGCGCAACATGTTATTTATATAATTTGAGGATTCTAGAGAATTTTGATAACTTTCTGTACTCCAGTTTACTCGATGATGTCTGTTGCGCCAGTTCTTTAAAACAAAATAATGTAATGTCTTCAACAAATACAATATACCTACCTACCGTTAGATTAGAGGTGCTCCTCGAGAGCAAACCTCGTCGCCGCGCCGTCACCGTGTCGTCATGTTCCCATTCCCACACGTCACACGTCACGTGGCACCGGCCCGCGGCGGCACGTGGGCCGTGGCACAGTACGCGACAGTCTTCTAATCAGATTGAGGAATGAGCCCCTTGCAACTTGTTACACTTACTAGTAATAAGTAAAGGTATATTTTGTTATTCGTTCTAATGTGCAGAATAAACGTTTTTGTGAGGGTGTCCTGTCGACCTCCGTGTTGAACTGTTGACTCTTTCAATAGAGCTTGGTTCAAATGCGTACTTTCTATAACTAATACTTAACCATTGTGGATTTAAACTAACTTTTCAAAAGGGGTAAGAAATTGTAAGGGCACGACTTAAGAACAATATCTACTGTAGCGAGTTAGCACAACTGTAGAACGGTCGAGCTGCAATAACAAATGATCCGTATTGTCATAGTAAAAACGGTATTGTCGAACCTAGATTTTTGTACTAACCAAATATTGCAAAGTATCCCCGCATGCTTTGCAATAATTGCGACCGACGCACCGTGGGTCGAAACTGCTATAGGAGGGACAGGGATTTTGTTACAAATTCCATTAAAAAAAAAAAAAACAATAATTGTTCACTGTTTATATTTACTTTCCAACAACAAAGACAGTTTTGTTTAAATTTATAATTTGCTTTAATTTTGAAAATATATTTTTTTGTAAAAACTAGTAAAACTAGTGGATATGACGGCGTTGCCACAAAAGTTTTCAAGGCTTGTGCTATTTATATATGTCATCCACTAGCACATGTTAAAAACCTATCTTTTTTGGAAGGTATATTTCCTGATCAGCTCAAAATGTCTATCGTAAAGCCACTATTTAAGAAGGAAAATAAGTTAGACCCAAACAACTACCGACCTATCACAATAGTACCCATCTTATCTAAAATTTTTGAGAAGGCAATGCATATTAGATTGAATAATTTTCTGAGTACACATGACATATTATGCAAAGAGCAGTTTGGTTTCCGTAAAGGTTGTTCAACTGCTCTTGCCATTTTCAACTTTATTAAACTTGTAACAGAAAGTATCGACAATGGTAATCCAGCGGTGTCAATATTTCTAGATATGAGTAAGGCCTTTGATTTTGTTAATCACTCTAAGCTATTAAACAAATTAGACTTCTACGGCATAAGGGGCAATGCCTATGAATGGATATCTAGTTATTTAAGAAATAGGAAGCAATATACAGAGATATCCAAAGTTATAAAGAAACGTGACGGAATATATTCTAAAGAGAAATTTAAATCAGTAGCAATAATAAATAAGTGTGGTGTGCCTCAGGGTAGCATTCTCGGTCCTCCGCTTTTCTTACTTTACATAAATGATCTTCCGGAGGCCACTCTGCAGAAATGTATTCTTTTTGCAGACGATACGACAGTTATCACAAAGTGTCAGGATAAAATCAATTACAAATCAGTTACCGAAGAAACCCTGTCAGCTATAATTAGTTGGATGGCAAATAATGACCTAAATATAAATGTTAGTAAGACCAAATTAATAGAATTTAACTCGTATAATACTAAACAATTAGTTTTAGATATTAGGTATAAAAATGAAAAAGTAGAACAAGTGGATGAAATAAAATTTTTAGGTATTAATATAGACAAAAGTCTCAATTGGAAAAGCCATGTAGAACATGTATGTCAGAAACTTGATAGGTTTGTGTTTGCATTAAAAAAACTACGACAAAATGTTTCAGTAGAAGCGGCTCTTTCAGCTTACCATGGCTATGTGTCATCTATCCTAAGCTATGGACTTATCATGGGGGGTAATTCGACCGATATCGACCGAGTTTTCAAGCTCCAGAAACGTTGCATCCGGGTCATAAACAAGGCATGGTTTTTAGATAGCTGTAAACCTCTCTTCAAAAAGAATAAAATTCTTTCACTGCCCTGTATGTACATACGAGACATCTGCATCTTTGCAAAGAAACATATGCATTACTTTAGGCAACATAGCGAAGTAGTGCCAAGACAAAAAAGGGCTAAGTTTCGAAACTTATTATATCATCCATCTGGTCATAAAGATATTTACAAGAAAAATGTGTATATTGATTTATAATAACATACCAATAGAATTAAAATTATTGCAGGGTAATGTTTTTAAAATCAAATTGACAGAGTGGCTACAAAATAGTTGCTTCTATAGTCTTAAGGAATTTATAGAACATATACATAGTCGTTAAATAATATAATTAATTAATTGATAATTACGAGTAATTGGACAGATAATTTTATTGTAGGTATATAATAGTAATTTTCATTAAATAATATTTGTTTTATTTAATTTATTGACATTTTTAATTACAGATATTGACATTTAAATTTATTTCAATGACATTAGATTTTAAGTATTGACATAAATTTTATTGATTGACATTTTTTATTTTAATTATTAACATTTAAATTTACTGTATTGACATTAATACTTTGTTTTTTGTTAATTTTTATAATCGGACAATTTAAAGTATTGAAATGCATGAATGTTATTTTGGTTTGGTCTGTTTCTTTTTTATATTTTATTTATTTTAATGTTGCGTTTGCATTTTGGGTACGATGTGAAAATTAATGACTATATTGAATGTAATTTGCACGCTTGCTTGCAGGCAGAATACAATAACTTTTAGGCTTTAAGATCTTCCCCAAATGAACAATGTATTTTCTGGCAAATAAATATTTGAATTTGAATTTGTACTTTTTTCGATAAATATGTGTTTTGAAATATAAATATAAATTAATATTTCTTAATTATAAGTATTTTAATGTGACATAATAATTTTATCTATGATATTATTAATAAAAAGTACCTGCTTACTTTTTTTTTTCAAAAATAACCTAACCTAACTGTTATTACAGTCTGGTTTTCCCTGTAAGGCAGTTAGGTCTTCAGAGGAATAATAATCACACTAATATTATAAAGGCGAAACTTAGTGAAGTGGTGAGTGTGTTGTGTGTGTGGGGGAGTGGGGGTGTGGGGGTGTGTTTATATGTTTGTTACTTCTTCACGCTCAAACGGCTGGACCAATTTTGATAAAATTACAATTTTGATTTTTGGTAGCTGACATCCTGGATTAACATAATAGGCTACTGTTTATCCCGATATTCCCACGGGATCGACATTTACGCGGGTGAAATCGCGGGGCGCAGCTTGTATTATACTAACAAAGTTAAGTACGGTCTATGTAATTACTAACAAAGTGGATTCTGTGATCTGGAGTCACACAAATACGCAATTAACATTTGAGAAAGAAATAAACAAACAGATCGATCAAGAACTGAGAACGTTTCGTCTGAATTCATTCAGACTGTTCGAAAATATGTCCAAGTTGTTAGTACGCGAGCTCAGCTTGTTGTAGCTAGACAAAAACCGGTGTAAGGGAGCTGAACGACCAAGATTAGTTCTGTTTTTAGGCATTTGAAAAGTTTCTGTTTTAAAATTGGATCTGTATGAGGTGCGGCGGGACACATTTAGACCGATCTCCGAAACCAACTGCGGTACATTCGCCAAGTTATGAAGGGTCTTATAAAGGAAAACTAGGTCTGAGCAACTTCTTCGTTGCTCCAAGGAGCTCATCCTGAAATGACAGAGCCTTTGAGGATAATCTGCTTCGCGATCACATGTCTGTGATCTGTAGCGGAGGTATCTTGTAAACTTTTTTTGGGTGCACTCTATTCTGTCGATGTGGACACGATACGCGGGATTCCATACATGAGATGCATATTCTAGTATACTCCTCACCATAGAGTTATAAAGAACCTTAAGGGTGCTGATTGACCGGAATTCCTTGCAAGTTCTTTTTACAAATCCCGACATTTTATTCGGTTTGGCGACAATAGACTAGTGTCAAAGTGATTTATAAAGGGTAGTTGACGATCAAGTTGGACTCCCAAATCACGAATGGTATCGACTTTCTGAAGAGTTATTTTAAGTTTTTTTTTTTAGTTAGTTATTATTATTATACATATAAATAATTAATACAACAGGGGAAGGGGTTACCCAGATGAAAACTAATAGAAAAATACATGTTGCACCGAGCCCAATTAAATTGAGAAACGGGCAGGAGAGTGATGATAAATAAGTAATACAATATAATTTACACTAATCACGAATAACTCATTTAATTTTCTATCCCAGAAAAGCGGGACTGAGCTTGTCCCGCGCGGAACATTTAATTTTAGGTTAAAAATCGGGACGTCCCGCCAAAATGGGGACGTCTGGCAACGCTACCTACAAGCCTTTATTTTTTTTTCGGATGGGAAATCATCAAATGACCCTTCCCGCTCTGGGTGGAGCGGAAGGGAGTGTCAGACTCTTACTGACTAAAACACACCCATGTTCCTTCCTTAGCCCTTTATGTTCCGGCCCAGCGGTAACCCTTTCGGACAATCCCGCTGACCCGGCAGGCTTCGGCCCTATGGGGCCCCTCCTCGATGCTGACATCTCTTTGAGGCCCGCGTGGAACACGTACGCGCCGTCCGGCACGGGCCTGGTCCTGATCGGACGGTGAGCTACCCATTACTCTCCGCCCGCAGGCCCGCGCCTACGGTGGCCGGGAGTCGTCCCGTGGCTCCCGATGCTCGGAGCGTCTCCCGCGGCGGCTGGGACGGGAGGCTCTCTCCCTCATCCGTCTCGCCACCACCTTCGCTAGCATGACTGCTTCGCAGAAGGAGGTGGCTGCCTCCCACTCCCTCTCGCCCCGGACCATGGCTTGCACCAGGGCCGGACGCGAGAGGTCACCGCCGCTGCTGATCGCCTCTACGAAGACACGGCGGTGCTCCGCCCAAGCGGGGCAGACCTCCACCGTGTACTCCGGGCGATCCTGGCAATGGTGACACCCGGGCGTTTCCTCCCGCCTGATGATGTGCAGGAACCTCCCAAAACTTCCGTGTCCGATGAGGACCTGCGTCAGGCAGTAGGTGAGGGCGCCGTGGCGCCTCTCTAGCCATTCCTCAAAGAGGGGTCTTATCGCCGCTATCGCGGCGTGCCCTGCGCTGGGTTGCGACAGTCGCTCCTTCCATGCCGCCATGAGATCGCGCATTCGCGCCGGAGATCCGTCCGCTCGGCAGTGATTTGCCGTGGAAGCGGATCTTCCCCCCGGCGTTGCCTACAAGCCTTACCTTACCTTCAGTTATCCATCTAAGTATAAGTATTAAAAACACCGGTTTACGTATAACCGGAGTGAAATGTAAGTAATTATAATTACTTACTATAAATATGAAATAGCACAGACCGTGCAGATTACGTTTGACTCCGGTTATATGAAACCGATGCTATTTTCTTCGATGTCTTGTTTATATCTTTTTTAACCGACTTCCAAAAAGGAGGAGGTTATATGTTCGACTTTATATAAGTTTTTATTTTTATGTATGTTCACCGATTACTCGAAGACGGCTGGACCGATTCCAAAAATTCTTTTTCTGTTTAAAAGGGTATACTCTCAAGGTGGTCCAATTATCATCAAGTTGGAATCTGACGAGAGGATCCCATGGAAATCGAGGGAAACCCTCAAATTTTACAGGCAAACCTATTGCGATTTGGGTATTTTTTAAAGTAACTTGAGCATTTGCTTTCGGAAATAATCATTTGGTAAAGTGGAGCTGATGATGAAGACCACAGATGGCCATCGGAACTACTCAATGACAAATATTACACGGGTTGCGATTCGATTACTTTAATATAGTTGCTAAGCAATTTGTGCTCGTCACAATGCGTATGGTGAGTGGTTGTGATGTTGAGGAGTTCTCCTGGTTCTTACCAGGCGAACTCCTCAACAATTAACGCCCCAGCATCAGAAAAAGCAATATTTTGTAACATGTGATGAGCAGTGGCCATTAGGCTATTCTAACTTAGATAAATTACAAACTGTCCCACTAAAAAGTGAAAAATAAAAACGTTTTACAAAAAAAAAACAACCGACTTTAAAAAAAAACACTACAAATTGAAAAATAACTTTAATTTCGGAAGTCGGTGTCAATAAACGAAAATGCGGAACCAAAGACACCGACTTTTTTTTTTGTAAAAAGTTTTTTAGTTGCCGTTTTTGTCGTAAGTTGGGTGTTAGTTACAAATTTTATTTTTAATCTAATGATAGCATTTTGGGGTTAGGGATCATTGAGGGTATCATATGGCATTCGATATCTATGATTTGCTTACCAGCCTATTTACCGTTAGAAGGGTTTCTATTGTTATTGGAAACAGTCGAAGTGAAACATAATTGTTCATCTATTCAAAAAGTGCTAGAGTATTTTTCGTAAACAGGGACTAAAATAGCTCTTTAATCCCTAGGGAGTAAAAGTGATTTGAATTTAGAATGTGGATATTGTTAGTAAAAGTTCCAATCACCAAAGAGATCAATCACGAACATTGTATGAACAAGTAACAGGCTGAATGATCAAGTAAAACGCGCGAGCAAAAAAAAAAAAAAAACGTGAAAAATAAAATACGCGCGAAAAACATTCTGCCTTCGTTCGTAATTGTTTACTCAAATTAGGATTTTACTTAATTTTATAAAAAATGAGTATGTCTTCCTCAAGTAATTGCATGTAAATAAATAAATGTACTATAATCACACTAATATTATAAAGGCGAAAGTTTGTGAGTGAGTGTGTGTGTGTGTTTATATGTTTGTTATTTCTTCACGCTCAAACGGCTGGACCAATTTTAATAAAAGTTTGTGTGGAGGTAGCTGACACCCTGGATTAACATACAAGCTGCTTTTTATCCCGATATTAACACGGGATCGATACTTATGCGGGTGAAACCGCAGGGCGCAGCTAGCTATTCATAAGTGGCACTTACTTATTTTTTCATAGAGGGTGTAAAAGTAGAGTGTCCACCTCGGGAGCAACACTATCTTAAGCTCGAGTGACGTACTTTGAATTCCTCGCTTTGCTCAGGATTCTACTTTAGAACCCCTCGCTGCGCTCGGGATTCTACTCTAAACTTCTTCGCTCCGCTCTGGATTCAAGGAAACACTTTCGCCTTCAAAATAGTTGTTTGCTCCCTTGACAAACAATCTACTATTATTCTTATTTGGGGTTTATGTATGTACCTATGAATAAAACTACAAGAGGTAGTCGTTCGTGATCTGGGAATTATGTTTAATAAAAACTGAAATTTGGTAGGCATTTATTAAATACTAGCTTCTGCCCGCGACTTCGTCCGCGTGAAATTTCTTGTATATGTATATATTCGCTTAGAGTTCCTTTTTTCTTTTCTTTTTTAAATTTCATTCTGACTTTTTTCTCTTTGCTCGGCTCCTAAGGGGCATAGCGTGATATTAATAGCCTATAGCCTTCCTCAAGAATTGGGCTATCAAATACAAAAAGATTTTTTCAAATCTGACCGGAAGTACCAGAGATTATCGCGTTCAAACAAACAAACTCTTCAGCTTTATTATTAGTATAATAGCTTTTTATTTCTTTCTTATTTGCAAAATGGTTGGGCAAACGTCATCTAAAACAATTTTAAATTTCAAGTTTTTTTCATAGTAGTTCTTGAGATATCCAGCTGTGACAAACAGACAGACTGGCAGACAGACTGAGTCTCACCATAAGGGTTCCGTTTTACCATTTTGGTACGGAACCCTAAAAATCGGCCCTATTCCTGACAGCTTTAACTGCTTAATTTTGATCGGAACAAATCACAACTATGAATAATCATAAACATTGTTTGTTGTAGGTATGTTTAGAATATAATAAAAGTTTGATTAAAAGTTGATATTATTCGAATAAACAAATAACGAAGTTCTAAAAGTGTTTGTGAGTTGAGTTATGTATTATTAAAATCTACATTGAAAGGGACATAACTGACCCGGCAAACGTTGTTTTGCCATATAAATTATTTGGGATCCTGCCGTTTTGCCGAAAAGATTTTGCCAAAATTTCACTACCCAAACAAATTTTCGCAACCTTTTATTATACCAATGCAATGTTTGGAATAATTTTAGTATGCACATTTTCATTTGGTCAAATTTTTACTTGGTAGAATATTATTAAGGATAATGTCATTTAGGCATTTGGTCTTTAATCAAATGATTTATTACGGCAAACAATCTTTAGACAATAAACGTTTGGTCAAACGATTTGTTAGGACAAAAAATATAAAGGCTTAGATAAGATTTTTTGAGATTTTTTTTTTGGGAATTAAATAATTAAAAAATGCAACTTTATTTTAAAATAATCATTTATTTGATACAAAATATTTGTAACTTACTATTTTAATTTTTTTGCAATGGACATTATCGAGAACCGAATTAGTTACGAGGTTAATTATTTAAAAAAAATGCTTAGGTTAGGTTAGGTTAAAACTGTGACCTCCTACGCACGAGCCGAGCGAGCGAAGCGAGCGGTGCCGCGGCAGCGGCCGGCGAGTGCCAGAAATGACTAAATTATATAGAAAAAAAATATGGAAAAAAGAGATTATTTTTAACAGGCTATCGAGAACCGAATTAGTTAGACGAGGTTAATTATTTTAAAAAAATGCTTAGGTTAGGTTAGGTTAAAACTGTGACCTCCTACGCACGAGCCGAGAGAGCGAAGCGAGCGGTGCCTCGGTAGCGGCCGGCGAGTGCCAGAAACGACTATAATAGATTATATTGAAAAAAAAAATGTGGTAAAAAGAGATTATTTTTAGCAGGCTATCGAGAACCGAATAAGTTAGACGAGGTTAATTATAAAAAAAAAATGCTTAGGTTAGGTTAAAACTGTGACCTCCTACGCACGAGCCGAGCGAGCGAAGCGAGCGGTGCCGCAGCAGCGGCCGGCGAGTGCCAGAAATGACTAGATTATATAGAAAAATAAATGGAAAAAAAGTCTACCCGAAACAAACGAGATTAATTATTTTAAAAAATACTACCAGAATACTTAATATTATTATTACCTGTTTAGAATTTGTTTTACTTTTTTTTTTTCCTGTGGCAACACTACAGCTAACAGCTGTTTAGAATTTGTTCTCGAAATTTTTATCTTAAATATTATATTTCATTGTTTTTTAGGCCTATTTTCCAATTACTCTTCAAGTAATTATGATAATAATGTGTATTTTGTGTTAGATTCACATAGCTAGTGCAAATTAAGTGTACATAATTCAATGTAAATCGGTGACAGTTGCCGGCACAAGGAAACTTGCATTGTCATCTTGATATCAGGTACAATACTTTATATTTTACTTGCTATTAGTTAGTTTACGTACTACAATTAGTTCAATTACACCAGCAATTACCTACTTTGTTCACTTTTAGTAAGGCTACTTGATGCCAATGACCTTTGAACGTAAACATAACCTTACTTAGGTTTGGTGACAGAACTCCTTTTATTTACATCTAAATTTCGTTTTTCCCATTGACTTATATATTTTCCTTTTAAACTAATTACCTTTTCAACTGCTGCCACAACAACCTTCTCTATTCTTATTTCTTGTCGCTTCGCTTCCTTACTTTTAATCATGATTATGACTCGTAGCGCCCGTGCTCGCCTCGAAGAGTCCAAACTCAATGAGGCTTTGAGCGCTTTAAAGGCGTCAAAGGAGTCCTGTGACCAACTAATTAAGGAAATAGATGACAATGAAAGGGTGCTCTTTGATGCCCATGAAAAGAATAGGAAGTTAAAAATTGAAATGGCTCAGATATATACTCAATACACTGATGCCATAGAAGAACGGGATAGACTTCAGCTTGTTGTGGACGGGTTCAGCCAGTGTAGCGTAGAGTATGAACAAGCTCTTAGCCACAAACACTTATTACAACAGCAGCTACTTGAGGCTCAAAGTCAGATTACACAACTTGAGACTACAAACCTTAACATCACCGCCTCGCTGAATCAAAGTCTGTTCAATGAGTTGGTGTCTATTGCCCCGTCAATGGTTTCTGCCATAAACCCCACTATTGATTTGACAGGTGATGATGAATCAAAATCATGTAATTCAGTGAGGGTAGTCACTAGTAGAAATAAACTTAAAAAGTACATCAAAATTAATAAATACATTGTTAAAACCCAAAAAATGGTAAAAAGACAAAAGTTCTTTATTAAAAATGTTAAACTTAATAGGGAAAGGTTAAATCTACTTAAACAGCTAGATATGTATTCTTTTAATCTGGAGCAAAGTACTAGGAAATACAACATTGACACACAGGACTTGCAATCTCAACTTGACCAGCTGCAGGAGAAACTAAGATCAATGACTAACAAATATAATACCTCTGAAGTATTGGAGCGTTTTATGTAAACGAATACAATCTGTCAAATGTCAAGTTTGTCAGTTGAGTTTGAAGTTTGAGACAGAACTATCTCTCTCTCTCTCTGCTAATGGCTGTCGATGTGAAACCTATATATCTGGCTCTCTGAGATTACAATCATATTTAATCTAAGTATTGAGTTTACTTTTCGCTATAAAACCATCAGGTTATGGGCCCAGGGTGTTTGCTGCACCCTGCAAAATAATTATTTCGCGAGAAAAACAAAAATTAAATAAAAGTCAGTTTTTTTCACGACATGTCATCGTTCGGCACAATGACCATGTCTTCTATGGGACTGCAGATTGAAAAGCTGCGAGGCATCGAAGACTATAACCAGTGGAAATTCATGCTGAAGAACGTTCTTATGCACGAAGATCTATACGATTGCATAGAAACCGAAAAAGGGAACGAAGACCCTAAGAAGAATCAAAAGGCGTTAGCAAAAATTTGCTTATCGGTCGGTCCATCCGCGTTGCCACATATTCGTAACGCGAAGACGGCATATGAAGCGTGGAATAGCTTGCAACGCGCTTATGAGGATAAAGGTTTGTGCAGGAGACTTGGATTGTTAAGAGCGCTGTTTGGTGTGAGGCTGAGCGAGGCGGAGAGCATGCAGAGCTACCTAGCTAAAATAACTGAGCTTGGGCAGCAGCTTACAGATATTGGGAATGCATTTGATGACGAGTTTTTAGCTGTAATCATGTTGAGCGGTTTGACCCCGGACTTTGACCCCCTTATCATGGCTTTGGAGAATGCTAATACAAAGTTGACTAGTGATATGGTTAAGTCTAAGCTTTTACAGGAACAGCAGCGACGCGATGGTAAGCGTGATGAACATCAGGAGCTCAATGCATTGGCAGTAAAGAAACCTCCAAAGTGTTTTCGCTGCAAGAAGATTGGTCATATACAGAAAGATTGCCCAAAGAAAGCTGAAAGTAAACCGAAGTCTACTCCCAAGGCGGAAAAGTCATGGTTAACAGCGTTATCTGTGAAACTGCAGAGTGATATCTGGTATGTGGATAGTGGTGCGACCAACCACATGACCAATAACAAGGAGATCATGCAGGATTTTCAGTGTACTAAATCGCTTGAAGTTAACGTGGCAAATGGAGAAAAAGTCAAGACTGAAGGACTTGGTAGTGTGCAAGTACAGTTAAAGAAAGGTTTAAAGACAATAAGTAATGTATACTATATTCCTAAACTTTCTGCAAATTTATTATCAGTTAGTGAGTTAATTAGGAAAGGTTTTAGTGTAATTTTTAATGAACAAGGTTGCAAAATCTTGGATGATGATGAAGTCATAGCTACTAGTACATGCTATAGCGGTGTTTATCAACTAGACACTGTACAAAATGTGAGTTCTAAGGTAAGATCAGAGAATGCCATGAACTCAGTCTGTGAGCAGGTTCAACCTAAGGAGCTGACAGTACACGATGAAGACATGACTGCTTTAGTGTCCGTTGGGGGTTCTGTGTCACATGAGGTTTGGCATAAGAGGTTAGGTCACCTGAACTCGAGGAGCATGAATGTTATGAAAAATGGAATGGTTAAAGGTATGAATTTTGATAATTCTTTGTTTAGTCCTTGTGTAGCTTGCATAGAAGGAAAGCAAACTAGATTGCCATTTCCTAAGAAAAGTCACAGTAGGTCTACTAAAATATTAGGGCTGGTGCATACTGACGTGTGTGGTCCTATGCAGGTTCCATCATACAGTGGATCACGTTATTTTGTAACATTCATTGACGACTTCAGTAGAAAATCATTTATTTATTTCTTAAAGAAAAAGGATGAAGTGTTTGAAAAATTTAAAATATTCAAAGCACTAGTTGAAAATTTTACTAACAAGAAAATAAAAACTTTAAGAAGTGACAATGGCGGTGAATACATAAATATGTCTTTTCAGGAGTACCTAAGAAGCTGTGGGATTAGGCATGAAACTACCGTCCCACACTGCAGTGAACAGAATGGTGTAGCGGAGAGGGCTAACCGGACAATTATGGATAAAACCCGTTGTATGCTGCAAGATGCTGGACTGGGAAAACAGTATTGGGCTGAAGCGGCTAACACAGCGGTTTACCTAAAAAACCGTTCTCCCACCAAGGCTGTCATGGGTACAACACCTGAAGAAAAGTGGACATCTAAAAAGGTGAATGTTGCACATTTACGTATTTTTGGATGCATAGCATATGCAGTTGATGAAAATGCCAGGAAGCTGGATCCTAGAAGTAAAAGATTTATCTTTGTAGGATACTGTGAAGAAAGTAAAGGCTACAGGCTCATAGATCCATCTTATCCTAGGAAGATCCATAAAGCAAGGCATGTCATTTTCGTGGAAAATATGTTTTTATGTAGTAAAATTGTGTCACATGATGATAATAAAAATACTGATGTTATAGTATTGGATACATCTGTGTTATTGAGTTTACTTTTCGCTATAAAACCATCAGGTTATATATACTACTTTTGAGTGAAGATAGTACTGTACAACCAACTACTGTACAACTATCACCAAAAGTAGTATCTGAGCCTACTCAGACTGTCCAGAGCGAACAGTCTCCACAAGTAAATACCTCTATAGGTGACAATTTACTTTCTGATGGCACAAGAAATCCTCGCAGACAAACTATGTTTAGTTTGGATGGTGAAGAGGATTCTGAAAGTGCAGATAGTTTTTCGTCTGATGTAACTTACTTGCCAGGGAGGTCGAGCTTTGACTCTGAGGACAGTGAGCAGTCATCGTATCAAGATGTACTAGAAGCAGAGTATGCTGGGCTGACAGAGATAATGGTAGAGGAGCTGCCGACTAAACTGGAGGAGGCATTGAGTAGCAGTGAGGCTAAACACTGGAGTGATGCTATAGAAGATGAGTATAACTCTTTCATAAAAAATAAATGCTGGACTCTAGTTGACTTACCTGTGGGGCATAAGCCAGTAAAATGCAAGTGGGTTTTTAGCAAAAAGAGAGGATTGAATGGAGAGTTACTCAAGTATAAGGCTCGCTTGGTGGCGAAAGGATACACACAGAAGTATGGAGTAGATTACTACGAAACATTCTCTCCAGTTGTAAGGTACTCAAGTATTAGAATACTACTGACCCTGGCTGCTCAGTATGACATGGTGGTTGAGCATCTTGATGTAAAGACTGCATTTCTCAATGGAGACCTAGAAGAGTCTGTCTACATGGAACAACCAGTAGGTTATGTGGTAAAAGGATGTGAGAAGAAAGTTTATAAGCTAAATAAAGCAATATATGGCTTAAAACAGTCGGCGAAAGCATGGAATAAGAAAATTAATGATGTTTTAACCCAAAAATTGAAGTTTAACAGGTTATCTTCGGAACCATGTGTTTATGTATATAGTCATGATGGTGAAATAATGATTATTGCTCTTTATGTTGATGATATAATGTTGTTTACATTAAAAACATCACAACAAAGGAATATTATAAAGAAGAGACTGATGGATGAATTTGACATGAAAGATTTAGGTATCGCCCATCATGTTTTAGGCATGAAAATAGAAAAAACAGCTGATGGGAGCTTTATCTTGGATCAGTCGAGTTACATAAAGAAAATATTAGATAAATTCAATATGGCGGATTGCAAACCAATGAAAACTCCTATGGAGGTTGGAATAAAGTTACAGAAGGAAAATAGTTCAAAATGTAACTTTGATTATAGAAGCCTTATTGGTTATTTAATGTATTTATCTGTATGTTCCAGGCCTGATATCTCTCACAGTGTGAGTTTCCTTAGCCAGTTCAACAACTGTTATGGTGAAAGTCACTGCAAAGCAGCAAAAAGGGTTTTGAGGTATTTGAAAGGAACAGTTGATTATTGTCTTATTTTTCAGAAAGGTGAAATGAATATTGTTGGTTTCACTGATGCAGACTGGGGGGCCAATCAGTTGGATCGTCGATCTTACACTGGCTACCTATTTCGTATTGGAAAGTCTATAGTTTCATGGGAAAGTCGTAAGCAACGTACAGTGGCACTCTCTAGTACAGAAGCTGAGTACATGGCAATCTCTGATTCTTGTAAAGAAGCTATGTTTTTGAAAACATTTATTTCCGAATGTACTGGCATTGTTTGTAAAGTGTTGATGTTAAATGACAATCAGTCAGCACATAAACTTTGTAATAATCCTGTATTCCATGCGAGGTCTAAGCATATTGATATAAGACATCACTTTGTAAAAGATTTGGTAACAAAGAAACAGGTTGAATTGGAATATCTTTGTACTAATGAAATGTTGGCTGATGTTTTAACAAAACCATTAACTGCCGAAAAACATTTAAAGTTTGTGTCTCAAATATTAAAATGTTAACTTTGTGTATTGACCATACATAATTATGTTTGTTATGTGTATTTTCAGATACAGTTATACTTTTGTTTTGAGG
Source organism: Oligia fasciuncula (assembly GCA_963082905.1). Lineage (NCBI taxonomy): Eukaryota > Metazoa > Arthropoda > Insecta > Lepidoptera > Noctuidae > Oligia > Oligia fasciuncula. The sequence goes on along the minus strand of OY720406.1, from coordinate 19,136,111 downwards.
CCTAGTATTTGTTGCATAATATTGTATTAGTTTAAGGCCTAGTATTGGAGCGTTTTATGTAAACGAATACAATCTGTCAAATGTCAAGTTTGTCAGTTGAGTTTGAAGTTTGAGACAGAACTATCTCTCTCTCTCTCTGCTAATGGCTGTCGATGTGAAACCTATATATCTGGCTCTCTGAGATTACAATCATATTTAATCTAAGTATTGAGTTTACTTTTCGCTATAAAACCATCATGAAGATCTAATGAGGGAATATGTGTTGGCAATGAATGAGCTGGTGAACTCACAAACGAACAGCTGTGAGCGCTGTCAAACACCATCCAATGTACCTACACCAGACCATTCATTATCGGCATGCAATACCACATTACCGCAGCCTTGTGTTGATTTGACAATTTCCTCTGTTAATAGTACCATTTTACCATCTAAAGAAATTGTAAATCATGATATTATTTTATTTTGTGATGAGATTGGAAAGGAGTTAGGTCACTTGTTGACAGATGAATATCCGGGACACTCAATAATAAATTACTGTATGCCTGGTTGTTCTTTATTTGATATTATGAAAGCAATTGTTAAATGTAACTTTAAAAAGGAAACCACTTTATTAATATTTATGGGAAATAGGGGTAATTTAAATAAAGGAGAATTGCTCCAATATCATAGAACATTGTGCAACCTTAGCTTAAGAAAAATTGTTTTGTTTACATTGCCTTACAGTAACAGTTTGCCACAGGAGGAAAATAACTTAAGATTTGATATAAACATGACATTGCACAATTTGACATATAATGATAACTTATTCCAGTTAATTGATACTAACTATTATGTTGGTAATAATTTATATTTGACAAAAGATAGATATAATATTGTTATGTACTATCTTTCTAACTATCAAAAAAGACAGATAGCTGTGTCGCTATCATATTTTTTTTCTATTTCAGCCAAACATTTGGCTAAACAAATTGCTCCTATTGAGCAATGCAATGACTTTTTAAATTACTCTGGTAATAATTTGGTTGAAATTATTGACATTAATCATTTAAATTAGAAATTAAGACAATAGAGGCAACCTCTTGCAAAAATGTAAATAAGTCAAATGAAAGTGTAAAAAAATTAAATAGTATCAATCTGGTGCATCAAAATATTCAAGGCTTTTCAAACAAAGACTTAGAAGTAGAATTATTTCTGAATTGTTACAATATAGATATTCTTTGTATGACAGAACATTGGCTTAAAAGTCACCAGTTCATGTTCAATTTTAGTAATCACCAGGTTGGTAGTTCATTCAGCAGAGTAAATGCTATACATGGTGGCTCATTAATTTTAATAAATAACCAGCTTAAGTTTAAAGACCGAAAGGATATTGTGAGCCTCTCTGTTGAACGGACAATTGAAATAGCCTGTATAGAATTGGAGCAGTTCATTATATTAAGTGTGTACAGACCTCCTTCAGGATTGTATGATTGTTTTGAAAAAGTTATGGATGAAGTGTTGCACAAAATCTGTAATACAAACAAGTCCATCATCATTTGTGGTGATTTTAATGTTAATTTGTTAGAAAATTCTGGGTTAAGTACTAAAATTATAAGTTTGTTTCAGTCATACAATCTTGCAAACCAATTTTTGGAGCCCACTAGAATAACTCCTACTAGTGCCACATGCCTAGATAACATTTATACAGATGTTATACCAACCCACAAAGACATTATTAACCTAATAGACTCAGATCATTGTGGACAATTAATCACTATTCCAAATAAAAACAAAAAAGTTACTAAAAAAGATATCACTGTTAATCCAAAAACAACTAATCGCTTGGAAACATTTAAAACTAAACTCATGGGTAAATTACCACTTTTGTTCACTAATGATGACCCTAATCAACAATATAATGATTTTTTAATATGTATTGCACACAATTTGATAACACATTTATTCCAAAAACATTATCGGTTAATAGTATTGCTTCCTTCAGTGACTGGGCCACCATTGGTATACATAAAAGTAGAAAACGACTTTATGAATTATATGAAGAACGGATTTGTATAAACACTGCTGAATTTAATTTATATGTTAAGAATTATTCTAAAATATTTAAAAAAGTTTGTAGTATTGCCAAGTCACGTTATTTGAGTTCAAAAATTAAAAATAGTAGTAACATTATTAAAACGACTTGGAATGTCATTAATAGCGAAACGGGAAGGTCATGCACCCGAAGTAGTGACTACAGCCTTGTTATTGATGACAATATAATTAAATCAGATTGTCAAGTCGCCGCGGCCTTTGAAAATTTCTTTGCAGAGATTCCCGTATCAACTACTAAATCTCTTAACTCATCACCCATTGCTGCAGAGTCTTTACTTAAAGAAAACGTTCCAGTTTGCGATTCTGAATTTCACTTCCAATATGTAACCTGTAAAGATATAATTAAAACTTTTCACACGTTAAATGTTAAAAAGACCGCAGATCTATGGGGTAATTCTGTGGATGTTGCTAAGTCGATTATAGACATTGTAGCACCTACTTTAGCTGTTATATTTAATAATTGTATTGACCGTGGTGAGTTTCCTGATCTTATGAAAAACAGTAAAATAATACCGTTGTTTAAATCGGGTAGTACATCAGACCCTACTAATTATAGACCTATTTCAGTACTACCTACCTTTAGTAAAATTTTTGAAAAACTTATTTTAAATCAATTGCAAAGATTTTTTAATAAAAATAAATTACTTCATAACAAACAGTTCGGATTTACAAGGGGTCGTTCGACTACCGATGCAGGAGTTGAACTTTTAGGACATATTTATAATGCATGGGAGGACAAATGCGATGCTTTGGGCATCTTTTGCGACTTGTCCAAGGCATTCGATTGTGTTCTTCATGAAACATTAATCAGGAAACTGCACCACTACGGAATCCGGAACGCCTCTCTGGATCTTCTTACTTCTTACTTAAGTGATAGGATTCAGAGAGTTGATGTTAACGGAAAAAGGTCACCCGGATCTGTAGTAAGAATGGGGGTCCCCCAGGGCTCAATTCTCGGCCCATTTTTATTTATTATTTATATAAATGACTTGCCTTACCTCATAAGGGATGAACATGATATAGTGTTGTTTGCAGATGACACTTCACTTTTATTTAAACTCAAACGTCAGCAGCTGGTTACTGACAATGTAAATAACGCCCTTGCAAAAGTAGTTAACTGGTTTAATGTCAATAACCTACTTCTTAACGGAAAAAAAACGAAATGTATTAAGTTTACCATACCCCACGTTAGACAAGTAGAAACTAGTGTTCTCATTAAGGATGAAGAGTTGAAACCTGAAGATACCACAGTATTCCTAGGCATAACGTTGGATGCCAAGCTTCAATGGGGCCCCCATATAGATAAATTGTCAAAAAAGCTTAGCTCTGCAGCATACGCCGTTAGGAAAATTCGTGATTTAACTGATTTAGAGACAGCCCGTTTAGTATACTTTAGTTATTTTCATAGTGTGATGTCGTACGGTATTCTGTTGTGGGGAAATGCCGCCGATATTCAGACAATTTTTATTCTACAAAAAAGGGCAATTCGTTCCATTTATAAATTAAGTCCCAGACACTCCCTCAGAGACAAATTTAAAGAGATTAATATAATGACTGTGCCTTCTCAGTACATTTATGATAATCTTTTGTATGCACATAAAAATATTAATCTGTTTAAAAAATACAGTGATATCCATAACATAAATACTAGGAACAAACACAAATTTGTTGTTCCTACAACAAGGCTCAAAAAAATAGGTGGCTCGTTTAGATGCCAATGTATACGTTTTTATAATAAACTTCCTAGCCACATTCAAGAACTAAGCCTTACTAAATTCAAATCTTTTATAAAGCGAAAACTATGTCAGAAAGCCTATTATACTGTAAAAGACTATATTGAGGACAAAAAGGCCTGGGATTGAGCTGCTCCAATAGGTTTAGAATGTTGTTTTTATTTTGCTATTTTACACTTTAATAATTTTCTTTTTTTTTAAGTATCTATTTACTTAAATAATGACATGTACATTTACTGTATAAAGTATTATATGATTTTAATTATTGTGAATGTGAGGACTATGTGGGTAATTTTTTTGTTTTTTTCTCTCTTCGTTTTAATCATGATCTGGCAGTTTGAGTAGTTTATGCGGCCTACCCAAATGTCCTGTCTTTGGTATTGTTCGTCGAATCGTTGAGCTCCTTAAGTTCTGAGTTGAGCTGCACGGTTACTGACAAATGCGTGCACTGACTGGACAGGTCCGCTCAATCTGTGTGGTTCTTTCCTCAAAAGACCATTTCAGACACTAATCTACATGGTCCTCAAAGATTATGTCCGGATTTTTTATATACACATTGACATTGATGAATTTTATTTAGACAATGACATGAATATTTACTTTGTAAGTAATTTTTATTATTATTTTTTATTTAATTATTGTGAATGTGAGGACTATGTGGGTCATTTCTTCTTTTTTCCTTCTTAGTTTTAATCATGATCTGGCAGTTTGAGTAGATTATGCGGCCTACCCAAATGTCCTGTCTTTGGTATTGTTCGTCGAATCGTTGAGCTCCTCAAGTTCTGAGTTGAGCTGCACGATTTTTGGCAAATGCTTGCACTGATTGGACAGGTCCGCTCAATCTGTGTGGTTCTTTCCTCAAAAGACCATTTCAGACACCAACCTACATGGTCTTCACACGATCTGACCAAGATTTTGTCTGGACTTTAAAAGAGACTGTGACTTCTGAGTTTGTTTCGGCCTTTCTTCTCAGAATAGTCAGTTAGGAAACGCCGACCTCATCCAGTTTAAAAAAAAAAAATTATTGACGTGTAAAAGTGTTTGTACAAACCTACTTACAGAAATAAAAATCATTTATCATTTATCATTTATCATTTGTCCCAAGTGGAAAAAACACCATTGTAATAAAACGTCTTCAAAGTTAGATCTTATGCTTGAAATGGCTGCCTTAAAACTGCGAAAACTGACGATACTAAATATTTGGCAAATGTAATTTTGCGTAAAATGAGTTATTCCAACTGAAATATTTGACTAAATAAAAATTGGTAAAAGTACTAGTTGGTAAACAAGTTATTGTTTAAACGTTCACTTGCCAAACATTAGGTTTGGGTTACAATTATTTGTGAAGAGATTTTTTGCTAAGTAATAATTTGGCAAATAAAATTATGCGGAAAATTGTTTGGGAAGTGATAATTTGGCAAAATCTTTTCGGCAAAACAAGGGAGACCCAAATTATTTCTAGCAGCCCGACGCTGTCGTTCGCGTGGTGTCCTACCCCTTACCCTACCCCACTCCTACCCTACTCCTACCCTACTCCTACACTACTCCTACCCTACTCCTACCCTACTTCTAACCTACTCCTACCCTACTCCTACACTACTCCTACCCAACTCCTACCTTACTCCTACCCTACTCCTACCCTACTACTATAAGTAAATAAAAGTATTAAATACTATGTCCGTTTATAACCGGATAAAAAGTATCCTATGTCCGTCTCGGTTCTAAGCCAAATCGGTTTAGCCGTTAATGAGTTATAAAAAGTGTAACTAACACGACTTTCTTTTCTATTTATAGATTATAATCATTATCATTACTTTTTTAAATAACACAGACATAAGTATCAGAGTGACAGAGTTAATAATACACATAATAATGTTTAAAAAAGATCACAATATGTTTTCTTTAGTACTATATCGTCCCAATAGATGTCGTTACGTGTTTCCACTTATTGCAATAAAAAGTTGTTATAGAATGCTTTAAATTGATTATATCTTTTGATAGACTGAAGCGATTGCGATGAAACAAAGACTAATCACTACTCCGAGTTCTACACTATATTTGAGTATAAAAATGAACCATATTGGTTTGGTACTTTTTACGCTGAACCTGTTCAAATAAAAAGTCTGTCACATCCAAACAGACAAACAGACAAAAATTCCAAAAATTGATGAAATGGCATCTGTTGGTTATCCTTTAACACCCCACCTATTTTTTTTTTTTATAATTTCAATGTACAGAAACGCCTCGTCTACAGATTTATTATTATTATATGTATATTATATTATTTATAAAAAAAAAATGGGATCCTGCCGTTTTGCCGAAAAGATTTTGCCAAAATTTCACTACCCAAACAAATTTTCGCAACCTTTTATTATACCAATGCAATGTTTGGAATAATTTTAGTATGCACATTTTCATTTGGTCAAATTTTTACTTGGCAGAATATTATTAAGGATAATGTCATTTAGGCATTTGGTCTTTAATCAAATGATTTATTACGGCAAACAATCTTTAGACAATAAACGTTTGGTCAAACGATTTGTTACGACAAAAAATATAAAGGCATAAATAAGATTTTTTGAGAATTTTTTTTTTTGGGAATTAAATATTTAAAAAATGCATTTTATTTTAAAATAATGATTTATTTAATACAAAATATTTGTAACTTACTATTTTAATTTTTTTGCAATGGACATTATCGAGAACCGAATTAGTTACGAGGTTAATTATTTAAAAAAAAAATGCTTAGATTAGGTTAGGTTAAAACTGTGACCTCCTACGCACGAGCCGAGCGAGCGAAGCGAGCGGTGCCGCGGCAGCGGCCGGCGAGTGCCAGAAACGACTAAATTATATAGAAAAAAAATATGGAAAAAAGAGATTATTTTTAACAGGCTATCGAGAACCGAATTAGTTCGACGAGGTTAATTATTTAAAAAAAATGCTTAGGTTAGGTTAAAACTGTGACCTCCTACGCACGAGCCGAGCGAGCGAAGCGAGCGGTGCCGCGGGAGCGGCCGGCGAGTGCCAGAAACGACTAGATTATATAGAAAAAAAAATGGAAAAAAAGTCTACCCGAAACTGAACTAGTTAGACGAGATTAATTATTTTAAAAAATACTACCAGAATACTTAATATTATTATTACCTGTTTAGAATTTGTCCCAAGTGGAAAAAACACGCTTGTAATAAAACGTCTTCAAAGTTAGATCTTATGCTTGAAATGGCTGCCTTAAAACTGCGAAAACTGACGATACTAAATATTTGGCAAATGTAATTTTGCGTAAAATGAGTTATTCCAACTGAAATATTTGACTAAATAAAAATTGGTAAAAGTACTAGTTGGTAAACAAGTTATTGTTTAAACGTTCACTTGCCAAACATTAGGTTTGGGTTACAATTATTTGTGAAGAGATTTTTTGCTAAGTAATAATTTGGCAAATAAAATTATGCGGAAAATTGTTTGGGAAGTGATAATTTGGCAAAATCTTTTCGGCAAAACAAGGGAGACCCAAAAAAAATATTATTAAAACTGTTGTAAGTACCACTCGCTGTGCTGCGGGCTGACCTCCCTGATGGCGTCAGCGTGGTTTGCTACGCTGACGACACGCTGGTCCTGGCGGGGGAGGTCGCATCAGGCGGCGGCCGACGCGATGACACGCGGGGTTGCGATAGTCGTGGAGATGATCCAGCAGTTGGGTCTCGAGGTGGCATTGCACAAGTCCGAGGCCATGTCGTTTCATGGGCCCCGGAACGCGCCACCATCGGGATCCCAACTAACGGTAAGAGTTCACATCGGCGTCGAGACAACGATGAAATACCTGGGTCTCGTCCTCGACAGTCGGTCGAACTTCGTCGAACTATTCTGACGTTTAGCCCTCAAACTGGAACGGGCCGGGGCCAAACCCCGGAGGCTTTACGCGGAGGTCGTGCGGTCCATGGCCCTATACGGGGCCCTGGTGTGAGCGCGTTCACTGCGGCGGCGAGCCGCCCACTACTTGAACGCACCCCAGAAGATGGTAGCCGTAAGCTATCTCGGGCGAGGCGGCAAGCCTTCTTGCCGGACTGCCGCCATGGGATCTGGAGGCGATAGTCCTCGCGCGCCTGTATGAGTGGCGCGCGGTGGCATTACGCCGAAGGGAAATTCCGCTTACGCGGCAAATCCTTCTTCATCATTCATCGTCATTATGATGATTTCCGATCCGAAAAAAAAAATAAGAACCACTCGCTCTCAACGCCTTCAGTGTGCTCCCAGTGATTCTTACAACAGTTTCCCCGTATCAACGGGGAAACTGTTGTGAAACTGTTGTAAACTGGCTCTTTTTTCATGAAAACAATTTTAACCTAAGTACTTTTTTGGTCAAGTACGAGTTAACCATACCTATATTTTATAGATAACTCACATCTGTTTAAAATATAAACCGGGCAAGAGCGAGTCGGACTCGCGCACTGAGGTTTCCGTACCATCATGTTTTTAAATTTTCATCGGCGTATAAACTCAATTACATTTGTATTTTATAATTGCATAGCACAGATGTGAGTTCTATGTAAGTAGTGTACCTTATTTACCATTTACCGGGTAATATGTCTTTCATTGTCTTAAATGTGCCCTGGCGGCTGATAGTATGTCATACTCACACAAATGTCTCGCTGACGGTGGCGTGTATGTTGGATCATTTAGCTCCCTCCAAAATGGTTGAGCTGAATGGTGCTGATCTATGCGTCATGTTCGTGAACGGGCGCCGTCAGTTGGGGCTGGTCATCACTTAGCTGCCTCGGCTTATTTTTAATTATTTTATTTTTAACCCCCGACGCAAAAACGACGGGTGTTATAAGTTTGACGTGTCTGGGGGTGTGTGTGTGTGTGTGTGTGTGTGTCTGTCTGTGGCATCGTAGCTCCCGAACGGATGAACCGATTTTGAATTTCTTTTTTTTTGTTTGAAAGGTGTATATGTCGGGAGTGTTCTTAGCTATGTTTGATGAAAATCGGTCCAAGATGGCCGCCGCCACAAAATGGCGGATTACAAATTTTTTCACACCACCCTCAATATGGGTATCAAATGAAAGGGCTTGACTAGTAGAATGCTATACACTATGATAAATTTCAAATCCAAGATGGCCGCGACCACAAAATGGCGAATTACCTTTTATTTTCACTACTCCCTCATTAAGGATATCAAATGAAAGGGTTTGACTAGTAGACTACTATACACTGTGATAAATTTCAAATCCAAGAGGGCCGCCACCACAACATGGTGAATTACTTTTTTTTTTTCACAACTCCTTCTATATAGGTATCAAATAAAACGGGCTTGACAAGTAGAATAATGTACACTTTATTGAAAGGGAATGAGGAATATTAACTAACGAAATAAAAACTAAAAACTTGAAAATTAAATAAATTCTAGTGCAAAAATTTAAAATTTAAAAACCCCCGACACAAAATAATAAAAAAATAAATAAAAGAATTAAGCAATCCTTACAAAAAGCATGAAATAAAAAAATAAATTAAAAATTTAAAAACACCCGACACAAAATAATAAAAAAATGAAGGTATCACTACAAAAATCATGAAATAAAATTTTATTTAAATAGAAATTCATAAGGAAGTCGGGGGACCTCTTAGAATAGAAGGTGTTCCACAGAACGGTCCCCCGACTTCCATATGAATTTCTATTTAAATAAAATTTTATTTCATGCTTTTCAACCCCCGACGCAAAAACGACGGGGTGTTATAAGTTTGACGTGTCTGTGTGTGTGTGTGTGTGTGTGGGGGTGTGTGGGGGTGTGTGTGTGTGTGTGTGTCTGTCTGTCTGTGGCATCGTAGCTCCCGAACGGATGAACCGATTTTGATTTAGTTTTTTTTGTTTGAAAGGTGTATTAGTCGGGAGTGTTCTTAGCTATGTTTGATGAAAATCGGTCCAAGATGGCCGCCGCTACAAAATGGCGGATAACATATTTTTTCACAATTCCCTCAATATGGGTATCAAATGAAAGGGCTTTCAAAGTCAAAGTCAAATCATTTATTTCAAATAGGCACATTAAAGGCACTTTTGAACGTCAAAAAAAAAAAACTAAATAGAAATGATTCTAGTCGCCCATTCGAAAAGGTAGTTTTCGTATGGAGAAGAATGGGCAAGAAACTCCACCGTTACTCTTTTAAAAATGTTTTACAAGGTCTTGTATACATAATAAAAATTATATGTGAACACGATGCACCCATAATAAAATTAGTCTACCACAAAAGGTAAAAAGAATTAAAAATTAAGCAATGACAAGTAAATCAAATAAGTGATAGATACATGGTGCTCACATATTTACAAGTTATTTAAAAAAAAAAAAATGCAAAAGTAGTTGAACTTTAACAAGTGTGTGAGCCACTGTAGTCGCAGATTGTAAAAATGAATTAGAATAAGATGTCATAATTAAAAATATATATATAAATTAAATTAGGAACAAGTTTGATTTTGTCTAGACTTTTAGATTGTCCTATGGAGCAGGACCAGCATGTTTCCAAACATTCTTATCTTGGATATAATCCTCTAATTTGTAATATCCTTGTTTACAAAGTGTACTTTTAATATGAGTTTTAAATTTTCTTTCATTTAATTGCAATATGTCACAAGGTATTTTGTTGTAGCATTTAACACAGTACCCCATAAAAGATGTATGTACTTTAGATAATCTGAAAAAAGGTTGATCTAATTTATCTTTATTTCTAGAATTAAAATTATGCCTATCACTTATTTTATTAAAAAGATGTTGATTTTTTCTTACATACATAATATTTTCATAAATGAATTGGCAAGGTACCGTCATGATATTAACCTTTTTAAATAGTTCCCTAAGAGATTCGCGACGACGTAGATTGTAAATGGCTCTGACAGCTCTCTTTTGTAAAATAAAAATGGATTCAATGTCAGCAGCCCGACCCCATAGTAAAATGCCATATGACATAATACTGTGGAAGTAACTAAAATAGACCAAACGCGCGGTTTCTACATCTGTTAACTGTCTTATCTTTCTAACAGCATAAGCGGCGGAGCTTAGCCGCCCCGCAATAGATGTTATATGAGGTCCCCATTGTAATTTCTCGTCTAGCGTGATTCCTAGGAAAACTGTCTGATCAATAAATTCTAGTTTTTGGCCATTCAATATGATTTCACATTCGCTACTTCTAACATTCGGTAATTTAAATCTAATGCATTTGGTTTTTTTTTCATTAAGTACTAAATTGTTTACCGTAAACCAATCTTGGACCTGAAGAATAGAGTTATTCACGTTGTCAAGATTTTGTGACCGTCGGTCTATTTTAAAGATTAATGATGTGTCATCTGCAAATAACACCATCTTCGGTTGATTTTGAAGTAATTGGGGTAAATCATTAATGTAAACTAAAAAGAGGAATGGACCCAATATCGAACCTTGAGGAACACCCATTGTCATTTCAGACCCTAATGAGTTTACGCCGTTTACTTGAACTTTAACCTTTCTATCTTTCAGGTATGATCTTAGCAAGTCAAGTGCTGCTTTTCTAATTCCATAGTGCTCCAGTTTCATCAGAAGTGTCTCGTGGTTTACGCAATCGAACGCCTTAGAGAGGTCGCAAAAGATTCCAATGGCATCTTGTGCTTCTTCCCAGGCGTTAAAAATGTTCTTTATTAGGGTAACACCGGCGTCAGTAGTGCAACGCCCTTTGGTGAAACCGTACTGGTGTTCATGAAAGATGGAATTTTTATTAAAGTGACGTAACATTTGATTGAGCATCAACTTTTCAAACACCTTACTGAGAACTGGTAGAATTGACACAGGTCTATAATTGTTAGGATCTTTACTATCACCGGATTTGAACAATGGTACTACTTTACTATGTTTCATAAGATCCGGAAAGACTCCTTGGTCAACACTGGTGTTAAATATGAAAGCTAAATAGGGCGCAATAGTTTCGATGAAAGATCTACATACTTTTACAGACAACTTTTAATAGTAGAATACTATACACTATAACAAATTTTAAATCCAAGATGGCCGCTACAACAAAGTGGCGAATTACATTTTTTTTTCTCAACTCCCTCAATATGGGTATCAAATGAAAGGGCTTGACTAGTAGAATACTATACACTATTAAAAATTTCAAAACCAAGATGGCCGCCACCACAAAATGGCGAATTACATTTTTTTTTCACAACTCCTTCAATATAGGTATCAAATGCAAGGGCTTGACAAGTAGAATAATTTACAATATATTGAAAGGGAATGAGGAATATTAACTACCTAACGAAATGAAAACTAAAAACTTGAAAAATATAATAAAACAAAAAAATCTGTTTAGTCTTAAAAATTATTCTTCAACTATAAATTATTAATCAATATTTTGTGACGGATAAAAAACCTGATTAAACACCAAATTACCAGAATCTTAAAACGGAATAAAATAAAAGAAATGAAATACAAAAATTAAGGAGTCCCTACAAAAAGCATGAAATAAAAAATTAAATTAAAATTTTAAAAAACCCCCGACAAAAATAAAATTAAGGAATCCCTACAAAAAGCATGAAATAAAAAAATAAATTTGAAAAAATCTTATGGAAGTCGGGGGACCTCAGAATAGAAGGTGTTCCACAGAACGGTCCCCCGACTTACGGGACTTGTCGGGATACCTTCATTTTTTTATTATTTTGTGTCGGGGTTTTTTAAATTTTAAATTTATTTTTTTTGGATTGTTGTTTTAGTACTATTTGTTGTACTCTGGACGCTTTTAACGCATACGTCTTGTTTATTTTTACATCGTTCTCACATTATTTAATTATAAATTCAAAAGTAATGATGTAACTAATATTTTTGTAAAATATAATTTAAAAAGAGTGTCCATGGAGTTTTTTGCCCGTTCTTCTCCATAGGTACCTACGCTTTGGAATGGGCAACTAGCTTCATATTTTTCTGACTGACCTACTTCTTGACAATTCAAAAGTGCCTGTAAATGGTTTAATTGAAAATAAATGCTTTGAGTTTGAGTTGGAAATGTAGGGGAGCACTAAGAAGGGGTTTTTGGAAATTCAACCTTTAAGGGGGTGAAAAGGGGGGATTTCGTTTGTATGAAAAATCTTATTCCTTGAGTTAATAAACTTGAAACCTGGCACGAATATTAATCTAAGTAAATTATGAAGTTTGTCATTTTTTGTTTTTCTAAACTATCCCCTAAAGGGGGATTGGGGGGTCAAAATTTGTATGGAAGAATTTTAACGCGAGGTCCGATTAACTCGAAACTCAGTATTTATACTAAGGACCAAAAATAAAGAATAACGTGTATCAGAGTTTTTGGAAAATCTACCCCTACCGGGGTGAAAAGGGGTAGTTAATTATATAGGCGAGGATTTTAGTGCGTGGCTTGATTAACTCGAAAAATGATATAAATAATCTTTGAGTCAAGTAATGAATAAACCCAATACGATTTTTAGAAATTCCACCCCTGTGGGGGTGAAAAGCAGGAATACAGTTTATATGAAAAATCTTATTCATTTGGTTAATAAACTTGAAACTTGGCGATATTTGGCTCAGTAAATATGTAATAAAGAAAGTCACTTTAAGTTAAAAAAACCCCTCACAGAGGATTTAGAGGGTAACAAAGTTAGGTTAGAAAAACTTTTTAACAAAAAAAAACCGACTTCCAAAAAACACTACAAACTGAAAAATAACTTTAATTTCGGAAGTCGGTGTCTTAGGGATCAGTATTTTAGTTTTTGCCACCGACTTCCGAAATTAAAGTTATTTTTCAGTTTGTAGTGTTTTTTTGGAAGTCGGTTTTTTTTTGTTAAAAAGTTTTTATTTCTCGCTTTTTAGTGGGTCTATTTATAATTTATATCTAAGTTACAATAGCCTAATGTCAACTTGCCCATCGCCTTTTTATAAAATATTCCTTTTCTCGATGCAGGGACGTTAATTGTTGAGGAGTTCTCCTTTTATTAGTTTTTAGATTAGATGCTGATAATCCTGGCTGCAGCATCAGGCCAGACTTATGTCAACACTGCATTGAACTTAAAATTAGTCCTGTTTAAAATGAGCCCAAACACGACTACGGTGCTGTAATTTCAAGGTTTGTACTTTTTCTGATGCTCCTGGCTTCAGCACCAGATCTTCGGTGTTCCTCAGTAACAGTACGTTTATCCACACATCGTGCCCTTTACAATGAGCCTAAACACGATATATCTGCTGTTAGTTGTCGAGGAGTAAAGTACTCTGCAGACTATCCTGACTGCAGCATCAGGTCATGACTTGATGATCATGAGACCAAATGTGGCAAATGCCCTATCAAACATCAAAACAATTTACTAAAACAGTCCTTGCCTGTTCGAGTAACTTCTTACTGTTAAGGAGTTGTACCTTCCATCATCAGCCCAGCTACCTGAGATTGTGACAACCATACACAAATACACAAGATACTTCATAAAATATGCGAAAAACAATAAGTGAGCCTATAAAATTTGAGGGTTGCCCTCGATTTCTCTAAGATCCCATCATCAGATCCTAACTTGGTGACAATGGGACCAACTCAGAACTATCTACTTTCGAAAAAAAAAAGAATTTTGAAAATCCGTCGACAATTGGCGGAGTATTCGATGAACAAACATACAAAAAAAATGGTTGCCTGTAAAGTCGGTTTTACGGGCGAAGATTTTACGTGACAACGACCGATCATCCGATCATAGTTGAGTGGGAGAGAGACGCAAGGCATTCGGCGGGCCTCTCTCTCGTTCGGTGACTCATCGTAACGTTACCGAGCGTTACACTTTTTCATAAGTGACTCCCAGTCGCAACCTAATTTAAGACGTTGTCACGTCAAAAAAAAAAATGGTTGCCTGTAAAGTCGGTTTTACGGGCGAAGATTTTACGTGACAACGACCGATCATCCGATCATAGTTGAGTGGGAGAGAGACGCAAGGCATTCGGCGGGCCTCTCTCTCGTTCGGTGACTCATCGTAACGTTACCGAGCGTTACACTTTTTCATAAGTGACTCCCAGTCGCAACCTAATTTAAGACGTTGTCACGTCAAAATTAAAAAAATTAAACTGACTTCAAAAAGAAATAACTCAAAATTATGAAATAACTTTAATTTCGGAAGTCGGTGTCTTGGGATCTGTATTCTAGTTTAAGTTTTATGCCACCGACTTCCGAAATTAAAGTTATTTCATAATTTTGAGTAATTTCTTTTTGAAGTCGGTTTAATTTTTTAAAATTATTTTTATTTCGTAATTTTTAGTTTTTGCACTAGAATTTGACCAAGGTTTTGAGATGTTTTCCCTTTGACACTACACCCGTAGCTCGTATCAATAAGCCAGGCCGTCACACTTACACGTATTAGTCCATATCTTGAAAATTACTGAATCGATCTTGATGAAACTTGCACTGTTCCCTAAGTTGAAGTAAATGGAAGCCAATAAAAAAAAATCGTCACGATCCGATTAATAGTTCCGGAGATATGCGTGGACAAACATACATACATACATACATACGTCTACAAAATTTTGTATATTTGTTTGGAAGCCCTAATAGATATCCTCCTTTTTTTTTTGAAGTCGGTAAAAAAAACAACATACAAACACCCGAACATAGTACCTCCTCCTTTTTGTGAAGTCGGTAAAAAATATGTAACCCGCTGTCGGATTTACGAAACTCGGTACCCCTTTGCACGACAACATCCTTGTGCTACAAAGGCCGAAAACCCGAAACAGTTTTTTAAAGTGTGTCGTCCCACTTCTGGCGAACCATCATAAGAAAGACTGAAGCTGTGGCGAGACAGTACTTCATTACCCACACCGTTCGTTCCACCCGCTGAAGACCTCCCACCTGGACATGAGTTTACTTGGGTAACCTGGAAGTCTTTAAACAGACTCCGAACCCAGGTTGGCCGAAGCAAGGAAAACCTGTTCAGGTGGAGATTCATAGAGAACTCCGCCTTAAGATAAGATAAGATTCATTTATTTGCAAAAACATGTGTAGATAATATACATGGTATAATGTTTATTATAGGTGTTACAGGTTATTCTTTGGCACAACATGTTTGACCATGGCTGGTGTACAAATTAGGTCGGAAGACCTTGGAGTGTTAATGTGGTGCTGTTCCTTAAACGACGGGACACTTAATATCGTGTCCTGCGTGTTCTCGCTGGTGGAAAGTACGAAATACAGCGGACGAAGTCGCGGGCAAAGTGCTAGTACACAGATAAAATAGCAGGGGGTGACTTGCACACTCAATAATGGGCCCCCGAAAACGGCCGCTAGCACTTAGTGACGTAGTGACAAGGGGGCAACATGTCCTGTGGTGCTTATGAGGAGTGGAGAGGTATTCCACGGCTATCAGGACAATCCCGGAAGTACGGTCAAGATCCCTACCAGCATTTTACTGGAATACTTCCTTCCTCCGAGCACGTTTGCTCTTGCGAATATCCACTCAAGCCGGCCAATAAAGGCAAGAATGAGGTGGGAGCTCTGTTCCTCGTCATTGTTCACTCCAGCCGGCCAATAAAGGCAAGCCAGAGGTGAGGAACAAAACTTCTCCCGGGAGATAGGGTCCGTGGGGTCGCTACTGCCCAACAGCTCGCCACATGCTGCCCTGCGGGTTTCTGTATCCCTCTTGGTCTGGCTCCTCACGTTAGACCTGTTCCGGCACAGGCCTAGAGTTCGGAGCGCGCAAGCCCCACCACGACGT
The DNA here is from genome assembly GCA_963082905.1 of Oligia fasciuncula. NCBI lineage: Eukaryota > Metazoa > Arthropoda > Insecta > Lepidoptera > Noctuidae > Oligia > Oligia fasciuncula. Next base: position 19,119,584 of record OY720406.1, on the reverse strand, counting down.
CAACGTAGAGATACGGCGGTGGGGTTATTATTATTATTATTGGAACTGCATTATATTTACATATGACAATCTATTAGGGCTTCCAAACAAATATACAAAATTTTATAGATGTATGTATGTATGTTTGTCCACGCATTTCTCCGCAACTATTAATCTGATCGTGACCATTTTTTTTTATTGGTTTACATTTACTTCAACTTAGGGAACACTGCAAGTTTCTTCAAAATCGATTCAGTAATTTTCAAGATATGGACGAATACGTGTAAGTGTGACGGCCTGGCTTATTGATATGAGATACGAGTGTAGTGTCAAAGGGAAAACATCTCAAAACCTTGGTCAATTTCTAGCGCAATATTTACAACAAAACTATTAGCCTACTTACCTACTTACTTTTAAAAACAAATATACTAGTTTTTACTTAAAATTAAAAAAATTACGAAATTAGAAAAGTACCTACTTACTTAATTTAAAAAAAAAATTGAATCGACTTCAAAAAGAAAATTAACTCAAAATTATGAAATACCTAACTTTAATTTTGGAAGTCGGTGGCAAAACACTGAAACTGAAATAGGCAGATCCCAAGACACCGACTTCCGAAATTAAAGTTATTTCATAATTTTGAGTTAATTTTATTTTTGAAGTCGATTCAATTTTTTTTAAATTACTTTTTTATCAATTATTTTGGGATTATTGGGGGTCCAAGTACACGAGTACACGTTAAAAAGGTGACAACGGCCTCCTTAAGAATCCATCCACCACACATCCACCACCATCCACTATTCCACTTCTATCTTCTTCTTCTATTTTTTTCTATTTTTTCTGGTCCATCTCACTATTGAGCCGTGACTATTATACAAGCTCGTTTTCAAGAGTCATCACAAACCGTCTCACGCGCAGGTTTGACGTCTTCCAGTCTCCCGAACAACCCGGATTCTGTAAAGGCTTTAGGCACCATAGACCACATACATCGCTGCGGCAGGTTATACAGAACACCGAAGAGTATAACCTACCTCTGCTTAGCGGCAGTGGACTACGAGAAAACCTTCGATTCGATCGAGACAAGGGCTGTACAGCAGTCTCGCAACGGTGTCAGATCGACTGTCGGTACATCAAGGTGCTGAAGTATCTGTATGAAAACGCCAGTTTGTCAGTCCGACTTCAGGATTAGACCTCGAAACCTATATCTTCTGCAGCGAGGTGTGAGACAGAAATACTTTATCTCTCCGAAACTGTTCTCCGCTGCACTGGAGGATGTCTTCAAGGTTCTGGATTGGAAAGGAGCTGGCATAAACATCGAGAAAGAGGTCAATCGACGAATTCGACTCTGCTGGGCAGCGTTCGGGAAGCTACGCAACATCTTCTTGTTCTACATTCCACAGTGTCTCAAGACGAAAGTCTTTGGCCAGTTCGTGTTGCCACTGTTGCCAGTGATGACCTATGACACTGAAACGAGGTCGCTCACAATGGGCACTGGGTCACACTCGTAAGTAGTGACCTTGTCGGTTCTCCTAGCTGTGAGCTGTGTGAGCTCCGCCGCGGACACTTGCTCACCGCTCACATGTCGCGTCATTGCGTGTCGCCACTGTCTACTCGTGTGGAATACTTGCTCTGCGTGCATTAGTCAGCTGTGTGGAACAATGGTGCCCCGAGACGTGCCACCTGGACCAAGGATATATAGGATACGTGAGAGCAGTGACATTAGTCAGCTGTGTGGAACAATGGTGCCCCGAGACGTGCCACCTGGACCAAGGATATATAGGATACGTGAGAGCAGTGACATTAGTCAGCTGTGTGGAACAATGGTGCCCCGAGACGTGCCACCTGGACCAAGGATATATAGGATACGTGAGAGCAGTGACATTAGTCAGCTGTGTGGAACAATGGTGCCCCGAGACGTGCCACCTGGACCAAGGATATATAGGATACGTGAGAGCAGTGACATTAGTCAGCTGTGTGGAACAATGGTGCCCCGAGACGTGCCACCTGGACCAAGGATATATAGGATACGTGAGAGCAGTGACATTAGTCAGCTGTGTGGAACAATGGTGCCCCGAGACGTGCCACCTGGACCAAGGATATATAGGATACGTGAGAGCAGTGACATTAGTCAGCTGTGTGGAACAATGGTGCCCCGAGACGTGCCACCTGGACCAAGGGTGCGGTACCCTGATATCTAGGTACTTAATAAACGCGTTTACCCCGATCTTATACCCGTATCTACGACCAGTGGAGTACAGAAGGTGCGTAGTTTTCTTTGGACTTCTTGTATAATTTTGTTGATCGTCGCGGGTGCGGAGACGGGGAGGAAGTAGTTTTGACTAGCTCCTAGTGAATATCGAGTGTGTACCATGATGTGATATATAGGATACGTGAGAGCAGTGACATTAGACGCTACACGCCCCGCCTCCGCCGTGGAGAAAAACATTACTTCCGTACCTACTTTTTGCGAAGCAGAACAAAGTTCTGTGACTTTGATTAAATATTTATGCTGGTAATACGCGCAGCCTTTCGCGTGCTGGCTCCAGGCTCCAAGTTATTTAATATTGGAAAACTTTGCATGTCATATTAAAACACTCAAGCACTTATTCATTCCACATATTTATTTTTTAATGCATTTATTATGGCGACTGTCCCTTTTCTTAACCAGTCAGACTTAAAAACCATTCTGTATTTTCGAAAAGAAAATATTTTTATAGTGGTGATACTAACTGACTGTCTGTCTGTATTTTGTGGTAATTATTAAACAGAACAAAAGGAGAGTAATGTTTTTCGAGTGGATATAAAAAATGTTTTATTTATGCCACGCTATAATCGGGATTCGTCGTTTTTAACAAGTCAGCCGGTCGATTCTGTTAGAATCTCACCGTGAGAACTTAGGTGAAGTGAGCTGTCATTCCACCTGAAGCTAGGGATTGACATCATTGACAGCTCCCTTTAATCTCACTTCACCCAAGTTATCACGGTGAGATTTTTACAGAATAGCACTACTGCGGTGCTATTCTGTAAAAATCTCACCGTGAAAACTTAGGTGAAGTGAGCGTGGAGTGAGCTGTCAATAGTGTCAATTCCTAGCAAAATCAAACTCACATCCGTGAAAACTTAGGTGAAGTGAGCGTGGAGTGAGCTGTCAATAGTGTCAATTCCTAGCAAAAACAAACTCACATCACCTAAGTTATCACGGTGAGATTTTTACAGAATCGACCAGCTGGTGTCATCAGATCCGTGTAGTCACAGTGAGTAGGAACCAGTTCGAGTCGACCTTTGAACTGGGCCTGCTGCCGTCGTGACCGCACATTCTGTTGTGTGTCGAGCCGAGTCGGTGCGCGGAGCTCAGTTGTACGCCGCCGTATTAGCGCATTCACTCTGTCACCCCACATCGAGTGCTGCAAGTGAAACATTCCTAACAGGTGCAGTGGAGCTGAAAGCATTGTCGCTATCGCTCTAAACGACGTCTTCTAAACATTTACAATGTCATTCGTAAGCCGAGCTTAAGCGACGTACTTTTGGTTTACATTGTCAAGTGGCCAGAAAATTTACACAAACGCCCAAAAAGTAGTTATTAGCTACAAATTAGGTACCGATACCTATAGTTATTGTACTAATTTTTAACACTGTGACATAAAAATATAATTTTAACACTATTTAGGATTTATTTATTTATATATACTTTATTGTACACCACAAAAATACATAACATGAAAAAGATACTTACATCAAACACTACAAAATATACAATGGGCGGCCTTATCGCTTTCTGCGATCTCTTCCAGGCAACCTTGGAATGGACAGTGATTTTCCTGGACATAAAATGGGGTTGTCGTTGGTGCAAATATTTGTATACAATAGGTACACTAAAATAGATACACAGATATATGTATAGGGTGACTGGTAATTAGTGACCGATACTTATACACGTGATTTTACTCATCATTATGAACAACTTTTACTATGGGACCAAACCTGAAATCGCGAAAAAAAAATCAGCTGTTCCCTACATTTATGTTCGTCTAACTCGTCAAAATGTAGAGAACAGCTGTTTTTTTTTCACGATTTCAGGTTTGGTCCCATAGTAAAAATTGTTCATAATGATGAGTAAAATCACGTGTTTAAGTATCGGTCACTAATTATCAGTCACCCTATATACATATCCAAAATTATAGATACATAAATACATACATACTAAATTATATAGGCACCGAAAATAAAAGAAGACAGTAGATGATTGCAGTCATGACAACAAGATCACAACAAGTAGTGTTCCTTCACGAGTCTTTTGAACACGTGTAACGACTGCGCGCGTTTAATTTCAACTGGCAATGCATTCCACAAACGAACAGCCTGGACAGTAACCCGAGAGCCACGAAATCCGACGCTCCAAGCGAATTCGCCTTGCGCTGCAAGCGTGAGCGTCGAGCGTCAAAAACAAATGTATCTATTATCTACAAGGCCACAAAGTAGCGCTGCAAGCAGCATCGAAATTTGCTACGAGCGAATTTGCACGAGCGTTGGATGATCCGACGGGCGTTTTTTGGTCTATCTATATCTGTGCTACAGGCGAATATTTGAAGTTCGTGGCCTTGCTTTTGACGCTTAGAAATGACGCTTGTAGCGTATTGACGCCTCAAGCGTGGCGTTATTTTCATGGCCGAGGCATAAAGGATTTATCAAAGAAAGTTGTGGAATGCATAGGCATTTTGAGCTTCAAGTTATCTGATGATCTTAAAAAATTTGTGTGGGAGTCACAAAGAAACTGGAAACGTTTCTTGAGATAGAGAGGGGTGGAAGGGGAAAAGAGCACATTGTACAAAAGGGAAAGAATATGAGCATTTCTTCTATTTTCACTCTTAAAATAGATGCTTTTTATTGGACACTTTGAATGACGACGTTTTGTCGACGGAAGAATAGATAATGACACATTGCCATGCTTAGACGCGTAGAATGCGTACAAATATTTCCACAATCTGTCGTTTTGTCTATTCTGCCGTCGACAAAACCCGTTTCTACGGCGGTCATGCTACGCGTAATGTTATCTCGCTCATGTCTTCTGGGTCTTGACCTGTTAGCTTTAGTAAGCGCCGATACTTTCAAAACATGTATCTTGCACAGTACGATCACCATTCGATACATGAGTATACTACTAGCCCCTCATTGTCATAACTTCGTTGACTTCATACTTATTAACTTAATGAAGAATATACTAGACGCAAAAGTTAAAAAACTGGCCAAGTGCGAGTCGGACTCGCACACGAAGGGTTCCGTACCACAAGGCAAAAACGCCGAAAAAAACACGTTTGTTGTATGGGAGCCCCCCTTAAATATTTATTTTATTTTGTTTTTAGTATTTGTTGTTATAGCGGCAACAGAAATACATCATCTGTGAAAATTTCAACTATCTAGCTACCGCGGTTCTTGAGATACAGCCTGGCGACAGACAGACGGCAAAAACGCCGAAAACAACACGTTTTTTTGTATGGGAGCCCCCCTTAAATATTTATTTTATTTTGTTTTTAGTATTTGTTGTTATAGCGGCAACAGAAATACATCATCTGTAAAAAAAATCAACTGTTTAGCTACCGCGGTTCTTGAGATACAGCCTGGCGACAGACAGACGGCAAAAACGCCGAAAAAAACACGTTTTTTTGTATGGGAGCCCCCCTTAAATATTTATTTTATTTTGTTTTTAGTATTTGTTGTTATAGCGGCAACAGAAATACATCATCTGTGAAAATTTCAACTGTCTAGCTACCGCGGTTCTTGAGATACAGCCTGGTGACAGACGGACGGACGGACGGACGGACGGACGGACGGACGGACAGCGAAGTCTTAGTAATAGGGTTCCGTTTTTACCCTTTGGGTACGGAACCCTGAAAATGATTATTAATTTCATTCCTATCTGGAATTGCTCAGTAGCAGCCTGGAGTCTGGATGTCTGGCTCACTCTTGTGGCCAGCAGCTGATGGGAATAAGTTCAAACATAACTGGCGAATTGTGGGTGTACCTACTATTGTACTGTACGTTCAAAAGTGCCTTTAATGTGCCTATTTGAAATAAATGATTTGACTTTGACTTTGATTGGTACACCTCTGCCCTACCCTTCAAGGAAATAAGGCATAATGTTATGTTATAATAACGAAACATACGTGTTCCAAGAACTATTATTAGATTATTATAATAACGAAAAACACGTGTTCCAAGAACTACTATTAGATTATTATAATAACGAAAAACACGTGTTCCAAGAATTACTATTAGATTTTTTTTAGAACGAAACACGTGTTCCAAGAACTACTATTAGATTATAATAATAACGAAACATGTGTTCCAAGAACTACTATTAGATTATAATAATAACGAAACATGTGTTCCAAGAACTACTATTAGATTATTTTAAGAATGAAACACACGTGTTCCAAGAACTACTATTAGATTATTAAAATAATGAAACGCACGTGTTCCAAGAACTTCTATTATATTATTATAATAACGAAACACACGTGTTCCAAGAACTACTATTAGATTCTTATAATAATGAAACTCACGTGTTCCAAGAACTACTATTAGATTATTTTAAGAACGAAATACACGTGTTCCAAGAACTACTATAAGAATATAATATTCTTAAACATAGTAGTAATAACGAAACACATGTGTTCCAAGAACTACCAATAGATTATTTTTAGAATGAAACACACGTGTTCCAAGAACTACTATTAGATTATTATAAGAACGAAACACACGTGTTCGAGGAACTGCTATTAGATTATTATAAAAACAAAACATGTGTTTCAAGAGCTACTATTATATTATTAAAATAACGGAACACACGTGTTACAGGAACTACTATTAGATTATTATAATAACGAAACATGTGTTCCAAGAGCTACTATTCTATTATTAAAATAACGAAACACACGTGTTCCAAGAACTACTAATAGATAATTTTAAGAACGAAACACACGTGTTCCAAGAACTACTATTAGATTATTATAATAACGAAACACACGTGTTCCAAGAACTACTACTTATTAGATTATTTTAATAACGGAACACACGTGTTTGAAGAAGTACTATTAGATTTATAATAACGAAACACACGTGTTCTAAGAACTACTATTAGATTATTTTATAAACGAAACACATGTGTTCAAGAACTACTAATAGATTATGTTAAGAACGAAACACACGTGTTCCAAGAACTACTATTAGATTATTTTAAAAACGAAACACATGTGTTCAAGAACTACTAATAGATTATGTTAAGAACGAAACACACGTGTTCCAAGAACTACTATTAGATTATTTTAAAAACGAAACACGTGTTCCAAGAATTACTATTAGATTATTATTAGGTTGATGAATTAATAATAATAATAATAATAGCCAGCTGTCAACGTTTCGGCACAACGATTATCGGATCAGGTGCGTGTCATTCAGCGTAACCATATGTTGGATGACACTGTACTTGATCGCCTGCGAAGTGAAATGCAGAGTAGCCATGTCATCACTCCCCAGTCGCAGACTGCTGTACTACTACCGCAGTCTGATACAAGTCATGCTGACGAGGGGAGTAATGACAGGGCTACAAACGTAAGTACCCAATGTAATGAGGAATTGAGGAGTGCTTTGGAGGATGCGATTCAGGAATATCGCTTCATGTCACCCGAACTTAGGCCACGCTTACCTCGTTTGCCCATGAATAACAAAAATAGGGCGCTGGTGGCGGTTCTGGATTCGCAGTTGTCAAACTATTTTGATGGCTGCGAAGACCTCACCGATGCTCATTCGATTCTGTACTGCGCGGCTGTAGCGGCATGTCGTGTAGCTCACGTCAAATTTGCCAATGACTCTAGAGCTACACGACCGAAACCAGCCGTACCAGCTTGGCAGTGCAGAATTGAACGCCGTATTGGTGGGGCCAGAGCGCTCATTGGCAAACTAATCTGCTTCAAGGAGGGCAATACTCGCCCTAGAGTGATGCGCTTTGTGAGACGGGCATTCTTGGGGACTGATATCAGTCCTCAAGACTATATGTCTTGTGTCACGGAGCGCATCGACTTCCTGAAGCAGAAAGTGTATGCATGGGCGAACCGTATTCGTCGGTACAGGCGGCGAGTGGAGCGATACGCTCAGAATCGCACATTCCAGAGTGATGAAAGGTGGGTTTATAGGGCTTGGGAGCGACCGGACCAAGGTGTTACTGACACGTGCCTACCGGATGATGACGCCATGTGCTCGTTCTGGCGAAACATCTGGTCGGTGCCTGTCAGTCACACCGAGGGTGATTGGACTGGGAAGATTGAGCGAGCGTGCGATCTAATACCAGAAATGGGGGTATTTACCATCAGCCCCCAAGATGTTGCTCGTGCAGTCCGACCGTTGCCTAACTGGAAATCTCCAGGGCCGGACGGGCTGCACAACTTTTGGATAAAATGGTTCCAAGGGTCGCACGCCTGCTTGGCATCCCAGTTCCAGTCAGCCTTAGAGTCAGGGTCGCTGCCCCAGTTCCTAACGACAGGAATAACCCACCTGCTCCATAAATCAGGTAGTACCGCGGATCCCAAAAATTATAGACCGATCACTTGTTTACCGACGGTCTATAAAGTTCTTACATCCATTTTGAGAACTAAAATTAACAAACATATAGACACCAACTCCATCATGTCTGTCTCTCAAAATGGATGTAAGAACGGGTCCCGGGGTACTAAGGAGCTACTCCTCATTGATATGGCCATTAGCCAACAGGTTCGTCGTTCCCGAAAGGATCTGTCGACATGCTGGATAGATTATAAGAAGGCCTATGACTCGGTGCCACATACATGGCTCATGAGGGTGTTGGAGTTGTACAAAGTAGATGCAACTCTGCGCACCTTCCTGATGTCGTGTATGGGGCAATGGAGGACGGTCCTTCGATATCCAGGATGTCGAAATATTCAGAGGAATAGCGAACCGATAAGGATCGAGCGAGGCATATTTCAGGGTGATAGTTTGAGTCCGCTTTGGTTCTGCTTAGCCTTGAATCCTCTAAGCACGCTGCTGGAGGATTCAGGTCTAGGCTATCGGCTGAGGAGAGGTGGTCAGGTTATATCGCACCTCCTCTACATGGATGACCTAAAACTCTTTGCCCCCAACAATTTGCAACTGATGGAGCTACTGAAAGTAACTCAAACTTTCAGTAGCGCCATCAGGATGGAATTTGGTGTGGACAAATGTGCGGTCATGCATGTAAAGCGAGGGGAGATTGTTGAATCCGTGGGAACCCAACTCTCGGATTCCACAAACCTTAGAACCCTCTCCGCATCCGAAACCTATAAGTATTTGGGTATGTCGGAAGCGTTAGGCATCAATGTTACTGACATGAAGCAATCGTTGAAGGAGCGCTTCTTTGGCCGCCTGAAAAAAGTACTTAATAGTCTTCTATCAGGCGGAAACAAGGTGCGCGCCTTCAACGGTTGGGTCATGCCGGTTTTGATGTACTCTTTTGGCATACTCAAATGGACTCAGACCGAACTCGACGCCCTGGATAGGAGGGTCCGTACGTTGCTGACTGCAAATCGAATGCATCACCCACGGTCATCGGTAATGAGGCTGTATATCCCGCGAAAGTGTGGAGGTCGAGGGTTTTTAAACGCTAAGACCCTCCACAATCGCGAGATATGCAGTCTCAGGGAATATTTTCTAGAAACCGACGTGGGGATGCATCGAGATGTAGTCGCCGTGGACAAGGGCCTCACCCCGCTCTCCTTGGCTAAAGAGAACTGGCGCAAGCCAGTAGTGCTTGACACTAATGATCGCATGGAGGTATGGCAGAGTAAGGAGCTTCACGGACGCTTTTTCCGGGCCCTACATGGACCCGATGTTGATCTACTAGCGTCCGTAGCCTGGCTGCGTTTCGGTGACCTCTTTGGGGAAACCGAAGGTTTTGTCTGTGCAATTATGGACGAAGTTATGATGACGAACAATTACCGGAGATTTATTGTGAAAGACGGCACGGTTGACATCTGTCGGGCATGCCACCGGCCGGGAGAATCAATCAGGCATATTATTTCCGGGTGTTCTCGTCTAGCTAACGAAGAGTACTTGCATAGACACAACCTTGTAGCCAGGATAATCCATCAGCAACTTGCTCTGAAATACAACCTTGTGGAATCGGAGGTGCCGTACTACAGGTATGTGCCCGACCCAGTTCTCGAAAATGGTAATATCACATTATATTGGGATCGATCCATCATCACTGACAGGACTATTGTTGCCAATAAGCCTGATATAGTGGCGGTGGATCGATCAGAGCGGCGCGCAATGATTGTTGACATAACCGTCCCGCATAATGGGAACCTCGTGAAAGCCGAGAAAGATAAACAAATCAAGTATCTTGACTTGGCTCGCGAGGTTGTCGACATGTGGGATGTGGACTCAGCGATCATTGTGCCGATAGTCGTGACAGCCAATGGTCTAATAGCCAAGAGCCTCGACCAACACCTGAGGAGGCTCTCGTTGGGCAGCTGGATCAAGGGCTTGATCCAGAAAGCGGTACTTCTGGACACGGCCCGAATAGTTAGGAGGTTCCTCTCTCTGGAGCCCTGACCGCCGGTAGCTTGGACCCTGTTCCCGATACCGGTGGGCTACTATTTTTTATATTTTTAAATGTTTTTATATTTCTTTATACTAATATTTAAAAATATAATTTATAAGAATTTATTTGAATAAAGGAGATAATAATAGAATCTAATAATAGCGCGCCGCACAATGATTGTCGATGTTACCATTCCACATGACGGGAACCTCGTGAAAGCTGAGAAAGAGAAACAAATGAAATATCTCGACTTAGCACACGAGGTTGTTGACATGTGGAATGTGAGCTCGGCTATCATTGTGCCGATTGTCGTATCAGCCAATGGACTGATCGCCGAAAGCCTCGATCAACATCTATCGAGGCTCTCGTTAGGCGGTTGGATCAAGGGCCTGATTCAGAAGGCAGTGCTCCTCGATACGGCTCGCATTGTGAGGAGGTTCCTGTCTCTGGAGCCCTAACCACCGGTAGCTTGGACCCTGCTCCCGACACCGGCGGACAACTATTTTTTTATATTTTTAAATGTTTTTTATACTTACTTTTATTTATTAAGAAATATTTAAAAATATAATAGAATAAGACATGTAAAGTAATAAAGGAGATAATAATAATAATAATATTCCACAACTATCACACAACGCCGTCTAGTCTCAAGCTAAGCAGAGCTTGTGTTATGAGTACTAGACAACTGATAAACATACTTATATATTATAATACATTTGACATTATCTTTTGACATTTGTATTGGTAAATTGAATTGAATTTGTATTTTATTTTTTATTTATCTACTCAGTGGCTTTTGCATGTTTTACGAAGATTGTTTTAAAACTTGTCACTCATGTAGGATGTATTCATAATTTTTTATTTTATTTTAATTTTTCTATTTTTATGTTGCTTTTTATGTTATTTTAGATTTAAATATGCTAATTTCGACACAATGTAAAAATTGTTAATGAAATAAATAAATAAAATAAATATGATTATTATAACGCGATAGGGTCGCGTTGCGTACTGACGGCGCAATAACTTGCATCGCGGGATACAGTATACAGTGGACGACGAGCTTAGACTAACAATAGCGACGTATTCCACAGCGAGACTATCAAAGCCTTGTGCTCGAACTTTGATTAAAAACGTTCTGTCAACTACACACATCAAAAGTGTCTAGGGATCAACATATATTTTTGCAATAACTTTTCTCCTGATTGATATTAATTAAAATTTTCTTTAAGGATTCATCAAATAAAGTGTTTTCGTTTGTCACAGTAACGATAAACCAAGTCACCTTTGCATTAATAAAGAAATTTGCCATTTTCCTAATAAAGGGATTTTTGACATTTGAACCACTAACACAAAAGTTCGAAAAAAAGACTGAAATAACAGTTTTCTTTAAAATTTTATTGGGTAACTTAAACAATTAATAATCCGTGTTTCTACCGCGAACACTAACAACACAAGAACATCGGTTTGGCATACTCACAATGAGTTCATCCAAATCACGCTGTGGAATGGCCGCCCATATTCGTTGCAACAACAAAAAAAGGTCTTCTTGCGACTGGATACCCTCCATATTCGGCAGAGCTCTTCTCTGTAGCATATCCCATGCATGCTCAATCGGGTTCAAGTCTGGCGACTGAGCAGGCCAGGGCAGGACATTGATGTTAGCTGCGGCGAGAGTCTGTCTTACAACTCTTGCGGTGTGCGGTCGTGCATTATCATGCATTAACTGAAATAAGGGACCGATTTGCACTTGTAGAGGAACGATGACGTCTGATACAATCGTCTCACCATAAATTTGAGCGTTGAGGTTGCCTCTGATCCAAATCAACTCAGTTCTTCCGCCGATCCAAATACCCGCCCATACCATGATGGTTCCACCACTATAAGGATGGACTTCCTGGCAGGATTTTAATCGCTGTTGGCGTCCAGGGGTTCTCCAGTGTCGTATACGTCTTGTATCCGGTCTCATACCAAAACGAGACTCATCAGAAAAGCACACGAAACGCCATTGTTCTTCTGCCCAATTTCTGTGTTCAAGAGCCCATTGATATCGAATCCTACGATTGTGCATTGCTATAGGTGGTACCCGTAGCGGTCTTCGGGAATGAAGGTTCACTTCATGCAAGCGGTTTCTGACTGTTTGGTCGCTAATTAAGTTCCCTGAAGAGTGATGAAGCCTCACGGCTAACATCATGGCGGTTATTGTTACAGCTCTTCGAGTTAAGATTTGAATGTATCGGTCTTGTCTCCGTGTGGTGCAGCGATACCGTCCTCCATGGCGCTCGGCCACGGTACCAGTGCTTCGGTAACGTGTCCAAAGTCGACTGATAACACTCTGACTTGTATTCAGAGCTAAAGCCACAGTACGTTGCCGGGAACCAGCTTCTATCATTCCCACGGCTCTGAGCATTTCTTCCCTGCTTAAATGACGTCGCCGCTCCATAATAACGTTGGTTTTAATCAGTAGTAGGGAAACAGTAGCACTAATAATGTCTTCAATGCGTTGTATGTTTTTATAGGGAAAATATTGACAGCTGATTTTCATCTTTTACTCGAATTTGATTCACAGTTCCTGATTCAAATTATGAAATGCACCAAAAAGGATCCATATAAATTTATAAAATCATAAATTTATTACAAAGCCACATCTCAATCTCAAGAAATCCGCATAAAAATGCTTGATCCCTAGACACTTTTGATGTGTGTAGTTTGCATGCGGAGCCGGTCAGACGCTTGACAGTTGAGAGTTCGTTCGCGCGATGTTATTGTTATCGTCATTGACATAATAATATATATTACTGAAAAATCATTGGTTATCGTATTTCAAAACTTTGGAAGAACAATGGTACGTCTTAATGGCATTCGATTCAGTATGAATGGGGCTATTATTTAGGTAAAAAAAGAAACTGGCCAAGTGCGAGTCGGACTCGCACACGAAGAGTTCCGTACCATAAGGCAAAAACGCCGAATAAAACACGTTTGTTGTATGGGAGCTCCCCTTAAATATTTATTTTATTTTAATTTTATTATTTATTATTAAAGTAAAAATACAACTGAGTATTTTGTGAAGATTTTAAGTGCCTACCTGTTGCCATTATTGATATCGAGCAAAAAAGGGCAAAAAAATCGCGTTTGTTGTATGGGAGCCCCCCTTAAATATTTATTACAAGCTTTTATTTAGCTTGCACTGTTCGTATGTAAGTATGTATGTATGTAAGTTGTCCTTCAAAATTTGCAAACCTTTTTTAGACCATTTGTTGGTATCTAATTGAGCTGAAATTTTGCGTACACCTTTAGTTCTGGTAACAATACAATGTGCAATACTCAATATTGTAATGATTTCCATATGGCCGCCGCTCCAAGATGGCGGATTACATATTTTTTCTCAACCCCTTAATATGGGTATCAAATGAAAGGGCTTAAAGAGTAGAAAACGATGAAGTTAGTAAAATTACATAAAATTCAATATGGCCGGCGCTCCAAGATGGCGGATTACATATTTTTTCCCAACCCCCTTTATATGGGTATCAAATGAAACGGCTTGAAGAGTAGCAAATGATAAAGTAAATAAAATCACACTAAGTTCAATATGGCCGCCGCTCCAAGATGGCGGATTTCATTTTTTTTCAATCCCCTTAATATGGGTATCAAATGAAAGGGCTTGAAGAGTAAAAAACTATAAAGTTAGTAAAATTACACTAATAGTAATAAATCTTTAGGACTAAAACGTAAAAAATAAAATTAAAATAAAAAAAGTTTTTAAAAACAAGCTTTTATTTAAATAAGAACGTAACCCAAAAAATAAAGAATAACGCGAACTAAAAAGAAAAAAATAAATTTAAGTGACACTGTCATTTTAAAATATATATAAATTTTAAAAGCTTGAGGCACTGTTATTGTGTAGTAGGTACACCTGTATAACGGATACCTTACATCAGTTCTTATTTTAAAAAGTGTTCTTGAGATACAGCCTGGTGACAGACAGACGGACGGACGGACGGACAGACAGCGAAGTCTTAGTAACAGGGTTCCGTTTTTACCCTTTGGGTACGGAACCCTAAAAATAGGGTCATTGCTTTAAATTTTGAAATAATATTTTTTTGTTTTTTAACCCCCGACGCAAAAACGACGGGGTGTTATAAGTTTGACGTGTCTGTGTGTGTGTGTGTGTGTCTGTCTGTGGCATCGTAGCTCCCGAACGGATGAACCGATTTTGATTTAGTTTTTTTTGTTTGAAAGGTGTATTAGTCGGGAGTGTTCTTAGCTATGTTTGATGAAAATCGGTCCAAGATGGCCGCCGCTACAAAATGACGGATAACATATTTTTTCACAATTCCCTCAATATGGGTATCAAATGAAAGGAGGACTATATTGAAAGGGAATAAGGAATATTAACTACCTAACGAAATGAAAACTAAAATCTTGAAATATAATAAAACAAAAAAAATCTGTTTAGTCATAAAAATTATTCTTCAACTATAAATTACTTAATCAATATTTTTTGAAGGATAAAAAACCTGATTAAACACCAAATTACCAGAATCTTAAAACGGAAGAAAATAAAAGAAATGAAATACAAAAATTAAGGAGTCCCTACAAAAAGCATGAAATAATTTTTTTTTGTCGGGGGTTTTTTAAATTTTAAATTTAATTTTTTATTGGCGTAATGTAAACAAACAAATAAAATAAACAATTATTGAAAAAAATCAAGTTACAAAACAAGCTGTGTCAAAAATCTCAACGTGAAAACTTGGGTGAAGTGAGTTAAGGTGAGCTGTCAATAGTGTCAATCCCCAGCATCAGGTAGAATAATAGTTAAGGTGAGCTGTCAATAGTGTCAATCCCCAGCATCAGGTAGAATAATAGTTAAGGTGAGCTGTCAATAGTGTCAATCCCCAGCATCAGGTAGAATAATAGCCACTTTAAGCTCACTTCACCTAAGTTATCGCGGTGAACTTTTTACAGAATAGCACTGCTGTCCTATTGAGGAAACAGTCATTAGTTTAGTATCGGTTCATAGATTTTTTTTGTGTACAAGCCGTGAAGAAATGTTGATTTATGTTTGGGACGTACCAGGCGACGACGTCACGCGCAGAGGGACGCGGGAGTTTTTACTAATTAGCTATACGAACGTTACAACAACTCGCCGATGATGAAGCACTTGAGAGTTGAGTGTCCTAATACAGCACCTGTATTTAAAAATTCAATTTATATGTTTTAGGACTAACAATCCTAACCATAATACCCTTACGGAATCACTGGTCCCCAAGTCACAGGCTATAAACCTAGTTTGGGTGCCAGGAGATAATACCTAATGCACTTTATATTGTCTCATATTACTATACTTGTAACATTGTAATCATTTTACTGGAAATAAACTATTATTATTAATAATAATATTAAATTCAGGTTATATCTCACCTCCTTTACATGGATGACCTAAAACTCTTTGCCCCAACAATTTGCAACTGATGGAGCTATTGTGCCGATAGTCGTGATAGCCAAAAGAGCCTCGACCGACACCTGAAGAGGCTCTCGTTGGCAGCTGGATCAAGGGCTTGATTCCGAAAGCAGTACTTCTGGACACGGCTCGCATTGCCAGGACGGCCACGAGGTTCCTCTCTCTGGACCCTGGTTCCGATACCGAAAGCAGTACTTCTGGACACGGCTCGCATTGCCAGGACGGCCAGGAGGTTCCTCTCTCTGGACCCTGGTTCCGATACCGAAAGCAGTACTTCTGGACACGGCTCGCATTGCCAGGACGGCCAGGAGGTTCCTCTCTCTGGACCCTGGTTCCGATACCGAAAGCAGTACTTCTGGACACGGCTCGCATTGCCAGGACGGCCAGGAGGTTCCTCTCTCTGGACCCTGGTTCCGATACCGAAAGCAGTACTTCTGGACACGGCTCGCATTGCCAGGACGGCCAGGAGGTTCCTCTCTCTGGACCCTGGTTCCGATACCGAAAGCAGTACTTCTGGACCCGGCTCGCTTTGCCAGGACGGCCAGGAGGTTCCTCTCTCTGGACCCTGGTTCCGATACCGAAAGCAGTACTTCTGGACACGGCTCGCATTGCCATGACGGCCAGGAGGTTCCTCTCTGGACACGGCTCGCATTGCCAGGACGGCCAGGAGGTTCCTCTCTGTGGACCCTGGTTCCGATACCGAAAGCAGTACTTCTGGACACGGCTCGCATTGCCAGGACGGCCAGGAGGTTCCTCTCTCTGGACCCTGGTTCCGATACCGAAAGCAGTACTTCTGGACACGGCTCGCATTGCCAGGACGGCCAGGAGGTTCCTCTATCTGGACACGGCTCGCATTGCCAGGACGGCCAGGAGGTTCCTCTCTCTGGACACGGCTCGCATTGCTAGGACGGCCAGGAGGTTCCTCTCTCTGGACACGGCTCGCATTGCTAGGACGGCCAGGAGGTTCCTCTCTCTGGACACGGCTCGCATTGCTAGGACGGCCAGGAGGTTCCTCTCTCTGGACACGGCTCGCATTGCTAGGACGGCCAGGAGGTTCCTCTCTCTGGACACGGCTCGCATTGCTAGGACGGCCAGGAGGTTCCTCTCTCTGGACACGGCTCGCATTGCTAGGACGGCCAGGAGGTTCCTCTCTCTGGACACGGCTCGCATTGCTAGGACGGCCAGGAGGTTCCTCTCTCTGGACACGGCTCGCATTGCTAGGACGGCCAGGAGGTTCCTCTCTCTGGACACGGCTCGCATTGCTAGGACGGCCAGGAGGTTCCTCTCTCTGGACACGGCTCGCATTGCTAGGACGGCCAGGAGGTTCCTCTCTCTGGACACGGCTCGCATTGCTAGGACGGCCAGGGGTTCCTCTCTCTGGACACGGCTCGCATTTCCAGGACGGCCAGGAGGTTCCTCTCTCTGGACCCTGGTTCCGATACCGGTGGGCTTCTATTTTTTATATTTTTAAATGTTTTTATGCTCGCGGGCTGCCTCGCCCCTCCGCGACTACGCGATTCTAAATTACACTCTAGGGGTAGGGCAGACAAGACTACGTGGAGTCGGTTTTGCAGCGATACGTTTCTGTCACTAACTTTAGTACCACAACATATTGACTTTCAAGAAAATATTTTTATTTAAAGACCTAAATAATACCTTCACGATATTTTCATGGATAAATAAAATAGGTCGAAATTGTTCCAAAACCGAATTGGGGCACCCCGAATTTACGTAGTCTTTTGGCTGTTACCCCTAGAGTGTATATAAAAATCCGGAGGCGCGAAGGGAGGGCAGCCCCCGCCCGCTGTAGGGCGAATGGCGAAGGGGTTGCACTTCCCGTAGCGCCGGAGACGTTGCAGAAGCAACCTTTTTCCACTCATACTACTTTTATCAAAATTTGTTCGATATTTTAACTTGTACGTATTTTTAGGGTGAATTAATGAATGTATTAAATGTTGAAAATTAACCCATTTTTACACGTAGGTATATTAATTTTCGATGTCGAGTCATCGCCTGCAGCGCTACGACGTGATCGAGCAGATGAGACAATGCTTCTGGAAGAGATGGGCCACAGAATATGTTTCGGAGCTGCAGACGCGGATTAGATGGAAGACTGATCAAGATTCCATTACGCTCAATCAACTCGCTCTTATCAAAGAGGATAACCTGCCTCCACTCAGGTGGAAACTAGGAAGGATTATACGAATTCATCCAGGTGCTGATGGAATCTCAAGAGTAGCTGACCTACTCACGGCGTCAGGCGTCGCACGCAGAGCGTTTTCAAAAATATGCCCGCTGCCAGTGCCGCTGTCAGTATCTGATGTGCTGTGATCCTGTTGGAACCTGCTCCTTCCAAGGCCGGGCCTATGTTACCGCCTGCGCCATCTTTCGATATGAAGAGGCAAGATGGCCACCTGAAGTTGTCGCTGACGGCGTGTTTGCGAACGACATCGACCAATCAGTGTCGAGCTTGCCGGCCAATCCTCGCAGAGCGTCGCCCACCAACTTCACAGAAGAAAAATCTGCATAGGTCTCGCACCGCACGCGCCATTTTTTTCACTCTCACTTTTTTTACCTATATTTTATACATGAAACCGATTGTAACTCCTAACAATAAATGCCCTTTTTACTACAAGAATAAATCCGATCATTGAAAACACCTATAAAACGAATCCAAACCACAAAAAGGAAGATCAGACAGCAGCCCTCATCCCGACTCGAGCATCAAATGTAACAATATGTCCCATCGATATTTAGGACGTTCGATAATCTGTATTTCGATATTTAGATCTTTCGATGTAACTTTTGTAGATATTTAGATTTTAGATATATTGGACGTAGGATATTTAGCCATTCGATAATATAAACTTTCGTTATTTTAATTTTCGGTTTTATGGTCGTTCGATATATCCATTTTCGATGTTTCGAACATCGATATTTTAACATTAGGTATTTTAATCTTCGATATTCAAATACGTACCCGTATGATAAGCTCACGTTCATCACTCGTTTTAAAAGACCTGTTAGTAGATGTCCGAATACGCTGAGAACTCAAGCGTGATTCTGTATCGGTAAACGTTTCCGATTCGCGAGACAATGCATGTCGCTCACGATCAGCGGACAGTCGCGCATCGCGTTCCGCACTTGTCTCTAGAGACCTAGAAGCAGATGCGTAGATACGCTGAGAACTCAAGCGCAATTCTCTATCCGTGAACGTCTCCAACTCGCGAGATAATCCGTGACGTTCACGATCAGCGGTCAGTCGCGCATCACGTTCCCCACTTGTCTCTGGAGACCTAAAAGTCGATGCGTAGATACGCTTGAAACTCAAGCGCAATTCTCTATCCGTGAACGTCTCCGACTCGCGAGACAATGCATGACGTTCACGATCAGCGGTCAGTCGCGCATCATATTCTTCACTGGTCTCTAGAGATCTGGATGTAGATGCGTAAATACGCTGAGAACGCAGGCGTGCTTCGCGATCTGAAGAGGTTTCCACGGAGCGAGTTGCAGCCTCTCCTGACGCTCTTCGGTAGATTCTTGGGATCTTATGATCCTCAATCTTTTAGCTCCTTTGGAACATTGGGAAAGATTTGACCTCTTTCTAGGCATGGTTACAGTTTTATTGTGAAGATACCTGATCAATTAAAATCTAAGTGACTGCTCCCTACCAAGGGTGCCCAGACACGGGGTCGTCTGGCGCCCATGTGCTGGTTTGGTCCGTGGGGTGGTCATGGCGTGCAATGTGTTCTGGTGCGCCGGTGATGGGGAGTACTCCCCAGAGGAGGGTCCGGTGACGGACAGCCGCGGCGGGTTCACGGATGAGTGCTAACGCGTGCCCATGTTCCCGCCGTAAGCGGCAGAGGAGGACACCGTGGAGTTTTAGTGGATTAGAGTCCCACATAACTGCACTATCTCCCCGTGGTAGTGCAGAATGCATGAGCATTTCTTCACGTAAAAAAAAATAAATGGGAGTTTTGGCCAGTAGAGCCAAATTTTCAATATACCATTGTCATCGAAAATCAGTCCTAAACTGTTACTGCCTTCACCGCGTGGAGGTGAAATAAGTGATAGCTTTGATTTCTACATCAGATGTTTCTGATCTTCGATTTTTATAAGTCAACAGGAAATGCCCATCAGACCGAATAACTTTTACTAAGACGTCATTCCTATATGTGTTATGGTGTAGCTGGGCTCTTGGAGTTCCCCATCAGGTGTTCCAGATCTTCAAATTTATTATCTCAGCAGAAAATGCTCATCACGTGGAACAATTTTTGCTATGGTACCATTTTTGTATCTCTTATAGTTAACTCAAACTCAAACTGACATAACTTTTTTATTTTCGAACCGATTCACATGAAATAAACAGTAAATATTAAGTGAAGCTTACTACAATATATTAGTGAAAACCGCATCTAAATCGAATAAGCCGTTTCTGATATTAGCGTGCACAAACACACAGACAAATAGACAAAAAAAAAATATTACAATTTCGGGTTCGGCATCGATATAATAACAACCCCTGCTACTTTTTTTTAAAAATATATTTCCATTGTACAGACACCACTTTTCTACAATTTTATTATATGTATTATGTATTATATACATACAGATAGATACAAGACCTTGTAAAACATTTTAAAAGAGTAACGGTGGAGTTTCTTGCCCATTCTTCTCCATACGAAAACTACCTTTTGGAATGGGCGACTAGAATCATTTCTATTTAGTTTTTTTTGACGTTCAAAAGTGCCTTTAATGTGCCTATTTGAAATAAATGATTTGACTTTGAATATTGCGAAGAAAGTGAACCTTATGTAATAATAATAATAATACTTTATTTGCCAAAATGTAGGTGTATAAAATTGTATGATGTTATTAAAAATGTGTCCCATTTACATTCTACCATTACATGTGGTGTGCAAATATGTAATTCCAGAATACATTAAAATATTAAAAATGTCATAATAATCCTTCAGTTTACAAAATGTCTGATTAAATAAATTAATTGCAAATATTCAATCTCACAATACCTACACTACATAATTAAAAAATATCTTATCATTACATCAGTTACCAATACGATTGTTATAAAATGTCAGATTTAATGTAATAATTGAAATGGTAATGTATGTACTTAATAACAATTTTTAGGCTCAATTCACACCAAAAGAGCGTCGAAGCGCGGCGAAGCAGAACGCAGTTTCAGTGTCATATGAATTTTAACTTTATTTTTCATTACTATATTACTTATTATCGCATGAGAAACTCGAACGAGTCGCGCGGATGCCAGCGGCGCCGCTGGAATTCCGGCGAATAGCCGTGCGACTGCGCGAGAAGTCGCGGGAAGTCCCGAGAATGCTCGAGCAGTCGCGAGCGGATGCTGACAATATCCCGCGTCCGTTGCGCGCGAGCATTCGCATTCATTCCTTGCAGTGCAACGAATACAGAAGTGATGGAAATGGATGAAGAAAAGCTTATTTATTTGGTGCAAATGTACGACTGCCTATAATACAATATAAAATCAAGGCATTACAGCGATAAACACATGAAAGAAGAAGAGAAGGCGCGCGGGGTCCCGCGACTTCTCGAGCATTCCAGCGACTTCTCGGGCAGTCGCTGGAATCCGCGCGCCTTCTCTACCGAGCGGGTCGAGGGGCTTCGCTGCCCTTCGCCGCTCTTTTGGTGTGAGTTGAGCCTTAAAATGATATTCAGAGCGAATAAAACTTATTCTGTGCAATAGCGTTACAGTGAATATGTAAATATCTGACGGATTGATGGAGCCTTTTGTAAATATCTGACGGATTGATGGAGCCTTTTGGAAAATATAACCATTGATTCACAAAAGTAACCAAAAGTGGGAATATTGGAATAAAAAGTATCCTACTATGTGCCAAATATCATCCAAATCCGTTCAGTAGTTTGTTGCGTGAAGAAGTAACAAACACACTCACAAACTTTCGCCTTGACGATGGATGACCCCTGTAACACAGGTTCCACCTAGCATGGGGGTCATTGATCAAATCTCTGTGCACCTGTAAGTCCTACGCTGTAAATGCTGCGCATACCTACTCTGTACATTACTTATGGAAAAATAAATTATTATTATTATTTATAATATTAGGGTGAGTGTGATGATCATAGATGATGATAATCTATGTCCCGTCTAATAATGGAATAAAGGCTTCTTGCCTTAGGTTTCCACCTTCCACAGCATGCGGTGACCGTATCGTCAGACATTGTAAAGTGTGCGTTTGTTGCAGGAGTCAGCGACGGGCGCGTCGCGGAAGCGTCGCGCCGCTCGCGACGAGCTGAGATGTTCGCTAAGAAGATGCGACACCACAAGAAGTACAAGGTGCGGTGAAGAGCGCCATGCGATAGAACACGATGCTAGAGGAAGGCAGCCGCGACCTGGCCAAGCGCGCCTACTCGGAGAGCCCCCTGCACCCCGCGCACCCCGCGCACCCCGCGCTCGACGAGCCGCGCTGCTGCTTCTCGGGCCGGCGCGCGGACGACGCGCGTCTGTTCTGTTGCCGCTGCGCACACAAGCGCCGCGCCTCCCCCCTCACCTGCCTCGCGATCTGCTTCCTGGTGCTCACCTACAACCTGCTGGGAGGCTTTTTATTCCTCGCCATCGAAGGCAACGTCACCACAGAAGAAACAGCCGTCGCTGCCTCCAAACCAAATCTCAGCCAATCACAGAGTATCAGCAACGAATTGAGGTCGAAGACGGTGGAGCGGCTGTGGTCAATAACGGAAGACCTCAATATCCTGTACAAGGAGAACTGGACGAAGCTGGCGGCGAAGGAGCTGCTGGAGTTCCAGAGGGTACTGGTGTCGAGCATGCGAGGGGGAAGCGGTGGTGCAGGGGGAGGCCGGGGCGTGGGGGAGCGGCTCGGGCTCGAGCACGAGCGCGACTACCGCTGGACCTTCTCTACCAGCTTCCTGTACGCGCTCACACTCATCACTACCATCGGTGAGTCACTACTACTATTTCATAAGAAAATCATTTCCTTTGCCAGGTTCTTCACTGAAAAGATTTCGTCCAACTTCGGTGATATAACTCTATTTTGTACAGGCTATATTATAAACAAGTAGTTTCCGCAAGCTATTGGTATTGTGAGTGTGTACAAGTGTGCTTGTGTCTGTGACGCAGGACACGGCAACGTGACGCCGAAGTCGTCGGCGGGCCGGCTGGTGGCGGTGGCGTACGCGTGTGTGGGCATCCCGCTCATCATGCTGTACCTGTCCACCATCGGCGAGGCGCTGGCGCGCAACGTGCGCGTGCTGTACTCGCGCGCTTGCCCCGCGCGCATGCGCCCCGCCGCCGACGCCTTCCACGCGCGCGCCGACTGCCGCAGCCGCCGCGCCGACGCCAAGCAGCTCCCCTGTGACGTCAGAGATAAGTTCGACAGACAGAAACGGACTCCCTTTCAAGCCGCCTTGAATCTGGATAGTTTTAGTGGTGGCTATCATTGGACGTGTAGGGACCACACGCGAGTGCCAATTATACTTAGTTTACTACTCATCGTACTGTACATAGCGTTAGGGACTTTCGTGTTTCATACGACTGAGAGGTGGAACTTGGTGGACGGGTGTTACTTCTCCTTCGCGAGTCTCGCAACGATCGGCTTCGGAGACCTGAAGCCTGGCCTGTACGCCAGCACGATATCTGCCAAAGCAGAGGACATAGCGGTGGGCGTGTGCTGCATCTACATCCTCGTGGGGATCGTGGTGATTGCGATGTGCTTTAACCTCATCCAGGAGGACATGGGTGCACTAGTGCGCGGCGTGACGTCGCTGTGCGCGGGTGCCGCCAAGTCGCGTGCCGTGCATAGCGCGGAGGCAGTGTGCGACGACAAGATCTCCATGTCTGTGGTGTCCTGACACCGCGAGACGGCCGATTCGGGGCCGTCCGTGGCGTTCGCCGGCTGCGAGAAGCGCCAGCAAGTGACGTTTAAAATAGACTCTCTGAACCCGACGAAGTTCAACAGCCTGCCGCGGCGTAAGTCGTCGCACTACGGTGAGGAAAGCTTCGCGCGCAACACGCCGGCGCGGCGCTCCGCCGGCCACGCCGACCGCTGCGTGGAGTACTTCGTGCCGCGCAGCCTCAGCGAGTTCAACCTGAGCGGCACCGGCGACCTGTACGAGCTGGCGGCGCTCGGCTCGCGCGCCCGCCTGGCGCCGCCTGCGCCGGCCGCAGCGGGCGCGGGCAAGGCGCGCGACAAGATGGTCACGTTCGAGGACGACCGCGACGCGCCCGCGGACGCCGGCGCCGACGACGTTTTCATGTGACATAGACGTCACCTAGATATAGACTTGTTGGTTTGGACATGGTTTGTTATATAATAAAATATGAAATTTTGTATTACCAGCTGTTTCGTTGTTTCACCGAGACTATATTCAGTTCCTAAGAGAAACACAGATTGATAACACCCTAAATCTTGCAACACTTGACTGAGCCTCGCTCACACAAGTACTGATCCAGTGTGTCACAGTTGCGGGAGTGACAGATAGATAACTCCATGAATGAACTGGAAACAGTTGTACAGTTTCGCAGCTCACTTTACTTTGAGGTCGAACAGTGTTAACAAACAAGGGCGGTGACGTCAGCAGTAACGTGACGGAGGTATCAGCTGCGGCCGCCATGGGGATGACGGCGGAATACGGTGCATATTATGTAAGTACGCGTATGCAAAAATGTACTAAGTACTATGAACTATTCTATAAAAATGTACAACTAAGAACTATTCTATAAAATTCGCGCCTTCAAAACTTAGGTGACGTACAGGTTTCGTAATGTTAATGACTTAGGTACTATTGTATAGAATCAAGTTATTCTAACTGTACAGACAGCTGTGCTGCTGGGGAGTTTGTTGCGCCACTTCTTCTTCCCAGCGAAAGCACTAGGAAGTGGTGAAGGGCGGGCGTTTTAGGGAACTGTATTACGTAATTTTGACGTTCAAAATGTGTTGATTCTCAGCCTAGTTTGAATAAATGACTTGATTTTGATTATGTTGCAATGTCCACGTGATGCTAGGGATTGACAGTTTACTTCAAGGTCAAGGTAAGCACAAACACATTCACAGCTGATGACGTCTTCAGTACCAGCGTGGCTGAATATAATGTGTGTCGTAGTGACGTGGTAGTGAGTTGTTCTGTGACGTCACACACGGAACGGCGCCTAGGGGAGACACTTCAGCGCCGCTACTGTTACGTGGTACACGCAGACCCCCTCCCCCCGAAGCACGCATGCTCCACCTGCCGATGCAATTAATATCACGTCGATTTTATCGTTAGCGGCGATTAGTGGGTTGATGGGAGCAGCCACGAGTCCGCGCGCCCCTTTATGAACTGTCAACGACACTCATTTATCTACTCAATTACAATGTTACCAGGTAACGGAAACTGTTTGCGGCAGCTGTATTCTGAGAGTCACAGAGTCTGAAATCGCTATCGCTTGACCGCGTGATCACGTTGTCCGGTGTAGTGGCCCGCCGCCGTAGAGCCATAATCACACGACGACATTAATGTGTCTCACGAGCATCGCGCACGCACCGTGCTCCTGCTCATTGTGCTCACCGTGCAGACGCGCGTATCGCTAACACTCACGTCCCGAACCCGAAAGTCCCGACGACAGCCACTCTGTGAGAAATCGGTCAGAGCTCACTCCACAAGAGCGACACGTGTCGGCGGGTCGGACAGGAATGACAGTCTACAGCCTTACCACTGTATAGGTAACGTAGGTAACTCCTGTAACAACTAATAACTCGCTGTTGACGCTATCTAATTCAGGTAGTTTGGTGAGGCGAATGCAGTAACTATAACTCGCTGTTGACGCTATCTAATTCAGGTAGTTTGGTGAGGCGAATGCAGTAACTATAACTCGCTGTTGACGCTATCTAATTCAGGTAGTTTGGTGAGGCGAATGCAGTAACTATAACTCGCTGTTGACGCTATCTAATTCAGGTAGTTTGGTGAGGTGAATGCAGTAACTATAACTCGCTGTTGACGCTATCTAATTCAGGTAGTTTGGTGAGGCGAATGCAGTAACTATAACTCGCTGTTGACGCTATCTAATTCAGGTAGTTTGGTGAGGCGAATGCAGTAACTATAACTCGCTGTCGACGCTATCTAATTCAGGTGGTTTGGTGAGGCGAATGCAGTAACTATAACTCGCTGTTGACGCTATCTAATTCAGGTAGTTTTGGTGAGGCGAATGCAGTAACTATAACTCGCTGTTGACGCTATCTAATTCAGGTAGTTTGGTGAGGCGAATGCAGTAACTATAACTCGCTGTTGACGCTATCTAATTCAGGTAGTTTGGTGGGCGAATGCAGTAACTATAACTCGCTGTTGACGCTATCTAATTCAGGTAGTTTGGTGAGGCGAATGCAGTAACTATAACTCGCTGTTGACGCTATCTAATTCAGCTAGTTTGGTGAGGCGAATGCAGTAACTATAACTCGCTGTTGACGCTATCTAATTCAGCTAGTTTGGTGAGGCGAATGCAGTAACTATAACTCGCTGTTGACGCTATCTAATTCAGCTAGTTTGGTGAGGCGAATTAAGTAACTATAACTCGCTGTTGACGCTATCTAATTCAGCTATTTTGGTGAGGCGAATGCAGTAACTATAACTCGCTGTTGTCGCTATCTAATTCAGCTAGTTTGGTGAGGCGAATGCGGTAACTAATAACTCGCTATTGACGCTATGTAATTCAGTTAGTATGGCGAGGCGAATGCAGTAACTATAACTCGCTGTTGACGCTATCTAATTCAGCTAGTTTGATGAGGCGAATACAGTAACTATAACTCGCTGTTGACGCTATCTAATTCAGCTATTTTGGTGAGGCGAATGCAGTAACTATAACTAGCTGTTGTCGTTATCTAATTCAGCTAGTTTGGTGAGGCGAATGCGGTAACTAATAACTCGCTATTGACGCTATGTAATTCATTTAGTTTGGTGAGGCAAATGCAGTAACTAATAACTCGCTGTTGACGCTAACTAAATTAGTTAGTTTGGTGTGGCGAATGCGGTAAAGAGTTAATTTCATGAGGCGTGGTATCTAAAGGGAAATAAGCTTTTAGTTTACCAAAAGGTCCCGTTTGTGTGTATCCGTTTCCGTTTTTAGGGTTCCGTAGTTCCTACAAGGAACCCTTATAGTTTCGTCATGTCCGTCTGTCTGTCTGTCCGAGGTTTTGCTAAGAGAATGTTAGTACTAGAAAGCTGTAATTTTGTAGGAGTGTGTATATCAATTACGCCAACCAAGTGGTAAAATAAAATTATGGAAAATATTTTTTTTTAGGGTAGTTCCCCTACATGTGAAGTGGAGGTGAATATTTTTTTTGTCGTCTACCCCATTGTGTGGGGTATCGTTGAAAAGGTCTTCTAAAATGACTTCGGGGTTGCTACAATTATTTTTCGATTTAATGCTCCATTTACAAAATATTAAACTTTAAAGTGCACATTTTTGTTCCAGTAGGGCGTACCCCCCCTCTATAGGCTAAACAGCTGGCTGGAAAAATCTGGAAAATTTCACGATGATAGTGCATTTTATGAACTTTAAAGTAAAACTATAGCGGTTAAGATAACTTTATTAGTTTAGCAGTAATAGTCGTTGAACTTGGGTGTTGGATAATTTTGTACCAAATACAAAATCCTTAGTATTAATCCTAGAATAGAATATATTTATTTGCTTTAAAACATGGTACATACATTAAGGCCTTATAAATAAAGTTATGATCTTACATGTTTCGCCATGGACTGGCATACAAATATTTAAGAATGTTAAATGTAACAAATTTAACACATTTATTTGTTAAAATTTTAACATTTTTAATGATGAAATCCTAATGGGTTTCGTATCTATTTGAACACATAAGAATAATAGTTTAAATAAAGTATATAGTGACGAAATGAAGTAGTTGCTTGTTTATGACGGGTAAAGACTTGCAATAGAAAACAAAATATGAAATAAAAAAACAAAAAGAAAACCATATTAAATTATCATAAGTTTCACAATACTGCCGCTAGATGCCAACGGGTAATGCTTTCATTCGAGTACAGTCACAAACGAACTTATTGTGAATTCAACTAATAACTTGGCAGCAATCATACTCTTATTTTTTAGCTTTACAAGGAAGAAAGTGGTTCTTATCAGAAATAGAAAATATTTATTATCCAGGTGGGTAATACAGTAAGTAAATGGTTTTCACCAAGTTAAGACGACATGAGTAGCTTAAAATATTACTTAGCTAGGTTACAATAATAGTATTAACTAGTGAGCCCCATACTAGACAGTTAGTCTGTATCTTGGGGCTCGGAGTACGAGTTCCAGAGTGGAGACTAGAGAGGTGATTTCAGATTTGGTATGGTATGGTGCGTGTGTATGTGTGATATTTGTGTGGTGTGTGTATATGTGTGGTGTGTGTGTGTGTATTAGTTAATGTCTAATCTGTTTAAATAATTATCTTCGAAAATCAATATTTTGTTGTGTTTAGTATCGCTATTCGATAACAGATGGCGTTGTGCAGTGAATTCACTTTTGTAGATCGCGCTGTTAAGGTTTCTTGCAAGGTATGACCTCCGTGGTTACGTCACGTGTTAAAATTTTGTTTTACTCTGGACACCCTTGTCATAATGTATATTGTTATTATAACCATTAACTCATAATATCTTTACCATTACATATATTCATTATATTCAGAATAAAGAACAACAGAATCGTACTATATTGTGATAACGGGCTACTACGGAACCCTACACTGTGCGTGGCCCGACACGTACTTGGCCGGTTTTTTTAATAAATCAAATTAAACAGCGAATAGTGTCAGATCCTGAACCAATATTGGCCGGGTTTCAGTGTTGAATGAGCGGCTCGAGCAAACGAGTGTACGACTATACGCCGACAGACTGAACACCGACAAGACTTTACTTCGACGGGACTCTTCGCCGACAGGACACTTTGAAGACAGGACTCTTCGCCGACAGGGTCATCAGCGACGCAACTTATCTCCGATAATCAGATCCTTTTTATTTTTCTTTTTGCGGATGGGAAATCATCAAACACTCCCTTCGCTCCACCCAGAGCGGGAGGGGTCTCCCGCTCTGGGTGGAGCGAAGGGAGTGTCAGACTCTTACTGACTAATACCCACCCGTATTCCTTCCTTAGCCCTTTATGTTCCGGGCCAGCGGTAACCCTTTCGGACAATCCCGCTGACCCGGCAGGCTTCGACCCTAAGGGGCCCCTTCCTTGATGCTGACATCTCTTTGAGGCGCGCGTGGAACACGTACGCGCCATCCAGTATGGGCCTGGTCCTGATCGGACGTTGAGCTACCCATTACTCCCCGCCCGCAGGCCCGCGCCTACGGTGGCCGGGAGTCGTCACGTGGCTCCCGAAGCCCGGAGCGTCTCCCGCGCCTCCTTGCCGGACTGCCGCCATGGGATCTGGAGGCGATAGTCCTCGCGCGCTTGTGTGAGTGGCGCGCGGAGGTACTACACCGGGGGAAAATCCGCTTCTTCGGGAAAATCTCCGGCGCGATCTCATGGTGGCATGGAAAGAGCGACTGTCGCAACCCAGCGCAGGGAACGCCGCGATAGCGGCGATAAGACCCCTCTTTGAGGAGTGGCTAGAGAGGCGCCACGGCGCTCTCATCTACCGCCTGACGCAGGTCCTCACCGGACACGGATGTTTCGGGAGGTTCCTGCACATCATCAGGCGGGAGGAAACGCCCGGGTGTCATCATTGCCAGGATCGCCCAGAGGACACGATGGAGCAAACGGCGGAGGTCTGCCCCGCTTGGGCGGAGCACCGCCGTGTCCTCGTAGAGGCGATCGGCAGTGGCAGCGATCTCTCGCGTCCGGCCCTGGTGCAAGCCATGGTCCGGGGCGAGAGGGTGTGGGAGGCAGTCACCTCCTTCTGCGAAGCAGTCATGCTAGCAAAGGAGGTGGCGGGACGGTTCAGAAAGAGGGCCTCCCATCCCAGCCGCCGCGGGAGACGCTCCAGGCTTCGGGAGCCACGTGACGACTCCCGGCCACCGTAGGCGCGGGCCTGCGGGCGGGGAGTAATGGGTAGCTCAACGGCCGGTCAGGACCACGCCCATACTGGATGGCGCGTACGTGTTCCACGCGCGCCTCAAAGAGATGTCAGCATCAAGGAAGGGGCCCCTTAGGGCCGAAGCCTGCCGGGTCAGCGGGATTGTCCGAAAGGGTTACCGCTGGCCCGGAACATAAAGGGCTAAGGAAGGAATACGGGTGGGTTTTAGTCAGTAAGAGTCTGACACTCCCTTCGTTCCACCCAGAGCGGGAGGGGTCATTTGATGATTTCCCATCCGCAAAAAGAAAAACTCAAACTCAAACTCAAAGCATTTATTTCAATTAAACCATTTTACAGGCACTTTTGAATTGTCAAGAAGTAGGTCAGTCAGAAAAATGTGAAGCTAGTTGCCCATTCCAAAGCGTAGGTACCTATGGAGAAGAACGGACAAGAAACTCCATGGACACTCTTTTTAAATTATATTTTACAAAAATATTAGTTACATCATTACTTTTGAATTTATAATTAAATAATGTGAGAACGATGTAAAAATAAACAAGACGTATGCGTTAAAAGCGTCCAGTGTACAACAAATAGTACTAAAACAACAATCCAAAAATAAAATAATTAAAAATAAGCCGAGGCAGCTAAGCGATGACCAGCCCCAACTGACGGCGCCCGTTCACGAACATGACGCATAGATCAGCACCATTCAGCTCAACCATTTTGAAGGGAGCTAAATGATCCAACATACACGCCACCGTCAGCGAGACATTTGTGTGAGCATGACATACTATCAGCCGCCAGGGCACATTCGAGTCAATGAAAGACATATTACCCGGTAAATGGTAAAATAATGTATAGTACTTACATAGAACTCACATCTGTGCTATGCAATTATACAATACAAATGAAATTGAGTTTATAATAATAATAATAATAATGGCAACACCAACAACGTCAACACGTAGTATTTTGTCATCTCTATATATTTTTCAAATTTTTAATTTTTAGTAGCAGTGTACCACCAGCATTTATAATTTTTGTGTTTAATGAATCTAAATCGAATTAGCAAAACATTTAAAACATACCTACAATGAATGAATTATATAAAAACCTACATCAAAAACTGCCGAAGCGGACATGACAGATGTCACGTCACCCCCGATATATAAAAACAAGAAGATGACAATATTATGAAAATAAGTATGTTGACAAGATCTGCCGCCGCTAGACGTCTCGCACGCCTTCCACCTCCGGACTCTTCGCTCAGCTCCGCCTCGCCGCCGCCGGTATCCCGCCCCACTGTGAGCGCTGTGACGACACCGACCGCGGCAGTTGCGTCGAGCTCGAGCGACGAGTATTTCTCTCCGCCCACGACGCCACCACCTGCTCGTCGACGGGGAGGACGCCGGCCGCCGGACGGCTTAGGACCTCGAGGCCCACCGGCCTCTGATAGGGTCCCAGCTCCCGGCGGAAGTGTGCAGCGCATGAGATGGACACGATCCATCAATGAAAATGTCATGCGCTCATACTATGGGGCTACAGAGGGGGGAAACAATCTGACCGCGTACCGTGTTCGGATGCTCTCTCTGTTTCAGGTGCTTGAACCAGCTGTCAACGTTTCGGCACAACGATTATCGGATCAGGTGCGTGTCATTCAGCGTAACCATATGTTGGATGACACTGTACTTGATCGCCTGCGAAGTGAAATGCAGAGTAGCCATGTCATCACTCCCCAGTCGCAGACTGCTGTACTACTACCGCAGTCTGATACAAGTCATGCTGACGAGGGGAGTAATGACAGGGCTACAAACGTAAGTACCCAATGTAATGAGGAATTGAGGAGTGCTTTGGAGGATGCGATTCAGGAATATCGCTTCATGTCACCCGAACTTAGGCCACGCTTACCTCGTTTGCCCATGCATAACAAAAATAGGGCGCTGGTGGCGGTTCTGGATTCGCAGTTGTCAAACTATTTTGATGGCTGCGAAGACCTCACCGATGCTCATTCGATTCTGTACTGCGCGGCTGCAGCGGCATGTCGTGTAGCTCACGTCAAATTTGCCAATGACTCTAGAGCTACACGACCGAAACCAGCCGTACCAGCTTGGCAGTGCAGAATTGAACGCCGTATTGGTGGGGCCAGAGCGCTCATTGGCAAACTAATCTGCTTCAGGGAGGGCAATACTCGCCCTAGAGTGATGCGCTTTGTGAGACGGGCATTCTTGGGGACTGATATCAGTCCTCAAGACTATATGTCTTGTGTCACGGAGCGCATCGACTTTCTGAAGCAGAAAGTGTATGCATGGGCGAACCGTATTCGTCGGTACAGGCGGCGAGTGGAGCGATACACTCAGAATCGCACATTCCAGAGTGATGAAAGGTGGGTTTATAGGGCTTGGGAGCGACCGGACCAAGGTGTTACTGACACGTGCCTACCGGATGATGACGCCATGTGCTCGTTCTGGCGAAACATCTGGTCGGTGCCTGTCAGTCACACCGAGGGTGATTGGACTGGGAAGATTGAGCGAGCGTGCGATCTAATACCAGAAATGGGGGTACTTACCATCAGCCCCCAAGATGTTGCTCGTGCAGTCCGACCGTTGCCTAACTGGAAATCTCCAGGGCCGGACGGGCTGCACAACTTTTGGATAAAATGGTTCCAAGGGTCGCACGCCTGCTTGGCATCCCAGTTCCAGTCAGCCTTAGAGTCAGGGTCGCTGCCCCAGTTCCTAACGACAGGAATAACCCACCTGCTCCATAAATCAGGTAGTACCGCGGATCCCAAAAATTATAGACCGATCACTTGTTTACCGACGGTCTATAAAGTTCTTACATCCATTTTGAGAACTAAAATTAACAAACATATAGACACCAACTCCATCATGTCTGTCTCTCAAAATGGATGTAAGAACGGGTCCCGGGGTACTAAGGAGCTACTCCTCATTGATATGGCCATTAGCCAACAGGTTCGTCGTTCCCGAAAGGATCTGTCGACATGCTGGATAGATTATAAGAAGGCCTATGACTCGGTGCCACATACATGGCTCATGAGGGTGTTGGAGTTGTACAAAGTAGATGCAACTCTGCGCACCTTCCTGATGTCGTGTATGGGGCAATGGAGGACGGTCCTTCGATATCCAGGATGTCGAAATATTCAGAGGAATAGCGAACCGATAAGGATCGAGCGAGGCATATTTCAGGGTGATAGTTTGAGTCCGCTTTGGTTCTGCTTAGCCTTGAATC
This sequence comes from Oligia fasciuncula, assembly GCA_963082905.1. NCBI lineage: Eukaryota > Metazoa > Arthropoda > Insecta > Lepidoptera > Noctuidae > Oligia > Oligia fasciuncula. The sequence goes on along the minus strand of OY720406.1, from coordinate 19,086,271 downwards.
CTCTAAGCACGCTGCTGGAGGATTCAGGTCTAGGCTATCGGCTGAGGAGAGGTGGTCAGGTTATATCGCACCTCCTCTACATGGATGACCTAAAACTCTTTGCCCCCAACAATTTGCAACTGATGGAGCTACTGAAAGTAACTCAAACTTTCAGTAGCGCCATCAGGATGGAATTTGGTGTGGACAAATGTGCGGTCATGCATGTAAAGCGAGGGGAGATTGTTGAATCCGTGGGAACCCAACTCTCGGATTCCACAAACCTTAGAACCCTCTCCGCATCCGAAACCTATAAGTATTTGGGTATGTCGGAAGCGTTAGGCATCAATGTTACTGACATGAAGCAATCGTTGAAGGAGCGCTTCTTTGGCCGCCTGAAAAAAGTACTTAATAGTCTTCTATCAGGCGGAAACAAGGTGCGCGCCTTCAACGGTTGGGTCATGCCGGTTTTGATGTACTCTTTTGGCATACTCAAATGGACTCAGACCGAACTCGACGCCTTGGATAGGAGGGTCCGTACGTTGCTGACTGCAAATCGAATGCATCACCCACGGTCATCGGTAATGAGGCTGTATATCCCGCGAAAGTGTGGAGGTCGAGGGTTTTTAAACGCTAAGACCCTCCACAATCGCGAGATATGCAGTCTCAGGGAATATTTTCTAGAAACCGACGTGGGGATGCATCGAGATGTAGTCGCCGTGGACAAGGGCCTCACCCCGCTCTCCTTGGCTAAAGAGAACTGGCGCAAGCCAGTAGTGCTTGACACTAATGATCGCATGGAGGTATGGCAGAGTAAGGAGCTTCACGGACGCTTTTTCCGGGCCCTACATGGGCCCGATGTTGATCTACTAGCGTCCGTAGCCTGGCTGCGTTTCGGTGACCTCTTTGGGGAAACCGAAGGTTTTGTCTGTGCAATTATGGACGAAGTTATGATGACGAACAATTACCGGAGATTTATTGTGAAAGACGGCACGGTTGACATCTGTCGGGCATGCCACCGGCCGGGAGAATCAATCAGACATATTATCTCCGGGTGTTCTCGTCTAGCTAACGAAGAGTACTTGCATAGACACAACCTTGTAGCCAGGATAATCCATCAGCAACTTGCTCTGAAATACAACCTTGTGGAATCGGAGGTGCCGTACTACAGGTATGTGCCCGACTCAGTTCTCGAAAATGGTAATATCACATTATATTGGGATCGATCCATCATCACTGACAGGACTATTGTTGCCAATAAGCCTGATATAGTGGTGGTGGATCGATCAGAGCGGCGCGCAATGATTGTTGACATAACCGTCCCGCATGATGGGAACCTCGTGAAAGCCGAGAAAGATAAACAAATCAAGTATCTTGACTTGGCTCGCGAGGTTGTCGACATGTGGGATGTGGACTCAGCGATCATTGTGCCGATAGTCGTGACAGCCAATGGTCTAATAGCCAAGAGCCTCGACCAACACCTGAGGAGGCTCTCGTTGGGCAGCTGGATCAAGGGCTTGATCCAGAAAGCGGTACTTCTGGACACGGCCCGAATAGTTAGGAGGTTCCTCTCTCTGGAGCCCTGACCGCCGGTAGCTTGGACCCTGTTCCCGATACCGGTGGGCTACTATTTTTTATATTTTTAAATGTTTTTATATTTCTTTATACTAATATTTAAAAATATAATTTATAAGAATTTATTTGAATAAAGGAGATAATAATAATAATTTTATTTCAGACATAATTCTAGTCCATAGATTCAAATTCATACATTAAAATTACTAATAAAATATAATATTAAATTCAAAACAGGTAAAAACCGAAAAAAATAAATAAATTGTGATCAATTAAATTTAAAATAATAAAATTATAAAAATGCCAGAATCGAATAAAAATAAATAAAATGTCAAATGTAAAATTGTCAAAATGTAAAAATGCTATAAAAATGTCAAAAAATTAAGAATAAAAAGATATAAAATGCAAACATCACAAAACACAATGAAATATTACAAAACACCTATGATAAGGGTTATTCCACAATTTTTACCTGCCCCAAGCCCGATAAACGGGTGCATGTAAGCCCTGCCAGTGCAGCATGAAAGGGCCGTCCAACCTGTTGGCAACAACGGTAAGAAGACTGTTGCCACTGCCCCGCACTCTACTCGCTATCGAGGTTGCCCTCTTTCGCATGCTGGCATAAAAACAGTCAATGCGGACACTCGCGAACATTCCCGATGCGCTGCAGAAGCGAGGCAGCCGCAGCAGAGCCCTCAACGCGTTATTATATTGAACGCGGAGAGCGCTGTAGGATTTCTGCAAATATGAAACCCACAGACTACTCGTATAAAAAGATGTGCAGTAGGCTCGAAACAAGGTGATCTTCACATCCTTGGAGCTACGAGCAAACCTGCGGGCAATCATATTCGCCCTCACCGACAGCGCCCTCCTTTCTCGCTCAATATCAGCGTCGTCCTTCAGGTCGGACGTCAGAATATGGCCCAGATACTTAAAAGTATGTACCCGCTCCAAGGGCACCCCACATAGTCTTACTGGTGGAACCTCCGCCGGACCCTTAGAACCCGCGTTGAAAACCATAAGCTCGCTCTTTTTGACGTTATATTTTAGGCCATGTGTATGAGCGTACGTTTCGCACAAGCTTATTAGTTCTCTAAGTCCCCCTATTGACGCGCTCAGCAGCACCATATCATCGGCGTAGCTGATGTTGTTAAAGCAAACATCATCAACATGGCATCCAACATGGCGGCTGCTGAGCCCGGCAACAAGTCCATCGATATACAGATTGAAGAGCGTTGGTGAGCTCAATCCTCCCTGCCTCACCCCGCACTCCAACCTGTACGAGTCCGACAGAGCTCCCGACCATCTAACATTATTGACCTGGTTCCCGTACCAGTGCTGGAAGATTTTAACAATTTCAGGCGCAACTTGCCTATCGAGCAACTTCTTCCACAGCACCTTGTACGCAATCTTCAGCAGCTCCAACAGTATTTTCAGGTGTTAATCAATTAGTTGTGGTTGTGGAGCAGGACCAGCATTGAGCCAGGCATTTTTATCAGCTATGTAATCCCCTAACTTATAATATGCCTGACTGCATAGTGTGCGTTTTATACAAGACTTGAATTTTGTCTCATTCAGTTGAAGAATGTGGGGAGGTATTTTATTATAACATTTTAAACAGTACCCCATAAAAGATGAGTCTACTTTAGCCAGTCTGAAACCTGGTTGAACTAATAGGTCCCTATTTCTAGTACTATAATTATGTCTTTCACCTCTTTTACTAAAAAGATGTAAGTTTTTTCTTACATACATGATGTTAATCTGATTATCGGAGATAAGTTGCGTCGCTGATGACCCTGTCGGCGAAGAGTCCTGTCGGCAAAGTGTCATGCCGGCGAAGAGTCCCGTCGAAGTAAAGTCTTGTCGGTGTTCAGTCTGTCGGCGTAGTGTCTGTCGGCGTATAGTCGTACACTCCGAGCAAACAACGCATAGCCGCCATCGCCGAATGTTTGTCAGTAAACAGTGCAGCGCTGCTCGCCCGTACGATGTTATCACGGTCAGGATGCGCGCGGTCCACCCTCGTCCGCACTCCAGACGCGCCGCGTCGCCGCGCCGGCGCCGGTGCGCCGGGCGACCCACTGTTTACGTTAGTTATTTGTCACATAAGACGCCGTGTTATTTCACCAAAGGCTCGTTGTACCGACCGTCGTAATATTTTATTAGAAAATGTGGTGTACCTATTAATTTGTATCAATTCTCTCGTTAAATTATTTCGTATCATATTAAGTGCCGCAAGATGATAAACAGAAAATGAATAGTTGTGTTAAATATTCTTGTCATTGTATTCAAGTAAAATTCACCGTACTTAATTCAAATGTAATGCGCATAATTCGTGCGCATAATTCGTTACTACAAAAACTATTTTATAACAGAAAAGTAATGAACAGTGAGTGAATAAATTTTTCACCTTACGCCCATGTAGCGAAACGGCCAAGCCACATATTCAAATTCAAATTTCAAATTCAAATTCAAATTCATTTATTTTTCCGAACATGGTTATATTACATGGCCTTAAATTAATAAATGGTATCATCACATTCTGCCACGTGGGGCGCGCAAATATCAGGTAGGTACACAAACAAAATTTTACAAACACAAAAATCAAGATATTTAGTTAATATTGACATATTTTGACTAAGGTGTAGAGTTTGTGAAGTTAGGGCGTGTAGAGTCAGAAGCTTGGCTCTACATGAGATCTGATAACTTTTTGGCAGCGCGAGCCATATATGGTCTCGTCTTGGCAACATTTTACATGAAAATGTTTTTGGTGGGATTTCACATCTTTTCGAAAGTTGCTTATGAAATATTTTTTTTTTGGGGGTTCTTTACTAAAAACCATGAAATATGTATTTTATTATTTATTACAAGGAGTCTCTATATCAATTTTCAGAACTCCAGCATCAAAATTTGCGGAAGTCTCGTACAAACTTCCATCCCCTAGTTTAAGGGGTTGGAGGGCAAAAGTTCCAAGTTTTAGAGTTTTTTTGTTGTTTGTGTACAGTTAACAAAGGAGTTAAGTATACAGGAGCGTCGGATATTGTTGAAGTTTACTAAGAAACCGATGGATATTCTCGAATAAAATTTTAGTTTATTAATAGAAAACAAACAGCTCATTTATTAAATAAAATTTCAGTCCAGAACATCCATCAGTTTCTTAGTAAACTTCAACTATATCCGACGCTCCTGTATACTTAACTCCTTTGTTGACTGTACATACTATACTAGCTTACATACCAAATTTCAGCTTTCTAGGACTTCAGGAAGAACCTTAGAATATTGATGATCATCAGTGAGTCAGTGACGAAATCGGGGTATTTTAGATATCAATAAAATCTAAAGTATCTATAAGAGCTATGCAATTGAAACTTTATAGGTTTAATAAACCAACCACTGATGACATCATATCCCAAAAATTTTGTTTATCTGGTATAATCCAAACCCAAGTTAAGAAGGTTCAAAAATACGACGAAGTGCTTCGAGAAAAGGTAGGTAGTGCCCTTGCGCTTCGCTTGGCTCGTCTTGGCGGGGGCACTCCCGTGCCCCCAGATAAATAAGTTATTACTAATAACAACAACAAAACCTTGGTCAGCCAGACGACCAGTCACCACAAGCAGCACCCGTTCACGAGCATAACGCAAAAATCAGCCATTCCTCCCCTCGCCATATTTGAGGAAAGGAGGCAACCCGACCTCCGACGCTACCGCAAGCAGTGACATCAAAGGGAGTATGACGAACTCGCTGCCGGTTGCTCAGGCAAGAATAATATGGTCAACAATCGTAGAGGTCGCTAACCACATATTGGAATCAAATCATTAGAAAACATTGAAATGAGTAGATTATGTCAATAATAAATTCCAGCATCTTCCAGGTACTGTGTTAGTTTATGGAGCGCAGAGGTATGTAGGTGTGAGCAGGTGTTGCACTGACAACTATGAGGGGAGGAGGTGGTTAACAAATAAAACACTATTTAACTACATAATTATATGTATATACATTGCAAAAACTGGCGAACAATACTACACGATCAACGGAATTGCTTACGCGAAGTTAAAAAACGTGGTGTGCACAGGCCCTTAACTGTTGTATTTCTTAATCGAGACGCGACTCTTTTATAAGTCGGCAAACCACATCCAAACTGTTCCCAAAATATCGCTTACTTTGTTGTATTATTCTCTATTTATTGATAAAAACTGTGAACAAAAAACGTCAACAAAAGATAAAACAAAAATGCTGGAAAAAATGTTACAAAAACTGCGAATAACAGAAGCAGGTATTTACGACGCCGGTGGTCGCTTATCGAAGGCTCCGGACGCTCACAAGTACAATGTGCTCACGTGCACTGCGTCCAGAGTATTCATAACTACGGTGAGCCCTTAGTTCCGTAGCACCATAGCCCGTAGCTACGTAGTCGCGTAGCGCCGAAGCCGCGTAGCGCTGTAGACGCGTAGCCCCATAGCTCCGGGTAGGGTCTTGGGTAGCACCATAGCCGCATAGCGCCGTAGCTGCGAGGCGCAGCAAACGAGTAGCGCAAAAATTGCGTAGCGCGTTAACAGCGTAGCGCCGCAGCGCATCGGCTTGCCTTATAATTATTTAATGCAACCAAATTTCACGACTTTAATAGTCGTGAAATTTGGTTGCATTAAATAATTACAACTAAAAGGTACACAATTCAGTGTCTACTACGTCGAGCTACGCAGCGCGGCGCCGTGCGGCGTAGCTCACTGAATCGTGTACCTTTAGTGTAGTAGATAAGGTCTGTAATTGTATTTCTATCTTAAAAACTGCGCGTCGCGTCGCGTCTCGGTGTGAACTGACCCTTACTTTACTTCTCAGTGCACTTAAAAGAACGTTGTCAATATAAAAGGTGTGTTATAAACGTTATTAGTATGATGTCAAGGGGCCGCGATCCATAGAGAGGCCGCAGACCTGCAGCATGAGTATCTCTGCTCTCGTCGGTTATGTTCGGTGTGTAATGATATTTCCGTGCATCCATTACTGTGTAATGTGTTTCCATTGCCTCGCCTCCCTTTCCCCCCGCCGCCTTCAGCTCCCCTCACCCTGACGGAACGCTTTATTGTCGATAAAAGAATAGGATTACTTTGTAAATGAAGTGCGAAACACTCGTGTCGTTTGTCTTCACACGCGCTCGTGTAACACATCGCCGAGATGAAAAGTAATGTCGGAAATATTTAGCGGCGCATAATCAGAGAACATCTCATTACATTATGAACGCGGCACACCGCGTGCTTGTCATTATTTGAATATGGTTTTAGCGTTGGTGCGACGGCTTGGACTCGTTCTTGACTGACTTGCCCAGAACAAAAGCAACGGAATTATACACACAAGTATAGGGAGACGCTTTCTCAGTGAGGGACTCGGGGGGGTGTGCAGGGCTCGTTTCTGTTGCGTAATAGTAGATTATTTACTAAGGGGATAAAGTAGTGTATTATTGTCGCAGGCGCTATTTTGAATCCTGAACACAACGAAGAATGCTAGAGATGAGTTACAAGGGAGTTAAGACTAGAATCCTGAGTGCAGTGAGGGAATCAAGCTCGCCCAAGACGAAGACACCTTTATCCCGACGTCTACTTTTTGATTTCAGGGCGTATAGAATGCAACTCGGTTTAATAATGATTGGTGGTGGTGGTGGTGGGTGGTGTGATGTGGTTAAAAATTAAATGATGAAACTGAGGCCACGTAATCATGAGGCAAATAATTCATCCATACTTATTTTTTAATTAATACTTACTTAATTAGTCGTAACTATAAGTATTAATACCTGTAATAACTATAAGTATTAATACCTGTAATAACTATAAGTATTAATACTTACTTATGATTATGTGGCCTCAGTTTCATCATTTAATTTTGTTTTGTCGTATCGTACAAGCGTGTTTCTATCTTAGGTTCCACACCGTTTTAAGCCACCCTTCGCTTAATTGAAAGCAAAACAGATGTGGGCCCAGTTAACCATTATCAATGTTTAAAAGGGTTAATTTCAGCAGTTTCTGTTTCGTTCCTTACAACAAAAATTGAAAATACTTTTTTCCGGGCCAACTATCAGTTTTAGAGAAAAACCTTTCATAACAATTATTCATCAGAATATCAGATCGTTCGATAGGTATTTAAAAAAAATGGACTCTGTAAAAAAAAACCCCATGTCCCTCATAGTTTCGACCCACTGTGCGCCGCCACCGTCGCCGTCGCCGCGTCGCGCCGGAGCTGCGGAGGTAGAGCGCGCCGCCCCGCGCCCACCCGCCATTCGGCCAGAATCAGCGTTTGCGCATTCACGTACGATACGGCTTACAGATTACTAAATAGTTACTTCGTAACTGTCGGACTGCATAGAAAAGAAAGAAAAGCGCGATGACACAACGCTGGTAATTTATTGCAAAATATGAAGCAATTATGGCACGGTTGGCGCAGTGGTTAAGCGATTGACTGGTGCGCTGCGTGTCGCGGGTTCGATTCCCCCACGGAACAAGTATTTGTATGACCTACAAGTAGTTGTTCCGGGTCTGGCTGTTTGTGTATGTGAGTTCAAATGTTTGTAAACGCACCCACAATACAGGAGAAATTCCTTGTGTTGGGCAAGGTTTAAAAAAATTAATCTATTGTTTGGACTAAAAAATTAAAACACTATTGTTTTAGTATGTTGCTTTTAGAATAATCTGACAAAAAATTAGAATGATTGTATGTATATTAGGTTGTCTGCCTTTTCGCCGAAAATTGTTTGCCAGATTTTCACTTGCTAACCAACGTTTCGCATAATTTTATTTCGCCGAATAATCATTTGCCAACTTTTCATATAATTTTGTTTTATTTCCCAACCTAACAGTTCCCAACTGTACGTTTGGTCTGCTTTTCATAATGACACTTTTTAAAATGCCAACTTTCAAGTAGCAGAATGTTTTAGTTTGGGCAGAGAACCGTGTAAAGGGTTTAACGTAACCTAACCAAACCGAACCTCGGGGTGCCCTTCGCTCGCTCTTGCATCCTATGTCGACGTAACCCCGCTTCACGGGGCTCCTATTTCTGTGTAAAGGGTTTAAAGTAACCTAACCATTTTTTTTTTAACGTTGAGAAATGCTCATGCATTCTGCACTATCACAGAGAGATAGTGCAGTTATGTGGGACTCTAACCCACTAAAACTCCACGGTGTCCTCCTCTGCCGCTTATGGCGGGCACGGGCACGCGTTAACACTCATCCGTGAACCCGCCGCGGCTCACCGGCGCACCAGAACACATAGCACGACGTGACCACCCCAGGGACCAAACCAGCACATGGGCGCCAGACGACCCCGTGTCGGCCACCCTTGGTGCCCCTGCGACGGGTCAGGTTGCGATGTAGGGGGAAGGGGTTAAGTAAACAACATGATGTGTAGTTCTCCAAGAGTCAACCCACAACTGACTGCTCTTGTACCTTTAATTGGTAACGTATAATATTTGGTTACAGTATTAACTGTTGTGTTATAAGAAAAACACCAATATGGAATCCAAGAACTCCATGATGATGGATTATTATTCGTCTGTATCCTTAAATACGCACCTAAAGTTTTGTGAACGTTTTCCAAAGATCCTATACTCTCATGATGATATGATGTTGATAAGATCTTATTGATGCTCAAGATATTACATAGCTCCACCATTACTTTTGAAATGAACTCAGAACCCCTATCTGTAGCAATTGTCCCCGGTATCCCATATCTCAAAACAAAATTCTCTGCCAAAGCTTTTGCTACCTCATTTGCGGATTTATTTTTTAATGGATACGCCTCTACAAACTTCGTAAGCTCACATTGAAGAGTCAATATGTAAACATTGCCATTTTCGTCCCTATCAAGCGGTCCCACTATATCTAAAAAAAAGTAATTTAAAAAAATTAAACCGACTTCAAAAAGAAATTAACTCAAAATTATGAAATAACTTTAATTTCGGAAGTCGGTGTCTTGGGATCTGTATTTTAGTTTTATGCCACCGACTTCCGAAATTAAAGTTATTTCATAATTTTGAGTTAATTTCTTTTTGAAGTCGGTTTAATTTTTTTAAATTACTTTTTATTTCGTAATTTTTAGTTTTTGCACTAGTATTTGACCAAGTTTTTGAGATGTTTTCCCTTTGACACTACACCCGTAGCTCTTATCAATAAGCCAGGCCGTAACACTTACACGTATTAGTCCATATCTTGAAAATTACTGAATCGATCTTGATGAAACTTGCACTGTTCCCTAAGTTGAAGAAAATGTAAGCCAATAAAAAAAAAATGGTCACGATCCGATTAATAGTTCCGGAGATATGCGTGGACAAACATACATACATACATACATACATACATACATACATACATACATACATACGTCTATGAAATTTTGTATATTTGTTTGGAAGCCCTAATAGATCATCATATGTGAATATAATGCAATTCCAATAATATTACATACATACGTATCGAATTGATAACCTCCTTTTTTTTTTGAAGTCGGTAATAAATCTTCTCAAATGACGTAGATGCAGTAGTAGTAATTGTCATTGGTTCCCTAGTATGTCTAGAAAACTTTTGCTTCTTACACTTATCACATTTCCCAATGTACTCCACTACATCTTTTTCAATAGACGGCCAATAATAATACTTCTTTATATTATTCACCATCCTGCGTATACCTGCATGACCACTCGTGGGCAAAATATGAAAATCATTCAAAATAATTTTCTTCTCATCTTTCCCTTCTACTCTCCGTAAATCCTTTACTACACACATTTTAAAATCCTCACAAATGGAACTACTATTTTCCTTCAAATATTTTGCCATTCTTGTAATAAAATTAACGTTATAACGATTCTTCAAAACAATAACTTCTTTTATGCCTTTCCCAATACAAAAACTGACTATGTCTTTCGACAACTCGTCTCGCGATGATGCCGATAAAGATTCATAGTTTACATAAATACTCGAATTTTCTGGCATATACACTAAATTGCGCGACTTTGAAAATACCTTTTTACCATTAGTGTTACGTAACATTTTCTCCCATTCATTCAAACATAATTATCTCAATGTCATTTCCTTGTTTTTTAAGAACTTCCACGATCCTAGGGTGATCATTCCCAGATATCACGGAATCCGTATCACAAACATTTGGCTCCTCCAACTGCTTGTACTGCGCTCTTGTCATTACGGATATAGTCTTTTCACGCATTGTTTTTAAATCTTCACTTGTAATTACTATTCTAGAAAGCGCATCTGCTAGCACATTCTCTTTCCCCTTAATATATTCAACCTCAAAGTCGTACTCCTCTAGACACAAACGAAACTTAGTCAACCTACTTGATGGATCTGTCATGTTAAACAAATACAATAATGGCCGGTGATCCGTTTTTACAACGAACCTCCGTCCGTACAAATATGGTCTAAAATGTTTAACTGACCAAACTATCGCCAACAACTCCTTCTCTATTATAGGATAATTTAACTCACTCTTCCCTAAAGACCTACTAGCATATGCAACGGGTTTCCCGTTCCCATTACACAACACACTTCCTACAGCATACCCCGAACTATCGGTTTGCAATATAAAATTGTTGTTATCAGAAAAATCTGGATAATCCAACACCGGTGGATTCATTAACGCTTCCTTAAGCAACAAAAACGACCTCTCACACTCATCCGTCCAACTAAATACAACATTCCTCTTACATAGCCTATTCATAGGTACCACTATATCAGCAAAATTTGGTATGAATTTCCTATAATAATTCGCAAATGCCAAAAACCGCTTCACTTCATCAACCGTCGATGGACGTGGATAATCTTTTATGACCTCAACCTTCTCTGGATCTGGTGAAATACCTTCCGCCGAAATAACGTGTCCCAAATAAAGTACTTGCTTCTTCAAAAATTCACATTTAGATGGATTTAGCTTAAGATTCACTTCCCTCAGTCGTGAAAAAACTGACACAAGGTTTCGATTATGCTCATCCAAATTCCGTCCAAAAATAATTAGATCATCCAAATAAATCAGACACCTGTCATAATTCAATCCAGACATGGCCACTGTCATTAACCTGCTAAAAGAACTTGGACTTATCTTCAACCCCATTGGTAACCTACACATCTGATATTGCCCCTTATCTGTTGTGAAAGCAGTGTACTTCCTACTACTCTCTTCCAAAGCACACTGATAATAAGACTGCGACAAATCACAGTGACTAAAGTAAACAGCACCCGACATTGAATCTAAAATTTCATTTATATTCGGCAATGGAAATTTACCATCCTGTATCCTTTCGTTCAACTGCCTGTAATCTATCACCACGCGCCATTTCTTCTCCCCACTACGATCTGCTTTTTTGGGTACAACTAAAACAGGACTAGACCACTCACTAACCGCCTCTTCAATAATATTACTATCCAGCATCTCCTGCACTTGCCTATCAACCTCCTTTTTCTGCACATAAGGTATTCTATATTGTTTCCTATAAACTGGAGTTACATTCTCCTTCAACCGTATCGACTGCTCATACACATTCGTGACATCTAACTTATCTCCCGGAACATGAAATATATCTGAATATTTCGCGCAAATTTGCTCAATCGACAATCGCTCTCCAGAACTCAAATAGTCAAGTTTAAGCAAAGAAAATATTTTCTTAACACGCTCAACGTCCATCTCTGACTCTGCAAAATTACAACAATCGAAATCACTTAATGGATAAACTTCAACACCGGACACACAACTTCCTCAGAGTTTGTGTTCAATATCCTAATGGGTATCATCCCATTCCTAGGCCTCGCCATCACACTAGCTAAGAACACTCCTTCACGCAATTCTTTCCTAACCACTACACAATCTTCTGCTCTGTTAACGGGGAAATACCTAATCACTTCACATCGCGGAGGAATAGTCAACAAGTAATCATATGACTTAAGCGGTATCGAAATCGTCCGCCGCTCACGATCCTTAAGAGACAACTTGTTTACCGAAAAATTTATAATACCACTATACTTCTGCAAGAAATCCTGCCCCAATATTCCAACCGACTTACATGGCAAACCATCAAATACATAAAACTTATGCACGAACGAACACCGTCCGCATCCCAACTTCAAACACACATAACCTATAGCTCGCAAACTACCTCCTACACCATTAATCACTAAGTCTTCCTTAACTATTTTACAGCACAAAGCGTTATTGCTCAAGAAACTGCTCTTTACGGCTGATATCGACGCACCCGTATCTACTAACCATTCCGTATCTACACTATCCACTAGTAAATTAACCCAGTTAATACTATCACAAGCTAAAATATGCTTAGCCTCGAAAAAACTGAATCCCACTTGAATGCTCGCCTTCGCTACTCCGTGACATTGACACTGCGCCTGAGTCAGCATCGCCCCGCGCATGCTCAAAACACGCTACACGCCGCCGACCTTGCTGAGTCTGGCGTCCACGACTAGCATTATTGCTGCGACCGCGCATTCCACCGCTATGCCTTACGCTGACATTTTTGTGCGTACGCCCAACAGCTGTTCTCTGCTGCGCGCGTCCATTTCCTACAGCGTGCCGCCCATAACTATTTCCACGACACCTATCGCCTGTAGAAAAACCACCCCTTGCGGGCCAACGCTGGTACATCATGACTTGCGCCGACGAAGCACAATCTTCGTCTTCTGCTACCCTGATAGCATCTTTCAAACAAGTTAAATTCCGCGCCGTAACAATCGTACCAAGACGCTGATTACGAAGTCCGTCAGCAAACTTCCTAATCGCATACTTTTCATTCAACGGCTGCAAAATCTTATAAGCTTCGGAGCTTCCCCCGGCTTGAGAAATAGTCAAATTGACCATCAACTTCTCTATATCAGCACCGAACTCCGCGACCGATTTATTATTCTGCCTAGCGCGAGAAAGTTTGGCTTGTACAGCTACGTCCGACTCCACCGTCAATAAATGTCTCTTCATGTCAGCCAACAAACTGTCTACCGTCGCGTAATTGGAGGACAACCGAATCCTAGCCCCCTGGGTAAGCCGTGTAGTCAGTACGAATTTAACTAAAAGTGCACTATCAGCCCCTTCTAGCATCGAACTATATAAAGCTATGGCATCAATTAAATCTTGGGTTACTTGCTCATCCCCATTCATTTTCGGTAGCAAGCTAACCGCCGTTCTCAAAGAAAACCTTTCCGCCGCCATTTTTTTGTTCGACTCTGCTCTCGTCCTCAAACTTTATAGTTTCTACGTACAAATTTTCTATCTTACCTGCCAACTGCGTTAACTCTTCCGAAAATTTGCTCGACCTTGCAACTATACACTTAAATTTACCGTATAAGGCTTTCGCCTCACTTATTTTCCCATCAAAATTTTTACCTATCCGCCTACTAGGACCTAATTTAACAATAGATTCCCTTAACACTTTAAGTTGCACAAACAGTGACGTTAATTCTACTTCCATTTAAAACTATTGTCTCTAAATTTACCGATGACTGCAAACACTCGCCACAACACTTAATTTCACATTAAAACCACTTACGCCCCTCGTCGCTCCGTCCGCTCCCGGTCAAGCCATCTGCACAGCTTCCTGCACCTCCCGTTGATTGATCTTCTCTTCAATCCAACTCTGGTGACACCTTCTATACAACCGGACTGCCACGCCAACGATGACAACCGTCAAACACACAGCAATGAACAACAGCACCGTGTTGATAGCTGCTACCTGCTCCTGCGTAACCGCTGCGGCATTTGAACCACCAGCCGCCGTCTGAGCGATAATGACCTCTTCCTTCGACGTTGTGCTCCCCATGGCCCGTGACCCGACGTGACGTGCGAAACCGACTATACCGCGATTTGACTTGCCCCCACTGGCAACTATAACGCCTTCCAGCCGACTGGCAGGGTCGCCATGCGATGTAGGGGGAAGGGGTTAGGTAAACAACATGATGTGTAGTTCTCCAAGAGTCAACCCACAACTGACTGCTCTTGTACCTTTAATTGGTAACGTATATATACATAGCTTGTATGTGACAATATGCAGATACTAAGACTACTAACACAGCATCTCTATCCTAACTATGTGCTATACGTGATGTACGTACCTTCACACCACAAGGTCATTGGCCCCGCCGCCTGCCAATTTTCGGCCGCAGAGGATAGGGAGAGTGGCCAACGTCATACCAACACTCCTCTTCCCCTGCGGCCCCACCGCGTCCGCCATCGGACGGTGGCGACCCCGTCAAGGCCGCGGAAGGTAGAGAGAGCGGCGCACCGCAATACCGGCACTCCTCTCCCGCCGCGGCCTCCAACCCTCAGCCGCGATGCCTCCGATACGACATCGCGACCCGCCTCAGTTGCGATGTCGCCCAAGCGGCACCGCAACCTACATGTTGGCCGCTACGTCGTCGGCTTGTCGGCAAAAGCCCTGACGAGCGGCCCCTTCTCGGGTTCCTCTTCGCTTCACCGTGGGTGTCCAAGCCACGGCTACTGAGCCCCCCCGCCTCGATAATGCGGGAACCCACCGGGGGGGAAAGTAACCTAACCAAACCGAACCTCGGGGTGCCTTTCGCTAGGTCTTGCATCCTATGTCGACAACGGAATCAGGGTGTGAAATATTTGACAAATGATAAATATCCCAAACGTTTTGTGTCATTATAATAATCGGCTTAACAATAATTCTACCAAATGAAATGTTGTCATACAAAAATTTGCTAATCGTTAGTTGTCAAAGTGAAACATCGGCGAAACGTTGGTTGGCAAGTGATAATCTGCGAAACAATTTGCGGCGAAAAGGCAGGACACCATATTAGTATGGTTTTTTTTTATTGTATAACACCCCGTCGTTTTTGCGTCGGGGGTTAAAAAAGATAGTTTTTAGAGGTATCTTCATGTTTTTTTTTGTATCGTATCAAATTAGTTGTATTATGTTTTCAACACTATCTACCTAGCGTATATCCTGAAGAATATCATATATTTTTCTGATTTTGTTTACTGTAGTCGATCATATACTTTTATTGTTTCTAAAACTTGCGTTCTTTGTGTTTAGGCCCTGTAAGCCCCTTAATGTCGCGATAGTGCTTATGCCCCATTACAAAATGTAAAGTGCCGTCTCATTATGTACAGACGCCAGCTGCACATCAAGTTACTACAATCTGTCAGATTTCTTTATTAGATTTTCGACTTTATTGCTAAAGCATAAGGTTCAAGGTTGATTGGGAAAATCTGACAGTTTCGGGTAGGTTGACCTGCTGGCGTCTGTACATATAATATAAATTAATAACCACAAGAAGTTGACACAATATCATTTCATCCCTCAAGTAATTTTATACCCGCTTTGAAATATCGACACATCAAGTGCAGAAAAGTGAATGATTTAATTATGCATAATTACACTTTAAAATTAATATATGATCAAACGAACTTCCAAGTGAAGTTCGATCATTATTATGATGAGTTGCTTCATTTGAAGATATGATTATAACAATGTAGTTTCCCTACTTACTTGGTAACTTCGCACATATTTTAAAGATTTTTTAAAACTATTAAGTGACGTAATTCCGGTCTGACTGCACCTCGGTTGACACTTTGACGTGTAGCTCATTTTTTAGAGTCATGAGTATGATATAAAACTTTCTCTATATCTGGGAATCTTCAAGCGTCAGGGAGGGAGGGTGATCATATTATCTTCAAATGAAGCAACTCATCATAATAATGATCGAACTTCACTTGGAAGTTCGTTTGATCATATATTATAACTCGTTGCTTCATTTTTCAGATATGATTATAACAATGTAGATGTTAAGAGTCAGAAAGTTTTGAAATGGAAAACAATAAAGTTTTAAACATTATGGTTTTATTTACCTATAGACAAATCAGCCTTATAGTTATACTTATGTTTCCGTAATGGTACGTTACATTTATATTTACTTATTTCGAATTAACTTCAACGAGCTAAACATAAAGATCTTATCGATCACATGAACATAACATAAATAAACATTTCTGTAGTGTAATATAATCTTATAATAGGTACCTATAGTTAATAGGAATTAATAATCAGTCTGTATGTCTAATCGTAAGCAAATAGATTTGGCAAATTCGCCTTCGTTTATAACGCACCTATTATAAAAACGAGCAAATGAATTAGATGAACTAATAGTCCACCCTGCGCTTTTGCGAATGGTTTCTATATTAACTCCTGGCTAAGCTTGCGGCCGAGGTTGACGCGAGCCGTGTACTGTGCGCGGCGAATACACTGGTATCAATGCCGCTTTCTGACAAGACTTGTTTGATCCATCTACTGATGGTTTGCGTGGTAGCGGGTTTGTGTGGCCGTTTGTACGTCAACAACAGATTGTTTGTACTCTCAGGTCTTATGTTTTTAGTTATAGAAATATAACCTGAGAGCACCGTAGCTGGACATATACGCGTATTTTCCCTGAAATATGGCAAGAACAATATTGGCTGGTCTCTGCCGGGTGCGGATGTCTTTATGATTTTTATGCCGATATCAGAGAAAAGTATGT
The DNA here is from genome assembly GCA_963082905.1 of Oligia fasciuncula. Taxonomy (NCBI): domain Eukaryota; kingdom Metazoa; phylum Arthropoda; class Insecta; order Lepidoptera; family Noctuidae; genus Oligia; species Oligia fasciuncula. The sequence continues at coordinate 19,069,202 of OY720406.1, read as the reverse complement.
TCTCGAGTTTAATTAAAGACAGCGTTTGTACCCTGTGAGCTGTACAAATTGCAAGTAGGATCACCAGTTTTTTTTTTTTTTTTTTCGAGTGAGAGCTCACTATTAGGGAACCATGTTGAGACATGGTTTAAAACCAATTGGGGATTCCAGGCGGTGGAGTACTTGGGTTTTATGGGTCTTAATTTATAAACAACGTCGGAAACTATAAGGCTTTGCAATAGTGGGAACCATGGCTGTGATGGCCAGTTGGGATAAACTAGTAAGCCATGTGCATTTGTCTTCAATAATTTTTCTAAGGCATTTTAATACCAGGGAAAATGGTGGAAAAGCGTAGAAGAAATGGCTCTGCCAGTCCATCGTAAATGCGTCTACGGATGCTGCGTCAGGGTCTTGTTTCCATGAGATGAATGTGGTACACTTCGCATTATCGCGGGACGCGAATAAGTCTATTTCAGGTTGACCAAAATATTTTATAATGTCTTGGAATGCTTCATCGGAAAGTGACCATTCAGTATCCGGATTGACTACTCTAGAAATCAGAAATCAGAAATCAGAAATATTTTATTTGTGATACATAGGTAGGTACAGTGGTTGGACATGTTTTAGGTTAATGTGCGCTATGATCAGCCTATTAAAGGCATACAAAATTCAAAAAGAAATTAATTACAATTTTCACATGCAAATAAAGAGCTTACTCGTACTAAACTACAAATCAACCATATTATAATTGATTGTATTATTTGATTAAATTATTACTAATAGAGGAACAAAAGTCAAAATAATTTGTTAGGTAAATGTCAAAATAATTTGTTAGGTAAACGTCAAAATAATTTGTTAGGTAAACGTCAAAATAATTTGTTAGGTAAATGTCAAAATAATTTGTTAGGTAAATGTCAAAATAATTTGTTAGGTAAATGTCAAAAATAATTCACATTTAAATAATTATATAAGATTTGTGATTACAACATAGTCAAAGAAGCAAATTACATTACATTACAAAAATTACAAAACATGTCAAAATTTATCTGATAAAAAATCCGATACACTATAATAACATTTTTGACACAGCAAACTTCTCAGTTTTGGTTTAAATAAGTTAATATGTATATTTTTTAGCTCTTTTGGCAATTTATTAAATAGAACTGTTGCCATGTGAAAGACACTTTTATACATCAAGGCAGTATTCGTTTTTGGAACGCACAGACGACTTACGTCCCTTTGGGTCCGATTGAAAGCTGTAGATGCTAAAGTAAATAAATGAGGATTTTGTTTAACGAAGACCGCTACTTCAAATATGTATAGTGACGGTAATGGAAGGATACTATGCTCTTTAAAAAAAGGCACACAGCTCTCCGTTGATTTTAAACCAAACATAGCCCGAATGCATCGTTTCTGTGCCTTAAAAACGAGATCTTTGTCGGTGGAATTCCCCCAAAAAATTATTCCATATCTGAGAACAGATGCCACTAGGCCATGATATGCAATTAAAAGGGCACTGGAGTTTATTTTGCTTGCAAGTGTATGTAAGGCATAGGCAGATTTACTAACTCGTTTGCATAGTTGTTGAATATGCAGTTTCCAGGTCATTTTGTCATCAATATATAAGCCTAAAAATTTACAATTGTCTACTTCCTCTATTGTTTGCATGTTAAAATTTACATTTATGTTATTTGGTGCTGGTAAACGTTGTCTAAAGTACATTAATTTAGTTTTGCTTAAGTTGGCTTTCAGATTATTAATATTAAGCCAATTCATAACAGAGCTCAATGTGTTATTTATGTCATCTTCAAAAGTATTTATGTCATTACATTTTATCGTTACTGTACTGTCATCCGCAAATAGAGCTATAGGATTATCAGTGGCATTGGGTAAGTCATTGATGTACAATATAAAAAGTGGTGGCCCCAAAACGGTTCCTTGAGGAACACCGTAGTTTAGTTGACGTTCACATGATCTAAAGGTTTCTTCTTTTTTTGTGAGGATATTCACTCTAGTCAATTCAGTGTATTGGCGACGGCCTTTGAGGTATGATTCAAATAAGTTCAGAACATTGCCTCTTATTCCATATTCATTAAGTTTGCCAACCAATATATCATGTTCAACATAATCAAAAGCCTGTGTCATATCCATAAAGATAGAGCAGACAGGTATTCTCTTGTCAACATTAACCATAACAAAGTCCAGAAAGTCATATATGGCCATATTTATAGATTTATTGTGTCTAAAACCTTTTTGTTCTTTTGCTAGAATATTGTTATTTTCTAAATAATTATTAAGTTCTTTATATATATAGTTTTCAAATATTTTAGAAATAACTGGAACTAAGGCAATAGGTCTATAGTTTTCTAGACATTCTCTATTATCTTTTTTGAAAATTGGTTTTATGATAGAAGTTTTTAATTTGTCAGGGTAGATTCCAGCTTCAATACAAAGATTTATCAGATAGGAAAGATGAGCAGAAATATTCATAGCTATATATTTCAAGACTTTAGTTGATATGCCATCATAACCCACACTATTCGTATTTTTTAAACTCCTGATAATCTGCAATACATCATTTGGCAAGCATGGTTTTAAAAACATAGACTTCTGCTTAGACGACATATAAAATTTATACTGCATGTTGAGTGAATCATCCTTAGGTACAATTTTATCAATGAAATAATTATTAAAAGCATTAGATATTTCACAAGGGTCAGTTATTGTTTTGTCATTTATTTTAATGCTAGTTATAGTATCACTTGGTAGATTTTGTTTAGGTTCGTTTATAATTTTCCATGCCGATCTACTTTTATTATCCGACGCATTAATTAAATGATTATTTTGAGCGCGCTGGGTTAATTTTATTACTTTTTTATATCTTTTTGAAAATTGTTTCAGTTTACTTTTATTTACCTGGCTGGGTTTTTTTCTGTATTGCCATAAAAGATCACGCTTCTTGATACTACAGGCCTTGATCCCTCGCGTTATCCAGTTAGCTTTACGATGTGTATTAATGGTGATATATTTAAATGGAAAGCAAAGGTCATAAAATAACTTGAACAAATCAATGAAAGCATTGTAGGCTATATTCGGATCAGAGGCTGAGTACATTTCAGAAAAAGACAATTTCTCTATACAAGTTCTAAACTTCTTAAGATTTTCCTCACAACAATCTCTGCGTTTAATTTTCCAACTTTTTATCAGGCACACCTTTTTGACCTGACACCTCAATATCTGAGCTGTGTGATCAGATAATGCAAAGTCAATCACTTCTGCTCTACACTTATTGTGGTAGTTGTGAGCAAAATTATCTATACATGTTTTGCTGATTTTTCTGGTAGGTTCGGTTATCTTAAGCCTTAAGTTATAATTAAGAAGTAAACATTCAAATTCAGATGTAATATTATTTTGTTTTAAAATATTAATATTAAAATCACCAGCTATCACAATATTATGCTTATTATAGGTTCTATTTACATACTTGAGCATCTTGTCTAATCTTTCGAAGAAATTACTCAGGTTACTAGCAACCGGAACCCTATACAAACAGATAATAATTACTTTGTAGTCTATTAGTTCAATGGCAGAGCATTCAAAAGTTGAGCACTCAGTGAATAACACCGACTTTGGAATTGCTTTCCAATGATGACCTTTCTTCACATAGATACACGACCCACCTCTGTTAGAATTACTTCTGCTAAAGTAGGCAGCTATGCAAAAATTGGGTATTACACATATATCTTCATGGCCCGACATCATAAAATGTTCAGTTAGACAAATAACATCAATATCAGTATTTCTATCCGATAATTCTTGTAAGCAGATTGTTAATGCATCCGACTTGCTCCTCAAACCTGCAATATTTTGGTGCAGTATGGCGATGTATTTATGACCGAAAAAGCTTTTGCGGAGTAGGTTTTGGGGTGTTGTTTTGACTCGGTGACATTTCCTTGTTTAGGTCAACTCCATATTTATAACTAGTGATGGATGATTCTATATAAACAATCATTCTATAAACATCCTTGAATAATAACTGCATTCCGAAATTATTTATCGTGCCAGTGCGTCTGTCGAACATCGTGTCGTCATATCTCAAATTCTCGTTGCTGTCCAAAAAGTATGCATGTTCGTGAGTAATTGTGTCCAAATATAATAAATTATTAAAAGTTTCTACTCTTGAATTGAACAAGTAGCTATTTGTAAAGAATTTGTACGTAGGGGTGCAGATAATTATGTTAGTGTTAGTGATTTCTTGTAGGACTTGTCTTATCTTTAATATACTATCAAAATATCTATTTGTGACTTTAAAGTCCTCTTCACCAAGTAGAATAATGCAGAAGTCCAATGAGGTGAAATTCGCTAACTTTTCTTTAATACCTTTGAACAGAACTTGCATACTACCATGGGGTGCGATGTAGTGACAAAGTTCACATTTCTCAAAAGTGTTTTCTGCAATAGAAAGCAAGTTATTTTTGTTGTCAGTGCTTATAATACATATTTTGTTGCGTTTTGAATCATTTTCAACTGTATTCTCTCTTTGTAGTGTTGGTTTATTAGTATTATTTATCTTCGATTTCGGTGTTTCTGTTTGAGTTTGTTTATTGTTTTTATTATTACTACTTTTGTTCTTTTTTGAGCTCGACGACTTCAGTTTGGCTGGTGTTAAAGTTACTTTCTTATAAAGATCATTATTTTTACTCAATTTTTCGTTTAAAGACTTGAGATTACTATTTTCTATAGATAATGATTCAATTTCTGAGTGAGCGCTCTGTAGTTCTAATGTAAGATGAGTAATTTGTTCACGTAGTTTCGTAACTAAATCGTCTTCATCATCGGACATTTCTGGTACACTGGTAACGGTCTCATTCAATGTTGGTGTAGGAGCTACCTCACTGTCGTTTAATATTGAATCCGACTTTGTCCTCGTACGGCGGAATGTGATATTATCCAGGAAATTCATGTTAGATTATCACAAGACAGTCGCAAAGTTTGAATAAACTTAAAAAAAGTGAATTTGGTTTCTGTGGGGATCGAACTCGCGACACGTCGTCTACACAATATTGCAGGCGCGACCGCGGCCGCGAGACCAATCGTGTAGTTACAAGTTTAGGCGAAATAGTGATCCACATTCATCGTATGAATTTAAAATTTTAAAAAGACGTTATGATGATTCATGCAATAGTTATTTTTGCACTTTTTTTCCACAAAAACATTTTATTTTGTCACGGTTGTGTTCAGAATGACTTCACTATTTTGTTTTAAATTACACTTTTCACCATTCCAATACACACTCAAGTTTATTGAAGAATTAAGTTTATGAATGTTGTTATTGTTTATTTTTTGCTACAATTAAAGTTGATTGGTCAGTTATAATACAACTGTTTTAACACCTTAACGATTGTCACTTTAATGTTTTTAACACTGTAATGTTCAACTTATTTATTAGTTGTTTGGATCCACTTTGTAAAGGTTTTTTATTCATGAGAAAAAACTGAGTGATTTTGACCAAAAAGTTCACTTCTTGCACAGGAGATAACACTTGTTCTTATAGTTAATATCGTACTGTATAGATTTAAGTAGACTTAATTACAAATTAACACTTTAATCTTTTTTTTAACAAAAATAATATACGGAGCTCATTTACTTTGATGTTCGCTTGCCGACAGCGCCATCTCTTCCTGACGCGGCGTCTGCCCGGTTTTCTTTGGAATTTACGTATGATAGGTATATGACCTATAGGTTGCGCTGTTCACAACATTTCCAAAGGGACCTAGCCAAGTCGTTTAAGTGGGGGTATTGAATACCCCCATACGATTTACATAACTGATCGCAGTGGTGTTGTCCATGCGCAGTAATATTGTTTATTTTATTTATTTATTGGTTGCATCATTGGCGAAGGATTTCAAACCTAGAAAGGCTGCCATCAGCTCTAAGTAATTGATATGACAATAATTTTCTGAAGACTTCCATCTGCCATGTACTTGAGCGTTGTTGCAAACAGAACCCCAGCCTGACATCGACGCGTCGGTATAGATTTCGATGTCAAAATTTGGCTGTCGCATAAAGTTGCGTGCTGTATTAACATTTGATAGCCACCAGTTCAGATCCTCTAATATAATATTAGGTAGGTTAATTTTAGCTTCGTAATTATTATTATGCTTAAGTAACGCTAGAAACTTCTGGCGTTCTAAAATCTTAGTGTATACCCAAGCGTATTTAAGGGCTGGGCTAGTGGCGACTAGAATACCGATAAACCGAGCTAATTCGCGGATGGAACATGGCTGTAATTTAGTGATTTTGAATTTTGTTACTAATTCGATGATGTTACGTCGCTTATCGGCTGGCAATTGTATACTGAGATACCTGGTATCGTAACAAAATCCTAAGTACTTGCAGAATTGTCGCGGTTTTAACATACTTTTATCGTAATTGACTTTGTTGTCAATTATCCTAGAAACTCGAGTAGTTTCAAAGTTTCATTTACGTTATTATGACCATTCTCGTAAGTATTTCCAATGCATAAAATGTCATCTAAATAACAAACTGACTGAAAACCGTGATGTCTGAGGTAAGTTATGACTTCCTTCATAACCTTAGTGAATACCCGTGGGGCAACGGATAAGCCAAACGCCAACGGCATGCAATTAAAGCCATATGTTCTTAGCGAAATATTGGGCTGAAATTTATAAATATTTACGGTCGGAACGCCTAATGCCTAAGAGGAAATACGCATCTTTTAAGTCGATGGTAGCAAGGTATCCATCGCGTGGTATCAATTTGCATGCTGTTCGGTAATCCTCCATTTTTTTAATGTTCGCTCTTGATTAGCTTGTTTAAGGTTTTTAGGTTTAATATAAAGCGTTTATCGCCGTTAGGTTTTAGTGTGAGGAATATTTTAGAAATAAATTGATCTTTAGTCACATTGCACTCTGAGATAACCCCTAAAGATTTGAGTTTCATAATGGCTTTCATCATATCTGATTTCTCAGTATTTGATAGGTTGTTTTTAGGTATTATTGATTGTCGTACATGTGTATGAATGGGTATTGGATAACCATTTTTTAACCAATCAAGAACAACATTGTTATTTTTAGCCATCGGTCATAAAATTGGGTAAGTCTAACCGCATGCACCTGCGTTAACGGTGACGCTGAGCGGGAGCCCGAGGTTTGTCCTGCGAGGCCGGGCGTTGTGGCGGCTGTGCTGACATCGTGTACGGACAGCGATTCCCCGCCGTCGTCATCGGCCTTCTGTATGCACCCCGCCCCCCCCCCCCCCCCTGTTCGCTGGGTATCGAGGAGGCAGGTTCCAGTTTCCCGGGTAGGACTGGCGGGTATTAGGAAGTTGAGGCGATTTTGAAACTTTTGCGGTCTTTTTTATGGAAAGGCCTTGCTTTTCAATGGCCTTGGCGGCTTTAATTTTTTCTGATAAGAACGAGCCAAACAGTGATTTATCCCGTTCGGACTCGTTGATGATATTTATGAATGCCTTGTCGAAGCTAGGTGTGATTAATTTCACTCGAGCCTTGATGGCGGTGATTCCCGCACTAGCTGTTGTTGAGACGCTGTAAGTGTCTTGTCGCGGTTGCGAACCATGTCCGGTACCGCCGCCGAGATTTCAGCATTCAACTTGGGCGCTTGAAGGAGCCTACGATTGTCTGGCACAAGGTACTCTTTCAGTACCTTGTCCTTGTTTTCTTTAGGCATTTCTTTCCTTAGCAAAGGAAGCCACAACTGCGATAGATTATCGTGAATGTTATCGCCGTAGTCAGGCGAATCTGATGTGGATTCACCGAGTGGCGACAGTAGATCAGGATCTAACAGTCTAACTCAGGTTCCATGCTACCAGTAGTTCCCTCAGGGGGACAGGGTTCCGCCTGGGCATAGTGTTGGTTAGGAATGTCGCCAGATTCCGATTCCACGTCTTGTGGTACGTCGGGTGGCACGGGTACTGGCTCCATAATAGCTTCATTATCATTGCCTGGGACCACATCAGGATCTTCGCTACCCAAAATCACAATTTGTAATTAAGGTTGTGAAGATAACAATTCTGAGGGTAGTGTAAGAAATAAAATTTCTTAATTGATTTTGCACGTTAACGTTACATCTGTTTTAGATTGTACGTATTTTCTGTGCTTGTTTGTCATCGTTAAAGACTCGCAGTCAATCCCGATGCAATATTAAAGTTTAACTTTTATAATTTAGTTTTGAACAATGTCAAAGTTATTGACTCGCAGTCAATCCCAGAGCATTTACAAAACTGATATTTTCACTATTCACTTCTAGATCACCAAAGAATAAAGTATACTTTGCTTACCTTCACCATCCGATGACGATTGTAACGGTCTTTGTTTTTCTTCAATTTTTCTAATTTTCCTAGCGTAGTGATCAATTTTTGATTGCGCGCTTCTTTTTGGCATGATGCTTAAGGGCGCGTGCGATAGCTACCGCGCACGAAAAAGGAATGAGCTACACGTCAAAGTGTCAACCGAGGTGCAGTCAGACCGGAATTACGTCACCTAATAGTTTTAAAAAATCTTTAAAATATGTGCGAAGTTACCAAGTAAGTAGGGAAACTACATTGTTATAATCATATCTGAAAAATGAAGCAACGAGTTATAATTATTAATTTATTGGAACATGCACAAAATTATCACCGGAATAGTGACCTCGGGAGTATCTGTTATCGCTTTTGCTAGTATTATTATAGAATTTCAGTAAACCTTTTTGTCTTGCCTTTTGAATAATAGTAGGTCTCGACGCGCATCGAGCGTGCCGTCACTAATGAAGAGCGCGGTCGCACTCCACCGCGATTGCATTACAACTGGCTTAGAACTCACCGCTACGTCTTGCTAGGCCCAGTCTGGCCCAGCACACAGCCGGCTCTCGACGCGCATCGAGCGTGCCGTCACTAATGAAGAGCGCGGTCGCACTCCACCGCGATTGCATTACAACTGGCTTAGAACTCACCGCTACGTCTAGCTAGGCCCAGTCTGGCCCAGCACACAGCCGGCTCTCGACGCACATCGAGCGTGCTGTCACTAATGAAGAGCGCGGTCGCACTCCACCGCGATTGCATTACAACTGGCTTAGAACTCACCGCTACGTCTTGCTAGGCCCAGTCTGGCCCAGCACACAGCCGGCTCTCGACGCGCATCGAGCGTGCCGTCACTAATGAAGAGCGCGGTCGCACTCCACCGCGATTGCATTACAACTGGCTTAGAACTCACCGCTACGTCTTGCTAGGCCCAGTCTGGCCCAGCACACAGCCGGCTCTCGACGCGCATCGAGCGTGCCGTCACTAATGAAGAGCGCGGTCGCACTCCACCGCGATTGCATTACAACTGGCTTAGAACTCACCGCTACGTCTTGCTAGGCCCAGTCTGGCCCAGCACACAGCCGGCTCTCGACGCGCATCGAGCGTGCCGTCACTAATGAAGAGCGCGGTCGCACTCCACCGCGATTGCATTACAACTGGCTTAGAACTCACCGCTACGTCTTGCTAGGCCCAGTCTGGCCCAGCACACAGCCGGCTCTCGACGCGCATCGAGCGTGCCGTCACTAATGAAGAGCGCGGTCGCACTCCACCGCGATTGCATTACAACTGGCTTAGAACTCACCGCTACGTCTTGCTAGGCCCAGTCTGGCCCAGCACACAGCCGGCTCTCGACGCGCATCGAGCGTGCCGTCACTAATGAAGAGCGCGGTCGCACTCCACCGTGATTGCATTACAACTGGCTTAGAACGCCTCTAAAGGCTTAAATAAACGCCTTAGAGAATCCAGTCTCTGAGGAAACCTGGATACCTATAAACGTTATTTATATTGACGGAAAACTGGCATTTAGGTACTTAGCTAATAAATTATGTCTTGCCGTTCATGAACAATATTTTGTTAGTAAAAAAAATATGTATGATCGATTGCTAATAAATGCCTGTATTGTTAGGTACCTACTTCATGTTACTGAACCATATACCTACATACGTCACGTACAAACACTCTTCTTCTGTTGCTTACATTATTGTGTGTTCCGCTGCTCGACAAGTGGCAGGGCGTGGACGCGCGCGAGTGCGAGGTGTGCGCGGGGCGTGGACGTGGTCAAGTGGCGCCTCAGCTAAGATGCAGATTAACACGCAATGCTGTTGTGCACTTGCACGCTCGCTCGCCTCGCCACGCCATCCTCGCCTCGCCATCCTCGCCTCGCATCAAACTCACAATGGAAATTTATTTCCTATGACGAAGTAGTTTCTCGGAAGACATCTTAGCATTCTTGTCAGGTTGCTTCATTGGAAATTGAACCGTAAGGCCGTGCCATAAGGAGTTGATAGCCGATTCCCGGCCACCGTAGGCGCGAGCTTGCGGGCGGCGAGCAATGGGCAGCTCGCCGTCCGGTAAGGACCAGGCCCGGGTCGACGGCGCGTTGTGTTCCACGCGCGCCTCAAGGAGATGTCAGCACCAACTGACGGGGTCCGCTAGGGCCGATGCCCGCCAGGGTCGCGGGTTGTTCGAAAGAGATACCGTGGCCCCTGGCACAGGCAAGTGAAGGAACACGGGTGGGTTACTAAAACCCACGTAAGTAAAGTAAGAGTCTGACACTCCCTTCCGCTCCGCCCAGAGCGGGAGGGGTCATTTGATGATTTCCCACACAAAAAAAAAAAAGGCAGTGCCATAAGAACAATGTTTGTGTTGTAATCAGCCGGGCGAGAAACGTATAAAACGCCCATGCGACGGAGTGCCGTGTCGTCCGATTCCGTGCGACTCGCCGCAATCATAGTGGATGGTTGGCGGTTCGCTCGATCCAATAGGTACCACGACTTATTACTAAAACAAACTGTTTATTTATTCAAGTGTGCGCCTAATGAAATAAGCCTCTTAGCTTGTGGCTTCCTCTAGTGGGGATTGAACTCGATACAAAGTGCTTAGTTATTTGTGATGCTCGCGGTTTACTCGATCAACCGTCTTTGTTCCGCACAGTCTCGTCAATAGTGCAGTATGGCACAGTGCAAGGTGAGCGTTTCGATGTAAGTCATGAAAACATAGTAGGTACCGGTAGGCACTTAGATATATAGGTATGTATAAAATAAAGTGCGCTCGATTGCCGGCGCGTGACATAAACGATGTAAGAAAGGCTTTCATACGTGTGAAGGTGTCGCAACTCGCACCGCTTGATTTATGTTGAAAGCAATCTTTGTAAAGCTTTCTCACGCTATTTGTATTATAAATGTTAATTTTTAGGATATCAATGGAAAAATATAAAACTATACTAATATTATCGTAGATTTAACGATGACAAGATATGAGAGTAAAAAAGGTATTATTGTGTAGCGTCTACCTGCTAGACCCGCCGCGCCGCCGCCGCCACCGCCGCCCTTATGGTGAGACTCAGTCTGCCTGCCTGCCTGTCTGTCTGTCTGTCACAGCTGGATATCTCAAGAACTACTAATGCTATCAACTTGAAATTTAGAATAGTTTTAGATGACGTTTGCCCAACTATTTTGCAAATTAGAAAGAAATAAAAATATATGTATATTTTTTGCAACAGAGACTGAAAGGGGGTCTGAAAAATTCGAAGTGGGGCTACTAGGGCATGTGGGGTATCATATGAAAGAGCGCAGTTTGCGAATTCTCAAACATTTTTTATTTTTAGGGTTCCGTAGTACCTACAAGGAACCCTTATAGTTTCGTCATGTCCGTCTGTCTGACCGAGGTTTTGCTAAGAGACCGTTAGTCCGTTAGTACTAGAAAGAAATTACGCCGACAAAGTGGTTAAATAAAATTTTGGAAAATATTTTTTTTTAGGGTAGCTCCCCTACATGACATGTAGGGGAGCTACCCTAAAAAAAAATATTTATAGAAAAAAATATTCATTCCCACTTCACACATTGTGTGAAGTGGGAATGAATATTTTTTTCGTCGTCTACCCCATCGTGTGGGGTATCGTTGAATAGGTCTTCTAAAATGTCTTGAGGGCTGCATAAGATATTTTTCGATTTAATGCTCCATTTACAAAATATTAAACGTTAAAGTGAACATTTTTGTTCCAGTAGGGCGTCATTTCTTTTATTTTCTTCAGTTTTAAGATTCTGGTAATTTGGTGTTTAATCAGGTTTTTTATCCGTCAAAAAATATTGATTAAGTAATTTATAGTTGAAGAATAATTTTTATGACTAAACAGATTTTTTTTGTTTTATTATATTTCAAGATTTTAGTTTTCATTTGTTAGGTAGTTGAAATGAAATGAAATGATTTTTATTTTTGTAAGTAGGTTTGTACAAACACTTTTACACGTCAATCATGTTTTTTTTTTAAACTAGATGAAGTCGGCGTTTCCTATCGGACTACTCTGAGAAGAAAGGCCGAAACAAACTCAGAGGTCACAGTCTCTTTTAAAGTCCAGACATAATCTTGGTCAGGTTATATGAAGACCATGTAGATCGATGTCTGAGGTGGTCTTTTGAGGAAAGAACCACACAGATTGAGAGGACCTGTCCAGTCAGTGCACGCATTTGTCAAAAATCGTGCAGCTCAACTCAAGACTTAAGGAGCTCAACGATTCGACGAACAATACCAAAGAAAGGACATTTGGGTAGGCCATATAAATTACTCAAACTGCCAGACCATGAAAAAAAAACTAACAGAACAGAGAGAATAATAAAAAAAAAATATAAGTATGTAAAATGACCCACATCGTCTTCACATTCACAATGAAAAAATAATATAATACTTTACAAAGTAAGCAAATGTCATTGTTTAAAAAAAAATATTCATCAATGTCAATGTGTATATAATAAAAAAGAAAAAAATCATTCAAAATGCAGAAATTGGAAGCAGCTCAATCCCAAGCCTTTTTGTCCTCAATATAATCTTTAACGGTATAAAAGGCTTTCTGGCACAACTTACGTTTAATGAAAGATTTGAATTTATTAAGGCTTAGATCTTGAACGTGGCTTGGTAGTTTATTGTAAAAGCGTATACATTGGCATCTGAACGAGCCACCTATTTTCTTGAGCCTGGTTGTAGGTACAACATATTTGTGTTTGTTTCTAGTATTTATATTATGGATATCACTGTATTTTTTAAACAATTTTATATTTTTATGGGCATATAAAAGATTTTCATAAATGTACTGAGAAGGCACAGTCATTACATTAATCTCTTTAAATTTGTCTCTGAGAGAGTGTCTCGGACTTAATTTATAAATTGATCGAACAGCTCGCTTCTGCAAAACAAAGATAGTCTGAATATCGGCGGCATTTCCCCACAATAGAATACCGTACGACATTACACTATGAAAATAGCTAAAGTACACTAAATGAGCAGTCTCTATATCAGTTAAATTACGAATTTTTCTAACAGCGTATGCTGCAGAACTTAGCTTTTTTGACAATTTATCTATATGTGGACCCCACTGAAGCTTAGCATCCAAAGTTATGCCCAGGAATACTGTGTTGTCTTCAGGATTCAATTCCTCGCCCTTTATCAACACATTAGTTTTCACCTGCCTTACGCGGGGTAGCGTAAACTTAATGCATTTGGTTTTCTTCTCGTTTAGAAGCAAATTATTAACATTGAGCCAGTGGACTACTTTCGAGATCGCGCTATTTACATCGTCAGTAACCAACTGCTGACGTTTAAGTTTAAACAAAAGAGAAGTCGCCGTCCCCGACGAATAAAATGGTAATGTACTATTACGATGGTTTTAACTTTATTGCATATTCGGTATTTAGAGGTCCGATTACACATTGTCAATTTTTTTCAAACATTTCCTACGCTTATCTCAGAAGATACGAGATTTTTATGTGTATTGTAATGAATTTAACAATATTATTTATATGTATGCTTAATAGACTTGTGGCAGCGAATAAAATTGTTAGAGACTATTACAATACTTTCGAGACGTTACATTTCCAGTAAGATGCTCTTACCATTATATTCGCGGGAAAAATATTCGACATAATTTGCGTAAAGCTTAATACAATTTTATTCTGTAACAGACAATTTTATTTTAAAATCGTTAAGTTCTTTACGATATATTTCATTAAAAATTATAGAAGGTAAATAATGATTACTATATCCTTTCATCATAATTTTTTTCTGTAATCGATTTACGCTGTGATAATTCTGCCTTACATTGAGTAAATAATGGCAGCATTATTTCCTCCGTCCTGCCTTACAAACCATAACATGTTATGAAATTTCAATAACAACGTAAACTAGCTGAGCTCTAAAGATAACTGGTTCTACCTTCTCGATCTGAAGGTCGCGGGTTCGATTCCCGCGGGGAACAGCAACTGTTTCTAGTTGGGCTAGGACATAGCAGGCTGATCACCTGACTATCCGATAAAAAAGATGATCCGTGCTATTGGAGGAGCACGTAAAATAGTCAGTCCTTCGCCTGATCTCTCGCCGGTCGTGCCGTTCTACCGTCCCATCTTGTTATGGGAGTATCGGAATAGTGAGTACCTACACTTGTGTAGTAGTAAGAAGCAGTTACCCTGGGTAGCTCTACTTCTCGTCGTCTACATGATCAAAGACTTCAGAGTCTGTAAGTTCGCTCGGGTTAGCCTCACAGCTCGTGAGGGGGTCATTAAATGTATGGTAGTGCTGTGGGATTGCATCGCTGGTACACAAACATAATAAATCTGCATGTAGCGCTTTACTTTAGGGTATTGGCTGATTATAAACTTGCTTCAAATGCAAACAAACTGATTCAGTTTCTGTTGCAATTGAGACTGTCGGTCTTCGCCCTCGCCTGGGTCTAGTTATTTGCAACTCCGTTTCTAGTTCCAGATACTCTTCTTCGAAGTTATACTTGTATTGAAAAATTAAAAAGACACCCTCACTTACATTATTTTTGCACATTTTAATTTTGTTTTCTTCAGTGTCTTTTAGCCAGTTTTTTCCACAAAACAGGCTTTTTATACAATAAAGTGACGTTACTTCATCTTTCCGGTCATTTTTGCATTCATGATGATGTTATAAACTTTGTCAGGAGTATATAATATACATTTTTGATACCTTGGAGTCCTTCTTGCTCGATGAACTTCATTAGGCAACTGCCTATTTCAATTGATCCTCTTTTAGGAATAGACAGATGCCAGACAAAGCAGTGACCAAATTTGAGCAGTGAGTCGTAGTCAGTAAAATTATATACGGGTATTTCCTCTTGTAGTAAAAAATCCCTACTTCAGTGAGGGATACTAAGGACCTTTTCTAGATCAAAAATGGCAACTGTGGTACTTCTTTCGTCATACAATCGGTACATTTTAGAAATGTTTAGATGCTCTGACAAATAGTCTCTTTGTGTTCCGATCGTATGAACTCTGGTTCCTCAATCAACATTATTCTGCAGAACACAAGGCTACAAAGCGACATTATGAATACTTACACTTTTAACGCAGAGTTTAATTACTTGTTTTTGAATCCAAAGAAAGATTTATGCGGAATTAGCTCCCAATATGATCAAGCTAATGAGATAACCAAAATTAGTCTAGAAACTAAGTATAGGGAACATTTGATGAGAAAGAATAAAGTACGCCAGTTAAAAGAAGAAGAAAAAGCTGCGGTGGACGAAAGAAGTACGAGTACCTACCACAATTGCGATTTTTGATCTAGAAAAGGTCCTCAGTCTGAAGTGGGGATTTTTCACTACAAGAGAAAATACCCCGTATATAATTTTACTGTCTACGACTCTCCGCAAATTTGGTCACTGCTTTGTCCAAACAAAATTGATCCTCTTTTTAAAAGAGGATCAATTGAAAGTTGCCTAATGAAGTTCATCGAGCAAGAAGGACTCCAAGGTATCATAAATGTATCTTTTTATTCCAATGGCTGCGCTCCGCTGGTCAGAACAAAAACAGATACATTTTTGCATTATACTTTACGCCTTAAGAGCTTATGACCAACAAAATATAACCCACTGGTATTTTGAGACTGGCCACGCCCAGAACGAAGGTATTATATACTCCTGACCAAGTGAAGAGATGAAGCACCGTGACTTTTACTAAATAAAAAGCCTGTTTTGTGGAAAAAAACTGGCTAAAAGATACTGCAGGAAACAAAATTAAATGGGCAAAAATAATGGAAGTGAGGGTGTCCTATTTAATTCTTCAATTCAAGTATAACTTCGAAGAAGAGTATTTGGAACTAGAAACGGAGTTGCAAATAACTAGACCCAGGCGAGGGCGAAGACCGACAGCCTCAATTGCAACAGAAACTGAATCAATTTGTTTGCATTTGAAGCAAGCTTATAATCAGCAAATACCCTTAAGTAAAGCGCTACATGCAGATTTATTAAGTTTGTGTACCAGCGATGCAATCCCACAACATTACCATGCGTTTAATGACCCCCTCACGAGCTGTGAGGCTAACCCGAGCGAACTTTCAGACTCTGAAGTCTCTGAACATGTAGACGACGAGGAGTAGAGCTACCCAGGGTAACTGCTTCTTAATAATAAAGAATTAAGAATTCAATTTAAGTTGATAGTTCCTAATTTGTTGATTTTTACAAACAGTTGTTATTAATTATGTATAAATAAGAAATAATTAGACATATTCCTTTTATTTCTTCGCACATTACTATGTACACGTACAAAATATTTATTCAGTATTTGATACTTGCCTCCAGTTAGTATAATACGTTTGCCATGGAATACACACGTAAGTTGCTATTACTGTAATATGTAATTGATTGTTTGTCAGCGAATAAAATGGTAATAGTACATTACGATATGGGTTCCTATCACAATTTATCAGACAATAACATAGCAATCCATTATTACGGTAACGTGTTGCATGAGATTTTACGCGAATAATATCGTAATGTCGCTTTACAGTTTATGTCTGTGCCTTTAATTCATGGTAAATTTAATTTAATTAATAACTTATTTCTATTAAAGTTATAATTATTTAATAAAGTAAACTATTATTTTGTTAAAAATCACCTTTCTTTTGGTATATAAACAATCCCGATACGTATGTTAGTTATTGAGATATTCACGAAAAACTGTTTTTTATTTTTCCTGTAAAATTTAGTTTTTACGATTACCACTTTATTCGCCGGGGACGGCGAAGTGTCATCTGCAAACAACACTATATCATGATGATCCTTTATGAGGTACGGCAAGTCATTAATATAAATGAGAAACAAGAAAGGACCAAGAATTGAGCCCTGTGGGACTCCCATTGTTACTATAGATCCGGGTGATCTTTTTCCATTAACGTCAACGCTCTGAATCCTTTTACTCAAGTATGAAATAAGAAGATCCAGAGCAGTGTTTCGGATCCCGTAGTGGCGGAGTTTCCTGATTAACGTTTCGTGAAGAACGCAATCGAATGCCTTGGACAAATCACAAAAGATGCCCAAGGCATCGCATTTATCTTCCCATGCATTATAAATATGTCCTAATAGTTCAACGCCGGCCGTACCGTTCAATCAGTAGTTGAACGACCCCTTGTAAAACCAAACTGTTTGCTATGTAATAATTTATGTTTATTAAAAAATCTTTGCATTTGGTCTAAAATTAATTTCTCAAAAATTTTACTAAAGGTAGGTAGTACAGAAATAGGTCTATAATTTGTGGGGTCTGATGTACTACCTGATTTAAACAAAGGTATTATTTTACTATTTTTCATAAGGTCAGGAAACTCCCCATTGTCAATACAACTATTAAAGATAATAGCTAGAGTAGGCGCTACAATGTCAATAATAGACTTGGCTACTTCTACAGAATTACCCCACAGATCTGCAGTCTTTTTTACATTTAAAGTGTGAAAGGTTTTAATTATATCTCTACAGGTAATATATTCAAAACGAAATTCCGATTCGCAACCACTAACATTTTCCTTAAGCAAAGACTCAGCAACAGAAGGTGATGAGTTTAGTGATTTAGTAGTTGAAACGGGAATATCCGAAAAGAAATTTTCAAATGCCTCGGCGACTTGTGTGTCTGATTTTATTATGTTGTCATTAATAGACAGGCTGTAGTCAGTATTTCGGTTACTAGATCTTCCCGTTTAACTATTAATAATATTCCAAGTCGTTTTAATTACATTACTGCTGTTTTTAATCTTTGAACCCAAATAACGTGACTTGGCCATATAACAAACTTTTTTAAATAATTTTGAATAATTTTTAACATACAAATTAAATTCATCAGTGTTAATATAAGTCCTTTCATTGTACAGTTCATAAAGCCGTGTTCTACTTTTATGAATACCAATGGTAGCCCAATCACTGAACGATGCATTACTATTAACCGAAATAGTCTTGGGAATAAAGGTGGAATCAAATTGTTTACAGTATACATTGAAAAAATTATCATAAAGATGATTAGGATCAGCCTGAATAGACAAAACTGGTAATTTATCAATGAGTTTAACTTTAAAAGCCTCCAAGCGACTTGCAGTTTTGGGGTTAACAGTGATATCCTTTTTAGCCACTTTTTTGTTTTGATTTTGAATAGTAATCCTTTGCCCGCAATGATCAGAATCTAGTAAAGTTATAATTTCTTTGTGGCTTGGTATAATATCTGTATATATATTATCTAGGCATGTGGCACTAGTAGGGGTTATTCTTGTGGGCTCCAAAAATAGGTTTAGAAGATTGTAGGACTGAAACAGACTTAAAATTTTACTACAAGAACCTGAGTTTTCTAATAAATTGACATTAAAATCACCGCAAATGATAACGGACTTGTTTGAGTTACAAATCCTGTGAACACTTCATCCATTACCTTTTCAAAGCAGTCATACAATCCTGAAGGGGGTCTATACACACTTAATACAATAGAGTGCTCCAATTCTACACAGGCAATTTCAACCGTACGCTCAACTGATAGGCTCACAATATCTAAACGATCTTTAAATTTGAGCTGGTTACTTACTAAAATTAATGAGCCACCATGTATAGCATTTATTCTGCTAAACGAACTACCAACCTGGTGATTATTAAAATTGAACAAGAACTGGTGGCTTTTCAGCCAATGTTCTGTTATACAAAGTATGTCAATACTATTAAAATTCATAAATAATTCTACTTCTAATTCTTTGTTCATAAATCCTTGAATATTTTGATGCACTAGGTTGATACTATTGACTGATTTTAAGCTTTTTTTGCATACATTATAGCTAGAGGTTGCCTCTATTGTCTTAATTTCTAATTTAAATTATTAGCAATGTCATTAATAGAGACCAAATTATTGGCAGAATTATTTATAATGTCATTGCATTGCTCAAAAGAAGCAAGTTGTTTAGCCAAATTTTTGGCTGTAATAGAAAAAAAATAAGATAGCGACACAGCTATCTGTCTTTTATAATAGTCAGAAAGATAGTACATAACAATGTTATTCTATCTTTTGTCAAATAGAAATTATTACTAACATAATTGTTAATATCAACTAAATGGAACATGTTATTATTAAATGTCAAGTTATGCATTGTCATATTCAATTCAAATCTTAAGCTATTTTCTTCCTGTGGCAAACTGTTACTATAAGGGAATGTAAACAATACAACTTTTCTTAAACTAAGGTTGCATAATGTTCTATGATACTGGAGCAGTTCTCCTTTGTTTACATTTCCCCTATTACCCATAAAAATGAATAAAGTTGTATCCTGGGTAAAGTTACATTTAATATTTTTTTTCATAATATGAAACAAAGAACAACCAGGCATACAGTAATTTATTATTGAGTGTCCCGGATATTCAGCTGTTAACAAGTGTCCTAAGTCCTTACCGATCTCATCACAAAATAACACAATATCATTATTTAAAGTTTGTTTACACTGTTTATACGAACTATTAGTAGAAGGAATTATCAAATCAACACAGGGCTGCACTAAGGTGGTATTACAAGTTGTCAATGAATGCTCCGGTGTGACATTGGTTGGTGTTTGACAATGCTCACAGTTGGTTTTTTGTGAGTTTACCAGCTCATTCATTGCCAACACATATTCCCTCATTAGGTCTTCAGAGGTATTATAGGTATTTGTTGGTCATTGAACTAAGTTTCTCCCGTAGATGGTCAAGTTCAGATTGCAAGGTCTCTGTGTCAATGTTGTATTCCTCATTCCCTTTCAATATAGTCCTCCTTTCATTTGATACCCATATTGAGGGAATTGTGAAAAAATATGTTATCCGTCATTTTGTAGCGGCGGCCATCTTGGACCGATTTTCATCAAACATAGCTAAGAACACTCCCGACTAATACACCTTTCAAACAAAAAAAACTAAATCAAAATCGGTTCATCCGTTCGGGAGCTACGATGCCACAGACAGACACACACACACAGACACGTCAAACTTAAACTTATAACACCCCGTCGTTTTTGCGTCGAGGGTTAAAAAAGAAAATAAGAAATAAAAAAACCATAATAAATTATCAGAAGTTTCACAATACTGCCGCTAGATGGAATGATGGAATTACAATTTTTTGAATTGAAATAATAACTAGGCAGCAATTGTACTCTTATTAGTTAATGTCTAATCTGTTTAAATAATTATCTTCGAAAATCAATATTTTGTTGTGTTTAGTATCGCTATTCGATAACAGATGGCGTTGTGCCGTGACGTCACTTTTGTAGATCGCGGTGTTAAGATTTTCTTGCAAGGTATGACCTCCGTGGTTACGTTATGTGTTAAAGTTTTGTTTTACTCTGGACACCCTTGCATATATTTTTATTATAACTATAAACTCCTAATATCTTTACCATTACATAATTATATTCAGAATAAAGAACAACAGAATCGTTGTGATAACGGGGCTACTACGGAACCCTACATTGTGCGTGGACCGACACGCACTTGGCCGGTTTTATTTAAGACCGCATAGTTTTCGACTTTTGATGAAAAATGTAAAAAAAATACCGTTCCCCTCCTTATCTTCGAAGTTTGCAAAGAGAAAAATCTGAAATAATTCTATGTGATAGAAGTTTATGTAAAGATTACAGGAAAAATAAAGCAAAGTATCTTAATAGCACACTTTTTCAGAAATCATCAAGAAAAGTTACATTAGTTCCACTATCGGTCAAGAGATGGCGCTAAAAAAAAGCTACGATAAAGCTGCGATATTCTACACCGCAGTGCACATGGTTAAATTCTCTGACGAATGTAGCCCTCGCCGATGAAAATTAAAACATATTATGATGGTACGGAACCCTCGGTGCGCGAGTCCGACTCGCTCTTGCCCAGTTCAAGCTCGCGACTAGTATAAAATTATATTTTCGGTATCAGAATCGTACCCAGACCTCGCAAAAATAGATATAATTATGTAATGTACAGTTTTGACTTCGCTGCGATTTTATTACTTTATAGATAGATATACATAGGTTGGTGTTTTGTAGATCCATTCAATTTACAATCGGGGTTCATTAAAATGTTATTATAATACATGTTTTCAAAACGGTCGTTGTTGCCAAAACGTTAATCATTATACAGGACCAAATTAATTTAGCTTGGGAAACTTCGCAGACAACTTCGGTATCGATATCTAAACATGATAATTTAGCTAGGGAAACTTCGCAGACAACTTGGGTATCGAAATCTAAACATGATAATTTAGCTAGGGAAACTTCGCAGACAACTTGGGAATCGATATCTAAACATGATAATTTAGCTAGGGAAACTTCGCAGACAGCTTGGGTATCGATATCTAAACGTGATAAAACAACAAAACAAAAAAGATTTTGTTTTGGGGTCAAACAGTCAAAAACCTGTTTTATTGCACCTATCGCGCATGCGAAGTTTACACTAAAACCTGATTTTCTGACGAATGTTGCCAACTTTGCATAGCTTTAAGAAAATCTCTGTTCTTGGCCGCACCGGGGAGCTTAATGGAAATTAATTGAATCCGCGCCGCTCAAGGAAAAGGTGAAAAATATCCAAAAGCGGTGAAGAGTTGCGTGTTACCTCTGTACCTCCTCCCTTTTCACCGCTCATTCACCCCCGGACCCTCTCCGCCCGGTGCATTATACAAGAGGTCTTCATTCCTTTAAACCGGCACATCTTTTGAAGCGTTTCCAGGTCACGCCGCGTCTATTGTGCGCCGCTAAAGGATTCTCCGAGTTTGTCTTTTTAACCCCCGACGCAAAAACGACGGGGTGTTATAAGTTTGACGTGTCTGTGTGTGTGTCTGTCTGTGGCATCGTAGCTCCCGAACGGATGAACCTATTTCGATTTAGTTTTTTTTGTTTGAAAGGTGTATTAGTCGGGAGTGTTCTTAACGTTTGATGAAAATCGATCCAAGATGGCCGCCGCTACAAAATGGCGGATAACATATTTTTTCACAATTCCCTCAATATGGGTATCAAATGAAAGGAGGACTATATTGAAAGGGAATGAGGAATACAACATTGACACAGAGACCTTGCAATCTGAACTTGACCATCTACAGGAGAAACTTAAAAGTATTCTACTATTGAAGCCCTTTCGGCTTCAATAGTAGAATACTTTACACTATTACAAATTTCAAATCCAAGATGGCCGTCACAACAAAGTGGCGAATTACATTTTTTTGTCTCAACTTCCTCAATATGGGTATCAAATGAAAGGGCTTGACTAGTAGAATACTATACACTATTAAAAATTTCAAATCCAAGATGGTCGCCACCACAAAATGGCGAATTACATTTTTTTTTCACAACTCCTTCAATATAGGTAACAAATGCTAGGGCTTGACAAGTAGAATAATGTACACTATATTGAAAGGGAATGAGGAATACTAACTAGTTAACGAAATGAAAACTAAAAACTTGAAAAATATAATAAAACAAAAAAATCTGTTTAGTCTTAAAAATTATTCTTCAACTATAAATTAATCAATATTTTTTGACGGATAAATAACCTGATTAAACATCAAATTACCAGAATCTTAAAACGGAAGTAAATAAAAGAATTGAAATACAAAAATTAAGGAGTCCCTACAAAAAGCATGAAATAAAAAATTTAAAAAACCCCCGACAAAAATTAAATTAAGGAATCCCTACAAAAAGCATGAAATAAAAAAAAATATTTAAAAAAATCTTATGGAAGTCGGGGGACCGTTCTGTGGAACACCTTCTATTCTGAGGTCCCCCGACTTCCATAAGATTTTTTTTAATAAATTTTTTTATTTCATGCTTTTTGTAGGGATTCCTTAATTTAATTTTTGTCGGGGGTTTTTTAAATTTTTATTGCCACTGTGTGCTGATTTTGGTGACGTGATGCCTGCGGGGAGGCGCTAGTGGAGGGGGGTTGAATTCAAAGAACGTCCGTGGCCAAACACATGGTAACCATTCATGAGAAAATTTTGTGAAAAATACAATATTTAGTACTAATCAATAAAACGGATTTTACATGTCGATACCTCTGGGCTCAAAAGGCGTATAGCACATTTAGGGCATTTTATAATTTTCTCACTCAGTTTTTGTGTTGTTGTCACGTGGCACAAATTCGCAAAAAAACTTCGAATACAACCTCGTAATTTTCGTTACGTATACACAACTTATTTGAAGATTAGGGGCACAAGGAACATATTGCTGCCTCCACAATAATTGGCAGGTTGTATAAACCAGTTGAAGATTAGGGGCACAAGGAACATATTGCTGCCTCCACAATAATTGGCAGGTTGTATAAACCAGTTGAAGATTAGGGGCACAAGGAACATATTGCTGCCTCCACAATAATTGGCAGGTTGTATAAACCAGTTGAAGATTAGGGGCACAAGGAACATATTGCTGCCTCCACAATAATTGGCAGGTTGTATAAACCAGTTGAAGATTAGGGGCACAAGGAACATATTGCTGCCTCCACAATAATTGGCAGGTTGTATAAACCAGTTGAAGATTAGGGGCACAAGGAACATATTGCTGCCTCCACAATAATTGGCAGGTTGTATAAACCAGTTGAAGATTAGGGGCACAAGGAACATATTGCTGCCTCCACAATAATTGGCAGGTTGTATAAACCAGTTGAAGATTTTGGCTGTAAAGATCGTAATTTTACAAATTGTCTTTTACTTCTTCGTTCGAAAAGTAATATTGCTCGTTACGTATTTAAAAAAATTCAAATAAAAATATGGTTGTGCTATACGACCTACATTTTATAATAAAATAAGGAGACTTAAGAGATCTGCTTCATCAGATTATAACAGCAGAATATAACAGAGACACCTGATTACATAGCATAAAAACTGAAAAAATTAAATTAGAAATGATGAAGAAAATGAAAAATTAAATATCTCATTACAAATTTAAGAACTTTTAGCATTTTTTTTGTTTTTTTTTTTAATAGAAAAGTGAAATAAACGATTTTTATTTCTTATCATAATTTTAGTTTCTATTAGGTATCCTCTTTTTATTTCTATTAAAAACTCAATTAGAAGATTAAATAAAGCCACTCTCATAGCAAACCAAGAGCTATTCAATTTAGATTTATAAAATAATTTTAGTTAATTAGACAGAACAGATGAATGATGACGACGTTCAAAATCAATACACTAATATAAAAAAACAGCACTGAAAAGGTCAGTAATAAAACAAAAACGAACAAATACAAAGAGAGTAAAGGACCATGGGCACTTTTGAATGAACGCTGGGCCTGTACGCACTGGGCTTCACAGCTTAGTACGGCCGTTATCCCAATTGCGTACAGTGTGGCTAAGTTTAAAACAATGGAGCCTGGTACCTATGATCACCTAAGACCCTACTGAATAGAAACCTAGCCCTACAGCAACTACCTAGCACCCTAACGCCCTACCCTATCATACAAACCACACCAAACGTGAGTTACGTTGGTTTACGTGAGGGAAGTCTGTTACCAAGAGACCTACGGGCACAGACGGAATTTGGGTAGGAAATAGGGTTTGTGTACGTCGTGCAATGTACACAGGAAATGGTTTTCTCACTGCCGATCCCACAGACTCATAGGACCGATGATGGCTAAAGGTGTCTTGGCCACAGTGAGAGGAGTTATGGAAGGTGAATCAAACTCGACTCCAGCTTGATGACTAATTTATTACAATAATTAACTTAATTATATTCAATTTTAGTGCTCAATACACATTGATACCTATTTACATGTGTGTTGTGTGTGTATTGAGCCGATGAAGCGAAGATCTCAGTACGTCACTTCTTAGCGCTGACGGTGTGCTTGTATGTGAAACGAATTTTGCTCTGATGCTGACGCTGCTGCGATGCTGTTGCTGGCGGGTGTAACTTGTTTGTTCATGGTTGAACAGGGCCCAGTTTTCAAAGTTGTGCAACAGTGATGAAACCCTATGTCATATGACAGCTCTTGGCGTGTACTTTATTTCATTTTACGGCAGCTAAGTTCAAATCCAGCGCAAAGATGTTTTTTTTTTGCGTTTTTAAATATGTTCAACATTGTGCAACAGTGATGAAACCTATGTCATATGACAGCTCTTGGCGTGTATACTTTATTTCATTCATGCGTGTATTTTATTTTTATCATGAAGAAACCAACGCCATCTAGTTTATTTTCGAAAAGTATCCATGCAATTTTGCAGGTGAGTGTACATACATTCATGCTCAGCTGACTCACCAAATCTGGGCAATCCACGCCTTGTTTTAAGAAACATATGTAGTCTCCATTGCGGACCCACCATACCACTGCGGCCCTGGTGGTCTACGCCATTTTAAATGGTCTGAATAAATGGCTTTTTATTATTATTATCTCCTTTATTTCATTAAATAACACATATAAATTATATTTTTAAATAGGTATTAGAATATAAAAAATATAAAAACATTTAAAAATATAAAAAATAGTAGCCCACCGGTATCAGGAACAGGGTCCAAGCTACCGGCGGTCAGGGCTCCAGAGAGAGGAACCTCCTAACAATGCGGGCCGTGTCCAGAAGTACCGCTTTCTGAATCAAGCCCTTGATCCAGCTGCCCAACGAGAGCCTCCTTAGGTGTTGGTCGAGGCTCTTGGCTATTAACCCATTGGCTGTCACGACTATCGGCACAATGGTTGCTGAGTCCACATCCCACATGTCGACAACCTCGCGAGCCAAGTCAAGATACTTGATCTGTTTATCTTTCTCGGCTTTCACGAGGTTCTCATCATGCAGGACGGTTATGTCAACAATCATTGCGCGCCGCTCTGATCGATCCACCACCACTATATCTTATTATTATCTGGGGGCACGGGAGTGCCCCCGCCAAGACGAGCCAAGCGAAGCGCAAGGGCACTACCTACCTTTTCTCGAAGCACTTCGTCGTATTTTTGAACCTTCATAACTTGAGTTTGGATTATACCAGATAAACGAAATTTTCGGGATATGATGTCAGTGGTTGACTTATTAAACCTATAAAGTTTCAATTGCATAGCTCTTATACTTTAGATTTTATTGATATCTAAAATACCCCGATTTCGTCACTGACTCACTGATTCACTGACTCACTGACTCACTGATGATCATCAATATTCTAAGGGTCTTCCTGAAGTCCTAGAAAGCTGAAATTTGGTATGTAAGCTACTAATAGTACACAAACAACAAAAAAACTCTAAAACTTGGAACTTTTACCCTTCAACCCCTTAAAATAGGGGATGGAAGTTTGTACGAGACTTCCGCAGATTTTTATGCTAGAGTTCTGAAAATTGATATAGGGACTCCTTGTTATAAATAATAAAACACGTATTTCAGGATTTTCAGTAAATAACCCCCCAAACCCCCAAAATTTTTTTTTTATTTCATAAGCATCAATATTTTAAGGTTCTTCCTGAAGTCCTAGAAAGCTGAAATTTGGTATGTAAGCTAGTAATAGTACACAAACAATTCTAAGACTTGGAACTTTTACCCTCCAACCCCTTAAACTAGGGGATGGGAGTTTGTATGAGACTTCCGCAAATTTTGATGCTAGAGTTCTGAAAATTGATACAAAATAATAAAATACGTATTTCAGGATTTTCAGTAAATAACCCCCCAACCCCCTAAAAAAATATTTTTTTATTTCATAAGCATCAATATTCTAAGGTTCTTCCTGAAGTCCTAGAAAGCTGTAATGGGGGGCACGGCAGTGCACCCGCCAAGTCGAGCAAAAAGCGGCACGGCCGTACCATCCTTTTCTCGAAGCAGTTCAAGCCATTTTCGACCCCCTATAACTTCGTTGTGGATAAAACTAGAGACCTGAATTTTCAGTAATCAAGCAGGTATTGTATAAACACGGTATATTTCAAATTTCATTCAATTTGAACCAGTAGTTTAAGAATTATAACTAGTCAAAGTTTCTTAATTTTGTCACTCACTGACTGACTGACCGATCATCAAAATTCTAAGGCACTTCTAGCAGACATAGAAGCTTCAAATTTAGAATACAATTAGTGTTTAGTGTATAAATCAAGGAAAAACTAAAATATTTTGCAATTTCGGTCCGCTTTTCTAGATACACAAACTGCACAAATAACTTTGTAATCCCATATAAATATATAGGATTACAAAGTTATATTTGCAGTTAATGAATCAGTGTACCTGTATAATTATGTACAATCTAATGGAATAAGATAGATAATAATAAGATAGATAGGTACCTAGATATAATTATGTTCAAAGGTAACTTGTAAAATAGTCAATCAACGGATTATGTTCAAAGGTAAGTTTGGATTACCTATATTATTTGCCAACGATTTGGACGTTCTGACTGACCGATCATCAAAATTCTAAGGCACTTCTAGCAGACATAGAAGCTTCAAATTTAGAATACAATTAGTGTTTAGTGTATAAATCAAGGAAAAACTAAAATATTTTGCAATTTCGGTCCGCTTTTCTAGATACACAAACTGCACAAATAACTTTGTAATCCCATATAAATATATAGGATTACAAAGTTACATTTGCAGTTAATGAATCAGTGTACCTGTATAATTATGTACAATCTAATGGAATAATAGGTGTAGATAGGTACCTAGATATCTGGGGGCACGGCAGTGCCCCCGCCAATTCGAGCAAAAAGCGGCACGGCCGTACCATCCTTTTCTCGAAGCAGTTCAGGACATTTTCGACCCCCTATAACTTCGTTGTGGATAAAACTAGAGACCTGAATTTTCAGTAATCAAGCAGGTATTGTATAAACACGGTATATTTCAAATTTCATTCAACTTGTAGTTTAAGAATTATAACTAGTCAAAGTTTCTTAATTTTGTCACTCACTGACTGACTGACCGATCATCAAAACTCTAAGGCACTTCTAGCAGACATAGGGCGAGGCCACAACACTGCGTTGCGGCGTCGTATCGCAAAAACCGTTGCACAGTACAATGCGTAGTAAATACAATGCGTCGTAGATTTTTACGATGCGACACCGCAACGCAGTGTTGTGGCCTCGCCCATAGAAGCTTCAAATTTAGAACACAATTAGCGTTTAGTGTATAAATCAAGGAAAAACTAAAATATTTTGCAATTTCGTTAAACTTTTCTAGATACACCAACTGCATAAATAACTTTGTAATCCCATATAAATATATAGAATTACAAAGTTACATTTGCAGTTAATGAATCAGTGTACCTGAACAAAGTCGCTTCCCGCTGTCTGTCTGTCCCTATGGATGATTGCGCAACGGATTTTGATGCAGTTTTTTTAATAGATATAATGATTCAAAAGGAAGGTTTATTTGTATAATACATGCATAATATAGTAGAGAAACACTGATAATTTTAGAGGTTTCTAATGTGATGTCGTAAATAAACAGATTTTCTTGCGCTTATATTGCAAAAGCTAGCTGAACCCTACGAGATAGATCAAAATAATGTACTACAGTATTGCACACCTTAAAAAGGTCTACAAAAAAGTCCGCGATGGTATATGTCTATCTGTTAGGGATAACCCACAATAACCATTTTTTATCCTTTACTTTTTACGAGAAATAGTGGCTTGTTTACGAAGCGATTTTAAGCAATACAGCATTAATCTATATCCAATTAGGTACCTTAAATACATTGTGCATTTACTATAGATTAATTTGGCCCTTTGAAGCATGTAATTTAAATGAATATTTTTGAAGATATTACAGATTTAAAAAGTAAGGAAATTGCGGTTGCGCTGGTGAGTTTACCTTAGGCAACGACAGGATAATACGGTTAAGTAGTCACGACCTCTCATCGTTTGGGGTGGGGTGTACCTCGAGCTCAGCAACTCCCCTAAATATCTTGGTATTACCCTGGACAGGTCTTTAACATTCAGCAAAAACTGCAAAAATATCAAGCAGAAGGTGCACACTCGCAACAGTCTTCTTCGTCGACTGGTCTCATCGAAATGGGGTGCTTCGCCTGAAGTTATGCAGGCTACTGGACTGGCGCTATCTTTTTCTGCGGGAGAATTCGCGTGCCCCGTGTGGAGCCGTTCTGCCCATGCAAAGCTGGTACTTAATATCGTGTCCTGCGTGTCCTGTCAGCTGCACGTTACAGGAACTGATGGACGCTGGTGAAGTCGCCAAACAAGTAGCCGAATTCTGGGCCAAGTCCATTTAGATTGCTATCGACACGCTAAGAAGAAGAATAAGGTCAACTACGAGATGCCATAGTCAAAAAACAAAAACGCGCTTCGCCCTATTAGCACTTTAAGATTAGCAGCGATCGCACGCGTTTATCGGAGCTCTCTAGCGAGGAAAATAACAATTATCCATATTAATGTTATAAATTCGAAAGTAACTCTGTCTGTCTGTCTGTATGTTACCTTTTCACGCCTAAACCACTGAACGGATTTCGATAAAATTTGGCAGAGAGATAGATTGCATCCCGGGGAAGGACTTGCGGTAGTTTTTTTATCGAGCGAAGAAGCGGGCGGAAGCTAGTATATAATATAATGGAATAATAGGTGTAGATAGGTACCTAGATATAATTATGTTCAAAGGTAACTTGTAAAATGGTCAACGGATTATGTTAAAAATAAAAAGTTAAAAAGGTACCGGAAAGGAAAAAAAGTAGGACTATCTACAAAAAGAAGTGAGATGCCATCAAAAACATACCTTGTAAAAAAAGCCAAGTCTCGCAACTCAGTTCTTCTACCGTAAAAAGTTGTGAGATCCATGAAATACCAAGTCGGTTAATTTATTCACTCCCTACTTAAGGAACCTTCTGTCTTAAGTTATTACATAATTAGCTAACCTAACAACATCTTGTAGTGACCATCAATATTAAAAATCTTCTATGTTTTAAATAAATAAATTGACTTGGCTATCGCCATCGCATGAAAACACAATGTATCTCACAGTGCGATTGCCAAGTCAATCTGTTTATTTAAAACACAAAAGATTTCTAACATTGATGGTCACTACAAGATGTTGTTAGGTTAGCTAATTATGTAATAACTTAAGACAGAAGGTTCCTTAAGTAGGGAGTGAATAAATTAACCGACTTGGTATTTCATGGATCTCACAACTTTTTACGGTAGAAGAACTGAGTTGCGAGACTTGGCTTTTTTTACAAGGTATGTTTTTGATGGCATAAATTCTTACATTTACCAACTCGTGTTGGTAAATCCTAAGATTTACTGGTAAAACCTAAGATTAACCAATGTTCGGGCTTTTACAGTAACATATACACGGATAAAATGGCAGGGGGTGGCTTGCACACTCAATAATGGGCCCCCGGAAACGGTAGCTAGCACATAGTGTCGTAGCGACAAGGGAGCAACATGTCCTGAGGTGCTAATGAGGAGTGGAGAGGTATTCTACGGCTATCAGGACCATCTCGGAAGTACGGTCAAGATCCCTACCAGCATCTTACTGGAATACTTCCTTCCTCCGAGCACGTTTGCTCTTGCGAATCTCCACTCAAACCGGCCAATAAAGGCAAGAATGAGGTGAGAGCTCTGATCCTAGTCATTGTTCACTCCAGCCGGCCAATAAAAGCAAGCCGAGGAACAAGATTTCTCCCGGGAGATAGGGCCAAATTAAAAAAATCAAAACAGCTCGCCACATGCTGCCCTGCTGGTTTCTGTATCTCTCTTGGTCTGGCTTCTCACTCTTCCTGTTGTACCTGTTCCGGCAAAGTAAATTCTTCCGGCCCATATAAAACACATACAATACAATAGATATTAATATAACTTAACAATACTATAAATACATACAACAAAGCCTGTCAAGCCTGCTCGCCTGTCAGGTGGCACAGCTTATACACATACAGTGTTCATATCTGAATCTATAAGTAGAAGTCGCGTCTGTCGTGGTCCGCGGGCCAGCGCTTAATGAACCCATTTAATTAAAACATTAATTGATTCGCGGATAACGTCTAAATACAAACGGGGACTATTCAAATTCGCATTAACCGCCCCATTTTGTTGGTTTAACGAGCGTAATCTGAGCCGCCCGTTCGTCGCGTCGTTCGCTCTGCTAATCTATTCACTTGAAATACCTACGCTTTAGCCATTTTGATGCAGCCGCGCGCTGAGAATTAAGTTGCTCGACACTAATGTTACGCGAGCAAAAATTAAATTAAATAAAAGTTGGAAGCAGGCGGGACCCATACCATTTTTATTATATTTTCAAATTCAAATGGGTCCCGCCTGCTTCCAACTTTTATTTAATTTAAAATGGGCTTGTTTTTAGCTTTTCAGTTCTTTTAACTTAAGTTTTTTACCGCAGACGGGTTTTTATTTTTTTTAATAACTTTTTTTATTTCCAGCTTTTTAGTTTACAAATGTGAAAGATTTCGCTGACGATTTAGTTCTTGGTACAGACGCCAGCACATCAAGCTACTACAATCTGTCAGATTTCTTTAATAGATTTTCAACTTTATTGCTACATCTTAAGGTTCAAGGTTGATTGCGAAAATGTGACAGTTTCGGGTAGCTTGACCTGCTGGCGTCCGTACGTGTTTTTTACGATTTGTCACTTCGAATTACTTTTAACTATATAAGTTGTTTATATTTTTGTAATCACCTTTTAAAGCCCTTTATTTTAATACCCCACTCGATACGTTTTGAGAAAAAAATTTTTTTTTGAAGACGTACATACATAGTAGTCGCCATATTGAATTTTCACTAACGTCATGTCTTTAGTGACACTCGCCGGACTAAGAGGAATCGATTGACGTGTGAATCATAAAAATCGGCCCAGGAGTTAGGTCTGTATAGTGCTTCAAAGGAACATACAAACATACATACATACATAGGCTGATGAACACATTACCACTCCTTTGCGTCGCGCTGTCGGGTAATAAGCTCCAACTATGTGGCGGAGGTAGGGAGGCACCCGATGATACCGCAGTGCCTCCCGAATACAACTCCAGGGCAGAGTGTTGAAGGCGTTGGAGATGTCCAAGGACACTGCCAACATCACCCCGCCCCGGGACACCGCTCAGTCAGCAGCAAGTGCCTCAGTGTTGTTACAAGCGGGCGGCAGGTACACCAGACCGAAAGACAAAGTTATCCTTTGGTCAATCGACAGGCTATTGAAGGTCGCAATTATTCACAAATCTTCAAGTCCGTCGCCAGCAGATATAATAAAATCACTACAAACTGAAAAATAACTTTAATTTCGGAAGTCGGTGTCTTAGGGATCAGTATTTTAGTTTTTGCCACCGACTTCCGAAATTAAAGTTATCTTTCAGTTTGTAGTGATTGTTTTGGAAGTCGGTTTTTTTTTGTTAAAAAGTTTTTATTTCTCGCTTTTTAGTGGGTCTGTTTATAATTTATCTAAGTTACAATAGCCTAATGTCAACTTGCCCATCGCCTTTTTATAAAATATTCCTTTTCTCGATGCAGGGACGTTAATTGTTGAGGAGTTATCCTTTTATTAGTTTTTAGATTAGATGCTGATAATCCTGGCTGCAGCATCAGGTCAGACTTATGTCAACATTGCATTGAACATAAAATTAGTCCTGTTTAAAATGAGCCCAAACACGACTACGGTGCTGTAATTTCAAGGTTTGTACTTTTTCTAATGCTCCTGGCTTCACTTCAGCATCAGGTCTTCGGTGTTCCTCAGTAACAGTACGTTTATCCACACATCGAGCCCTTTTCAATGAGCCTAAACACGATATATCTGCTGTTAGTTGTCGAGGAGTTAGGTACTCTGCCGACCATCCTGACTGCAGCATCAGGTCATGACTTGATGATCATGAGACCAAATGTGGCAAATGCCCTATCAAACATCAAAACAATTTACTAAAACAGTCCTTGCCTGTTCGAGTAACTTCTTACCTCTCTTCTTCTTACGAGTTGTACCTTCCATCATCAGCCCAGCTACCCGAGATGGTGACAACCATACACAAATACACAAGATACTTCATAAAATATGCGAAAAACAATAAGTGAGCCTATAAAATTTGAGGGTTGCCCTCGATTTCTCGAAGATCCCATCATCAGATCCTTACTTGGTGACAATGGGACCACCTCAGAACTATCTACTTTCGAACAAAAAAAGAATTTTGAAAATCCGTCGACAACTGGCGGAGTATTTTATGAACAAACATACAAAAAAAAAAAAAAAAACATACAAACACCCGAACATAGTAACTCCTCCTTTTTGTGAAGTCGGTAATTAAAGCAAAAGTAATTTTCGTTGATCTTATTCCACTTTCAATTTATTTTATTTGCTAAATAAATCGAAACACAACGCCCACATCGCCCACACGCCACAACGGTCTTTATGTTGGGGACGCTCTCTCATTGAGACGACATTAAACTTTACTGTGCTCAGAAAATTATGGATAGTGCATTAAAATATACAACCCTTGTGGTATTTAGAGGGTAAACAGAGCTGAAATAAACTGACTGCAAGAGGGGACAAAGATTTGAGAATGCCCAAACAAATGGGTGTTGAAAGTTGGAAAAAAGGCTCTAAAAATAGGGTTGTGCAGTTGTTGAGGCTGTAAGCCGCAGTCCAAGCATGCGCGGGCTGTTTCTAAGCGCGAGTACACACGGGGGTCACGCGGCCGGCGCGCGGCGCGGGCGCCCCGCACAGCCCGCACTGAACTAGTTACTATTACTGTTTCTAAGCGCGAGTACACACGGGGGTCACGCGGCCGGCGCGCGGCGCCCCGCACAGCCCGCACTGAACTAGTTACTATTACTGTTTCTAAGCGCGAGTACACACGGGGGGTCACGCGGCCGGCGTGCGGCGCCCCGCACTCAGTGTTGCGAGATGACCGTCTCGCGTTCTCCCCAAACCTTCCCCGAAACCCCCCAAAATTCGGATTTTGAAAAAAAAACCCCTCAAATGACAAACATTTTTTTTTATCAATTTAACCATGAGGATGTGACATGGACCGTACACAAATGTTATAAAAAGTCGCTTTTCGTGTCTATCTCTGTGACCGCGTTGTGGTTATATTCTCTATGGCGTTGATCTTCCAAACTACGCAACGGATTTTGGTGCGATTTTTACAATCAGAATCCAGAATTTAATACCGGAAGGTTAAATTCTCTAAATGATTGAATGAATGTTGTTTCCTCGGGCCACCTTGTCGCATCGCATCACCTGCCTGGCGCTATTACTTCGTTGTCGGTTAGCGTTCTTGACTTTTTTTCTTTTTGCTCGCCTCGTAAGCGTCCCAGCGTGCTATTATATAGCTTATAGCCTTCCTCAGAATTGTCGACTTGGGGCTATCAAATGCAAAACGAACGTTTCAAATCCGACTGATAATAATGGATAAGACATAGATTAAAAAACTTTTTTACAAAAAAACAACCGACTTCCAAAAACACTATAAAGTTAAAAATAACTATAATTTCGGAAGTCGGTGTCTTTGGATTTGTATTTTAGTTTTTTGCCACCGACTTCCGAAATTAAAGTTATTTTTAACTTTATAGTGTTTTTGGAAGTCGGTTGTTTCTCTGGCACTTCATTATCACAAAATGGCCAGAAAAATATTCCGCTACCCTCAAATAATTTAGAAGCATTTCTTTCATAATTAACTGATGCTCTACTACCCGGTTCATGCACATGGATGATATCTAGACCAGCAAATGTGTACTGTAGGGGTTACAAGAGTATTGTGACCTAGTCCAGTGAGCTGCAGGGATCTCATCCATGGGATGATTATCTAGACCAGCAAATATGTACTGTAGGGGTTACAAGAGTTGTGACCTAGTCCAGTTGTAGCTGCAGGAATCTCACCTGCTTTAGTGGGTGACGATTTAGACCAGCACGTTTGAACTGTAGGGGTTTTCTATTGTAAAGAAATACCTAGACCAGTGATATTTGCTAATTTGATATGTAACGATGATGACGATGTGAATTGATGACGAATGAATGCACTCGAGAACGAGTGATTTATCAGGATGGCCGTGTCGGCAGACTCATTGATTAGCAGCTGTGAGAGACGGCGACTAGATGGCGCTAGTGGAACGTGCACCAGACGCAAATCATTCGCTCTATCGATCATTTGGACTAAAGGACTTGGTATCCAATCCAGTAAAATATTGTAACGGTTTCCCCCACTAGCGATCGCCTTTATAAGGAGCTGCGCTGTTTGATCGGTACGCATTTCCAACGGTTGCGTCGTGGTGCACGGACCACTGTCTCTTGACAGTCAGTACTGCCCGATTATTGGATGTGGAACGCTGTCTCTGACAATTAGTACTATCCTTATTGCGGTGGGTGCATGGACCACTGTCCCTGACAGTCAGTACTGCCTAGTGACCGCCTTTTGCCGTTATTAGTTTTAGTATTTCATTTCTGTATTTTCTAGATTTAAGATAACTGATTGTTCAATTGAATAAACTTGTGTTTTACTTCTGATGTCTGGGGATATCAATAGATCATCACCTTTTACAAAATATTGCTTTTCCCGATGCAGTAACGTTAATTGTTGAGGAGTTCTCCTAGTAAGAACCAGGAGAACTGGAGCTGATTGAGAAGTCACCATCAGCTCCACTTCACCATACGCACTGTAACGAGCATAAATTGCTTAGCAACCATATTAAAGGAATCGAATCGCAACCCGTGAAATATTTGTCATTGAGTAGTTTCTATGGCCACCTGTGGTCTTCATCATCAGCTCCACTTTACCAAATGATGATTTCCGAGAGCAAATGCTCAAGTTACTTTAATTAATGAGTAGGCCACACGATTTTTAAATCAATTTAAACAATTGATTAAAAAAAAATGTTTCTGATTCATTTTTTTTTAATTAAAATTAATTTTCTTTCCTATCCTTAACCTTCTGGCAATGTATATCTCTCAAGATTGATTCGGCAGTGTGAAAGGCCAATCTGTTTCGAAGTTTGTCTTTAATAATAGCTACTTGAGAGAAGGCTCTTTCCACAAATGCGTTAGAAAAAGGCAACGCCAAAATTCCTAATGCCAATTCGCTAACATGTCCGTAAGTTCTATCACCGACTGCATTTTTTTGTGTGCTTTCACAGATTAGTTAGTGATTTGATCGCGTTGATTCGATTGATGCATTGTGATAATATATTTTTTTATCATCACTGCTAGCCGCGGCTTTGCCCAGACTAGTTATGGTAATAAAAAAACCCCCTAATCCCCTCACACCTAGTTTTATCCCTCCAAATATCCCCCCAAAAATATTGTCCCCCCATAACTATAAAAAACCCCCAAATTTGGGGGGATTCCCCCCAATCTGGCATCACTGCCCGCACTGAACTAGTTACTATTACTGTTCTCAAACATTTTTATTTTAGGCCGCATAGTTTTCAACTTTTGATGAAAAATGTAAAAAAAAATACCGTTCCCCCCCCTCATCTTCGATGTTTGCAAAGAGAAAAATCTAAAATTATTCTATGTAATAGAAATTTATGTAAAGATTACAGGAAAAATAAAACGACACTTTATCAGAAATCATCAACAAAAGTTACATTAGTTCCACTATCGGTCAAGAGATGGCGCTGGCATAAAATTGCAATATTCTACACCGCAGTGCACAGTTTTAAAATTCTCTGACGAATATAGGCCTTGCCGATGAAAATTTAAAAACAGAAACATGTATGAACCCTCGGTGCGCGATTCCCACTCGCTCTTGCCCGTTTTTTTTATTTGTAAGTTTAATAAAAAATCTATATTTTTATTTTTATTTATTTATTTATTTACTCAATACATAAGATTGTAGAACACAAAAAAAATACAGTTTTACAAAATGGTACT
Organism: Oligia fasciuncula; assembly: GCA_963082905.1. Classification (NCBI taxonomy): domain Eukaryota; kingdom Metazoa; phylum Arthropoda; class Insecta; order Lepidoptera; family Noctuidae; genus Oligia; species Oligia fasciuncula. The sequence goes on along the minus strand of OY720406.1, from coordinate 19,032,178 downwards.
ATTTCTACAAGCATGTGGGTGAGCACTGCTCTCCTAGCTAGGTTATGGAAAGTAGAGTGACGTAAAATTTCCATAGTGCTTCTGATGTTACTGTTATTACAATTTAGAGGAATTGAGTTTGAGAAAGATTAAAAGTTTGTGGTTACAATAAAATAATTTGATATAAATATTTATGTGTTGTGTGTGTGTGTGATTGGGTGTGTGGTGTGTGTGGATGGGTGTGTGTGTGTGGGGGTGTGGGGGTGTGTGTGTGTATGTGTGTGTGCGCTTGTCAATGTTCATCACCTTATGTTAAGATCCTTTCAGTTTCGTCATAAGACTTATCTTGGAGGTACGATTGTATAGCCTTTTTGCATTTGTAGTACGGTAAACCGTAGATTTGACACTCTTCGTTTATTTTGTTGTATAGAAACGGACCAAGAAAGTGAAAAAATCTCTTGACAAAAGTTGAGCGTACACGCGGCACGGTGCATATCCCATCTTTTCGACGTTTACTACGTTTTCTATTTTCTATTATTCGGTATGGGGTGTTGCGGTGTTGGAGAATGACTGTCTGTAGTATGAAGTGTTGCCGAACATTTAGCACTTTGCACTCATTGTATAGTTGATCCGTTGGAAATAGAATAGGACGAAAAGTGGCTACTTTTAATATGGCCCTATGTGCTACTTCCAACGGCTTGAGGGTGGTTTTAGCTGCGCCACCCCAACAAGAAATGCAATATGTTATGATGGATAGGCAAAGTGCAAAATAAACATTACGTATTATAATGGGATTGGCAACACGCCGGAGAGTTTTAAAGATGTATATCAGTTTGCGAACCCGTCCAGTTAGCAGACCGATATGTGACTTGAAATTGAGATTCCTGTCCATGACTATTCCCAGGTATCTGATGCTTTCAACAGAGGTTAAAAGAGGACATTGACAATTTGAACCCTGTATTTGTGGATGACCAGTGTGAGCTTTGATCAATATTGGAGTCTTTGGTTGAGAGACCGAGCTGTTAGAATAAGTCAGAAATTTTGTTTTGGAGGTATTAAGGGTTAGAGTGTGGGAATTAAGCCAATTTAACGCCACGTCAAAGCCAAGTTGAGCTTGATGCTCTAGTTGTGACCAGGAATCCGCGATGAAGGTTATTGCGGTGTCATCTGCAAAGGATATTACCTTGGCATTAACGATATTGAGATCACACAGGTCATTAATAAAGATTAGGAAAAGAGTGGGGCCCAAGATGCTTCCTTGTGGTACCCCATAGTGAATTGAAAGCTCGTCGCTGTAATAGCCATCGATCCTGACTCTTTGCGAACGATTGGAGAGGTAGCTTTGGAAAAGATCCAGTTGTGGCCCCCTGACGCCTATCTTCTCAAGTTTGATTAAGAGTGTGGAAACGGGAACAGTGTCGAACGCTTTCGCGAGATCTAGAAATATAGTAAGAACCTTTTTATTTTTATTTATATGATCTATGACAAAGCTGGTTAGGTCATGAACTGCGTCACATGTTGACTTATTTTTGCGAAAGCCATATTGTTGTTGCGAGATTATCTTGCAATGCTCAAGGTAACTAACCAATCTTTTGTTTATCAAACGTTCAAGAACTTTGGATAAAGCGGTTAATACAGCTATAGGATGGTAGTTATTCGGCAAAGTTCCGTCACCCCCCTTGAAGATTGGATAGATTATTGCCTTTTTAAAGGAAGTTGGAAAAACAGCTGTTTCAAAACAAATATTGAATATATGGCATAAAATAGGCGCCAGAGTGGTGGAAAATTTCTTTAGTATAGTAGGTGAAATGCCATCCCAACCAGTAGCAGCGTTTGGACGCAGTGAATTTATGGTAGATATAATTTCTTCTGGGTCAGTTTTATCCAAGACAAAGGATGAAGTTGATATAGAACTGCTTTGTGGGATAGGTGGTTGTTGTGAGGACCTCGTTTTTATAATGTCATCTGCAAGTTCCTTGCCGATATTGACAAAAAAGGAATTCACATTGTTACATGACTGTGTGGGTGTGGGTGATGAAGATAGTAGTTGTGTGGACGAGTGTGTAGTTTTTGTAGTGTTTGTTATTCGTTTTAAGGTATCCCAGAGTAATTTTGGGTTATTGCTCGCTTTGGTGAGTTCTTCCGCATCGAAGAGTCTCTTCGCCTGTTTAAGAATTTTGGTACAAAAGTTTCTGTATCTTTTGTAGGTTATATTTAACGTTTCGTTATCTGGAGACTGCTTGAGTTTTCTGTGCATGGCATCTCTGTTTCTCATGCACCGTAACAAGCCAGGAGTTATCCAGGGCTTAAGAATCTTCTCTTTTGCAGTCACTTTTTTAATTACAGTGTTTACGGCTATGGCTGAGGTCAGTTTTTCAATGAAATTGTCGGTAGCGGTATTATTATATTACATAATTATATTACTAATAATAAAGCTAAATAATTAGTTTGTTTGAACGCGCTAATCTCTGAAACTAAGAGTTATTCCGGCCGTATCCTCTGAACTCTGTTTTTAACCGACTTCAAAAAAGGAGGAGGTTTCTCAATTCGACCGTATATTTTTTTAATGTGTGTTCGCGGATAACTTCGTCGTTTATGAACCGATTTTGATTATTCTTTTTTTGTTGGAAAGGAGATATGCCAAGGGTGGTACCATGATAAGGAAACCAGGATCTGATGATGGTATCCCAGTGAAACCGAGGGGAACATTCGAAAATCGTAGGAGCGACTAGTGCGTTTGTTAATTTTTTCATTAAGTATTTTAATGCACTACAATTTAATGAAGGCCTGGAGTCGATCTGATTATGGAGCCGAAAGACAGTCCAGGGGACCCCTCAACGATTTACAGCAGTTACCTTGTGTTTGGGCTTGATTAATTTGTATTGATGTGAACTTTACACCTACATGGATTGTGACTGTCATTAGGGGTCTGATGATGAAGACGAAAGACAGTTAAGGGAACTCCTCAACAGTTTACAGTAGCTACCTTGTGTTTGGAATTAATTCATTTATATTGATGAGAACTGTAATGGCAAAGGAAAAACTTTGCACCCATATGGGTTATAAGTGCCATTACAGGTCTGATATGATGGAGACCATAGACGGCCGAGGGAATTCCTCAACGATTTACAGCAGTTACCTTTTGTTGGGCCTACTTGATATGGTTCAATATGCCAAAATGTTCAGTTCGTACAAAAATAATACCTAATTAAGATTGTAGTTTTACATATGACGACCACTACCTACTAACTAGTCATGCTGATGCGTCAATTTGAAACCGAATTTAAGTTGCGTATCGCGTCATTTCTAGCAATGCTCTTTCGTCGTGTGGCCTACTCAATAATTAAAGTAACTTGAGCATTTGCTCTCGGAAATCATCATTTGGTAAAGTGGAGCTGATGATGAAGACCACAGGTGGCCATAGAAACTACTCAATGACAAATATTTCACGGGTTGCGATTCGATTACTTTAATATGGTTGCTAAGCAATTTATGCTCGTTACAGTGCGTATGGTGAAGTGGAGCTGATGGTGACTTCTCAATCAGCTCCAGTTCTCCTGGTTCTTACTAGGAGAACTCCTCAACAATTAACGTTACTGCATCGGGAAAAGCAATATTTTGTAAAAGGTGATGATCTATTGATATTAGGCTATTGTAACATAAATAAATTACAAACTGACCCACTAAAAAGTGAAAAGTAAAAACTTTTTTACAAAAAAACAACCGACTTCCAAAAACACTATAAAGTTAAAAATAACTTTAATTTCGGAAGTCGGTAGCAAAAAACTAAAATACAAATCCAAAGACACCGACTTCCGAAATTAAAGTTATTTTTAACTTTATAGTGTTTTTGGAAGTCGGTTGTTTTTTTTGTAAAAAAGTTTTTTAATCTATGTCTTATCCACTTATCAGTCGGATTTGAAACGTTCGTTTTGCATTTGATAGCCCCAAGTCGACAATTCTGAGGAAGGCTATAAGCTATATAATAGCACGCTGGGACGCTTACGAGGCGAGCAAAAAGAAAAAAAGTCAAGAACGCTAACCGACAACGAAGTAATAGCGCAGGCAGGTGATGCGATGCGACAAGGTGGCCCGAGGAAACAACATTCATTCAATCATTTAGAGAATTTAACCTTCCGGTATTAAATTCTGGATTCTGATTGTAAAAATCGCACCAAAATCCGTTGCGTAGTTTGGAAGATCAACGCCATAGAGAATATAACCACAACGCGGTCACAGAGATAGACACGAAAAGCGACTTTTTATAACATTTGTGTACGGTCCATGTCACATCCTCATGGGACGCAGAACTAACTGTGCAGCAACCTGCAGGTTCCAGATAACTTGGGATTTGTTTCAAACACCTCGAGCCATGCTTCACTCTGCGGGTCACTGCGGGTCACTGCGGGTCACTGCGGGTCACAGCGGGTCACTCTCGAGACTTGTACCGACGTGTGTGATGTGTCACTGCAGCACACTAGCCAAGTCAAGTACGTGCCTGTAAGAACTGAGCAGTGTCATTTCCGGGCATCATTTCCAATACCTATCAAGTCAAGAAAATCCATTCAAATAGTAAGAGAACCAGAACGATCTTCTGTCCAAAACACACACATCAGTACTTAGAGATAATTTCCTTCCTCTCCCTCTGAATTAGAATGATGTTCAAACTTTGCCCGATGCCTACCGTCCAGCTCCCGAACCTTCCCGAGTTTTTCACATCAACCCTATATCAAGTTACCTCCCTGTAGACACTTTGTCCAAAGTGTCTAATGTTTGAAAACTTCCCCCGACGGGTCTCGACAGATAGCCTCACGTACACGTACCGATGTGTTAGTATGTATAACGTATTTGTGTGACATTACTAGCGTCGCTGCGCCGATGCGTGCGTTGTTGGGCCGTTGAATACTAGCAGGAAATTCAGTCTGAGTCAGTAACTCATTAGTAGACAGACAGACAGACTTAGTCTCACTATAAGGGTTCCGTTTTTACCATTTTGGTACGGAACCCTAAAAAGAAATTTCGTCAAGTCATAAACACCGTGCAAATCAGAAGCGGTCGCTAGTATAATCTTCTATAACTATACAAATCAGAAGCGGTCGCTAGTATAATCTTCTATAACTATACATAATAATAATGAAATACTAACGACATCAAAGCCGTCCATATTTTTTTAGGGTTCCGTACCCAAAGGGTAAAAACGAAACCCTATTACTAAGACTTCGCTGTCTGTCCGTCCGTCCGTCCGTCCGTCTGTCTGTCACCAGGCTGTATCTAAAGAACCGCGGTAACTAGACAGTTGAAATTTTCACAAATTATGTATTTCTGTTGCCGCTATAACAACAAATACTAAAAACAAAATAAAATAAATATTTAAGGGGGGCTCCCATACAACAAACGCGATTTTTTTGCCCTTTTTTGCTAGATATCAATAATGGCAACAGGTAGGCACTTGAAATATTCACAAAATACTCAGTTGTATTTTTACTTTAATAATCTATATCTTCTATATCTATACAAATAATAAATCTGTAGTCAAGGCGTAGGTACTGTTCTGTACTTTGAAAATATAAAAAACAGATGCCATTTCATCAATTTTTGGAATTTTTGTCTGTTTGTCGGTTTGCCTGTTTGTCTGTTTGGATGTGACAGATTTATTTGAACAGGCTCAACGTAAAAAGTAACAAACCATTATGGTTCACTTTTATACTCAAATATAGTGTAGAACAACTTTTTATTGCATTAAGTGGAAACACGTAACGATATCTATTGGCGCGATATAGTACTAACGAAAACATATTGTGATCTTTAAAATATTAATAAGTGTATTATTAACTCTGATACCTAAGTCTGTGTTATTTAAAAAAGTAATGATAATGATTATAATCTATATACATATAATAAGACAGTAAAAAAACTGTGTCTGTACATTGAATTTAAAAAAAAAAAACTGTCTGTTTGTTTGTACACGCTAATCTTCGGAACTACTGGACATATTTGAATGATTTTTTCTTTGTTGTATAGGTATTATGTCTGGGCAACATATAGGCTATAATTTATCTTGGAAACTTGAACACCTGATGCAGAACCGCAACAGACCAGCTAAACTATAAGAGATACAAAAACGGTACCATAGCAAAAATTGTTCCACGTGATGAGCATTTTCTGCTGAGAGAATAAATTTGAAGATCTGGAACACCTGATGTGGAACTCCAAGAGCCCAGCTACACCATAACACATATAGGAATGACGTCTTAGCAAAAGTTGTTCGGTCTGATGGGCATTTCCTGTTGACTTATAAAAATCGAAGATCAGAAACATCTGATGTGGAAATCAAAACTATCACTAATTTCACCTCCACGCGGTGTAGGCGGTAACAGTTTAAGACTGATCTTCGATGACGATGGTATATCATTGAAAATTTGACTCTACTGGCCAAAACTACCATTAAATATTTTTTAACGTGAAGAAATGCTCATGCATTCTGCACTACCACGGGGAGATAGTACAGTTATGAGGGACTCTAACCCACTAAAACTCCACGGGCGGTGTCTTCCTCTGCCGCTTACGGTGGGCACATGGGCACGCGTTAGCACTCATCCGTGAACCCGCCGCGGCTGTCCGTCACCGGACCCTCCTCTGGGGAGTACTCCCCATCACCGGCGCACCAGAACACATAGCACGCCGTGACCACTCCAGGGACCAAACCAGCACATGGGCGCCAGACGACCCCGTGTCTGGGCACCCTTGGTAGGGGAGCAGTCACTTAGATTTTAATTGATCAGGTATCTTCACAATAAAACTATAACCATACCTAGAAAGAGGTCAAATCTTTTCCAATGTTCCAAAGGAGCTAAAAGATTGCGGATCATAAGATCCCAAGAATCTACCGAAGAGCGTCAGGAGAGACTTGATGCTGTTCGAGAACATCAGGCTACAACTCGCTCCGTGGAAACCTCGTCGGATCGCGTAGCACGCCTGCGTTCTCAGCGTATTTACGCATCTACATCCAGGTCTCTAGAGACCAGTGAAGAATATGATGCGCGACTGACCGCTGATCGTGAACGTCATGCATTGTCTCGCGAGTCGGAGACGTTCACGGATAGAGAATTGCGGTTGAGTTCCAAGCGTATCTACGCATCGACTTTTAGGTCTCCAGAGACAAGTGGGGAACGTGATGCGTGACTGACCGCTGATCGTGAATGTCACGCATTATCTCGCGAGTCGGAGACGTTCACAGATAGAGAATTGCGCTTGAGTTCTCAGCATATCTACGCATCTGCTTTTAGGTCTCTAGAGACAAGTGCGGAACGTGATGCGCGACTGTCCGCTGATCGTGAGCGACATGCATTGTCTCGCGAATCGGAAACGTTTACCGGTACAGAATCACGCTTGAGTTCTCAGCGTATTCGCACATCTACTAACAGGTCTTTTGAAACAAGTGATGAACGTGAGATTATCATACATTGTCCCGAACACGCACACAACAAAATACTCATAATCAGTTAGAAAGTGAGAAAGAAAGAATTGCTGGAGTACGGCATGAAGAGACAGATTAAGAAGAGCGCAACGAACGTTTGAATTCTGATCGACTTTCGACGATCGGATGTGTCTCAAAATATAGCCGTAGGGCATGGCGACCTTCCTTGGGTTGATAAGGAACGGTGTGCATTTACGTATACTCCTATGATTGACTACGCCACATATTCCGCCATCGGAGGTATGGTTCAAAATTGTTCTTTTTGTGAAGCTGTTAAATGCAAAAAGAAACAAACGGTATTTGTGTTGCTCAGGTGGGAAAGTACATATTGAAATATTACAAAATCCTCCAGAAATATTAAGATCACTGCTAATCGGTGACCATCCACAGTCAAAACATTTCTTGAATAACATACGTGCGTACAATAATGCCTTTCAAATGACATCTTTTGGTGCAGAACAGATTTCAGAAGGCCCATTTATGCCAACATTCAAAGTGAAAGGCCAAGTTTACCACCTTATTGGTTCATTATTGCCTGAAAATTACGTCTCGAATCGTCTCGCGCATCCCGTTGTTTTCCAGACCCCGGGCTCTTAGAATTCGACATCAGACGTTTCAGATCTCCGATTTTGACGACCCCGTTGTCGCTGGCATAACCAACAGGATCCGCGTACGAAGTCGCGGGCAGAAGCTAGTCTATAAATATAAAAGAAAGTCGTGTTAGTTGCACTATTTATAACTCAAGAACGGCTAAACCGATTTGGTTGAAAAAGGGTGGGGAGGTAGCATAGAACCAGGAGACGGACATAGGATACTTTTTATCCGGTTTTTTTATCCGGTTTTAGACGGACAAAGTATTTACTATTTTTATTATTTACTTATGGGAGTAGGGTAGGAGTAGTGTGGGAGTAGGTTAGGAGTTGGGTAGGAGTAGTGTAGGAGTAGGGTAGGAGTAGGTTAGGAGTAGGGTAGAAGTAGGGTAGGAGTAGGATAGGAGCAGGGTAGGAGTCGTGTAGGAGTAGGGTAGGAGTAGAGTAGGAGTAGGATAGGGGTAGGGTAGGGTAAGCGGTAGGGGTAGGGTAGGGTAATGGGTAGGACACCACGCGAACGAAGTAGCACCGGGCAGCTAGAAATAATTTATATGACAACACAACGTTTGCCGGGTCAGCTAGTAAATAATAAAATTAAAATAAAATAAATATTTAAGGGGGGCTCCCATACAACAAACGTGTTTTTTTCGGCGTTTTTGCCTTGTGGTACGGAACCCTTCGTGTGCGAGTTCGACTCACACTTGGCCAGTTTTTTAGGGTTCCATAGTACATACAAGGAACCCTTATAGTTTCGTCATGTCCGTCTGTCTGTCCGAGGTTTTGCTAAAAGACCGTTAGTACTAGAAAGCTGTAATTTTGCAGGAGTGTGTATCTGGGGGCACGGGAGTGCCCCCGCCAAGACGAGCCAAGCGAAGCGCAAGGGCACTACCTACCTATTCTCGAAGCACTTCGTCGTATTTTTGAACCATCATAACTTGGTTTTGGATTATACCAGATAAACAAAATTGTCGGGATATGATGTCAGTGGTTGACTTATTAAACCTATAAAGTTTCAATTGCATAGCTACTATACTTTAGATTTTATTGATATCTAAAATACCCCGATTTCGTCACTGACTTACTGATTCACTGACTCACTGATGATCATCAATATTCTAAGGGTCTTCCTGAAGTCCTAGAAAGCTGAAATTTGGTATGTAAGCTAATAATAGTACACAAACAACAAAAAAACTGTAAAATTTGTAACTTTTACCCTCCAACCCCTTAAAATAGGGGATGGAACTTTGTACGAGACTTCCGCAGATTTTGATGCTAGAGTTCTGAAAATTGATATAGGGACTGCTTGTTATAAATAATAAAATACGTATTTCAGAATTTTCAGTAAATAACCCCCCAACCCCCCAAAAAAAAATTTTTTTATTTCATAAGCATCTATATTCTAAGGTTCTTCCTGAAGTCCTAGAAAGCTGAAATTTGGTATGTAAGCTAGTAATAGTACACAAACAACAAAACAATTCTAAAACTTGGAACTTTTACCCTCCAACCCTTTAAACTAGGGGATGGAAGTTCTTACGAGAATCCCGCAGATTTTGATGCTAGAGTTCTGAAAATTTATATAGGGACTCCTTGTAATAAATAATAAAACACATATTTCAGGATTTTTAGTAAAGAACCCCCCAACCACCAAAAAAATGTTTTTTTATTTCATAAGCATCAATATTCTAAGGTTCTTCCTGAAGTCCTAGAAAGCTGAAATATGGTATGTAAGCTAGTAATAGTACACAAACAACAAAACAATTCTAAAACTTGGAACTTTTACCCCCTAACCCCTTATACTAGGGGATGCGAGTTTGTACGAGACTTCCGCAAATTTTTAATGCTAGAGTTCTGAAAATTTATATAGGGACTCCTTGTAATAAATAATAAAATACATATTTCAGGATTTTTAGTAAAGAACCCCCCAAAAAAAAAAACAAAAATTCATGTAACTTTCAAAAAGATGTGAAATCCCACCAAAAACATTTTCATGTAAAATGTTGCCAAGACGAGACCACTTAAGGCTCGCACTGCCAAAAAGTTATCATATCTCATGTAGAGCCAAGCTTCTAACTCTACACGCCCTAACTTCACAAACTCTACACATTAGTCAAAATATGTGGCTTGGCCGTTTCGCTACCATCACAAGTAAGGGCGTAAGGTGAAAAATTTATTCACTGTTCATTACTTTTCTGTTATACAATAGTTTTTGTAGTAACGAAACGGCCAAGCCTCATATTTCGACTAAGGTATAGAGTTTGTGAAGTTAGGGCGTGTAGAGTTAGAAGCTTAAGTTAAGCCGTACCGTATTTATTTTATTTTAATTTTATTATTTACTAGCTGACCCGGCAAACGTTGTGTTGTCATATAAATTATTTCTAGCTGCCCGGCGCTACTTCGTTCGCGTGGTGTCCTACCCATTACCCTACACTACCCCTACCGCTTACCCTACCCTACCCCTACCCTACTCCTACTCTACTCCTACACTACTCCTACCCTACTCCTACCCTACTCCTACACGACTCCTACCCTGCTCCTAACCTACTCCTACCCTACTTCTACCCTACTCCTAACCTACTCCTACCCTACTCCTACACTACTCCTACCCAACTCCTAACCTACTCCCACACTACTCCTACCCTACTCCCATAAGTAAATAATAAAAATAGTAAATACTTTGTCCGTCTAAAACCGGATAAAAAAACCGGATAAAAAGTATCCTATGTCCGTCTCCTGGTTCTATGCTACCTCCCCACCCTTTTTCAACCAAATCGGTTTAGCCGTTCTTGAGTTATAAATAGTGTAACTAACACGACTTTCTTTTATATTTATAGACTAGCTTCTGCCCGCGACTTCGTACGCGGATCCTGTTGGTTATGCCAGCGACAACGGGGTCGTCAAAATCGGAGATCTGAAACGTCTGATGTCGAATTCTAAGAGCCCGAGGACTGGAAAACAACGGGATGCGCGAGACGATTCGAGACGTAATTTTCAGGCAATAATGAACCAATAAGGTGGTAAACTTGGCCTTTCACTTTGAATGTTGGCATAAATGGGCCTTCTGAAATCTGTTCTGCACCAAAAGATGTCATTTGAAAGGCATTATTGTACGCACGTATGTTATCCAAGAAATGTTTTGACTGTGGATGGTCACCGATTAGCAGTGATCTTAATATTTCTGGAGGATTTTGTAATATTTCAATATGTACTTTCCCACCTGAGCAACACAAATACCGTTTGTTTCTTTTTGCCATTTAACAGCTTCACAAAAAGAACAATTTTGAACCATACCTCCGATGGCGGAATATGTGGCGTAGTCATAGATATCGTGGTTCTATGCGTTCAGAACATCGATCACTATAGTGACACTCATGTCAAAACGGCATACAATCGGTTATAGAGAAAATTGACGAGATAGTTGGACCTGGCTTGTCAGTATGTGTCAGTAGTTCAGTACGCAGACCGCATGTGAAGCAGTGCGTGTCAGTAACCAGGCCGCATGTGAAGCAGTGTGTGATCAGTGCGATCACCCTTCATCACTAAACGCGCTCTGCTTGACGTATTGTTCTAAACAATATAATTGTCTGGATGTCCAGGGATCATGGAGGTACTGTTAGCACATGTGCGGCGTTTTAATTGTCACAGACAGATTTTACCACTAAATTGCTTTTAATTTAGCTACTTTGAGGTATTCTAAAAGCGATTTGGTATACGGTACTGTTAGGACAGAAGTGAAATCACAATTAAATGATATCGTAAAAACTAATCACATGAATTATAAAAACAATTATCAACCATAGCAAAATTACAATCAGAGGAACAAAATTATCACTAATCAAACAACAAGAGTACACCGAACGGCTGACGGATAGCGCATAGATAAAAATACTATGTACAAGGATAGCGCTTCTGCACGCAACGCTGTCAAAAACCATAGACCGTCAAACAAAGATCAGAGAGCCTGCCGCCTGCGCCAGCCTCCTTTCAGTGACCGCGTCCGCCGGGGGTAGTAGCATCCAACAGTACAATATGTAAGGAGCTCGAAAATGATAAAACACACGTGTATGTATCGATATGTGTATCGATCTATATTAAAATTAAAATCTCGTCCAAATGTGGCGCTCACAAAACCCGTGTCATCATTTCAGCCAAAAGACGTCCACTGCTGGACATAGGCCTCCCCCAAGCACTTCCACTTCGACCGGTTCAAAACCCGTGTATTGTGAACAATTTGACAAAAAATTACAAAAGAAAAGCAGTAACTGAGAGTGGCCCTTTGAATACAAATTATTGTTATTTCGGCGACCGTCAAACGCCAACACTGCGGTCTCTTGACAGAATGAAAAATGTGCCTCGACGCGTTATTAAAAATTCAATTAATTTTCTTTAAATGAAAATGGTTTAATATGCGATAGTGACGAGTCACGTTGGTTCCAGAACACAAGTCCCGCGCCCCCGCGCCCCTGCGCCCCCTCGCCCCCACGCTCGCCCGCCTCTTAGCCCCCACTAGTGACGAAGCACGTTATAAAACAATACGCTTTTGTGGTGCTTTAAGTACGCTGAAAGATTACAGTGTAATGATGCTAAGCGACACGTGCCTCCGGCGAGCGTGCGTGACAGCGTGTCGCGTCTCCTTCGCCACTTCCTGTGGATAATGAGACAGCGATTGAAAGGACACACAGGGGGCTAACTCTCCAAATTAATTTTAATTCTAATGAAAGGACAATACGATTCCGATGTTAATTTTACAGTCACGTGATTCGGTACTCTTGAAAACAATATTGTGACCATTGAAATGAAATTGACATTGGTCTGCCATTATTTTGTTACACGTGAAGTTAGCTACGTAACGGGCTGCAATAGTGTGGTTCAACTCATTACGATAAACCGGCAATGGGGCTTTAAAATGCTTTATCCTTTAAATAACAAGGCTAATAAATAAAAATGATATAAATAGTTCTTTAATTGATTAACTATAAAGTATTTAATTCATTTGGGCGTAAGCAAATGATTAAAATCATAAAATTAACCATGACTTTGGCTGCATGCGGTAGGATCGTTGCCTACACTTCTAAAAAAAAGACTGCGTGTACCGCTAGGAGTAATAGTGATCTGTGGTGTAAGTTCTCCAATTTCAAACATATTTTTTGTTTGTTTATGACAATATTGTTCGCGTTTGGTTCTTTTTAGTAAGAAATAATTACTGTCCGCTAAGTTACTTAACTAATTAGTATTACAGTTTTATACAAATGATGCCAAGTAAATAGATAAACAACTGCTTTATAAAGTACTTAATGTTTTTGTAACGAACGCCGAACGTGTTTATGTGAATAGTGAACATTACTGAGATACCAGTGAAGTGTTAATAGAATATGTAAAAGTGATAGTTAGAATAGGATAATTAAGACCATAGAATACCTAGCGTGGGAGTCGATATGTGCTACTACTGTTTCACTGAGTAAGATTTTGATTTTCTAATTAAGTAAATTTTAAGTGTTTGTATTGCTCTAATTAGCTTTCTAACTGGTTTGTATTATTAGTTTTCGTATTAGAATCTGATATCAATATTTAACGTAGAATTTTTGATAATTTTAATGTACGAAGAAAATTATAGAATAATTACGTAACTTGAAAACGAGGATTTTTGTTTATAGGAATATTTGCGAGATTTTAGTGTCAAATAAGAGGATTATGTTCAAAACTGATATACTAGTTTGAATTATGAAAATCGGTCTACGGGTTTTAGAGATAGAAAGAATTTTGTATAACGAAAACATGCCGAAGTCCGATTTTATTAAGTTAATGTTCTAGAAAGTTTTTATTGTATAGAGATAGGATAAAAATGTTGTTATGTAATACGAAAGAGGAGTAAAATCCTTGCTCACTCCGTAATTTGCTGTATATTCGTATTTATTCATAGAAAACGCTTTGTTCATATAACGCATCATCCGACGCTCATCTCGTCTTTGTTTCAGTTGTTTTTTATGGGAATTACGTAAAACACTATATATTACTGCTTATCGTGCCATATTATACTCATAGAACCCACAAAAAACCACTTAAAACGCAAAATAATTTCTAAAAAGTTACACTTTTGTTATTGGAAAAATCACTATCAACAAACTATCCCAACGCAATATTGACGCAATACACAGCTGTCAAAATACACTCAAGAGTACCGTTTACGCCACGCCAAGCCCGTTCCCAATTCCACTTAGTTCCCCAAAATGGACACCCAATATAAAAATCAATTGGCGCTAGCATCGAACTCAATAGTACGAAACGTCACATTTCCAATGTCGATCTATCGGAATTAAACTCGAGAGTAAGCACCCAGTGCGTGTACTGGAATCGGTCTATCATTACAGACAGGACTATTGTTGCCAATAAGCCTGATATAATGGTGATAGATCGATTAGCGCGCCGCACAATGATTGTCGATGTTACCATTCCACATGACGGGAACCTCGTGAAAGGTGAGAAAGAGAAACAAATTAAATATCTCGACTTAGCACACGAGGTTGTGGAATGTGAGCTCGGCTCGGCATTGTGCCGATGGTCGTATCAGCCAATGGACTGATGGGCGAAAGCGTCGATCAACATCTATCGAGGCTCTCGTTAGGCGGTTGGATCAAGGGCCTGATTGAGAAGGCAGTACTCCTCGATACGGCGCGCATTGTGAGGAGGTTCCTGTCTCTGGAGACCTAACCACCGGTAGCTTGGACCCTGATCCCGACACCGGCGGATTACTAATTTTTTTATATTTTTAAATGTTTTTTTATACTTATTTCATATTTTAAAAAATATTTAAAAATGTAATTAGGTAAGTAAATCTACACTAATATTATAAAGAGGAAAGATTTGTATTTTTGTGTGTATGTTTGTAATGAATAAACTCAAAAACTACTGTGCCGATTTATAAAATACTTTCACCATTAGAAAGCTACATTCACCCTGAGTAACATAGGCTATATTTATTGCTAGAAAAGATTAGGGATCCTTACTAAAACTTTAGTAACGTAACCCAAGGTGTAAAAAAAATGCCATAAAACATCTTTCGTCGCATGCGCTGCGGAAACTATTGATGATAGAACAAAAGTATGTTCTACAATATTAAAGAACATATCAATAACTACAAAAAACTTCGCAATACTATATGTCCAACTATTATCGTTATGTCACAATAACTTAAAAGTTTATAGAAATACCGACCAAAATTAGACTATGATATTCATACTTCTGTTTAAATTCTTATCCAAATAAATCATATTGTTTTCAAGACTGTCTCAATTCATGTATATTAATTTTTGAATTGTTCAAATTGGCTATTCCATTCAACAGATATTACGAATTTAATAAGTCATAGAAATAGAAAAAATAAACACATCTATATAATAGGTTTTTTTTACTATTTTCAAAAAAAAATCCAAGTTAAAAAGTTCTTCTCAGAATTAATTAAAAATGGTTTATTCACGCTTTACTGTTTATTTTTTATAGTATTCTCTCACTTTTTCAATAGTAAGTATTTATCAAAAGTTCTAAGTATTCTTATTTTATCTGATTAAAAAAAAAGTCAACAATATGTAATCCGGTTAAATTTTATATGGGTGTATACCTGAAATAAAATGATTTGATTTGATATGCCTAGGAAAAAAGGTCTCAACTATCTAAAAGTTGCTCCCAAGCGAGATTAGCAAAAATACGACGTATTGGAGAATCATCTGAAAATTCAGATCGTCTCGCAAATCAGAGAGCGTATATATGCGTCGTAATCGCGGGCCACAGAATCTAGCGCTGAACGTTCACAACACCTTGCTGGAAATAGTGAACGAATCTCACGAACACGTTCAAAATAGTGACAGAATGTCACGAGCATGTACAAGGGAATCTAACGCCGAACGTTCGCAACGCCTTGCACAAAATAGTGACAGAATGTCATAAGCACGCACGAGGGAATCTAGCACCGAACGTTCGCTTCATCTTTCAGCACAAAATGCCCGATCATCACAACTACACGAACGACAATCGAGTGCTGAACGCTCGCAGCAACTTGCAGAAAATAGAGCTAGAAACTCGCAAGCACGGGCAAACGAATCTAGCGCAGAATGTTCGCTTTGCCTTGCAGAACAAAATGCCAGATCATTCCAACTATACGAACGACAATCGAGTGCCGAACGCTCGCAGCGACTTATTGCACAGAGAGAAAGACAACAGTCGTTAACAACTAGGACGCGTAATAGAATTTTAGCTCATAGTTTAAATAGATCGGCATTCAGTTACGATCCACATATTGATTATGCTCATCAGCAGCATCAAAAAATATAAATAAAAGGTAAAAATATTTAAAAAAATCATGTCCACCTGTGCGAAGCCGGGACGGGCTGCTAGTAGATGAATAAACGAAAATAATAATAGTGCCAGATAATGTTTCCATCATAATGTTCGCTGTTATTCTAACTTCGACATTACATGACATTTGGGAGATTGCGATTTACAGCTCCAGGACATTTTTCCATTATTCTTGAAACAATTACATTGCTGATAAATATTTCACACTTCTGATTTCTTTTCGAGACTAAGAAATAACTTTACATACCGAGAACCTTCCGTGGCTTGGAAAGCGCGTTAAGCTGTTATTGACTGTCGTTATGGGTCGTCCGAAGCCCGAAAGTTTGACAAACAGTCTTACCAAGGGGTATCGTGTCACCCAATAGTTGGGTTGTGGAGGTTAGATAGACAGTCACTCCATGTAAACAGTCTTACCAAGGGGTATCGTGTCACCCAATAATTGGGTTGTGGAGGTTAGATAGACAGTCACTCCATGTAAACAGTCTTACCAAGGGGTATCGTGTCACCCAATAATTGGGTTGTGGAGGTTAGATAGACAGTCACTCCATGTAAACAGTCTTACCAAGGGGTATCGTGTCACCCAATAATTGGGTTGTGGAGGTTAGATAGACAGTCACTCCATGTAAACAGTCTTACCAAGGGGTATCGTGTCACCCAATAATTGGGTTGTGGAGGTTAGATAGACAGTCACTCCATGTAAACAGTCTTACCAAGGGGTATCGTGTCACCCAATAATTGGGTTGTGGAGGTTAGATAGACAGTCACTCCATGTAAACAGTCTTACCAAGGGGTATCGTGTCACCCAATAATTGGGTTGTGGAGGTCAGATAGACAGTCACTCCATGTAAACAGTCTTACCAAGGGGTATCGTGTCACCCAATAATTGGGTTGTGGAGGTTAGATAGACAGTCACTCTATGTAAACAGTCTTACCAAGGGATATCGTGTCACCCAATAATTGGGTTGTGGAGGTCAGATAGACAGTCACTCCATGTAAACAGTCTTATGTGAAATATGGGTATTCAGCATACGGTTAGACTGAAGCCGTCCCCAATACAGTTGAGAAACTTCTGGATGATTACACATTTCTGATTTGTTGATCAAAAACACCTATGTTCACTAAATAAATAAATTCAATTCAACATAATTATGTTGTTTTAGATACTCCCTATTTATCAAAAGTGCAATCGTATCTCGTATCCCACTTGCCTGTACTCCTGTAGGCAGAATATGCGAAACATCACCGTTCTGCTTCCTTAATGTTACAGATAAATATCTTCCGAGCTCATATGAACATTAATTACTGCTATTATGTGATTCCATCCAACCAAATAACACTCTTAATATTCTTTTTCTTTCGTCGTAACTGCGGCGGACTTGCTCGCAGGCATTTTC
Source organism: Oligia fasciuncula (assembly GCA_963082905.1). Lineage (NCBI taxonomy): Eukaryota > Metazoa > Arthropoda > Insecta > Lepidoptera > Noctuidae > Oligia > Oligia fasciuncula. The sequence continues at coordinate 19,014,392 of OY720406.1, read as the reverse complement.
GTTGATTACATAGTTATCTTAACTGCCTTACTTAGCCCGTATAACTAAGTATAACAAATGAAACCTTCTGGATCCTGACTGAAAGAGTTCCTCAAGGTTCTATTCTAGACTAGATTTTTAACGAATAATTATATTTTTGTTATTATTTAGTGGTTATTTGTTGTTTAATAGAGCTTTCTGTTTCTCATTTAACATAAATCATAATTGTCTCCTAAATAAAATAAATAAATTACCAACAACTAATAAAGGTCTTTTGATTTAACAAAATAGCGTCAAAGCTGTATCATGCCCGTATTATGTCGTGTCCCACCAGTACTGCCACCAACCAACCTACCAACACAACTTCATTTCGTACCTAAAGCATGCAAGTAACGCGACACTAGTAACTGTCCCTTACACTCACCAACCTACCAACACAACCTCAGCTCGTAAAGCATGCAGGTAACGCGACACTAGTAACTGTCCCTTACACTCACCAACCTACCAACACAACCTCAGCTCGTAAAGCATGCAGGTAACGCGACACTAGTAACTGTCCCTTACACTCACCAACCTACCAACACAACCTCAGCTCGTAAAGCATGCAGGTAACGCGACACTAGTAACTGTCCCTTACACTCACCAACCTACCAACACAACCTCAGCTCGTAAAGCATGCAGGTAACGCGACACTAGTAAATGTCCCTTACACTCACCAACCTACCAACACAACCTCATCTCGTAAAGCATGCAGGTAACGCGACACTAGTAACTGTCCCTTACACTCACCAACCTACCAACACAACCTCATCTCGTAAAGCATGCAGGTAACGCGACACTAGTAACTGTCCCTTACACTCACCAACCTACCAACACAATCTCAGTTCGTAAAGCATGCAGGTAACGCGACACTAGTAACTGTCCCTTACACTCACCAACCTACCAACACAACCTCAGCTCGTAAAGCATGCAGGTAACGTGACACTAGTAACTGTCCCTTACACTCACCAACCTACCAACACAATCTCAGTTCGTAAAGCATGCAGGTAACGTGACACTAGTAACTGTCCCTTACACTCACCAACCTACCAACACAACCTCAGCTCGTAAAGCATGCAGGTAACGTGACACTAGTAACTGTCCCTTACACTCACCAACCTACCAACACAACCTCAGCTCGTAAAGCATGCAGGTAACGTGACACTAGTAACTGTTCCTTCTCAGCTTGAAAAACGATAAGTCGTCAGATGCGATGACAAAATGTGCCCGCGGCGCGGCGGCACGGCGCGCTTCGGGGCGGCGCCGGCGGCGCGGCGCGCTTCGGGGCGGCGCGGCGGCGGCGTCGTGGCGCGGCTAGAACTTCATTATAATCAATCAAGTTACATCAAGGCGGCTCTCATTGAGGTCTTCCTTTGTGAACACCTTTATACCTCGCCCGAGCTGGGAACTCTATAGCATTTGAATTCCACAACCTAAAAACAAAATAGTTAATAATAATAATAAGTTTTATTAGCACATTACAAGTTTGACACTTAATAAAATACACATAGTAGTCACTAGGAGACAGAGAAATGAAAAACAGGAATAGTGTACATACAAGAGAAAAGAGTTGCTTCTATAGTCCTAAAGAATTTATAGAACATAGACATGAGTAATTGGACAGATAATTATATTGTAGGTATATACCTAATAGTAATTTTCATTAAATAATATGTTTTATTTAATTTTATTGACATTTTAATTACAGATATTGACATTTAAATTTATTTCAATGACATTAGATTTTAAGTATTGACATTAATTTTAATGATTGACATTTTTTATTTTTATTATTAACACTTTATTTAATTTTTGTTAATTTTTATAATCAGACAATTTAAAGTATTGAAATGCATGAATGTTATTTTGGTTTGGTCTGTTTTTTTTATATTTTATTTATTTTAATGTTGCGTTTGCATTTTGGGTACGATGTGAAAATTAATGACTATATTGAATGTAATTTGCACGCTTGCTTGCAGGCAGAATACAATAACTTTTAGGCTTTAAGATCTTCCCCAAATGAAGAATGTATTTTCTGGCAAATAAATATTTGAATTTAAAAGTGTTACGTATAAAAAGATCGGATCGGCCCTTCTACCAATACATAAGTGTAATACAAATCCCACCAAAAACATTTTCATGTAAAATGTTGCCAAGACGAGACCACATATGGCTCGCACTGCCAAAAAGTTATCAGATCTCATGTAGAGGCAAGCTTCTAACTCTAAACGCCCTAACTTCACAAACTCTACACCTTAGTGAAAATATGAGGCTTGGCCGTTTCGTTACTACAAGAACTATTGTCTATCAGTAAAGTAATGAACAGTGAATACATTTTTCACCTTACGCCCATGTGATGGTAGCGAAACGGCCAAGCCACATATTTTGACTAAGAATAGAATAGAATAGAATAGAAATACTCTTTATTATGTACACCAAATAAATTACAGACATGACGATGTAGAGTTTGTGAAGTTAGGGCGTGTAGAGTTAGAACCTTGGCTCTAAATGAGATCTGATAACTTTTTGGCAGTGCGAGCCATATGTGGTCTCGTCTTAGCAACATTTTACATGAAAATGTTTTTGGTGGGATTTCACATCTTTTTTAAAGTTGCTTATGAATTATTATTTTTTTGGGGGGTTCTTTACTAAAAATCCTGAAATATGTATTTTATTATTTATTACAAGGAGTCTCTATATCAATTTTCAGAACTCTAGCATCAAAATTTGCGGAAGTCTCGTACAAACTTCCATCCCCTAGTTTAAGGGGTTGGAGGGTAAAAGTTCCAAGTTTTAGAGTTCTTTTGTTGTTCGTGTACTATTACTAGCTTACATACCAAATTTCAGCTTTCTAGGACTTCAGGAAGAACCTTAGAATATTGATGATAATCAGTGAGTCAGTGAGTAAGTGAGTCAGTGACGAAATCGGGGTATTTTAGATATCAATAAAATCTAAAGTATAAGAGCTATGCAATTGAAACTTTATAGGTTTCATAAGTCAAACACTGACATCAAATCCCGAAAATTTTGTTTATCTGGTATAATCCAAACCCAAGTTAAGAAGGTTCAAAAATACGACGAAGTGCTTCGAGAAAAGGTAGGTAGTGCCCTTGCGCTTCGCTTGGCTCGTCTTGGCGGGGGCACTCCCGTGCCCCCAGATAACAGGTACTTTGCGTGCAACGTTTCATCAGGAGAATGAGCACTGAAAACGTATTTTATCAGCTCGCGTATCATAAGGTTGCGTTCTCGTATCGTTTTAATTATATGACTGTCTTTAACCACGTGCAACTCTCATTTCAAAAGTTAATAACTTTTAAATGTTATGCGCGCCTCGTGCTTTGTCCCGCACTAAATCATAAAACTGCAACAATGCGCAATGCTCGCAGATATTACTGATCAATTACCTGTGCAGATAAAAAGAGATAAAGACGCTTTATACTATGTTGTTAACGACTTACAACTGAATTTCGACTGAATTTCGACAAACCGTAATACGACAAGATTTTATTTCGACAGTATGGAACTATGAAGTACATAGTTTGCCTAAGTTAAAAGTATTTTTAAAGGGAAAGAAAGTCCTACACCACAAATGAACTAAGCACAAGTCACCGGCGCGGCGGTGTACCAGGGCTGCAGAGAGTGCGGGTGATGAGCGGGGGAGAACGCGGGATGAGGGGCGGTGCAGGGCAGAAGGGGGGTTCAGCTCTACACAATCTAATTCCGGCGTCTCGCCGAGGCTTTTAGCGTGTCCATAATAACGTATTTATGTTTTTAATCTCAGCAAAGGGTCACAATGGAACTTTACAGCCTTTTGTCTTTTTAATGTTATCTTGTTTTCCCCTTTTAATCACGGTGATGGTTATTTACCTACTAGTCACAGATATATGACGAAAAACTCCGCGACTGGGCCACAGTATAAAGATCATACAGTATTTCGACTTCATACAAACGGACGAAACGCGAGCTATACCTACGCGCCTCGACCTCGGAATACGCTCGGTATGCAGACAGTCGCGACTGTGCCGCAGTGACGAACGGACGGAGTGTTGTTTTTTTTAACAATAACCGCGCGATTTTTTCACAAAAAATAAATAAATTGAAGTACATATTTAATATGACGAGTAGGCTATATTGTGCTGTTTTTGGTTGCATGAATTCGTCAATAACGCATCCAGAGATAACTTTTTTTAAATAACCTGGAAACTCTGAAAGGTAAGACTATAAAATAATTTTACTTACTAGTAGGTAGGTACATAATGTGTGTCTTTTTAATGGATAAGTATTTCCTTTTATCTCCCGAAAAAAAAGATGTCTGGATTAATAAATAAAGTGAATAGAGTAAAGGAAAGTGATAGACACGAGTGAAATAGGTAGTTATAGGCGGTTCATGAATCATTATACGGTAGGTACGCTTGTGTTAAAACCTCGGGGCACGTGTGTTTTGTTAGTTTGTTCAAAGTAAAGACGTAGTTTTTATTATTAATATTTATGTACACACAGTAAAATACAATAACAAAACTAAATGGAAACACAAAGTAGGCAAATGTAATTAAAATGCTGGAGGCGGGCAGCCCTATCGCACGTTTACGTACCGCGCGGCTGTAGGCATTTATTTCAAGGTAACGGCCGAGTTACTATACTGTATGATCTTTATACTGTGACTGGGCGAAACAACAAAAACAATCACGTGATATATATGCCGTTAGAGATCATTAGGGGTTACGTTGATATAAAATTTAAGGCACCAGGTATAAGATAGTGTTCCATTATCATAATGTATATGGCTGTATCCAGGTATAAGAAGTGATTTAATGAGTGATTCGACATTTGTCACGGTTCAGAGGAATTTAAAGTAATAATTGTCACTTCAAAGTGACCTTCGAACTTAAGATTTCATAGCGTTAGGTCTCGAGTAAAATAATGTTCAACCGAGCTATCGACAGCGGGCGCTCGGGCGGCAGTTCAAAGCAGGCGATTGCTACTGAACTGCTTCGGAGGAACGAACATATAGTGAAACTAGAATGAGTACAACGAACAAAAAACGCAAACTTGAAAAAGTGTCCAAAGGGAAGACTGACAAAAGGTTATACCTATAGAAGCACAAGACTTTTGAAAATTATTGATAAGGATTGGATGTCATTCAAGAACGCACATGACGGGTTACTAAAGATAACACCCAAAGAACAAAGATAAATAATTTAACAAATTTAAAAACACTCCTGCCATGTCAAAAAGGGAATAAAAAAATTGAACTAAAAATAAAAAATAAACCGGCCAAGTGCGTGTCGGGCCACGCACAATGTAGGGTTCCGTAGTAACCCCGTTATCACTATACAATACGATTCTGTTGTTCTTTATTCTGAATATAATTATGTAATGGTAAAGATATTAGGAGTTTATGGTTATAATAAAAATATATGCAAGGGTGTCCAGAGTAAAACAAAACTTTAACACTTAACGTAACCACGGAGGTCATACCTTGCAAGAAAATCTTAACACCGCGATCTACAAAAGTGACGTCACGGCACAACGCCATCTGTTATCGAATAGCGATACTAAACACAACAAAATATTGATTTTCGAAGATAATTATTTAAACAGATTAGACATTAACTAATAAGAACCACTTTCTTCCTTGTAAAGCTAAAAAATAAGAGTACGATTGCTGCCAAGTTATTATTTCAATTCACAAAATTGTAATTCCATCATTCCATCTATCGGCAGTATTGTGAAACTTATGATAATTTATTACGGTTTTTTTTTCATATTTTGTTTTTAATGCAAGTCTTTACCCGTCATAAACAAGTAACTACTTCGTCTTAGTCACTATATAGGATTAATGCTAAGGATTTTGTATTTGGTACAAAATTATCCAACATCCAAGTTCAACGACTATTACTGCTAAACTAATAAAGTTATCTTAATTCCTTTAGTTTTCATTTAAAGTTCATGCTATGCACTATCATATTGAATTTTTCCAGATTTTTCAAGCCAGCAGTTTAGCTTTTACACGGGTTTTTTTTTCCCGGGGTGTGGGGGACGCCCTACTGGAACAAAAATTTTCACTTTAAATATTTCGTAAATAGAGCATTAAATCGAAAAATATCTTTAGCAACCCTTAAGCCATTTTAGAAGACCTATTCAACGATACCCAACATGATGGGGTAGACGACGAAAAAAATATTCATTCCCACTTCACATGTAGGGGAGCTACCCTAAAAAAAATATTTTCCAAAATTTTATTTTACCACTTTGTCGGCGTAATTTATATACACACTCCTGCAAAATTACAGCTTTCTAATACTAACGGTCTCTTAGCAAAACCTCGGACAGACAGACGGACATGACGAAACTATAAGGGTTCCTTGTAGGTACCACGGAACCCTAAAAAAAAAAAAAAGCTAAATTACTTTAGTGTTGAATGGACACAAGATGCGTACATACACATACATACATAGATGCGGACGAGTACTTCGACGCCTACCTACGTGTCCTTTATTTTTTTTTTGTATTTATTTGTATAGTAAGTTAGTTAGTCATTTAATTACCGACTTCACAAAAGGGAGGAGGTACTATGTTCGGGTGTTTGTATGTTTTTTTTTTTTTTTTTTGTATGTTTGTTCATCGAATACTCCGCCAATTGTCGACGGATTTTCAAAATTATTTTTTTGTTCGAAAGTAGATAGTTCTGAGGTGGTCATATTGTCACCAAGTTAGGATCTGATGATGGGATCTTAGAGAAATCGAGGGCAACCCTCAAATTTTATAGGCTCACTTATTGTTTTTCGCATATTTTATGAAGTATCTTGTGTATTTGTGTATGGCTGTCACCATCTCAGGTAGCTGGGCTGATGATGGAAGGTACAACTCCTTAACAGTAAGAAGTTACTCGAACAGGCAAGGACTGTTTTAGTAAATTGTTTTGATGTTTGATAGGGCATTTGCCACATTTGGTCTCATGATCATCAAGTCATGACCTGATGCTGCAGTCAGGATAGTCTGCAGAGTACCTAACTCCTCGACAACTAACAGCAGATATCGATATATCTGCTGTTAGTTGTCGAGGAGTTAGGTTTCTTATAATTTGGAGCAGAGTACTAGGAAGTACAACATTGACACAGAGACCTTGCAATCTGAACTTGACCATCTACAGGAGAAACTTAGTTCAATGACCAACAAATATAATACCTCTGAAGACCTAATGAGGGAATATGTGTTGGCAATGAATGAGCTGGTAAACTCACAAAAAAACAACTGTGAGCATTGTCAAACACCAACCAATGTCACACCGGGCCATTCATTGACAACTTGCAATACCACCTTAGTGCAGCCCTGTGTTGATTTAATAATTCCTTCTAATATTAGTTCGTATAAACAGTGTAAACAAACTTTAAATAATGATATTGTCTGATATCGACTGGCCTGTTGGTCTAGTGGTCAGTGACTATGACTGCTATGCCGGAGGTCGTGGGTTCGATTCCCACCCAGGACAAATGTTTGTGTGATGAGCATGATCATTTGTTCTGTGTCTGGGTGTAATTTATCTATATATGTATGTATTTAGAAATATATAAGTATGTTTATCAGTTGTCTAGTACTCATAACACAAGCTCTGCTTAGCTTGAGACTAGACGGCGTTGTGTGATAGTTGTGTGATAGTTGTGGAATATTATTATTATATATTATTATTATTGTGTTACTTTGTGATGAGATCGGTAAGGACTTAGGACACTTGTTAACAGCTGAATATCCGGGACACTCAATAATAAATTACTGTATGCCTGGTTGTTCTTTGTTTCATATTATGAAAAAAATTATTAAATGTAACTTTAACCAGGATACAACTTTATTAATTTTTATGGGTAATAGGGGAAATGTAAACAAAAACTCCAGTATCATAGAACATTATGCAACCTTAGTTTAAGAAAAGTTGTATTGTTTACATTCCCTTATAGTAACAGTTTGCCACAGGAAGAAAATAGCTTAAGATTTGAATTGAATATGACAATGCATAACTTGACATTTAATAATAACATGTTCCATTTAGTTGATATTAACAATTATGTTCGTAATAATTTCTATTTGACAAAAGATAGATATAACATTGTTATGTATTATCTTTCTGACTATTATAAAAGACAGATAGCTGTGTCGCTATCTTATTTTTTTTCTATTACAGCCAAAAATTTGGCTAAACAACTTGCTTCTTTTGAGCAATGCAATGACATTATAAATAATTCTGCCAATAATTTGGTCACTATTAATGACATTGCTAATAATTTAAATTAGAAATTAAGACAATAGAGGCAACCTCTAGCTATAATGTACGCAAAAAAAGCTTAAAATCAGTCAATAGTATCAACCTAGTGCATCAAAATATTCAAGGATTTATGAACAAAGAATTAGAAGAAGAATTATTTTTGAATTTTAATAGTATTGACATACTTTGTATAACAGAACATTGGCTGAAAAGCCAACAGTTCTTGTTCAATTTTAATAATCACCAGGTTGGTAGTTCGTTTATCAGAACAAATGCTATACATGGTGGCTCATTAATTTTAGTAAGTAACCGGCTCAAATTTAAAGATCGTATAGATATTGTGAGCCTATCAGTTGAGCGTACGGTTGAAATTGCCTGTGTAGAATTAGAGCACTCTATTGTATTAAGTGTGTATAGACCCCCTTCAGGATTGTATGACTGCTTTGAAAAGGTAATGGATGAAGTGTTACACAGGATTTGTAACTCAAACAAGTCCGTTATCATTTGCGGTGATTTTAATGTCAATTTATTAGAAAACTCAGGTTCTTGTAGTAAAATTTTAAGTCTGTTTCAGTCCTACAATCTTCTAAACCTATTTTTGGAGCCCACAAGAATAACCCCTACTAGTGCCACATGCCTAGATAATATATATACAGATATTATAACAAGCCACAAAGAAATTATAACTTTACTAGATTCTGATCATTGCGGGCAAAGCATTACTATTCAAAATCAAAACAAAAAAGTGGCTAAAAAGGATATCACTGTTAACCCCAAAACTGCAAGTCGCTTGGAGGCTTTTAAACTTAAACTCATTGATAAATTACCAGTTTTGTCTATTCATGCTGATCCTAATCATCTTAATGATAATTTTTTTAATGTATACTGTAAACAATTTGATTCCACCTTTATTCCCAAGACTATTTCGGTTAATAGTAATGCATCGTTCAGTGATTGGGCTACCATTGGTATTCATAAAAGTAGAACACGGCTTTATGAACTGTACAATGAAAGGACTTATATTAACACTGATGAATTTAATTTGTATGTTAGAAATTATTCAAAATTATTTAAAAAAGTTTGTTATATGGCCAAGTCACGTTATTTGGGTTCAAAGATTAAAAACAGCAGTAATGTAATTAAAACGACTTGGAATATTATTAATAGTGAAACGGGAAGATCTAGTAACCGAAATACTGACTACAGCCTGTCTATTAATGACAACATAATAAAATCAGACGCACAAGTCGCCGAGGCATTTGAAAATTTCTTTTCAGATATTCCCGTTTCAACTACTAAATCACTAAACTCATCACCTTCTGTTGCTGAGTCTTTGCTTAAAGAAAATGTTAATGGTTGCGATTCGGAATTTCATTTTGAATATATTACCTGTAGAGATATAATTAAAACCTTTCACACTTTAAATGTAAAAAAGACTGCAGATCTGTGGGGTAATTCTGTAGAAGTAGCCAAGTCTATTATTGACATTGTAGCGCCTACTCTAGCTATTATCTTTAATAGTTGTATTGACAATGGGGAGTTTCCTGACCTTATGAAAAATAGTAAAATAATACCTTTGTTTAAATCAGGTAGTACATCAGACCTTTAGTAAAATTTTTGAGAAATTAATGTTAGACCAAATGCAAAGATTTTTTAATAAACATAAATTATTACATAGCAAACAGTTTGGTTTTACAAGGGGTCGTTCAACTACTGATTGAACGGTACGGCCGGCGTTGAACTATTAGGACATATTTATAATGCATGGGAAGATAAATGCGATGCCTTGGGCATCTTTTGTGATTTGTCCAAGGCATTCGATTGCGTTCTTCACGAAACGTTAATCAGGAAACTCCGCCACTACGGGATCCGAAACACTGCTCTGGATCTTCTTATTTCATACTTGAGTAAAAGGATTCAGAGCGTTGACGTTAATGGAAAAAGATCACCCGGATCTATAGTAACAATGGGAGTCCCACAGGGCTCAATTCATGGTCCTTTCTTATTTCTCATTTATATTAATGACTTGCCGTACCTCATAATGGATCATCATGATATAGTGTTGTTTGCAGATGACACTTTTCTTTTGTTTAAACTTAAACGTCAGCAGTTGGTTACTGACGATGTAAATAGCGCGATCTCGAAAGTAGTCCACTGGTTCAATGTTAATAATTTGCTTCTAAACGAGAAGAAAATCAAATGCATTAAGTTTACGCTACCCCACGTAAGGCAGGTGAAAACTAATGTGTTGATAAGGGGCGAGGAATTGAATCCTGAAGACAACACAGTATTCTTGGGCATAACTTTGGATGCTAAGCTTCAGTGGGGTCCACATATAGATAAATTGTCAAAAAAGCTAAGTTCTGCAGCATACGCTGTTAGAAAAATTCGAAATTTAACTGATATAGAGACTGCCCGTTTAGTGTACTTTAGCTATTTTCATAGTGTAATGTCGTACGGTATTCTATTGTGGGGAAATGCCGCCGATATTCAGACTATCTTTGTTTTGCAGAAGCGAGCTGTTCGATCAATTTATAAATTAAGTCCGAGACACTCTCTCAGAGACAAATTTAAAGAGATTAATGTAATGACTGTGCCTTCTCAGTACATTTATGAAAATCTTTTATATGCCCATAAAAATATAAAATTGTTTAAAAAATACAGTGATATCCATAATATAAATACTAGAAACAAACACAAATATGTTGTACCTACAACCAGGCTCAAGAAAATAGGTGGCTCGTTCAGATGCCAATGTATACGCTTTTACAATAAACTACCAAGCCACGTTCAAGATCTAAGCCTTAATAAATTCAAATCTTTCATTAAACGTAAGTTGTGCCAGAAAGCCTTTTATACCGTTAAAGATTATATTGAGGACAAAAAGGCTTGGGATTGAGCTGCTTCCAATTTCTGCATTTTGAATGATTTTTTCTTTTTTATTATATACACATTGACATTGATGAATTTTTGACGTGACAACGTCTTAAATTAGGTTGCGACTGGGAGTCACTTATGAAAAAGTGTAACGCTCGGTAACGTTACGATGAGTCACCGAACGAGAGAGAGGCCCGCCGAATGCCTTGCGTCTCTCTCCCACTCAACTATGATCGGATGATCGGTCGTTGTCACGTAAAATCTTCGCCCGTAAAACCGACTTTACAGGCAACCATTTTTTTTTTTTAAACAATGACATTTGCTTACTTTGTAAAGTATTATATTATTTTTTCATTGTGAATGTGAAGACGATGTGGGTCATTTTACATACTTATATTTTTTTTTTATTATTCTCTCTGTTCTGTTAGTTTTTTTTTCATGGTCTGGCAGTTTGAGTAATTTATATGGCCTACCCAAATGTCCTTTCTTTGGTATTGTTCGTCGAATCGTTGAGCTCCTTAAGTCTTGAGTTGAGCTGCACGATTTTTGACAAATGCGTGCACTGACTGGACAGGTCCTCTCAATCTGTGTGGTTCTTTCCTCAAAAGACCACCTCAGACATCGATCTACATGGTCTTCATATAACCTGACCAAGATTATGTCTGGACTTTAAAAGAGACTGTGACCTCTGAGTTTGTTTCGGCCTTTCTTCTCAGAGTAGTCAGATAGGAAACGCCGACTTCATCTAGTTTTAAAAAAAAACATGATTGACGTGTAAAAGTGTTTGTACAAACCTACTTACAAAAAATAAAATCATTTCATTTCATTGAAAAGGGCACGATGTGTGGATAAACGTACTGTTACTGAGGAACACCGAAGACCTGATGCTGAAGCCAGGAGCATCAGAAAAAGTACAAACCTTGAAATTACAGCACCGTAGTCGTGTTTGGGCTCATTTTAAACAGGCCTAATTTTAAGTTCAATGCAATGTTGACATAAGTCTGGCCTGATGCTGCAGCCAGGATTATCAGCATCTAATCTAAAAACTAATAAAAGGAGAACTCCTCAACAATTAACGTCCCTGCATCGAGAAAAGGAATATCCCACCAAAAACATTTTCATGTAAAATGTTGCCAAGACGAGACCACATATGGCTCGCACTGCCAAAAAGTTATCAGATCTCATGTAGAGGCAAGCTTCTAACTCTACACGCCCTAACTTCACAAACTCTACACCTTAGTCAAAATATGAGACTTGGCCGTTTCGTTACTACAAGAACTATTGTATAATAGAAAAGTAATGAACAGTGAATACATTTTTTACCTTACGCCCATGTGATGGTAGCGAAACGGCCAAGCCACTTATTTTGACTAAGGTGTAGAGTTTGTGAAGTTAGGGCGTGTAGAGTTAGAAGCTTGGCTCTACATGAGATCTGATAACTTTTTGGCAGTGCGAGCCATATGTGGTCTCGTCTTGGCAACATTTTACATGAAAATGTTTTTGGTGGGATTTCACATCTTTTTGAAAGTTGCTTATGAAATAATGTTTTTTTTTGGGGGGTTCTTTACTAAAATCCTGAAATATGTATTTTATTATTTATTACAAGGAGTCCATCCAATATCAATTTTCAGACCTCGAGCATCAAAATTTGCGGAAGTCTCGTACAAACTTCCATCCTCTAGTATAAGGGGTTGGAGGGTAAAAGTTCCAAGTTTTAGAATTGTTTTGTTGTTTGTGTACTATTACTAGCTTACCTACATACCAAATTTCAGCTTTCTAGGACTTCAGGAAGAACCTTAGAATACTGATGCTTATCAAATAAAAAATTTTTTTTTGGGGGATTGGGGGGTTCTTTACTAAAAATCCTGAAATATGTATTTTATTATTTATTACAAGGAGTCCCTATATCAATTTTCAGAACTCTTGCATCAAAATTTGCGGAAGTCTCGTACAAACTTCCATCCCCTAATTTAAGGGGTTCGAGGGTAAAAGTTCCAAGTTTTAGAATTGTTTTGTTATTTGTGTACTATTACTAGCTTACATACCAAATTTCAGGTTTCTAGGACTTCAGGAAGAACCTTAGAATATTGATGCTTATGAAATAAAATAATTTTTTTTTGGGGGGTTAGGGGGTTATTTACTGAAAATCCTGAAATATGTATTTTATTATTTATAACAAGGAGTCCTTATATCAATTTTCAGAACTCTAGCATCAAAATCCGCGGAAGTCTCGTACAAACTTCCATCCCCTATTTTAAGGGGTTGGAGGGTAAAAGATCCAAATTTTAGAGTTTTTTTGTTGTTTGTGTACTATTATTAGCTTACATACCAAATTTCAGCTTTCTAGGACTTCAGGAAGACCCTTAGAATATTGATGATCATCAGTGAGTCAGTGAGTCAGTGACGAAATCGGGGTATTTTAGATATCAATAAAATCTAAAGTATAAGAGCTATGCAATTGAAACTTTATAGGTTTAATAAGTCAACCACTGACATCATATCCCGAAAATTTTGTTTATCTGGTATAATCCAAACTCAAGTTATGAAGGTTCAAAAATACGACGAAGTGCTTCGAGAAAAGGTATGTAGTGCCATTGCGCTTCGCTTGGCTCGTCTTGGCGGGAGCACTCCCGTGCCCCCAGATTTTATAAAAAGGCGATGGGCAAGTTGACATTAGGCTATTGTAACTTAGATAAATTATAAATAGACCCACTAAAATGCGAGAAATAAAAACATTTTAACAAAAAAAAACTGACTTCCAAAAAAAACACTACAAACTGAAAATTAACTTTAATTTCGGAAGTCGGTGTCTTAGGGTTCAGTATTTTAGTTTTTGCCACCGACTTCCGGAATTAAAGTTATTTTTCAGTTTGTAGTGTTTTTTTTGGAAGTCGTTTTTTTTTTTGTTAATTTAGTATCTAATGTTTCTTCTACTAAAGTATCATTGACGGCACGGTTGGCGCAGTGGTTAAGCGATTGACTGCTGCGCTGCGTGTCGCGGGTTCGATTCCCGCACGGAACAAATATTTGTACGACCTACAAGTAGTTGTTCCGGGTCTGGCTGTTTGTGTATGTGAGTTTAAATGTTTGTAAACGCACCCACAATACAGGAGAAATTCCTAGTGTGGGGCAACGTTTCTTTAAAAAAAAAAAAAAAAAAAAAAATATGTAAATAGTTTGTATTACTCTGATAAATATATAAGTAGTACATACTCTAATCTGAAAACGTAAATAAATCTTTTTTCTCGTTCAGGAGACAATATTAATATTTGTATAATAAAGCTAAAACCTTGTTTCAGTTTTGTCTGGTTGCCAAGGAGTATGAATTCGCTACAGTAAATAGTTTCTCGGAATGAATAAACGAAGTTTCCGAGCGTCGCCGGTAGCGTTAGGTAGTGGAGAAACAAACTCGACTCCAGCGGACAAACAAATTTCGATATGAAAACCAAATAATATCAAAGTTATCAATCGAGAAAGGAAAGCTCTGAGCCTTCGTCCCAGGACAGATCTGTGAAGGTTTAAGGTAATGAAGAATACCAAAAGCTGCTAATGATGACGGAAACGGAGCCACAAGAGGTAGGAGATCAGCCAACATAGGCACTATCAGTGGCGTGCATTGCATAGTGGCATGTAAGCAGTGCCTACCTCGATAAATCACCATAAGCCTGTCAATTACATTTTAGTGTGTGTACAGTTATGAAACTCACTAAATTATCATACTAAACTTAATAAAAAACAAAATCTTCATACAAACACGCGCGGCACTAGGCAGTCACCAGACAGCCTACTCGGCTCCCGTACTATTCGCACATTGTCATTGTTCTTTACTCGTTCAAGTTAATACGACGAAATAAAAATACGTACGACCTTCGCAATTTATCACCCTAAAGTAGGCATGCCTACTCTTAACCAACCGAGCACAACCGAGTATGAATGTGAAAATCGTTATTTATAATTCGTTCGTAATTTGGCCATGCGAAGAAAGAAAGGGATGGATGAATTGATGTAATGAGGTCGCCGATAGTGAGGTAAAAATGAAAATCCAAGATGGCGGCTGTATTTTTTTATTTTTCACGTGGGTGTCGTTTTTATGGTTTTTGAGGGTGCTGAAGCCAATAGTTAAGTCAAAATGAAAATCCAAGATGGCGGCTGTGAACATTTTCAAATTTTTCGTTATGGGTGTCGTTTTCATGGTTTTCGAGGTTGTCAAACTTTTTTTTTTTGTTAATAGATATTTTTCGTTTTAGCCGCTCGCGTGTCCCGCGTCCCAAGGTTACGTCATCACCATGTACCTACATTTTTTTCGAAGCGCCGCGGGGCGCCCTCGCCACTCATACACGACTCGTACAGAAAAAAATTCTATGGACCGCTGTTAAACTAATGGCTGTTTCTTTAAGTGGATAGACCAGGGTAGATTATAAAACTTGTTTCGTAACTTTAAGATACATAAGATTTTTTAAAATAATCATTTATTTTTAATGTTTGTTTACATTACGTAAATTAAAAATTAAAATAATTTTCATTCAAAATCGAAAGCGATGACCCTATTTTTTTATTTACCTAAAAATAGTCCCATTCATACCGAATCGAATGACATATAATACATACCATTGTAGTTTCAAAGTTTTTATAAACAATAACATTGACATCACGCGAGTATCCTATTACGCACCCGTCATCACTGTCATTTGTTTTTTTTTATGATTTTCAACTACAGATAACTAATTTCGTAATGCTGCTACGCACTCACGGTTTTTGGCACAGATGTACTCTATTTAATAACTCGACTAAAGAACATCAAGCAATACTCCCATAGACAAAATTACGAAAAATAAAATACTGAGGCGTGGAACGTGCTTGCTGTCACAATTTTTTCATTGGGTCAAAAAGCGGATGTGCACACGAGGCAGAATCTCGGACGTTCTCTAATTAGTGACCGCGAAATTATTTTAATTTCGGTGGCAAAAAACTTATATACAAAACCAAAGACACCGACTTCCGAAATTAAAGTTATTTTTCACTTTGTAGTGTTTTTTTTTGGAAGTCGGTTGTTTTTTGGAAGCTGGGTCTAGTCGAGCTAGAAGAAGAAGAAGGGTTCCGGTTTTTCCTTTTGAGGTACGGAACCCTGAAAATGTTACGTTGCTGCAATCACTAGTTCCATCTGTCAAAAAACGGTTTACCTAATGGACAGGGTATGTGGTATAGTAGAACAGTACCTCGGAGGTCCCTGCCCCCCACCCCCCTGCGCCTCGCGCCTCACGCCTCTGTGAGCTGAGCAAAGCTGGAGGTAGAAACTCGTGGTTGGGGGCTCACAATTGAAAATGTAATATTCAGTTGGTCGGTCAGTGCCGTCAGTGGCGTGGCTCTTTTGTGCCGTCTCGTTAAAAGCACTGCTTTGAATTTAGCAGTTTAATCTCATTCTGTTTACGCATCAAACGACACAAAAGCGAGTTTCTTTCCGTCGACGAGTAGTTTAGAGAGTTCACCCCGACGCGACGCGGCGACGTTGCTTTTTATTACCTCGCAGTGCACTAAATAGAATAACTTCGACGTATGAAACGTGTGCGACGAAACATTTCCTCCGTTTCTTCAACTATACACCGAACACTAAAAAGGACTTAGAACTTTTGACCAACGAACGTCGTCGTGCGAGTTACTTATTTTGTAATATTGACTGCCCCGTTGGTCTCGTGGTCGCAAGCGCGGCTGCTGAACGTGGGGTCCCGGGTTCAATTCCCGGGTCGGGCAAAGTGTTATTGAGTTTTTCCATTAGGAATTTCTTAGTAATAGCCCGGAGTTTGGAAGTTGGCGGTGTACATATACCCCCGTGCCTCGGAAAGCACGTTAAGCCGTTGGTCCTGCGCCTGATCTCTCTCCGGTCGTGTCGGATTGCCGTCCCATCGGACAATGAGAGTGAGGGAAGAGGGAGTGCACCTGTGTCTGCGCGCACACTTGTGCACTATAATATCTCCCGCGCCGAAGGCTAGTCTCCGTTGAGATTGGCCGCCGTGGCCGAAATACGGTCTGGAGGACTTTATTTTATTTATTTATATTGACTGTCATAGTTGTAGTTAGTTGTCGGTAGTACAATGTGTGGGTAGGGTAGGTACTTATATTTGAGTGCTCCATTTTTAATGACGTTAGTGAGTTGAAAACTTTTCTGATTCGCGTGTGTCGCAAGGCGCGGGGCGGGATGGCGGGGAGCGGCGCGCGGCGGGGGGTAATGGCCAACAATAAGGAGGCTCAGCAGCAATGACGTATTATATATAGACACGTCATGAACCAACATTGCGGCGCTTAAAAACGGCGAAAATACTAGAACTACTTATACGCGTGAAGAAAGAGAAAGAAAATATGACACCGTACGGCGGGATGCCTGTTGCTAGAGGGAGATAAATATACATCTTCAGTTACGTCACAGGATAGTAATAGTCAAATTACATGCTCATTGGTCGAGCGCATGAGTGACGTAGCTATCAGAGGCATATGGGGAAAAAAGGACATTCGATTTTCTAGAGTTAATAAAATAGTTGATATACCGTATAACGTATTACCTACTTTACGAATAAAGTAATAAAAATATTAATCTTTAAAATATGAATACTGTATTCCGCAACAGTAATTATTGTTACATATTAAATTAAAAAATAAAACAAAATATATTATAAACATAAGAAAAACTTTTATTTAATAATGAAAAAACATTAACATTCTGATAGGCAATCGAACAGTATGGTAATCGAAGTCATATGTTATCGACTTATGTTGCAGATACATATTTTTAAATCCCTTCAAACAAACTTAATTTATTTCTTTTTTGCCTCTTATAATTTGATTCAGAGCTTTTGTGTGCGAAATGTAGGCGAACATTGATAAATTTCTCAATGACCGCGCGAATAAGGTGCACTCTATGATCAAATGTGGGATGTTGCTCTAAAGAATGTTGATGTAAAGAACCAAATACGTCATTGGAGCTGATAAACGACTTTAAAATACGGTTTTTTAAAATTTGGATATCTTTGTGATCGGGAAGGATAATGTGACCCATTTCTTTAATGTGGTTTTTAATTATAGATTCTGACTTCAGACAGATTTGGAACACATCCTCACTCGGGAAACATAGTCCACCAATATTTTTTAAAATAATCAATTTATGAAACCACAATTTGTTATTACAATACAGACTATCGGTGCATGTCGAACATTTCAACACTGAAGCCAGTTTTCTGGATACCCATCCTGAAATATAACCGATAATCTGTTCAGTGGTTTTTTTAATGCTTTCTTGATTTAACATTGTCGAAAACACTTCGACATTTGTGTCAATAGCATTTTCTACAGCAGTTGCATTTATTAACTCTGTGTCATTCTCGATAGAGTCAATCTCCTCATCCATAGTTCTTCTACTTACTGTAGAATTAATGTTGTGAACTGCAGACGAACACGTTAATACAGTTATGTCTTCTAATGGTAGGCAGTTTCCTAAAAACGAAGATTTCATTTCCAGGTGTTGAAGGATTTTTTTGAAAATTCCCTTAAACTGGATAACGTTTGGATTATTGTTATAACCTCCATGTCGCCTGATAGCACCGAACAACATTTCAATGTGATCTTGAGACAACCTGTAAGTTGCGATATATCGCAAACGTTGTCCTTCGACCAACGTTGTGTATAGATGTTTTAAACTTTCTATACAAATGAGAAAGCCCAAAAAGCCTGTTTTATTTTTAGATTCTACAATTTTTTTCTTAATTATTTTTATGGTGATTCGTTTACGAACCTCGCGTCTATATTTAATAAAAATGTAAAGATTCAATATATAAAGTTTCGCTTTTTCTAGAAAAGCTATGATGTCATTGGCGTTTTTTTGAGAAAGTGGTTTTTTCAGGCCGTACAAATCGGATGATTTAGAGTTAAAAACATCAAATAAATTATTAAAAATTTCTATAAAATCTACCGTCCCTTTAGTGTCCACGAAAAGGGAAGATGTTAAAATCTCGTCACACAATTTGAGAGCATTTGCAACACTCATGCTCATGATTTGTGTTGCCAATTTGACTTTCATCACTTCATTTCTAAAATAAATGTGACGAGGGGTGATTTTGTTAGCAAAATTCAGTCCAACATTTTTTTGAAGCTTAACTAAATTTTCTAATAACTGCCAGCGAATTTTCCTTCCACTCCCGTCAAATAATTGTCTTTTAGATTCAAATGAATTTCTTACTAATTTAATCATGTGACAAGGGTCAAACATAATTGCAACATCTAAATCACATTCCGGGTGTCTGAATGTTGTTTTAAGTTGTGATGGTTGTTTAAGATCACAACCTAATAAATTAGCTGCATTTATATTAGATGCACAGCCGTCAAATGTTATCGCTACAATGTCAACTCCCACACGGTAGCATTCACTTAGACATGTTTTCAGTAAATTTGCCCGAGTTTCAGCCGACAGTCCGTTAACAAGAAAATATGCTACTGGGATTTTCCAACTTTCGTTCATACATACTAATATAAAAACATATGCCTGAGTCGCTATTTCACACGATTTTGCTGATCCAGCACCAAAGTCCACGACACCTGCAGTCTTTTTTCCTGTCCACGTAGTTTGGTGACGAAGAGCCATCTCGTCTGCAATTAACGTGCACAATATTCGCTGGCCACTGTGATTATATTTCTTTTCTAAAACATCTAAGGCTTGTTTATTAAACCCAGGATCACCCGAACTGTTTTCGTACCACTTCCCTATGACACGAGGATGTGGTAAAGATCCATTAAATATCTGTCTTACATATTTGTAGGCAGCTACGGAATAATAGTGCAGGGTGACTGCAAATTTTCTTAACGCTGGTGTATATTTTTGGCGATAGCCCTTAATCTTGCTCTTTTGAGTCAGTCTATTTATAAATTCAACTGTTTCGGCTTTAAGATTCAGTTCATTGATCTGGTCAATAGAAAAAAAATTTTTTTTTTGGAGCTCAGAAACTAATTGTTTTAAGTTATTGCATTTTTCTTTTAGCCTTTTACTTTTTCTTACTAAATTATAATTTTTAAACTGTAACTTGCGTTTTTCTAAAGAAAGTTTACTAATCTTTTTCTTCAAAATAGCTTTCCTTGGCGTTTCAAAAATTGAACCTTCTTCTGACACTTGAACATGTTCCAAACTTGTTGGTGATGAAATAATATTTTGTGCTTCTTGCTAAAAAAAATATATAAAACAATCCGGTTATTTCATGAAAACCAATACTTTGAAATAATGTGTTTAAAAATGACGTATAATTTTACCATAATAATAGGAACTGCAGTCTTTTTTATTCTTCGATAATTTTTCTTCGTCACATATATATCGCTAGCTGAGAAATGCTTTGAGCAAACTTTAGTATAGGGCGTTGGTAGCCAATCGTTTTCACGTCTTTGAACCCTTATTATGTTAAGCCACTTTTCTTTTATTAGCCCATCTCTAGGCAATCTAAAATAAAAAGGAAAACGATAATTAATATTCATAACATAACAAGTACATATTATATTCAAACAATATTATAAATTCTATAAATAAAAAAACACTAGTGTAATAGTATCCCAACCTCCCCTAACGGCACGTGACTATAACTTCATGCGCCGGCCGCCATTAGACGACGTCGTCGAATAAAATGAAATAAAAAATAGGTAGTTTTGTGAACTTACGCATGAAATGACACATTTTTGTCTCTAACTTTTGGGGTATAATTTGTACATCCTCTGAAAACACACGACGGCATGTTTTCTTTATGTTTTGCACAGGTTTACACACACGATATAATATTAATAACAAACGTAGCGTCGCGCGACAGGTTGGTGCGTAACTAAGCGCAATGTGGCCAATTGGCTTCATTTCATGTTGTCATTTTAGAGTGCGGACAACGTATCTATAGTTTATATATCATTGCTCAGCAGACAATTAGCACGCGAGAACAGTCGCATGTTGTTTTCACAACATAACAGCTTCACGTTATTACTCTGTGAATAGATGATAATTATTATTTGGCAGAGTGCTTTAACATCAATGTTAGATTAATTTCATGTGTATTAATTATGCTTAAGGGATAATTAATAATTGATAATTCAGTCGCGCCCAAAGACTACAATTACTAGATAGATAGGTGATAAATTCTTGTGTATTTAAAAAAAAACTAGATAACGATATTGAGCAATTTGCGCTGAAAAAAAGTGAATTTTCTGTTTTTAGTCCGCGAAATTGATAGGGACCCTTAATTGGAGTGTTTAAAATCATAGACGTATCGATTTTATAAATTAATCGAAATTTGGTTTGAAAACTTTTACTATTTAGACAAAATAACAGGCCAGGCATATTCTTCTTTCAAATATTTACCCTCTGATAGTAACGATCGCCTCCTCGATGGTGTGAGCTAGCCGGGAATCTTCGTCCAACGCGTTGCGGGTTACCCTGAGTTGCCACACTTGCCACGGACGTATATATATAACGATCGCCTCCTCGATGGTGTGAGCTAGCCGGGAATCTTCCTCCAACGCGTTGCGGGTTACCCTGAGTTGCCACACTTGCCACGGACGTATATATATAACGATCGCCTCCTCGATGGTGTGAGCTAGCCGGGAATCTTCCTCCAACGCGTTGCGGGTTACCCTGAGTTGCCACACTTGCCACGGACGTATATATAACCCGATGCGTCCCCGTCATTTCAAATTAACAAAAAAATAACCGGCCAAGTGCGTGTCGTACCACGCACAATGAAGGGTTCCGTAGTTGGAATGAATTTATCCCAAGTACAACATAACATTGTAGTTGAAAATCATGTTCTCCCATACCTTGCAACTGCAAATGTATGTTTGTCGTCTGAACCGAATAATTGTTTTCACAAACCAGCAATATTTTTGAAAGACCTATCCACCATGGGATAGAGGAGAAAAAAAAACATCCCCACTTTAAGTGTACCTACTACTGGAGGTACCCTAAAAAAATGTTTTTAATTATTTTATTTTACCACTTTGTCGGCGTGATTAATAATAATTATGTATATTCATGCCAAATTATAGCTTTCTAGTACTAAGTGTCCGAGCTAAGCTGCGGACGGATGGGCAGATGGACAAGGCGAAACTATAAGGGTTCCTTGTTGACTACGGAACCCTAAAAACGACTACAGGCGTGCTTCGTACTCTAGGGTTTTCACTTTGTACTTACTTCAACGTGTTTTTGTATTTATTATTTACCTAAATATACAGTGCACACAAGACGCGCTGTAACAGATATTCTGGCTTACATAACAAATATACAGTGCACACAAGACGCGTTGTAACAGATATTCATCAGCAGTAGACAGTGTACTAATTACACGTAGACTGAGTCAATTAATGCACCAAATGAATACTAGAGTAGATGTAGATAATATGATAACTCACTGGTACCTGGTATGCTAGGTAGCAGGTGCAACATACGGACGGACATACATACAGGGTGTGCCATGAATTTGTTAAGTACGAAGACAAGCCGGGCGGGGCGTGGGGAGGGGTCTTACCGCTAGCTCGTTTCTCGGAAATTTAGTCGCAATGGATCGCTTCATGGGACCGCAGCGTGCTTTTTGTGTAAAACAATTTTATTTTAAACAATAGTTCGCTCATTACTGTGAGACGCTTATTTCGCATTGAATACGATTTACACGACTTGAATCAATGTCCAAGTGGTCCTTTGATAAAGAAATGGGTGAAGAAGTTCGAAGAGACGGGATCGACACTAAATGTGAAGCAAACCGGCGGCCCACGGACTTCTCGAAGCGAAGAGAACGTGCAGAAAGTTTCTGCTTCAGTTCGACGTGATCCAGATTTATCGTCGCGCAAACGTTCGGCTGAATTAGGATTATCCCGCATATCTTTTCTTGGCACCACAACTACTGAAATTTGCTGGCTACAATCGTAACACGTGGTTTCAGCAAGATGGAGCCACCTGTCACACATCTAACGAGTCCCTGCCGGGGTGGTCAAAGAAATGTTTCCGGAAAAGCTGATTTTAAGGAGAGGCGACATCCAGATTTGTCCTTCGCAGACTTATTTTTGTGGGGTTATTTAAAGAACAGTGTCTACAACAATAAATCAAAGACACTGACACAACTGAAAGAAAAAATCAGAGAAGAAATGTCTGCGATCTCACGGTCTCTTTGCCGACGAGTGTTCGAAAATTTCAGTACTCGCTTAGAAGAATGCAAAAATCGAAACGGTGGTCATTTAGAGATGATGTTATTTAAAAAAAGTAAATTACAATGGATAAGCTATCTAATAAATAAATATTTTTCATTATATGTCAATTCGTTTTTAGGGTTCCGTACCCAAAGGGTAAAAACGGAACCCTATTACTAAGACTTCGCTGTCCGTCCGTCCGTCTGTCTGTCACCAGGCTGTATCTCATGAACCGTGATAGCTAGACAGTTGAAATTTTCACAGATGATGTATTTCGGTTGCCGCTATAACAACAAATACTAAAAACAAAATAAAATAAATATTTAAGGGGGGCTCCCATACAACAAACGTGTTTTTTTCGGCGTTTTTGCCTTGTTTGCTCGATATCTGTCACCAGGCTGTATCTCAAGAACCGCGGTAGCTAGACAGTTGAAATTTTCACAAATTATGTATTTCTGTTGCCGCTATAACAACAAATACTAAAAACAAAATAAAATAAACATTTAAGGGGGGCTCCCATACAATAAACGCGATTTTTTTGCTCTTTTTTGCTCGATATCAATAATGGCAACAGGTAGGCACTTGAAATATTCACAAAATACTCAGTTGTATTTTTACTTTAATAATAAATAATAAAATTAAAATAAATATTTAAGGGGGGCTCCCATACAACAAACGTGTTTTTTCCGGCGTTTTTGCCTTGTGGTACGGAACCCTTCATGTGCGAGTCCGACTCGCACTTGGCCAGTTTTTTTATATGATTTTTTCAAATGTTAACGAATTCATGGCCCATCCTGTATAATGTATAACAACCGACTAACGAGACGTTGCTCGCAATAGAACCCGTCGTACTTTTCATACAAACGCTCGTGCGTGATTATGTCGTTATAAGACATCTATCTTTGATTTTTTTGAATTAATAGATATCTTGTGCAGCATATCTAGGCTTCTATCGAAGCAAAAATAAAAAAAAAATAAAAAACAAATTCAGTGTGAGCCTCCAAAAATCAGCTTTTTTGCACAAATTTTACCTGAACTTTGGCCGTTCATAATCTATACTAATATTATAAAGCTGCAGAGTTTGTTTGTTTGTTTGTTTGAACGCGCTAATCTCTGGAACTACTGGTCCGATTTGAATGATTATTTTAGTGTTGGGTAGTCCATTTATCGAGGAAGGCTATAGGCTATATTTTTTTTCTTCAAAATTAGGGATCCGTAATAAAATTGCTATTTTGTAACACAAGGTGTAAAATCGAGAACCTATTTTTGCGTGCGCTGCAAAAACTATTGACAATAGAACAAAATAATGTACTACGGGTTTGTAGAGCCCATTAAGACCTACAAAAAAGTGCGCGAGAACATATATCTAGCTATCATGGTTTAATCACAATAACCGATTTTGTGTTCAAAATAATTATTAAATCGTCTGAAGAAAAAAAAACTACGTTAAATATGTATCGTAATATTAATCTTTATCGAAATTAAGCATTATGTTATCAAGAGTATTTATGGGTAGTTCTTCGAAATTTGATTCTTTGACTGATCCATATGGCCAAAATTTAATTTCACTTTCAGCTCTGTAACACATGTTCATATGAAAATAGGTATACCAAATAACATATATTTGAATGAGGGACTCGTTTTTATAAAGTAGCTTTCAAGATATTAATTTTGTGCCCAGATGAATCAGAATGTGTTACATATTAATCAGAAACAGAAATAAAAAGTAATAAATACACCGTTAGTTATGAATGTAAATTCTAAACAATAATTATTAATTCTTAAATAGGACTAAGACATATCAAAAGTATCATATTTAGAACAAGATTATACTCCTGTCATTTTTTTATTATTCAAAAGGTTATAGCTAAGTAAATAATAATAAATAAGATTAAAACTACTGACTTGTACACGGTAAAAAATTGGACAAGGAGAATTACGCAACAAAAGCGCTCCTATCGTGCTGGAGAGGGGAAAACTAATTTATTTTATTATTCATATGGGGTTTTGACCATACGAATCAGGCACAGATGAATCAGGATTTTGCCTACAATCATGCATAACTCATCGTACATACAGACTTCATTATTTTCATTTTTCTACACGAATCTATAACCCAAAAGCATCACACGAAACACAGATTGAAGTTTTAAAACAATAAAATAAATTTTATAAAGTTGGCATTGTAATCAGGATGCCACCTGAACTAAACACAGATGAATCAGGTATTTTCCTTCGTAACACCGGGATCTAAGCCAACCAGCCTCACGTCCACCTTCTAGGTCGTCCGTTGCACGGCTGGCTTCCCCCCGCGCTGGAAGCCAGACTCTCATTATTATTACCCGACCAAGTACGGTCAAGCGCAGCTTACGCCACATTAATCAGTATTATACGCCGGACACTTCTTTTTTACTTATTTATAAACAGACTAACGTAGTTATAACTAATACACATTTTTTTTGTAAGAGGACAATTCATTTCCTTTCGATATAATTATAATTTATATTGATGTATCAATGGGAAAATGCGACATCGACCATTTTGTTCCGGAAAATGGCAAACGGACGCGCTATATGAATCAGAAGAACGACCTTCAAATATTTTTATTTTGTACCTAGACAGCAATTATTTAAAAAAAATCATTTGTCCCAGTAAGGGATAAAGCTAAACTGTACAAAAAAATATATTACATGCCGTTTTTTTAGTTGGTTACAGAAATATACCCACAGACATCGAAAATTTTGTCCCTGAAGAATTACCCTTATGAAGAAGTAAAATACTTTTTGTTTCATCTCAATCGGATATTTCGTTTAAAAGTTATCACGTGTGTAAGATGTTAAGAGTTGGTACCTATTAAGGAGTTATGGGCCATAGAGTTTTTTATCTATACTAATAATAAAGCTGAAGAGTTTGTTTGTTTGAACGCGATAATCTCTTTAACTACCGGTCAGATTTGAATTCTTTTTGCATTTGATAGCCCAATTCTTGAGGCAGGCTATAGGCTATTTAACATCACGCTATGACCCTTAGGAGCCGAGCAAAAAGAAAAAAACTCAGAGTGAACGGTAAGCGAATACGAAGTGTTGCGACGCGACGGGGTGGGGGTACAAGAAATTTCACGCGGACGAAGTCGCGGGCAGAAGCTAGTGTACTCATAAATAAAAAAAAAAGAAATCATTTCGATAGAAGCCTTGCACATGTAATGGAAATTCTAAATGATAATTCTTCCAAAAAAATTTTTTACAAAAACTTGTGAGGCTTATTCAAAAACACGTATTTCCTGGAACAATTTTTAGGAAATTTTCGAACACTATTTTGCGTTCTCACTACTCGACGACTCAACCGAGTAGTATTTACCGAATGACAACCGAGCGTTCAGACGCTATCTCTTTCTTTTCGCTTTGCTTCTTTTTACCGACTTCAAAAAAAAAAGGAGGTTATCAATTCGATACGTATGTATGTAATATTATTGGAATTGCATTATATTCACATATGATGATCTATTAGGGCTTCCAAACAAATATACAAAATTTCATAGACGTATGTATGTATGTATGTATGTATGTATGTATGTATGTATGTATGTATGTATGTATGTTTGTCCACGCATATCTCCGGAACTATTAATCGGATCGTGACCATTTTTTTTTTATTGGCTTACATTTTCTTCAACTTAGGGAACAGTGCAAGTTTCATCAAGATCGATTCAGTAATTTTCAAGATATGGACTAATACGTGTAAGTGTGACGGCCTGGCTTATTGATAAGAGCTACGGGTGTAGTATCAAAGGGAAAACATCTCAAAACCTTGGTCAAATACTAGTGCAAAAACTAAAAATTACGAAATAAAAAGTAATTTAAAAAAATTAAACCGACTTCAAAAAGAAATTAACTCAAAATTATGAAATAACTTTAATTTCGGAAGTCGGTGGCATAAAACTAAAATACAGATCCCAAGACACCGACTTCCGAAATTAAAGTTATTTCATAATTTTGAGTTAATTTCTTTTTGAAGTCGGTTTAATTTTTTTAAATTACTTTTTTACCGACTTCAAAAAAAGGAGGTTATCAATTCGATACGTATGTATGTAATATTATTGGAATTGCATTATATTCACATATGACAATCTATTTGGGCTTCCAAACAAATATACAAAATTTTATAGACGTATGTATGTGTATGTATGTATTTATGTATGTATGTATGTTTGTCCACGCATATCTCCGTAACTATTAATCGGATCGTGACCATTCTTTTTTTATTGGCTTACATTTACTTCAACTTAGGGAACAGTGCAAGTTTCATCAAAATCGATTCAGTAATTTTCAAGATATGGACTAAGACGTGAAAGTGTGACGGCCTGGCTTATTGATACGAGCTACGGGTGTAGTGTCAAAGCGAAAACATCTCAAAACCTTGGTCAAATTCTAGTGCAACAACTAAAAATTACCAAATAAAAAGTAATTTAAAAAAATTAAACCGACTTCAAAAAGAAATGAACTCAAAATTATGAAATAACTTTAATTTCGGAAGTCGGTGGTAAAAAACTAAAATACAGATCCCAAGACACCGACTTCCGAAATTAAAGTTATTTCATAATTTTGAGTTCATTTCTTTTTGAAGTCGGTTTAATTTTTTTAAATTACTTTTTTCAAACATTGCGTTGGATGAAACAACAAGCTTTTCGACCGTGCTCGCGTTGACGATAGACGCGCCGGGAAGGGCCCTCTTATATTTAGCCCGCGCCGCGTGTCGCCACGCGTGGGTAAGCTATCGGTTACATACATTTAGTATAGGATTGATTACATTAGTCCCGCCCCGCGTGTCGCCACGCCACGCACTAAATGTATGTAACCGATAGCTTACCCACGCGTGGCGACACGCGGCGCGGGCTAAATATAATTGCGGCTTTAACGTAGAGAGATTTGGATATGTTTTTTTAATCAACATAATAAATATATACACCGTAGAGGGGTACATGGCTAAATAATAACAGCCGCACAGGTCGATCGAACAGGTTAAGCTACTCTTGCCGCGGTTGGTCTGTGGATGGGTGACCATCTTTACATACCGTAACCCCTCCGTGCCTGGGAAAGCACGTTAAGCCGTTGATCCCTGTTGTCATTCGTGGATCTTTGACAGTCGTTACGGGTAGTCAGAAGCCCGAAAGGCTTACCAAGGGGTATGGTATTACCCAGTAACTGGGTTGTTGAGTTCACATAGGCAGTCGCTCCATGTAAAATACTGGTATTCAACTGCATCCAGTTAAACTGGAAGCCGACCCCAACATAGTTGGGAAAAGGCTAGGCAGATGATGATTTTTTTTTTATTTGATGTTTGATGATTATTTGTTAGTTTTAAAGTTAGAATAGAATAGGATAGAATAAAATAGAATAGAATTTATTTATTTGTAAGAATGTAGTTTTACATAGTATGGTGTTAAATATTTTTTAAGTTCTATACACTCTACCATAACATATGGTGTACCTACAAATATTCAAATGTCATTTTATATAACTAAGTACAATTAATTATAAGATTTAATGATTAAAAAGTCCAATATGTTTTTTTTTTTTCCGGTTCCGGTAATCAAACAGTATAGACGTTATAAAGTGCTCTCGGAAAGAAAAAATACAAACCTCAGTTTAAACTAAGTGGAAAGTGAAGGGTCCTACTTAGATGGACTAAAGAAGTGTGATCACATCATAAACTTAGTGTTCTGTGCTAAAACTTTAACAATTCACTGTGAAAAATCCAGTAAACATAACCTAAAAGTGTCAAGTGTCATAGACTATCAACACCACATAGATAGACCGTACACCAAACTACCAACAAAATAAAACTTAATAGTCTAGTGTTGCAAGACGGTCATTAAAAATAAAAGTAACTGACAGAGTTGCAGCGTAACCAACCTAACAGGAAAAAACACGTTCCGTTTCTGGCATCAATTGAACGTTTAGTTATTGCATTGTAATATAATATAATAAAAAAAACAAACTAAATTATGTCGGAAGAAAATATATCAATCTCAACATTATATGCCATGATGAAACAAGAAATGGAAAAACAAGCAGCTCTAATTACTGCTAATACGGATAAAATCATGATGTCTATAGACGAGAAAATCAAACCGCTAATTGAAGAAAACAAAATACTGAAATTGGAAATCGAAGTTCTCAACATGAAAGTTAATTCATTAGAAAATATAAATAAAAGAAACAATATCATAATACATGGATTAAAAGGAAAAGACAACAATTATGCAGAGTTATCCAAAAGCATCACAGAATTATTTAAAAAATTGGATGTGAAAATTGAGAACTATGACATCAACAAAATGCATAGAATTGGTAAACAAAGGCCAGACAAAATAAGACCTGTACTAATTTCCTTTACAACCTACAACAAAAAAGTCGAGGTACTAAAAAACAAGAAGAAAATGCCTGAGAACACTTACATCACAGAAGATTTTTCCAAAGAGACACTACTGAAACGAAAAGAACTGCAACCACAACTCGAGCAAGAGAGAGAAAAAGGAAATAAAGCTTATGTCAAGAATAATACAGTAGTAGTAAAACAAGAAAACGAGAAAAGGAAAAGAGACATTTCAACATCGCCTACTACAACACCACAACAACAAAAAGACAGTGGAAGAACTGTAATAGCTCCTGCAAAACTACAAAGAACGGATCCATTTGCGTATATGAGAAACAGATCTCCGTCTCTATCTAATAAAAATACTACTAACGCATAGGATCCACTAGACATCGGTAACCGAAGAAGAAAAACAACAACCACAACAAACAACACAACCATAATAAATAAAAATCTCCCCAACCCGGTTGGTCACCGTGGGGTCAGAGACCAAAACCGACCAGATATACTGGAAGAAAATTCACACAACAGAAATAAAAAAATAAATTATTGCATAGCAACATTAAATACAAGAACATTAAAAACACAAGATAGATTATACGAATTAGACAGTGCACTACAAAATATTAAATGGGATATTATAGGTTTATCTGAGATAAGAAGGTCAGGCGAACAAATAGAAGAACACGATGATTATATATTATATTTCAAAAATGAAATTGCAGGACGATATGGTGTTGGCTTCCTTGTGAAGAAATACCTCAAAAATAATATCCTTGAATTCATTGGAATCTCAGACCGAATATCAGTTCTGAACATTGAGTTACCTGAATATAAACACCCCATTTCAATAGTGCAAGTTTATGCTCCAACAGAAAATGCAGAAGAAGAAACAAAAGACATATTTTATAATAAACTGAGACAAGTCATGGAAAACACACACAAAACAGTCATTGTAATCGGAGATCTAAATGCCACAATAGGAAATCGAACAACCAACGAGAACAATTATTTGGGACCTTAAACATCTGGAAAGCGGAACAACAACGGGCGGAGGTTAATAGATTTTGCACAAGAGCACAATCTTAATGTTATGAACAGCTATTTCAACAAAAAACCTAGTCGGAAATGGACATGGTTGTCGCCAAACGGATAAGTCAAAAATGAAATAGATTTTATAATTACGAACAAACCCAAATTGTTCCTAGATGTAGATGTCATAAACCAGCTCAACTTCAACACCGACCATCGCATAGTTCGCGGAATATTGACTGTGTCCCATACGAAACACTCACGCAAGCACTTACGAAATAATAAACAACCTATTAAACTACCCTTACCAGATACTATTTTAGACCCCATAAAACATGCTCTACAAGACAAACTCCACCAAACTCATACTATACATGAAAAATACGATATCTTAGAAAATGAACTACAACAAATTGAAAACAGTACGCAATCAACTAAAGCGTCAAAAGATAAAATCGGAAATGAAGCGAGGGATTTAATAGAAAGGAGACAAATTTTGAGACGGCAAAAACCAATTGACAGGATAGAAATAACTAAGATAAGTAAGAAGATCAACGAAAGCATTAGAAATCATAGAAAGCAAACAAGACAAGATCGAATTATCTTTCACATAAAATCTACTGGAGGAGTCAAGAAAGCATGGAAGGAGTTACAAGAATATACAAATTGGATACCAGAAATGAATAAGCAGGAAAACCGAAAGAATAAAACGGAAAGATCCGAAATATTGGAAGCAGCAACAGATTTCTATCGAAACCTTTACAACGACGACGAAGAAGCCACATCATCATTTACATGTCTAAACCAAATAGAAGACGAAGACGAGATCCCAGAAATAATGGAAAGTGAAATATTGAAAGCCATCCAATCACAAAAAAGTGGGAAAACGCCAGGTGAAGATAGAATCTCGAATGAACTTTTGAATGGGTCCTCAGATATTTTACTCGATACTGTGCACGACATATTTAATGATATCCTCAGACAAGAAGAAACGCCAAAACAATGGACTACGTCAACAATTACATTGCTCCACAAAAAGGGAAGACTGGTTGACATTAACAACTATAGACCCATAAGTCTCATGTCCAACCTCTATAAAATATTTTCAAAAATTATTCTCGGTCGAATTACAAACACTTTAGATGAAAATCAACCAAAAGAACAAGCAGGATTCCGCAGCGGTTTCTCGACTATAGATCATATTTTTACGATTAAACAAATTACCGAGAAGTACAGAGAATATGGATTACCTTACTATCTAGCGTTTGTAGACTTTCATAAGGCATTTGACTCACTAAAACACAACAAGATTTGGGAAGCGCTAGCTAATCAAGGAGTACACAGAAAATATATTCGGATTATAAGGAACATCTACAAAAACATGACCGCGAAAATTAAAACGGAAAGACTAGGTGAACTATTCCCCATTAAAAAAGGCGTCAGGCAAAGTGATTCCTTATCGCCTAAATTATTCTCAGCAGCTTTAGAACTAGTGTTTCGGAACCTAGAATGGTCAACTTACGGTATAAGGGTAAATGGAGTAATGCTGAATCACCTTCGATTTGCGGACGACCTTATAATAATCTCTGATAACCCAGATCAACTACAAACTATGCTCAGACAACTTGTAGATGAAAGTCAAAAAGTAGGCCTGAAGATGAATCTTACGAAAACTAAATTGATGACGAATCATTCGAAACCACCCATACGAGTCAACAACGACCTAATTGAGTTTGTAGATGAATACACGTACTTGGGACAGATCATATCTCCTACAAACGATACATCTAAAGAAGTTCACAACAGGGTAAACATAGCATGGCAGCGATACTGGTCCCTAAAAGAAGTCACAAAAAATAAATCTATACCACTAGCGTTAAAAAGCAAAGTATTTAACTCGTGTATACTTCCGATCATGACTTACGGTTGCCAAACATGGGCTTTAACTAAGCGGAACACTAAGACATTACAAACGTGCCAACACAACATGGAAAGAAGTATGCTTAATGTTAAGAGACAGGACAAACTAAGCCTTGAATATATTAGAAAGAAAACTAAAATAGCAGATGTATCATACAAGATAAAAAAGCTGAAATGGAAATGGGCGGGTCACCTTATCAGAGACAAAAAGGAGAAATGGGCTAAATTAGTAGCCGAATGGTACCCAAGAGAAGGCAAAAGGAAGAAAGGACGCCCGATACGTTGGTGGGATGACGACCTTAAGGTGACAGCTGGGCCAATGTGGAAGAGGGAAACCCATGACCGGGAACTATGGAAGAATATGGGGGAGGCCTATGCTAAGGCAAAACAATCTTCGGAAACCGATGTCTGAAGAGGAGCTAAAAGAGAGGAATTATATTTTTCTTTTTTAACTATGTATTTATTATAATTATGTAACTAGTGTAAGATTGTTAATAAAGGCTATTATTATTATTATTATCTCCTTTATTCAATTAAATTCTTATAAATTATATATTTATTTTTCCACTTACATAAACCATTACAGGACATAACCAAATGCGGTAAATGCGCTTATCCTAACATAAACATACTAAAATCTATAACTTATTATAAATAATGCATTCCTTGTGAATTCACTCAGAGAACAACAGAATAAGTCAGTCTCACTCGCTATGAGGTATAAAGAAATATAAAAACATTTAAAAATATAAAAAATAGTAGCCCACCGGTATCGGGAACAGGGTCCAAGCTACCGGCGGTCAGGGCTCCAGAGAGAGGAACTTCCTAACTATTCGGGCCGTGTCCAGAAGTACCGCTTTCTGGATCAAGCCCTTGATCCAGCTGCCCAACGAGAGCCTCCTCAGGTGTTTGTCGAGGCTCTTGGCTATTAGACCATTGGCTGTCACAACTATCGGCACAATGATCGCTGAGTCCACATCCCACATGTCGACAACCTCGTGAGCCAAGTCAAGATACTTGATTTGTTTATCTTTCTCGGCTTTTACGAGGTTCCTATCATGCAGGACGGTTATGTCAACAATCATTGCGCGCCGCTCTGATCGATCCACCACAACAAAACGGATGTGAACATGATAGTAACCGTGTTGTACACCTAGGTACCACCAGGTACAGTTAACAGCAAAAGTAGATGATCAAAATCAGAAATTCAATACTAATGAACGGAGTTCGCGTCAGAACTCTGCCACACACCCACACAGTCTCTGCACACAGCTCAACAACAACAACAACAGCAACAGCTCTGCCATACAGTTCTGACGCGAACTCTGTTAATTAGTATTGAATTTCTGATTTTGATCATCAACTTTTGCTGTTGACTGTACACTACAAACAAAACGGATGTGAACATGATAGTAACCGTGTTGTACACCTAGGTACCACCAGGTACACTACAAACAAAACGGATGTGAACATGATAGTAACCGTGTTGTACACCTAGGTACCACCAGGTACACTACAAACAAAACGGATGTGAACATGATAGTAACCGTGTTGTACACCTAGGTACCACCAGGTACACTACAAACAAAACGGATGTGAACATGATAGTAACCGTGTTGTACACCTAGGTACCACCAGGTACACTACAAACAAAACGGAATTGCGTTATTTAAGGAGTAGAGGCGTTTCATTGCTTTTTCACGAATCATGGGACAGCACAGGATTCAGGGGACAGAGGACAGTCAGGACGGAGGCAGTCACAATGTCCCGAGCTCGGCAAATAGCTCCCGCGAATTATGAACGACTTAAGGGACTTACATGACTAGCGCGGTCACTGTCGGACTGCATAGACAAGAAACAGAAGTGCGATGACACAACGCTGGTATTTTTTTGCAAAATATGAAACAATTATTTAATTACAAAAAATCTATTGTTTAGACCAAAAAATTAATACACTAGTATTTTAGTATGCTGCTTGTAGAATAATCTGACAAAAATGTATTTATGGTAAAAAGAAGGTTTTTATTGTAAAAAGAAAGTTTTTAAAGGCACCGTTCGTTGCGCGACTTGCGGTGCCTTTGTGTCGCGCGCGATTTTATCGCGTGTCGCGCCTGTTTGAAGGAGCCTTTAGAATATGACCGCGGAGCACTTTCTAAAGCGTGTCCTTTCAGGTCCCACATGAATATTCCACGCAGATAATTTACTCTAACCCAAAATGCTAAGATGAGCTGAAACAGCGCTCCAAGTAGCAGCGCAGCCTATGTCGCGCCCAAGCCGCACGCGCCGCGCGCGCCAGTTACTCAAGTAATTTACAAAAAAGCAAATTTTTTATTTTTTAAACCCACGACGGTTAAATGTAAGAAAGAAAGAAAGAAAGAAAGATATTTATTTTGCAAATATGGGTACAAAACACGGTGACATGAAAAAATATAATTGGGAAAAGCCATATTTAACCACAAGGCATGCAAAAGTACATAATATACTAGAGATGCTAAAAGTACTACAGATAAGCAATGTCACTAAAAAGATTGAATACCTATAATTACAATTTAATTATGAAACAAATACTTCAATAGTTATTTATGTTATACACAATTCTCTTGCAGTCAACAATTTCATATAGGAATTAAATAAAGATTAATAAAATAAAAATTAAATGTCATATTTTTCTAATTTCTAATCATTATAAAAAGTACTCATGAAATACCTTTTTCCATTAAAAATTCCGTCACACTATAATATGCTTTGTCTACTAAAAAACATCGAAGTTTTTTTTTAAATAACGTCAATTTTAGTTCTTTCCAACTCCGCGGTAATTTATTATAAATGACAGGCGCCATGTAGCAGACACTTTTGCGCATTAAAGTCGTTCTCGTACTAGGAAGACATAGGCTACTATTGTCACGCCTATTTCGTGGAAATATGTCAGCTATGCGGTCAAAACGATCAGGATTCAGCTTTACAAACACTGCCATTTCTAAAATATATAAGCATGGTAAAGTTAATATTTTATACTGTTTAAAATATGGTACGCAGCTATCAGTAGTTTGCAGTTTTAAAAAGGACCGTATACATCTTTTCTGTGCTTTGAATGCAGTTTCTCTTTCGGTGGAGTTGCCCCAAAAGATAACACCGTAGCGTAGGTGGCATTCGACCAGACCGTAGTATGCTGTCAGGAGTGCGTCTATATTTACAATAGACGACAAAGTATATAAAGCGTAAGCGGATGTGCTTAGTTTTTTGCAAAGTGACTCTATGTGTGTTTTCCAACTAAGTTTTTTGTCTATTTCTAGCCCTAGAAATTTAGTACTTACTACATCGTTAACTGTGTCATTATTATATTGCACATGCAGATTACTCTTATCTGGCATGCGTTGGTTAAAATGCATTATCTTTGTTTTGCTTATATTTATTCTTAAGTTATTATCGTCTAGCCATTTTATAATTGATTTTAGAGAAATATTAATGTCACTTTCGTATGTATCTACACTTTTCAAGGGTATTGTCACGGTACTGTCATCTGCAAATAGGGTCAATGGTTGTTCAATGCATTCCGGTAAGTCATTAACATATGATATAAATAGCAAAGGACCCACCACACTCCCCTGCGGTACCCCGTAACTAACTATTCGCTCGTCTGATCTAAATATCTCGTCTTGTTTATTAACTAAATTGATTCTATTCATTTCAGTTATTTGTCGTCTATTATGTAAATAAGTCTGAAACAGGTCTAGAACATTACCCCTTATACCATATGCTTCGAGTTTCTTCAGAAGCGTAGGATGGTGGACATAGTCAAACGCCTGCGTCATGTCACAGAAAATGGCGCAGACTGGGTTTCGTTTGTCTACATTATTAATGACATTCTGTATAAAATCAAAAATCGCCATATTTATTGTTCTGCTTGGTCTAAATCCTTTTTGTTGTTCACACAAAATATTGTTTTTTTCTAAGTAATTGTATAGCTCCTTACAAATAAACTTTTCAAAATTTTTTTAAACAATCGGGATCAGTGCGATTGGCCTATAATTTTCCATTAACTCTCTATTTTCCCTCTTAAATATTGGTTTTATAATGGATGTTTTTAGAGCATTTGGATATATGCCAGCACTTATACTAAGATTAAGTATGTAACTTAACTGTACACATATATCATTAGCTACAGATTTAAAAATCTTTGTGGAGAGACCATCGTAACCTACGCTACTCGTATTTTTCAGTGACATTATTATTTTATATATATCATCTGGTACGCTTGGTGCCATGAACATTGACTCCCTTCTTGTGTCCATTTTCCTACTTGTATTAGATTGGCTGCCGTCCATTTGTTTGTGCTGTATTTTATCAACAAAGTAGCTATTAAATGCATTAGAAATGTTCTTTGGATTTGTTATAATGTTATTACCAACTTTAATTTTATCAATACGCTGGCTAGGAATATTGTGTTTTTTCTGGTTTATAATTTGCCAGGTAGTTTTTGCAATGTTTTTGGCTTTCGTTATTTTGTAATTGTTTTGTGCCTTTTGCGTCAGGTTTATAATTTTTTTATACACTTTGCAATAGTTTTTAAACTTAGTTTTATTGACCTGACTAGGATTTAACCTCAGTTGCCACAGAAGGTGTCTTTTCTTTCTGCTGCATAGTTTAACACCTTTTGACAACCACTTCGTTTTTTTTATCATATTGACTTTTACTCGAGTAAGCGGGAAACACAAGTCATAAAACAGCTTAAAAGTGTCGACAAATGCATTATAGGCTATATTGGGATCATTTGTTTCGTAGATCTCTGAAAAAGAAATATTTTTTATACAGCCTTTGAACTTAGCTATGTTCTCTGTACTATAGTCTCTTTTGCTCGTGTGCCAATAGTTAATAGAACACACTTTTTTTACGGGGCATTGGAGCAACTGCGCTGTGTGATCTGATAGAGCAAACTCTATTACTTCACCTTTACATGACTTATTATAATTGTGCGCAAAATTGTCTATACATGTCTGACTAGCCATGCGCGTCGGCTGTTTAAATGCCAGTTTTAAATTGAAACTTAATAGTAGACATTCAAGCGTAGCAGAAATCTTATTTGACTTTAGTACATCGATGTTAAAATCTCCAGCGATTACAATATTCTTACAGCTACTCTTTGATATCTCTTGTAGAAGTGTCTCAAGCTTATTCAAACATTCATTTAAATTATTTACATTAGGCACTCTATAAATACAAACGACAATCATCTTATAGCAAATAAGCTCAATGGCACAGCACTCAAATAAACCAGGAGATGATAGTTTTGCTATTTTAGGTAGTTCTTTCCATTTGTGCCCGTTTTTAATAAGAATACAAGATCCACCCCTTTTTTTCGCCTTTCTACAGTAATACGCTGCTAAACAATAATTCGGTACATACAACAGGTTCTCCTGGCCTTCCATAATGAAGTGCTCGGTAATGCATACTACATCAACATGTATTTGCTTATCAACCAGCTGAGTAAAAATGTTAAATGGAAAAGGATAAAAAATAATTTGAAAACCCCCGACTTAAAGAATTTATGTAACGGGACTAAAACAGATAAATTCATACGGAAGTCGGGGGACCGTTCTGAGGAACACTTTCTATTCTAACAGGTCACCCGACTGCCATATGAATTTATCTGTTTTAGTCTCGTTACATCAATTCTGGTTTTTAAATTCAAACCCATCACTGAAAACCGCTTCAAAATCGGACCAGTAGTTTTGGAGATAAATGGAAACATTGGTTTGCACACACATCCTCTCACCCTAAACGCATAGGACACAGTCTCCGTACCGTCGCGGGTAAAAAGAAAAGGTAATGAACATGCGAATCCTAATGGACTTGTTACAAACATAAATTATCAAGTATTTTTGTTCTTATTATTTTGTATGATTGATTACAGCTCGTTATTTCGCCTTTGTGGACTGGCACAACTAGAGTATAAAGATATTTTTGAACGGTTTTGTTTAGCATAACCTGTTTGTTATTTATTTAAATTCTATTTCGTGATTTTTATGTTGACTGGTTCCTCATCATTTGAGCCGAAAGACGTCCGCTGCTGGACATAGGCCTCCCCCAAGCACCTCCACTTCGACCGGTTCTGCGCTTCTCGCATCCAACAGGTTCCTGCGGCCTTCACAAGGTCGTCGGAC
This sequence comes from Oligia fasciuncula, assembly GCA_963082905.1. Taxonomy (NCBI): domain Eukaryota; kingdom Metazoa; phylum Arthropoda; class Insecta; order Lepidoptera; family Noctuidae; genus Oligia; species Oligia fasciuncula. Next base: position 18,975,563 of record OY720406.1, on the reverse strand, counting down.
CACCTTGTGGGAGGCCTTCCAACGCTACGTCTTCCGGTACGCGGCCGCCACTCCAGAACCTTTCGGCCCCATCGGCCATCTGTTCTGCGAGCAATGTTCCCTGCCCAGTGCCCACTGGTTCCTACTGAGTACTAACTTGGGTAATCTACATAAATCGGATTTGGGATTATCAGGAAACTATGACTAACCATCAAGTATTCAGAAGTATAGGTATTATTTTGAAAATCTTTTTTGCAAAAAACAATCGATTTCTAGAAAAACACAGTGAAAAAATAAAAAACCCGACTGCGGTAAAAAACCCAAATGGGTCCCGTCTGCTTCCAACTTTTATTTAATTTAAAATGGGCTTGTTTTTAGCTTTTCAGTTTTTTAACTTAAGTTTTTTACCGCAGTCGGGTTTTTTATTTTTTTTATTTCATATTTTGTTTTTCAATGCAAGTCTTTACCCGTTTTAAACAAGCAACTACTTCATCTTAGTCACTTTAAAGGATTAATGCTGTTATTCTGATTATGTACTGTGACATGACACAGGCTTTTGACTACGTTGACCATAACATACTTAGAAACAAACTTGACTCCTATGGTATAAGAGGTAATATTCTGGATTTATTAATGACTTATCTCTCTAATAGAAAACAAAAAACTGCTATAACAGACTTAAATTTAAAGAGGAAGGAAGCAGTCACCTATCTAAAGAACGTACTGTTTACTTTGGCGTACCACAGGGCAGTGTTCTGGGTCCTTTGCTTTTTTAAATTTATATTAATGACCTGCCCAAAGCTATAAATTACCCTATAACCCTATTTGCTGATGATAGCACGGTAACAGTAGCTGGTAATAAACCTGGCCTATATTAAACTGATGTTAATGACGCGTTAATCGGAATAATCTCTTGGCTTAACGACAACAACCTAAAAATTAATTTAAGTAAAACCCAGATTATGCATTTTGGCCACAAAAAATCCAGTACAAAAATGATCGTAAAATTCCAGAATAATGTAATTAATGACGTGGACAGTGCAAAATTCCTGGGTCTTATAATAGATAGCCAGCTTAACTGGAAGAATCATATTGAAACATTATGTAAGAAAATAAGTTGTTCATCCTATGCCTTGTATAAACTTGCCCCAACCGTTAACACGGATGCACTACTCACAGCCTATCATGGTCTTGTTGCATCTGTGTTAAGATACGGCATCATATTTTGGGGTAACTCTACTAATAGAGAAGTCGCGTTTAAGGCGCAAAAGCGCTGTATAAGATCTATGTTTGGGCTTCAGATAACGGACAGTTGTGTACCATATTTCAGAAAGCACAAAATTCTGACGCTACCAGCCTTGTATATATATGAAGCAGCCTTATTTGTAAGATTAAACCCAAAGTTGTTTCCTTACCTATCTGATACTGTACAACGTAACAGGCGAAATGACATGCTACGCGGACGCAGAGCCAAGTCAGCTCTCATGCAGAAAAGCATATTCTGCAGAGCCCCGCAAATTTATAATAAAATTAAAAAGTCAATTAGAGAGTTAGATTTGGTTGGATTTAAGAAGCAATTTAAAGAATTTTTATGTAATAAATGCTACTATAATTTAAATGACTACTTAAATGACACTTTGACATGTAACAATGTAATTCAATGATTAATCCTATTATTTTATTTCTGACTGACATCCCTAATTTGACCTTTTACTATTAATAAAATGTATCAACTTATTTAACATTTGGACGCCCATGTGGTAGAATATTGAAGAGATTTTTTGTGTAAAGTATAATGTATTTTGATATGAATAATAATATTAATGATAAAAAAGATTTTTAACTGTTAAATATTGTACGCCCTGTGGGTATGTTACAGCGATCTTTATATAACTATGATAATATAACTTTCCACCTGTGACAAACAAATAAATGAATTTGAATTTGAATGCTAAGGATTTTGTATTTGGTACAAAATTATCCAACACCCAAGTTCAACGACTATTACTGCTAAACTAATAAAGTTATCTTAACCGCCCCACACTAGGAATCTCTCCTGTATTGTGGGTGCGTTCACAAAGATTTAAATTCACGTACACAAACAGCCAGACCCGGAACAACTACTTGTAGGTCATACAAATATTTGTTCCGTGGTGCCGTTAAATGATAATTGATATACATACTCCTACAAAATTACAGCTTTCTAGTACTAACTCTTTCTCTCTTAGCAAAACCTCGGACAGACAGACAGACAGACAGACGGACGGACATGACGAAACTATAAGGGCTCCTTGTAGGAACTACGGAACCCCAAAAATCAGCCCTTAGTGTTGCTAACCCTAGCGCACAGTTACAAGCTACAGACAGTCAGAAACTGAACCCTTAGTTAGGACTATGCGTCGTTTTGAACCCACTTTTTCAACATTGTTCAACAGTGATGAATTATTTATCCATGAATCCCATGGAAATCAAGGGATTCCCTCAAATTTTATAGGCACACCTATAGCGATTTGGGTATTTTTTATAGTAACTCGTGCATTTGCTTTCGAAAAGCACCATTTGGTGAAGTGGAACTGATGATGAAGACCACAGAGGGCCACCGGAACTACTCAAGCATTTCACGGGTTACGATTCGATTAGGTACTTTAATGTGGTTGCTAAGCAATTTATGCTCGTCACAATGCTTATGGTGAAGTGGAGCTGAGGGTGACTTCTCAGCTCCAGTTCTCCTGGTTCTTACTAGGAGAACTCCTCAACAATTAACGTCCCTGCATCGGGAAAAGCAATATTTTGTAAAAGCTATTGTGAATTAGATACTTAAATGACAAACTGACCCACTAAAAAGTGAATAAAAAGTAATTTAAAAAAATTAAACCGACTTCAAAAAGAAATGAACTCAAAATTATTAAATAACTTTAATTTCGGAAGTCGGTGTCTTGGGATCTGTATTTTAGTTTTAGTTTTTTGCCACCGACTTCCGAAATTCAACAGTGGGAACAGTGCAAGTTTCATCAAAATCGATTCAGTAATTTTCAAGATATGGACTAAGACGTGAAAGTGTGACGGCCTGGCGTATTGATACGAGCTACGGGTGTAGTGTCAAAGGGAAAACATCTCAAAACCTTGGTCAAATTCTAGTGCAAAAACTAAAAATTACGAAATAAAAAGTAATTTAAAAAAATTAAACCGACTTCATAAAGAAATCAACTCAAAATTATGAAATAACTTTAATTTCGGAAGTCGTTGTCTTGGGATCTGTATTTTAGTTTTTTGCAACACACAGATCCCAAGTTATTTCATAATTTTGAGTTGATTTCTTTATGAAGTCGGTTTAATTTTTTTAAATTACTTTTTTTGTAAAAAAGTTTTCACCACACCGAAACAAAATTTTACGGAAAATTAATTGTACACAAATATATAGCCGGTTACTTGGTAGCATTTTCAATATTATTTTCATTTCTTTCTTTCTTTTCTTTTTTTTATAAAAAAAGTTGCCCCACACTAGGAATTAAATTAAAATCACACTAATATTATAAAGGCGAAAGTTTGTGAGTGTGTGTGTGTGTGTGGGGGTGTGTTTATATGTTTGTTACTTCTTCACGCTCAAACGGCTAGACCAATTTTGATAAAATTTTGTATGGAGGGAGCTGACACCCTGGATTAACATATAGGATACTTGTTATCCCGATATTCCCACGGGATCGAAACTTATGCGGGTAAAACCGCGGGGCGTAGCTAGTAGTGTCATAAAAAGTCAATACCTATGTTGTGCTACAAAATTTAATGACAGAAATGAATCGCTGCAAAACCGACTTCATGTAGTCTTGTCCGCCTTACCCCTAGAGTGTAATTTGTAGGCGCGGAGGGGCGAGGCGGCCAGCTGAGGAGTAGGTCTGTGTAACCGTCGCCGCCGCGGTTGTGGCTGCCGCAAGCCGAAGCTGCGGTGGTGAGCGTTAAAAAAACCATCTGCAACGATAAGCTCGCGTGGGACCGCCCAAAACCCGCAGCGCCGGAGCCGTGACAGAAACAATGCTTGCTACAAAATCAAAATATTTTATTTCACATAAGCCTACATGGGCACTTATGAAACGTCAGAAGCTAGGTGCACGGTTCCAATTGGTCGTTTCCTATGGAGAAGAACCGGCAAGAAACTCCACGGTTACTCTTTTTAAAAATAATTGGCTTTTACAACATTTTCAAATTACAGTAGGTATGGGAGGATAGCGTAGGCCTGTCAACAAGTATCAGGTACTTGATAAAATAAAAACTGGTCTACAGATCTAAAGTCTACAAGGCCTACAAAGTCCTCACATTTACAAAACAAGAATCTATCAAAAGGATAAATAAAAAATAAAAACCTAATAAAACCTAGTGATATGATTACCATTACAACCACTAATAAAGAGATGGAAGAAATTTGAATTTTCTGTATATAATGTCAAGTAATAAAGAGATTATGTCAAAAAAGTAAATAAAGTAAAGTAAATAAAAAATGAACATCGTAATTTGAGAGCAGTTAATAGACATTTAAATAGTTAAGCCGTTAATGAGTAGCCAGGGAAGCCACATGTGCAGAAGGAATTATTGCCAAACTACCTTGTCTTCAACATAGTCTTTAATCTTATAATATGCTTTTTTGATAAGGACACGTTTGATGAAGGTTTTGAATTTTCCATCGCTAAGTTCTGTAACCGACTTTGGCAACTTGTTATAAAAACGGACGCCGTTTACAAGAAATGAATTGCTAGTTTTAGTTAATCTACAATTTCATTTTTACTACGTGTATTTATATTGTGGAAATCGCTTCTTATTTTGAAGAGTCCTAAGTTTTTGCGAACATACAAAATACTTTCTAAAATATAAAGAGAAGGCAGAGTTAGTATATCAATTTCATTGAATTTGTTTCTAAGAGACTCGCGAGGACCCATTTGATAGATTGCGCGGATTGCCCTCTTTTGTAAAATGAAAATTGAATCTACGTCAGCTGCCGATCCCCACAGCAGAATACCATAAGACATAATGCTGTGGAAATAAGCAAAGTATACTAACCTAGCTGTGGCTGTATCTGTCAACTGCCTTATTTTTCTTACTGCATATGCAGCTGAACTTAATCTACCTGAGAGAGCTCAAAAAAAATACAACTGAGTATTTTGTGAATATTTCAAGTGCCTACCTGTTGCCATTATTGATATCGAGCAAAAAAGGGCAAAAAAATCGCGTTTGTTGTATGGGAGCCCCCTTTAAATATTTATTTTATTTTGTTTTTAGTAATTGTTGTTATAGCGGCAACAGAAATACATAATTTGTGAAAATTTCAACTGTCTAGCTACCGCGGTTCTTGAGATACAGCCTGGCGACAGACAGACGGCAAAAACGCCGAAAAAAACACGTTTTTTTGTATGGGAGCCCCCCTTAAATATTTATTTTATTTTGTTTTCAGTATTTGTTGTTTTTAGCGGCAACCGAAATACATAATTTGTGAAAATTTCAACTGTCTAGCTACCGCGGTTCTTGAGATACAGCCTGGCGACAGACAGACGGCAAAAACGCCGAAAAAAACACGTTTTTTTGTATGGGAGCCCCCCTTAAATATTTATTTTATTTTGTTTTTAGTATTTGTTGTTATTAGCGGCAACCGAAATACATAATTTGTGAAAATTTCAACTGTCTAGCTACCGCGGTTCTTGAGATACAGCCTGGCGACAGACAGACGGCAAAAACGCCGAAAAAAACACGTTTTTTTGTATGGGAGCCCCCCTTAAATATTTATTTTATTTTGTTTTTAGTATTTGTTGTTATTAGCGGCAACCGAAATACATAATTTGTGAAAATTTCAACTGTCTAGCTACCGCGGTTCTTGAGATACAGCCTGGTGACAGACAGACGGACGTTCGGACGGACGGACGGACGGACAGCGAAGTCTTATTAATAGGGTTCCGTTTTTACCCTTTGGGTACGGAACCCTAAAAAGTATCTATGAAATAATAAAAATTAAACTTTAAAAAAATTAACAATCTTACAAGCTAGAAATAGGAAGTTTCACAAATCCGCTCAAAATAAATCAACAAGCACACAAAAGTCGCAAATAAATGATAAACATTAAAAAAAAAAATTATATCCCATAAGGACTTAACAAAAACCAAACAATAAAATCATTTATTAAATTGAGCATTACGTATTATGTTTCTTCTTTCCTAGATAAACGGAACGTAAAAAATAAGTGCGTCTAAAGTTTAGTCGCTTAACGACGAACGGAGTCTATTGCAGACTAATAATAATATAATAATAATAATAATATTCCACAACTATCACACAACGCCGTCTAGTCTCAAGCTAAGCAGAGCTTGTGTTATGAGTACTAGACAACTGATAAACATACTTATATATTTCTAAATACATACATATATAGATAAATTACACCCAGACACAGAACAAATGATCATGCTCATCACACAAACATTTGTCCTGGGTGGGAATCGAACCCACGACCTCCGGCATAGCAGTCATAGTCACTGACCACTAGACCAACAGGCCAGTCAGTCAGACTATCCCCGTGGAAGACAATATACGTTCCGGCTCCACACTAGTGGGTGGAATCGATAGTAAATGTTGGTTAGTTTCTTAAAGAGAACGGAGTCTATTGCAGACTATCCCCGTGGAAGACAATATACGTTCCGGCTCCACACTAGTGGGTGAAATCGATAGTAAATGTTGGTTAGTTTCTTAAAGAGAACGGAGTCTATTGCAGACTATCCCCGTGGAAGACAATATACGTTCCGGCTCCACACTAGTGGGTGGAATCGATAGTAAATGATGGTTAGTTTCTTAAAGAGAACGGAGTCTATTGCAGACTATCCCCGTGGAAGAAAATATACGTTCCGGCTCCACACTAGTGGGTGGAATCGATAGTAAATGTTGGTTAGTTTCATAAAGAGAACGGAGTCTATTGCAGACTATCCCCGTGGAAGACAATATACGTTCCGGCTCCACACTAGTGGGTGGAATCGATAGTAAATGTTGGTTAGTTTCATAAAGAGAACGGAGTCTATTGCAGACTATCCCCGTGGAAGACAATATACGTTCCGGCTCCACACTAGTGGGTGGAATCGATAGTAAATGTTGGTTAGTTTCATAAAGAGAACGGAGTCTATTGCAGACTATCCCCGTGGAAGACAATATACGTTCCGGCTCCACACTAGTGGGTGGAATCGATAGTAAATGTTGGTTAGTTTCTTAAATATTCATCAATAATATTAAAATAATAACGTTATTTATTCATTTAACAGTGAAATAACAGTATTTATTCTGTTTGGATAATAAATTTTGATAATAACTTGATAATTAGCATAAAGAGTATTATAGAGATAATATTATTTCTAAATTAATTTTAAGAGCGCCGTCAGACGGTGGCGACCCCGTCAAGACCGCGGAAGGTAGGGAGAGCGGCGCACCGCAATACAGGCACCTCTCCCGCCACGTCCTCCAACCCTCAGCTGCGATGCCACTGAGCCCCCCCGCCTCGACAATGCGGGAACCCACCGGGTCGAGTAACCTGACCATTTTTTTTTTTTTTTTTTTTTTTTTTTACGTGGAGAAATGCTCATGCATTCTGCACTACCAGACGGGGAGATAGTGCAGTTATGTGGGACTCTAACCCACTAAAACTCCACGGTGTCCTCCTCTGCCGCTTATGGCGGGAACACGGGCACGCGTTAGCACTCATCCGTGAACCCGCCGCGGCTGTCCGTCACCGGACCCTCCTCCGGGGAGTACTCCCCATCACCGGCGCACCAGAACACATAGCACGCCGTGACCACCCCAGAGACCAAACCAGCACATGGGCGCCAGACGACCCCGTCTCTGCCACCCTTGGTCCCCTTGCGACGGGTCAGGTCATTGGCCCCGCCGCCTGCCAATTTTCGGCCGCAGAGGATAGGGAGAGTGGCCAACGTCATACCAACACTCCTCTTCCCCTGCGGCCCCACCGCGTCCGCCATCGAACGGTGGCGACCCCGTCAAGGCCGCGGAAGGTAGGGAGAGCGGCGCACCGTAATACCGGCACTCCTCTCCCGCCGCGGCCTCCAACCCTCAGCCGCGATGCCTCCGGTACGACATCGCGGCCCGCCTCAGTTGCGATGTCGCCCAAGCGGCACCGCAACCTACATGTTGGCCGCTACGTCGTCGGCTTGTCGGCAAAAGCCCTGACGAGCGGCCCCTCCTCGGGTTCCTCTTCGCTTCACCGTGGGTGTCCAAGCCACGGCTACTGAGCCCCCCCGCCTCGACAATGCGGGAACCCACCGGGGGGGGAGTAACCTGACCAAACCTAACCTCGGGGTGCCCTTCGCTCTCTCTGGTATCCTACGTTGCGCTTTCTGTAAACCAAGGTATCTGGAAACAGTGGTTTCTATGAACAAAGTTTCCGGTAAGAAGTGCTACCTTTGAACAGAGATCTCTGTCAACCGTGCTGTGCTTTTTGTATGTAGTCTATCTTAGGTTCCACACTGCGGTTCTACGGCTAATATAATAATCTATACATATAATAAAACAGTAACGATAGAAAAACTGTACATTGAGAAATTTCGAGAAAAAATAAGTGGCTTTTGTTAGAAAAACGTAACTGATGACAAAAAGTGACTTTTTAGAATTTTTGTCTGTTTGTCTGTTTGTCTGTGTGTATGGTAAGGCTTCACGCCAAAACTACTGGATAGATTGAATTGAAATTCAGCAAAAATGTTCTTTGTAAACCAAGGAAGGCTTTAGGCTACATATTATCACGCCGTATGTTATGGGAGGTAAGCAATATTGATTTTAAAAGGTTTTGGTTCGTAATTGAATGCACAAAATAATTGAATGCCCAAAATGACATGTTATTTATTTAGTTAATAAAAAATTAACCCTGGAAACATAACAATAACGCTATTTTTATAAAGGAGCGGGGCAGTAATATTATAAATTGCAAGGGAACAGCTATTTCAACAATATGTCAACAGGAAATTTAGCGGTATGGTCAGGCGACCGTTTACCGCACTAAATGGTGCGAGTTCAAATCCCGTATTATTATTTTTTTTTAATCGTAAAATTCTTTTTTTTTTAGTTTTTGCATTTTTTATGTGCATTAGGAACGATACTGTTATGAAATCTGAGAACTATACATCCTCCTATCTAATTGTATGGGGAGTTTCACACCAATGTTACTAAACAGATTGATTGGTGGTACAACAAGCTACACTATCATAAAGTCAAGTCAAACTTTTGGTTCTAAGTTATATCTTACCAAGCACATTTGTTGTTTGTGGAGTTGACACTCCAAACGCAACAGCAACAGCGACAAAGGGCGCGTGCTTAAAGATTGCTCTTTAATCGTGTGGGATGAATGCACTATGGTGAACAGAAAAGCAGTAGAGGCAGTAAACAGGACTTTGCAGGACATCCGCAGGAACCAGCAAATGATGGGTGGCGTTACAGTTCTGTTAAGCGGCGATTTCCGACAAACGCTGCCTGTGGTGACGCGAGGAACTAGGGCTGATGAGGTGAATGCTTTGTTGAAATGCTCTTTCTTATGGCCACATATTCATAGGTTGCGTTTAACGATGAATATGAGAGCACAGCTTGGCGGGAATGTACACGCCCAAGAATTTTCTGATGTTCTCTTAAAATTGGGTGAGGGAACGCTACCAGTAGTCGGTGGCCAGGTGGTTCTACCTGAGATACTTGGGAGAGTGGTGTCCACCTTAGAAGATATACAGATTTAGACATCAATAGGATACCGCACCAAGATAATTCTTGGGTGTGTGAACGAGCCATTTTAACACCCAGAAACGACCAACCTTCAGCGATCAATGAATGCATTCTCGCGGTTTTTTTTTTTTTTGAGGGAAATGAAGTGATCTACACTTCAATAAACACTGTTGTCGACCAAGATGAAGCTACACATTACCCCGTAGAGTTTCTCAATTTCCTCAGTGCAAGTGAACTACCAGCGCACACCATTAAGCTAAAGGTCGGTGTCCCAATTATGCTTCTTCGGAATCTCACTCCGCCGAAACTGTGCAATGGGACCCGGCTCAAAGTCGTCTCGCTCCAGAGAAATATCATTGAGGCGGAAATTCTAACGGGTTGTGGTGTCGGCGATGTCGTGTTTATACCACGTATACCACCGATTCCCCACAATTACCCCTTTTTTTTTCGGATGGGAAGTCATCAAATGGCCCCTCCCACCCTGGGTGGAGCGGAAGGGAAAGTCAGACTCTTACTGACTAAAACCCACCTGTGTCCCTTCCTTTGCCCTTTATGTTCCGGGCCAGCGGTAACCCTTTCGGACAATCCCGCTGACCCGGCAGGCTTCGGCCCTATGGGGCCCCTCCTCGATGCTGACATCTCTTTGAGGCGCGCGTGGAACACGTACGCGCCGTCCGGCACGGGCCTGGTCCTGATCGGACGGTAAGCTACCCATTACTCTCCGCCCGCAGGCCCGCGCCTACGGTGGCCGAAAGTCGTCCCGTGGCTCCCAACGCCCGGAGCGTCTCCCGCGGCGGCTGGGACGGGAGGCTCTCTCCCTCATCCGTCCCGCCACTAGCATGACTGCTTCGCAGAAGGAGGTGACTACCTCCCACTCCCTCTCGCCCCGGACCATGGCTTGCACCAGTGCCGGACGCGAGAGGTCGCCGCCCCTGCCGATCAAATCTACGAGGACACGGCGGTGCTCCGCCCAAGCGGGGCAGACCTCCACCGTGTGCTCTATCGTGTCTTCTGGGCGATCCTGGCAATGGTGACACCCGGCCACAATTACCCCTTTCAATTCAAGCGCGTGCAGTTTCCTGTGAGCGTGTGCTTCGCAATGACAATAAATAAGTCACAGGGGCAGACACTGAAGGCTATGGGTGTCGACCTCAGGACGAGCTGCATCTCACACGTACAACTGTACGTCGCTTGCTCCCGTGTCACCAGTCCTGACTCGCTGTATTTACATATTGAATGAGACCGAGGGAAAAACAACGAACGTTGTTTACACAGAAGTGTTACAGTAAATTATAACACTTCTGTTATTGGACGTCTCCTAGATTTCCTTATTAACCTGACGTCTCTTACCAGTAAATTAACTACATAACTTTCAAATTTTGAGTTTACTAAGCCAAATAGTTTTTGAGGGATCTAAACTATAGTACAGTATGAGACACATCTTTTGAGTGTTTCTGTAAATCAACAAACTATCACTAATTTATTTTGGAAAATGGAACACCTGATGCAGAACCGCAACAGATCAGCTAAAGTATAAGAAATATAAAAATGGTGCCATAGCAAAAAATATTCCACGTGAAGAGCATTTTCTGCTGTGAGAATAAATTTGAAGATCTGGAACACCTGTTGTGGAACTCCAAAGCCCAGCGACACTATAACATATAGGAATGACGTCTTATCAAAAGTTGTTTAGTCTAATGGGCATTTACTGTTGACTTACAAAAATGAAAGATCTGAAACGTCTCGAATCGTCTCGCGCATCACGCTGTTTTCCCGTCCCGGGGCTAATAAAATTCGACATCAGACGTTTCAGATCTTCGATTTTGACGACCCCGTTGTCGCTGGCATAAGCAACAGGATCCGCGTACGAAGTCGCGGGCAGAAGCTAGTATATAATAAGTATTTATTTTCACAAAAAATATAGCACTTTGCACTGTACCTATACATTGTTTGATATGATATTTACATATTTTTGCAATTGTAGACTCTATCTTTTAAACTAGGACTAGCCTGTATCTTAAAAGATAGGGTTCAGCCAAATGGATTCTGTTAATAAATATGGCCGGCCCATTGTCACTTCAGCTTGCTTATTCTGTGAGCTATGTCGACAACTTTGGTTCTCTGCCGGATCACCTCGTTGCAGATTCGATCCCTCAGAGAGACTCCAAGCATTGTCCGTTCCATAGCTCGCTGAGCGACCTTGAATTTATGGACCAACCGTACCGTGAGTGTCCACGTTTTCGGCTCCGTAAGTCGTAACTGGCAGGACGCACTGATTGAAGACCTTAGTCTTTCGGCTCTGTGGAATACGCGCAATGTACAGAAAGCGTCACTATGTCCTAACCCCTCAAGTTTTAAAATGTTACACTGCTACAACATTGAATTCCTTACGAATAATCTAAAGAATACTTCAAAAAGAGTCCATTGTTGTTATTAGCGGCAACCGAAATACATAATTTGTGAAAATTTCAACTGTCTAGCTACCGCGGTTCTTGAGATACAGCCTGGCGACAGACAGACGGCAAAAACGCCGAAAAAAACACGTTTTTTTGTATGGGAGCCCCCCTTAAATATTTATTTTATTTTGTTTTCAGTATTTGTTGTTTTTAGCGGCAACCGAAATACATAATTTGTGAAAATTTCAACTGTCTAGCTACCGCGGTTCTTGAGATACAGCCTGGCGACAGACAGACGGCAAAAACGCCGAAAAAAACACGTTTTTTTGTATGGGAGCCCCCCTTAAATATTTATTTTATTTTGTTTTTAGTATTTGTTGTTATTAGCGGCAACCGAAATACATAATTTGTGAAAATTTCAACTGTCTAGCTACCGCGGTTCTTGAGATACAGCCTGGCGACAGACAGACGGCAAAAACGCCGAAAAAAACACGTTTTTTTGTATGGGAGCCCCCCTTAAATATTTATTTTATTTTGTTTTTAGTATTTGTTGTTATTAGCGGCAACCGAAATACATAATTTGTGAAAATTTCAACTGTCTAGCTACCGCGGTTCTTGAGATACAGCCTGGTGACAGACAGACGGACGTTCGGACGGACGGACGGACGGACAGCGAAGTCTTATTAATAGGGTTCCGTTTTTACCCTTTGGGTACGGAACCCTAAAAAGTATCTATGAAATAATAAAAATTAAACTTTAAAAAAATTAACAATCTTACAAGCTAGAAATAGGAAGTTTCACAAATCCGCTCAAAATAAATCAACAAGCACACAAAAGTCGCAAATAAATGATAAACATTAAAAAAAAAAATTATATCCCATAAGGACTTAACAAAAACCAAACAATAAAATCATTTATTAAATTGAGCATTACGTATTATGTTTCTTCTTTCCTAGATAAACGGAACGTAAAAAATAAGTGCGTCTAAAGTTTAGTCGCTTAACGACGAACGGAGTCTATTGCAGACTAATAATAATATAATAATAATAATAATATTCCACAACTATCACACAACGCCGTCTAGTCTCAAGCTAAGCAGAGCTTGTGTTATGAGTACTAGACAACTGATAAACATACTTATATATTTCTAAATACATACATATATAGATAAATTACACCCAGACACAGAACAAATGATCATGCTCATCACACAAACATTTGTCCTGGGTGGGAATCGAACCCACGACCTCCGGCATAGCAGTCATAGTCACTGACCACTAGACCAACAGGCCAGTCAGTCAGACTATCCCCGTGGAAGACAATATACGTTCCGGCTCCACACTAGTGGGTGGAATCGATAGTAAATGTTGGTTAGTTTCTTAAAGAGAACGGAGTCTATTGCAGACTATCCCCGTGGAAGACAATATACGTTCCGGCTCCACACTAGTGGGTGAAATCGATAGTAAATGTTGGTTAGTTTCTTAAAGAGAACGGAGTCTATTGCAGACTATCCCCGTGGAAGACAATATACGTTCCGGCTCCACACTAGTGGGTGGAATCGATAGTAAATGTTGGTTAGTTTCTTAAAGAGAACGGAGTCTATTGCAGACTATCCCCGTGGAAGAAAATATACGTTCCGGCTCCACACTAGTGGGTGGAATCGATAGTAAATGTTGGTTAGTTTCATAAAGAGAACGGAGTCTATTGCAGACTATCCCCGTGGAAGACAATATACGTTCCGGCTCCACACTAGTGGGTGGAATCGATAGTAAATGTTGGTTAGTTTCATAAAGAGAACGGAGTCTATTGCAGACTATCCCCGTGGAAGACAATATACGTTCCGGCTCCACACTAGTGGGTGGAATCGATAGTAAATGTTGGTTAGTTTCATAAAGAGAACGGAGTCTATTGCAGACTATCCCCGTGGAAGACAATATACGTTCCGGCTCCACACTAGTGGGTGGAATCGATAGTAAATGTTGGTTAGTTTCTTAAATATTCATCAATAATATTAAAATAATAACGTTATTTATTCATTTAACAGTGAAATAACAGTATTTATTCTGTTTGGATAATAAATTTTGATAATAACTTGATAATTAGCATAAAGAGTATTATAGAGATAATATTATTTCTAAATTAATTTTAAGAGCGCCGTCAGACGGTGGCGACCCCGTCAAGACCGCGGAAGGTAGGGAGAGCGGCGCACCGCAATACAGGCACCTCTCCCGCCACGTCCTCCAACCCTCAGCTGCGATGCCACTGAGCCCCCCCGCCTCGACAATGCGGGAACCCACCGGGTCGAGTAACCTGACCATTTTTTTTTTTTTTTTTTTTTTTACGTGGAGAAATGCTCATGCATTCTGCACTACCAGACGGGGAGATAGTGCAGTTATGTGGGACTCTAACCCACTAAAACTCCACGGTGTCCTCCTCTGCCGCTTATGGCGGGAACACGGGCACGCGTTAGCACTCATCCGTGAACCCGCCGCGGCTGTCCGTCACCGGACCCTCCTCCGGGGAGTACTCCCCATCACCGGCGCACCAGAACACATAGCACGCCGTGACCACCCCAGAGACCAAACCAGCACATGGGCGCCAGACGACCCCGTCTCTGCCACCCTTGGTCCCCTTGCGACGGGTCAGGTCATTGGCCCCGCCGCCTGCCAATTTTCGGCCGCAGAGGATAGGGAGAGTGGCCAACGTCATACCAACACTCCTCTTCCCCTGCGGCCCCACCGCGTCCGCCATCGAACGGTGGCGACCCCGTCAAGGCCGCGGAAGGTAGGGAGAGCGGCGCACCGTAATACCGGCACTCCTCTCCCGCCGCGGCCTCCAACCCTCAGCCGCGATGCCTCCGGTACGACATCGCGGCCCGCCTCAGTTGCGATGTCGCCCAAGCGGCACCGCAACCTACATGTTGGCCGCTACGTCGTCGGCTTGTCGGCAAAAGCCCTGACGAGCGGCCCCTCCTCGGGTTCCTCTTCGCTTCACCGTGGGTGTCCAAGCCACGGCTACTGAGCCCCCCCGCCTCGACAATGCGGGAACCCACCGGGGGGGGAGTAACCTGACCAAACCTAACCTCGGGGTGCCCTTCGCTCTCTCTTGTATCCTACGTTGCGCTTTCTGTAAACCAAGGTATCTGGAAACAGTGGTTTCTATGAACAAAGTTTCCGGTAAGAAGTGCTACCTTTGAACAGAGATCTCTGTCAACCGTGCTGTGCTTTTTGTATGTAGTCTATCTTAGGTTCCACACTGCGGTTCTACGGCTAATATAATAATATATAATAAGTATTTATTTTCACAAAAAATATAGCACTTTGCACTGTACCTATACATTGTTTGATATGATATTTACATATTTTTGCAATTGTAGACTCTATCTTTTAAACTAGGACTAGCCTGTATCTTAAAAGATAGGGTTCAGCCAAATGGATTCTGTTAATAAATATGGCCGGCCCATTGTCACTTCAGCTTGCTTATTCTGTGAGCTATGTCGACAACTTTGGTTCTCTGCCGGATCACCTCGTTGCAGATTCGATCCCTCAGAGAGACTCCAAGCATTGTCCGTTCCATAGCTCGCTGAGCGACCTTGAATTTATGGACCAACCGTACCGTGAGTGTCCACGTTTTCGGCTCCGTAAGTCGTAACTGGCAGGACGCACTGATTGAAGACCTTAGTCTTTCGGCTCTGTGGAATACGCGCAATGTACAGAAAGCGTCACTATGTCCTAACCCCTCAAGTTTTAAAATGTTACACTGCTACAACATTGAATTCCTTACGAATAATCTAAAGAATACTTCAAAAAGAGTCCATTGTGTTGACTCGGATTCGAACCATCGCATCACCGAACGTCGTCATACTCATACCGGCAGTTTGACGAACTAGCCAGCGAGTCCATATGAATTGCGATGAAATTGTTATCTACTATCGGCTGAGTCATTATATCTTTAGGTCCCTGTCTAATCGAAAGATGTTATAATTTGAGGGTATCCATTAATTTTACTTACTTACGTTGTCTTTATAAAATTAATCCATACCTTCAAGTTAGAACTTTGTATAAGTTCACTTAAAAAAGAAAAACCGACTTCCAAAAAAAACACTACAAAGTGAAAAATAACTTTAATCTCGGAAGTCGGTGTCTTTGGATTTGTATTTAAGTTTTTTGCCACCGACTTCCGAAATTAAAGTTATTTTTCACTTTGTAGTGTTTTTTTTGGAAGTCGGTTTTTCTTTTTTGTTAAAAAGTTTTTATTTCCCGCTTTTTAGTGGGTCTGTTTATAATTTATCTAAGTTACAATAGCCTAATGTCAACTTGTTCATCGCCTTTACCAAAATATTGCTTTTCCCGATGCAGGGAAATTCATTGTTGAGAGCTGTTCTCCTGGTATTTCACCATCAGCTCCATTTCACCATTCGCATTGTGACGAGCATAACTTGCTTAGCAACCATAATAATGTAATCGAATCGCAACCCATGAAATACTTATTATTGAGTAGTTCCGGTGGCCATCTATGGTCTTCATCATCAGTTCCACTTCACCAAATAGTGCTTTTCGAGAGCAAATGCACGAGTTACTATAAAAAATACCCAAATCGCTATAGGTGTGCCTATAATATTTGAAGAGTTCCTTCGATTTCTCCAGGATCCCATCATCAGATCCTGACCTGATGACAATGGGTGGTCCCATTGTCACCTGGAAAGTATACCCTTTCAAACAAAAAAATATTTTTTGAAATCGGTCCAGCCATCTTCGAGTAATCGGGGAACATACATAAAAAAAAAAAATAAAAAAAAAAAAAAAGGTTCCGACGAATTGAGAACCTCCTCCTTTTTGAAGTCGGTTAAAAACGGCGAAGAGTAAACGACTACTAATTTTATCAATTATTTTTTTAAATGATTTCTGATTTTATGAGAACTAAAATAGTTGTTCTGTTTGTTGTAAAATAAGATCATAGTTTTGTTAAATAATAGCAATAATAAATATTATTAAATGATTAATAAAGTATTTTATTTTTCTTGATTTTTTAATTCTTTATAAATAATTACTAAGTACTTAAAACAAAATAGAAATATATATCAAAATAATATAATGAACAAAAAGCACATTTCGTGCCTACATAGGATTTGAACTTCCAATCTTATGCACGGTAAGCGGTCTTGAAACCTCCAGTCTATTTAGACGATGAATAAGTTGTCGTAAATGTTAACCCTATTATTGTTGCTTGTCGTCGCAAAAGTATTGTTTTATTGAAAAAAACAATAATAAAAACAGAATTAAAAAAAAAAACTTACTTAAACTTCTTTATTCACTAAAACAATACATTATTTAAAATAAAATGTTTTTGCAAAATACAAAAACCAACTTGGGCCTATCACGGATTTGAATGCACATGTCTTTTGGTGGGGTAACTACTTAAAGGAGCTGTGTGTACACTTAACTTAAATTCGAACAATTTTTTAATACAAGTAGCCTATAGCATTTCGATTTATTGCGACAACCACAATTAGTGTCGATTATCCTTAGATATGAATACTACTACTAGAGATTGAAGCTGTGGCGAGACAGTGCTTCCTTACCCAAACCGTTCGTCCCACCCGCTGAAGACCTCCCACCTAGACATGAGCTACCTTGGGTAACCTGGAAGTCTTTAAACAGACTCCGGACCCAGGTTGGCCGAAGCAAGAAAACCTGTTCAGGTGGAGATTCATAGACGACTCCGCCTTGGAGTGTAAATGTGGTGCTGTTCCACAAACGATGGGACACTTAATATCGTGTCCTGCGGGTCCTGTCAGCTGCACGTTACAGGTACTGATGGACGCTGGTGAAGGCGCCACACAAGTAGCCAATTCTGGGCCGAGTCCATTTAGATTGCTATCGACACGCTAAGAAGAAGAATACTACTCTTAAAACGAAGTTAATATTATGATCGAAACTCAGAACATTGTTCTGAGGACCGTATTGTTCTGAGGATCGAAACAAGTATTGTCAAATTTAATGTCTTTCAAAACATGACGTTTACTCCGCGCGTTCGTGCTAGGCTATCACGGACTGTTGCTTTCGCATCGATTTTCTTTTTTCTACAACTATTTTTATGAAGCCTTTAAGTTTCTTTCGGAAAAATTTCTCACAAAAAAATATAGTCGCTCAGTTAACGTTAACCAGAACAGAAAGCCATAATAATGTTAGCAAAAACAATGCAGGAAGCGAACAGTTGACGTCACCCACAGTCCCCGTAGCCCATCGCTAAGTAAGAACGACCAGTCGCGCGGCGCTCGGCGGACGGACATTACCGCACAAATCTAGTTTTTGTTGAACCCTTTGCTCGCGCAATAACTAAACGTTTTCTGAATAAGGCTTGCCTATAGAGGCTGGCAATGAAGAACAGAAGATCTAATCTTACAGTTATATATGTATATAATCGTTACTTGTAATAGCATATAAATGTTTGAATCTTCTTAAGCATTTTATGTTAGGAAAACTGAGAATTTGTTATCGGAAGCCCACTGGTTGCAAGGGTTCCGATTAGTGTTTAGTAATGTAACAAACATTTGTAACCAAACCTTCTATTTAGTGCAATTTAGTAGGAATCTTTCATTCTAAGATGGCGGGCGGCTTGCGGCGGCGTCTGTAGCGGCCGGGGGGCGGCGACCGCGTCGGATCGGATGGTGCAAAAACGACGACGCCATAACGCCACCTATCTGTTGAAGCAGTCAAGCGTGATGCTGTGACGTTACTCTGTTATACTACATGTTTCTTTAATAAAAAAACTTTTTAACAAAAAAGAAAAACCGACTTCCAAAAAAAACACTACAAAGTGAAAAATAACTTTAATCTCGGAAGTCGGTGTCTTTGGATTTGTATTTAAGTTTTTTGCCACCGACTTCCGAAATTAAAGTTATTTTTCACTTTGTAGTGTTTTTTTTGGAAGTCGGTTTTTCTTTTTTGTTAAAAAGTTTTTATTTCCCGCTTTTTAGTGGGTCTGTTTATAATTTATCTAAGTTACAATAGCCTAATGTCAACTTGTTCATCGCCTTTACCAAAATATTGCT
Source organism: Oligia fasciuncula (assembly GCA_963082905.1). NCBI lineage: Eukaryota > Metazoa > Arthropoda > Insecta > Lepidoptera > Noctuidae > Oligia > Oligia fasciuncula. The sequence goes on along the minus strand of OY720406.1, from coordinate 18,956,396 downwards.
TTTCCCGATGCAGGGAAATTCATTGTTGAGAGTTCTCCTGGTATTTCACCATCAGCTCCATTTCACCATTCGCATTGTGACGAGCATAACTTGCTTAGCAACCATAATAATGTAATCGAATCGCAACCCATGAAATACTTATTATTGAGTAGTTCCGGTGGCCATCTATGGTCTTCATCATCAGTTCCACTTCACCAAATAGTGCTTTTCGAGAGCAAATGCACGAGTTACTATAAAAAATACCCAAATCGCTATAGGTGTGCCTATAATATTTGAAGAGTTCCTTCGATTTCTCCAGGATCCCATCATCAGATCCTGACCTGATGACAATGGGACCACCTGGAAAGTATACCCTTTCAAACAAAAAAATATTTTTTGAAATCGGTCCAGCCATCTTCGAGTAATCGGGGAACATACATAAAAAAAAATAAATAAAAAAAAAAAAAAAAAAAAAGGTTCCGACGAATTGAGAACCTCCTCCTTTTTGAAGTCGGTTAAAAATAATGATTAATGGGCTTTACTTTATGGAACACTTTTAAAACCTTATACTTACCTCGGCCTTAGCAGAAATCAACAATGTGAAACAAAGAATTTAAGGTTAAACAAGATTGTCTGTTTTTCTCAGAGTTTGTAAAACTTATTAAGTATCGTGGAAACTGAATTCTCGATAAGTCCTCGGAATAATAACAAAGTCATGTTCTGAACAAAGTAGACGTTAATAACTTGATCCACGTTAATATTCTCTTCTGGGAAAAATCGATCACATCGCGTGGGATACCTGTAGGTGCAGGATAATGTCGGGGATAAAAACAGAGCAGTTCAGTTTCTTAAAATGAAAGGCACTTCGGTAAAACATTGCTAGTACCACGTGACTGCCTCATCACTCTTTTCTAACTCAATCAAAACTCCCTGCACTCATCCCACAATGCCTCGCTGCTGTGAGTTGTCTCGCTCAACTCGCTGGTGTGATTTGTCTCGCTCGCCTCGCTGCTGTGAGTTGTCTCGCTCGCCTCGCTGCTGTGAGTTGTCTCGCTCACCTCGCTGCTGTGATTTGTCTCGCTCGCCTCGCTGCTGTGAGTTGTCTCGCTCGCCTCGCTGCTGTGAGTTGTCTCGCTCACCTCGCTGCTGTGATTTGTCTCGCTCGCCTCGCTGCTGTGATTTCTCTCGCTCGCCTCGCTGCTGTGAGTTGTCGCGCTCGCCTCGCTGCTGTGAGTTGTCTCGCTCGCCTCGCTGCTGTGAGTTGTCTCGCTCGCCTTGCTGCTGTGAGTTGTCTCGCTCGCCTCGCTGCTGTGAGTTGTCTCGCTCGCCTCGCTGCTGTAAGTTGTCTCGCTCACCTCGCTGCTGTGATTTGTCTCGCTCGCCTCGCTGCTGTGATTTCTCTCGCTCGCTTCGCTGCTGTGAGTTGTCTCGCTCGCTCCGCTACTGTGAGTTGTCTCGCTCTCCTCGCTGCTGTGAGTTGTCTCGCTCGCCTCGCTGCTGTGAGTTGTCTCGCTCGCCTCGCTGCTGTGAGTTGTCTCGCTCGCCTCGCTGCTGTGAGTTGTCTCGCTGGCCTCGCTGCTGTACGGTGTGTTTACTGACTCACTGCGAACAGCTCGCAGATAGAAGCCGCTCATTGTGACTCACTGCGAACATCTCGCAGACACAAGCCGCTCAACGTGAATCACTGCGAACAGCTCGCAGACACAAGCTGCTCAATTTGACTAACTGCGAACAGCTCCCAGATACAATCCCCTCAACGTGACTCACTGCGAACAGCTCGCAGACACAAGCCGCTCAACGTGACTAACTGCGAACAGCTCGCAGACACAAGCCGCTCAACGTGACTAACTGCGAACAGCTCGCAGACACAATCCCCTCAACGTGACTCACTGCAAACAGCTCGCAGACACAAGCCGCTCAAAGTGACTCTCTGCGAGCAGCGAGCACACACAAGCCGCTCAATGGTACTCACTGCGAACAGCTCGCAGACACAAGCCGCTCAACGTGACTCACTGCGAACAGCTCGCAGACACAAGCCGTTCATCGTAACTCACTGCGAACAGCTCGCAGACACAAGCCGCTCAACGTGACTCACTGCGAACAGCTCGCAGACACAAGCCGCTCAACGTGACTCACTGCGAACAGCTTGCAGACACCAGCCGCTCAACGTGACTCACTGCGAACAGCTCGCAGACACAAGCCGCTCAACGTGCGCGAAGTTCCAATAATGTTAAGAGCCTGCTATATTTATAAACATAATAATCACGATTGACATTTTCAAACCCTCGTAAGACGATCTTAATAAGATTGGAATGCTGAAAGTAGAAGCGACCTTTGCAAGATTGTCGCCACTTTCATAATAATGTCATGGATAATAATGTTCCGAGTACCTCCGTCTGAGCTGGTACTTAAAATGATTATTAGATTAGCCTTTGCCGGGAAGGTGTTGACGTCATTTAAATAAGTAAATTGGATGGCAGTGGTGCTATGAATACATAATGACTCATGTGATACGACTCTGTAGTCTGTATTAGATAATCATACATATTGAATAAGATTATGTGGTTTGAGAGACAAAGCTGGCCTTGCATTCCCACAGGTGCCTGATGGCAGTGTCCTCCTAACTCACTAAAGAAGTTCCTTTGCTTGAACTTGGCTTGACACGCTGCTGCGTGTCTAGATTTAGAAGTATTCATTACTGTCTCGTCTATATTTTCTTTTAGCAGTGGGTTCATAAATCTGCTTTTAAATCCCAGGGATAATCCTCCGAATGTAGCAAAACTGTGACTAGTCATAGGCATGGAAGTAGGAAGGTACAGGAGCCAATTGACTTTGGATAGTAAGTTTGCCTCGAGCTGGACAAAGGCTAACTTGTATCTCTTGTAGTGTTTCTAACTGTAGATTAGTTTGAGACTAACTCAGCCTCATAGCCCGCTGGCTCACCCTGAGTTGGAAGTTTAATTCAGAGAATTAGTCTTATTATCAAACTATTTCATATTTGCGAGCGATCAAAGTTTAGTCAGATTTTGGAGAATTCCACGATAAAGGACCATGCGTCATTTTGGGCCCACTTTTTCAACTTTGTTCAACAGTGATAAATTATATGTCATATGAAAGCTCATAAAGTGTACGTTATTTCATTCTATGGCAGCTAAGTTCAAATCCAGCGCGAAAACGGCTTTTTTATGCGTTTTTTAAAAATGTTCAACATTGTGCAACAGTAATGAAACTTATGTCATATGAAAGCTCTTAAAGTGTACTTTATTTCATTCTATGGCAGCTAAGTTCAAATCCAGCGCGAAAACGGTCTTATATGCGTTTTTTAAATGCGTCATTTTGGGTTCATTTTTTCAACATTGTTCAACAGTGATGAGTTATATGTCATATGAAAGCTCTTGGCGTGTACTTTATTTCATTCTATGGCAGCTAAGTTCAAATCCACCGCGAAAACGGTTTTTTTATGCGTTTTTTAAAAATGTTCAACATTGTGCAACAGTGATGAAACCTATGTCATATGAAAGCTCTTAAAGTGTACTTTATTTCATTCTATGGCAGCTAAGTTCAAATCCAGCGCGAAAACGGTTTTATATGCCTTTTTTAAATGCGTCATTTTGGGTTCATTTTTTCAACATTGTTCAAAAGTGATGAGTTATATGTCATATAAAAGCTCTTGGCGTGTACTTTATTTCATTCTATGGCAGCTAAGTTCAAATCCAGCGCGAAAACGGTTTTTTTATGCGTTTTTTAAAAATGTTCAACATTGTGCAACAGTTATGAAACCTATGTCATATGAAAGCTCTTAAAGTGTTCTTTATTTCATTCTATGGCAGCTAAGTTCAAATCCAGCGCGAAAACGGTCTTATATGCGTTTTTAAATGCGTCATTTTGGGTTAATTTTTTCAACATTGTTCAACAGTGATGAGTTATATGTCATATGAGAGCACTTGGCGTGTACTTTATTTCATTCTATGGCAGCTAAGTTCAAATCCAGCGCAAAAACGGTTTTAAATGCGTTTTTTAAATGCGTCATTTTGGGCTCACTTTTTCAACATTGTTCAACAGCGACGAGTTATATGTCATATGAAAGCTCCTAAAGTGTACTTTATTTCATTATATGGCAGCTAAGTTAAAATCCAGCGCAAAAACTTTTTTTTATGCGTTTTTTTAAATCTGTTTTGTTTCGACATTAAATTATAATTAGCTGTCAGTCAGTAGCTAGGATTATATATAGCTCTTGTTTGACTAAAAATACACTAAAAAGATCATCATAGGCCGTATATTGCCGTATTTATTACGGCTGATTTGAACTTAGCTGCCATAGAATGAAATAAAGTACACTTCTAGAGCTTTCATATGACATATAATTCATCACGGTTGAACAACGTTGAACATTTTTTTTAAACGCAAAAAAAAAAACATTTTTGCGCTGGATTTGAACTTAGCTGCCATAAAATGAAATAAAGTACACTTCAAGAGCTTTCATATGACATGTAAATCATCACTGTTGCACAATGTTGAACATTTTTTAAAAACGCATAAAAAAACCATTTTCGCGCTGGATTTGAACTTGGCTGCCATAGAATAAAATAAAGTACACGCCAAGAGCTGTCATATGACATAGGTTTCATCACTATTGCACAATGTTGAACATTAAAAAAAAACGCATAAAAAAACCGTTTTCGCGCTGGATTTGAACTTAGCTGCCATAGAATGAAATAAAGTACACGCAAAGAGCTGTCATATGACATAGGTTTGATCACTGTTGCACAATGTTGAACATTTTTTAAAAACGCATATAAAAACCATTTTCGCGCCGGATTTGAACTTAGCTGCCTTAGAATAAAATAAAGTACACGCCAAGAGCTGTCATATGACATAGGTTTTATCACTGTTGCACAATGTTGAACATTTTTAAAAAACGCATAAAAAAACCATTTTCGCGCTGGATTTGAACTTAGCTGCCATAGAATGAAATAAAGTACACGCCAAGAGCTGTCAGATGACATAGGTTTCATCACTGTTGCACAACTTTGAAAAGTGGGCCCAGTGTTCATTCAAAAGTGCCCATGGTCCTTTAACATTTACGTTTCGTTAACACCACAGGCTTACACCACGCGACGACGCGTAGGCGGCTATCCGCTACGACGGTGTTGCAAGCGTTAGGCTACGGACACGAAGTCAGCAGGCGCGGGGCGGTGGCGGCGCGTTTCAATGCATAGATTTAGTAGCGGCGCGGCGCGGTGCAGGGAGCGGCGTACGAGCGATTCACACCAGTGCAGTGTAGCGGTGCCGCCTGCATTGACGTAGTGTTGTGCATCTTATTTTTTGCTTTTTAACGACCGAAGCTTCAAAATGTTGTAAAAAAGATGTTGTCGTCGCTGTTTAGACAATTCGTTCGCGAACAAAGACACTCATTTCTCATAACACAACACTGTCTGTCACCACGATCTGCCCGTGGCTTCGAGACCGGGTCTGCGTTGCCGCGCCCCCCCCGCGCCGGCGCACAGTGGTCTGAAAATCGAGCTCCATACTCATAGAAACTTAAAGTCAGGAATTAAAAAAAAAAAAATTGTAATGTCTCTGGTATACCTCCCTATATGTGATATTAACGTATGGATGGTAGTAGCAGCTCCACGCGTGAGAAAAAAAAGTTTTGTGTTTTTTTTGTATGGGAGAAAACACTTAAAGTACATTTTTTTGAAATTGAATGGAACTGAAGGGCTGGCGCTCACACGACTTATTATACCATACAAGGCGATCAAGATGACATCCAATTCATACACCTTTAGGTGCCGCTTTGCGCGTAGCAAAGTTTTGAAATTTTGAATTTTCGACATGTTATTTTTCAAATATTTGACGTATTTAAATGAAGTTGCCGATGGATTTACATGTACTATCGTTAGTTAATAGCCTGCTAATGACTTTTATGATGAGAATAATTAAAGACGATATTGATTAAATACTTATATTTACAAAATTGCATTTAAAGAACTAAGTAACTCATTTGTTAAAAACCGTGATTATGGTTGAGTTATAATTAGATACTAATAATAATAATAAACCATTTATTTTCAGGTAACAAAGACCCATAGATACAACCAACCAAAGTATACATAATAATATAGTAACAATTTTGTTAGTAAATAAAACTTAATAAAGTCAAAGTCAAAGCATTTATTTCAAATAGGCACATAAAAGGCACTTTTGAACGTCAAAAATTGATTCTAGTCGCCCATTCCAAAGGGTAGTTTTCGTATGGAGAAGAACGGGCAAGAAACTCCACCGTTACTCTTTTAAAAGTTTTACAATATTTTGCATACATTAATTATATAATAGTAATATGTGAAGACGATGCACCTAAAATAAAATTACTATACCACAATAGGTAAAAGAATTAAAAATGAAACCATGACATATAAATTAATTAATTTGCTGATAGATACATGGTGCTCACATATTTACAAACATGGTAAAAGTAAACGATTTTCATTTAAAATAATAAACAAAAAAAAATCATGTTGTCAGGGTCAATGTCAGGGTGTGAGTTAAAGAAAAATAATTACAGAATGTAATGAATGTCAAAAAGAATAAATTTACATTATCTATGTCAGTATCACTTAGTTGCACTAAGTCTTTGTGCGTTCCGGTGGCACTTGTCCGCGATAGCGGCGGAATACCACATCCTGCGGCCAAAAGCTTTCTTCCATCACCAGGTGCAGGTAGCATGTTGGTATGCGCACCACAAACGCCTAATGACATGAGCATTAACCTCTATAGTACACATAAAATCTACTGCTAACAGAGAGTATCTTCGCCCTCATCAGAGTCCTCTAAATCCGAATCCATCATTGACGCACTAACATCGACAAATTCAACGTTCTCTTCGTTCGTTCAGGTGTAGACACACCTGAATCGTCACTAATGAGAAGAGGTCTCATATCATCAGTGATAGCTGTTTTTATAGACTTTCTCAATACAGGTCTTATGCTGGACAGGTAGGGATCTGATGATACAAGGAGACCATTGAAAATGTCTTCGTTTGTCGCTTTACGACAAAATTTACGTGAATGGTGTTCTCGAATTTTTTTGAAGTCTTTGTTTCTGGCTTCCGTTGCCTCTTCAGATAATTTGCCAATGGGCATAATATTGAAGTGTTTGATAACTTCAGCACCATGTAATAGAAGCTTGTGGACACTCGAAGGCATGTAATACCAGCCATAGAGTTCCACGTACATTTCTGCAGTAAGGCGTGCAAAGTTTGCAAACGCGTCAATGTTTATAAGCTCCCCACTGGCTACAACACCCAAAAGTGTTGAAAATCTTTGGATCAAACGGGAATCCAATCCTGTGATAGCTGCAGTTTTTGCAGGATCACTAAAAAAATTCCTAGCTGTATTCCCGTCATTTGTAGTTCCCGAACCTGAAACAAAACAAAAATAGTTTTTGACTTTGTGCAGAAAGGAAAATGAATAATTTTACTTGAAAAAAATGTAGAATTAAAAGTTATAACTGTTATTTCATCTCACCTTGTTTGACGATGTCTACTAGGAGGCCCATTTCATCACGGAACTTCTGCTGTATGATTTGTTTTCTAGTCTTCAATGACTCTTTACTGCTTGCATCTCTGGCTTGCCATGTTTTAATGTCCAGTCTATATGAAATATGGAGTAGGCACTCCATACACCTGATCCAAGCATGAAGAGTAGACAAACCATACTGATATATTTCTTTTGAAACCGGTTTTCTGGAAAGAAAGTGGTTAAATTAATCAAAAGAATATAATTATATTGCTGTACAGTGACATTAATTTATTAAATGATTGAAAACTCACTGTGAGATCTTTTCCAACTTATTCATTTCTGAAGGAGTAGCTTTACAGATATCACAAGTCTGCGATGAGGTATTTGATAGGTGTGAAGTGATTTTGCCATCTATCATGGTCATAAGCATCGAGTGTTTAACCGCGTGGCTTCCCATGGTAGAAGGCTGCAGTGCTGCAATCTCAGCCTTAACCAGAGCCTCTTCTTCCACGATGTTCAACTTGTTTTCATTTGTAAACTTAAAATAGATTGGTCTGCAGAACATTGTGGAACATGGCTTTGGATTCTCCCATACCTTTTCTAGGCCACAAACTAAGCGCAGAGGCACAAAAGAACACATAAAAATACTAGAATCGTCTTCGCCTGCCATAGTTTGCTTATACAAACTTTGCCCTGAAGCACCATCAAAGCCCCACTTGCTTATAAGTGTCAACTCTTTGCCATCCAGGGGAAATTCCACACGTAGGAATTTTCCAAGCCTAGCCACAGTTTTGTCCAAAATTGCTTGGAGCTTTACTTTTACCTCTCTTTCCGTGATATCTATGGTATCTTTTGGGGGGTAGCAGTCCTTCTTCGCCTCAAGGATGGCAGTATAAGAAGGATACAGTGGTATTCCTTCTTCTTTTGCACAAGATCTTAAAGTTATATATTGCCACTTCGAAAGCTTCAATGAGGTCAAAATACCTAAAGCTTTATCAGCGGAATATATAGGCACAGTTTTCTTTGACTTTAACAATTCCTTTATCTTTGTAGCCTCTTCGGGATGCTCCGAGACCAGTTTAATTATATCTGCTACATCCTTATTTTGTGCTTTTAAACCAGTTGCATGAGCAAGGCTTTCAGTGCTATGCGTTAGGAGCTCTTCCACTCTCCTTCTCTTCTGTAGCGAGCTTAACACCTTGAATGGTTTTCTCGGACTCACAGCTGATGTAGATGTTCCAACACTGCACGTCTCCGGTCTGTACGATGTTGATGCACCCTCATTTACACCAAAATCAGAGCTGGAACATGGTTGCTGCTCTACTGACACTAAAGAAGCCGACATCTTTTCCCTCACGACCTCAGGCCATTTTATGTTCTGTTGCAGCCATGTCTCAAACTTTTTTATGAATGTACGTCTCGTGCGATTACACGAGATCCATTTGTTCCTCAACGAACACACATACGTCTGACAGAATTGTTTCAATTCCTTCTTTTCATTTTCTGACAAATCAACAGTATTTTCAAAAACTTCAAATAACACACTAGGCTGTGAAAAACAACTGTTGTTTGCCACAAACAGGAAAATGTCCAAATTGGTACCAAAACCTTCCATCATAAAACAATAACAAATATAACGTAAAAAGTTGGCTCGCACAAGTGCTGAGAGCTACTAATAAAATTAAGCTCAAACGTCCTGTTTTTATACAACTACCCTCATTAACGTTCGCTATTCTCTAATTAGGTACATAAATTACAGACAATTAATATTATTGTCACTAGAGCTTAACTGGTTAATGCTCATGTCATTAGTATCTAATTATAACTCATTAACAAATGAGTTACTTAGTTCTTGGAATGCACTTTTGTAAAAAAAGTATTTAATTAATATTATTTTTTAATTATTCTCATCATAGAAGTCATTAGTAGGCTATAAACTAACGATATTATAAGTAAATCGATCAGCAACTTCATTTAAATACGTCAAATATTTGAAAAATAACATGTCGAAAATTCAAAATTTCAAAACTTTGCTACGCGCAAAGCGGCACCCAAAGGTGTATGAATTGGATGTCATCTTGATCGCCTTGTATGGTATAATAAGTCGTGTGAGCGCTAGCCCTTCAGTTCCATTCAATTTCAAAAAAATGTACTTTAAGTGTTTTCTCCCATACAAAAAAAACACAAAACTTTTTTTTCTCACGCGTGGAGCTGCTACTACCATCCATACGTTAATATCACATATAGGGAGGTATACCAGAGACATTACAATTTTTTTTTTTTTAATTCCTAACTTTAAGTTTCTATGAGTATGGAGCTCGATTTTCAGACCACTGTGCGGCGCCGCCGCCGCCGCCCCGCAATCACTGACTTCGTGTCCGTGGCCTTAAGCGAGACAGTACACTTCGTTTTTCGTTGTAGCAAAAATGCACTTCTTTTAACTGACATTAATTACCTGTACAGCTGCTTCTTATTTAGAACGTAAACTACGAAGTTCTTATATTAGCTTCTAACCTTTATGGCTAAATATATGAATCATAACCTATGAAAAATGTCCCAAAAGAAATTGTGAAAGATGACCCCTTCAAGTAGGGTTTACCTCAAGTACCTAATTCAAATTTCCGGTACAAGATTATAATTGAGGTCGTAGATAAAGACGTACAAAACACTTGTATGTGAACCTCTTGACGAAGCTATAAGCGGTAGGTACATTAGGAGTCTAGAAAGACGTCCCTAAGTACATATATGTACACCAAACGACCCTCGGGAGCAATCAGTGCTGTGAACTTGTCCCACCACATCCGCTCGAAGGTCAGAAGGTCGACTCAACCCCGACTGACCATGAAAAAAAAAACCAGGAAAACTGAATAAGAGAGAATTTCTCTTATTCAGTATTCCAAAACTGAAAGTAATAATTATCTAATACTAGCTGCGCCCCGCGGTTTCACCCGCGTAAATGTCGATCCCGTGGGAATATCGTGATAAAGTAGCCTATATGTTAATCCAGGATATCAGTTACCTCCATACAAAATTTTATCAAAATTGGTCTAGCCGTTTGAGCGTGAAGAAGTAACAAACATATGCACACACAGCCACTCACAAACTTTCGCCTTTATAATATTAGTGTGATTTGAAAATCGTGTGTTCACTGCAGACGTTGTTTTGCTTATTGGAAGTTTGAACCAAATTGTTGTAAGAACTAATCCGATGACAAAATTGTTTCACTGACAGAAAACTACGCTAATGCCAAGTGCCATAGCATAATTATGTTTTACGTTAAAACACGCGAAAGAAGGCGCGGGCAGAAGTTAGTACTTCCTTAAACGTTGGGCCCCACAACGATGTCCACAATAAAGTACCTGATAGCCATTACCTCGTGTTGTTAACGTTGATCCTTCTGTACATTCTGTTGTGGTACGACTACCGGCTCGTCGCCCGTCGCAGGCGCCGCGCGCCGTGTGCACTGTTCGTCAATAAGCTGGTTGTGACACCGCGCTTAAGCTACGGTTCCCTAGAAGAACGGCAGCCGCCACATAACGGACGCAATGACGGCCTTCATGAAAATGTTGGCATCGGAGTTTGACTTTACGGTATCAAAAAAAATTCTCTAGTAAAACATACCGACTTTCGGTCATAGATACCGTTTCCGTGACGTCATTTGACGGTAATTTACGGAAGCATCACCCTAGCTTTAGTGAGGTGACCGTGGAGCGTGCGGTATCTGAAGATGAAATGTAACTAACGTAACTGGCGAAATGTACAATACCGTCTGCAAATAGGCAACAGGATTGATGCTATGTTACATCTGTAAGATCTACAGTACCGTCTGCAATAGGCAAAAGGAGTGATGCTATGTTACATCTGTAAGATCTACAGTACCGTGTAATAGGCAACAGGAGTGATGCTATGTTCCATCTGTAAGATCTACAGTACCGTCTGCAATAGGAGTGATGCTATGTTACACCTGTAAGATCTACAGTACCGTGTAATAGGCAACAGGAGTGATGCTATGTTACATCTGTAAGATCTACAGTACCGTCTGCAATAGGAGTGATGCTATGTTACACCTGTAAGATCTACAGTACCGTCTGCAATAGGAGTGATGCTATGTTACACCTGTAAGATCTACAGTACCGTGTAATAGGCAACAGGAGTGATGCTATGTTACATCTGTAAGATCTACAATACCGTCTGCAATAGGCAATAGGAGTGATGCTATGTTACATCTGTAAGATCTACAGTACCGTCTGCAATAGGCAATAGGAGTGATGCTATGTTACATCTGTAAGATCTACAGTACCGTCTGCAATAGGCAATAGGAGTGATGCTATGTTACATCTGTAAGATCTACAGTACCGTCTGCAATAGGAGTGATGCTATGTTACATCTGTAAGATCTACAGTACCGTTTGCAATAGGAGTGATGCTATGTTACATCTGTAAGATCTACAGTACCGTCTGCAATAGGAGTGATGCTATGTTACATCTGTAAGATCTACAGTACCGTCTGCAATAGGAGTGATGCTATGTTACATCTGTAAGATCTACAGTACCGTCTGCAATAGGAGTGATGCTATGTTACATCTGTAAGATCTACAGTACCGTCTGCAATAAGAGTGATGCTATGTTACATCTGTAAGATCTACAGTACCGTCTGCAATAGGAGTGATGCTATGTTACACCTGTAAGATCTACAGTGCCGTGTAATAGGCAACAGGAGTGATGCTATGTTACATCTGTAAGATCTACAGTACCGTCTGCAATAGGAGTGATGCTATGTTACACCTGTAAGATCTACAGTACCGTCTGCAATAGGAGTGATGCTATGTTACACCTGTAAGATCTACAGTACCGTGTAATAGGCAACAGGAGTGATCCTATGTTACATCTGTAAGATCTACAATACCGTCTGCAATAGGAGTGATGCTATGTTACACCTGTAAGATCTACAGTACCGTCTGCAATAGGAGTGATGCTATGTTACAACTGTAAGATCTACAGTACCGTGTAATAGGCAACAGGAGTGATGCTATGTTACATCTGTAAGATCTACAATACCGTCTGCAATAGGAGTGATGCTATGTTACACCTGTAAGATCTACAGTACCGTGTAATAGGCAACAGGAGTGATGCTATGTTACATCTGTAAGATCTACAGTACCGTCTGCAATAGGCAATAGGAGTGATGCTATGTTACATCTGTAAGATCTACAATACCGTCTGCAATAGGCAATAGGAGTGATGCTATGTTACATCTGTAAGATCTACAGTACCGTCTGCAAAAGGCAATAGGAGTGATGCTATGTTACATCTGTAAGATCTACAGTACCGTCTGCAATAGGCAATAGGAGTGATGAAATGAAATGAAATGATTTATTTTGTAAGTAGGTTTGTACAAACACTTTTACACGTCAATCATGTTTTTTTTTTTTAACTAGATGAAGTCGGCGTTTCCTATCTGACTACTCTGAGAAGAAAGGCCGAAACAAACTCAGAGGTCACAGTCTCTTTTAAAGTCCAGACATAATCTTGGTCAGGTTATATGAAGACCATGTAGATCGATGTCTGAGGTGGTCTTTTGAGGAAAGAACCACACAGATTGAGAGGACCTGTCCAGTCAGTGCACGCATTTGTCAAAAATCGTGCAGCTCAACTCAAGACTTAAGGAGCTCAACGATTCGACGAACAATACCAAAGAAAGGACATTTGGGTAGGCCACATAAATTACTCAAACTGCCAGACCATGAAAAAAAAAAAAAAAACAGAACAGAGAGAATAATAAAAAAATATATATAAGTATGTAAAAAGACCCACATCGTCTTCACATTCACAATGAAAAAATAATATAATACTTTACAAAGTAAGCAAATGTCATTGTTTAAAAAAAAATATTCATCAATGTCAATGTGTATTAAAAAAGAAAAAAATCATTCAAAACTGCAGAAATTGGAAGCAGCTCAATCCCAAGCCTTTTTGTCCTCAATATAATCTTTAACGGTATAAAAGGCTTTCTGGCACAACTTACGTTTAATGAAAGATTTGAATTTATTAAGGCTTAGATCTTGAACGTGGCTTGGTAGTTTATTGTAAAAGCGTATACATTGGCATCTGAACGAGCCACCTATTTTCTTGAGCCTGGTTGTAGGTACAACATATTTGTGTTTGTTTCTAGTATTTATATTATGGATATCACTGTATTTTTTAAACAATTTTATATTTTTATGGGCATATAAAAGATTTTCATAAATGTACTGAGAAGGCACAGTCATTACATTAATCTCTTTAAATTTGTCTCTGAGAGAGTGTCTCGGACTTAATTTATAAATTGATCGAACAGCTCGCTTCTGCAAAACAAAGATAGTCTGAATATCGGCGGCATTTCCCCACAATAGAATACCGTACGACATTACACTATGAAAATAGCTAAAGTACACTAAACGAGCAGTCTCTATATCAGTTAAATTTCGAATTTTTCTAACAGCGTATGCTGCAGAACTTAGCTTTTTTGACAATTTATCTATATGTGGACCCCACTGAAGCTTAGCATCCAAAGTTATGCCCAAGAATACTGTGTTGTCTTCAGGATTCAATTCCTCGCCCTTTATCAACACATTAGTTTTCACCTGCCTTACGTGGGGTAGCGTAAACTTAATGCATTTGGTTTTCTTCTCGTTTAGAAGCAAATTATTAACATTGAACCAGTGGACTACTTTCGAGATCGCGCTATTTACATCGTCAGTAACCAACTGCTGACGTTTAATAATAATAATAATAATAATAATTTATTTAAATCAGATACAGAGATCCATATTTATGTTAGTAAGTACACTTAAAAATTATGTTAGTAACCAAGGAATAAAATACATGTCGCAATAATATTATTATAACTAAATCAATTAAATAAATAACACTAAATTGAAAAATTGAATTAATTAAATCACAAAACATTTAAATCACAAATTAATATCAATTAAAATCAGAAATTCATTAATAATACTTAATACATAGAAAAAATTAAAAGACAATTACAAGAAAATGCAGAAATAAATAGACAATTACAAGAAATTCCAGAAAACAATCATCACTTAATAAATGGTGACGAACTGGCATGCAGGTGCATCCACCTCTCCAACATCACCGAGTCCCACCGCTCGGACAATACGCTCAGGATACTGTTAGTGCTGCGTCGGAAGCGACTTAGTAGCGAGGCGCTCCGCTTCCTAATGATAGCAAAAAAGTCATCGGTTTGCGCCTGCGCGAACATCGAAGAAGCGCTGCAAAACCGAGGCAGCCCCAGCAGTACCCTAAACGCATTGTTGTACTGTACGCGCATGGCACTGTATACTCGCTGCACATAGTTGGCCCATAGGCTGCACGTATAAAAAGACTGACAATAGGCTTTAAATAAGGTCACCTTTACCTGTTCAGTACATCGCGCAAACCTACGTGCCAACATGTTGCAGCGAACCGACAGCGCCCTACGTTCCCGCTCGATGTCCTCATTGTCAGACAAGTTATCTGTGACCCAGTGGCCCAGGTACTTAAAATGGTTAACCCTGTTCAGACTAGCACCACAAAGAGTGATCGGAGGTATTACAGAGAAACATTTGGTACCAGCTTTGAAAATCATGTACTCACTCTTTTTAGGGTTGTACCTGAGCCCATGAGTCCCAGCATATGTCTCACAAATGCGCAGGAGTTTCCGCAACCCCCCAACCGACGGGCTCAGCAGCACCATATCATCCGCGTAGCTGATGTTATTAATAGGCACTCCGCCTATTGAGCAACCCGCATTAGCACTGCTGAGCTCGCCGATCAGCTGGTTCATGTACAGGTTGAACAAGCGGGGCGAGGTTATCCCCCCCTGCCTCACACCGCAATCCAACCCGTACACGTCGGAATATACTCCCGCCCATTTCACACTATTCCGCTGGTGACTGTACCAATACCTAAATATCGACACTATCTCACTCGGCACTTGTGTCTCACTGTGCAGCTTGTTCCACAGCATGTCATAATTTACCAAGTCGAACGCTTTCGAGAGGTCTAGATAACAAGCGTACACAGGAGTATTTCTAGCCGTATAGTACTGTACAGTCTGCTTGAGACAGAGGATAGCACTCTCAGTCGACAAACCAGGCGTGAATCCAAACTGAGCGTCATGTATATGAAGATGCTTCTCCAGCTGTCTGTCAAGCAGCCTGTCCAGCACCTTGGCTATGACAGTAGCGAGCGAGATAGGCCTATAGTTAGATACATCCGACACATCACCCGTTTTGTTTTTTACGATCGGAACTACCACCGTGTACATGAGATCATCAGGTAAGTAATTATGGCTGATGCACAGACTAAACAGCATTGCCAGTACCCTCGGGAGATGCACACCAGCGTGCTTCAAGTGCTCGATGCTAAGGTCATCATGACCTGGAGACTTACCTCTCACCATCTTTTTAATAATGACAGCTACATCCTTGGCTGTAAATCTGATACTAACGTCTCCATGCTGCTGACACTCAGCACCAAGCACCTGCGCCGCCGGCCCAAGCGGCGACTCCACTTTGAAATGGCGCTGGAAAAGGCTAGCAATGTCGCATGGTTCATGAGCATCACCTACACTCACCGGAAGGCTCGACCCTGGGTTTAATTTATTTGTTGACTTCCAAAATTTATTGAATTTCTTATCAGTGTGATGTTTTGCAATAATGTCCATTCTGATCTGATCTTCATTGTTTTGACAGTATTTTAATTTTGATTTAAATAATTTTCTAGACTCACACATTTTATTATAACAATGTCCGGATTTAGGTTTACCCTGTAATAGCCACATCTGAAAACAAAGTCGAGCCTCCCTGTGGGCACTACTCACATATTTATTCCAGCCAGGTACATATGTATTGTACTTCCGTTTAGGTACACTATAACTTAGTTCCGCGCCCCTAGATAATATCCTAACGATATCAAGGTACATTTTGTTTAATATCAACTTATGGTCCTGATCATTACATAATGTATCTGCACAATTAACAAATTCCGTTGGAAAATCTAGCTCTCTAAGATTTGAATTACAATAATCAAAATATGTTTCTATCTGAGTTTGATCCCTTTCCCCCCACTTTACCCGACTACAAACTTTACTAAGATTAATACGTTTAGGCAAAATAACATTAAAATTACATTGAACTGATATAGGATAATGATCTGACCAGTAGGTATCATATATGACAGACACATTAAGTATAGATGATCGCGCGGCGCTTGTTATTATACAGTGGTCTAGCCACGACTGTGTACCGCTCACCTGGCACACGAACGTATGTGAGTCATTCGGCAACAACTCCATATCTACACACGACCACGATTGTTCCGCACAGAAGTCTAATAATTCTTTCGAAAATAAACCGCCAGGATGCGAGTTGAAGTCACCAAGCAAAAATACAGATTCCACATTATTGCTTTCAATTATTGCACATATTTCACCGAGACACTCCGAAAACAATGGCAGGTTTTCACTTTTGTTTGTAGGCATGTATACCGAAAACACTAGAATCGCGCGCTCATGGTCAAGTTTCACCTTAATCGCCGCGAGACGTACACTACGACACTGTATTACAGATACCGACGGGAATGCAGATTTTCTCCACAGCAGAGCTACTCCTCCATATGGCCTCCCAGTCAGAACTCCTTCAGACGTATCCACAGCGGACTTTCCCGCGTATGAAAAAGCGTCGTCAATATCACCCAGGAATGGCAAGTCGTGAGGAAGCAGCCAGGTCTCCTGTAGTGCAACAATATCCGCCGAGCGACAAAGTTTTCTCACGCATTCAACGGATCTTTTGACATTTTTACAATTAAAGCTAATGAGTGTATTATTGTTAACCATTAACTTTGTGAGGGTGTTCAATTAGCCATATCTCGATTTTCCACGCAGGGGGTACGTCGACTAAATTCCACAAAAGGGCGATATATTACTCCCTCCGGCCAAAAGTCATCAGTCAAAAATGTATCCAGTTTAGACTTAGGGACAAATACCTTATAAGCATTATAATCTTTCATCGATTTCATGTTCATTTTCTCTAAGCGTACGTCAATGTTAGTGTTGCTCTTAACATAGGTTATGATGTCACACACGGACGCGCCCTTTGACACATTATAAATATAAAGAGGTACCTTACTGTCTGCCGCCTTGAACTTAGAGTCAGCTCCAACCGTAGCCTTTCCAGTTTTTCCCACAAAGCGATTCTGAAGCCTTTTTCTTTGAACAAGGGTCCATTTCTCATCCTGTTCCTGGGATTTCCACTCACCTTCATGTAACACATCAGAGAAACTTTTCTTTGCAATAGCACATCGATTGTTTATATTCGGGGGAGCTGTGTGTATCGTAGTAGCGGGCACTAGAGGCGGAGTCGGATGACTCACCAACGGTGTCGGCGGCGGTGGTTGGCAGGTGACGTTCGGCTCACTATCAGCTGACTTGTGTTCGAGCGACCGTCCGTTATAAACACCGCACGGCGTTTTTACACTACCCTCCGTTTGTAGGATGTTATGCTGTGGAGACAATGCTGGGGGTCCACTCTCGTACTCAAAGCTCGATAATCTAGCTCTTCCAACACCCCGTCTTAGGGTAATATTGTTAACAATCGATGCATTTTTGAGGGCTTTAATTTCCAATTCCAGTTCCTCAAACTGTTTAACTGTCACGTATTCGTCACGAATTTGTTGCATTTCGCTTCTCATTGTCACCAAGTCCTTTAGTAAGCGGGTAACATCTACGTGGTCAAATAGTACCGGCGGCAATTTATGCAGATCTCGTGCTACAAAAGTAGGAATATCCTCCGGATCAGTCTCCTTGAGCACGCAGATGATGTCGTCGATATCCCTTAACGTTTTGCCCTGTCGTCTTCTAATCTTCTTACGTTTAGTTGTCGATATGGAGTCGAACAATAAGTTCTTAGCAGCCAATATATCAGTGTCATCGAAAGCACTAGCACAAATCTGACTAATACTTTGCTCGTTCATAACGTCAATCTTATTACAAATAAAAGCCAAAACCTCGTTGATCACCACATTACAACTTGCACATTTCACAATGTTGGAAGCCATTATGAATAACGGCCCCCACCTGCACGGTAGGTGTACGCGCAAAATAGGACTCGATATACGTGCGATGCCCGGCGCGTGCGAGACGAGACTGAGTAGTTTAAGTTTAAACAAAAAACTTTTTAACAAAAAAGAAAAACCGACTTCCAAAAAAAACACTACAAAGTGAAAAATAACTTTAATCTCGGAAGTCGGTGTCTTTGGATTTGTATTTAAGTTTTTTGCCACCGACTTCCGAAATTAAAGTTATTTTTCACTTTGTAGTGTTTTTTTTGGAAGTCGGTTTTTCTTTTTTGTTAAAAAGTTTTTATTTGCCGCTTTTTAGTGGGTCTGTTTATAATTTATCTAAGTTACAATAGCCTAATGTCAACTTGTTCATCGCCTTTACCAAAATATTGCTTTTCCTGATGCAGGGAAATTCATTGTTGAGAGTTCTCCTGGTATTTCACCATCAGCTCCTCCATTTCACCATTCGCATTGTGACGAGCATAACTTGCTTAGCAACCATAATAATGTAATCGAATCGCAACCCATGAAATACTTATTATTGAGTAGTTCCGGTGGCCATCTATGGTCTTCATCATCAGTTCCACTTCACCAAATAGTGCTTTTCGAGAGCAAATGCACGAGTTACTATAAAAAATACCCAAATCGCTATAGGTGTGCCTATAATATTTGAAGAGTTCCTTCGATTTCTCCAGGATCCCATCATCAGATCCTGACCTGATGACAATGGGACCACCTGGAAAGTATACCCTTTCAAACAAAAAAATATTTTTTGAAATCGGTCCAGCCATCTTCGAGTAATCGGGGAACATACATAAAAAAAAAAATAAAAAAAAAAAAAAAGGTTCCGACGAATTGAGAACCTCCTCCTTTTTGAAGTCGGTTAAAAAAAAAAAGGTTCCGACGAATTGAGAACCTCCTCCTTTTTGAAGTCGGTTAAAAAGAGAAGTGTCATCTGCAAACAACACTATATCATGATGATCCTTTATGAGGTACGGCAAGTCATTAATATAAATGAGAAACAAGAAAGGACCAAGAATTGAGACCTGTGGGACTCCCATTGTTACTATAGATCCGGGTGATCTTTTTCCATTAACGTCAACGCTCTGAATCCTTTTACTCAAGTATGAAATAAGAAGATTCAGAGCAGTGTTTTGGATCCCGTAGTGGCGGAGTTTCCTGATTAACGTTTCGTGAAGAACGCAATCAAATGCCTTGGACAAATCACAAAAGATGCCCAAGGCATCGCATTTATCTTCCCATGCATTATAAATATGTCCTAATAGTTCAACGCATCAGTAGTTGAACGACCCCTTGTAAAACCAAACTGTTTGCTATGTAATAATTTATGTTTATTAAAAAATCTTTGCATTTGGTCTAAAATTAATTTCTCAAAATTTTTACTAAAGGTAGGTAGTACAGAAATAGGTCTATAATTTGTGGGATCTGATGTACTACCTGATTTAAACAAAGGTATTATTTTACTATTTTTCATAAGGTCAGGAAACTCCCCATTGTCAATACAACTATTAAAGATAATAGCTAGAGTAGGCGCTACAATGTCAATAATAGACTTGGCTACTTCTACAGAATTACCCCACAGATCTGCAGTCTTTTTTATATTTAAAGTGTGAAAGGTTTTAATTATATCTCTACAGGTAATTTAATCAAAACGAAATTCCGAATCGCAACCATTAACATTTTCTTTAAGCAAAGACTCAGCAACAGAAGGTGATGAGTTTAGTGATTTAGTAGTTGAAACGGGAATATCTGAAAATAAATTTTCAAATGCCTCGGCGACTTGTGCGTCTGATTTTATTATGTTGTCATTAATAGACAGGCTGTAGTCAGTATTTCGGTTACTAGATCTTCCCGTTTCACTATTAATAATATTCCAAGTCGTTTTAATTACATTACTGCTGTTTTTAATCTTTGAACCCAAATAACGCGACTTGGCCATATAACAAACTTTTTTAAATAATTTTGAATAATTTATAACATACAAATTAAATTCATCAGTGTTAATATAAGTCCTTTCATTGTACAGTTCATAAAGCCGTGTTCTACTTTTATGAATACCAATGGTAGCCCAATCACTGAACGATGCATTACTATTAACCGAAATAGTCTTGGGAATAAAGGTGGAATCAAATTGTTTACAGTATACATTAAAAAAATTATCATTAAGATGATTAGGATCAGCATGAATAGACAAAACTGGTAATTTATCAATGAGTTTAAGTTTAAAAGCCTCCAAGCGACTTGCAGTTTTGGGGTTAACAGTGATATCCTTTTTAGCCACTTTTTTGTTTTGATTTTGAATAGTAATCCTTTGCCCGCAATGATCAGAATCTAGTAAAGTTATAATTTCTTTGTGGCTTGGTATAATATCTGTATATATATTATCTAGGCATGTGGCACTAGTAGGGGTTATTCTTGTGGGCTCCAAAAATAGGTTTAGAAGATTGTAGGACTGAAACAGACTTAAAATTTTACTACAAGAACCTGAGTTTTCTAATAAATTGACATTAAAATCACCGCAAATGATAACCTGATGCTATGTTACATCTGTAAGATCTACAGTACCGTCTGCAATAGGAGTGATGCTATGTTACATCTGTAAGATCTACAGTACCGTCTGCAATAGGAGTGATGCTATGTTACATCTGTAAGATCTACAGTACCGTCTGCAATAGGAGTGATGCTATGTTACATCTGTAAGATCTACAGTACCGTCTGCAATAGGAGTGATGCTATGTTACATCTGTAAGATCTACAGTACCGTTTGCAATAGGCAACAGGAGTGATGCTATGTTACACCCCAAAATCTTCTCTGCCAGTGCTGTGTGTTTTCGTACAAATTAACATCCCACTATCAGGTGTCCTCATCATAGTACAATGAGCGTACTGTTCCACTGCTGGGCAAAGGCCTCCCCCAAGTCTTTCCAAGAACTCATTTACCGCCACCTCGAACCAGGCCTCGCGGTACGCGTCCACGTCATCTCGCCACCGCTCTACTTTTCTTTCTCTCTCATTTTACTTTTCACCTATTATTCTGAAATGTATACATAATGTGTTAAGAAATGTTTCTATAAACATATTTTTACATTTAATATAACATTTACTTTTTTTATATTTATTCCGAAGCAAACGAAAAATATATTTTATAAAAGCATTAGGTACTTATTTAGTCTACGCCCACAGCTTATCTTAGTGATACGATACATTCTAGATACTAAGACGTCTTAAATTGTTGTCATCATAGAGAGAAAAATACCTCGACACACAAATTACATTGGCATACAGAAATAATGTGGGCCTAACTGAACGGCGGCGGCGACTGTTCAAGCTCGCGGTTTATTTAGCAGCTTAATGTACACAATTCATTCAGGATATCGTTTCAAGAGGAAATCGATAATAATGACAGTTGACAGAACAGATTATAGAGTTTCAAAATGGCGGTCGGTCTAATTAGACAAGTCGAAATTGAGACGCGTTTAACGTTTAACCCTTTGTGTGCGACTAATTGACTGCGATAATCGCATTTACAGTCTCAACTGAAAGGTTAAAGAGAGGCTAAAGGTACACGTAGCAAATCGGAATGGGATCGGCATCGTATCGCCTTTCGCCTCGCCCTCAAACAGTCGTCAACCTAACGTAAGCACGTAACCAAAGCGGATCAGAGAAGCTCCGATACGTCGACTCGGCTACGGCTAGGCGACGCCGTGCTTACGGCTCGCCGACCGCTGGTTGATGGTGCAGCATGCAGGCCGGAGGGGTGAGAGGGGCAAGGGTGGACGAAGAGACGTAAGCTCGGGTACGGAGAGACGTAAGCGAGGGGACGACGAGCCGTAATGCACCGCACCCCGGCCCGGTTCGTGAGCTTGTTCCGAGGCGAGGCGATTTCGTTACGATTCCGATTAGTTTGCGTTGCAGTAAGGAGTTTCATGCAAAGAATACTGAATGGCTCGAGTTTATACGGTGGTGATTTTCCTTTCCGGTTTGATATGTGTGCTATGACCTTTAGCCATCTAGGCCGTAATGCAGCCGCCCTTAAGTACGGAGCCTTGTAGCACAAGTTGTGACGCTCCAAGTGAAATTAAATTAATTACAACGATACTTACTGATTAGTAATTATAGCTTTCTGAAAGTGGAACGAAAGGCCGATGACAAAGTGTAAAGGCGAAGGTAGCGGTAGGAGTAAACTTTGAGAAATCGTCTCGTAACGAAAGAGCATGCAAGTGCAATTTTTATTACATACAGGGTGGGCCATAAGGGTGTTGGCGGTTTAAATATTCGATTTAAAAAAAACTACGAAACATAACACAAATATATTTGTATTGTTAAAAAGTAGAAGCATAGGAATTTTTAAGACTTAAAAATAATGTTGTCCAAATGGCTTCCCTCGGAACTTGGAACCGAAGTCGCAAATTTTGGAAAACTCGTTGAAAAGTTGTTCTCGGTATTTTGTTACTTTCCTGAATGCGCCAATGTGTTACGAAAATGGATCAGAATGTTTGAAACAACCGGCTCAACAGTACCAATTACGGCTCGTGGTCGCCCAGTTTCTGCAAGATCAGCCGACATTGTGGAGCGTGTTCGTGTTTCAGTTCAGCGAAATCCGCAACAGTCAACACGTAAGAGAAGTCAGTCTTTGGACGTCAAAAGAACAACTTTGCGACGAATTTTGAAACGTGATCTGCATTTGAAGGCTTATAAGATTCAGATAGTCCAAGAATCATACGGCTAGGGTATCCATAGAGCTGCTGAAAAATGTTTTTCCCGGAAAACTCATCTCGAAAAGGGGCTACGTGGGGGCCATTAAATATCCCCATATTGAATGGCCCCCACGTAGCCCCGATCTCTCTCCATGCGATTATTTTCTATGGGGCTACCTCAAATCGGTAGTTTACGAGAATAATCCGACCAATTTAGAGCAGCTGAAGAGGAATATTATTCAGGAAAGTAACAAAATACCGAGAACCACTTTTCAACGAGTTTTCCAAAATTTGCGACTTCGGTTCCAAGAGTGCCAAGCAGCCGAGGGAAGCCATTTGGACAACATTATTTTTAAGTCTTAAAAATTCCTATGCTTCTACTTTTTAACAATACAAATATATTTGTGTTATTTTTCGTAGTTTTTTTTAAATCGAATATTTAAACCGCCAACACCCTTATGGCCCACCCTGTATAATAGAGAGTCAGAGAGAGAGAGAGATATATATATAGTTTTCATGGTTTTCGAGGGTGCTGAAGCCGATAGTGAGATCAAAATGAAATCCAAGATGGCGACTGCAAAAATTTTCAAATTTTTCTTTATGGGTGTCATTTTAATGGTTATGGAGGGTGCTGAAGCCGATAGTAGGGTCAAAACGAAGTTCAAAATGAAAATCCAAGATAGCGGCTGCGAAAATTTGAAAATATTCGCAGCCGCCATCTTGAATTTTCATTTTGAACCTCGTTTCTGCCGGGGGTCCCCCGACCCCACAAGTTTATTTTATTATTTTTACATTGAACACGAGGAAAACTAAACTCGTTATCAATAAATTGGCGATACAATTTTAAAGTTTAATTTATGAATTTAATAAAGAGATTATTATCCTCCATTCATACCTCCCCCTTCTCTGTTACCTTGTTCAGGTCATAACATTCCCAAACTTACCTTCCCCTTCTCTGTTACCTTGTTCAGGTCATAAAATTCCCTGAACGGTCGGATATCGTATCGGATGTCGGGCATTCAAATTTTGGGCGAACTATTGTTAGTGGAAACTAAATTAAAAGTAGCGCGCTGGGCATCGGCGTCGGCTGAACAACTGTCGGAGTGACACCCGTAGCTCACGACTGAACACCTGCAACCTGTCGCAGCGCCGCGGGCTCGCAGGTGAAACCCTTGTCTTTCTTTACGTATTCATTCGTATATGCCTCTTTATGTATCGCTGGTCTACGCCAACTTATTTGCGGAACGGTTGTGCTAGCTCGTTGGAGAAGCGGCACCGTCCAGATGCAAAGCTGCCATTTTTAACCGACTTCAAAAAGGAGGAGGTTCTCAATTCGTCGGAACCTTTTTTTTTTTTTTTTTATGTATGTTCCCCGATTACTCGAAGATGGCTGGACCGATTTCAAAAAATATTTTTTTGTTTGAAAGGGTGTACTTTCCAGGTGGTCCCATTGTCATCAAGTCAGGATCTGATGATGGGATCCTGGAGAAATCGAAGGAACTCTTCAAATATTATAGGCACACCTATAGCGATTTGGGTATTTTTTATAGTAACTCGTGCATTTGCTCTCGAAAAGCACTATTTGGTGAAGTGGAACTGATGATGAAGACCACAGATGGCCACCGGTACTACTCAATAATAAGTATTTCATGGGTTGCGATTCGATTACTTTATTATGGTTGCTAAGCAAGTTATGCTCATCACAATGCGAATAGTGAAATGGAGCTGATGGTGAAATACCAGGAGAACTCTCAACAATGAATTTCCCTGCATCGGGAAAAGCAATATTTTGGTAAAGGCGATGAGCAAGTTGACATTAGGCTATTGTAACTTAGATAAATTATAAACAGACCCACTAAAAAGCGGGAAATAAAAACTTTTTAACAAAAAAGAAAAACCGACTTCCAAAAATAAAAAGTACTTAATTTAAAAAAATTAAACCGACTTCAAAAAGAAATAACTCAAAATTATGAAATAACTTTAATTTCGGAAGTCGGTGTCTTGGGATCTGTATTCTAGTTTAAGTTTTATGCCACCGACTTCCGAAATTAAAGTTATTTCATAATTTTGAGTTATTTCTTTTTGAAGTCGGTTTAATTTTTTTAAATTATTTTTATTTCGTAATTTTTAGTTTTTGCACTAGAATTTGACCAAGGTTTTGAGATGTTTTCCCTTTGACACTACACCCGTAGCTCGTATCAATAAGCCAGGCCGTCACACTTTCACGTCTTAATACATATCTTGAAAATTACTGAATCGATCTTGATGAAACTTGCACTGTTGCCTAAGTTGAAGTAAATGTAAGCCAATAAATTACGAAATAAAAAGTAATTTAAAAAAATTAAACCGACTTCAAAAAGAAATCAACTCAAAATTATGAAATAACTTTAATTTCGGAAGTCGGTGTCTTGGGATCTGTATTTTAGTTTTTTGCCACCGACTTCCGAAATTAAAGTTATTTCATAATTTTGAGTTGATTTCTTTTTGAAGTCGGTTTAATTTTTTTAAATTACTTTTTATTTCGTAATTTTTAGTTTTTGCACTAGAATTTGACCAAGGTTTTGAGATGTTTTCCCTTTGACACCACACCCGTAGCTCGTATCAATACGCCAGGCCGTCACACTTACACGTATTAGTCCATATCTTGAAAATTACTGAACCGATTTTGATGAAACTTGCACTGTTCCCTAAGTTGAAGAAAATGTAAGCTAATACAAAAAAAATGGTCACGATCCGATTAATAGTTGCTGAGAAATGCGTGGACAAACATACATACATACATACGTCTATGAAATTTTGTATATTTGTTTGGAAGCCTTAGTAGATTGTCATATGTGAATATAATGCAATTCCAATAATATTACATACATACGTATCGAATTGATAACCTCCGTTTTTTTGAAGTTGGTAAAAAAGAATGGTCACGATCCGATTAATAGTTACGGAGATATGCGTGGACAAACATACATACATACATACATACATACGTCTATAAAATTTTGTATATTTGTTTGGAAGCCCTAATAGATTGTCATATGTGAATATAATGCAATTCCAATAATATTACATACATACGTATCGAATTGATAACCTCCTTTTTTTTTAAGTCGGTAAAAATAACTTTAATTTCGGAAGTCGGTGGCAAAAAACTAAAATACAGATCCAAAGACACCGACTTCCGAAATTAAAGTTATTTTTCACTTTGTTCACTTTGTAGTGTTTTTTTTGGAAGTCGGTTTTTTACATCTTGTGGCATAGCATGCAAGTTCCAGCAACTCCTGCACGCGTAGCTTGACGCGTCGAAACGGGTTTTGTCGACGGAAGAAAGACAAAATGACAGATTTATAAATATTTGTACGCATTCTACGCGTCTATGCATGGCAATGTGTCATTTTGTCTATTCTTCCGTCGACAAAACATCGTCATGCTACGCGTGCTGAACTCGAAGTTTTGACTATGAGTTTTGGTATAAATTTTAAAATGATCCTATGAAAATGTAATAGCCAGTCATGACATTAATCCACAAACTTATTTTCCTATCACAACGTTTTTCATTTTATTCGTTACTTGCAAGCACAATATTCAATAGAGACTTTAATGGTCCGCGCTGGTGTGAATAATGCCGGATTTTGCCGAAGTTCGCCTTCCGGATTAACTTTTTCCGGTTTTGCCCAGTTTTCGTTATTTTTCGTGAACAATCCATTGGTGGCGTTATTTCGTCCTACAAAAATTAAACGAGAATTTATGAGAAGAAAATTCAGACTAGGTTATTCAACGAAACTGTTTAATGCAATTTTTGTATTTTCTAAGCTGGATAAGTACATACCTAATTATATACTTAAATGTGCTTCGTTATATTTTTCTCGCTTCTATTTAGCATTGTAGGTGTAAAATTTATATCTATCTACTTATATAAAATGCCGAGCGTAGGTATGAAAAGTGAAGTACATACATGTGATTGCCTTCTGTACTCTCTGTATTTTGTGCTAAAACGCTCGACCGCGTGGCCCTACAGATAGTTATCGCGCGCAAGTACATTACATTACGTTGACTTTTGACCTTTTTTTTCCTGTGGCAACACTACAGCTAACAGCTGTTTAGAATTTGTTCTCGAAATTTTTATCTTAAATATTATATTTCATTGTTTTTTAGGCCTATTTTCCAATTACTCTTCAAGTAATTATGATAATAATGTGTATTTTGTGTTAGATTCACATAGCTAGTGCAAATTAAGTGTACATAATTCAATGTAAATCGGTGACAGTTGCCGGCACAAGGAAACTTGCATTGTCATCTTGATATCAGGTACAATACTTTATATTTTACTTGCTATTAGTTAGTTTACGTACTACAATTAGTTCAATTACACCAGCAATTACCTACTTTGTTCACTTTTAGTAAGGCTACTTGATGCCAATGACCTTTGAACGTAAACATAACCTTACTTAGGTTTGGTGACAGAACTCCTTTTATTTACATCTAAATTTTATTTTTCCCATTGACTTATATATTTTACTTTTAAACTAATCACCTTTTCAACTGCTGCCACAACAACCTTCTCTATTCTTATTTCTTGTCGCTTCGCTTCCTTACTTTTAATCATGATTATGACTCGCAGCGCCCGTGCTCGCCTCGAAGAGTCCAAACTCAATGAGGCTTTGAGCGCTTTAAAGGCGTCAAAGGAGTCCTGTGACCAACTAATTAAGGAAATAGATGACAATGAAAGGGTGCTCTTTGATGCCCATGAAAAGAATAGGAAGTTAAAAATTGAAATGGCTCAGATATATACTCAATACACTGATGCCATAGAAGAACGGGATAGACTTCAGCTTGTTGTGGACGGGTTCAGCCAGTGTAGCGTAGAGTATGAACAAGCTCTTAGCCACAAACACTTATTACAACAGCAGCTACATGAGGCTCAAAGTCAGATTACACAACTTGAGACTACAAACCTTAACATCACCGCCTCGCTGAATCAAAGTCTGTTCAATGAGTTGGTGTCTATTGCCCCGTCAATGGTTTCTGCCATAAACCCCACTATTGATTTGACAGGTGATGATGAATCAAAATCATGTAATTCAGTGAGGGTAGTCACTAGTAAAAATAAACTTAAAAAGTACATCAAAATTAATAAATACATTGTTAAAACCCAAAAAATGGTAAAAAGACAAAAGTTCTTTATTAAAAATGTTAAACTTAATAGGGAACGGTTAAATCTACTTAAACAGCTAGATATGTATTCTTTTAATCTGGAGCAAAGTACTAGGAAATACAACATTGACACACAGGACTTGCAATCTCAACTTGACCAGCTGCAGGAGAAACTAAGATCAATGACTAACAAATATAATACCTCTGAAGATCTAATGAGGGAATATATGTTGGCAATGAATGAGCTGGTGAACTCACAAACGAACAGCTGTGAGCGCTGTCAAACACCATCCAATGTACCTACACCAGACCATTCATTATCGGCATGCAATACCACATTACCGCAGCCTTGTGTTGATTTGGCAATTCCCTCTGTTGATAGTACCATTATACCATCTAAAGAAATTGTAAATCATGATATTATATTATTTTGTGATGAGATTGGAAAGGAGTTAGGTCACTTGTTGACAGATGAATATCCGGGACACTCAATAATAAATTACTGTATGCCTGGTTGTTCTTTATTTGATATTATGAAAGCAATTGTTAAATGTAACTTTAAACAGGAAACAACTTTATTAATATTTATGGGAAATAGGGGTAATTTAAATAAAGGAGAATTGCTCCAATATCATAGAACATTGTGCAACCTTAGCTTAAGAAAAATTGTTTTGTTTACATTACCTTACAGTAACAGTTTGCCACAGGAAGAAAATAACTTAAGATTTGATATAAATATGACATTGCACAATTTGACATATAATGATAACTTATTCCAGTTAATTGATACTAACTATTATGTTGGTAATAATTTATATTTGACAAAAGATAGATATAATATTGTTATGTACTATCTTTCTAACTATCAAAAAAGACAGATAGCTGTGTCGCTATCATATTTTTTTTCTATTACAGCCAAACATTTGGCTAAACAAATTGCTCCTATTGAGCAATGCAATGACTTTTTAAATTACTCTGGTAATAATTTGGTTGAAATTATTGACATTAATCATTTAAATTAGAAATTAAGACAATAGAGGCAACCTCTTGCAAAAATGTAAATAAGTCAAATGAAAGTGTAAAAAAATTAAATAGTATCAATCTGGTGCATCAAAATATTCAAGGTTTTTCAAACAAAGACTTAGAAGTAGAATTATTCCTGAATTGTTACAATATAGATATTCTTTGTATGACAGAACATTGGCTTAAAAGTCACCAGTTCATGTTCAATTTTAGTAATCACCAGGTTGGTAGTTCATTCAGCAGAGTAAATGCTATACATGGTGGCTCATTAATTTTAATAAATAACCAGCTTAAGTTTAAAGACCGAAAGGATATTGTGAGCCTCTCTGTTGAACGGACAATTGAAATAGCCTGTATAGAATTGGAGCAGTTCATTATATTAAGTGTGTACAGACCTCCTTCAGGATTGTATGATTGTTTTGAAAAAGTTATGGATGAAGTGTTGCACAAAATCTGTAATACAAACAAGTCCATCATCATTTGTGGTGATTTTAATGTTAATTTGTTAGAAAATTCTGGGTTAAGTACTAAAATTATAAGTTTGTTTCAGTCATACAATCTTGCAAACCAATTTTTGGAGCCCACTAGAATAACTCCTACTAGTGCCACATGCCTAGATAACATTTATACAGATGTTATACCAACCCACAAAGACATTATTAACCTAATAGACTCAGATCATTGTGGACAATTAATCACTATTCCAAATAAAAACAAAAAAGTTACTAAAAAAGATATCACTGTTAATCCAAAAACAACTAATCGCTTGGAAACATTTAAAACTAAACTCATGGGTAAATTACCACTTTTGTTCACTAATGATGACCCTAATCAACAATATAATGATTTTTTTAATATGTATTGCACACAATTTGATAACACATTTATTCCAAAAACATTATCGGTTAATAGTATTGCTTCCTTCAGTAACTGGGCCACCATTGGTATACATAAAAGTAGAAAACGACTTTATGAATTATATGAAGAACGGATTTGTATAAACACTGCTGAATTTAATTTATATGTTCAGAATTATTCTAAAATATTTAAAAAAGTTTGTAGTATTGCCAAGTCACGTTATTTGAGTTCAAAAATTAAAAATAGTAGTAACATTATTAAAACGACTTGGAATGTCATTAATAGCGAAACGGGAAGGTCATGCACCCGAAGTAGTGACTACAGCCTTGTTATTGATGACAATATAATTAAATCAGATTGTCAAGTCGCCGCGGCCTTTGAAAATTTCTTTGCAGAGATTCCCGTATCAACTACTAAATCTCTTAACTCATCACCCATTGCTGCAGAGTCTTTACTTAAAGAAAACGTTCCAGTT
The DNA here is from genome assembly GCA_963082905.1 of Oligia fasciuncula. Taxonomy (NCBI): domain Eukaryota; kingdom Metazoa; phylum Arthropoda; class Insecta; order Lepidoptera; family Noctuidae; genus Oligia; species Oligia fasciuncula. Next base: position 18,925,570 of record OY720406.1, on the reverse strand, counting down.
TGCGATTCTGAATTTCACTTCCAATATGTAACTTGTAAAGATATAATTAAAACTTTTCACACGTTAAATGTTAAAAAGACCGCAGATCTATGGGGTAATTCTGTGGATGTTGCTAAGTCGATTATAGACATTGTAGCACCTACTTTAGCTGTTATATTTAATAATTGTATTGACCGTGGTGAGTTTCCTGATCTTATGAAAAACAGTAAAATAATACCGTTGTTTAAATCGGGTAGTACATCAGACCCTACTAATTATAGACCTATTTCAGTACTACCTACCTTTAGTAAAATTTTTGAAAAACTTATTTTAAATCAATTGCAAAGATTTTTTAATAAAAATAAATTACTACATAACAAACAGTTCGGATTTACAAGGGGTCGTTCGACTACCGATGCAGGAGTTGAACTTTTAGGACATATTTATAATGCATGGGAGGACAAATGCGATGCTTTGGGCATCTTTTGCGATTTGTCCAAGGCATTCGATTGTGTTCTTCATGAAACATTAATCAGGAAACTGCACCACTACGGAATCCGGAACGCCTCTCTGGATCTTCTTACTTCTTACTTAAGTGATAGGATTCAGAGAGTTGATGTTAACGGAAAAAGGTCACCCGGATCTGTAGTAAGAATGGGGGTCCCCCAGGGCTCAATTCTCGGCCCATTTTTATTTATTATTTATATAAATGACTTGCCTTACCTCATAAGGGATGAACATGATATAGTGTTGTTTGCAGATGACACTTCACTTTTATTTAAACTCAAACGTCAGCAGCTGGTTACTGACAATGTAAATAACGCCCTTGCAAAAGTAGTTAACTGGTTTAATGTCAATAACCTACTTCTTAACGGAAAAAAAACGAAATGTATTAAGTTTACCATACCCCACGTTAGACAAGTAGAAACTAGTGTTCTCATTAAGGATGAAGAGTTGAAACCTGAAGATACCACAGTATTCCTAGGCATAACGTTGGATGCCAAGCTTCAATGGGGCCCCCATATAGATAAATTGTCAAAAAAGCTTAGCTCTGCAGCATATGCCGTTAGGAAAATTCGTGATTTAACTGATTTAGAGACAGCCCGTTTAGTATACTTTAGTTATTTTCATAGTGTGATGTCGTACGGTATTCTGTTGTGGGGAAATGCCGCCGATATTCAGACAATTTTTATTTTACAAAAAAGGGCAATTCGTTCCATTTATAAATTAAGTCCCAGACACTCCCTCAGAGACAAATTTAAAGAGATTAATATAATGACTGTGCCTTCTCAGTACATTTATGATAATCTTTTGTATGCACATAAAAATATTAATCTGTTTAAAAAATACAGTGATATCCATAACATAAATACTAGGAACAAACACAAATTTGTTGTTCCAACAACAAGGCTCAAAAAAATAGGTGGCTCGTTTAGATGCCAATGTATACGTTTTTATAATAAACTTCCTAGCCACATTCAAGAACTAAGCCTTAATAAATTCAAATCTTTTATAAAGCGAAAACTATGTCAGAAAGCCTATTATACTGTAAAAGACTATATTGAGGACAAAAAGGCTTGGGATTGAGCTGCTCCAATAGGTTTAGAATGTTGTTTTTATTTTTCTAATTTACACTTTAATAATTTTCTTTTTTTAAGTATCTATTTACTTAAATAATGACATGTACATTTACTGTATAAAGTATTATATGTTTTTAATTATTGTGAATGTGAGGACTATGTGGGTATTTTTTTGTTTTTTCTCTCTTCGTTTTAATCATGATCTGGCAGTTTGAGTAGTTTATGCGGCCTACCCAAATGTCCTGTCTTTGGTATTGTTCGTCGAATCGTTGAGCTCCTTAAGTTCTGAGTTGAGCTGCACGGTTACTGACAAATGCGTGCACTGACTGGACAGGTCCGCTCAATCTGTGTGGTTCTTTCCTCAAAAGACCATTTCAGACACTAATCTACATGGTCCTCAAAGATTATGTCCGGATTTTTTATATACACATTGACATTGATGAATTTTATTTAGACAATGACATGAATATTTACTTTGTAAGTAATTTTTATTTATTTTTTTTATTTAATTATTGTGAATGTGAGGACTATGTGGGTCATTTCTTTTTTCCTTCTTAGTTTTAATCATGATCTGGCAGTTTGAGTAGTTTATGCGGCCTACCCAAATGTCCTGTCTTTGGTATTGTTCGTCGAATCGTTGAGCTCCTCAAGTTCTGAGTTGAGCTGCACGATTTTTGACAAATGCGTGCACTGATTGGACAGGTCCGCTCAATCTGTGTGGTTCTTTCCTCAAAAGACCATTTCAGACACCAATCTACATGGTCTTCACACGATCTGACCAAGATTTTGTCTGGACTTTAAAAGAGACTGTGACTTCTGAGTTTGTTTCGGCCTTTCTTCTCAGAATAGTCAGTTAGGAAACGCCGACCTCATCTAGTTTAAAAAAAAATATGATTGACGTGTAAAAGTGTTTGTACAAACCTACTTACAGAAATAAAAATCATTTATCATTTATCATTTATCATTTGACCTTTCCTTGGCGCATAGTGCGTAATTTTTAGGGTTCCGTACCCAAAGGGTAAAAACGGGACCCTAAAATTACGCACTATAACGGGACGGGTAAAGTGGTGTATTCTGAAATACTGTCAAACATAAATAACAAAATAAAAAGTATGTCTTAATTATTGAGCAGGAATCTTTATGTCTTTCATAACAGCATCCTGAAATTTGACGAGGATGCAAAACGATACATTGTTTGTCCCTATAATAAATCTGTAGACGAGGCGTTTCTGAACATTGAAATTTTTTCAAAAAATAATTGTTTGGGTGTTAAAGAATAACCAACAGATGCCAATTCATCAATTTTTGGAATTTGTTTGTTGGTTTGAATTTGAGAGACTAACTGTTTGAACAGGTTCCACGTAAAAAGTACCAAACCAATATGGTTTAACTTTTATACTCAAATAATGATTAGTTTTTGTTTCATCACAATCGCTTCACTCTATCAAAAGATATAATCAATTTATATATCAATTTATAAAAGTACGTAATGTGGAAACACGTAATGAAATCTATTGGCGCGATATAATACTAACAAAACATATTGTGATATAAATAGCATTATTAAGTAAATAACACAGATACTTATGTCTGTGTTGTTTGCGGGCACTTTTGACTGCAGGCACTAATAACAAAAAGTATGGGATGCAACAAAACTATAACCAATACTAAATAAAAATATCGCGACAGAATTAATGAATGCGTGCAACGCAAGAGAGTCGATAGCAAAAGTGAATGATTTCTTTGTCAGTGTAGGCAAAGACTTAGCTGATGGTACTACAAACTGTGAAAATCTTTGTCAGTGTAGGCAAAGACTTAGCTGATGGTACTACAAACTGTGCAAATCTTTGTCAGTGTAGGCAAAGACTTAGCTGATGGTACTACAAACTGTGAAAATCTTTGTCAGTGTAGGCAAAGACTTAGCTGATGGTACTACAAACTGTGCAAATCTTTGTCAGTGTAGGCAAAGACTTAGCTGATGGTACTACAAACTGTGCAAATCTTTGTCAGTGTAGGCAAAGACTTAGCTGATGGTACTACAAACTGTGCAAATCTTTGTCAGTGTAGGCAAAGACTTAGCTGATGGTACTACAAACTGTGCAAATCTTTGTCAGTGTAGGCAAAGACTTAGCTGATGGTACTACAAACTGTGCAAATCTTTGTCAGTGTAGGCAAAGACTTAGCTGATGGTACTACAAACTGTGCAAATCTTTGTCAGTGTAGGCAAAGACTTAGCTGATGGTACTACAAACTGTGAAAATCTTTGTCAGTGTAGGCAAAGACTTAGCTGATGGTACTACAAACTGTGCAAATCTTTGTCAGTGTAGGCAAAGACTTAGCTGATGGTACTACAAACTGTGCAAATCCGGAGCACTTTCAGTGACAGTGTGTGTTGTGGCGGAGGTAGAGAGTTTGATTATGGGTCTTAAAAATATCTGTATCGTTGGTTGGGACTTTATTCCAAATAGCATTCTTAAAGAAAATAAACACATACTTGTGCCTCTTCTAACACATCTTTTTAATACTTACTTCTCACAAGGGGTTTTCCCTACAACCCTAAAGAAGTCAGTTGTCCATCCAATACATAAATCCGGAGATAAACACCGCGTCACTAACTATAGGCCCATTTCTATTTTGCCCTCTATCTCCAAGCTCCTGGAACGCATCCCCAATAAAAGACTCACAAGCTACCTAGAAACAAATAACCATCTTTCGAACAAACAATTTGGTTCCAGATCTGGCAAGTCAACTAATGATGCAGCCCATGAGCTTGTGGATTGTATGGTAGGAGATTTAGATGCAGGAAAAAACTACATTTATATGACTACATGTGACTACATGTATACATGACTACATGTATACGTGACTACATGTATATTCTTATTTATTTATTTATATATACTTTATTGTACACCAGAAAATACATAACAAAAAAAATACGATTAATACAAAACATACAATGGGCGGCCTTATCGCTTTCTGCGATCTCTTCCAGGCAACCTTGGAATGGACAGTGATTGCGTGGATATAAAAAATGGGGTTGTCAGTGGTGCCAAAATAATATACTATAATAGATACATAGATATATACATGTATAATGCTGTATAATAGATACATAAATAAATACATACTAAATATAGGTACATATAAGCAACGAAAATAAATGACGACTTTAGATTATTGCAGCTACGAAAACAAGATCACAACAACAAGTAATGTTCCTTCAAGAGTCTCTTAAATGCAGCTAACGATTGCGCGCGTTTTATTTGAACTGGCAATGCATTCCACAAACGAGCGGCCTGAACAGAAAAGGATTTGTCGAAAAACGTTGTAGAATGCATTGGCATTTTAAGCTTTAAATTATCCGATGATCTCAAAAACTTCGTGTGGGAGTCGCAAAGATACTGAAAACGTTTTTTAAGATAGAGAGGGGTGGAAGGGGAAAAGAGCACATTATACAATAGGGACAGAATATGAGCATTCCGCCGAGGGCAAATTGGTAACCACTTGAGCTTCACACGAAATTCGGAGACATGGTCATATTTGCGCAAACCGAATATGAACCTTATACAGACATTTTGAAGCCGCTCAAGTTTATCGAGTTGGTCTTGGGTAAGGTCAAGATAGCTGGCATCAGCATAATCAAGAATGGGTAGAGGAAGTGATTGTGCAAGCGCAATCTTGGTGGCAGTTGGTAGAAAATTACGCAGTCTCTTCAAAGATGCAGCGGATGCAAATAGCTTGCGGCTAACTTCCTGTAGTTGGGCAGTCCAAGAGAAGTTCTTGTCAATGAATATCCCCAAGTTTTTAACTTTTTCGCTGAAGGGAATAATAGAGTTATCAAAAGAAACTTGGGGAAGAGTCGTCCAGTCAATCCTTGAGACCGTCCTAGAACTGCCAACCACCACAACCTGCGTTTTTATGGGGTTGACCATAAGTCCATACCTCTTGCTCCAGTCGCATATACGGGCCAGATCGCGATTAATCACTAAGATGGCCTCGGACAGATTACCAAGAGGAGCTCGCGCGTAGATTTGTAAATCATCTGCATACAGGTGGTAGGAAGAAATTAGTTCGTCGGAGATTGAGTTAATAAAAACTGCGAAAAGTAAAGGGGAAAGAACGCCACCCTGTGGTACACCGGCAGAAGTATTACTCCAGGAAGACAAAGTCTCTCCGATGCAAATACGTTGCCGGCGACCGAACAGGTAACTACGAAACCAGTCAATTACCGATGGAGATATATTAAGAGAGCATAGAATGCCAAGCAAAACATCGAAATCAACAGTATTAAAAGCATTACTGAAATCTAGCAAAGCTAAGACCGTTAGATTACTGCTTTCCATGGCTGACCTTATATCATCCGTAATATTCAGAAGCGCTGTGGTGGTACTATGACCAGGACGGAAGCCAGACTGGAAAGGGTTAAGGAGATTATTTTTGGAGAGGAAAGTGTTTATTTGATCGTGGATTAACCGTTCAAGGACTTTGGATAGAAAGGGTAAGACGGATATTGGACGATACTCAGAAAAGGATGACGGATTAGCTTTTTTAGGAAAAGGAATTATTTGAGCATCTTTCCATGAACATGGAAAGACACCACTCGATGCAGAAAAGTTGAGGATATGACAAATGACGGGAAGGATTACATCCAGCACAGGGACTAACATTTTACGGCTGATACAGTCACTTCCTACTGCATTGGAGGTAATCGATAGTATGCTCTTCTTAACATCACATGCGGAGAATTGACCAAAAAGAAATGGAGAATAACTGGGAGTCGGAAGAGATGAAAGATAACGCAATGTATTAAATTTTATTGTCCTATCAAAATCGGACGAAGCAGTAAAATGATTATTCATTGCATCAATGTCTAACTCTTTTGGGATTGTCTCTTGTCTGGTTTTACCGACCCCCAATGATCTAAGAAATTTCCAAACTTTGGATGCGTCCCCATTTTGGACAGATGTATGAATGTGATGGCGATTAGCATTCGGGAACTATATTTTCTATCACCAAAATTTATATTTGTCATCAAGTTGTATCACCTAATAAATAGATCTATCGCCACGAAATATTTTCGTTCTCAGATAAACAAAAATTGTTCCCAGGTATGAATTATCAAATTAATGTTAATATATGTGTAAAATAAGAGATCGATAACCAATAAAATTATATTGCATTACATGAATATAAACTTCATTCTTATAATAACAGTTTTGTTACTTGAAATGGACATTTTCGAGAACCGAATTAGTTAAGAGGTTAATTATTTAAAAAAAAATGCTTAGGTTAGGTTAGGTTAAAACTGCGACCTCCTACGAAACGACTAAATTTTAAAGAAAAAAAATATGGAAAAAGAGATTATTTAAAAAAAAAAATATTATAGACCTTATATCTCAGGATTTTAGGTGATTTATTGTGGAACTGATTTTGCATTGTTTGGTGACTACATTTTGGTGACAGATCTACTATTTGGAGGACAAACCCTGTTATTTAAGAAACACAAAACTAATTAAATTGGTGATAGCTTAAATGATACCCTTAGCATTCCTACACACCTTATTGCAATGAGTACGGATTGAGACATATCGTTCTCTGTTAGTGTCATTAGGCCTACGCTTAAACTTAGACTTTGCCGTCACCTTTTTGTGCATTATTGCTTTAATGTCATCTGTGAGCCACGGCGCCGGCAAATGTTTAACCTTAACAGCTCGAACAGGTGCGTGATGATCATAAAGCTCAATAAGTTTATCCGCAAAAAATTTGACTTGCTCATCGACAGATGTAGACGCAAATAAAGCAGACCAATCTATATTGCTGGCATCCTTGCAAAGATCGTCAACATTCATACCATCGAAATTGCGTTGCATAAGAATTTTTGCTTTCGCCTTAGGCGGGCGAATTTTATATGAGTGATAGATCAGGTCATGGTAGGAAAAGGCATCGGCTGAGCATTGGCCATGCTAAGCGACGCGATCAGGAGAGGAAACAAGAATCAAGTCAAGAAGCGAAGGAGTAGAGTTAGGAAAATGGTGAGTGGCACTCAGTGGAAGAATAGAAAGATTACTGGAAGCCGAAATATTAGTCAGAGAAGAAGAGCGATGGTCTTTTTTCAGAAGACAAGTATTAAAGTCACCCATGATTATACTATGACTGTAAGAAGGGATCAACGTTTCTAATATATTTTCAAAAGATGAAAAGTAATTAACACGTAAAGAGGGACAGTAGTAGACGCCAAGAAGTAGTTTTGAATGGTGTAGTTCCACTTCAAGAAACAGATGTTCACCAGCACCTGATGGCGGTGGCTGCGCCGACACATTGACAACTGAGAAGGGAATATGTGTGCGAAGATATATGGCAACACCACCACCACCACCAACCGACCGGTCGTTTCTTATAAGCTGAAAGCCGGGAAGGGAGTTACTAGTTGAAGGGAGACAAGGTTTAAGCCACGACTCGGAAATAAGGATAGCATGTATGTTTTTACAGTCAAAGCTTGCCAGCATATCATGGAAATGAGCCGAAATGCTCTGAGCGTTAATATGTATAACGTTAAAGTTCTTGGGAACATCGGAAAACTGTGCTGTGAGACTGTCTGCGAGAGAAGGAACACTCACGAAACTGTCATCGTTGCTTGTTAATGAGAAAAAACTATTACTATCACTGCTTTCATCGATAGACATAAATACTAACTAATATAATAAAATAATATATATTGTAATAAATTAAAATTATACAAAAACAAAACCCTAACTAATAAAAGTTTTTCAAATAATATCTAGTCCACCTGCCGGTTGCGTTATTAATCTAAGGGGTGATTCCTCAATCGACAGACAATCCTTATTCGTGGAATAAAATTGTCGCCTGATAGTTTGTATGGATGAATTGTCAAAAATTCAAAGTCAAAGTCAAATCATTTATTTCAAATAGGCACATTAAAGGCACTTTTGAACGTCAAAAAAAAACTAAATAGAAATGATTCTAGTCGCCCATTCGAAAAGGTAGTTTTCGTATGGAGAAGAATGGGCAAGAAACTCCACCGTTACTCTTTTAAAAATGTTTTACAAGGTCTTGTATACATAATAAAAATTATATGTGAACACGATGCACCCATAATAAAATTAGTCTACCACAAAAGGTAAAAAGAATTAAAAATTAAGCAATGACAGGTAAATCAAATAAGTGATAGATACATGGTGCTCACATATTTACAAGTTATTTAAAAAAAAAAATGCAAAAGTAGTTGAACTTTAACAAGTGTGTGAGCCACTGTAGTCGCAGATTGTAAAAATGAATTAGAATAAGATGTCATAATTAAAAAAATATATATAAATTAAATTAGGAACAAGTTTGATTTTGTCTAGACTTTTAGATTGTCCTATGGAGCAGGACCAGCATGTTTCCAAACATTCTTATCTTGGATATAATCCTCTAATTTGTAATATCCTTGTTTACAAAGTGTACTTTTAATATGAGTTTTAAATTTTCTTTCATTTAATTGCAATATGTCACAAGGTATTTTGTTGTAGCATTTAACACAGTACCCCATAAAAGATGTAGGTATGTACTTTAGATAATCTGAAAAAAGGTTGATCTAATTTATCTTTATTTCTAGTATTAAAATTATGCCTATCACTTATTTTATTAAAAAGATGTTGATTTTTTCTTACATACATAATATTTTCATAAATGAATTCAAAATCATTCCTCGGATAAGACAATCCCACCAAAAACATTTTCATGTAAAATGTTGCCAAGACGAGACCACGTATGGCTCGCACTGCCAAAAAGTTATCAGATCTCATGTAGAGCCAAGCTTCTAACTCTACACGCCCTAACTTCACAAACCCTACACCTTAGTCAAAATATGAGGCTTGGCCGTTTCGTTACTACAAAAACTATTGTATAACAGAAAAGTAATGAACAGTGAATAAATTTTTCACCTTACTCCCATGTGATGGTAGCGAAACGGCCAAGCCACATATTTTGACTAAGGTGTAGAGTTTGTGAAGTTAGGGCGTGTAGAGTTAGAAGCTTGGCTCTACATGAGATCTGATAACTTTTTGGCAGTGCGAGCCATACGTGGTCTCGTCTTGGCAACATTTTACATGAAAATGTTTTTGGTGGGATTTCACATCTTTTTGAAAGTTGCTTATGAATTATTTTTTTTTGGCGGGGTTCTTTACTAAAAATCCTGGAATATGTATTTTATTATTTATTACAAGGAGTCCCTATATCAATTTTCAGAACTCTAGCATCAAAATTTGCGGAAGTCTCGTACAAACTTCCATCCCCTAGTTTAAGGGATTGGAGGGTAAAAGTACCAAGTTTTAGAATTGTTTTGTTGTTTATGTACTATTACTCAGGGACTGCATACCGGTAAAATTTTGGTATCGATATCAAAATATCGATATAAATACTGATATTTGGGTATTTCTTTATCGATATTGATACCGATATTTTTATTCAGTATACTTATATCTATACTTTACTATGCCTTTATCAGTATCGATACTGATACGAAAATACCGATATATTACCAATAAATAATTTTCCCCGCGGCCGCGGCCGCATCATCTTTGCGATTCACGCCATACGCCTCCCCGCGCCCGGCCCCTCTAGTAACGGTCGCGCGACTCGCGCGTGTATGAATAATAATAATTAGTGATTGCGTGATTGGTGTATCAAGATGGCTGGTTTGTATTTTTTTTCCTTTAGAGTTTATTCTTTTCGTTTGTTTCTAGACCGTTCAAGTGTCGAGCTCAATCTGATAATATAAGTAGGTAGGTAAATCTAGCTCAATCGAGTGAAATCGCGTAATTTAAAAATAGTTTGGTACCTACCTTACCTACCTACTGAGTTTGGTACCTTTGACTGATAGAAAATGTAACGCAAAAAGACAAACGGAAAAGCTAAATGCAACTCACGCAACATTCTTTTGTTTTTTGTTTTTTATGTGTGTCCCTGCAAATACCTATCGAGATTCGAAAAACGAACATGGGGTCGGTTGTAACTACCTATAACCTCATGTGTTTTTGAAGTGAAAACTTCTTTAGCGGCGTTGTACACTTTTTTTGTAATGGGTAAAAAAAATTAAACTCGCGTCAGGACACGTGACCTGATCGAAAATTCGTAAGACGGATGGAGAGTAGACAGCTGGCGTGGCGTAGGAGAGGGAGTATCCTTCTACGGCGCGGCGAAAATGTATGCCTGCGCCGGCTGTTTCGTTTAGGCGGCGCAGGGCGCTTGCGCGAATGTTCGTGTGTGTTTATGTTACAGCGTGCAATGTAATATAAATTGTCATGTTTGTGTACGATAGCGCAATAAATAAATATTGTATTCTACCACGTAAAAGATAGTACTTTTATTCTGATAATTAAAGCAATTCGTGCAAAATTATTCCATAACCATTCCAAAATATCCAAAACGCACAACGTTAATACTTAAGTTTTCACTTCTGCCGGCACTCCCGGAGTGCAACCCGTCGTTTTTTTTTTATTGTTTAAATCATACGTGAGTTATATTGTAATTTGTTCCTGGCGGAAGTACCACCAGGATAAATACAAATAAGTAGGTTATCTTCATACAAACGCACCGAACACGGTTTGTATGTGAGCGCGCTCGTACGTATGCGTCGTCGCACGCTCACACTGAAAAAATTTATCGCTGCTAAAGGTGCGCCAGTCCAGGGGGTCTACTCCGAAGCGGTTAACCACTGTATCGGCCGAATGTTCGGTCATTTTCTGATTCGAATATTGTTGTCCTGCTAACTACGAATTAAAAAAGAAGAAGAAAAAAAAAAGGTAAAAATAGGGTTAAGGGTTCTAAAAAGGTTCGGATTGGCACAGTTTGGTCGGGACCAATAGTCAATATAGGAAATTAATGGTAGTATAAAATGACCGACCATTCGGCCGATACAGTGGTTAACCGCTTCGGAGTAGACCCCCTGGGTGGCTACGCCCGCGCCGCACGTAATACCGCCCGCGCCCGCGCACTCTCCGAACCTACCTACCTCTTTTAACAATTTCGTAATCATTTTAATTTATTTGAATAAATACATGATTCAGTAAAACCGCGTTAAAATTGATCATATATTTCGATCGTAATTTTTCAAATAACTGAACAGATAACATGACGTAGGTAATAAAAAAAATGTAGTCTATCTAGAAAAAGTAATTTAAAAAACTTTTTATGAAGTATTAAAGATTCCTGATGTGTACCCTACAGGGGAAAATTGTTTTGTATAGAGATTGACTAAGCATTTTAGAGGTTTCTAATGTGATGTCGTAAATAAACACATTTGTTTGTGCATTGCAAACGCTGGCGGGAACCCTACGAGATAGATTAAAATAATGTACTATAATATTGTACACCTTAAAAAGATCTACAAAAAAGTCCGCGATGGTATATGTCTATCTCTTAGGGATAACCCACAATAACCATTTTTATCTTTTACATATTACAAAAAAAAATATTGTTATTTACCAAGCTATTTAAACAATTCAGTATTATTCCTTATCCAATTAAATAAATTAGATACGTTGTACATTTCATGGAGATCAAAATTGACCTTTACAGCATATCACTCAAAACGAATATCTTAGAAGATATCAGAGATTTAAAAAGCCGGGCCAGAGTGGCTGGCGGGGCGGTATGAAGTTCGCCGGGTCAGCTAGTAAACTATAAGTGACAGCCCTACGTGTTTAGGCTATTATCGCTCGCTCGGGGCTCGAGTTGGCTTACTTATTTGTTTTTACTATGGTACCACGACCGCACATTTCTTTTTCCGACCGCCCGGCGCCGTTTCGGCCGCGAAACGGAATGGAAACAAATTTTCGTAACGCAATTGTGCAAGGTATACTACGGTGCTATTCTGTAAAAATCTCACCGTGAAAACTAAGGTGAAGTGAGCGTGGAGTGAGCTGTCAATAGTGTCAATTCCTAGCAAAAACAAACTCACTTCACCTAAGTTTTCACGGTGAGATTTTTACAGAATCGACCGGCTGAACTTTATGTGAAATCTGTAACGTAGAAACTAGGTACGAGCTTGTAGCTGTGCCCGAATTAAGTTCATTATACAGGGTGTCCAGTAAATAGCACGACATACTGCAGGGGGTGATAGCTAGGGTCACTACCTATCAATACAACACAATATATGTTCAGCAAAATCTTACGGATTTACAGTTTTACTAAATTTTCCGAAATACCGAAAAATCTCTACCTTGAAACAGATTTTTAAGCATCTCGTAATGAAAAAATCCTTTTCTAGTACTTTTTTTACATCAAATTATTCGTGAATAGTTACTTTACTCATTATAAGTTTTTTTTTTGATCAAAAACAAGAAAGTTTTGAAGAAATAGTTTTTTTTGTTAAAATTTTCACAGAACAATTTTCTTTTCGCATAACTCTAACCTACAGTGGTGAAAAAAAAATGTATGTGGCAGTTTTGTACAACAAACTTAAAAGATAGCCTGTTTAATGGTGATTTAGGAAAGATACAATACTAGAGCATTTTCATAAAAAAAATACAAAAAAATGCTATTTTAGTTCCAGAGAAGCTGATTTTGTTGAAAATGTAATTAACGTAATTTTGACAAAAACCACTATGAGAATAAGTAATAGCTGCTCATTTACGCGAATTATTATAAAACTAGTTGTGACACGTAAAATGCGACATGCACGCGTAATGACTAAAGGTTTTTACCTGCTCGCCGACCGACCCGACCGGTTACTGTCTAACAAAAGAAGCGCATGTGCTATCCCGCATCTTGCATTGTGATTTTGTGTCTCACTCTCAACCTTATTTGCGACACTTGTCAGTACGCTACCTTAAACCGTGCGCAACGCATCTCTGTGGTCACAAATTATTGTTTCGTACTAACGACTGTTTTGTGCCTTGGACCCCGGACTTTGTTTGCCTTACGATTTGGATTTTTTATTGTGATCACTACGACGACTTGGCGACCACCTGGACTTTTGTGTTTTATAACATGGCCAACCGCCGCGTTTTTCCTGGTTATACGCAGCGAGAGTATGCTCAATAATTTGTGAACACAGAGATGCGTTGCGCACGGTTTAAGGTAGCGTACTGACAAGTGTCGCAAATAAGGTTGAGAGTGAGACAAAATCACAATGCAAGAAAGAGCGGGATAGCACATGCGCTTCTTTTGTTAGACAGTAACCGGTCGGGTCGGGTCGGTCGGCGAGCAGGTAAAAACCTTTAGTCATTACGCGTGCATGTCGCATTTAACGTGTCACAACTAGTTTTATAATAATTCGCGTAAATGAGCAGCTATTACTTATTCTCATAGTGGTTTTTGTCAAAATTACGTTAATTACATTTTCAACAAAATCAGCTACTCTGGAACTAAAATAGCATTTTTATGTATTTTTTTAATGAAAATGCACTAGTATTGTATCTTTCCTAAATCACCATTAAACAGGCTATCTTTTAAGTTTGTTGTACAAAACTGCCACATACATTTTTTTTTCACCACTGTAGGTTAAAGTTATGCGAAAAGAAAATTGTTCTGTGAAAATTTTAACAAAAAAACTATTTCTTCAAAACTTTCTTGTCTTTGATAGAAAAAAGACTTATCAACGAGTAAAGTAACTATTCACGAATAATTTGATGTAAAAAAAAGTACTAGAAAAGGATTTTTTCATTACGAGATGCTTAAAAATCTGTTTTAAGGTAGAGATTTTTCGGTATTTCGGAAAATTTTGTAAAACTGTAAATCCGTAAGATTTTGCTGAACATATATTGTGTTGTATTGATAGGTAGTGACCCTAGCTATCACCCCCTGCAGTATGTCGTGCTATTTACTGGACACCCTGTATAACGACTGTATATCTACTTGTCATGATATTTTATATTTTTTAGGAAAGAAGAGACCTAGCATTACTATTGATGAATCTGATGAGTCTGACGATGAAACTCAATGCTATAGTCTGACTCCACAAGTCAAAAGTTACAAAGATGTGGAAGTTCAAACGACCATAGACCACAAGAAATTCAATTACAATAATCAATGTCCCTCCGATACACGAAATATAAATTTCGCAAAGCTAATAGCGTTTGAACTACAGCGTATGCCAGAAGAAGGGCGTGATTATATTCCAGGAATATTAAATATCATCAGATTATTAAGAGGCGCTCCCCAATTATCAGAAATTATGAAATATGTTCCCAAATGGACTGATGAAGATTTATTACCGAATCATCCAGTGTTACGATCAAACGTGCGATCTAATATGGCTGGTTTGTATTTAATTATTGTTTTTTTATTATTATTTCTGTTTTAAGACTATAAAATAACTGTTACTCTTATGTTATCTTATGTTTGTTAATCTTATGCATTTATGCCTGCCTGTGTCCTTCCCCAAGACACAATCTATCTCCTTACCAAATTTCATCAAGATCCGTTCAGCGGTTTGGCCGTGAAAGCGTAACAAACAAACAAACTCACATTCGCATTTATAATATGAGTTAGGAAGTTAGGATAATCTAAAGGATTGATACGCATTGTTTTACAGGAAAGAAGAGAGCTATTTCTGAATTAGATGACGATGAAACGCAATTCGATGACGATGCAACTCAATTCGATATTAAGTCACTCTCACCGTCTATTATATCAGGGAGACAGGAAATCATTTATCCAAAAAACACAAGAAAAGCACAAGAAAAGTCAATTCAAACAAATGAAGCCGAAATAATTGACGCTATGGTATATAGACATTATAAAAATAGTAGAATTTCTTATACGACTGAAGCTTTACCTAAAATAGACTTTCACAATGAAAATCCTTTGGATGAACGAAACGAAGATGTTGCAAGGCTAGTAGCATTTGAATTAGAACGTATGTCTGAAGAAAGTCGTTCCAATACATATCCACAAATACTAAATTTTATCAGGCTTGTAAGAGGCGACGCCCGCGACAGTCAATTAAATCCAGTTGTGTTATTTGTGCCGACTACAAGTAATTTTATAAGAGCCGACGGTTTGACTAATCCGGCACTTCCATTAAATACGTATTTTGAGGAGGCGGAATAATTTTGTTAATTTTAATAAACCATTAGGTAAAAAAAAAACTGATTTATTGAAAAAAAATAACATTTGTTTTATGCTTCATAACAGAACAACTTTGGCAATAATCAGTACTAAATCTAGACAAAGAAAAAAAAACAGCACCCTAATTGTGTAACACACTATTACTCTCAATCTGGGGGCACAGTGAGTGCCCCCGCCAAGACGATCCAAGCGAAGCGCAAGGGCACTACCTACCTTTTCTCGAAGCACTTCGTCGTATGTTTGAACCTTCTTATCTTGGGTTTGGATTATACCAGATAAACAAAATTTTCGGGATATGATGTCAGTGGTTGACTTATTAAACCTATAAAGTTTCAATTGCATAGCTCTTATACTTTAGATTTTATTGATATCTAAAATACCCCGATTTCGTCACTGATTCACTGATGATCATCCATATTCTTAAGGTTCTTCCTGAAGTCCTAGAAAGCTGAAATTTGGTATGTAAGCTAGCAATAGCACACAAACAAGAAAAAAAATCTAAAACTTGGAACTTTTACCCTCCAACCCCTTAAACTAGGGGATGGAAGTTTGTACGAGACTCCCGCAAATTTTGATGCTAGAGTTCTGAAGATCTCATGTAGAGCCAAGCTTCTAACTCTACACGCCCTAACTTCACAAACTCTACACCTTAGTCAAAATATGTGACTTGGCCGTTTCGCTACCATCACATGGGCGTATGGTGAAAAATGTATTCACTGTTCATTACTTTTCTGTTATACAATAGTTCTTGTAGTAACGAAACGGCCAAGCCTCATATTTTGACCAAGGTGTAGTTTGTGAAGTTAGGGCGTGTAGAGTTAGAAGCTTGGCTCTACATGAGATCTGATAACTTTTTGGCCGTGCGAGCCATATGTGGTCTCGTCTTGGCAACATTTTACATGAAAATGTTTTTGGTGGGATTTGAATAATTTTGAAGCTTGTTGCTAATCCATTGCTCCATATTTTCGAAAAATGTGTTTGCTGAACAACGTAATTAACGCAATGAATGTTGTTGAACTGTCAAAATGAAACCCATTGCTACTGATAGTGTGTTACGCAATTACACTGCTGATTAAAAAAAAAACATTTGTTTATAAGCTTCACAGCAGAACAACTTTGGTAATACTCAGCACTAAATCTAGACAAAGATAAATATTACGAGTTATACAGGGTGAAAGGGACATCGACGCACAAGTTGTACAACTTGGTAGCATGAAAACTCCTAATTTCCTAATTTCTTTAAAAAAAACGTGATTTCTATCCAATCCAATGAGATTTTAGTTTGTGCCCTTTCCACCCTGTATGTCAGTCACAGTATGTTATTTTAATGTTTTTCATATAACTTGTTGTTCCTAATAAAAACGATATCTTCAATCAAATTGCGGTTTAAATTAAAACGATACCTTGATACCACAAATTTCAAACTGGAGAATAGTCTTTCCACACTGACTTGTGTCGCTGGACTGGCTAGAACGACACACGCTAGTTTATAGAGCGCAGGATATTTAATTTTATTATTTTCCCAGTATTTTAAAATATCTTCAGTAGATTTTAGAAGAGACTCATTCAAAAACGCCGTTAATTCCTCATTTATGTTTCTAAATGCACCAGCTCGCATCTCCATATTATCGGTTCGTTGTCTCAAAAGAGTTCGTACATCACTTTGAGCCTCAACATATTTCACACTAAGGAAATCATCTAACTCAACTCTTGCGGGGTCTGTGTTGGTTTGGGACAAAGAGGACGAATTCGTAGAAGAAGAATGGGGCTCATTTTCTTTATCGCCGTTTATATTTTGTAAATGCTGATATAATTCTAATAATTTTATTTTTGCGGCATCGCGCTGATCATCAGAGAGTGTTGAATTGACTCTCCCGTCGAGAAAAACGGCACATAGAAAAGCGTCGTTGGCAAATAACGTGTGTTCCCGGTTGTCCATAGAATTAATCAGCAATGTGCTAAGAAATGTGTTAATATTTTTTAATTTAATTTTACACAACAGCCACTGCAAATAAAAGTCGCCTATTATGAGCTGCTCATGTTGTAGGATTTGTGACAGTTCTTTAGCAGGCAATAGAGAAGTTAAATAATCTTGTAGTGTATTCCAAGTCGTTTCCGGTAAGTTCAAATTCGAATCGTGAGCATTATCACAAAAATCTTTTAGTGATATTAATCTCTGAATCATATCAACAGTTGAATTCCATCTAGTAGGACAATCTAGGCTAGATTGATTCCTTCCTGCTTTGGCTATTTCAGCAGCATATTTTTGAGTTCGCAACTGTTTAGCAACTTTTCTTGCGTCATTAATGACTTGTTTGATTTGTGTACTATTGCAAACTTCTAGAACAGACAACTGTAACGTATGTGCTGCGCATCTTATTATAGCTATGTTCCTTTGCTGAGTCGTGTTTTCATGAAACTGCATTGACAGTGACGAAGTAATTGTTTCAGTGAACTGGTTTTGTCTATCAATATCGAATCCAGTATCAGCGTCATAATCGAAGTCGGAATCTGAATCCATTGAGATATTTTCAGTACCTTCCATATGATCCGCACTTTGTTCCTCCATTTCGATATCATTTTGATCGCTGACGTTTTCCATGCTAACATTTCCATCTTCAGCAGAAATCCTCTGATTTGGAACATTTATTTGTTCGTTTAATAGCCTACCCATCTTGAGCATATTTGCTCCATTATCTGTAGTAAAACTATAGATGTTGTCTAGGCCAATCCTGAACCTTTGCAAAACAAATAAAACTTGTTCTTTCAGGTGTTCTGAAGTATGTCTTTCCAATAGCTCTATCATTGCTAAATTTTTTAATACAATAGTCCCTTCTTCTAAATATTGGGCGTTTATTCCCATAAAACTTCTGAGTGACAGTGATGCTACATCTACTTTAATGCAAATTATTTTGGCCTGTAGGTTTTTGGCCATGCTAATACGTAAACTTCCAGCGGTTTCAATTATATTGTTTCTAATTTTTCGAGAACACACTTTTGCCCCACAGTCAGGTATTAAAGATAGAATGTTTTGGAATGCTTCATCATCAAGGAGAGCTAAAGGCCGGCCATGGACAGTTACAAGATTAGTGCATTCTTTGGTAATAATGTCCGAATTGATTGACGTTTGAGTGGTATCCTTTTGTACCATATTGAGTGATATGACTTCTTCATATTCTGTTTTATGAATTTTAAGATGTTTCAAGAGATTCGAGCTGTTAATACTCTGAAACAAAATAAAAAAAGTTATGTCTAAGTAAATTAAAATTGTATGTAATCCACAGAGTACAGGTATTTTTAATAAAACATTTGTCCTGACTTAAGCTTATAACATTTGCGGGTACAGACTACAAAACCGCGCGGCAGCGCGGGCGAGATTGCGCACTCGCGCTTTCGCGCGATTTTGTAGTCGCCCACCAGCTGGGCTAGGTAATATACGGCACGGATCTTGAGCGCTGACCTTGAGTTGCGCAGTAGTCGATTTTAGTATAAAGCGCCTATGAGCGAACTTACCCCCACTACTGCATCCAGCACTCAAGATGCATACCTACCGGTAATTCTACTTTATCGACTTCGACGACCGCAGTTATTTTTTTTTTTTTTTTTTAATCTCTTTTATTTTTTACCGCAGTTATTTAAAACAACCCAATTTACTGAATTGATTTAGGTATGTTCAATTGACCATAATTTAGTGTCCAATTTCTCTAGGATACCTCCTGCTACCCATGCGCGTTAAGTTGAGATCAGATCACCGTGACATAGAAAAAACAAATAAGAAAGCCAACTCGAGCCCCGAGCGAGCGATAATAGCCTAAACACGTAGGGCTGTCACTTAAGTATAGTTTATTCAATCGTCAAAAGTGCATAGTCCATCTCTATACAAAACAATTTTCCCCTGTAGGGTAAGCATCAGGGATATTTAAGGGAGAAACGCTAAGGTAGCCCGCGAAATTCAAATTTTCTTACGTTTTTTACAATTTGCTGATCAGTAATTGTACGTTGATTAAAATATGATTCGCGGCCGTAACAAATATGTATTTACAGAATTATAGTCATTAGAATCATACAACTTGTTAAGTTAGTATAATCCCCAAATGTCAAGATTTCATGAAATAGTCATTCAGTGGGATTACTTGGTCTTAGAGAGTTGTGTTGATGACTTTAATGATTATAATTATGTAAATTCATATATGTTACGACCGCGAATCATATTTTAATCAACGTAAAACTTAATACTGACCAGCAAATTGCAAAAAAATAAAAATAAGAAAAGTTTTTAAAAACAAGCTATTATTTCAAGCCCTTTCATTTGATATCCATATTATGGGGGTTGAGAAAAAATATGTAATCCGCCGTCTTGGAGCGGCGGCCATATTGAATTTACTGTAATTTTACTAACTTTATCGTTTTCTACTCTTCAAGCCCTTTCTTTTGATACCCATAATAAGGGTGTTGAGAAAAAAATATGTAATCCGCCATCTTGGAGCGGCGGCCATATTTAAATTATTACAATATTGAGTATTGCACATTGTATTGTTTGTATCAAAATTTCAGCTCAATCGGATACCATCAAATGGTCGAAAAATGGTTTGCAAATTTTGACGGACAACTTACATACATATACTTACACACGAACAGTGAAAGCTAAATAAAAGCTTGTAAAAAACATAAAAAAAATTGAATTTCGCGGGCTACATTGGCGCTTTTGCCTTAATAAAAAGTTTTTTTAAATTCTTTTTTGTACATAGACCGAGCTGGCTACATTTTTTTCATTACGTACGTCATGTTATCTGCGGTGCTATTCTGTAAAAATCTCACCGTGAAAACTTCGGTGAAGTGAGCGTGGAGTGAGCTGTCAATAGTGTCAATTCCTATCAAAAACAAACTCACTTCACCTATGTTTTCACGGTGAGATTTTTACAGAATCGACCGGCTGTTTAGTTATTTGAAAAATTACGATCGAAATATGATTAATTAAATTAAAACGTGGTTTTACTGAATCATGTATTTATAATCAAATAAAATAAAATGATTATGAAATTGTATAGTATTTTTTTATTTTTACCATGAAAATTATAAATCTTTAAATTCGGAAATTGAATAATATATTTTTTCAACACACTTGCTCGTAAAGTGGCTCTTATTGAACCGCTTTAAGGTCCATAATGGAGTGTATTACGAACGCGTGCTTTTTCTTTACTTTAATCCACATGTTCTGTAATACCACAGATAACTATTTACTAGTCGGAGACGCGCGCTTTTTTAATCTCATCAAACCCTGCGTTCCGAATTGGGAAATAATCGATGTGTTCCGAATTGGGAAATAACCGAATTAGCGTGAGCGCGATAACGATAACGATGTCCCGTGAATCGTCATAGATGACGTCATGACATTCGCCATCTTGCGATAATGCCGACCATGCCCTAGAATAATATCACCGTGAGCGCTGTCAAAAATTACAGTGTGTGTATGAGGTTGTGTCAGTGTGTGTTTTGTTTTGAGTTGCATCATCTTTAAATTAAACTAACGTGGCATTTTTGAAATTGTGCTTCTGGCTGACAGTCGCCACCTAACCAAAGAAGAAGAACTGAAGAAGAAATGTGGTGTTTATACAAAGAAATACTGTAATAATATCTTTTTTACATTGTGTAAGCACTGTCATGTGAGCGCGTTCACGAGTGTTCCGAATTGTTGCCAGCTCTCAGCAGTCATAATAGTAATATCTAAATCGGAACGCATGTGAGATGATGCATGGACGTAATATTACGTCCATGGAGATGATGTGAGCGCTGTGATGTGAGCGATTATAGCTAATTCGGAAAGCGCCCAAAGAGACTTCATGCCGAAAGAAAAAATCCGCGGGCTATATTTCAATTTTTTTTTAAATAGTCTGTATTGTACTTGGTCGCAAAATGAACTCGCAGGGGACCACAGACAATTTAAGGTGAATGCGCAGTGGTAGACCGCGAAATTCTTAGGTTTTTTGCAATTTTCAGGTTTGTGTTTATTATATTTTTTCTATAGGCTGTATCGGTTTTGTCTGTGCCATAGATTAATATATTTAAAATGAGTCAATGTTGCGCGCGCATAGCTAGTGCTGGCTAGCACGGCGCGCGGGAAATCAAAACCAGCGCGCCATTTTCCATACAAGTTAATATTTAACAATACAAGTCTGTTTTTTTTCCTCGCAAGTGTGTTGAAAAACGTCGTATGAAACGCGTGTGCATTAATCAATATACACTCGGCTTTCTTATCGCTCTCGCCTGCGGCTCGCGCGATAATATCGCCTCGTGCATAATGATCAACATAGCACACATGTATCATAATGTACTATTACAATAACGTCAAATAATAGGCATTGATTAAAGTGGTTATTAAAATTTTGTAGCGTTAAGAGTCGCATCTCAAACCGTGGCTTGGTTCGTTTCCCACCCAATTCGATTTTTTTATTTTATCGCGGGCGGTATTACGTATGGCCGGCTGGCATGCGGGAGCGCGGCGCGGCGCGGCGGCGTAGCCACGACTGGCGCACCTTTAGCAGCGATAAATTTTGTCAGTGTGAGCGTGCGACGACGCATAATTATACGAGCGCGCTCACGTACAAACCGTGTTCGGTGCGTAGGTATGTATGAAGATATCCTACTCATTTGTATTTACTCTGACCGTGACGTCGTAGGTAGGTACGAAAAATGGCAACATGAGAGCCATCGGGAAAGTGCGGGGTAGTAGCATTTCACGCGGCTCTGAACTTATCGCGCACGAGTTATAGGTACATAGAAGTCACACATACGTCGCTTTATCTATTACCAATACAGCTGTAACAAATACTATCTTAAAGTATGAAATAAGGTAAGTACCTACCTAATTAAATAAAAAACTTACATTTAAGTCCTTGTTGCACACCAGGCATTTCGATTTCAAACTGGTTTTGTTAACATTAAAATACCTATAAACATTATTTTGCTTTTTACGCCCCATCACATCGGCCACACACAGCAACGTAGGTATACGTAATATATTATGTAAAACTAACAGTAGGTAGTTAGAAATTGTTTGTACAGCTAAAGTATAGAAAAACTAGATTTTCAAATATTTGTATACAAAACACTACGAGTACGCACGCACGGCACCACAGAACACAGCGGCACACGCGATACGTTTGATCAACTCGCTGCTTACTGCACTGTTGCCATTCCGTTTCACGCCAAGATCGCGCGCCGCCGCCGTTGCATGGTGGCGTGATGTGATGTGCGATCTCGCAACGTCGCATTGGAGCCTGATATCAGTACTGAGTATCGATAATTATATCGATAATTTTATACCGATACTTAAGTAACTGATACTAAATTCGATATTTATCCCAGTTATCGATTCTGTTATTGGTATTTTCTTTTAAATATCGATATATTTTGGGTATCGATATCAGTCCCTGCTATTACTAGCTTACATACCAAATTTCAGCTTTCTAGGACTTCAGGAAGAACCTTAGAATATTGATGCTTATGAAATAAAAAAATATTTTTTTGGGGGGTTGGGGAGTTATTTACTGAAAATCCTGAAATACGTATTTTATTATTTATAACAAGGAGTCCCTATATCAATTTTCAGAACTCTAGCATCAAAATCTGCGGAAGTCTCGTACAAACTTCCATCCCCTAGTTTAAGGGGTTGGAGGGTGAAAGTTCAAAGTTTTAGAATTGTTTTGTTGTTTGTGTACTATTACTAGCTTACTTACCAAATTTCAGCTTTCTAGGACTTCAGGAAGAACCTTAGAATATTGATACTTATGCAATAAAAAAAAAAATTGGGGGGGTTGGGGGGTTATTTACTAAAAATCCTGAAATACGTATTTTATTATTTATTACAAGGAGTCCCTATATCAATTTTCAGAATTCTAGCATAAAAATCTGCGGAAGTCTCGTACAAACTTCCATCCCCTATTTTAAGGGGTTGGAGGATAAAAGTTCCAAGTTTTAGAATTGTTTTGTTGTTTGTGTATTATTACTAGCTTACATACCAAATTTCAGCTTTCTAGGACTTCAGGAAGAACCTTAGAATATTGATGCTTATGAAATAAAAAAATATTTTTTTGGGGGGTTGGGGAGTTATTTACTGAAAATCCTGAAATACGTATTTTATTATTTATAACAAGGAGTCCCTATATCAATTTTCAGAACTCTAGCATCAAAATCTGCGGAAGTCTCGTACAAACTTCCATCCCCTAGTTTAAGGGGTTGGAGGGTGAAAGTTCAAAGTTTTAGAATTGTTTTGTTGTTTGTGTACTATTACTAGCTTACATACCAAATTTCAGCTTTCTAGGACTTCAGGAAGAACCTTAGAATATTGATACTTATGGAATAAAAAAAAAAATTTGGGGGGGTTGGGGGGTTATTTACTGAAAATCCTGAAATACGTATTTTATTATTTATAACAAGGAGTCCCTATATCAATTTTCAGAATTCTAGCATAAAAATCTGCGGAAGTCTCGTACAAACTTCCATCCCCTATTTTAAGGGGTTGGAGGATAAAAGTTCCAAGTTTTAGAGTTTTTTTGTTGTTTGTGTATTATTACTAGCTTACATACCAAATTTCAGCTTTCTAGGACTTCGGGAAGACCCTTAGAATATTGATGATCATCTGTGAGTCAGTGAGTCAGTGAATCAGTGAGTCAGTGACGAAATCGGGGTATTTTAGATATCAATAAAATCTAAAGTATAAGAGGTATGCAATTGAAACTTTATAGGTTTAATAAGTCAACCACTGACATCATATCCCGAATTTTGTTTATCTGGTATAATCCAAACCCAAGTTATGAAGGTTCAAAAATACGACGAAGTGCTTCGAGAAAAGGTAGGTAGTGCCCTTGCGCTTCGCTTGGCTCGTCTTGGCGGGGGCACTAAAGGTAGGTAGTGCCCTTGCGCTTCGCTTGGCTCGTCTTGGCGGTGGCACTCCCGTGCCCCCAGATCTGGCGTTGGAAAAATCAGCCCTAAAAATCAAAACCAAAAAACTAATGACTTACTTAGTCTGGGTAACATTAGAGTAAAGGAAGAGAAAAAATATATATATTATAAATAGACAAAACAAAATGTAAAACATTTGAGGGGGAAACAAAAGAAAAAAAATAAATAAATAAGTAGAACATTCAACAAAAATAATAAGACTTCTGCGATGTGAAACGGAACGCACCGATGGGAACTGACATGTGTGTTGACTGACACTGACAGTAACAAGAATGAAGAATTGTGACATTAGTTTGTGTCAGATTAAGTCAAGTCTGGGATTGAACAAATTGTTGAACCACATTAGTGTAATTTTTGAAACACATTAAAAATAAACGGAAGGTATAAACAAAACACAATGTTACCCGGACTTTGAAGAAAACATACACAATGACATCACTTCTTCAAAGCAGCAGAACGCTTCAACCTAGCCGTCTTCGCAGCAGCAACAACCGGGACAGCCGGCACAGCCGATATTGATGCAGCCTATTCAGGTTCACAATGCTCGGGCTCACCGGGATTCGGTGCGATCTTGTCCAATTCAGCGAGGGACTCAACCCGATGGCGCGTATCGTTGGGACCAAGGACATACACGCAGCCTGCCTTAGTCCAGCTCTTGGTGACACCGCATCTTTCCCTCGCAGCCAAGAACACATCACGCCGACCCTTGGTTAGGAACTCGGACATGGTGACGCCAGTTGCCTATAGTTTGGCTTTTGAGAACCATATCTTATCCCTGACTGCAAGAGTACCAACCTTGAACAAGATGGGCCTGGTTTTATTAGCAACGGCTCGTCCCATCCTGTGACATCGCCTAATGTCTGCAACTGTGAAGTCACTCAGTTGTAACTTATTAATAATCACCTCAGTGATTACCTTGGCAGTGTCCTCCTTCTGCTCCTCATCCACACCATGCAACAGCAAGATCTTTCTTCGGCTCCGCATCTCCATTTGGTCGACACTACGAGCTAGTAGCTCCACCTGCTGCTGAACACTGTTGAGCGCCTGCGTTATGAAAGACCGGAAGATCTTAAACTCTGCAGCCAGGCTAGAGGTTGTGAGAGGTGACGGAGGGGCCTTCTATAGTTCTTCTTCAAAGGCGGACATCTTCGTGTGAAACAACTCCTTCAAGTCAGTCAGAGTGCTCGTTAGAGAATCCATTGTGAAGAATAACGTAATAGTG
Organism: Oligia fasciuncula; assembly: GCA_963082905.1. Lineage (NCBI taxonomy): Eukaryota > Metazoa > Arthropoda > Insecta > Lepidoptera > Noctuidae > Oligia > Oligia fasciuncula. The sequence goes on along the minus strand of OY720406.1, from coordinate 18,899,752 downwards.
ATAAGAGAGGAATTGTGTGAAGATAACGCTACACCAGCAGGTACTAACTATGAACTTTTAAAATATGTCATAAATAATTATAAATAATGTTTCTATTAAATTATATTGAATATTAATTAAGAGCAGAATTTTCTTTGTTTATCTGTCACAACTACCCACGAGCAAAAAAAAAGTTTCTTTCCATGTTTCTTGATAAAAATGTTGTTTTATAATGGTGTTTGTTACTTCCACTTCAATAGATTGGCAGTAAGTAATGAAACAAAGACGTAATTGCGTTTCTCTGTAAAAACGAAAGTTTTAATTTAGAATATGTTACTACAACATTGGTATAACTTACATAATTTAATTACCTGTAAAAACCAAAGAAACAACATTTAAAGCTTTTATGTCGGGTCTAGTTATTTCCTTAGGAAAAGCTTACATTCGCCATCGCCACATCGCCACCATGTTATCACTCTTCCATCTTCCAAGGAATGTGTCAATGTCAACTGTCAGTCATCTCACCTCCTCGACTGTGGTAGGCGCAGGTAGGCGTGGCAGCTAGCCTCTGTTGATAACGCGGCAATTCCAAACTTAAGAAGGAGCGACACAAGTATACAAGTCAACGAGTGTCGTGATTTTCTTTTCATAAAAATCCTAATCCCTTAACAACAAACAAACAAACTTACTTTCGCATTTATAATATAGTTATTACTAGCTGACCCGGCAAACGTTGTTTTGCCACATAAATTATTTCTAGCTGCCCGGCGCTACTTCGTTGGCGTGGTGTCCTACCCCTTAACCTACCCTACCCCTACCCTACTCCTACCCTACTCCTACACTACTCCTACCCTACTCCTTCCCTACTCCTAACTTACTCCTACACTACTCCTACACTACTCCTACCCTACTCCTATAAGTAAATTTTTTTTTTTTTTTTTTTTTTTTTTTTATGAATTCTGTAACTTGGCAATCTGTGTTTACACAATAAGCCATTCAGATGAGGTATCTCGATCTATGTCTTGTTAGCGGAAGGAATTCCTATGAGTCCCTTTCATCTGGTGTCACCAAATCTCACGGTAAGTGTAGGGACACTATGCCGTTTCAATCGGGAATGTGTAACACTTCCTGTGCCTTCTAGTTTGGATGCCAGTTCATTGACGTGAGTTGATATTCTCGTCTGATAGCTTTCACTATATCTAGCGATCTCTTGTTTGACGGTAGTGATCTTTAGGTCCTCATGTATGTATTTGTTATTTACATAGTAGGGTATGTCTAGCATAGCTCTCAGTGTCTTGCTTTGAAATCTTTCGAGAATCTCTATGTTGCTATTGCTAGCAGTACCCCACAGTTGGATTCCGTAAGTCCAGATTGGTTTAAGGATGGTCTTGTAAATAGCTATCTTGCTTTCATGTGACAGGCTTGATTTGCGACCTATTAGCCAGTACATTGATCTGACTTTCGTATCCAGTTGTTTACGCTTGGTCCAGATATGTTTTCTCCAGGTGAGTCTTCGATCCAGATGCATACCCAAATATCTGGCATCTTCAGCTTGAGGAACTTCTTCATTATGAAGTCTTATTGGCGGACAAGTCTGCCTTCTTAGGGTGAAGGTCACATGGACAGATTTTCCTTGATTAACCCTAATACGCCATTTATCTAGCCACTTTTCCACTTCATGGATGTGGGTTTGTATGTTGGCTGATGCTATGGCCGGATCCACATGTACCGACAAAAGGGCTGTATCATCCGCATAGGTGGCAGTTGTAGTATCAGCGTGCGTTGGAAGGTCTGCGGTAAAAAGCAAGTATAAAATGGGTCCTAGTATACTTCCCTGTGGTACTCCTGAGAGAATTTCGTATAAAGGAGCCACTTCGTTATTAAATTTCACCTCAAAGCATCTACTGTGTAGGTACGATCGTAGAATCGGAAAGAAAGAGTGAGGCAGCAACTTTTTAAGTTTGAAGAGAAGTCCTTCATGCCACATTCTGTCGAACGCCTGGCTAATATCAAGAAAGACAGCAGAGCAGAACTGTTTGTATTCTAGTGCACGACTTATAGTATCCGTAATACGGTGTATCTGTTCAATAGTTCCATGTTTCTCCCTGAAGCCAAACTGGTGAAGAGGAATAACTTCTGCCAGATAGGGGCGCATCCTGTTCAGCAATATTTTTTCGAAGAGTTTACCCAACACAGGGAGTAGGCTTATTGGTCTGTAGGAGCTTGCTTCGTGGAGCGGTTTGCCTGGTTTGGGTATCATTATAACCTGCGCTATTTTCCACTGAGCGGGGTAAATTGCTAGTCTTAGGCAGGCGTTATAGATGGCCGTGATGTGAATTATGCCTTTTTTAGGCAGCTGCTTGAGTAGTTGTGCGTCGATTAAATCGTAGCCTGGTGTTTTACCCTTCTCTAGTTTTAGTATTTCTCTCCATAGTTCGTTGGGGCTAACACTTTTTAGTGGTAGGCTCATTTGCAGTGGTGCGTCCAGATATTCTGAGACTTCCTTGTCGTGTTCAGGATTTTTGCTTGGTAAGGGGCTGAAAATAGTTTTTAGGTATTCCGCGTATACTTGGGCCTTTTCAAGATCTGTTTTTGCCCACTTACCATCAGGAGCTTTTATGGGTGGTATATGTTCTTTCGGTCGTTTCAGCCTTTTTGTTATCTTCCATAGAGAGTAGTTGGTGTCTTTATTAGGAGTGAGGTCAGTTAATTGTTTTTGTAGACGCTCGTTTTCTGCTTGGCAGATCATGTGTTTAAGTTCCTCAGAGGCCTTGTTGAAAGCTTTTTTGTCACAGGGATATTTCGTAGAATGCCATTTTTTCCGCAGCAATCTTCTTTCGTTTACTTTATCCTTTATTAGTTTGGAGTAGTGGGCTCTTTGTGTTGTTTTCGGTCTTAAAAAAGGCGTAGATTCTTTGGTCGCTAGGTGAATGAGCTTACTGAGCGTTTCGATAGCTGTTTCAATGCTATCTACATTATTTAGTGGCAAGTTCAAGTTAATGGATTCTGATATTTTGGTTCTATATCTGTCCCAGTCTGTCGTGTGGTTATACAGTCTTTGTGGGTACTCAGTTAGAATGGCCTTATAGTGAACATTGATAATTACTGGTGTGTGGTCTGACGATAGGTCAGTACATTCTTCTACATTTATTTGTCTGAGCGGGATATTTTTGGTGATGAAAAAATCCAAAAGGTCTGGTACCTTTTGTGGGTCCGCAGGCCAGTATGTGGGAACACCATGTGAAGCGCAATGTAGGTTATGATCGTTCGTAGCTATATAGAGTTGTCGACCCCGTGGCGAGGTTAGTCTGGAGCCCCAGGAAACGTGTTTTGCGTTCCAATCGCCACCGCAAATAAATCTGTTTCCTAGTGTGTTGAAGTAAGTCTTGAACTCATCACTTGTAATAACATGCCTAGGTGGGCAATAAATAGCAGACACTGTAGTTTCTGTTTTGTTATCCTGAATCCTGACTGAAGTTGCCTGTATCTTTTCAGTTTTGTTTTCCCCAATAAGATAATGTTTTATGTTCTCTTTTATTATGATTGCAGTTCCTCCATGTGAATTACCAGAAGGGTGGTTTGTAGCGTACACCATGTAATTTTTAAGTCGGAAATGAGTTTTTGATGTGAACCTTGTTTCTGAGATTAAAGCCACGTCAACTCTTTCAAGTTTCAAAAAGAGTTCAAGTTCCTGTCGACGTTCTGTCAGCCCATTGGCATTCCAGGTGATTATTCTAAGGTTTAGGGGTGTTTTATAAGGCTATAAGTAAATTAAAGTATTAAATACTATGTCCGTCTAAAACCGAATAAAAAAAACCGAATAAAAAGTATCCTATGTCCGTCTCCCGGTTCTAAGCTACCTCCCCACCAATTTTCAGCCAAATCGGATTAGCCGTTCTCGAGTTATAAATAGTGTAACTAACATGACTTTCTATTTCTTTATATTTATAATCATTATCAGTACTTTTTTAAATAACACAGACATAAGGATCAGAGTTATTCCGTCATAAAGGCAAACCTTTACGACGTGATTAAACACATACTAATGTTTTAAAGATCACACTAAGTTTTCGTGAGTACTATATCGTGCCAATAGATGTCGTTACGTGTTTCCACTTTTGCAATAAAAAATTGTTATAGAATGCTTTAAATTGATTATATCTTTTGATAGACTGAAGCGATTGCGATGAAGCAAAGACTAATCACTACTCCGAGTTCTACACTATATTTGAGTATAAATATGAACCATATTGGTTTGCTACTTTTTACGTTGAGCCTGTTCAAATAAAAATCTCTCACATCCAAACTGACAAACAGACAAACCGACAAACAGACAAAAATTTATGAAATGGCATCTTTTGATTATCCTTTAGCAGCCCAACTATTTTTTTTTTAATATTTTCAATGTACAGAAACGCCTCGTCTACAGATTTATTATATGTATAGATAGAAGATAAATGCGAAAGTAAGTTTGTTTGTTTGTTACCTTTTCACACCTAAACTACTGAACCGATCATCCTAAAACTTTGCATATACATTGTCAGGTATACAGAGACGGACATAGAGTACCTTTCATCCCGAAAACAAGTTCTGATCCCGAGGAAATCAACAATAACGTTATTATGGTAATAGATGGCGCCACGTGTCTTTCGAATCAAAAATAGAACAACGTCTGTTGGGTCAGCTATATGACTATAAAGTACGGGGTCTAAATCTAAATATTTTTTATTTATAGTAAATTATCGGCTAAAATATCAGTTACAGAATAATAAGTTTTATGTAATAGTAATCTTGTAATAATAATTATTAAATATTCTAAATCGTTGGTCATTAATATTGTTAGTTATTTTTATTGTACACAACGGGCGCCATAAAAAGAACACTTTTTTAAAAAACCGACTTCCAAAAAAATCACTACAAACTGAAAAATAACTTTAATTTCGGAAGTCGGTGTCTTAGGGATCAGTATTTTAGTTTTTGCCACCGACTTCCGAAATTAAAGTTATTTTTCAGTTTGTAGTGATTTTTTTGGCAGTCGGTTTTTTTTTTTGTTAAAAAGTTTTTTTTCTCGCTTTTTAGTGGGTCTATTTATAATTTATCTAAGTTACAATAGCCTAATGTCAACTTGCCCATCGCCTTTTTATAAAATATTCCTTTTCTCGATGCAGGGACGTTAATTGTTGAGGAGTTCTCCTTTTATTAGTTTTTAGATTAGATGCTGATAATCCTGGCTGCAGCATCAGGTCAGACTTATGTCAACATTGCATTGAACATAAAATTAGTCCTGTTTAAAATGAGCCCAAACACGACTACGGTGCTGTAATTTCAAGGTTTGTACTTTTTCTGATGCTCCTGGTTTCAGCACCAGATCTTCGGTGTTCCTCAGTAACAGTACGTTTATCCACACATCGTGCCCTTTTCAATGAGCCTAAACACGATATATCTGCTGTTAGTTGTCGAGGAGTAACGTACTCTGCAGACTATCCTGACTGCAGCATCAGGTCATGACTTGATGATCATGAGACCAAATGTGGCAAATGCCCTATCAAACATCAAAACAATTTACTAAAACAGTCCTTGCCTGTTCGAGTAACTTCTTACTGTTAAGGAGTTGTACCTTCCATCATCAGCCCAGCTACCTGAGATGGTGACAACCATACACAAATACACAAGATACTTCATAAAATATGCGAAAAACAATAAGTAAGCCTATAAAATTTGAGGGTTGCCCTCGATTTCTCTAAGATTCCATCATCAGATCCTAACTTGGTGACAATGGGACCACCTCAGAACTATCTACTTTCGAAAAAAAATGAATTTTGAAAATCCGTTGACAATTGGCGGAGTATTCGATGAACAAACATACAAAAAAAAACATACAAACCAAACACCCGAACATAGTACCTCCTCCTTTTTGTGAAGTCGGTAAAAAAGTGCAGTCTTATATGCACCTGTATACAACAAGTTTGGGGACTGAGATCTTGTAGATGACGTTGTTCTCAGCATACTTTGCAGACGTAGCACTACACTAAGCCCGCTTCCATGCTACTACGTACAATGATTACTTGTAGATGACGTTGTGCTCAGCATACTTTGCAGACGTAGCACTACACTAAGCCCGCTTCCATGCTACTACGTACAATGATTACTTATATGCACCTGTATACAACAAGTTTGGGGGCTGAGATCTTGTAGATGACGTTGTGCTCAGCATACTTTGCAGACGTAGCACTACACTAAGCCCGCTTCCATGCTACTACGTACAATGATTACTTATATGCACCTGTATACAACAAGTTTGGGGACTGAGATCTTGTAGATGACGTTGTGCTCAGCATACTTTGCAGACGTAGCACTACACTAAGCCCGCTTCCATGCTACTACGTACAATGATTACTTATATGCATCTGTATACAACAAGTTTGGGGACTGAGATCTTGTAGATGACGTTGTGCTCAGCATACTTTGCAGACGTAGCACTACACTAAGCACTTCCATGCTACTACGTACAATGATTACTCATCAGCGACATAAACAGCAAGATCTACTCTATAGCGTATTCACGAAAATAAATACGTTTGAAATTCGAATGTAAAAATATGAAAGTACTACGGCGTAGCGTATACATAAGTGCTACGCAGGTGCTACGCCGCGTAGTAATCTGTGCGCTCGTAGAAGCGCTACGTTTTGCGTCGAGCTGAGCGACTCATTATTAATAACTAGAACGTGAGGTTTTCTTGTTCAATCTTTTTGCGAACTAGGTATTCAATTTAAGAGGAACCTTAATTTCGTATTTTGTAAGCGTTCCATATGTCTCAATTCTAATAACTTTATATAATTTTAATTTTACATTTGAATTGCCCTCAGCGCTTAAGATGAATTTATTAATCGAAGCACATTTCCACTAGTACGCAATGAGGTCCGAGTGATTTATGTGGCTACACTCATAAATTACACACAGCATGTAATAACCACTGCGCCGGTGATTATAATTAAAAAATTCATTGTAAACTTGTCTCGATAATATATGAGTGTAGCGCCTGCATACACTGTGCTTTATATACCCAGTCGATTGTTGTTAACGCTTTGCCTTATAAACAGCGGTGAGGTAGGTACAGTCACCAGGAAAAGTCCATGGATACCCTAATGTCTATTTTCCTGTGAACGTTTGAAGTACACGTTATCAAAAATACACCAGATGGCGTTGGTTTCTTCAAAACTATGACTAATTTACGAAACGTAAGTAAGGAGTTACACAGATATTACATTTATCTGATTATTACATTACATTTACCAGCTTAGGTAGCTTAAATGATAAAAATAATTCAAATTTAACAGTCAGTTTATTAATTACCGTTGGCATAACATTAAAATATTATGTATAACTTCTTATTGAGGCCATAGCTTAAGTATTTGTTTCCAAAATCGGAAAGAGGATTGAAGCTTAGGTAATCTCAATAAAAACAAACAGCAGACCAGATTATTTTATAACAAAGGTCAAACGGATTAAATGGATTAAATAGGTAGGGTAAAAACTACAAAATTGCACAAAATCATATCAAATGGTTAGTAGGTAACATAAAAAACTAAAAACTATGTTTTTGAACTTGAAGTGTTCATAACTTTTTTATTAAGTTAATAAAAATACGTAAGTAATAGGTTATACGCACTTAACCTGGTCTCCAGTTATAATGTAAATAATAAGTACTAAGTCAAATAATATTAATTAGGTATAATTATTTATCAATTTAGTTTAGTCCGTGTAGTGCCGGACTTAAAGAATAGCACCACCCCATACTTCCCGTGGGTGTCGTAAAAGGCGACTAAGGGCCGTACCGGAGAATGGGCAGCAGCGTTCTCTGTGCATTCCACCACCATACCATACTGCGATCGCCAACCCGCCTGCCAAGCGTGGCGATTATGGCAAACCCCCCCAAAAAATTACAAGCACAAAAAACACTTGGCCCCTAGTACCCGGCGGCCCGCCTACCCTTGGTTACGGTAGCGGCCAAGGCCACGGTGAGGCAAGGGTTGCTAAGAATCCCCGGAAGAGATCCGGCTACCACAATCACCGAAAACTGGACCTGGCAACATACAACACGCGTACACTCCGGACCGACGAGAAGATCACCGAACTCGAGGAAGAATTGAGCAAGATACGATGGAGTATAGTCGGGTTATCTGAAGTCCGAAGAGAGGGGGAGGACTCGATAATCCTCAAATCCGGAAACTTGCTCTATTTCCGGGAGGGCGACCAGCAGTCCCAAGGTGGTGTCGGGTTTATCGTCCATAAGTCCCTTGTGAGCAACGTGGTGAAGATCGAGAGTGTGTCGACCAGGGTGGCGTACCTTATACTCAGAATATCCGAAAGGTATTCGCTGAAGGTCGTACAGGTTTACGCCCCGACCTCGTCACACCCCGACGATGAGGTAGAGACTATGTATGAGGATATTTCCAGAGCCATGCATGGGTCTAAAACTTACTTTACCGTTGTCATGGGGGACTTTAACGCGAAACTGGGTAAACGAAACGATGATGAGCTGCGAGTGGGGCAATTTGGAGTTGGACGCCGGAACCACCGGGGCCACCTACTGGCCAGTTTTATGGAGAAGGAAGGCCTCTTTATGATGAATTCCTTCTTCAGAAAACGTGAGCACAGAAAGTGGACCTGGCAGAGCCCGGATGGTGCTACTAAAAATGAGATTGACTTCATTATGTCGACGAAGAAGCAAGTGTTCAATGATGTCTCTGTGATCAACGCGGTGAAAACCGGAAGTGATCACCGCATGGTAAGAGGCACATTGAACTTAAATATCAAGCTGGAAAGATCTCGACTGATGAAGTCTACGCTCCGTCCTGCACCGATCCAGGTCCATAACCCCGAGAGCTTTCAGCTCGAACTCCAGAATCGTTTCGAATGCCTAGGGAGCTCCGTGGACGATTATAACGATGGGTTCGTGGAAACTGTCCATACGGTCGGGTCTAAAATCTTCAAGACCCGTCGTACGAATTCAAAAAAGAAGCTCTCTGATCCTACTTTGCGGCTCATGAAGGAGAGGCGCGAGATGATCCTGCAGTCTTCGGATGATGCGCAAAATTACCGGCAACTCAATAGACAGATCTCCAAGTCCTTGAAAAGCGATCTTCGCCGCTTTAATACAGACCGTATTAAGGACGCGATAGAGCGAAATAAAGGCTCCAAGGTCTTTGCTAGAGATCTGTCTATTGGGCAGAGCCAGCTTATGAAACTGAAGACCGAAGATGGCAGGATCGTATCCGCCAAACCTGAGCTGTTGAGAGAGATCGAGAGGTTCTATGGACAGTTATACACGTCAACAAGTAACCCCGTTATGAATCTGGCAAACGACCCGAGAGCTAGATTGACCCGGCACTATACCGAAGACATTCCGGACGTCAGCCTGTACGAGATTAGGATGGCTCTGAAGCACCTCAAAAACAACAAGGCGCCGGGTGATGACGGAATTACGGCCGAGTTGCTGAAGGCCGGCGGAAAACCCGTTCTTAAGGCCCTTCAGAAGCTGTTTGGTTCCGTCATACTCGAGGGCAAAACACCACAGGCATGGAACAGAGGCGTGGTGATACTCTTCTTTAAGAAGGGCGACAATGCCCTTCTTAAGAATTATAGGCCCATCTCACTCCTGAGTCATGTCTACAAGCTGTTTTCGAGAGTCATCACGAACCGTCTCGCGCGCAGGTTTGACGACTTCCAGCCTCCCGAACAAGCCGGATTCCGTAAAGGCTTTAGCACCGTAGACCACATACATACGCTGCGACAGGTTATACAGAAGACCGAAGAATATAACCTGCCTCTCTTCTTAGCGTTCGTGGACTACGAGAAAGCCTTTGATTCGATCGAGACATGGGCTGTGCTGCAGTCTCTTCAACGGTGCCAGATCGACCATCGGTACATCGAGGTGCTGAAGTGTTTGTACGAAAACGCCACTATGTCAGTCCGACTCCAGGATCAGACCTCGAAACCTATCCTTCTGCAGCGAGGTGTAAGACAGGGAGACGTTATCTCTCCGAAACTGTTCACCGCTGCACTGCAGGATGTCTTCAAGTTTCTGGACTGGAAAGGGGCTGGCATCAACATCAACGGCGAGTACATAACTCACCTTCGGTTTGCCGACGATATCGTAGTCATGGCTGAGACTATGGAGGACCTCAGTACAATGCTCGACGACCTCAGTAGAGCCTCCGAAAGAGTGGGTCTTAAAATGAACATGGACAAAACGAAGGTCATGTCAAATGCCCATGTAACACCCACTCCCATAAAGATCGGAGACGCTACACTCGAAGTCGTGGACGAGTATGTTTACCTCGGACAAACTGTCCAGTTAGGTAGGTCTAACTTCGAGAAAGAGGTCAATCGTCGAATCCGACTCGGCTGGGCAGCGTTCGGGAAGCTACGCAATATCTTCTCGTCCCACATACCGCAGTGTTTCAAGACGAAAGTCTTTGACCAGTGCGTGTTGCCAGTGATGACTTATGGCACTGAAACGTGGTCGCTCACAATGGGCCTTATAAGAAGGCTAAAAGTCACCCAAAGGGCAATGGAGAGGGCTATGCTTGGAGTTTCCCTGCGTGATCGAATCAGGAATGAGGAGATCCGCAGGAGAACCAAGGTAACCGACATAGCCCGCTGAATTGCCAAACTTAAGTGGCAGTGGGCAGGGCACATTGCTCGCAGAACAGATGGCCGATGGGGCCGAAAGGTTCTGGAGTGGCGACCACGTACCGGAAGACGTAGCGTTGGAAGGCCTCCCACAAGGTGGACCGACGACGCCGCAGGAACCCGTTGGATGCGAGAAGCACAGAACCGGTCGAAGTGGAAGTGCTTGGGGGAGGCCTATGTCCAGCAGTGGACGTCTTTTGGCTGAAATGATGATGATGATGATGATTTATCAATAACTCGTAGCTACGTGACCACTTGTGTATCGCCTATTATTTCGACGCCACTAAAACAAACGTCCCTGTTCACTGCACTTAAAAGTTTTTTCATCTGTAAAGATGACATTATTCCAATCAAAGTTTATGTAATCCAAAGCGCACTGTAATCGTGCCCTTTTATGATTTTCCATGAGCAAAGGTTTCACAGCATGCCTCCGATAATGCAGCCCTTCTATAAGAATAGCACGACGCGACGGACGGTGTCAACACTTGTGTCAAATAAACCAGCATAGTGGTCCATCGGCAGAAATCCATTTTCTTCATACCTACTCTCTTATCATGGTTTGATGCTGCAATGTGTTTATAAGTCGTGGTCTACCAGTTCTTTGATGGTGTTGCAAAAAATCCTCCTCTTCAAATCGTCGTACCCATTGAACAACTGTTTTTCTCTGCAACAATAGAACAGAAATATAATACCCAATACTGATTATTATTTACACTACCAACCAATTATTTATAAATCCATATTCAACCTACCCTCTCAAGTTTAAAAACTAAAACTTAGAAAATCAGATACCTACCTACTAATAAATTGATATTCAATTTTAACATAGTAGGTTAATAATTAGGAACAGTTTTCTTTAAAAGAAACTATTTAATTATAAATTGTTTGAATGTATAAAGAGACAAAAAGAAACTACAAAAATATTTTGTCATATAAAGCAAAGCAACGACATCTAGTAACATTATAAGTAAATTTTGTTAGTAATTAACTGGTTTTACGCTAGATGGCGTCATTTCTTGGTTCACACGACTTTCTTCCTAAACTATCCATCCACTTCTGCGGCCCATCGTACATCGAAGGAAATCGAAAAAAACCTAGCATTCTACATTCTGGATAAAAAAACGATTACAGATCAGTAGTGAACATTCCTGATTTACTAAATAACTGCAGCATAAACCCTCTGTTTACTTATCAGGCACAGTACAGTAATGCAATCTCGATACATAAACCCTCTGTTCACTTATCAGGCACAGTACAGTAATGCAATCTCGATACATAAACCCTCTGTTCACTTATCAGGCACAGTACAATGATGCAATCTCGATACATAAACCCTTTATTTATTTATTTATTTATTAAGGAAAAACAAACAATAACATATTACAGTGTTATAACAAGGCTTACATACTAAACTGTGATAAATATGCTACCCACTACGTTTTCCACAGATTACTTTAAATACTTACTTATAACTAGAGAGACATAAAGACATGTCATATTTATACATCCAGATGATGTAAACCAAAATACAGTTAATTATAATTTTGATGCACAACATACAAAACTCACACACAATAAATACAAAACTCATACACATTAAACATAAACCGGGCCACAGTACATATGAACAGATATGCATACCTTACAAGTTCGACTGCCGATCCTTAAGTATTGCCCGAATTCGCTGCCTAAATATATTTTTACTCAGAAAAAGTATGTCGATTACATTAAACTCACCGTTATAAGACTCAACCAAGCGATGAAGTGGAGAGCGCGACCCAGCATTGGATTTACAACGGCTAGTAGCAAACAAACGCCGAGCGCGTACTTCACGAATATGTACTGTTCGAGGAACGAGGTAGCATAGATTCTTGACTAAGTCGGGACAATCAAATTTACTGCGGCACACATTAAACAAAGTCATGACATCTAGGAGCATTCGTCTTGACTGCAAGGTTAGAAGATCGTATTTTTTAAGAAGAAGGTGGTATGAGGCTCTTTTCCGAAAATATCTGTAATTTATAGCACGAAGGTACTTTCGTTGTACCAGCTCCAAAATATCATTATATTTTTTGTACAGAGGGTTCCATATAGGTACTGCAAACTCTAGCTGTGGCCTAATTATGGATTTATATAAATGCAAAAAGGTGGAAGGTCGACGAAATTCCCTAGAAGCCCTCATTACAAAACCAAACATTTGGTAAGCCTTACTAACTATCTCATCTATATGAACATCTAGATGGAGCTTCGAATCCAGCTGGACTCCAAGATCACGGAGAGAAGTAACTTTATCTAGAAATGTGTTTGTTCACTTATCAGGCACAGTACAGTAATAATAATAATAATAAAAATAATATATGTCCCCCATGATGGGAACCTCGTGAAAGCCGAGAAAGATAAACTAATCAAGTATCTTGACTTGGCTCACGAGGTTGTCGACATGTGGGATGTGGACTCAGCGATCATTGTGCCGATAGTTGTGACAGCCAATGGTCTAATAGCCAAGAGCCTCGACCAACACCTGAGGAGGCTCTCGTTGGGCAGCTGGATCAAGGGCTTGATTCAAAAAGCGGTACTTCTGGACACGGCCCGCATTGTTAGGAGGTTCCTCTCTCTGGAGCCCTGACCGCCGGTAGCTTGGACCCTGTTCCCGATACCGGTGGGCTACTATTTTTTATATTTTTAAATGTTTTTATATTTCTTTATACTAATATTTAAAAATATAATTTATAAGAATTTAATTGAATAAAGGAGATAATAATAATAATAATATTCCACAACTATCACACAACGCCGTCTAGTCTCAAGCTAAGCAGAGCTTGTGTTATGAGTACTAGACAACTGATAAACATACTTATATATTTCTAAATACATACATATATAGATAAATTACACCCAGACACAGAACAAATGCTCATGCTCATCACACAAACATTTGTCCTGGGTGGGAATCGAACCCACGACCTCCGGCATAGCAGTCATAGTCACTGACCACTAGACCAACAGGCCAGCCACAGTGATGCAATCTCGATACATGAACCCTCTGTTCACTTATCAGGCACAGTACAGTGATGCAATCTCGATACATAAACCCTCTGTTCACTTATCAGGCACAGTACAGTAATGCAATCTCGATACATAATTCGCTTTTACAGTAATCTATATTCCCTGCCTGCCACTCGCTACTTGCCGCCACTTACACAAAAAGGTTTCAATAAAAATAGAGTGCATTCAATAACTTCATACAATATTTCTGCATTGCATCATCAACACTGAAATACTTCCTCATTTACTTCCAAATAAATTGTCACGAGCATAACTGTTTTATTTGAATAGCCACCAATAAAGGTGCACGTTTTTCGGCACAAATGGGGAACGGCACGGAGCGGCAACGAACAGCAATGGGACGGCACGGCACGGCTCGGCAACGGCACGGCAACCTCTTTTAACAGTAATAACACTCATAAAGTCGCGCGGCTTAAATGAAACGAATATTGTTTACGCTCGCAGTCGCGGATTGAAATGTAATTTTTATTTGACTGTTTTGTAAGTCAGATTGTGTCGTAAAATGCGGATAATTTTATGTAGATACGTACAAATGTTGCGTTCGGATCTTTTAATATTACGGAATGTTCAACTGGCGCGGATGACGAACGGACCTTTGGAAAAATAGATCGTCATTTAAATTGTTTTTGTGGCGTTTTTTTCACATTTATAAAGACTGTGTTGTAAAAGGGAACTTAGGAATTCTTTCGAGACAATGGTTAGCATATTTTCCTTGATTGCTGGTGACAGTAAACACCAATTTGTTTTCTTTATAGCTCTTTTATAATAAATCGTGTTCCCTTCTCATTACTCCTTCAGTTCCGCAATGAGCAGTAACTCTCAGCGGGGTGGGGTCACTGTTGCGAACAAATCTGGGTTAACATTAACGGCAGGTAATAAAATGAGAGCTTGAGAACTATTTTTAAGGAAAAAAATGGTTGCCTGTAAAGTCGGTTTTACGGGCGAAGATTTTACGTGACAACGACCGATCATCCGATCATAGTTGAGTGGGAGAGAGACGCAAGGCATTCGGCGGGCCTCTCTCTCGTTCGGTGACTCATCGTAACGTTACCGAGCGTTACACTTTTTCATAAGTGACTCCCAGTCGCAACCTAATTTAAGACGTTGTCACGTCAAAAAATGTTTTGACTAAAAACATTTTTGTATACTTAATATGTGAAACGTTACGTTTGGGTCAGCGGGATTGTCCGAAAGGGTTACCGCTGGCCCGGAACATAAAGGGCTAAGGAAGGAACACGGGTGGGTTTTAGTCAGTAAGAGTCTGACACTCCCTTCCGCTCCACCCAGAGCGGGGGGGTCATTTGATGATTTCCCATCCTCAAAAAAAAAAAAAAAACGTTACGTTTGCGAAATCTCATTGTGTCTGTGTATGTGCGTATGTATGTGTGTGTGATGGGCCACTCTCGACATGCGACGTGTTAGCGTGAATAATGGCACCGTGTAAACACCGCCCTATTCACACTCTTGTTCACGTTTACAGTGCTCGCTACAAGTACCGCACCGCGGCGAGCTCATCGTGACAGCGACGTGGTATCACATGTATTGCATAGATGCACCCTGAGGATGATGCTCCGTCGGCTGTTATATCATCACTTCAAATTTGAATTCACAACAGCTGCAATCACTAACGAAACCGCAAGGGATAATCAACGCCAGAGAGACAGTAGATTGTTGATCTTAGTATTTGTATGCACCCAGTACTTACCGTGCCGAGCCGCTGCCGTACTTTCTGTAGATGTTATAACACTAGACCATCGTATGCTCTCGTAACGGGCTGTGTGCCGCGATTCGCTGTCACGCGCGCCGTGCTCGTACCGCCACGCTATGGCAGCGTGTAAACAGTCTTATTAGTGACCCGCTCGGCGCACACGGTCACGCGGTGCTATTCAATTGGACGACATTTAGGGCGACGCGACGGGAAACTGTGTAGCGACGGTATTGTGGAGGTAACATGTTGTGTAGCCTGTACAAGTACTCGCCGTTAGCCAGACGAGAACAACCAGAGATAATATGTCTGATAGACTCACCCGGACGGTGGCATGCCCGACACACGTCAACCGTCCCGTCCTTCATAATATGTCTCCGGTAGTTATTCGTTAAGATAAATTCGTCCATAATTGCACAGACAAAACCTTCAGTTTCCCCGAAAAGGTCACCAAAACGTAACCAGGATACGGACGCTAAGAAGTCTACACCGGGCTCATGAAGAGCCCGATAGAAGCGCCCGTGAACCTTCTTGCGGTCATCAGTAGAAAGTATGTACTACAGGTTTGCGCCAGTTCTCTTTAGCCATGGAGAGCGGGGTGAGCCCCTTGTCCACTGCGACCACATCACGGTGCATACCCACTTCGGCTTTTAAAAAATATTCCCTGAGACTGCACACCTCGCGGTTGTGGAGGGTCTTCGCATTTAAAAAGCCTCGACCCCCGCACTTCCGCGGGATATACAGTCTCATCACCGATGATCGTGGGTGATGCATCCGGTTTGCGGTCAGTAGTATACGGACTCTTCTATCCAGGGCGTCGAGTTCGGTCTGAGTCCATTTGAGTATGCCGAAAGAGTACATCAAAACCGGCATGACCCAACCATTGAAGGCGCGCACCTTATTTCCGCCCGAAAGAAGACTAATTAGTACCTTCTTCAGGCGACAAAAGAAGCGCTCCTTCAAGGACTGCTTCATGTCAGCATCGTTGATGCCTAACGCTTCCGGAATACCCAAATACTTAGCTTTCGGATGAGGAGAGGGATCTGAGGCTTATGGAATCGGTGAGTTGAATTCCCTCGGATTCCATAATCTCCCCTCGCTTCACATGCATGACTGCACATTTGTCCACACCAAATTCCATCCTGATGGCGCTACTGAAAGTTTCAGTTACCTTCAGTAGCTCCATCAGACGCAATTTGTTGGGGGCAAAGAGTTTTATTATTATTATTTTGGCGAAAAGTTCGTGGGTGAAAAGTCAGTTGGATGAAAAGTTAATGGTTTAAAGATAATGTTGACCAACTCAAACCCAAACTCAAAGCATTTTTTCAATTAAACCATTTACAGGCACTTTTGAATTGTCAAGAAGTCGGTCAGTCGGAAAAACGTTTCATGGACCAATCGACTGTTGGTAAACCGTTTCAGTTCCAGGTTTAGCTTTGGGCATTGTGCAAAAAATAGTGTCTTTGATATGTCACCATCTTGTGTACTATGGCTACTTTTGTCAGTGTACACATCAGCTCCTTCCGTGTATGTGGCACGCAGGGGGGCTGTGATGGGAGGTTGGTATTGTTGATGGCTCTTGGAATAAATTGTTATAAATCCTACCCCGCCCTTCATTCCTGTCCCATGCCCTTTTGCCAAGTATTAGCATAAAGATATTAACGCTGTAACAACGTGCTTGCGGCTGACAGTTGGCGAGAACATCACGCCTCGCGCCTCGCTACTGCGAACAAAAAGTTATGCTACTAAATATAACTTGAAGGCTTTCGCAGAATTATATTCGCAAAGATTACAGAGCATTTCAGAGCATTTGCCAAATATATATTTTTTGGTTTTACGTAAACATATGAGTGAAAACTTTAGAATAAAACAGATACTTTCCAATACTTACAGAAGGTATATTTTTTTAACAAGCCTGCCTGTAGGTACCTAGCCTATAAACACTATTGAAGTAAAGTTTTTAAATAAATTAGAGCAGATTGCAGAACTAGAAACTTGAAAACTTCACTCTGAATATCAGAGTGAAGTTTTCAAGTTTCTAGTTTGCTCTCTGCTGGCAACCTGCCTTTAGTTTTCAAGTTTCTAGTTTGCTCTCTGCTGGCAACCTGCCTTTAGTTTTCAAGTTTCTAGTTTGCTCTCTGCTGGCAACCTGCCTTTAGTTTTCAAGTTTCTAGTTTGCTCTCTGCTGGCAACCTGCCTTTAGTTTTCAAGTTTCTAGTTTGCTCTCTGCTGGCAACCTGCCTTTAGTTTTCAAGTTTCTAGTTTGCTCTCTGCTGGCAACCTGCCTTTAGTTTTCAAGTTTCTAGTTTGCTCTCTGCTGGCAACCTGCCTTTAGTTTTCAAGTTTCTAGTTTGCTCTCTGCTGGCAACCTGCCTTTAGTTTTCAAGTTTCTAGTTTGCTCTCTGCTGGCAACCTGCCTTTAGTTTTCAAGTTTCTAGTTTGCTCTCTGCTGGCAACCTGGCTTTAGTTTTCAAGTTTCTAGTTTGCTCTCTGCTGGCAACCTGCCTTTAGTTTTCAAGTTTCTAGTTTGCTCTCTACTGGCAACCTGCCTTTAGTTTTCAAGTTTCTAGTTTGCTCTCTGCTGGCAACCTGCCTTTTGTTTTCAAGTTTCTAGTTTGCTCTCTGCCGGCAACCTGCCTTTAGTTTTCAAGTTTCTAGTTTGCTCTCTGCTGGCAACCTGCCTTTAGTTTTCAAGTTTCTAGTTTGCTCTCTGCTGGCAACCTGCCTTTAGTTTTCATGTTTCTAGTTTGCTCTCTGCTGGCAACCTGCCTTTAGTTTTCAAGTTTCTAGTTTGCTCTCTGCTGGCAACCTGCCTTTAGTTTTCAAGTTTCTAGTTTGCTCTCTGCTGGCAACCTGCCTTTAGTTTTCAAGTTTCTAGTTTGCTCTCTGCTGGCAACCTGCCTTTAGGCGTATTTATTATAACCTCTTTACGATGATTCCTCTTTTATAAAGAATTACTCCACAAGGCCCGGAGTTTCATAATTACCTATGTGGTAATAAGAACAAGTAAACATCTGTTTGTCCGTAACACGGATATGTCCGTAATTACTCTATTGCATTAGTTTAGAGACACTTGCTAATCATTGTATTAGTCGTTACCTAGACACTTGCTCCTCATTGTATTAGTCGTTACCTAGACACTTGCTCCTCATTGTATTATTCGTAACCTAGACACTTGTTACTCATTGTATTAGTCGTTACCTAGACACTTGCTCCTCATTGTATTAGTCGGTACCTAGACACTTGCTCCTCATTGTATTAGTCGTTACCTAGACACTTGCTCCTCATTGTATTAGTCGTTACCTAGACACTTGCTACTCATTGTATTAGTCGTTACCTAGACACTTGCTCCTCATTGTATTAGTCGTTACCTAGACACTTGCTACTCATTGTATTAGTCGTTACCTAGACACTTGCTCCTCATTGTATTAGTCGTTACCTAGACACTTGCTACTCCTTGTATTAGTCGTTACCCAGACACTTGCTACTCATTGTATTAGTCGTTACCTAGACACTTGCTCCTCATTGTATTAGTCGTTACCTAGACACTTGCTACTCATTGTATTAGTCGTTACCTAGACACTTGCTACTCCTTGTATTAGTCGTTACCCAGACACTTGCTACTCATTGTATTAGTCGTTACCTAGACACTTGCTCCTCATTGTATTATTCGTAACCTAGACACTTGTTACTCATTGTATTAGTCGTTACCTAGACACTTGCTCCTCATTGTATTAGTCGGTACCTAGACACTTGCTCCTCATTGTATTAGTCGTTACCTAGACACTTGCTCCTCATTGTATTAGTCGTTACCTAGACACTTGCTACTCATTGTATTAGTCGTTACCTAGACACTTGCTCCTCATTGTATTAGTCGTTACCTAGACACTTGCTCCTCATTGTATTAGTCGTTACCTAGACACTTGCTCCTCATTGTATTAGTCGTTACCTAGACACTTGCTACTCCTTGTATTAGTCGTTACCCAGACACTTGCTACTCATTGTATTAGTCGTTACCTAGACACTTGCTCCTCATTGTATTAGTCGTTACCTAGACACTTGCTCCTCATTGTATTAGTCGTTACCTAGACACTTGCTACTCATTGTATTAGTCGTTACCTAGACACTTGCTACTCCTTGTATTAGTCGTTACCCAGACACTTGCTACTCATTGTATTAGTCGTTACCTAGACACTTGCTCCTCATTGTATTAGTCGTTACCTAGACACTTGCTACTCATTGTATTAGTCGTTACCTAGACACTTGCTACTCATTGCTAAACTCATCATTTACATTCTGCTTTATCATTTTTTATTTAATCAATTTCTAAATACAATAACTTAACCAAAGCCATCCCAATTTTGTCTAGTAAAGTTAGCGGTATATATGTCGCAGATGGATTGTAGAATTCGCTGTTTTATAAAACCGCTAGTTGTTTTACAAAACAACTCCGTTATGTAAAACAACTGAACAACGTTCAGCACTTTTCCATAATTACTGAACCTGAACACGCAGAATTGCATAACCGTTTTGCATTTATCAACGCAGCGGGTCAACGATTAGCGTTTTTGTAAAATAACGTGAAATGAAACGTCAGATTGTAAATTTTAGTTCTAAAATCTGTCGTTCGTGGCTCTGTGTACCGTAACAACAATAATGGCGTCCGAAACAGAAATAAATAAAACGAGTAATACGAGGTAACGTTACCGTAAAATTAAAAGTTATCAGATTTTTATGAAAGACGCTCATTTTGACTGCAAATAAGCATTAGGTACGTCTAAACGTCGCGTCGGTAGCAATTTTGTAAAACGTAGCGCAATGACAATCTAGCTGAACGTTCGTTGTTCAGTTGTTTTATATAACGGAGCTGTTTTGTAAAACAACTCGCGCTTTTGTAAAACAGCGAATTCGAAAATCCACCTGCGACATTATAATTGTTTCGTGATAAGTGATATTTCCGCATGTGTCTCGATCGCACGACAGCCGGCACTCGGCAGCGCGCGTCGAATCGATGCCGCTAATATGGCTCACACACTCATCAGATTGAGTTACGTTAACCAGCATGTGTACGGCACGCAAGCAACTCACGTTCGTCTGTAAAATAATATCACTGTATTTTAACACATAAAACAAGAGTAACTCGATCAACAGAAATCTCTTCGATGCGGGTAACAGAATTAACTGCTTCCGCAAGTATCGGGCACCGAAGATACGATGAATGAGACCAGAGATGAGTAAGGATGCGTAGCAAGGGATGTGTGTGAAACCAACCAATAACATCGCTTCATTTTTATAGCTTGAACCAAGTTAGCGTTGGTATTGGTTAGTTTTACACACATCCCTCGCTACGCATCCTCGCTCAACTCTGGTGGAAAGGCAGCCTAATTCCAGTCTTATAAGACTTCATGTTATATAAAGGTGGTCGGGGCAGCGGTGAATGCTTATGCGAATCCCGCACCCTCGGCCATAGGCAGAGATGGAAAACCGCGGTGGTTTTAGCTGGTAAGAGTCCGGCATGCCCCTCTGTCACCCCCACGATGGAGGAAGTCAATGAGGATTCCCACCGCCAACCAAAAAAAAAAATGTTATCATTTTAAACCGCAATAAAGCAAAAACATAAAGTCAAAGTCAAAGTCAAATCATTTATTTCAAATAGGCACATTAAAGGCACTTTTGAACGTCAAAAAAAAAATCTAAATAGAAATGATTCTAGTCGCCCATTCGAAAAGGTAGTTTTCGTATGGAGAAGAATGGGCAAGAAACTCCACCGTTACTCTTTTAAAAATGTTTTACAAGGTCTTGTATACATAATAAAAATTATATGTGAACACGATGCACCCATAATAAAACTAGTCTACCACAAAAGGTAAAAAGAATTAAAAATTAAGCAATGACAGGTAAATCAAATAAGTGATAGATACATGGTGCTCACATATTTACAAGTTATTTAAAAAAAAAAAAAAAAATGCAAAAGTAGTTGAACTTTAACAAGTGTGTGAGCCACTGTAGTCGCAGATTGTAAAAATGAATTAGAATAAGATGTCATAATTAAAAATATATATATAAATTAAATTAGGAACAAGTTTGATTTTGTCTAGACTTTTAGATTGTCCTATGGAGCAGGACCAGCATGTTTCCAAACATTCTTATCTTGGATATAATCCTCTAATTTGTAATATCCTTGTTTACAAAGTGTACTTTTAATATGAGTTTTAAATTTTCTTTCATTTAATTGCAATATGTCACAAGGTATTTTGTTGTAGCATTTAACACAGAACCCCATAAAAGATGTATGTACTTTAGATAATCTAAAAAAAGGTTGATCTAATTTATCTTTATTTCTAGTATTAAAATTATGCCTATCACTTATTTTATTAAAAAGATGTTGATTTTTTCTTACATACATAATATTTTCATAAATGAATTGGCAAGGTACCGTCATGATATTAACCTTTTTAAATAGTTCCCTAAGAGATTCGCGACGACGTAGATTGTAAATGGCTCTGACAGCTCTCTTTTGTAAAATAAAAATGGATTCAATGTCAGCAGCCCGATCCCATAGTAAAATGCCATATGACATAATACTGTGGAAGTAACTAAAATAGACCAAACGCGCGGTTTCTACATCTGTTAACTGTCTTATCTTTCTAACAGCATAAGCGGCGGAGCTTAGCCGCCCCGCAATAGATGTTAAAAAGTAAAGTGTAAAGTAAAGTAAAAAGTGAGTAATTCGGCGTCAGCACACAAATTAAGTGTCGCATATTACGAACAAGCCAGACGTGCTGCATCAAAGGCTCACGCTCACCAGAATGAATCGAGCAAACACACACACCTATGTATGGCAAATTTTATATACTTATATATATATATTTTTTTTATTATAAGGTATAAAGTTTCACCGGTTTTCAGACCTTCGGGTCTTCTGATTACTCGTAACGACCGCCATGTAACACATAGATAATACCACAACCGGGCAGTGTAAAGATCTGTTCGAGTCACGGAGGGATCTCGACGGGCAACCATTAGTCTGGTCACCCGGCACGGCCTGACTGCGACAAGCACGGAACACCCTCCGGCAACGCGAACGGCAACAAAACATGCCTTGTTCGAGAGCAGCACTTCGTCAAGCCCAGTCCCATTTACGGAATGAGAGTCTTTCGGGTGATATTCAGTGTCTTTGGTTAAAAAGAGTTTCTTGCCCGTTCTTCTCCCTATGTACCTACGCTTTGGAATGGGCAATTACTAGCTTCATATTTTCTGACTGACCGACTTCTTGACAATTCAAAAATGCCTGTTAATGGTTTAATTGAAATAAATGCTTTGAGTTTGAGTATGCTGATTACAATGTATATAAGGAGACGACCGATTGTGTGCGCACGCTCAAGGTGTCGGCGAACGAGTGAAAGGCGGGGGAGGAAGCCTGCGATATGGCGGTGTGGTATGTGGTCCGATGTGACGTCAGGAACACCATATAACTTAGACATGATGGTTGGAGGATTTTAATCATGGAAATTAACTTGATTTACTTTTTTCTGTAATTGTTTCATATAATACTTGTACAAGTCTTTTCTTTCTTTTGATATTTTACCTTTTTATAGTATATAACAAAACATAGTAAAGTAGTACCAATTTTCAAATCGGGTAGTAAGTCTGATCCCTCTAATTATAGACCTATATCTGTGCTACCAGCTATGAGCAAAATCTATGAAAAAATCATGCTGGACCAGATGTTGTCACATTTTAATTCAAATGGGATTTTACATAGTCGCCAGTTTGGTTTCACGAAAGGTAGGTCGACGACGGACGCGGGAGTAAAACTCATCAGTCACATTTTGGAATCCTGGGAGAAGTCCCAGGATGCAATTGGCGTTTTCTGTGACCTCTCAAAAGCGTTTGACTGCGTTGACCATAATACACTGATCTGTAAATTATACCATTACGGAATTCGTGGACAAGCTGCTGATCTTGTTCTTTCCTATCTGTCAAAGCGGCAGCAAAAAGTAAACGTTAATGGGGCGACGTCATCGGGGTCTTTAGTTAAGATGGGCGTGCCTCAAGGCTCAATTCTTGGCCCTTTCCTATTTCTAGTTTATATTAATGACCTTCCTTACATGATGGCTAATTTGTCGGATATCATTTTATTCGCGGATGACACTTCCCTTATTTTTCAAATAGATAGAAAAGATACGGATGTCTTACATGTTAACGAGAGTCTGGCTGTTCTTTCGAAATGGTTTGCAGCTAATAATCTTTTACTTAATGCGAACAAAACTAAATGTCTTAAGTTCTCATTACCAAATGTACCTCAAGTGGGTCTGAATTTAGAACTTGATGGCAAAAAACTAGACGCTGTTACGGAAACTGTATTTCTAGGTATTACTTTAGATTCAAAATTACAATGGGGCGCACACATTAGAGCTCTCTCAGGTAGATTAAGTTCAGCTGCATATGCAGTAAGAAAAATAAGGCAGTTGACAGATATAGCTACAGCTAGGTTAGTATACTTTGCTTATTTCCACAGCATTATGTCTTATGGTGTTCTGCTGTGGGGATCGGCAGCTGACGTAGATTCAATTTTCATTTTACAAAAGAGGGCAATCCGCGCAATCTATCAAATGGGTCCTCGCGAGTCTCTTAGAAACAAATTCAAAGAAATTGATATACTAACTCTGCCTTCTCTTTATATTTTAGAAAGTATTTTGTATGTTCGCAAAAACTTAGGACTCTTCAAAATAAGAAGCGATTTCCACAATATAAATACACGTAGTAAAAATGAAATTGTGTTACCTAAATTTAGATTAACTAAAACTAGCAAGTCATTTCTTGTAAACGGCGTCCGTTTTTATAACAAGTTGCCAAAGTCGGTTACAGAACTTAGCGATGGAAAATTCAAAACCTTCATCAAACGTGTCCTTATCAAAAAAGCATATTATAAGATTAAAGACTATGTTGAAGACAAGGTAGTTTGGCAATAATTCCTTCTGCACATGTGGCTTCCCTGGCTACTCATTAACGGCTTAACTATTTAAATGTCTATTAACTGCTCTCAAATTACGATGTTCATTTTTTATTTACTTTACTTTATTTACTTTTTTGACATAATCTCTTTATTACTTGACATTATATACAGAAAATTCAAATTTCTTCCATCTCTTTATTAGTGGTTGTAATGGTAATCATATCACTAGGTTTTATTAGGTTTTTATTTTTTATTTATCCTTTTGATAGATTCTTGTTTTGTAAATGTGAGGACTTTGTAGGCCTTGTAGACTTTAGATCTGTAGACCAGTTTTTATTTTATCAAGTACCTGATACTTGTTGACAGGCCTACGCTATCCTCCCATACCTACTGTAATTTGAAAATGTTGTAAAAGCCAATTATTTTTAAAAAGAGTAACCGTGGAGTTTCTTGCCGGTTCTTCTCCATAGGAAACGACCAATTGGAACCGTGCACCTAGCTTCTGACGTTTCATAAGTGCCCATGTAGGCTTATGTGAAATAAAATATTTTGATTTTGATTTTGATGATTTTGATTTATACTTTTTGTTTATGCTTTTTCTACCTTTTGGTTTTTACTTCTGATTGACAGATTATACTTTTGTTTTACTACCAAGAACCAGTGCATTATTATTTCAGTAGTTAATAATACCTACTAAACATGCAAAACAAAGCGTTTGTCGTTGAGTCATTGTTTGACACTAGCACAACGTTTCAGTCGTTTGACAACGTCATTATAACGGCTAGTGACATAACATCACAACCAGCATTGGACCGTTAAGTCGGTTTTTGTACAGCAGCACATCAAGCTACCCAAAACTGTCAAATTTTCCCAATCATCCTTAGCGATAAAGTTGAACCTTATGCTTTAGCGATAAAGTTGAAAATCGTTTAAAGAAATTTGACAGATTGTAGTAGCTTGATGTGCTGGCGTCTGTACTTTCATTTAACTTGTATATAACGTTCAACGGTCATTGGCTGACTTCTAAATGACTACTAAACGGTATCGTCGTGTATTTACGCTTCTACGACCAATCTTTAGACTAACTGAAAATATGAAACGTTAACTTGACTATTAGACAACACTCATTTGTTGGTCGAAGTGCACCTACCCCTTCAGTCAATCTTGTAACTGTTTTGTTGTGTTAAGCCCTGGACACACCAGTTGTCGTTTATAAATAATGTGACGTGTTTACTCACCCGGTTGTGGAAGGTCTTTGAATTACGATAATTATTTTGTTGGACTCCGATCCCACAATAGTTTTCCTTATATTGTGAGAACAGTTAGGATAAGATTTATTTATTTGTATAGACATGGTATATACATACAAGAGCATGTAAGATGATAATAAATTACATTATAGTCCAATCATGTTTAGCCTTATAATAATAAATATTGGCGTACAAATATTTTAGCCACGAGGAACGAACGAAAGTCTAAGGGGCCGTCTCCACGAGCGAGAGAATCGCGGCGATATTATTGTCGTGCCACGTATTTTAGCCACGAGGAACGAACGAAAGTCTAAGGGATAGTATTTATTCTTTAACGGATTCAATTAACCAACCTAAAACCAAAATAATTCAGGAAACCTTAACCGGACTAAAGATATAAAGCCTATCATAATAAGAACATTGTACATTAATGGTTTACGGGGACGAAAGACGTTTTCACACGACCGATTGAAAATAAGCTGTCGTTTATTGTACAAATTGTATTTACAGCATTGACAAAACAACCGTTTGTTCGTGAGCACAAGATCTTAGGGCATTGAGTCAACAGCAACCCTTTCGAGCCAACATCGCGTTACATAGCGCCTTATGTTCGTGAGCACAAGATCTTAGGGCATTGAGTCAACAGCAACCCTTTCGAGCCATAGCGCCTTATGTTCGGGCGACGCGGGGATGAGGCGGGACGTGTGCGGGGGGCGGGGGGATCACAGGATAAGCGAATAAAAGGCAATAAGTTATTGCAAATGGTTCGATAGCGTCGCGACTCCGCGCTCGATATCGATTCCCACTCGCTACTCGATTTACTCGAATTAGAAGTCGATTACGAAAGATAATGGCTCAGTTGAACAAGCTTGCCAGTAGTTAGCTTTCACACAAGACAGTTTGTACGCTGCCCTTCAGTAATGTTCAAGGTCCTAAGATCTTATGTAATGCGACATGCATCCAACAAACATAATGTTATCATTGCACTATAGTACTTCCATCATTGTCTAGATTTCGAAGTTAAGATGTCCGTAGCCTACGCGGTTAATTCACTTCATCTTTAATGTTAGAACTGGACAGGATTGGAAAATATTATGTCACTAATGAAAATGGTTTAGTTTAGATATGAACACCGGAAGCTGAATGTATTCCGGGTTTAATTTATACTACCTACGTGTTGCGTTTAGAAAATTCTGAACTTTTCAAACTTGAAGTGGAGAGAATCAACCTTCAAAATATCGCATTTAAAATAATTGTCCGTAGAAATATTTGTACAAATAGTGAGTTCAGTAGCAATAACGGAATCCTGCAATAGCACGCCTGACCGCCGCCGCCCGCGCCTTCTAATATCTTTAGCAACCCTCAAGTCATTTTAGAAGACCTATTCAACGATACCCCACACGTGAAAAAAATATTCATTCCCACTTGACATGTAGGGTAGCTAACCCTAAAAAAAATATTTTCCAAAATTTTATTTTACCACTTTGTCGGCGTAATTTATATACATACTCCTGCAAAATTACAGCTTTCTAGTACTTACGGTCTCTTAGCAAAACCTCGGACAGACAGACGGACATGACGAAACTATAAGGGTTCCTTGTAGGTACTACGGAACCCTAACAAAAACGGACCGCTTTACTGTTTTTATTAACTCCCATTGTTTTTCGATGCGTCACCTGCATGCTGTGATTTTAATTAAACTAAAATATTTCTGTTTCATAGTTCTCGTATATATTAACTGGCTAGCTAAGACTATGACGGAGTCGCATTACGTCCGCTGCGCGTAACATCATTTATAGCCCTATTGTATTCTTGAAGGTGATTTTTTCTCGGATCAGTCGCGGTACAGCCGTTCTACCTAAAAGTGCTTGTGTCTCAACGCCAACAGTGCTTGTGATTAGAAAAAAATCACAGAGATCAAATTAAAATGTTGTACTAGGTGAGCAGACTTATCAGGAGATACTTTTTGTCACCCGCACGTTTTTATAGTTAATCGGATTGTGAACAAAGCTATTGTGCCTTTGGGATCCGTATTTTACTTTTTTTGGCACCGACTTCCGAAATTAAAGTTGTTTCATAATTTTAGTATTTTTTTGGAGTCTGTTTTATGATATTTTAACTACATTTTTATTTCGTAGTTTTTAGTGTTAAGTAAAAACTTGAATATTTTTACCCTTTGACATCACACACCCGTAGCTCGTAGCCAGGCCAATAGCTCGCATCGTAGCTGGCAATAAGCCAGGCCGTCACAATTGCACGTATTCATATTACAGTGTGTTACGTAAAGGGTATGGACATATCAAACACACTGATTCTTTTGGTGATAATGAACTACATGGCAACATTTTTTAATACCTATACCTACATAATTATAAAGTTAAAAAACATTTAACTAAAAATCCAAATGCTTCCAATTGAATTCTACACATCACTAGACCAAGTCAGCTGATCGGTGTCAATAAACTACACACAAAAGAACAACTCGGTAAAAGATTTGTTTCTCCTGGTACTATTTGCTAAATGGGTTCCGCATGTTAGTTTTATTCCACAAAATATTACACATTTGAACACAAATGAGTTACTTGTTTTTTAGTAAAAAAACGTGCTGCCTAGTATGTATCTACGTAATTATTAATACAGTATGAGTATTTTTTTTTCTTTCATAAAATCTTTTAAATATCAACTAAAACACTCCTAAAAGTTGTAGCCCAAATTTTCTATGAATTAAATGACTACATGCAGTCATCATCAGTTATCCAACTAAGTTCAATAAATTTTCTATGTCAGCAATAATAACAATTTTCCTGCAAATCTCCTTTAAGTTTAGCATAATCATCCTTTTTTGTTTTTTTGACATTGTAACTAACTGAGATAAATGGCTGTCAAAAGTGTGTTAAAACTGCAATAATAGGAAACTACAAAACTACTCAATACAAAAAAAAATATTCGATAAAGTTGAAAATGAACCCTAGAAAACTTTCTTACGTAACTTATGTGTTTCCTGGTACAAATAATGCCACAGGGTTCAGCACTTAATTTTATTTTTAGTAAATTTTTAAATTGAATATGTAGGTGTTATGGCTGTAGTTACTTCTTAACAACCGCTGACATCGCATACCGCTAATAATATCAAAAACAATTGAATTATATGTATCCAAACACGTCACTTTGTTTACAGTTGTCCCGTTGTCCGATCGTCGATGACAGGCGCGTGCGCCGTGTTTGAACGGGAAGTGTTAAAATTTTCCGTAATCAGCGAATGTCTCCATCATATGCAAGAGAAGTTATTCACTTCATGAGTAACGGAAATTTTCACAGTAATAATACTGAACCCTAATTTCTGTACTTTTACAATCATGTAGGATAACAAAGGTTACCCACACAGTGATGTTTAGGGTCAATGAGGCAGTTTTCTGCTTTTTATGAAATTATTTTTTCATTTTGATTTACAGCAGCATTTTGCTTAATTATGTTTTATGTTCAAAACTTTTGTTTATTTCCTGATTATCCCCAACTTACTTGTTCATTTCAAAATAAACTTTTTATTAGTGAACAATAATTACAATGTTTGTAAGTATTGTTCATTTAATTAAGGTTAATTTTCAAATGGATTTATCATTTTCGTGTATTAACGCATGAAAGATGCTTCTTATGACGTGTTTCGTGTCGTAAGTCGGTCAATTTATTATAAAAGAAAAAAAAAATCGAAAGCAATAATTGGGTCAGTTACCCTTAGTACTAGGATAATAGGATATCCGACATTTTTCGTGTGCTTTTTAGTCGCTCTCTGTCTGTATCGGTGTGAAGTTGTGATTAGCAGATCAGTGATCGTTGTAGAAATTTTCGTGAAAATGTCGCATGTCGTCACGCAGTAATAGCGAATACTATGAGATGATGATGTGTACGCAGTGGAGTGTGATACCGTGCTCGAAATGGAAGTGCGAATTAAAAACGCCTTCAGGAGTGTAACGCCGGATATGCTCCGCAATGTTCAGCGAAATCTGAACGAGCGTACGGCTTTGTGCGTACAACGCCAAGGCCAGCACATTGAACCTCACCTTTAAAATGTAAGTTACTTTAAAAAAAATCATTTATCAACTTATTCTTAATTTTTTACATTATTATTACGTTTCCCGTAACATCGTAGGCAAAGAAAGGGGCCGCGCCGCGCGCGGTGCTCTTTTACGATTCGCAGATCGGGGATTTCCCGATCGCCGCGGCGCGGCGGCGCCGCCGTGATGTGCGTGTGTGCTAGGCGCACAGACACGTAATGGATAATGTTAATGACCCTCGTAGTGCGGTGACACATTTGTTATGATTTCAATTTAATAAACTATCGAAATAAAAAAAATATTATGCATTTTCAAAGTTATTGCTTTTGAGCTGAAACTTTGCACATAGATTCTGGACCAGATACACTCTTCAACCCGTTTGTATGGATATACCCTTTCCGTAACACGCTGTATATTTAAAACTAGTGAACCGATTTTAATGAAACTTCCACTGGACCCTAAGTTGAAGTAAAAGCCAATAAAAAGATGACCACAATCCGATTAATAGTTTTGGAGAAATGCTTGGACAAACATACACATCTATAAAAATGTGCGTGTGTGGGACAAAAAGTATCTCCTGATAAGTCTACTCGCCTAGTACCTACCATGTTTCACAAAATGTTAATTTGGTACTATATTGTGTGTTATTTTTCTAATAACAAGCTATTCTAACGTTGAGTGTACTTTTAGGTAGAACGGCTGCAACGCGAGCGATCTGAGAAAAAATCAGCTTCAAGAATACAATAGGCCCATAAACGGACGTTACGCGTAACGCGTAGCGGACGTAACGCGACTCCCTTAACTTTATTATCACAGTGATTAAATTTTATTACAGAGTGTTCCAACAAACAATAACTGTTTTATTACTTTTCCACGTTTAACTCGTAAATTAATGTTACACCGACTGAACTGACTGACAGTGACGACTGACTTGGATGACGCCGGAAGATCGTCAAAACTGTTATCTGATTAGACAAAGAATATTCATTAGATTTTACTGAAACGAATACCAATCATTATTAATTAATGTAAATTAAGTATTATCATCGTCATTCAAACAGTTCGGCGTCCTGTCAGTTCACCAACAATTAATTTAAGTATAAAATTTTCAAGCAACGATTGGCTAAAACATGATTTGTCATTTCATCATTAAACAATAACAAGTTGGCCAAATAATTCACTTAAGAAAATAATTATCCGATAAACTTTTTTAGGGTTCCGTAGTCAACAAGGAACTCTTATAGTTTCGCCATGTCTGTCTGTCCGTCCGTCCGTCCGTCCGCAGCTTAGCTCAGAGACTCTTAGTACATACTAGAAAGCTATAATTTGGCATGGATATACATAATTATTAATCACGCCGACAGTGGTAAAATAAAATCTTGAAAAAGAAACATCCCCACTTTACGTATACAGGAGGTATCCTGTATACGTATAGTGGGGATGTTTTTTTTTCTCGTCTACCCCCCCCGTCACCGTAGGGTATCGTTGTATACGTCTTTCAAAAATATTGCGGGTTTGTGAAAACAATTCTTCGATTCAGGGAGCTATTTGTGAAATATTAAACTTTAAAGTGCTAATTTTTGTTAGAATCAAGTGCCCCCCTGCCAGCTAAATGGTTGTTTTCAGATATGTGAAAAAAATCACGGTAGTACCTAGTATATACGAAGTTACAACGACATCACAGCTAAGTCGGCTTTACAAGTTTGCGCGTAATAGTCGACCAACTTACATTTGCAGTTGCAATGTATGTGAGAACATGATTTTTAACTACAATGTGAAGTTTTTTCTTGGGATAATTTCATTGCAACTACGGAACCCTTCATTGTGCGTGGTCCGACACGCACTTAGCCGGCCTTCTGATCTCAGCTTAGTTCTAGCGCAAGCGCCCGCGCTTGGTTTGGGACACTTGCTTGTGGATGCATCGTTGACATCGATTTAAGAAAAAAAAAAGTTTTTCTATACATTATTTCATAATAGCCTGTCTAATAGCTGAGCCGTTTTTTTATAATGAAAATGTAAGCCTCCTTTCGATTATGAAATGTGATCAATTTTCTTACTTTTGCATGTAGCACATGGACAGTTTTAAACGAATACCCATCAATACCTTTAATACTACTCCATTTAACTTTTATCATTCGGATTTTCATGGTCATTAGACAACTTTCTGTATCTGCCAGATGTTGGCGTCGCCCACACAACGGTTAAAGGAAAACGGGTAGCCCGCCTAAAACGGGTATGCATTTTAAATTGCGCACCGTTATTGCTAATGAGAATGTGTGCGTGCAGTGCGCGGCGCCTGCCACTCGCCAATCACAAGCAGTCGGCGCGCTTCTCTGGCGGACACGAGCTCACGGTAAGACAAGAACGAAGATTTTTGCTATTTCCACTAAAAAAAATTGAGTTACATTACTTTTGAATACTCGAAAATGGTTTACAATATGTTCTTACTAGTTTTGTGTTATTATTTTGCAATAAATAGACGTTTTATTTGCGTAATAGTATGGCGTTTATTATTGCGGTTTTAAGATTATGAATCGATTGAAAAAAATACATGCTTGTGGGCAAAAAGGGTAGGGGTAAAGCGGGTGCCCGTTTTGCCCATACCCGATTTGCCCTGTATAATTTCATTGACTGCTTATTAGTTCTTTTATTTTTGCAGATGGTTAATAAATACAAAAGTAAGAATGCAAAAGCATCGTGGGATGAGGGAGTTATGAAGCTTGCGATATAAGAAGCTCTCAAAACTTCCGTCAATGCAGCAAAAAAATATGGCATCAACCTTTCGACTTTACAGAGACATGTAAAGAAAGGATGTCAAAAAAAAAAAAAAAACTAGAAAGATTCACAACAGTTTTTACAGCAGCTCAAAGAGCTAGTTGAGTCCTATCTATTTCATATGGATAATCTGTTTTTTGGACTGAAAAAACAGAATTATTAAAACTATTGTACCAATATGAACAACAATATTTCACATCCTTTTAAAAACGGAGCCGCAGGACGATGATGATTATGGTTTGAACCTTAACTGTTAATTTTATGTAGAAACTTTGAGTTATGCTGCCGTCCTTTAACTAGAAGGCCGTTAAGCCCAAAAAGTTGTTTCGGAGAAAATGGCAAAAAACGCGGGAATCGTTATTTCTTAAAAACTATGATACTTAGGTTAATGATTGTTGGACACATCAATAGATATTTCTTTCTGTTTATACTAAATAACACTTTCTGTCCAATAACTATTAGTAGTTACTTTTAAAATTCATTTTTCTTATTTTGTTAAGCATGTAACCTAGTTATCGCATCTTATTACTGTACTAAAAGGCCGTTAACCATACCTTAGCGGCTTTTTAGTGAAGTAATTTATTTAAAAAGTTAAGCTTCATAATGTTTGTTATATTTTGTTTATAAATACTTAACTAAAAAGTTGTTAAGTGACATAACTGCTTTATAGTCATGACATTCGCTTCGATTTCAATTTCAATAACTTTCCTAATGAGCGGTTACGGGGCTTTAGATGCTTTTTAGCTAATTGTTGCCAATGTTTTAGGGAACTTTTGTAAACTCTTAACTACTTTACTTAACTAAAAGGTGGCTAAAAATATTTCGCTTGTGGTTAACTTCTTTATAGTTTAGCATTCATATGGAAATATGTGAGTAATTAATCAAATAATTGTTCTTTTAAAAATCAAAAGTATAATAATTCAACGTTTATAAGGTAAAATAAGTACTTACAAGATAGGCAATAATCAACTAATAACTAATTATGATCTAACAGATCATGAGTTCATTATTTGGCATGGACAATATACTTAATCCATCTATTGAATTAATAGAAAACTTCTAACCCAATTATTTTAATAAACTAAGGCATATATATTATGACATTACCTATATCAGCCATGAGGCTTCATTTTTCAGTCTTAATTTTTTTACAAATAAAAGTAATAAAATATTTAGTAAAATTGCACACTGACTAAATAATTTAATAAAACACTTCCAAGTGCACAACAGCACTTTCAAGTGTACAAATTAAATGTATCAAATCTTAATTCTACTAATAATAGAAACTAGCTTTTGCTTAGCTTCGCCCGCGTTGAGGTTGGAAATTATCTTAAGGGAAAGTACTACCGGGGTCAAAAGCATCATACATCCTAACCCCGATTATGATCTACATGTGTGCCAAATTTCATCTAAATCTGTACAGCTCGTCCCGCGCTAGACATAAACGCTCAAGATACTCAAATTCGCATTATAG
The DNA here is from genome assembly GCA_963082905.1 of Oligia fasciuncula. Taxonomy (NCBI): domain Eukaryota; kingdom Metazoa; phylum Arthropoda; class Insecta; order Lepidoptera; family Noctuidae; genus Oligia; species Oligia fasciuncula. The sequence goes on along the minus strand of OY720406.1, from coordinate 18,865,796 downwards.
TATTTCTTAGATACATAATATACTAAGTATGGATTTGAAAGTCTGTAAGTTTGATGTTTGTTCGCCTCAACGGCTGATCGGATTTGATTGAAATTAGGCACACTGGTAGACCATGACCTGGAATAAGACATAGAATACTTTTTATCCCGGTAGTTCATTCCCGTGGATTAATTATTCGAAACGCTTCAAAAGCTTGTAGTTTTAAGTATTTAGGAACATAACATTATCTACGAGTAAATTAAACACAGTCATCAATCAACTTAGCCTATCGCAGTCCACTGCTGGACCAAAGACCTCCCCCGGCTACGCTACAACACCCTGTCCTTCACCTTCCGCAACCAGTCTGTCCCAGACACCTTCTTTAGGCCGCCGTCAGTCCATCTAGCTGGGTGGCGGCCCACACGACATTTGCCGATACGCGGTCTCCACTCCAGCACTCGTCTGCTCCACCGACCATTGGCTTCGACAAACATGGCCAGCCCACTACCACTTCAGTTTGCTTTCTTTGCAAGCTATATCTGTGACTCCGGTTCTTTTCCAGATACTTACATTCCTGATTTTATTTTTCTTTCAAAGAGACTCTGAACATAGCTAGCTCCATAGCGCGCTGAGCGGCCTTGAATTTGTGGACCAGCCCAACCGTCAGTGTCCTCGTTTCAGCACCGTATGTCATGACGGGCAGGACGCACTGGTTGAAGACCTTAGTCTTCAAATACTGCGGGATAGGCGACGAGAAGACTTGACAAAGTTTTCCAAATGCTGCCCAACCCAACTGGAACCTTCTGTCGGTTTCTTTCTCAAAGTTGTGTCTACTGAGCTGGATGACTTGTTATAGACATAATCCTTTCAGAACTTGGATTCGTTAAGATGTGCGAATTGTATATGAATTTTGGCTTCTCTATGCTGAAGCCAACCCGCCGAGAGGTTCCATTTCGGCTGAAGAGACTCAGCCAATATGACGATGTCATCGGAAAATCAAACAAGACGAACAGTTATACCAGATGTTGCACAGCCTAAATGGAGGTTCCATTTAGGCTGTGCAGCATCTGGTCTAACTGTTCCAGCGTCTCTGCCACTATGACGATGTCATCGGCAAATCGAAGATGTGAAATGTACACGTTGATACCCTGTCAAGTTCAGTCCAGCGCGACAGCGTCTTAAAGACGTCCTCTAACGCATGGGTGAAAAATTTTGTGGATATTACATCTCCCTGTCTCATCCCTCTGAGCAGTTGGATGGGGTGGTTTTCTGATCCTGGATCTGAACAGTCATCGTGGCAGCGTCATACAAACGTCTCAATGCACGCACACGCGCGCGGGTTCTCTATCTCTCTCTCTCTCTCTCTTGTCTCTCTTCGATATAGCGCCAGTTAATTCGACATCGTTACAGTAAGCCTAGAACTGCCCATATTTTGATTGAGTTTAAGGCTTTCTCGTAGTCCGCAAAGGCACAGTGACTGGTTGTACTCCGCGGTATTCTGTACAGTTTTCTGAACACAGATGTGGTCTATCATATGGTACTAAAGCCTTTTCGAAAACCTCCTCGATCTGGCGACTGGAACTCGACAAGTCTCTTGGCGAGACGGTTCGTGACAACCCTCGAGAGCAGCTTGTATTCGTGGTTCAGAAGTGAGATGGGTCTATAGTTCTTCAGCGAGGATTTGTCACCTTTTAGATGACGGAAGTAAAGAGACTCGCTAGACCTTTGATTTTATTGTATTTATTTTTTTGGATCGTTTTCTTGTAGTTTTGGGTTTTTCTGTTTCAATATCGTCATCTGTATCGTCACTTCTTCGATCTTAGTTAGATCTCGTAGTTCTTATCTTTGACAGAGTCAGTTTCAGTGGTAAGACGGCCATCCGGGAGGAAAGCTTAAGTCCGACGAGACGGCGGATGGCTTCAGCGGGGCACCCGCACCTCGCTCACCCCCGGAGTGAACGCAGAGCGAGAGTCGGATAACTGCCTTTTAGCTAAATAATGAGGCTTAGGTGCTTTGTAGCTAAGCAAAATTTTAATTTTTTTTACCGTTTTCATCAAACAGGCAAGCATCATTTTCAAAAAAAAGTATTGTGCTTAACTAAAATAGCGTTAAGGGCGGGTAACTTCAAATAAGTTAAGTTTTTCACTTAAACTGTTCTTTAAATGCTTAACTATAAATTAGTTATAGTTCTTTAGCGTCTTTATAGTCAAGAAAAATCAGATAACGTACTTGTAGTTAAGTAGAAGGCTAGAAAATAATCATCACATCGGGCAGTTAAGGTATTTTAAAGTACATTAAGCGAAGAAGTGTGGGTTAGACGCTTTCAAGTGATGGAATCATCAAAAATTATGTTACTTAACGGCCTAAAAGATTTTCATATCTTTGGAACTATTTATATTCTAAAAATGTTTCTTAGACAGAAAGATAAAGAATTTTGAACTCTGTCACATTCTATTAAAAAGTGAAAATTGACCATTTGAGGGTTAACGGCTTTTTAGTTAAAGGACGGCAGTATGATTGTTATGAAACAGTTCTAGTCATTGATTGACGTTGATTTCATTTCATTTAGTCCCTACCCGCTTTGCCCAAAAGCCCTACCTGCTTTAGGCCCCCCCTACGGGCAAAACGGGTAATTCGAATGGTAAAGATTCTTGTTATTTTTTTATTCTTAATGTACAAAACTACTAAATATGTAATTTATTTTATAGTCCTTGATAACTAAACAATTCATAATGTACAAATAAATGTTCAATTTGTATCTGTAAATTGTTTTTTTTTATCATCAACCTTAGCTTACCCGTTTTGGGCTACTCTCCCCTACGTTTATTTATAAAGTACCTAAATAAATTAATGATGACGTAGGTAGTTTTTGATTTTCTGTAGGTATAATATAAATTAAATTTAACTTCGCACAAACCGAAATGAACCCCAATTCAAAGTGTGCGTTCATTCGCTATCGACATAGAGCGCGCGGGCCCTAGCTACGAACAAAAACGTTCGGATAAATTCGCTGAAGCGCGTAAGTTACTTTGCTTCAACTATTATTGACGAGCGAGTTGTTTGTTCGATACCGCTGCACTCTGCGACACCTTCGACATATTTTTGGTGAACGAATTCACAAACAATAGATAATATTTTTAATACATTTTATACAGAACGAAGTAGAAATCAGTTTTGAAAGATCGTGAGCTTCGCAAAAGGAATGACTCCAAACGTTGTTTTATGAGAAAAAAAAATAAAATTGTTTGTTATTAAAAAAGTTTGTCGGATAATTATTTTCTTAAGTGAATTATTTGGCTTTGTTATTTTAAAATGATGAAATGACAAATCATGTTTTTGCGAATTGTTTGCTTGCAAAGTAAAAATTTGTAAATTATTTTTTGGTGAACATAACAGGACACCACGTCAGTTGCATGCCCAGTAACCGCTGCAAAACAGTCCACACGGGGTGGGTGCCGCCGGCAAAGATCCGGATCAAGGTGTCTCTAGAAAAGGATGTCTGGAAGGATTTGGAGGAGGTCTTTGCTCAGCAGTTTACAAAAAAAGTATAAGGTTTATTATAATGTATGTATTTATTTTTTATGTTAATTGTACACCACAGACTACCTGCAGTATTGTCTCTCCTTCTCCCTTTGAATTCGTTCAAAGGTTGTCTTTAAAATACCAATTTTAGCGATAAACAAGACCGCCTATTGTGTCACCCTATGTAAAGTTCCTACTGTTACACCTGTAATTCATATGGTGTGCATAGTAAAGAGTATTCTATTCTATTCTACCGAGACTGAACAATACCAATGTTTATATGTCTTTTCTAATTCATAAGAATAATATTTTGACTTTAAAAAGAGCGTTGTGCACATAGATATGATCGATATCCGTGGTTGTGCAAATGTGCATATTGTGCAATCTTCCAGGAACGTTTGTCTTGTTTATATTTCATGTTTATGTGAGTGAGCCGCAAGCACAGACGGTGCTTATGTGAGTGAGCCGCAAGCACAGACGGTGCTTTTGCCCGACTATTGCGTTTTAAAATTGTGTCCTCATCCTGTACAATAACTATCGTGAACACTCAGTAGTAGATAGTGCTTCAAAGCAGATGGGCCAAAGTTTACACTTTAGTGAAAGAAGATATATCTACATAAACAAAACGTTGTTTTCTTTGAATTCACTATATGTATAACGTGAACCTACCAATTATAATAAAAAAAATATTTAAACAATGATGATTCCACATTTTAAAAACGAGTTAAGAAAAAACTTTTTTACAAAAAAAAAAAATCAATGTCTCAAAGTGAAAAATTACTTTAATTTCAGAAGTCAGTGTCGTTGGATTCGGATTTTCGTTGTTTGCCACCGACTTACGAAATTAAAGTTATTTTTCACTTTGTAGTGTCTTTTTTGGGGGATCCTGCCGTTTTGCCGAAAAGATTTTGCCAAAATTTCACTACCCAAACAAATTTTCGCAACCTTTTATTATACCAATGCAATGTTTGGAATAATTTTAGTATGCACATTTTCATTTGGTCAAATTTTTACTTGGCAGAATATTATTAAGGATAATGTCATTTAGGCATTTGGTCTTTAATCAAATGATTTATTACGGCAAACAATCTTTAGACAATAAACGTTTGGTCAAACGATTTGTTATGACAAAAAATATAAAGGCATAAATAAGATTTTTTGAGATTTTTTTTTTGGGAATTAAATAATTAAAAAATGCAATTTTATTTTAAAATAATCATTTATTTAATACAAAATATTTGTAACTTACTATTTGATTTTTTTTGCAATGGACATTATCGAGAACCGAATTAGTTACGAGGTTAATTATTAAAAAAAAAATGCTTAGGTTAGGTTAGGTTAAAACTGTGACCTCCTACGCACGAGCCGAGCGAGCGAAGCGAGCGGTGCCGCGGCAGCGGCCGGCGAGTGCCAGAAACGACTAAATTATATAGAAAAAAAAATATGGAAAAAGAGATTATTTTTAACAGGCTATCGAGAACCGAATTAGTTAGACGAGGTTAATTATTTAAAAAAAATGCTTAGGTTAGGTTAGGTTAAAACTGTGACCTCCTACGCACGAGCCGAGCAAGCGAAGCGAGCGGTGCCGCGGCAGCGGCCGGCGAGTGCCAGAAACGACTAGATTATATAGAAAAAAAAAATATGGAAAAAAGAGATTATTTTTAGCAGGCTATCGAGAACCGAATAAGTTAGACGAGGTTAATTATTTAAAAAAAATGCTTAGGTTAGGTTAAAACTGTGACCTCCTACGCAGGAGCCGAGCGAGCGAAGCGAGCGGTGCCGCGGCAGCGGCCGGCGAGTGCCAGAAACGACTAGATTATATAGAAAAAAAAATGGAAAAAAGTCTAGCCAAAACTGAACTAGTTAGACGAGATTAATTATTTTAAAAAATACTACCAGAATACTTAATATTATTATTACCTGTTTAGAATTTGTCCCAAGTGGAAAAAACACCCTTGTATTAAAACGTCTTCAAAGTTAGATCTTATGCTTGAAATGGCTGCCTTAAAACTGCGAAAACTGACGATACTAAATATTTGGCAAATGTAATTTTGCGTAAAATGAGTTATTCCAACTGAAATATTTGACTAAATAAAAATTGGTAAAAGTACTAGTTGGTAAACAAGTTATTGTTTAAACGTTCACTTGCCAAACATTAGGTTTGGGTTACAATTATTTGTGAAGAGATTTTTTGCTAAGTAATAATTTGGCAAATGAAATTATGCCGAAAATTGTTTGGGAAGTGATAATTTGGCAAAATCTTTTCGGCAAAACCAGGGAGACCCCTTTTTTGGAAGTCAGTTATTTTTTTTTGTAAAAATGTTTTTAGTTTTCACTTTTAAGTTGTACTTACCCCGCACAAATTCGTATAACAATACTTGCTATGTAAAGATCAGTGACAGGAAGTCATTATAACATCATCAATACGTATTATTGAAGCTAACTCAAAAACTACCGAAGCAAAGTTAATTAAATTTGTAAGGGACCATCCTTAAGGCATACCCTATCCATTAAAATAATTTTTGAAAAAAAATTAAGAAGGAATAAAGTTTTTCGTATTTATGTAGAGAACTTGGTTTCCGATACACGGACACCTCTTTGTACGATAATATCGTCGTGTAACAAAGGCTGAAAAGCCGCCACAGCTTTTTAAAGTGTGTCCTCCCACTCACTGGCGAACGGTCTAAGGAAAGCTGTGGCGAGATAGTACTTCTATACCCAATCCATTCGTTCCATCTGCTTAAAATCTCCCATCTGGACAAGAGTTGCCTTGGCTTACCTGGAAATATTTAAATGGACTGCGGACTCAGGTAGGCCGAAGCAAAGAAAACCTGCTCAGGTGCAGATTCACAGCTGTCCCTGTGCTGGAGTGTAAATGTGGTGCTGTGCCACAAACAATGGGGCATTTCATATTGTGTCCAGCGAGTCTTGTTCTTGCACACTACAGCAGCTGATGGACGCTACTGAAGGTGCCAAGCTCGTAGCCAAACTCTGGGCTGACTGTATATTTGCTACCAACACGCTAAGCAAATGAAGATCTTCAATGTACAACTACCTATACTTTTCGAATTTACAGTGAACTTCTATAAAAAAAATACAAATAGACCAAAGGAACTTAAAAGGATGTCTCGTTCATTATTCCAGGCAGGTACAAATATGGTTAAAACTCAATATTTTTAGGGGTCATTCCACGGATATCTATGGGTCATTCTGTGTTCGCAATTTTGTTGGAAATAATCTTAAAGACACAGCTGTGTTCGGACATGCCCATATCAAAACAAACCAAACCGTAGGGGAAGTCTATTAGACGTCGCGTCTCGTAGCACGTAGCGCGTAGCGGACACGTAGCACCGTAGCTGCGCCTGACAACGTAGCAAGCTACGCACAATGGGTGGTTACGTTATTTACTGCATATTGTATGAGCTTCGCTTACATATTTTAAGGCTGTGCGACAGTTTAAAACCATATTTTCTTTCCAATATTTGATAAGATTTGCTGGCTTGTCCATGTGTCGGTCTATCTTAAGGAAATTGTACAGTTTGTTAATAAGAGTACAGACTTTTCTTTACGACAAAATCCGCGCAACTAAACTTGAAATAAACATAATAAATGTTTTTTAATATTATGCTCCGATGACATAATTGTCTTATACGTATACGATAGATACAAAAATCGTGGTTTTGACTTTAATCGTATTCGTACAAATTCGGTTTTATAGTTGACTCTTTTGATTCAATAAAAAGTCTTGTGGTTTTGATCAATCAAAATCAAAATCAAAATATTTTATTTCACATAAGCCTACATGGGCACTTATGAAACGTCAGAAGCTAGGTGCACGGTTCCAATTGGTCGTTTCCTATGGAGAAGAACCGGCAAGAAACTCCACGGTTACTCTTTTTAAAAATAATTGGCTTTTACAATATTTTCAAATTACAGTAGGTATGGGAGGATAGCGTAGGCCTGTCAACAAGTATCAGGTACTTGATAAAATAAAATAAAAACTGGTCTACAGATCTAAAGTCTACAAGGCCTACAAAGTCCTCACATTTACAAAACAAGAATCTATCAAAAGGATAAATAAAAAATAAAAACCTAATAAAACCTAGTGATATGATTACCATTACTTGACAGCCACTAATAAAGAGATGGAAAAAATTTGAATTTTCTGTATATAATGTCAAGTAATAAAGAGATTATGTCAAAAAAGTAAATAAAGTAAATAAAAAATGAACATCGTAATTTGAGAGCAGTTAATAGACATTTAAATAGTTAAGCCGTTAATGAGTAGCCAGGGAAGCCACATGTGCAGAAGGAATTATTGCCAAACTACCTTGTCTTCAACATAGTCTTTAATCTTATAATATGCTTTTTTGATAAGGACACGTTTGATGAAGGTTTTGAATTTTCCATCGCTAAGTTCTGTAACCGACTTTGGCAACTTGTTATAAAAACGGACGCCGTTTACAAGAAATGACTTGCTAGTTTTAGTTAATCTAAATTTAGGTAACACAATTTCATTTTTACTACGTGTATTTATATTGTGGAAATCGCTTCTTATTTTGAAGAGTCCTAAGTTTTTGCGAACATACAAAATACTTTCTAAAATATAAAGAGAAGGCAGAGTTAGTATATCAATTTCTTTGAATTTGTTTCTAAGAGACTCGCGAGGACCCATTTGATAGATTGCGCGGATTGCCCTCTTTTGTAAAATGAAAATTGAATCTACGTCAGCTGCCGATCCCCACAGCAGAACACCATAAGACATAATGCTGTGGAAATAAGCAAAGTATACTAACCTAGCTGTAGCTATATCTGTCAACTGCCTTATTTTTCTTACTGCATATGCAGCTGAACTTAATCTACCTGAGAGAGCTCTAATGTGTGCGCCCCATTGTAATTTTGAATCTAAAGTAATACCTAGAAATACAGTTTCCGTAACAGCGTCTAGTTTTTTGCCATCAAGTTCTAAATTCAGACCCACTTGAGGTACATTTGGTAATGAGAACTTAAGACATTTAGTTTTGTTCGCATTAAGTAAAAGATTATTAGCTGCAAACCATTTCGAAAGAACAGCCAGACTCTCGTTAACATGTAAGACATCCGTATCTTTTCTATCTATTTGAAAAATAAGGGAAGTGTCATCCGCGAATAAAATGATATCCGACAAATTAGCCATCATGTAAGGAAGGTCATTAATATAAACTAGAAATAGGAAAGGGCCAAGAATTGAGCCTTGAGGCACGCCCATCTTAACTAAAGACCCCGATGACGTCGCCCCATTAACGTTTACTTTTTGCTGCCGCTTTGACAGATAGGAAAGAACAAGATCAGCAGCTTGTCCACGAATTCCGTAATGGTATAATTTACAGATCAGTGTATTATGGTCAACGCAGTCAAACGCTTTTGAGAGGTCACAGAAAACGCCAATTGCATCCTGGGACTTCTCCCAGGATTCCAAAATGTGACTGATGAGTTTTACTCCCGCGTCCGTCGTCGACCTACCTTTCGTGAAACCAAACTGGCGACTATGTAAAATCCCATTTGAATTAAAATGTGACAACATCTGGTCCAGCATGATTTTTTCATAGATTTTGCTCATAGCTGGTAGCACAGATATAGGTCTATAATTAGAGGGATCAGACTTACTACCCGATTTGAAAATTGGTACTACTTTACTATGTTTCATTAAGTCAGGAAACGTACCGCTGTCTAAACATTGATTAAATATGCCTGTTAGGGCAGGGGCAATTGTGTCAATAATATCTCCAAGAACCTTAACAGAAATCCCCCATAAGTCTTCAGTGTTTTTTATGTTAAGACTTTTAAAAGCTTTTTTAATTGTGGCAACAGAAATGGGCTGGAATTCAAAGCTTGGAATATCCTTATTAAAGTTTTCTTTAAGAAGAGCTTCAGCTAATATAGGTGATGAGGGGAGAGACTTTGTAACCTCTATTGGGATGTTGGTAAAGAAATTTTCTAGTGTCTCAGCAACTTTTAACTTATCTGAAATAGTTTCATTATCAATTTTTAGGGACAACTCATTCTGATCTCGCTGTTTTGTGTTTCCAGTTTCTTTGTTAATTACCTGCCACACAGCTTTTATTTTATTATTAGACATACTAATTTTGTTACTTATTAATTTAGATTTAGCCTCAGCGCAGACTCTTTTGAATATTTTAGAATAATTTCTTACATAATTATGAAGGGCTTGATCAGAGGTTAATGATTTCTCGTGATACAGATTATATAAAATATCTCTGCTTTTTCTAATGCCAGCAGTAGCCCATTCACTAAATTTTGGTTTAGTATTGATAGTAGCTTTTTTTACAGGACATGCTTTATTGAATTCTTGGCATACTGTAGAAAATAATGTACCATAGTTTATGTTGGGGTCTTGTGAATCAAAACTTGCTGTTGAAAGATTGCTAAGAACATTATTATTAAACATTTTCAATTTATTTTTAGTTAGAGGTCTTAATTGAATTGATTTATCTATGTGTAATCTTTTACCTAAGTCAAATGACACAAGTTGACCAGTATGGTCAGACCTGACGCCACTAATTAAAGACGAGTCTTTTATTTTACAATTAGTGAATACATTGTCGATGCATGAAGCTGAAGTTGCTGTTATTCTAGTTGCTTCATTAAATATACATTTTAAATTAAATGATTTAAACAATGAAATGAGCTTACATTTTTCTGGTGAATTAACTAATAGATCAATATTTAGGTCACCACAAACAAAAACAAATTTACTATCTTTAAAAAGTTTACTAAGTATTTCTTCCATTATGATTAAAAATGATGACAAATTTGAGGCTGGTGGTCTATAAACACATAAGAAAGTATGGCCTTCAACTTCTGCACATGCTACCTCACATAAGCGATCAACAGAGCAAGCAGTGATATCCTTTCTTTCTTTATACCTAAAAGAACTATTACATAATATCAAAGTACCACCCCCTAATGAGGACCTGTTGTGCGCACTGGCAACTGAAAAATTATTTACATTAAACAACATTCTATCCGGTTTTAACCATGTTTCACAAAAACATAATATATCCATATGATATTTATCTATTAACATTTCTACGTCTAGGATTTTGCCAGAAAAGCGATTTATATTTTGGTGATATAGTAAAATATTCTTATTATGCTTCTCTTTTGTCGACTCTAAAAGTTTAAAGAATGAATAACAGTATTATTAGAAGTACTAGATAATACTGTTTCGTCACTTAACCTAGTCTCAGTTAAATCATCAATAACTGCGTGTATATTGTAAGCTAACAAAGTAGCCAATACATGTTGACTTTTCTTGGGTAGAAACATATGTTCCTGAACTAATACAAAATCCCTAACAAAATAGTTTGTATCAAAATACAATAAACGGTCACTATGACGACATGTCAAAATATGACTTATGACTTATGACTTGCCGATATCAATTTTGAAGGAGAATATAGACTCTTTGGCACTCCCTCTTTCTGATTTTTTTAATAAATGTTTCGAAGAGTCAGTCTTTCCAAACCAGTTGAAACTGGCGAAAGTGGTTCCAATATTCTAAAAAGGTATTAAGACTGACCCGAAAAATTACCGACCGACTTTTGCCAACCTTATCAAAAGTATTTGAAAAATAATTAAAACTAGGCTGTTGGTACATTTATTAATTAATTTTTAAAAAATTAATTTAAGACAATTTGGGTATCAGAATCGGTTGCTCCGATGCAATAAACACTCTTTTAAATGACATAATTATTAAATTAAATGACAAAATGAAAGTGGCAGGGCTATTTATCGACCTCAGCTCTGCTTTTGATACGATTGATTATGAATTGCTACTCACCAAACTTGAATATTATGGTATCAGAGGCAAGTCCTTAAAACTTTTAGAATCCTACTTACAAAATAGGCGAATGTTTGTCGAAGTAAAAAGTATAGACGAAAGTAATCATGAAGTCATATACACCTCTAAAATCACAAATATAAAACGTGGCGTGCCCCAAGGCTCCATTTTAGGACCAATACTATTTATTTTATTTACTAATGACTTGCTTAACTTTATGCATTACGTTCAGCCTGACGTAAAGCTTGTTGTTTTTGCAGATGATACAAATATAATAATTGGGGCAAATGACTTAAAAGAATTGACCAAGAATGTAAATAAAAGCCTACAAAATCTCTGCGATTGGTTTACAGCCAATAACCTTTTGCTAAATACAAGTAAGACGTACATCATTTTATTTAAGACTACAACTCGACTTAATGACAAATTAGACGTACAAATCAAAGGAAACAATATTGAATTAGTAGACAAAGTAAAATTTTTAGGGATAAATATAGATGCACATTTAAACTGGAAACAGGAGCTATCTGCTATTGACTCTTCAATTTCATCAGCATGCTATGCACTCAGGAGCCTTAGAGATATGTTGGATCTAAAGCAACTGAAGGTAGAGTCTAGATTAAGATACAGCATAATGCTTTGGGGTAACAGCTACAGCTATAACTGTCAGAAAGCGTTTATTTTACAGAAACGTGCCATAAGGAACATAGTAAGGATCTCACAAAGAGACTCGTGTAGAGAGCACTTTAAAGAGTTAGAAATTTTAACAGCACCTAGTTTATATATATTAGTAATTCTGAATAATTTTGCTAAGTATATTCATGAGTATGAATCACAAGAGGAACGAAAGTTACGAGAAAGCACAAGAAGGAAGGATTTTACACAAAAAATGGCACCAAAACATAGTTAAGCATTGTTCCCGATACCAAGCAGTGGAGTTATTTAACAGGTTACCGACTGATTTAAAATTATTAATTTATAGCTCTCACTCTTTTAAAACTAAATTAAAAGCCTTCTTGTTGGAAAAATGTTTATACTCGGTGTCAGATTTTATGACAAATGATAAAAATAGTCGCTTAAACTAATAGCAGCGAACAAGCCATAAATTAAAATTATTTTTGACTTTAACTGTGCTCATAATTAGGATCTTGATGTACTCCTTATATTTTTGACTCTGATTTTGACATTATACCTACGATTTATTATTATTATTTTTTTTGTTGACATTATATAAATTTATTTGTTGACATATTTTTGTATGAAATGACTTGAACTACTTATACATCTCACATCAATTCAAATTAGGCTTTTATGTGTATTGTTTTCCACATGTGATAATTTTATTTAACTTTTTATTTGGTTTTGTTTCTGCACGTGATAATTTTTATTTAAGATGTAATGTTCAACACAATGTAAATTGTTTATGAATAAATGAATGAATGATTAAGTATAATCTGTGCCGAACACATAATTTCGTTTAGTAGCTACTCACCTAATAACTTATCATTATAAATGAAATAAGAGGAAATCATTGTTTAATTCATTTTTCACATTAGCTAATTCATTTTTTAGCGAAACAGCTGTTGTTTTTCAGTGATTAGAGAGATTTTTTATAAATAAGACTGGCGACAATAGCGGCTGATGTTTCACGTAAGATGATTGGAATGAGTGTTTGAAGGGGGGGCTACAGTGAGGAAACTGTAGAAGCAGCATGTCCCTTCACGATATAGGTACATACCTATGTAAGCGTATGACCACTACTGATACATCTGTATTTACTCTACACAGTTTACTCTCAGTATCTTCGCTCCAATATTGACTGACATAACGCTAATTAGCACTTTGTTCGGAACTTCATAATTTCATTTAAGACGCCACTGTAAAATTTAAACGAATTTTCCATTCTTTTATTTGAGTTTGACTTAATAAAGTTTGGTCCTTCCACCCGCCGCGCTGGCCCCCCGACCGCTGACGGCCCGTCGCGTCGCACGGACTCGCGCGTCAACACAAAGTTTGAAGCAATTATTATGTGTCGTCGCCCACAGATACGCGTAATATGTTATTATTCATTGTGTTGCAGTTTGTGGGGTTCCGCTTTAATGATGTAACTGTGCACTGATTAATGTTTAATTGAAGAGTATGGCCTGTGTTTCGTCACGTCGGATCGCTGAATTTAAACTGTCACAATTTAATGAGATTATGAAGTAACTCGCTCGGCTTCAGCAGTGCCGTAATTAGCCTTTTATGCGCCCGGTGCGAGCTGCTATAAACGCGCCCTATTTTTTTTTTTTTGCGCATGTTAAATTATCAAGTGACCCCCCCTCCCACTCTGGGTGGAGCGGAAGGGAGTGTCAGACTCTTACTGAGTAAAACCCACCCGTGTTCCTTCCTTAGCCCTATATGTTCCGGGCCAGCGGTAACCCTTTCGGACAATCCCGCTGACCCGGCAGGCTACGGCCCTAAGGGGCTTTTAAAAGGCTGCGGTGTGTTTAAAAGGGTTACCCCCTTTGGGACAATCCCGCTGACCCGGCAGGCTTCGGTCCTAAGGGGCCCCTTCCTCGATGCTGACATTTCTTTGTGGCGCGCGTGGAACACGTACGCGTCGTCCGGCACGGGCTTGGTTCTGATCGGACGGTGAGCTACCCATTACTCTCCGCCCGCAGGCCCGCGCCTACGGAGGCCGGGAGTCGTCACGCGGCTCCCGATGCCCGGAGCGTCTCCCACCTCCTTTGCTAGCATGACTGCTTCGCAGAAGGAGGTGACTGCCTCTCTGGAGCACACGGTGGGGGTCGCCGCCGCTGCCGATCGCCTCCACGAGGACACGGCGGTGCTCCGCCCAAGCGGGGCAGACCTCCACCGTGTGCTCCACCGTGTCCTCTGGGCGATTCTGGCAATGGTGACACCCGGGAGTTTCCTCCTGCTTGATGATGTGCAGGAACCTCCCGAAACTTCCGTGTCCGGTGAGGACCTGCGGTAAGTGAGGGCGCCGTGGTGCCTCTCTAGCCACTCCTCAAAGAGGGGTCTTATTGCCGCTATCGTGGCATGCCCTGCCCTGGGTTGCGACAGTTGCTCTTTCCATGTCGCCATGAGATCACGCCGAAGATCCGTCCGCTCCGCCGCGCGATTTGCAGCGGAAGCGGATTTTCCCCCCGGCGTAGTGCCTCCGCGCGCCACTCATATAGGCGCGCGAGGACTATCGCCTCCAGATCCCATGGCGGCAGTCCGGCAAGGAGGCTTGCCGCCTCGCCCGAGATCGTGCGGTAGCCCTGGATAAGCCGGCTACCACCTTCTGGGGCGCGTTCAGGTAGTGGGCGGCACGCCGCCGCAGGACCCCCTCGTAAAGCCTCCGGCAGGAGGCGTTTGGCCCCCTCAGGTTGGGTAAGAGCCGCTTGAGCGGCCCCGGCCCGTTCCAGTTCGGAAATGCTCGACGAAGTTCCACCGGCTGTCGAGGACGAGACCCAGGTATTTCATCGCCGTCTCGACGCCGATGTGAACCCCTCCTACCGTTAGTTGGGATCCCGATGGTGGCGCCTTCCGGGGCCCATGAAACGACATGGCCTCGGACTTGTGCAATGCCACCTCGAGACCCAACTGCCGGATCCTCTCCACGACTATCGCAACCCCCCCCGTGCCATCGCGTCGGCCGCCGCCTGATGCGACCTCCCCTGCGCCAGGACCAGCGTGTCGTCAGCGTAGCAAACCACGCTGACGGCATCAGGGAGGTCGGCCCGCAGCACCCAGTCGTAGCCGATGTCCCACAGGAACGGCCCCAGAACCGATCCCTGCGGGACACCGCACGACATCTCTCGCCGGTTCCACTCCCCGTTGCGACCGGGGTAGGTGACGGCTCTGTCCGTCAAATGCGCCATGACTATTCGACGGAGGGAGGTTGGCACCCGGTGATACCGGAGTGCCTCCACAATGCAGCTCCAGGGCAGGGTGTCAAACGCATTGGCGATGTCGAGTGACACCGCCACGACGACCCCACCCCGGGACACCGCGTCCCCCGTCGTGAGGGCTCTCATGCGCATGATCGCGATCCGTCGAGCGCCCCGGAAGCCAAACTGGCTGTCCGCAAGATCCGGCCCCGTCCTCACCAGGTGCCTGACGAGGCGGCTCTCTCAAAGAGCTTGCCGAAGAATTACTCTCTCAAAGAGCTTGCCGACCTCGTCGAGCAGCACGATGGGCCGGTATGCGGACGGAGAGTCCTCAGGGCGCCCTGGCTTCCGAATGAAGACCAGCTTCCCCGTCTTCCAACGGAGTGAAAACTAGCCTCTCTCCAAACATGCGCTTAAGAGCGCCTCCAGTCGAGGCCCGAGAGCCCTCGAGGCCAGGACCCAGGCTTTACCTGGCAAGCCGTCGGGTCCTGGGGTAACCGCGCCCTTGAAATATTTTCTAATCATAACCGGTATGATTCTGACAATAAAATGGATTGTCTATAAAAATAAATCTATCATCCAAAAACTAAGTTCTTCACAAACTTTTACGATTATTATTACGATCTCATCGTCTATAATATTGATATCATTTATTTGTAAGAAGAATATACGCGGACGACGCGAATCCACACGTATAAATAAATAAATAATAGGTATTGTTAGTGGCCCAGGTCTGGTCATTTCTGCGCCCCTCCAGGGTCTGCGCCCTGTGCCTGGGCACCGCTGGCACCGCCCTAGTTACGGCACTGGGCTTCAGTAGCAAAAGTCTTGCGTTTCAAACAGTTCTCGTTTCCACAGACCGTCCGTTTGAAGCGAGCGACGGCTTCTGCACTTTTATCAGTTTGTTGCAATGACACAGAGGAAATACTGCAACAAATTGGCTGCAGTTTATCAACTGCTTTACTGGCTTCAACATCAACAAACTTCAACAACGAAGGTTGCCGGTCCTTTGGAATGTAGACTATTTTTGGTTACCGTCCGCTCCACCCACTCCGTTCGCTTTGGGCCGTTCAGACTAAATACCCGTTGATCTTCATGTGCACTTGAACACTGAGTAATCAGAAGCTGCAGTTCCCAACAATATGAATGAGAGAGCGAGTGAGGCGATGCTGCAATTAAGTCGAAACAGAAAGTTTGTATGGGACCGATCTGACGGCGAGGCCACATTAACGAGGCTTATTCAAATAAAAACTGGCTCTGACCGGAATATGCCAGTTATTACCGCTTTTTACCTGTTCCGAAACCGGGACGCCTCGTATTTACTGGATCGTCGGATTGTGCCGTAAAGCGGCACTTTAAAATTATTTTTGCTGCCTTTTGTGTGAATAACATTACGATTCCCAAAAAGGATAAAATAATATTTTCTTAGACAGTGTGTGATGTACGGCGCTATGCATATACATATATGTTTTTATTAAAACAGTATACTTAACAAGAATTCATCAAAACATCAATACATATTTTGCACAATAATGCAAACGAAATACTCAAAGTGAATACCTACCAATATTCCAGTAAACATCTGTTCAGAATGTTCTCAAATTTTAATTCATCCGTGACATTGTCGACACTTGACGTATGGCTAATGTATCACGCGCAATGAGTGGCAACATTAACTTCAATGTACTTACATAACTTTGCCGCACTTGACTGCTCCGCGCCGATAAATCATATTTTATTGCATTAATGTTTCAATATTCCAATGTTGTGTCACCGGCGATACGAGATAAACTCAAACTCAAACTCAAATCATTTATTTCAATTAAACCTTGTACAGGCACTTTTGAATTGTCAAAATTAAATAGTCTGTCAGTTAATCAGAAAATTGAAGCTAGTTGCCCATTCCAAAGCGTAGATCTCTATGGAGAAGAACGGGCAAGAAACTCCATATATAGATACAATGTCATGAATACATGGGGAGTGACGCCGGCTATTGGCGCGTCACGTCTTGTCTTGACGAAGAGCGATCGTGACGGCGGCGCCCGGTCAGCGCAGAGCTGTGCCCGCGCAGCGCACGCCGACACAGAGCCAAACAACACACAGCTCTTCGTACAGTGGTTAATATTAGAGTGACTTTTTGGACGGGCTGCACTTAAATATTGATCACAATAACTTTTATGTAGTGTTATCGCCTGCTGTATGTTTATATGGAACGTAGTTCAGCCGTTATGAGCTACGATAGACAATACGATACGCTGCAGTCAATTGTGAACAATAGTCTGCAAAAATATTTTTTTTTCTTTTGTTGTTCTGTACCAGAGATAAGATGTATAGCGAGTATAAAGGGATGGGAAATTATACCGAGTTTTAAAAGATAAAATACATCAGGGTCCAGGTCATTTTGTTTAGGCCAATCTCGTTAATTGCTACAACACACAACAAATGTACAAAGAGATTTCTGTATTTTTATCTTTGTTCAGTTAATTTTGAAACGCTTTTTGTATAATTACAACGGGTGTGAGAGTGTACTGTGTGAGTGACAATACCTGGAAACCTTCTGTTCACGGAGATATTGAAGGTCAACTTCCAACAATTTTCACGAATACAAATATAAATGATTGATATCGCTCAAAACACTTTAAATACCCCCCGCAACTCTTGTACCGCTGCAGCTGTATGCAACACAATGCACAATGTTTGGTACATTGTACCGCTGTATGCAACACAATGCACAATGTTTGCTACATTGTAGCGCTGTATGCAACACAATGCACAATGTTGGCTACATTGTACCGCTGTATGCAACACAATGCACAATGTTGGCTACATTGTACCGCTGTATGCAACACAATCACGGATATCGATGCACAATGTTGGCTACATTGTACTGCTGTATGCAACACAATGCACAATGTTTGCTATTGTACCGCTGTATGCAACACAATGTACAATGTTTGCTACATTTGTACCGCTGTATGCAACACAATGCACAATGTTTGCCTGCGCTACATTGTTAACAAAATACAGATAGTACAGAAGGCAATCACATGTATGTACTTCACTTTTCATATTCGGTTTCATATTCATGCTTGGTGGTCGCGCTAGGGTTGTCAACTTTGGCATAAGCACAAAAAACTATCGTGGTAGTGGCACTCGTATCTTGTTGTTTGATTTATTGTTGAGCTTATTCTACAATATTAAAACAAAACAATAAACATAGTATTACAATACAAAAAGTTTACAGAACAAAAACATTTAAACTTTACATTTGTCAATTTTCTATTGAAAATCCATAACTTCAAAACGGATTACTTTATTTACACAATTTATTTTGCCCTATCCGTTTTAGACCTAAACCTATTAAATGACTCTAAAAACAAAACAATATCTACACAAACAAAAAATCATGTTTTCAACTTACGTAATAGTTGGTGGCGTGAATTTACCTTACAAAAAAGTTACTTCGTTTATGCTGATTCTAAATAGGAAACTATTATATAAATCGAGCTTAGATAGCCATTTTTTTGTTGCTCCACTTTTGCACTTCACAGACGCGCGCGTGTCTCAAGCGGATGGCACCCGCGCTCGCACTACTCCGAGATAACGTGTCCGTGAGCGGTGTCTATGTGTGCGTTGCTCGAGCGCACTTTGTATGTAGATTGTCTTCTGTACTATCTTCTGTATTTTGTGATTGCGTGCTGCCGCAAAATAAAGTCGTTTGCCAGCAATAATTTTTGCACAGGTTAGTTTAATGTACAGAGTGCGTTGATATTATGTGATGGGCCTTTTTACACCTTGTATTTTAACTTCAGTTACACTCTCACCTACTCACTCTTTACCTAGAAATATGCGACCTGGCAAGTTTTCAGCGAGCTGACTTGACATGATTTTAATTATTTTTTACAACACAGAGTCAAAATTAAATGTAAACTTAGTAAAAAAATGAGAAATTTCCGCCGCGGCCGCCGCGCCGTTCAGACGGTGTTTTTTTTGTGTTCGCAGTAGGAATATTAATATTTCAGCGGTCCGGCCGTCGGGAGCAAATATTTTTCTTTTATCGCCGGCTGTAATGGGGGCAGATAAGCGCTGCGCGGGTGATAACCGCTGTTTGCGCACCGCTAAGATTTGCGAGCGCTTCGGGGAATGATATCTGTTGGACGCCTCGACGACAGACTTAGTACACACACAATCAATATCACACGACGACAAAAGATATTTATAAATTCAATTTTTAATTACAACAAGTTTTCTTTTTCTGCTCCTAATTTTTACTTTTTTCATGCTGAAATGTAACATGAAACACATTTAACATGGATACCGAGTTCACAACACACAAAGTACAATCGCGGCGAGCAGTAATTACGTCCGTGACGAATGTGAGCCGTCGCTCCACTTTTATGTGCGCCTAGTAATTACGCGGTGAAACTGTACGTACACTCATTAAACAATTGCAAACATAACGTTAAATAATGTTGAAGAGATGATTTTTGTGCGCGGTTGTACTAATTGAGGATGGCGGTAAGAAAGAGGAAACCACCAAAATAATTTATGTTTACACGAATAAGCTAACTTACAAATTAGGGCGTGGCCAGGAAACCATTAAAATGAAAAAGAAAGAAATGCTGCCCGTTTAATAAAATAGCTATTTTAGCTGCCGTAGCTGTAATTGCACATTTTTGAAAAAGAAAGTAATTGCTACGAGGTGTGGAAACGATTCTGATGCCAAAAATATAGTTTTCAGAGTGTTTTTCAGTTTTTCTCTAAATAATCTTAGGGGCAATTCTCGTAATTTTAAGAACGCTCACAGTCTCATCTGTCACAATCTGTCAAAAATACCTCTAATTTCCCTGCATTTTGACAAGTTTTTGACATTTTGTTTGTCGCCGAGATGAGATTGCGACTACATTTTAAAAGTTTTAAATTACGAGAATTGGCTTTCATGTATGTCCCGGATTCATGCTAAAACTAGAACGTAGAGCTTGTTTGATTTCAAAGAAATAAATGTGCGTCAAGAATATTTCCGGGAAAATGAATAAAAAAAATTTACTAAGGCGTGAATAATACACAGACGGCGTAGAGTGAAGACGCGGGGAAGGGCGACGTGTCGTGAATTACACTCAAGCGGCGCGGCGACGGGCGGCGCCTTCGTACATTTTGTATGAAAACTGTTGTTTTGAAGCGGCATCATGCCTGCGCCGCGCCTGTACCTTACGCCCGCGGCGTGGCATAACCAGCGGCTAGCCCTAGCGTAGCCGGCGTGGCAGTTCTAGCGGCTGGCACTAGTGTGGCCGGCGTGGCATAGCCAGCGGCTGGCCCTAGTGTAGCCAGCGTGGCAGTTCGAGCGGCTGGCACTAGTGTGGCCGGCGTGGTATAGCCAGCGGCTGGCCCTAGCGTAGCCGGCGTGGCAGTTCTAGCGGCTGGCACTAGTGTGGCCTGCGTGGCATAGCCAGCGGCTGGCCCTAGCGTAGCCGGCGTGGCAGTTCTAGCGGCTGGCACTAGTGTGGCCGGCGTGGCATAGCCAGCGGCTGGCCCTAGCGTAGCCGGCGTGGCAGTTCTAGCGGCTGGCACTAGTGTGGCCGGCGTGGCATAGCCAGCGGCTGGCTCTAGTGTAGCCGGCGTGGCAGTTCTAGCGGCTGGCACTAGTGTGGCCGGCGTGGAATAGCCAGCAGTTGGCCCTAGCGTAGCCGGCGTGGCAGTTCTAGCAGCTGGCACTAGTGTGGCCGGCGTGGCATAGAAAGGGGCTGGCCCTAGTGTAGCCGGCGTGGCAGTTCTAGCGGCTGCCACTAGTGTGGCTGGCGTGGCATAGCCAGCGGCTGGCCCTAGCGTAGCTGGCGTGGCAGTTCCAGTGGCCACTATTTTCCGTTTTAGTGATTATAATAAAACTAAACAATGTAAAACTACCGTTTATACCTAATAATATTAACGTATAATCTTGCGGAGCACAACTTAACGTGCTTATTTTCTGCATTTTAATTCTAAAATAAAAGAAATAACCAAACAAACGATGAGGGCGCCACCAGGCGGTCGGCGTAGCCTTAAGTTACCGGTTTGTTCGTACAAAAACATGCTCACCCACGCCACGCCGTCTTGCGCTCATTGATAATAGCACCTAGGTACCTAACAGTTCGGCGCGGAGATTGGATAACCTACTTATTGTCGCTCGGTGTCCAACTTTTAACCTTTTTAAATATTTTTGGGACAAAATATAACATGGGGTAAAAATTATTGGAATCGATTCAGTTACTTATTCTGAACAAACTATGTTCAGGTTTCGCATTATATACTAAAAATAACGTTGTATATAAACATCCGGATTGAGAACCTCCTTCTTTTTGCAGTCGGTTAAAAAAAAGCACACATTTTCGGTACTTTTGTTAAGTCTGAAAGTTGAGTAGCAGAATAAAATAAGACTAAGAACCCGCTTTGGGACTGCTTTAAATTAGCCACATCTAACATTTAATAAGAACCACAGTTCTTTATAACTAACTTTACATTCCGTAAGATAGAAACATTCTTCAAATAAACTTCAAGACAAGTTTTCGAGCAACCAGCCAGCGGGAATTCCGTAACCTTGTTATCTCATTGTAAAAAACTGTAGCGAAACCAACTGCGATACAACTTGCTACCTTCTGATTAAACTTACTCCGACGTCTGCATTTCTCATTCTAAGTTTCGCTAGTTTTTGCTCAGTGGCTTCATCAAACTCCGGCCGGCGGGAGTTACAGGATGCAAGATACGTGCCCGTAATTTAGTGTGAAATTGTGTTACACATGCATGACGTATCCATTGCGGGCCAGCCGGAGTTGTCCCGCACGCCCCAATCTGATAGTCGCTGCAGCGTGCGGAGTGTAGACCGCGCGCCACACGCCAGTCAATGTGTGTCACCCTCGTGACACGACTGTACTTCACTTATGGGACGTATTTTATCACTGTACGCGTTACATTGCGCGATGTGTCAACAGTTGTACGTGATGATGTGAGTCCACCGTGTAATGGATGAAGAGCGTTGCTCATTGCAGTTAGTAATGCCGTGCGGAAAATGAAATCGAATGCTCCGTACAAACGCGCTGTTTGTGAGCCACACTCGAATTAAAATGATAATGGACAATGTTAGTGTGCGAGTGTCCGCTCGCGTACCTACGTATAAACTGTTCAAACATCAGGAAAAAGTGTTTCAGTTCGCGCGGATTGTTGTGAATAGTTAAGTGAATCGTATCGCTGTTGGCAACAAACCACGCTTTTTACATAGTTTTATCAATTCTCAGGTTCTTTTTTCACTGTAACGGGCAAAGGTCCAAGAACATTAACAGTTTCGTTTGAAATTACGGACAATATAACAATTTAGCTGAGAAATCTTTTCTTTTGTATAGTTTAGTTAGAGGGATGACAATATTTTAACTTTTAAATAAACATTAATATTTGTTACATTGCGCATTTCGAACGCGAAAATTATATTTTCTATCATGCAGTTAAAACATCTCTCCTAATTGAACAGGCGATGCGACATCTGACATCGGACAGATAATCAAATTAACGATTAAATGTGTCGCGTTCAATACATTTAATTAATCGTAGAGCGGCGGCGCCGGCGCCCTGCGTTACCCGAGCTGTCAAACTGCTGTCAGCTCGACTCGCACGTACGTATGACGTCACACCAGTTTTCAATACATTGACAATGTAGTGGCATCAATTAAAATAATAAAGTGACAATGGTAAAGGATTCATTCTTTTAAATTAATTTCCATGTAATATTTATGTACTGTGCATGTTATTGTTACGTAGCTAGAGTAAAAGATCGAAGGAAAAGTGAATATTTTATTTTAGGAAAACTTACAGCTAAACAGATACAGTAAGTAATAGTTTATACAAAATAAGGCCAATTACAAGTTTCCACGTGTAGTATAAAGTTTCCACGTGCAGTATAAAGTTTCCACGTGCAGTATAAAGTTTCCACGTGCAGTATAAAGTTTCCACGTGCAGTATAAAGTTTCCACGTGCAGTATAAAGTTTCCACGTGCAGTATAAAGTTTCCACGTGCAGTATAAAGTTTCCACGTGCAGTATAAAGTTTCCACGTGCAGTATAGAGTTTCCACGTGCAGTATAAAGTTTCCACGTGCAGTATAAAGTTTCCACGTGCAGTATAAAGTTTCCACGTGCAGTATAAAGTTTCCACGTGCAGTATAAAGTTTCCACGTGCAGTATAAAGTTTCCACGTGCAGTATAAAGTTTCCACGTGTAGTATAAAGTTTCCACGTGCAGTATAAAGTTTCCACGTGCAGTATAAAGTTTCCACGTGCAGTATAAAGTTTCCACGTGCAGTATAAAGTTTCCACGTGCAGTATAAAGTTTCCGGGTCTCCCTTGTTTTGCCAACAAACAAACAATTTTCCGCATAACTCAAACTCAAACTCAAACTCAAAGCATTTATTTCAATTAAACCATTTTACAGGCACTTTTGAATTGTCAAGAAGTAGGTCAGTCAGAAAAATGTGAAGCTAGTTGCCCATTCCAAAGCGTAGGTACCTATGGAGAAGAACGGACAAGAAACTCCATGGACACTCTTTTTAAATTATATTTTACAAAAATATTAGTTACATCATTACTTTTGAATTTATAATTAAATAATGTGAGAACGATGTAAAAATAAACAAGACGTATGCGTTAAAAGCGTCCAGAGTACAACAAATAGTACTAAAACAACAATCCAAAAATAAAAATAAAATAATTAAAAATAAGCCGAGGCAGCTAAGTGATGACCAGCCCCAACTGACGGCGCCCGTTCACGAACATGACGCATAGATCAGCACCATTCAGCTCAACCATTTTGAAGGGAGCTAAATGATCCAACATACACGCCACCGTCAGCGAGACATTTGTGTGAGCATGACATACTATCAGCCGCCAGGGCACATTCGAGTCAATGAAAGACATATTACCCGGTAAATGGTAAAATAAGGTATAGTACTTACATAGAACTCACATCTGTGCTATGCAATTATACAATACAAATGAAATTGAGTTTATACAATGCAAAGATAGTCTTACAATCTTCAGCAGCTCCAACAGTATTTTCAGGTGTTAATCAATTAGTTGTGGTTGTGGAGCAGGACCAGCATTGAGCCAGGCATTTTTATCAGCTATGTAATCCCCTAACTTATAATATGCCTGACTGCATAGTGTGCGTTTTATACAAGACTTGAATTTTGTCTCATTCAGTTGAAGAATGTGGGGAGGTATTTTATTATAACATTTTAAACAGTACCCCATAAAAGATGAGTCTACTTTAGCCAGTCTGAAACCTGGTTGAACTAATAGGTCCCTATTTCTAGTACTATAATTATGTCTTTCACCTCTTTTACTAAAAAGATGTAAGTTTTTTCTTACATACATGATGTTTTCGTAGATATATTGACAAGGTACCGTCATGATGTTAATTTCCTTAAACAGTTCCCTCAGAGAACCGCGCCTGCGGAGGTTATATATGGCTCTGATGGCTCTTTTCTGCAGAATAAAAATAGAATCGATGTCTGCAGCCCGTCCCCAAAGTAAAATACCGTAAGACATGACACTATGAAAGTAACTAAAATAGACTAGTCTCGCGGTATCCACATCAGTAAATTGACGGATTTTTCTGACAGCATAAGCTGCTGAACTTAGCCGTCCTGCAAGAGATGTTAAATGAGGACCCCATTGTAGCCTTGAGTCGAGCGTGATCCCTAAGAAAACAGTTTTATCGACGAATTCTAGTTTCTCTTGATTCAATATTATCTCACAATCACTACCCTTGACATTTGGTAAAGAAAATCTTATGCACTTAGTTTTTTTTCCATTTAATACTAAATTATTAGCAGTGAACCAATTTTGGACCTGCAGTAGGGCGTTATTTACGTCGTCAAAATTTGTAGCACGTCTATTTACCTTAAAAATTAAGGAAGTGTCATCAGCAAATAACACCATTTGTGGTTGATTTTTTAATAAATGGAGTAGATCATTAACATACACTAAAAAGAGGAAAGGACCCAATATCGAGCCTTGTGGCACACCCATTTTTACTTTTAAACCATATGAATTGACACCATTTATTTGGACTTGCTGTTGTCTATCATTTAAATAAGAACTAACTAAACTGAGCGCAAGTTTTCCAAGTCCGTAATGCTCAAGTTTCAAAAGCAAGGTTTCGTGATCGACGCAATCAAATGCCTTAGAGAGGTCACAAAAGATTCCAATGGCGTCTTGGGCCTCTTCCCACGCGTTAAAAATGTGTTTTAATAAGGTTACACCAGCGTCAGTCGTACAACGTCCTTTGGTGAAACCAAATTGCTGATCGTGAAGGATTTTATTCATGTTAAAATGATTGAGCATCTGATTAAGCATTATCTTTTCGAACACCTTACTGAAAACCGGCAACACGGATACGGGTCTATAATTATTGGTGTCTTTACTGTCCCCAGATTTGAAAAGTGGTATTACCTTACTGTATTTCATTAAATCGGGGAAGATTCCTTGATCAACACACAAATTAAATACTAAGGCTAAGTAAGGTGCAATAGTCTCAATTATGGAGGCACAGACTTTAATGGATATTCCCCAAAGATCTTCGGTCAATTTGATCTTAATTTGCTTAAAAGCTTTTATTACTGAAGCGGGGTTTATATGTTTAAATTGAAATTCAACCGGGCAGGCTGGAACGTTCGCTCTTAATAAATCAATTGATACGTCGGATGAGGAATTTAAGGCTTCCGTCGTTTTTGATGGTATATTAGTAAAGAAATTTACAAATTCCTGAGCTACTTCTAAGTTAGAGCTTATGGCACCACGTGAAGTCTCCAATGTGTAATCAGTGTTTCGTTTTTTATTCCTACTAGTTTCGTTATTTATAATTTTCCAAACCGTTTTTATCTTATTTTCTGCTGATTTGATTTTATTGCTAATGTACAGGGCTTTGGCTATTTTGCAAGTATTTCTAAAAATTTTGGAATATGTAGCAACATACTTGCTGAAAGTTTCAGTATTGATGTAAGGCTTAAGGCCATATAGCTCGAAAAGTCTTTCCCTACTTATCCTAATACCTCTAGTTGCCCAGTCACTAAAAACAAAATTAGGGCAAATGTTTTTTGTTTTCTTTTCAAAAATTGTATTAAATTGAGTGTGTACTACTGAAAAGAAATCCTCGTACAATTTATTAGCATCATCCCCATCATGGCCCAGATCATTTAACTTATTATTTAGGGTACTATTGAATCTATTTAGTTTACCAGTCGTTATTGGTCTAAATTGAATTTGCACTTTTTGCAAAGGTGTTTTAAACTTAAAAGATACCGTTTGTCCACTATGATCAGACGGCAGATAATTTACGATGGCTTTATCTAAATAATCACAATCGCAAAAGACATTATCAATACAAGTAGCAGAATTTGGAGTTATTCTAGTAGGTTCTGCAAACACATTATATAAATTGAACGATTTAAAAAGGCTTAATAATCTACTGCTATTAGAATTATTTTCCAAAATATTAATATTAAAATCCCCACAAATAATTGCGGCTTTGTTATTGGATGCAAGTTTCGCTAAGACATCTTCCATTATTGACTCAAATAAAGAAAAGTTCTGATAATTAGGGGGTCTGTAAACGCACACTATGACATGCTTATCTAGCTCAACACAGGACAGTTCGATGCAATGTTCAACTGATAAACCCACTATGTCATTTCGTTGCTTGGATTTTAAACATTTTTTTATCATTATTAGAGAACCACCACGCAGCATAGATTTACGGTTAAAACAACTGCCCACACTATAGTTCTCAAAATTAATTAACATTTGGTAATCCTTTAACCAATGTTCAGTACAACAAACAATGTCAAACTTTGTTTTTTCTAAAAACATTTCAATTTCTAATAATTTGGAAGAAATGCCTTGAATATTTTGATGAAATACTGTCAAGGCATTCTGCTGATCTCCTTTTTGATATTTACATAATTTAGAGCAAGAAGATACCTTGTTGTTGTTAGGTATAAGAATATTATTACTGGTACCTTCTGTTGTCAAATTGTCATAATTTAATTTGCCAAATTATTACTTAGCAAAAAATCTCGTCACAAATAATTGTAACCCAAACCTAATGTTTAGCAAGTGAACGTTTAAACAATAACTTTTTTACCAACTAGTGCTTTTACCAATTTTTATTTATTCAAATATTTCAGTTGGAATAACTCATTTTACGCAAAATTACATTTGCCAAATATTTAGTATCGTCAGTTTTCGCAGTTTTAAGGCAGCCATTTCAAGCATAAGATCTAACTTTGAAGACGTTTTATTACAAGGGTGTTTTTTCCACTTGGGAAAAATTCTAAACAGGTAATAATAATATTAAGTATTCTGGTAGTATTTTTTAAAATAATTAATCTCGTCTAACTTATTCGGTTCTCGATAGCCTGCTAAAAATAATCTCTTTTTTCCATATTTTTTTTTCTATATAATCTAGTCGTTTCTGGCACTCGCCGGCCGCTGCCGCGGCACCGCTCGCTTCGCTCGCTCGGCTCGTGCGTAGGAGGTCACAGTTTTAACCTAACCTAACCTAAGCATTTTATTTTTAAATAATTAACCTCGTAACTAATTCGGTTCTCGATAATGTCCATTGCAAAAAAATTAAAATAGTAAGTTACAAATATTTTGTATTAAATAAATGATTATTTTAAAATAAAATTGCATTTTTTAATTATTTAATTCCCAAAAAAAAAAACTCAAAAAATCTTATTTATGTCTTTATATTTTTTGTCATAACAAATCGTTTGACCAAACGTTTATTGTCTAAAGATTGTTTGCCGTAATAAATCATTTGATTAAAGACCAAATGCCTAAATGACATTATCCTTAATAATATTCTGCCAAGTAAAAATTTAACCAAATGAAAATGTGCATACTAAAATTATTCCAAACATTGCATTGGTATAATAAAAGGTTGCGAAAATTTGTTTGGGTAGTGAAATTTTGGCACAATCTTTTCGGCAAAACGGCAGGATCCCAAAGTTTCCACGTGCAGTATAAAGGACATTACTCGGCGTCCATACATCGTTTTCCTAAGAACTAGCAGGGACGTGAATATACTTTCTGTGTTCTAAATAATGCATGTGTCACGGCTAATAGCCGAAGTGCGGCTACACCTAGTTTTAGCCGGCCGAAGTGCGGCTACACATAGTTTTAGCCGGCCACATGCGGTTCGTGTGTATTTCGGGTGGCGACATAGGATGCAAGAGCGAGCAAAGGGCACCCCGAGGTTAGGTTTGGTTAAAACTAGGTCCCCCCCGGTGGGTTCCCGCATTGTCGAGGCGGGGGGGCTCAGTAGCCGTGGCTTGGACACCCACGGTGAAGCGAAGAGGAGGGGCCGCTCGTCAGGGCTTTTGCCGACAAGCCGACGACGTAGCGGCCAACATGTAGGTTGCGGTGCCGCTTGGGCGACATCGCAACTGAGGCGGGCCGCGATGTCGTACCGGAGGCATCGCGGCTGAGGGTTGGAGGCCGCGGCGGGAGAGGAGTGCCGGTATTACGGTGCGCCGCTCTCCCTACCTTCCGCGGCCTTGACGGGGTCGCCACCGTTCGATGGCGGACGCGGTGGGGCCGCAGGGGAAGAGGAGTGTTGGTATGACGTTGGCCACTCTCCCTATCCTCTGCGGCCGAAAATTGGCAGGCGGCGGGGCCAATGACCTGACCCGTCGCAGGGGGACCAAGGGTGGCAGAGACGGGGTCGTCTGGCGCCCATGTGCTGGTTTGGTCCCTGGGGTGGTCACGGCGTGCTATGTGTTCTGGTGCGCCGGTGATGGGGAGTACTCCCCGGAGGAGGGTCCGGTGACGGACAGCCGCGGCGGGTTCACGGATGAGTGCTAACGCGTGCCCGTGTTCCCGCCATAAGCGGCAGAGGAGGACACCGTGGAGTTTTAGTGGGTTAGAGTCCCACATAACTGCACTATCTCCCCGTGGTAGTGCAGAATGCATGAGCATTTCTCCACGTAAAAAAAAAAAAAAAATGGTTAAAACTAGGTGTAGCCGCACTTCGGTCATTAGCCGTAACACTATATTCGATTGAAACTAAATTAAAATCACGAACACTTCTGAGAATTGTAAAAAGTCCGAAACTTTTTCGGATTTTGAGGTTATAATAAGGCCAATAGAAACATACGGAAATAACTTCGAGTTTATTAGTGAAAATACAATGCATTTCATCTTTAAACGTATCATTACCTACATACTACAATTAAAGAAGAACCGGTATCCCAAGATAGTAATTGCTTAATAATTAAACTTTTTCCCGATACAGTAGTCATGGCTATTTATAGGCCTACTTCTCAAAATATGGACAGATTTTTAGAATCACTTGACACATACTTAAAAAACATTTCATCTTTTAAAAACATAATACTTGTGGGCGATATTAACATTAACATTGCTTCCGGGAAAACCGATACCCATGTACATAATTATCTGAATATTTGCTCATTTCATGGACTATTACCAGCTCACCATCACCCCACGCATCGGAGCGGCTCATGCTTAGACCATATCATTCTAAAATCGAACAATCCATCCATAACATTGGTTACTAATTCTTCGCTTACCGATCATCAAGCTGTTTTACTAACATTACAATTAAGTACACCTAGAATAAATTGCATGCGTAGCTACACTAAAGTGAATATGACGAACCTCGAAAATGACATACGCGGTATTAATTTTGACCCTGTTTATCATTCAAACGATGCAAATATTTCTTTAAAGTATTTCATAAGTTCGCTACAATTTGCAATACGGAAAAACACATTTACCAAAACATTGCCCAGAAAGTATAGTTGTATTAAACCCTGGATTACACCCGGCCTCGTTCGTTGTATAAGACATAGAGACAATCTTCACCTAAAATTGAAACAGGCACCTGATAACGACATACTTTCTGTTACGTATAAAAGGTATCGTAACTTCTGTAATAATCTTTTGAAAAAACTCAAAAATCAGTACGATAAAAATGAATTACAGAAGGCGGGGAAAAATAGTAAACTTGTTTGGAAATTTATAAAAACTAACACATTTAGAACAAAAAAACTCGAACCTCCGCTTGATTTATTATGTACAGAGATAAATCCCTCAGATGCAGTGAATAAAGTAAACAATTTTTTTGCTAATGTTGGAAAAAACTTGGCTGAAAAATCTTTACATTCTATAAATTTTTCCCCTCAAAACTCTACTACGGCATCCTGTACAGTAAATTCTTTTGTTTTATTAGATACCGACGTTAACGAAGTAGTAAGATTAATAGACGGTTTAAAGGATGCATGTGCTACTGGGTGGGATGACATACCTAATCATATACTTAAAAGATTTAGATACCTACTTGCCCCTCCATTAACCCACATTTTTCAGCTATGTTTATCTCAAGGAATATTCCCCAAATTGCTAAAAAAAGCTGTGGTCACACCTGTATTCAAGTCTGGAGACAAAAACTGTGTGAATAACTACAGACCCATTTCAGTGCTAACAGGCCTCTCATTATTAACAGTAGATTGATAAAATATTTGGAAGATAACAGACTACTTTCAGATAATCAATTTGGTTTTAGGCCCAAAAGATCAACTAGCCAAGCAGTACACAAATTAACTAATTATATTACTACCGATCTAGATTATGGTATGCACACAATTGGGATCTTTCTGGACCTTGCCAAGGCCTTCGACACTATTGCATGTACTTTACTTTTGCACAAGCTTGAAAGACTTGGGATAAGAGGAACACAACATGTACTATTTGCGGATTATCTCAGCGAACGTCACCAATGGGTAAAAATAGGCCAGTGTACAAGTTCTGAACTTAAAAATAGTTGTTTTGGAATTCCACAAGGCAGCATTTTGGGCCCCACATTATTTTTAATCTACATAAATGAACTGTGCAGCCTGCCACTCCAAAATGGAGTCATAATGTCTTATGCGGATGACACTGCCCTATTGTTCTCAGCTAAATCAAGATCTGAAGTCTATGAATATGCTCAAAATGGTTTTAACATTGTCTCTAATTGGCTCCATAATAATCTCCTAACATTAAATGCAGATAAAACAAAATACATTTTATTTACAATGAGAAATACTAACATACCGCTTACTAATCTGAACATTTACGCACACAATTGTAGCACGTACGCTGCCGCTGACACTGCATGTTCTTGCCCCACTTTGGCTAAGGCCGACCATTTGAAATACCTAGGTGTCACTATTGACTCCAATCTTAACATATTGTTTGCTAACCATCGAAATAATATCGTATGGAGCAATCCTTCATAATTTTCAGCTTTCAGTAAAAATTCATAATAAACTAAATAACCGAAAGCGGAAATAAAAGTATTTTTTTCATTAAGCATAGACATATTTCTAGAAATTTTTAATCTGGGGATTGTCTTTGACCTAGGGTGGCCAGAGAAGACAAGCAAATCTGCGCGTATTAAAATTATGGGGTAATTAATTAATTAGACAGGTTTTTAGGATTGGGAATTGAAAATAATTTGTTTGTTGGTCTGGATCATGAAGATTCTTATTGTTTCAGCGTTTAAACGTCACGTTAGTGATTTTCAAGAATTAAGTATCTTGGTGTAATGTTTATCTGCAGTGATCATCTTCCTCATGTGTGTATCATTTTACCTGCAATATGGGAAATTTTAGAAATGCTCCGTCTATTTCCGGCTGATCTCCATGACAGGAGGAGGACGATAAGATAGCGTCCTTTTTACATTGAGACGCGCTCGATACACGACCAAATTCTGTTCCCTGTTTTATAAGGTAAGGATTTGTTGTAATGGTGTTTGGAAGTGGTCTGTGAGCCCTTCGCTGGCTGTTAAAAGGATATTGTCGTGATCCATGAATATTACTTACAGGATTATACTTGCGCACACGCAGACAACTGTCCAGCCAGTCGACGATCACAGTCAAGTGCTTTCTTCCTCAATCAACCGTAAGTATTGCACCCGCTAACTATTTATCATGGATTCCTCAGTGTTAACCACGGGATTAAAATATTGTTCAAGGGAATGAGCCCAGCCACGTGGGTAACCCTCGTAGCTCCTATAGTCACTGGCTAATGTTCTAGCCTTCTAGATTTCCAAGCCCGGTCACCTCAAGGAATGTTAATTAGTTTCAAACTATATTATTAGGTCTCCGTATTGTCGTTTCCAGGAGAGTCACCTCGAGAGGTTCGTCTCGCCGCCAGGATCGAGAGTAGCGTCTGGGGCCTGGACGCGAGACCCGTCCCTCGAGTCAGCTGGAAGCCTCTTGCTGAGACGACTGTGCGGCAGGCGGAGTCCGTCTAGCGAGAGCGCAGGCGGGACGGTTTTTTTTTATAATAGAACATTTAATTACATTTAATACGGTTTGTATAAGAACCGGTTATGTACTATAGTCCGGTTTTCAATGGTGGAAACCGGTCTTCTACTTAAGGATCTTGGGTTCGACATTCGGTGTACATCAGGACTTATATGGTTGGACACCTTCATCGGCTCCTGGATCCGGGACCCTTATTGTCCCTGGCGCCCATTTATCTATTAGTCACGTTTCTTTTAATAACTGGAAGGTTATGTATCTTGAACTTTTAATTTATAATAATATACAATTCTAATTGCGGAACAGTACTGGGTTTACCTCCACTCCCCACGCCCATAGCTCTTTCAACTGAAGTTTAAGCTGGCTGGCAATCATCTAAATAATTTAAATTAACCTACCTAATGTAGATTTGTTAAAGCCAATTAGTATTATTTAAGATTACTTATATATCAAATTTAAACCTTTTTTAATATACAGTGTATGACTTAGTGTGTTGTTTACTTTTATTTTAATACCTAACCACCTACCTAGATTGTCGTAAGAGGTCACAAATGTAAATTTGTAACAATATCGATTTACTTTGTACCAGAGTGCGCAAATTAATATATGTTTTTAAGAACCTACGGAACATAGCCGACTATAAATTAATTAAACAGGTTTATTTAGCTTTGTGTCAATCCATACTTACCTATTGCATAACTTCCTGGGGGGGTGCTGCAAAAACAATTTTACTCCCTCTAGAGCGCGCCCAAAGAGCAATTCTAAAAGTTGCTACCTTTCGCCCTTTTAGATTTCCTACCCACCAACTCTACATAGCATGTAATGTACTAACAGTAAGGCAATTATTTATTCTAAGCATAGTACAACACCAGCACTCTGCACTTCCTTTTGACCCAGTACCTTCCGACAAGAGAAGGAAAGACTTGGTTTGCATAAAGCCCCAAACCAGACATGCATTTGCTAATCGTTTTTATGTGTTCTTAGGACCTTTTCTGTATAATAGACTTAACAAGTTACTAAGCTTCTATAGTGTAAGCTATAAAAAATGTAGCACAATGTTATCAGAACACTTAGCGTTGCTCAATTACACAGACACAGAAAAACTTCTAGAAATTTTGTCATGATCATAATTTCATTCCCTTGTAAGTATTTACTTTTGTATGTTTACATAGACTTAGTATTAGGTAATAATGTACCAATGTGCTTTTTCTCAGAATTGTTAACTAATTATTTTTTATATCAGTTTTATTTAAAAATTAACGCTCCAATTTATTTGAAATGTAAAGTGATGACCTGAAACACAGGTTTGAATAAACCTAGTTCGGGCGGGTCGCTACCTAACACTCTAATTCCGTACCATCACTACTTGCACCTGTTTAAAAAAATATATTTTAGTTTTAGTTTATTTTTAGGCACTATAATTGTATGGAAAATTTTCTATTCTTGGATTAATGTACAGCTTTTGTAAACGTTTTTATTAAATAAAATTATTATTATTTCGTTTATTCGTCTTTTTTCCTATCTAATTACATTTTTAAATATTTCTTAATAAATAAAAGTAAGTATAAAAAACATTTAAAAATATAAAAAAATAGCGATCCGCCGGTGTCGGGAGCAGGGTCCAAGCTACCGGTGGTTAGGGCTCCAGAGACAGGAACCTCCTCACAATGCGAGCCGTATCGAGGAGTACTGCCTTCTGAATCAGGCCCTTGATCCAACCGCCTAACGAGAGCCTCGATAGATGTTGATCGAGGCTTTCGGCCATCAGTCCATTTTATTATTATTATTATCTCCTTTATTCAATTAAATTCTTATAAATTACATTTTTAAATATTAGTATAAAGAAATATAAAAACATTTAAAAATATAAAAAATTGTAGCCCACCGGTATCGGGAACAGGGTCCAAGCTACCGGCGGTCAGGGCTCCAGAGAGAGGAACCTCCTCACTATTCGGGCCGTGTCCAGAAGTACCGCTTTCTGGATCAAGCCCTTGATCCAGCTGCCCAACGAGAGCCTCCTCAGGTGTTGGTCGAGGCTCTTGGCTATTAGACCATTGGCTGTCACAACTATCGGCACAATGATCGCTGAGTCCACATCCCACATGTCGACAACCTCGTGAGCCAAGTCAAGATACTTGATTTGTTTATCTTTCTCGGCTTTCACGAGGTTCCCATCATGCGGGACGGTTATGTCAACAATCATTGCGCGCCGCTCTGATCGATCCACCACCACTATATCAGGCTTATTGGCAACAATAGTCCTGTCAGTGATGATGGATCGATCCCAATATAATGTGATATCACCATTTTCGAGAACTGGGTCGGGCACATACCTGTAGTACGGCACCTCCGATTCCACAAGGTTGTATTTCAGAGCAAGTTGCTGATGGATTATCCTGGCTACAAGGTTGTGTCTATGCAAGTACTCTTCGTTAGCTAGACGAGAACACCCGGAGATAATATGCCTGATTGATTCTCCCGGCCGGTGGCATGCCCGACAGATGTCAACCGTGCCGTCTTTCACAATAAATCTCCGGTAATTGTTCGTCATCATAACTTCGTCCATAATTGCACAGACAAAACCTTCGGTTTCCCCAAAGAGGTCACCGAAACGCAGCCAGGCTACGGACGCTAATAGATCAACATCGGGCCCATGTAGGGCCCGGAAAAAGCGTCCGTGAAGCTCCTTACTCTGCCATACCTCCATGCGATCATTAGTGTCAAGCACTACTGGCTTGCGCCAGTTCTCTTTAGCCAAGGAGAGCGGGGTGAGGCCCTTGTCCACGGCGACTACATCTCGATGCATCCCCACGTCGGTTTCTAGAAAATATTCCCTGAGACTGCATATCTCGCGATTGTGGAGGGTCTTAGCGTTTAAAAACCCTCGACCTCCACACTTTCGCGGGATATACAGCCTCATTACCGATGACCGTGGGTGATGCATTCGATTTGCAGTCAGCAACGTACGGACCCTCCTATCCAGGGCGTCGAGTTCGGTCTGAGTCCATTTGAGTATGCCAAAAGAGTACATCAAAACCGGCATGACCCAACCGTTGAAGGCGCGCACCTTGTTTCCGCCTGATAGAAGACTATTAAGTACTTTTTTCAGGCGGCCAAAGAAGCGCTCCTTCAACGATTGCTTCATGTCAGTAACATTGATGCCTAACGCTTCCGACATACCCAAATACTTATAGGTTTCGGATGCGGAGAGGGTTCTAAGGTTTGTGGAATCCGAGAGTTGGGTTCCCACGGATTCAACAATCTCCCCTCGCTTTACATGCATGACCACACATTTGTCCACACCAAATTCCATCCTGATGGCGCTACTGAAAGATTGAGTTACTTTCAGTAGCTCCATTAGTTGCAAATTGTTGGGGGCAAAGAGTTTTAGGTCATCCATGTAGAGGAGGTGCGATATAACCTGACCACCTCTCCTCAGCCGATAGCCTAGACCTGAATCCTCCAGCAGCGTGCTTAGGGGATTCAAGGCTAAGCAGAACCAAAGCGGACTCAAACTATCACCCTGAAATATGCCTCGCTCGATCCTTATCGGTTCGCTATTCCTCTGAATATTTCAACATCCTGGATATCGAAGGACCGTCCTCCATTGCCCCATACACGACATCAGGAAGGTGCGCAGAGTTGCATCTACTTTGTACAACTCCAACACCCTCATGAGCCATGTATGTGGCACCGAGTCATAGGCCTTCTTATAATCTATCCAGCATGTCGACAGATCCTTTCGGGAACGACGAACCTGTTGGCTAATGGCCATATCAATGAGGAGCAGCTCCTTAGTACCCCGGGACCCGTTCTTACATCCATTTTGAGAGACTGACATGATGGAGTTGGTGTCTATATGTTTGTTAATTTTAGTTCTCAAAATGGATGTAAGAACTTTATAGACCGTCGGTAAACAAGTGATCGGTCTATAATTTTTGGGATCCGCGGTACTACCTGATTTATGGAGCAGGTGGGTTATTCCTGTCGTTAGGAACTGGGGCAACGACCCTGACTCTAAGGCTGACTGGAACTGGGATGCCAAGCAAGCGTGCGACCCTTGGAACCATTTTATCCAAAAGTTGTGCAGCCCGTCCGGCCCTGGAGATTTCCAGTTAGGCAACGGTCGGACTGCACGAGCAACATCTTGGGGGCTGATGGTAAGTACCCCCATTTCTGGTATTAGATCGCACGCTCGCTCAATCTTCCCAATCCAATCACCCTCGGTGTGACTGACAGGCACCGACCAGATGTTTCGCCAGAACGGGCACATGGCATCATCATCCGGTAGGCACGTGTCAGTAACACCTTGGTCCGGTCGCTCCCAAGCCCTATAAACCCACCTTTCATCACTCTGGAATGTGCGATTCTGAGTGTATCGCTCCACTCGCCGCCTGTACCGACGAATACGGTTCGCCCATGCATACACTTTCTGCTTCAGGAAGTCGATGCGCTCCGTGACACAAGACATATAGTCTTGAGGACTGATATCAGTCCCCAAGAATGCCCGTCTCACAAAGCGCATCACTCTAGGGCGAGTATTGCCCTCCCTGAAGCAGATTAGTTTGCCAATGAGCGCTCTGGCCCCACCAATACGGCGTTCAATTCTGCACTGCCAAGCTGGTACGGCTGGTTTCGGTCGTGTAGCTCTAGAGTCATTGGCAAATTTGACGTGAGCTACACGACATGCCGCTGCAGCCGCGTAGTACAGAATCGAATGAGCATCGGTGAGGTCTTCGCAGCCATCAAAATAGTTTGACAACTGCGAATCCAGAACCGCCACCAGCGCCCTATTTTTGTTATGCATGGGCAAACGAGGTAAGCGTGGCCTAAGTTCGGGTGACATGAAGCGATATTCCTGAATCGCATCCTCCAAAGCACTCCTCAATTCCTCATTACATTGGGTACTTACGTTTGTAGCCCTGTCATTACTCCCCTCGTCAGCATGACTTGTATCAGACTGCGGTAGTAGTACAGCAGTCTGCGACTGGGGGGTGATGACATGGCTACTACTTATTATTATTATTATACTATTAGCATAGTGTAAACACATAGTAAGCAAGTAAGTTTTTATTTGTTTGTGGTCAAACGTACCTATTCTTTCTTTAAACTAATTTATTTGCGGATTAAGACCAAGTAATCCTACTGAATGACTATTTCATGAAATCTTGACATGTATTACTGAATCTAATTCTGATATTTCTGATTACAAACACTTATTTAATAAGAGATCATATATTTTAAGATTACAAATAATTACTAATAAAGAGATCCGTTTTAAGTGTATCACAATTATATACCATGTATGGATTCAGTAGGTAACATTTTATAATTTACCTGTATTGTGTATTTAGTAGTTATGTTTTATTAAAATAATCTTTTTGATAAATATACACATGTTTATTAATAGGAATGTATTTATTGCAATTTATAGTCTTTCATTTAAATATTCCTTTATATTCTATTATAGCTTTTGTTTAATAGAAATAGTTTTAATTTATTAATAAAAATATCGTATTATTTATATTTCTTATTTCTTCTTGTAACTTATTATAACAATAATAATTTTATCTGTGTAATTTATATCGGTCAGGCAGTTATAGCTATAGTTTTTCCATAGGCCTAGAGATAGCCAGTTCACTTTAGCCACCAAAACCCATAATCCAATATTTTTGTTTCCATGTCTTGCAATAGTCCTACACCAACCGGGGGTAGTCCTTGGGTGCACTTGCATAGTGCGAACAGGGATGATCGTCGGTTGGTGCCTCATTTAATTGAAAACGTCTAACGGGCCTCTGCGAGTTGGTTGGATATGTCAAAGACTCTTTCAATAATAATAATACATAGTTTATTTCCTTAAGTAATGTACAGAGTAGGTATGCGCAGCATTAACAGCGTAGGACTTACAGGTGTACACAGATTTGATGACCCCCATGTTAGGTGGAACCTCTGTTACAGGGGTCGTCCATACACAGTCCATTATACAGATTACAGGTATTTACATAGCAAGTAGTGTTAATTGAATTTGTGTGGGGTAAGTATATCTAAAAAGTGAATAAAAAAACTTAAAAAAAAAAACAACCGACTTCAAAAAAACAACTACAAAAATGAAAAATATCTTCAAATTCGGAATTTGGTGTCATAAAAAGAAAATGCGGAACCAACGACACCGAATTTCGAATTTAAAGTTATTTTTCACCCTGTAGTGTTTTTTTTTGTAAATTTTTTTTTAACATGTTAAGCAAATAAATTATGATTTGATTTGACATGACATAACTTGAGGAATGCATTTTTAATCGGGATGTAAGTAGGTATGTTTAAACTATTTTTATAAACTATAACTGAAAATTTTATCTATTATAGTTTATTCTATAAACTGAAAATTTTGTTTGTATGTCTTTTCTTTTTGTGTATAATTCCGGGTATCTACGTACAAATTTACAGAGTTCAAAGATGTAGAGACACAGTAGGGTTAGTTTTTTTTGTTCCTGGAATTGTATTTCCATTGGTGTATTTATGCCTTTGCTATCTTGCATATTAAACTTTACTTAATAAAATTTTATCAATGATTTGTGTCTGTTTTATTTCTATTCCTTTGTCAAATCTCTTTTAATTTCCATTCCTAGGAATTTACAAATGTTGCCCATTTCTTTAGCTTTAAATTATTCCTTCAAATTTTATATTATTTTCTGTCTTTCTCCAAAAATTAGAATGTCATCAACAAATATGATAATGTTAACATTATTTCCAGTATATAGTCAGAAAGTTAATCTCGTCGTGACAGACTGAAGAACATTTATTATGAGAAAGTTCTTAAGTTTTTCATTCCAACATCAACATGTTGGGGCTTCCTTGAGTCCTTTTCTTGTTTTCTTTTGCTTGTCCATCTGGATATGACCCGTGTGCAAAATGTGATATTCCTAGTCCCAGTAGCACAGCCAGTAGTGTCGGCTGTGCATTGATATTACTAGTATTATGTCAGTCAATCAGTCAGTCCTTTTATGTAAAGATGAAAAAAGTAATTTAAAGTCGGTTTAATTTTTTTTAATTCAAAAAACTCAAAGCATTTATTTCAATTAAACCATTTTACAGGCACTTTTGAATTGTCAAGAAGTAGGTCAGTCAGAAAAATGTGAAGCTAGTTGCCCATTCCAAAGCGTAGGTACCTATGGAGAAGAACGGACAAGAAACTCCATGGACACTCTTTTTAAATTATATTTTACAAAAATATTAGTTACATCATTACTTTTGAATTTATAATTAAATAATGTGAGAACGATGTAAAAATAAACAAGACGTATGCGTTAAAAGCGTCCAGAGTACAACAAATAGTACTAAAACAACAATCCAAAAATAAAAATAAAATAATTAAAAATAAGCCGAGGCAGCTAAGTGATGACCAGCCCCAACTGACGGCGCCCGTTCACGAACATGACGCATAAATCAGCACCATTCAGCTCAACCATTTTGAAGGGAGCTAAATGATCCAACATACACGCCACCGTCAGCGAGACATTTGTGTGAGCATGACATACTATCAGCCGCCAGGGCACATTCGAGTCAATGAAAGACATATTACCCGGTAAATGGTAAAATAAGGTATAGTACTTACATAGAACTCACATCTGTGCTATGCAATTATACAATACAAATGAAATTGAGTTTATACAATGCAAAGATAGTCTTACAATCTTCAGCAGCTCCAACAGTATTTTCAGGTGTTAATCAATTACTTTTTATTTCGTAATTTTTAGTTTTTGCACTAGAATTTGACCAAGGTTTTGAGATGTTTTCCCTTTGACACTACACCCGTAGCTCGTATCAATACGCCAGGCCGTCACACTTACACGTATTAGTCCATATCTTGAAAATTACTGAACCGATTTTGATGAAACTTGCACTGTTCCCTAAGTTGAAGTAAATGTAAGCTAACACAAAAAAAATGGTCACGATCCAATTTATAGTTGCTGAGAAATGCGTGGACAAACATACATACATACATACATACATACGTCTATGAAATGTTGTATATTTGTTTGGAAGCCTTAGTAGATTGTCATATGTGAATATAATGCAATTCCAATAATATTACGTACATACGTATCGAATTGATAACCTCCTTTTTTTTGAAGTCGGTAAAAACTACTGATAATTAACTATATTAAACGAAACGTTACAATTCAAGTTTAACATTGCATCATTGTTAAATGAGTTATGACTAAAATTGACACATAAATAGGTAAATGATAGGATGGTTTTTTTAACGTTTGTATCAGTAATATTCTATTTCCCAAAGATGAAACATTTACTGACAAGATAAGTACACACGGCGGGAAGTACTTCGTTTACAGGTTCACGTCGTTCACGGGTCTGCTCGACTCATTTGCGTGTCAGGCGTCGGCAAGCAACGTGTAACGACGCCGGGAGTGGATACATTTGCTAAAGATGTAACTTACTGCATTTCTTTATAAAATATGAAAGTACTCGTAGGTATTATAATTTTTATAGGTGCCAGTAACTATTGCAGTGTTGATCCAAAATTCTTAACCACGTAAAACTCCTTGAAAGATTGTCTTACTGAGTTAACTTTCATTAAACACACTGTGAAACACTGTCGCAAACATACATTTCTGAATATCAAGTGAAACTACTGAACTTCCCTATTTATGAAAACATCCCCATCTGCGTGTGTTTGATAACGCCTTCATTATATAAATAGTTTACTCTGGAATAATATAAATGTTAAGGAACACAACTGCTGTCTCTGTGTCTGGCGGCTCCACCCTCTGATGTCGCCGCTCCCGGCCGCTCCCGGCCGCTCCCGGCCGCTCCCGGCCGCTCACAGCCGCAGCCGGCTCGTCACAACTAGTGTGATGAACTTCGAGAGATAACACTTTAAGAGTTGGTGTTTTCGTGTGTTCGTGTGGCACCAGAGTGGCTAGTCGGAGAGTTAGGGTGTAAAGATTATTTGAACTTTAGTTTACCTTTATTTACAGACTTTGTAACAATAGTAGAACAATTTCTCAAGAGTAGTTTACGTACTACTACTATTTTTTTAAAGTAAATATTTAAATGAAAAACGTTCACTAATAACATTGGCAACATTGTAGTTGAGAACTGAATAAAAGAGTTTTCCCCTCCAACCTCCCAACTCTTGTTCAGCTAAATATTCTCTAAGCCTGATCACCTCGATTTGCATACTGTCTGACCGGCTGTTGGCAAACAGCTCGATCATATTGACCTTCTGCCGCACCGCCGCGGCCGCCCGCCCAGTCCCACCCAGGCCGGGGACTAATCAAACTTTGCAATAGAACCTTTGAACCGACGCGACGCCAGCGCCGATACAAGTTTTATGAGAACACCATGTTTGTGAAAAATATTACATCCGTAAGTAGGTACTTTTGCTTATTTAAAGCGCAATATTTCCTGCCTTTGAAGTGTAAAGTTTAAATTGGACGTAGCCTTTTTCCTAGCTGAGCAAAAAACACTTTAGATAGACAAAAATAAAAAAAAGTGAAGTTGATCGAGGCCCAGTTATTTTAACAATTTTGTATGATTCAGTTTACGTCATTTACTGCTAATTACTTCTGCTGTATATAGGGTGACTGTTAATTAGTGACCGATACTTAAACACGTGATTTTACTCATCATTATGAACAACTTTTGCTATGGGACCAAAACTGAAATCGCGAAAAAAAAATCAGCTGTTCCCTACATTTATGTTCGTCTAACTCGTCAAAATGTAGAGAACAGCTGTTTTTTTTTCATGTTTTCAGGTTTGGTCCCATAGTAAAAGTTGTTCATAATGATGACTAAAATCACGTGTTTAAGTATCGG
Source organism: Oligia fasciuncula (assembly GCA_963082905.1). Taxonomy (NCBI): domain Eukaryota; kingdom Metazoa; phylum Arthropoda; class Insecta; order Lepidoptera; family Noctuidae; genus Oligia; species Oligia fasciuncula. The sequence goes on along the minus strand of OY720406.1, from coordinate 18,823,386 downwards.
TCACTAATTACAAGTCACCCAATATACCGCCACACTCCACCCCCTCCCCCCTTCCTCCTCACCCGTCTCCCGTCCCCACTTCCGTCAAGTTGCAGTGGCCACTATGTTTTTCAGCTCGATTTACCGGCAAAGAGAATCCGCGCCGCCCACCCGACGCGAATTAGCACTTCAAAAGGCTATGAGTGAACTGCTGCACTATATAATACTCTATTTTGTACACTTTTGATGTTATTCGCACATTTTGTGAGAATTTAAAATACGGATGTGCTTTCGAACGCTTTCGTAATAGCGCTCTGAAAAATGTATGAATCGCTACGTTGATCTTAATGACCGAATTACTTTCCTGTTTCGCTGATTATGAGCTGTGTAAGTAGCGAACTTTAATATTTAAAGTGGATATTTTTATTGCGGGAACATAACAAACTGATTTCTCCAACAGCTTCTCAGAAATAGAGATGAGATTTCATCAAAATACTTGTTGTTCAGTCAATATTGAGGAGTACGCACATACGACTCTCTTTTACCTATTATCGCTGCGTTACTGAGAAAGCGGAGCTTTAACAGCCCTTTGAGTTTCCTAGCATCATTATATTTCTTCGTTAAAACACATTCAGAGTTCGTTTCATCCTTTTGGATGTAACAATGAATGTCGGAAACAAATTAAAAAGGTGCATTCGAAATAACGGTCAGGGGTTTCATCAAAATCTTAAAAAGTGCAATCTCAGTGTGGCGTCCCCGCCCGCGCCAGCGCAGAAACAGTCCGGTGTGTTGTACGGCGCGGGCGCGCGGGCGGGACAAAGCGACAGCGACAAAACGACGCGTCTCTGGAACAGAAACAGTCCGGTGTGTTGTACGGTGCGGGCGCGCGGGCGGGACAAAGCGACAGCGACAAAACGACGCGTCTCTGGAACAGAAACAGTCCGGTGTGTAGTACGGCGCGGGCGCGCGGGCGGGACAAAGCGACAGCGACAAAACGACGCGTCTCTGAAACAGAAACAGTCCGGTGTGTTGTACGGCGCGGGCGCGCGGGCGGGACAAAGCGACAGCGACAAAACGACGCGTCTCTGAAACAGAAACAGTCCGGTGTGTTGTACGGCGCGGGCGCGCGGGCGGGACAAAGCGACAGCGACAAAACGACGCGTCTCTGGAACAGAAACAGTCCGGTGTGTAGTACGGCGCGGGCGCGCGGGCGGGACAAAGCGACAGCGACAAAACGACGCGTCTCTGCAACAGAAACAGTCCGGTGTGTTGTACGGCGCGGGCGCGCGGGCGGGACAAAGCGACAGCGACAAAACGACGCGTCTCTGGAACAGAAACAGTCCGGTGTGTTGTACGGGGCGGGCGCGCGGGCGGGACAAAGCGACAGCGGTAAAACGACGCGTCTCTGGAACAGAAACAGTCCGGTGTGTTGTACGGCGCGGGCGCGCGGGTGGGACAAAGCGACAGCGATAAAACGACGCGTCTCTGGAACAGCGACAATGATAATGCACAGTCGAATAAAACGCGCCGCCCACATGGATACGGACGGGGAAGGTTGGGCGCACACTGTAGCGATGTCTGACGTACATTCCATTTGGAGTTGAGTTTAATATGGTTCAATTCGGATATCTATGGTTCAATTAGTTTCTTTAATCGCAGAAATACTAGCTGTATGCTGACTTTTTTCTTGATAACGTTTGGTATAAATGCCTAATCGAGTAGGTACGAAATAAACTGGAAAATGTATTAAACAAGAAAGTCCAACATGTATTACAAATCATTCCCCAATAACAAAAAAATGATTGCGTAAAAATAAAATACCTTCGCTTCTACCACGAAAGGAGCGTACCTTCCGCGGTAGAAGCGAAGCTCTCGAAACAAAAGCGATCCCAGACAACTGGCTGGCTGAGTGGCTGGCTGCCTCACTCACAACTACTCACAAGTGCCAGTTTTAAAGAATTGAATTAAAAATAGATTTCCTATGTGATGGTTTTATACTACAAGGTTATTGGTAAAACATTAACAACCTCTTAAGAGGTCATTGTACCCTACATTTTGACGAGTTATACGAACATAAATGTAGGGAACAGCTGTTTTTTTTTTCGCGATTTCAGGTTTGGTCGCATAGTAAAAATTGTTCATAATGATGAGTATAATGACCTCTTAAGAGGTTGTTACCTCTTACCTCTTTGTGTTGTACCAATAAACCTGTATATGACATAGAATGAACTTAGTTTTTATGTGCATTCTCAACTCAATGTACCTAACCGTCGTTGACTTGGTCCCTTGGCAGAAAATGCAAAGCATCTTCATTCAATTGAGAAACTAAGTAGTCCGCGTGGTTCGTCACACGTTACGTCATACAAAAGTTTCTTCTCGTGTCAGACGTAACTGTACAGAACCACGCAGCTCATCAATCTTTGAGCGTTGTAAAGTAGCAAAGTGCAATAAGTGTACCAACTTCCCAAAAATATTTTCATAACAATATTACGTGTCAGTATATGAGCACCTTAACGCGACGTGGAGCAGTTTTACCGGGAGGGCTTTTAAAGTGTAAATTCTGACAAGCACCGCACACACGAGGAATAAAAGGAATGCCTGCACCGCTCTTGTCATAAAGCACCCAATCTTCACGTGTAGCCGTCCTAATGCAGCTCGTGGAACAGACTGGACTTTTATTATGTATAGTGATGGTTTCAATGGCTGCGCTTTTACTTTAGTGTGTGATGCAGTGCTCTTTGTGGAAACCAGCGCGGCAGGCGGAGCGAATGTGTGTCATGTTTGTACAATGTTCGCCGTGGTCTCGACGATTATTACATTCAAACTAATTAAGGCACTTCTGGCTTGAATTATTAAACCTGTTGCCAAATTATTTGTTCGTTGTGAATATTAAGAGTAACGTAATTACGTTCTACATGAGTGTAAAGTATGCTCTAATAAACACCGTGCTTTCAATTAGATCAGAATTAATTTGACTTGATTCAAATTGTATCTTTTAGTTGAAAGTATTTATGTTTAACACTAACTTAATGTTCATTACGTTCCTGATTTGTTTTAGTGTTTTATTTGGTGGGTGAAAGATACTTGTAGGAACAGTAACACTTTTTACTTTCTAGCTGAAATAAATGGCTAATTGTGACACGTGTGATACATAATTATCATCACATCATCATTATTATCTATTAATCAGCAAATTTAAATATTCCTCACTATTTCTAATTACTTAAACATACCTAATCACCATCTGCCTTTTACCAACTATTTTGGGGTCGGTTTCCCACTTGAACATTGGTTAAGTTATATACGCGTTGTATCCCAAGTAGCAAACAAAATAAATGTAGGTTTAGGTTTAAAGAATTTTTCACGATCACGATCAACTTTCGATTCGTTGCGATTAGCTGTTTCCACGGATAGCTGTTTCATTAGAGTCGGAGTCACTGTGCACTTGTACTATTTCATTACAGTCGGAGTCACTGTGCACTTGTACTATTTCATTAGAGTCGGAGTCACTGTGCACTTGTACTATTTCATTAGAGTCGGAGTCACTGTGCACTTGTACTATTTCATTAGAGTCGGAGTCACTGTGCACTTGTACTATTTCATTAGAGTCGGAGTCACTGTGCACTTGTACTATTTCATTACAGTCGGAGTCACTGTGCACTTGTACTATTTCATTAGAGTCGGAGTCACTGTGCACTTGTACTATTTCATTACAGTCGGAGTCACTGTGCACTTGTACTATTTCATTACAGTCGGAGTCACTGTGCACTTGTACTATTTCATTACAGTCGGAGTCACTGTGCACTTGTACTATTTCATTAGAGTCGGAGTCACTGTGCACTTGTACTATTTCATTAGAGTCGGAGTCACTGTGCACTTGTACTATTTCATTAGAGTCGGAGTCACTGTGCACTTGTACTATTTCATTAGAGTCGGAGTCACTGTGCACTTGTACTCTTTCATTACAGTCGGAGTCACTGTGCACTTGTACTATTTCATTAGAGTCGGAGTCACTGTGCACTTGTACTATTTCATTACAGTCGGAGTCACTGTGCACTTGTACTATTTCATTAGAGTCGGAGTCACTGTGCACTTGTACTATTTCATTAGAGTCGGAGTCACTGTGCACTTGTACTATTTCATTAGAGTCGGAGTCACTGTGCACTTGTACTATTTCATTACAGTCGGAGTCACTGTGCACTTGTACTATTTCTAAATTTTCCGCGGTATCATCTTTCTCGTAATCTGTTAACGACACTGAGCTCCGACTCGAAGATATCGGATTGCTAACGACACTGAGGTCCGACTCGAAGATATCGGATTGCTAACGACACTGAGGTCCGACTCGAAGATATCGGATTGCTAACGACACTGAGGTCCGACTCGAAGATATCGGATTGCTAACGACACTGAGGTCCGACTCGAAGATATCGGATTGCTAACGTTTGCAGCACTTAAAGGTACATTAATGGAGTTTATTTCTTTATATTTCACAACACGCCGACGAAAGCCACCAGATATTTTTAATTTTTCCATTTCATCCATGTTTCTACAGTTCCGTGGGGTCCGAGTGCTCATGGTCTTTTTAAAGATATTTCGAAATGACTGGTTGACACTTCCCGTGACCCAAGGGCTGGCTTTTACCTTGGCCAGAGGCTAAGCATCGCCATACAACGTGGTAATGCCGCCAGTCTCTTGGGTACATTACCAGTCGACAGCGATGCGGAAGAGTTTTTCGACGCTATTTTCTAGTTTCTGTATAGTTTTAGTTATGTTAGAATTTAATTTTGTTATTTTTACCTGTCTAAATAAAGTTTTCTACAGTTTGGTTCTATTTGAAGAGAACGTCCCGTTAAATGTATGTTTACTCTAAACTTACTAATTTTAGTAAAAAAAGGAATAAAAATATACTCCAGAAAAAACAGTTCTTAGAACTTAGTATTACAATCATCTTTTTATTTTAACTACAAAATCAATTGAATAATTATTCAATTGAGATTATCGAGTGGGGCATCAAAATAAAGGGCTTTAAAAGATGGTTACAAAAATATAAACAACTTGTATGTTTAAAAGTAATTCGAAGTGACAAATCGTAAAAAAAAACACGTACCAAGAACTGTAACGTCAGCGAAATCTTTCACATTTGTAAACTCAAAAGCTGGAAATAAAAAAAGTAATAAAAAAAAATAAAAAACCCGACTGCGGTAAAAAACTTAAGTTAAAAGAACAGAAAAGCTGAAAACAAGCCCATTTTAAATTAAATAAAAGTTGGAAGCAGGCGGTACCCATTTGAATTTGAAAATCTATATAAATAAAAAGAATATAATAATAAAAATGGTCCCGCCTGCTTCCAACTTTTATTTAAATTAAAAATGGGCTTGTTTTTAGCTTTTCAGTTCTTTTAACTTAAGTTTTTTACCGCAGTCGGGTTTTTTTTTTTTTTACTTTTTTATATATTAGTGTGATGCCCGGTCGATTTGATTATTGCAATAGTTGTTATCACACTGCCCTCTCATATTGGCTTTGACCGAAGCATATTGGGCATATTTCAAACTGTCCGGGTATTTTTATAATGTCCTAATAATCACTTGGTCCATGACATATACATTCGTTTGGTCCCATAGTAAAAGTTGTTCATAATGATGAGTACAATGACCTCTTAAGAGGTTGTTAATGTTTTACCAATAACTCTGTATAATGTAGGTAATATACAGCGCTATTCAGTTCACACAAACAAAGAAGCAACTTACTCTGCACAGCATTACAAGCTTAACAATTAGGCAAAAATAGCTTACTGTAGGTAACTAACTACACAAGCATTGAATTAATTTCACCGCAAAGTCACACAAAGCGCTGACACATCGATGAGCTATCGCGAGCACGTCGCTTCAACGCTGTCCATTGACGGCTGCTTCTATAAAGCGAAGTAATTTGGCGTGTGAACCCGAGCGATGGTTGTCACCACGCACGAGCCGGGGCTATTATTGCCTAATCCCCGTTGTCGTCGGATTTGGGTCGACAATGACAGCAAGCGGATTGAATGCGTGGTAATGTGTAGTACCGCGCGGCGCGAGCGTGTGCCGCGTCGGCGAACCTTTTGTGGGCAACGCCGCCGCGCCGCGAGCCACTGTGCGCGCCTGTCTCCATGTGGAGCGATGTTCTGTACGAACTGGAACAGATGTTAATGTCGCTGTATTCGTCAACGGAGCAGCGCGCGCCTGTGTCGGGTAAAGTGGCTGTATTGTGTTAGGTTTATTAACACCTATATTTTCTGAAATCGTATAATCATAGTATAGAGCGGCTTGTGGCTAAGTTATAACAGCTGCACCGGTCGACCTATCTTTAACAGTCGTTACGGATCGTCAGAAGCCCGAAAGTCTGACAACTAGTCTTACCAAGGCGTATCGTATTACCCAGTTACTAGGTTGTGGAGGTAAGATAGGTAGTTGCTCTATGTAAAATACTGGTACTTAGCTGCATCCAGTTATACTGGAAGCCGACCCCAACAAAAAATACTTGTTATTCATCACAAGTAAATACTTGTGATGAATAACGTATTCATTTTCTATTTTCAATATTAAATAATTTTGAACAAAATTCCCCTTGACATCATTTGATTTTAATGAATATATTAGGAGATATCATAGTTTTAAAATAACTCCGCAAGGCCGTCGGTCATTACTGATCGTAGTCATGATGACACACATGACACGCTATACTCAAAATTGCTATTATCTTGTGTTGTCTATTACCCTAAGTAATACTATGAAAGTAATGGAATGTAATAAAATTATTTTATTAGGTTTTTTCCTCAAATTAACGCGGGTGAAACCGCGGGGTACAGCTAGTCATAGTATATTCGTAATAATATATTCTCTAGAAGTCTAGAACATCAGTGTGTTTATGTGTATTCATTTCAGAGATAAAATCCTTATCTATTTGCATTTTTTTTTTCTCTATTATTTACTACTAGCTGACCCGACGAACTTCGTTCCGCCTCAGAATCAATAAGAAGGACTGTATGAGAAAATGAATTATCTTCATCCAAATGAATTATCTTTTTTTTCGTGTATTATTCCCATGTTTTAATAGTTATTCTGCTATTCGAAGTGGAGACAAATCCAACAATTCAAAGATTATAAAAATCTGTCCAGCCGTTCTAGAGTTATACATGGTGTAACTAACCCGACTTTGTTTTATCTATATACTAGCTGACTCTGCAAATGTTGTTTGCCATATAAATGATTTCTAGCTGCCTGGCGCTACTTCGTTCGCATGGTGTCCTACCCCTTACCCTACCCTACCCCTACCCTACTGCTACATTACTCCTACCCTACTCCTAGCCTACTCCTACACTACTCCTACCCTACTCCTATCCTGCTCCTACCTTACTCCTACCCTACTTCTACCCTACTCCTACACTACTCGGATAAAAAGTATCCTATGTCCGTCTCCTGGTTCTAAGCTACCTCCCCACCAATTTTCGGCCAAATCGGTTCAGCCGTTCTTGAGTTATAAATAGTGTAACTAACACGGCTTTCTTTTATTTAAATAGATTATAAGAAGAAACTGACTGACTGACTGACCGACTGACAGACATATCAACGCACAGCCGAAACTACTGGGTCTAGGAATGTGAAATTTTGCACACGGCTTCCTTTTATAATGTAGGGGAGTATTGAGAAGGGGTTTTTGGAAATTCAACCTTTAAGGGGGTGAAATAAGATTTTTCATACAAACGAAATGCCCCCTGCATTTCGTTTGTATGAAAAATCTTATTCCTTGAGTTAATAAACTTGAAACTTGGCACGATTACTATCTAAGTAAATTATGAAGTTTGGCATTTTTGCCCTTCGATCGACAGAGATTTGAGACGTTCTATCATGTCGCCGTGGAGATCGTGCGCACGAATGTGCCACGGGTCTTGTTGTAGTATTTCCCAGAGTAGGTCGGTGTCAGTGCATCTGGGTAACTGAGCGGCACTCTTCAATGCCATTTTATACTGCCTCTCAAGCTTGAGCAGGTTTGTTTTGCTGTATCTCGGTAGCAGTTGTATTACTCCGTAGTCTATCACTGGTAGTAAGCATGCTTGAATGACTAGCAGCTTGACGTCGACACTTAGCTTAGAGCGGTAGCCGATGATTGGGTATAGCGCCCCTTTGACTCTCTTGGCATTTGCAATGTTTTCTTCGGAGCGGTAAACATTCTGTCTCTCAACGGTACGGGAGACGGGAAGAGGGGGGGGGGGGGGTTGAGGAGAGGCCATGGTCGCAGTTAATTGTTTAGACAATCTTTATGGAGCAATCCGGGATCCTCCCGCGAGCGTTCATTACGGCTCCCCGGCGGATCGGCGGCGGACAAAGATTCGCTCATTATAAATATTGCGGAGAATAATTAGTGGGCGGTCTCGACAGGCCGGAAATTAAGTATAATTTGTTAAACAAGCCGCGTTATTGCTGTTCTGATCAAAAGACTGCTGGCTCTGAGTACTTGGGTCATTGGGTCTCAATCGCAGTACCGGCTGTTTGATATTATTTTAGAAACTAATTTGAAAGACAGTCGCGATCCCCTTGATTGCGACTATCTTTCAAATTATTTTCTTCGGTTAGAATCAAGCAACTGATAATCGGTTTTCCAAAATCAGGGAACAATGACCATGTCTCAGTGGTGAGTGGTGATAAAAACTTATCTGAATCTTTTCTTCGTCTTCTATTTCTGAACTTATGAACAGCGATGTGTGTGCGAGTGTGTGTGTGTTAACAGGTCCTCTATTCTGACTTATCGCCCTGTGGCTGATGTCAATAATATATGAACATCCGTAAAACAAAAACATAATAATGAAATCGCAGCGAGTTGATGACGCAGAAGATTCGTAAATTATAAATATTACGTAGAATAAAAAGTAGCGGTCTCACCGGAGAAAATAAAATAAAATATGAAAAGAAGAGCGGCTAGCGGTCGCGGGTATTAATTATTATATTATTAAGGGTTGGCAGCGCGCTAGTGGGATATCACTCCGTGTTTATGAGATCGCCTGACGTCATGCGATGCTTTCGTTATTAGTCTGGCCAAATAAAGACTACTCATGCCATTCAGGACCGGATTAATAAACTGCTCTCTTTTGCGCGTTAACGTAAATGGAGTTGTCAGAATGTAGCGTTATTACAATTTCATAGTAGAAAACATTAGGTACCCTTCTTTTGGATTTCGCCACAGCAAAAATAATTGTTGTTTTTATTAAATCAGTCTTCTAATGAGACAGAATTATTCCATAGTAATCGAGTCCCTGGGAGGTATCCAGGCAGTGACCCTCCTTAGAACATGTCGCCAATAAGTTCCACTACCTATCTATTGAAAGCTTATAAATAGGTAGAAACACTGTGCGAGGCTTGTCACTGTTCATTTCAGCGTTTTCATTCGTAGAATGCAAACGTATTTACGCCGCACGGGATTTGCGAGCCATCAAATTGGGGGCACGAGTCCTCCCCGCGTCAACAATCACGGTGCAAGGGAGCGCACATACCTACACAATGTTATAAAATAATGTTGGATTCGTTTCGGTAATTTGATACTTTTACGATAAAAATCATTTATAAACTTGAATATGATTTATGCAACATTGATTTTAGCCTAGTTTTCAATACTCCTGACGCTAATTTGGCTTTATCGTACTTAATAAAACATGTTCAATCAGCTATATTACACAACACGACCGTTATTACAGTAAAGTAGAAAAATTATAATATTAAACCTTGGATTATTCCTGGCCTAATTTGGTGCTTAAGACCGAGAGATAAACTTCATCAAAGATATAGAAGGGACCCAGACAATCTCGTCAGTAAAGTTACCTATACCAGATACAATCTCGTCAGTAAAGTTACCTATACCAGATACAATCTCGTCAGTAAAGTTACCTATACCAGATACAAAAACTTTTGTAACAAACTCCTAAAGGACTTAAAGAGAAATTAGGATAAAAATGAATTAAATAGAGCGGGAAACAATAGCAAGCAACTTTGGAAACATATCAAAAACGTCACAAATATGTCATAACAGCGCGAATCAAATTCGAGTACTGGTTTCTAATCCTTCACCTATCCTGTCTGCTAACGAAGTGAATATTTTTTCGTAAATGTTGGGAAAACTCTTGCTGAGCAGATTCCAAAACCTGACTGTGTTCAACCTTCTTCCGAGAATTGTGAAAATAAATGTACCCTAAAATCTTTTGCCTTGCTAGACACCGACGAAGACAAAATTACCCGAATAATCTGTGGACTAATTAACAAAAAAAAAACCGACTTCCAAAAAAACACTACAAAGTGAAAAATAACTTTTATTTCGGAAGTCGGTGTCTTTGGATATGTATTTTAGTTTTTTGCCACCGACTTCCGAAATAAAAGTTATTTTTAATCGTCAAAATATGAGGCTTGGCCGTTTCGTTACTACAAAAACTATTGTATAACAGAAAAGTAATGAACAGTGAATAAATTTTTCACCTTACGCCCATGTGATGGTAGCGAAACGGCCAAGCCACATATTTTGACTAAGGTGTAGAGTTTGTGAAGTTAGGGCGTGTAGAGTTAGAAGCTTGGCTCTACATGAGATCTGATAACTTTTTGAGCCATATGTGGTGTCGTCTTGGCAACATTTTACATGAAAATGTTTTTGGTGGGATTTCACATCTTTTTGAAAGTTGCTTACGAAATATTTTTTTTTTGGGGGTTTTTTACTAAAAATCCTGAAATATGTATTTTATTATTTATTACAAGGAGTCCCTATATCAATTTTCAGAACTCTAGCATCAAAATTTGCGGAAGTCTCTTACAAACTTCCATCCCCTAGTTTAAGGGGTTGGAGGGTAAAAGTTCCAAGTCTTAGAATTGTTTGTGTACTATTACTAGCTTACATACCAAATTTCAGCTTTCTAGGACTTCAGGAAGAACCTTAGAATATTGATGCTTATGAAATAAAAAAATATTTTTTTGGGGGTTGGGGGGTTATTTACTGAAAATCCTGAAATACGTGTTTTATTATTTATAACAAGGAGTCCCTATATCAATTTTCAGAACTCTAGCAACAAAATTTGCGGAAGTCTCGTACAAACTTCCATCCCCTATTTTAAGGGGTTGGAGGGTAAAAGTTCCAAGTTTTAGAGTTTTTTGTTGTTTTTGTACTATTACTAGCTTACATACTTACCAAATTTCAGCTTTCTAGGACTTCAGGAAGAACCTTAGAATATTGATGCTAATGAAATAAAAAAAAAAAAATTGGGTAGGTTGGGGGTTACTGAAAATCCTGAAATACGTATTTTATTATTTGTAACAAGGAGTCCCTGTATCAATTTTCAGAACTCTAGCATCAAAATTTGCGGAAGTCTCATACAAACTCCCATCCCCTAGTTTAAGGGGTTGGAGGGTAAAAGTTCCAAGTCTTAGAATTGTTTGTGTACTATTACTAGCTTACATACCAAATTTCAGCTTTCTAGGACTTCAGGAAGAAACTTAGAATATTGATGCTTATGAAATAAAAAAAATTTTTTTGGGGGGTTGGGGGTTATTTACTGAAAATCCTGAAATACGTTTTTTATTATTTATAACAAGGAGTCCCTATATCAATTTTCAGAACTCTAGCATAAAAATCTGCGGAAGTCTCGTACAATAAGGATATTCCAAGCTTTGAATTCCAGCCCATTCCTGTTGCCACAATTAAAAAAGCATTTAAAAGTCTTAACATAAAAAACACTGAAGACTTATGGGGGATTTCTGTTAAGGTTCTTGGAGATATTATTGACACAATTGCCCCTGCCCTAACAGGCATATTTAATCAATGTTTAGACAGCGGTACGTTTCCTGACTTAATGAAACATAGTAAAGTAGTACCAATTTTCAAATCGGGTAGTAAGTCTGATCCCTCTAATTATAGACCTATATCTGTGCTACCAGCTATGAGAAAAATCTATGAAAAAATCATGCTGGACCAGATGTTGTCACATTTTAATTCAAATGGGATTTTACATAGTCGCCAGTTTGGTTTCACGAAAGGTAGGTCGACGACGGACGCGGGAGTAAAACTCATCAGTAACATTTTGGAATCCTGGGAGAAGTCCCAGGATGCAATTGGCGTTTTCTGTGACCTCTCAAAAGCGTTTGACTGCGTTGACCATAATACACTGATCTGTAAATTATACCATTACGGAATTCGTGGACAAGCTGCTGATCTTGTTCTTTCCTATCTGTCAAAGCGGCAGCAAAAAGTAAACGTTAATGGGGCGACGTCATCGGGGTCTTTAGTTAAGATGGGCGTGCCTCAAGGCTCAATTCTTGGCCCTTTCCTATTTCTAGTTTATATTAATGTCCTTCCTTACATGATGGCTAACTTGTCGGATATCATTTTATTCGCGGATGACACTTCCCTTATTTTTCAAATAGATAGAAAAGCTACGGATGTCTTACATGTTAACGAGAGTCTGGCTGTTCTTTCGAAATGGTTTGCAGCTAATAATCTTTTACTTAATGCGAACAAAACTAAATGTCTTAAGTTCTCATTACCAAATGTACCTCAAGTGGGTCTGAATTTAGAACTTGATGGCAAAAAACTAGACGCTGTTACGGAAACTGTATTTCTAGGTATTACTTTAGATTCAAAATTACAATGGGGCGCACACATTAGAGCTCTCTCAGGTAGATTAAGTTCAGCTGCATATGCAGTAAGAAAAATAAGGCAGTTGACAGATATAGCTACAGCTAGGTTAGTATACTTTGCTTATTTCCACAGCATTATGTCTTATGGTGTTCTGCTGTGGGGATCGGCAGCTGACGTAGATTCAATTTTCATTTTACAAAAGAGGGCAATCCGCGCAATCTATTAAATGGGTCCTCGCGAGTCTCTTAGAAACAAATTCAAAGAAATTGATATACTAACTCTGCCTTCTCTTTATATTTTAGAAAGTATTTTGTATGTTCGCAAAAACTTAGGACTCTTCAAAATAAGAAGCGATTTCCACAATATAAATACACGTAGTAAAAATGAAATTGTGTTACCTAAATTTAGATTAACTAAAACTAGCAAGTCATTTCTTGTAAACGGCGTCCGTTTTTATAACAAGTTGCCAAAGTCGGTTACAGAACTTAGCGATGGAAAATTCAAAACCTTCATCAAACGTGTCCATATCAAAAAAGCATATTATAAGATTAAAGACTATGTTGAAGACAAGGTAGTTTGGCAATAATTCCTTCTGCACATGTGGCTTCCCTGGCTACTCATTAACGGCTTAACTATTTAAATGTCTATTAACTGCTCTCAAATTACGATGTTCATTTTTTATTTACTTTACTTTAATTACTTTTTTGACATAATCTGTTTATTACTTGACATTATATACAGAAAATTCAAATTTTTTCCTTCTCTTTATTAGTGGTTGTAATGGTAATCAAATCACTAGGTTTTATTAGGTTTTTATTTTTTATTTATCCTTTTGATAGATTCTTATTTTGTAAATGTGAGGACTTTGTAGGCCTTGTAGACTTTAGATCTGTAGACCATTTTTTATTTTATCAAGTACCTGATACTTGTTGACAGGCCTACGCTATCCTCCCATACCTACTGTAATTTGAAAATGTTGTAAAAGCCAATTATTTTTAAAAAGAGTAACCGTGGAGTTTCTTGCCGGTTCTTCTCCATAGGAAACGACCAATTGGAACCGTGCACCTAGCTTCTGACGTTTCATAAGTGCCCATGTAGGCTTATGTGAAATAAAATATTTTGATTTTGATTTTGAAACTTCCATGCCCTATTTTAAGGGGTTGAAGGGTAAAAGTTCCAAGTTTTAGAGTTTTTTTGTTGTTTGTGTACTATTACTAGCTTACATACCAAATTTCAGCTTTCTAGGACTTCAGGAAGACCCTTAGAATATTGATGATCATCAGTGAGTCAGTGAGTCAGTGAATCAGTGAGTCAGTGAGTCAGTGACGAAATCGGGGTATTTTAAATATCAATAAAATCTAAAGTATAAGAGCTATGCAATTGAAACTTTATAGGTTTAATAAGTCAACCACTGACATCATATCCCGAAAATTTCGTTTATCTGGTATAATCCAAACTCAAGTTATGAAGGTTCAAAAATACGACGAAGTGCTTCGAGAAAAGGTAGGTAGTGCCCTTGCGCTTCGCTTGGCTCGTCTTGGCGGGGGCACTCCCGTGCCCCCAGATTATTGAGTAGTTCCGGTGGCCATCTGTGGTCTTCATCATCAGTTCCACTTCACCAAATGATGCTTTCCGAGAGCAAATGCACGAGTTACTATAAAAAATACCTAAATCGCTATAGGTGTGCTTATAATACTTGAAGAGTTCCTTCGATTTCTCCAGGATCCCATCATCAGATCCTGACCTGACAATGGGACCACCTGGAAAGAATACCCTTTCAAGCAAAAAATTTTTTTTGAAATCGGTCTATCCGTCTCCGAGTAATCGGGGAACATACATAAAAAAATAAATAAAAAGGTTCCGACGAATTGAGAACCTCCTCCTTTTTGAAGTCGGTTAAAAACTGTGCTGTTGGATGGGCTAACATTAGCAATAAGACCCTTAAACTCTTTAAGCATATCCTCCCTTAACACATATTTTTCGTATACGTTTTTCTGAAGGCATTTTCCCTAAATGTCTAAAAAAAGCAATTGTAATAATATAAATAACACCATCTTCGGTTGATTTTTAAGTAATTGGGGTAAATTATTAATGTAAACAAAAAAGAGGAATGGACCCAATATCGAACCTTGAGGAACGCCCATTGTCATTTTATGAGTTTATGTCGGTTACTTGAGCTGATAACCTTTCTACCTTTCAGGTATGATGTTAGCAAATCAAGTGCTGTTGCATCATCATCTGCCTAGCCTTTTCCCAACTGTGTTGGGGTCGGCTTCCAGTCTAACTGGATGCAGCTGAATACCAGTATTTTACATGGAGCGACTGCTTATCTGACCTCCACAACCCAGTTACTCAACACAACACGATACCCCTTAAGACTGTTTGTCAGACTTTCGGGCTTCTGACGTCTCGTAACGACTGTCAAAGATCCACGAATGACATCCAGGACCAATGGCTTAGCGTGCTTTTCGAGGCGCGGAGGGGTCCCGGTATGTAAATAATTATGGTCACTCATCCACAGATCCAGCCGCGGCAAGCGTAGCTTAACCTGATGGATTGACCTACGCGGTTGTTATTATTTAGCCACGGGCCCCTAGTTTCAATCTGTCAAAAATACCTCTATTTTCCTTAAATTTTTGATATTTGTTTGTCGCCGAAATGAGACTGCGACTATATTTTGAAAGTTTTGAATTACTAGAATTGGCCTTCAATTTGGCTATCCTGCAAGCCGAATATGAGTCATGTTAAATATCTTTTAGTTGTCTAGTACCCACTAGTCCAGCATTGTTTATTTGTAAAGTTCTAAAACGTTTTGCGCTTAAACATCTCATTAAAATTCTTGAATGTTGTCTCAAGTTTTCATAATCAAAACTTTGCTGCTGAATTTTTGATTTAGAATTATAAGTTGGTTGATTCAGAATTGTTTGTGATTTTACAAAACAATTAATAATTTGAAAGTCATCATCTTTTGTAAATTAAATTATGGTTTATTCATTGTTACTACTTTAAAAATATTTTTAATTTAGTTAAGTTCAATACCTTACAATACAAAATACCAGATACCTTTTCATAAAATCTGATAACGTATTACTATTTTGTAACAACTATAAATATTACAAACTGAATTTGGTCCCTACAAGCGATTAAACTTGAAACGTAACAAGCTGAGTTCCTACGAGTACATCTGAGAGCTCACTCATCAGCGCTTAACGGGAGGAATGAGACGAGAACTTATTAATATATCGTATCACAGATTAACGCGACAGAACTATACATACATCATAGACAGAGCTCAGCCATTCTAGGAATCGTGCTTAGTCTGTCTCTGGTATGGTGGGAATAGTGAAAGCACGATTTCGAAGATAATAGATTCCATATTATGAAAGTAAAAAGAATATCCGAATTGGACCATTAGTTATTTTAGAATGACTTATAAAGACAGTAAAGTGATTCATCTACTCTTCATCTGTAACATTATTATCTAGACGGAAGGGCTGTTCCTACGCAGTTTTATTCCGTCCTACTTACGTAGCTGTCTGATTCATACGCCAGGACGCGTTGTTTCCCTTCACTTCGCGCACTCGGTACAGTTCCTCACAACACCGGTACGCGGTACATCGGTTATCGGCAAAGCGTTACCACTCGTCTTATCGGAATAACTTGGAACCCAATCGGTGCATATAATGGCTTGGGCTTCGTCTAAGTTCGGTATTGTTCGGAACTATTCGATTGCATGTCTGCCGCTACAAGTGAGTCGGGGAGAAATTATTAAGTAGTACCTACCCGCGTGCACTGTATCGCCGATGTACTGAGATATTCTCGTGTATATAACTGTATAGTTTATGAGGCATATGATACAAGTGTGCCGTGTCACGTCGTAAGGGGAAAGGGAGTATAATATGAGTTGTATGTACGAGTATAAACGGCGTGCATTACAGATTGCCCACTTTGCAAGCTTCCGTGCTGCATAGCGAAGCAACATGCCTTGACCTGGACCTCTTACAATGCCTGCAATTTTGGTTCTTTGCTGACGGGCTAGGGCAAACTCATAGGTATTAAATGTGTTTCATACTTGTAAATGTAGAACATGTTCGTCGATGTACATTATGCACGTTTTGGCGCCTCTTACCAGGAAGATGTGATCAATCTTAATAACGTGGTGTGTCAGCTTTCCTCCACACATTGTCTCCGCATTCCGTTCAATTCTCTCTCGTAACTAGTCGTAACTCATTCCAATGTAATCTTCCTTATATTTTCTTTCTCCTCAATTCGTCATCAGTTGATATGGTTGTCATTTTGACATATCGTCTATACGCGCTATTTCCCCGGGGAGTCGGGGACGCTTTGCAGCGAACAGTCTCGAGACTGTCAATTTGTCTTATCTTTTCGGATTTTTTTTAGATTTTTGTTTACCTTTCTTGTTATTATAAATGTCTATTGGATTATTTCTCGTTGTATCATATGGTCCAGATATTAACTAGACTTAGGCAAAAAAATAATAATATTGTTTTCGATAAGGTAGGCACTAAACAACAGGATAGATTGTCGTCTAATGTACCTAATCGTAAATGCTTAGCGCAAATGTAATAGATACACAAACATCCTGACCCGGAAGAGATTTCTACTTGGCAATGCTGCCAGCCTTTTGGGCTCTGTTCTTGTTGATAGCGATGCGGACGAGTTTTTTGATGCCCTATGATTATTTTTGCTTGTAAAAAAGGAGATACTGACTGACTGACATATCAACGCACAGCCGAAACTACTGGTTCTAGGAATGTGGATTTTTGCACACGGTTTATTTTTATAATGTAGGGGAGCAGTAAGAAGGGGTTTTTGGAAATTTAACCTTTAAGGGGGTGAAAAGGGGAGATTTCGTTAGTATGAAAAATATTATTCCTTGAGTTAACGCGCGGTCCGATTAACTCGAAACTCGGTATTTATACTTAAGACCAAAAAAAAAAAGAATAACGTGGAAGAAAAGAAGGGGTGGATTTTGCTGCTTGCTTCCATTAACTCGAAAATGGGTATCGGTCTTTGAGTCAAGTTATGAACCGCAGGGGGCGCCCTACGGTGGATGCCATCATGCGCGTACGAGCCCTCACGACGGGGGATGCTGTTGCCCAGGGTGGGGTCGTCTTGGCGGTGTCTCTAGACATCGCCAATGCTTTCAATACCCTGCCCTGGAGTTGTGTAGCGGTATCTACAACGCTACATGGGAACAACGCGTCATACTGACGTCACACAAATCCTGCATCGCGCGAGCAGAGTTTACCGCGCAATTAGCATAGATACAACGGCCCGACATGAATCATTGGGCAGTTGCCGCCAGACATAACACCCGTCTGGTCGGAGGATCCTCCCTTTTCTATTGAGTGAACTTTACACCCTGTTCCTCATACCTCTATAGTTGCATCAGGGAGGCACTCCGCCTCCGGTATCACTGGATGCCGACCTACCTCTGTCACGTGGTCAAGGCCTATTTGACGGACAGGGCCGTCATCTACCCCGGTCATCAGGGAGAGTGGAACCGGCGAGAGATATCGTGCGGTGTCCCACAGGGATCGGTACTGGGGCCGCATCTGTGGGACATCGGGTACAACTGGGTGCTGCGCGCCGATCTCCCTAGCGGCGTCAGCGTAGTTTTCTACGCTGACGACACGCTGGTTTTGGCGCAGGAGAGGTCGCACCAGGCGGCGGTGGGACTTGCGACACGCGGGGTTGCGACAGTCGTTGAAAGGATCCGGCAACTGGGACTCGAGGTGGCCCTGCACAAGTCCGAGGCCATATGTTTTAATGGCCCTCGGAACGCGCCACCGTCGGTTTCCCAAATAACGGTAGGAGGGGTTCACATCGGCGTCGAGTTGACGATGAAGTACCTGGGACTTGTCCTCGACAGCCGGTGGAATTTCGTGAAGCATTTCACACGTTTGGCTCCCAGACTGGAGTGGGCCGGGGCTGCCTTGAAGCGGTTCCTGCCCAATCTAGGGGGTTCAAGTCCTCCTGCCGGAGGCTCTACGTGGGGGTCGTGCGTTCCATGGCCCTTACCGGGGCACCGGTGTGGGCGCGTTCATTGAGACTTCGACCAGCCCGCCGGATAAACGCGTCCCAGAGGGTCATGCCCGTCCGGCTAGTCCGGAGATTCCGCATGATCTCCAGGGAAGCAGCGAGCCTCCTTGCCGGATTGCCGCCATGGGATCTGGAGGCAAAAGTCCTCGCCCACATATGGGAGTGGCGCGAGGAGGCAAAACGCCGGGGCGTAACAAGGCTGCCGCGAGAAATCGCGGCGCAGCGGATAGAGGTCCGGCCGGATCTCATGGCGACATGGAGAGTGCGACTGTCGCAACCCAGTGCTGGGCACGCCACAATTGCGGCGAGAAGTCTCCTCTTTGAGCAGTGTCTAGAGAGGCGCCACGGCGTCCTCACCTTCCGCCTAACACAGGTCCTCACCGGGCACCGGGCGTGAGTGAGAAGCAATCTTTGCGCCCTCGCGCCCCTAGCCGCCGCAGGAGACGCCCTGGGCGTCGGGAATTGATAGCCGATTCCCGGCCACCGTAGGCGCGGGCTTGCGGACGGCGAGCAATGGGCAGCTCGCCGTCCGGTAAGGACCAGGCCCGGGTCGACGGCGCGTTGTGTTCCACGCGCGCCTCAAAGAGATGTCAGCACCCTGGCAGGCATCGGCCCTAGCGGACGGGGTCCGCTAGGGCCGATGCCTGCCAGGGTCGCGGGTTGTTCGAAGATACCGTGGCCCCTGGCACAGGCAACTGAAGAAACAGTAGTCAGTAAGTCTGACACTCCCTTCCGCTCCGCCCAGAGCGGAAGGGGTAATTTAATTTTGATGATTTGCCACACAAAAAACAAGTTATGTTCTGAACACATCCCAGCTGGGATACAATTTATTTGAAAAATCTCATTCCTTAGATCTATAAACTTAAAAATTGGCCTGAATACTTACTTATCTAAATAAATCTCTGCCTGACTGCGTCGGTCCTGTCAGAGCTCCCGTCGTTGTCATCGGTGTCACTTAGACGTTTTAGTGTTTTTTTTTGTGATTTTATCTTATTGTTATTATTTTTATTAGTTTTAATAAGTAAAATTCTAAATATAGTTATATAAATGCTTAGTGGTAGCAGCGATGTGGTAGATAACAGTGCTTGTCAACCTTCAACATCGCTGAGCATCCTGGAGAGATGTCCGCTGTGTACCCAGGCACGATTTTTTAAAGGTAAGCGGGGTTTGAATGTGCACATTGGAAAGGTGCACAGACCACCAAATGCACTCATCTCAGACCCTGTCTCAACAGTTACACCTACAAATCCAGCTACATCCACTTTTGACCCGTTTTGGAAAACCCTGTCCAAATTAAAACAATCTATTCCTGTTTTGAAGCGAGTTCCCCGCGGCGCTAGACCTCTAGTGGCGCAACACCTAGCAGGTTGCGTTCGTCTTGCCGCCCGCGAGAACTCGCTAAGTGCTTGGGAACAACTACTCACCTTCCCTTACAGAATTCTACATATACAAAAGAATTTGGCAACCAAAAAGACATTAACTGCACAAATTAAAGAAAACTGTAATATTTCGGCTCATAATTTAGATTCAAAATTGCAGACACAGAGATATACTTCATCAAAAGGTATATCCCACCTGGTAGAATCTAAGTTAGGGGAAGGTGACATTAGCGGAGCAGCCAGGATTTTCTTTAGTAGTGATGTGGTGGCACCCTGTTCTCCAGAAACACTCGCAGCTCTGGAGAGCAAACACCCTGCCGCAGCGGATGGCCTTTCTTTTCCCGACCCTCCTGATCCTGATAACCATTCCCTCACCATTACAGGTCGAGAGTTGGTCACAGCCGTTTGCTCCTTCCGGAACGGCTCCGCTGGCGGCCTCGACGGCCTGAGTCCTCAACACCTTAAGGACCTTATTTGTTCAGGCGCCGGGGCAGCTGGTGAGTTGCTCTTGAAGGAGCTTACGGCTTTGATTAACCTTATGCTCTCCGGCAAGGTGAACGAGGCCGTCATCGACGTTCTGTACGGGGCCAATCTATGTGCCCTGCGTAAGAAGGATGGCGGCATTCGGCCCATTGCCGTGGGCACTACTTACCGCCGTATGGCAGCCAAAATTTGTTGTAAATTTTACGGTGAGGTTGTTTCGGAAAAATTTCAGCCCCTGCAGCTAGGTTACGGCTCCAAAGGGGGCTGTGAGGCTGCCGTACACGCCTTGTCGACCTACCTAAATTCTGGAAAAGGAGAGGTCATCCTGAAGGTTGACATAAAGAATGCCTTCAATTCTGTTAATAGGGACACCTTGCTGGCAGAAACTAGAAAAGCAATACCCCAAATTTATAGTTTCATTTGGCAATGTTACAGACACCCTTCTAAATTACTGTATCGGGACAACCTTTTGGAATCTGCTGTTGGCTGTCAACAAGGTGACCCCCTTGGGCCAGTGATTTTTAGTTTAGCCATTCACCCAATTATTCGACAGCTAAATTCCAAATTTAACGTTTGGTATCTCGATGATGGAACCTTGGGAGGCGATGCAGAAACTGTATTGCATGACCTTGAATTTTTTAAAAATGAACTTCATTCCATTGGCCTTGATCTCAATCTTTCGAAATGTGAACTATATTTAGCGGACAGTACTGACAGACATCTGACACTTCCCAAATTTAACGCAATAGCTCCAGAAATCAAAATTATTGAAAAAAGCTCTCTTCGCCTCCTTGGGTTCCCAATCTTTGACAATTCCTTTCCCGTTTTTATTGACGAAAAAATCCAAAATTTCAAGGACGTTTCGGAAAGATTGTTCCAAATTAATATGCATTCGGCCATAACTTTAATCCGCTACTGCTGTTTCGGCCCTAAATTAACATATTTTCTTCGCGCTTCCCATTTATGGAAGCACACTCACCTTTTAGACAAAATGGACCAAATTATCAGGCATACATTAACTTCCATTTTAAATGTGGCCATGGACGACCGAGCTTGGGCACAAGCTACTCTTCCCATTCGTATGGGGGGCCTCGGCGTCCGCAAAATTTCTAGTATTAGTTTACCGGCTTTTATATCTTCCGTCCACGGCACTGATAAATTAATCAGGAAAATCCTAGCTTCCACACTGATTAATTATGATGTGCCGTGTTTCACCGAGGCTATGGATGCCTGGAGTCTCGCTTGCCCGAATACAGATCCACCCGACAATCCATCTTCCCAGAGACGGTGGGATGAGCCGCTCTGCAGAGTAGTACAGAACAATTTACTTGACTCGTCTGCTACTACTGCGGAACGTGCGCGCCTGCTGGCAGTGGGTAGGTGGGAGTCGGGTCTTTGGCTTTATGCACTACCTTCGTCGAACATAGGCACTTTGTTCGACGACACTACTTTTCGCCTCGCTGCTTCCCTACGTCTAGGCACTCCTTGCTGTTCTCCCCATCGCTGTCACTGTGGCGAAGATGTCAACAGCCTCGGACACCACGGCCTGTCTTGCAGCCGAAGTGCGGGTCGCTTAGCGCGGCACGCGATCATTAATGACATCATCCGACGAGCTCTTGTCACCGTCGGCGTTCCAGCTGTATTAGAACCCAATGGCTTGGCACGCGACGATGGCAAGAGACCGGACGGTATGTCTTTATTTCCATGGAAGGTGGGTAGGCCTTTAGTGTGGGACGCTACGTGTGTCGATACTCTTGCGCCATCCCATCTTCCTGGCTCGGCATGCTGTGCTGGCGCTGCTGCTGCGGCTGCGGAAAACCTCAAGCGGCGAAAATATAATAACCTCATCGGAAACTATATTTTCGAGCCGTTTGGGGTTGAAACTCTCGGGCCGTGGGGTCCGAGTGCTCATGGTCTTTTTAAAGAAATTTCGAAACGGCTGGTTGACACTTCCCGTGACCCAAGGGCTGGCTTTTATCTTGGCCAGCGGCTAAGCATCGCCATACAACGTGGTAATGCCGCCAGTCTCTTGGGTACATTACCAGTCGACAGCGATGCGGATGAATTTTTCGACGCTATTTTTTAGTTTCTGTATAGTTTTAGTTAAGTTAGAATTTAATTTTGTTATTTTTAGTTTGTATAGCCAAATACAATAATAAACTCTGTACAAAATAAATGATAAAGATCATAAACATTTATATTAAACATACATTTTCGACATTTTTAGGAAAAAGTACGAAATACACGCGGACGAAGTCGCGGGCAAAGTGCTAATTTCTTCATATAAATGTAACAATGTTACTAACCCTATATGAGCGAAGAGCTCGAATTAAAGTTTTTGAATTTGAATTGGAATTTTAAATGTACATATTATTTTAAATATTAGCATAGATTATGTAAATATTATCCTATTTGAATTAATTTCTACTTTGTCTATATAAATATTAGTCAAGAAAAATAAGAAACAATTTTACCAATCCAAAAATAAATATGTAGGTGTACAACAACTGTCATTATTTATTTAAAGACTCATTATTACAATTTGCCATAAGGAAGAATACCTTAATATTTACCAAAAAAAACTAGAGCAGTAAAAGCAAATCAAAACTCGGAACTCACAAACTAGGCACACGTAAGTTTCAGGCGTCTGACATACCTATGATTCCTACAAACATATACACATACATACATGTAGCTGAAGACACGCTATATTTGTGCGACACTTAATATGCACCTTACAAGAGACGGTGAGTGTTGCCGGAAAAATATAGCGAGATAGAAGACACAGAAGGACCACTTCTGAATTACTGTTTTTTACGCCGCGCGACGTACTGCATTTAAAACAATCTTTCAAGCTCTTGTTTTTCGAAATTAATGAACCGATTTTAATTAAACTTTATAACAGTGGTTTAAAAATCAAAATCAAAATATTTTATTTCACATAAGCCTACATGGGCACTTATGAAACGTCAGAAGCTAGGTGCACGGTTCCAATTGGTCGTTTCCTATGGAGAAGAAACGGCAAGAAACTCCACGGTTACTCTTTTTAAAAATAATTGGCTTTTACAATATTTTATATTTTCAAATTACAGTAGGTATGGGAGGATAGCGTAGGCCTGTCAGCAAGTATCAGGTACTTGATAAAATAAAAAATGGTCTACAGATCTAAAGTCTACAAGGCCTACAAAGTCCTCACATTTACAAAATAAGAATCTATCAAAAGGATAAATAAAAAATAAAAACCTAATAAAACCTAGTGATATGATTACCATTACAACCACTAATAAAGAGATGGAAAAAATTTGAATTTTCTGTATATAATGTCAAGTAATAAAGAGATTATGTCAAAGAAGTAAATAAAGTAAAGTAAATAAAAAATGAACATCGTAATTTGAGAGCGACATTTAAATAGTTAAGCCGTTAATGAGTAGCCAGGGAAGCCACATGTGCAGAAGGAATTATTGCCAAACTACCTTGTCTTCAACATAGTCTTTAATCTTATAATATGCTTTTTTGATAAGGAAAAAAAAAAATCTACAAAAAACTATTAAGAGTATAGGAAAAAAAAAATATATCTGTTCGCGACAGGGTCTTCGTTTCGTCTTCATCCGTCGCGTTAAATGTTTACGGCCGGCAAATCCGGATCAGCTCGGCTCGGCTCCGATCGGCTCGGATCAGCTGCTCCTCCGGCAAATTGCTCGAATATAAATTGACAGGAGTCTGAGTAGGGTGGAGCCGAATGAATCGGCTTGCAGAAAGTTCGGGCCTTAACCTAGGGTAAAATTTATCCCGTAAGAACCCGTTGAATTTTAATCTTTCATTTCTGTATTTACGTTTACAGGTACCGGAATAGAGGATTTTTTTTCGTTATGTCAAACAAGATTGTTACCATAGTTACCAGAAATGATTAACAACTTCTGTTAACCCTTCCATTGCTGATGGTGTTCTTTATTATAATGTACTATGTTGTGGTGCAATATAATAATAACTTTGTAGAACCATAAAACGTATAAAACACTTTTATTTCTTCCCTTTAAATACATCTTTATCCTGGGTTTTATTCCACTCCTTAGTTAGAAGTAGTTAGCATCCTATAGTGTATGCTTGGTGTCTGAATGTTTTAGACTTCGTGGCTAAGGTAAGCGTTTTTTTGCACGATTGTCTGCTAGATTCTATTTGACCTTTTTCGATTCTAACCCGCCTGTAACTACGTTTTTTTTTTTGGTGCAGTTGGTTTCCTAGTTTCTATTTGTTTTTCTATGAATTATTAGCCCAGCCGTTCCTGTGACGTCACGTCGTCGTATTATTCCTCCATCAGCCGTATTACTCGATATTACCCACTTTTCTTGGTACATACATGAAACCATACCCTTAAATTTATTTTGGTTTTTATCTTTACTGAGGCAGTTGAAGGTTACCTTTTTTAAGGTTGTCTGACTGTTTCTAATTAAGTTCATAAATATGAACTTAATTTATGAACTTAAAGAGTGTTTTAATTTAATTTTATCTTTTTGTGTAGGTACTATCATGGCAGAAGAAGATTATTCTATTCGCGAGACGCCGCGACGCATAAACGATTCATAATTTAAAAAATTACATAGATAGAAATTTCTGGTTAGGCCATGTTTTAAAAATGAGATTGAATATCAACTTCAAGAAGGATTGATGTCAAACAAATATCATGCAGGATTTGTTAATACTGCAATGTGCAGGAAAACGAAATATTTACCAAAGTCAAATCGTTTGTTTCAATTGGACCAATTTTGAATGTGAAAAATTGACGATACAAACTTATATAATTGTCCGTATATTCAAATCAAAAAGTTGTCATTCTTTATTAGTCGTATGCAATGGCTACAATGTGGCTTTACGTAGGTATGTCAATCTGATAAACAATACATTTCCTTAACTGTATATGCAGTAGACCTTCGGTACGTTACAGTTATTGTGGCTGCGGTATTTGTCAGGCGGTATGTAGCTCGTGAAATATGAGTGAGTGTCCCGCGCGCTGAGAGCTCGGCCTGAGCTCAGCCGCGCGGGGTCGGAGCGGTTGCTCGCCGGTCTATCCTGTAACAATTTCCCCGCGATAGCTTAGTTAGATGAAGTAAGCTGTCACTAGAGAGCGGCAGGACGAATAAGCGACGTGAGTTTCAAATTAAAATGTATTTATTACTCAATTTGTACATACAATAGATTAGTGTGGACGGTGTGGCCCCCAAACTAGACGTTCGCCTGTATCTTATTGGTCAGAGTTTGTTACGGAGTAACGTGTCCAGTTAACAGAGAATACAAAGCGTCTGTGTAATCTACCTTAATGTTCTCAGTAGAAAAGTAAACATTCCCTGTTCCAGCCCTTTGTAAATGTAAAGGAAAACATTTAGCTACTTTATAGATTCGTTCCGCAAAAGGGTTATTCTAATTCCCGACATAAGTATAATAAAGTTGGGCGTAAAATCTCTTTCGCGAGTAAAGCCGGCTGATCCCCTGCCTCAGGTTTAAGGAAACACGCCTCTATCACAAACTTTGACGGAAGGGGACTCTTGCTCTTGCTCGCTGTTATTTCTACCATTTCCAAATACGGGTATATTTTAATCCCACCAAAAACATTTTCATGGAAAATATTGCCAAGACGAGACCACATATGGCTCGCACTGCCAAAAAGTTATCAGATCTCATGTAGAGCCAAGCTTCTACCTCTAACTTCACAAACTCTACACCTTAGTCAAAATATGAGGCTTGGCCGTTTCGTTACTACAATAACTAGTATAACAGAAAAGTAATGAACAGTGAATACATTTTTCACCTTACGCCCATGTGATGGTAGCGAAACGGCCAAGCCACTTAAGAATGAATGATATCTTTATTTGCTAGAATATAGGTTAGGTAGATGTTATACAGTTTTGTTTGTTACACTATATTCAAATGTTAAGTCAAAATAAAATAATAAGGAACAATGACATTTAACGTTTACAATACAGCTTCATGTAATTTTAATATTGATTAACAATAGCTTAGTAAGTCATTAAAATAAGATCCAGTCAATTCCCAATAATTGATAACTGCAATATTTAATATTTTTTTAAATTAATTTAATTTATAATAATTGTATTAGCTCAAAATAAATTCATAGCAATTAAAATTATAGATGTTTAAATGAATTCATAGTACTTACTTATATAATTTAAAATGATCATGCAGTTTTACATTAAAAAATATAAAAATGTCTTTTTTTTTCTAGTTAGTGAAATATTACCTATATTCAATGTTTTAGGTTCATAAATTCATCAATTGAATAGAAACATCTATCACAAAGCCAATTATAAAGAGTCCTGTTAAATTTCTTATGCCTACAGGTAAGTTATTGTATATTCGAACTGCCATAGTGTAACAGTTTCTATCGCACAATCTAAGCCGATTTCTTGGGACAACAAATGGTTTCTGAACGACTTTTCTTTTAAATGGAGCTTTATCGTCCTTAATAAAAAGTGATTGATTATTTCTTATGAATTTACTTACTTCAAATATGTATAACGCCGGAAGTGTAAGTAATTTTTGTTGCATAAATATTGGTCGACAAGAATCTGTCCACTTAAGATTAAAAATCGATCTAATACATTTTTTTTGAGCAATGAATACTCTCTGGGCGTCCGTAGAGTTACCCCACATGATTAATCCATATCTTAGAACAGAGCAAACATGACTATGGTAAACCATCAAAGCAGTTTCTAGATTTGTAAGACTTTTTATTTTTCTGAATGCGAAAACGAATTTGTTTATTTTTTTACATACACTATCTATTTGTGGTTTCCAATTACAGAGTCTGTCAATAACTATACTTAAAAATTTAATGTCATTAGCTTCTTCAATGTCATGATTTTTGTATTTTATATTTATGTCTATGTCAGAGTTTTCCCCTATTTTATTAACTGTAGTGTATGTCATATATTTAGTTTTGGTCAGATTTATTTTCAAGTTGTTTGATTCCAACCAGTCAACAACATCTACCAGAGATTTATTTGTTACCCTATTAGCATCATCTATTGTGTTTTCTGTAGTCAAAATAGTGGTGTCATCAGCAAATAGGACAGTGAATTGATCAGTGGATTTTGGCAATTCATTTATGTATATTATATACAGCAACGGACCAAGTACGCTGCCTTGTGGTACACCATAATGGTTTACCAAGTATGTTGACGTAAAGGTTTTTTGGGTATTCGTGTTTGTACAATTTTGTTTTATTTCTCTGCATTGTTGTCAACCCCTCAAGTAACTTTCGAACCATTTATAAGCAGGCCTTCGTATTCCATATTGCTCTAATTTTTTTAATAAGCAGTCGTGGTCTACCATGTCAAACGCCTTGCTCATATTTTGACTAAGGTGTAGAGTTTGTGAAGTTAGGGCGTGTAGAGTTAGAAGCTTGGCTCTACATGAGATCTGATAACTTTTTGGCAGTGCGAGCCATATGTGGTCTCGTCTTAGCAATATTTTACATGAAAATGTTTTTGGTGGGATTTCACATCTTTTTGAAAGTTGCTAATGAAATAAAAAAAAAAATTTTTTGGTGGGTTCTTTACTAAAAATCCTGAAATATGTATTTTATTATTTATAACAAGGAGTCCCTATATCAATTTTCCGAACTCTAGCATCAAAATTTGCGGAAGTCTCGTACAAACTTCCATCCCCTAGTTTAAGGGGTTGGAGTTCCAAGTTTTAGAATTTTTTTTTGTTTGTGTATTATTACTAGCTTACATACAAAATTTCAGCTTTCTAGGACTTCAGGAAGAACCTTAATAATATGGATGATCATCAGCGAGTCAGTGAATCAGTGACGAAATCGGGGTATTTTAGATATCAATAAAATCTAAAGTATAAGAGCTATGCAATTAAAACTTTATAGATTAAATAAGTCAACCACTGACATTATATCCCGAAAATTTTGTTTATCTGGTATAATCCAAACCCAAGTTAAGAAGGTTAAAAAATACGACGAAGTGCTTCGAGAAAAGGTAGGTAGTGCCCTTGCGCTTCGCTTGGCTCGTCTTGGCGGGGGCACTCCCGTGCCCCCAGATAAGGGACCGATAACGAAATCACACCCTGTCAAGAAATCTCCTAGAGATCGGTAACAATAGAAAAAGTAATTGTGTCTCATTAGTGACAGTTGAGTTAATAGACGATTATCTTCAGTCACACCTAGACTTTTTTTTTTTTTTTAATCCTGGCACTAGGAATTTCTCCTGTATTGTGGGTGCGTTTACAAACATTTAAATTCACATAGACAAACAGCCAGACCCGGAACAACTACTTGTGGGTCATACCAATATATGTTCCGTGCGGGAATGGAACCCGTGACACGCAGCGCAGCAGTCAGTCGCTTAACCATTGCGCCAACCGTGCCGTCTTAATTGTAATATCTTCTATACATATACTCGTAATAAATCTGTAGACGAGGCGTTTCTGTAAATTGAAAATAAAAAATAAAAAAATAGGTAAGGTGTTAAAGGATAACCAGCAGATGCCATTTCATAAATTTTTGGAATTTTTGTCTGTTTGCCTTAAACTCGGTATCCTTTGTAAGGATAAGTAGCTCCAAGCAATAGCATTCCATCTAATACGAGGTGGCAGATCCAGCGGCTGCACTAGCGTGGCATAACCAGCGGCTGGCCCCAGCGTAGCCAGCGTGGCAGTTCTAGCGGCTGGCACTAGCGTGGCATGACAGTGGCTGGCCCTAGCGTAACCGACGTGCCAATTCTAGCGGCTGGCCCCAGCGTAGCCGGCGTGGCAGTTCTAGCGGCTGGTACTAGCGTGGCATGACAGCGGCTGGCCCTTTTTTTTTTTTTGGGTGGAGAAAATGCCTATCGCGTACCACGTCGTCCGGGGAGCTGACGAGGTTATGTGGGACTTGCACCCACTAAAAACTCCACCTGTGCACCTACTTTCGCCTTCATGGGTGGGCCGCGAGAACTACTACGTATGACATTCGCAACCCATCCAGGGTGGCCCATTTCTGGGCTCCCTCTTCTTGGCCCGCGTCCGGGATCTATCCTCCTTCGGCGATATCCGGGTGCACTGGGATATCACCTCAACTCCAGGGACCGTGCAGCGTGGACGATAGACTCCCCGATCTATCATCCGCTGGCCCCTCTTATGGCAGCATCAGGTCCGCATTTCGCCGCCTGCGCCGTCCTGCCCTCCTGCGGCGAATCGGGTCAGCGAGAGAGTCAGCCTCCCTGACCCGCTCCGCCGCTTCCTTCTGCGAGATTACGTCCTCGCAGAAGGACGCAACCGCCTCCCATGCCCTTTCACTGCCGACCATAGCCCTGACAACGGCCGACAGCGACAGGTCTTCCCCAATTTCTGCCGCTAGAACACGGCGCTGCGCCTCTCAGGCAGGGCACTGCTCGAGAGTGTGCAGGGCCGCGTCCTGGCTGCAACCGCAGTGGTGACACACGGGAGTCACCTCCCGTCTTGCCACCGTGTGCAGGTATTTGCCAAAACAGCCATGCCCCGATAATACCTGCACTAAACGGAAGGATAACGCGGCAGCGGCTGGCCCTAGCGTAACCGACGTGCCAATTCTAGCGGCTGGCCCCAGCGTAGCCGGCGTGGCAGTTCTAGCGGCTGGTACTAGCGTGGCATGACAGCGGCTGGCCTTAGCGTAACCGACGTGCCAATGCTAGCGGCTGGCCCCAGCGTAGCCGGCGCGTCGTGGCAGTTCTAGCGGCTGGCACTAGCGTGACATGACAGCGGCTGGCCCTAGCGTAGCCGGCGTGGCAGTTCTAGCGGCTGGCACTAGTGTGGCCGGCGTGGCATAGCCAGCGGCTGGCCCTAGCGTAGCCGGCGTGGCAGTTCTAGCGGCTGGCCCTAGCGTAGCCGGCGTGACGTAAAAAAATTATAATTTGGGAGAGCTATCTTTATGCATGTAATAGGTAATTGAGATAATGAATGAAATGATGAGATAATGAATGAAATGATGAGATAATTAATGAAATGATGAGATAATTAATGAAATGATGGGATAACTGTTAATTATAGTTATTGTTGTCATATGTATTCCTTTTACTGTTAAAAACTTATATAAAATATTCCTAACGGATATCCGCCTTTTATGTCGTTGATATTTTAAATGACGGTAGATAGAAACGTCAAAGTTGTTTGTTCACGACTATAAAAGGGGGAGCTCCGAGTGGCAGGGATCATTCTGTTTCGAGACATCGACCAGAACGGAGCTCCGGCCTACAGATGTTCAATTGATTAGTACTAGTGACGTTATTATGTGGAATAGATCGATCAGATGTCATGTAAGTTAACTTGATATTATTATCTTAATTATTGCTGATAACTATGGTGTTCTGTTTATGTTATAATATGGTCAATATTGCTAATGTTCAAAATGTATAATGGAATATTCCCAGCTATTGTTATTATGTTGCTATTACTTAGAGTCCGAAAGAATGAATTGTTTATAAGATAACGATAATGTATGACAATGTGCTTTGTTGATAGAATACTATTTCCATGGAGTTTCTTGTCCGTTCTTCTCCATGCTGACCTCGATTTCCGAACGGACGACTAGTTTTCTGATTAATTACTGACAAGCCCAAATTGAAATAAATGCCGTAGCTTGTCTTTCTGTGCTTTATTCCATAATATCCTTTCCCTACATACCACATACATAGGGACTTACACATAGTAAATAACTAGTAACCATTCTGATATTCAAAGCTTTTATATTTGGGTAATATATATACATATATATATATACTTAAAGATAGATTATACTTTATTATCTAACACATGCATGACAATGCCCGGCCTCATACTGGTGAAATTGTGAATTGAACCTTCAAGAGGTGAACATTAACACTTTCAGTCTATCAAAAAGTACTCGGTGATCAACACTATATGGAGTGGCCAGCACGCAGCCCGGACCTCGACCCAATCGAGCATGCTTGGGACGATGTGTGAAACACTGAAACCCTTGCCCAATCACGCTTCAAGAGCTCAAATTTGCGCTCGTAGAGGAATGGGAGAATATGGGCCAACATGTTATAAGAAACTTTGTGTACAGCATACCAAACCGCATATCCGCAGTGATGACAGCAATATGGTGGTAATACATTCTACTAAAACTCAACAAAATTTTAAAGTGGTACAAAAAAAAAATGCTTTTCTATTTTTGTTATACTAAGGGCATACCTACTGAAAGTTTCTGGATTCTGATAAATAAAACTAGATATAAGACTTATGATACATTTATTGTTTTCCAAAGTATATTCCCTCGCAATTAATGCATTTTTGCATTCGCTGAAACCACTGTACTAAGCAGTTGAACTAGTCTTCCTTAGGGACACCTTCAATGGCTTCATGGAACGCATTCACCGCCGATTCAGGGCTCGTAAACCGTGTGCCTCTAAGTTTGTCTTTAATTTTTGGAAACAATAAGAAGTCGCAGGGTGCGAGGTTCGGGCTGTAAGGCGGATGCGTCATCAGTTCCACATTTGAAGCCTTCAAATAGGCTTCTGTTACCTTAGCGGAATGTGAGGATGCGTTATCGTGATGAAGGAGGACATTGCTTCGAGGACGCTTTTTGCGAACTTTTTCTAAGACTCTGGGCAAGCAAGTGTTGACGTACCAATCTGTAGTCACTGTCCTTTGATTTTCAAGCGATACTGTAGTGTAATGTCCTGATTTTCCGAAAAAAGAAGCAACAATTTTTTTACCAATGCTTCGTCTTTTCCTAACTTTCGTCGGCAAATCTTCAATAAGAAAGACCCTGCACTGCACACACTCTGCCGACTGGGTTTTGCTTTCGGGTTCAAAGCAGTACACCCGCTCACTTGTCACGTTATAGACAGCCAATGACTGTCTTCCGTTAAACTTTTTTATAATTTTACGGCACCACTGGACACGCAGTCGTTTCTGGTCCTCCGTTAAGTCATGCGTTACCTATCCATCGAGTACAAAGTTTTCGAACCTTCAGATGCACATGTAAAATGTTTTGCACTTGGCTCATTCCAATGCCTAACAAAGCACGAATTTGCTGGCAAGTAATATTTTGTCAGTTTCAATAAGTTGTCGTACGGTGTCAATATTAGAGTCTGTAACCGCAGTCGCCGGCCGACCTTCACGTACTTCGTCATGGAGATGGTCACGTCCACGTCTAAATTCTCCAAACCACGAACACATAGAGCTGCGAGATGGTGCTCCATCACCAAAGGACAATTGAAGTCTCTTGTTGACTTAAGTCTCTTGTTGACTTAAGCCACAACGAAAATCATAAAAAAAACCGGGCAAGAGCGAGTCGGACTCGTGCACCGAGGGTTCCGTGCCATCATTTATGTTTTTAAAGTTTCACCGGCGAGCTACTTACTAGATCTCGTTCAAACCAATTTTCGGTGGAAGTTTACATGATATGAGTTCCATTTTCGAATTCAATAATTGTTTTTTCATTATTTTGTTGTAAGTGACCAGATCAGAAAACTTGTGTGCCCCACGTATGATGAGTTTGGTTATATTTTTGTTTATGTAATGTGCCACATACAGTTTATTACTTTAATTTAAGGAGCATTTGTCTATTAAACACAATTTATTTCATTAAGCTAGCATTCTTAGTATCCGAGACTTTCAGGTAATCTATAAGTGCCCCTAATTCATTGCTCTCGAGTGTATTTATTATGTTGCCTCTATTATAAAAAGCGCTATCTACTCAAGCTCTTTCAAAAATCAACTTAAAAGTTTCCTGTTGAATAAGTGTCTTTGCGCTGTTGAAGATCTATAACGAAATTCCTATTTAATATTTATGTTGTGTTTATGCATTGTTGTAATATTTTACGTGTTTTTTTTCCTTATGTAATTTAATTTTCTTTTTTATACCATGTAATTTCTGATACAATTTATTGTTCATGAATAAATGACTATGACGTATTTCTCAGTGTTTGTCAAGGCCTCACTTGACATAAACCGAGTCATACTAAAACTCAGCCGCGACTAATTCCCCGAGCATCACACATACGTATACACGTACTCGTACACGCCTTCGGCTTCGGCGCGAGATACCGGACTGATCTTCATGTGTTCGTTGTTTGGCGCGGTGGCTACGAGATAGGTATGTCTCATTTTTGGCGCGGTGGCTGTGAGATATGTCACATGTTTGGATATTCGCTTAGTGAAAGACTTCGGTAGGAGGATTAGCTTTTAGAGATTAGATTTAAAGAACTATAATTAGGCTTCGATCACCGATTTTAAGGTGTCTGATCACGCGCGGCATCGGGCTGGCCGGCCGCGCTGCCGCACCGCGCCGCCCGCACCTACCGTACACGGTCGTCGACGCGCGCGCATAGTTGCTGTCCAAAGTTTTAGTTCCAACATTGTATGTTTTTTAGAACCAAATTATAAGTATATACAGTCCACTTTGCTTTCATTTACAAACCTTTAGTTAGGTCCTTAACAGTGTCCATAATGGGCGCTTATTCTGATAAGTGCTAATAATGCTAAATCCCATAACCCCATCGCGGCTTACAGCCGTTGCTCTCGTTATGAATGTTTTCTCTCTGATAAGGGTACCACGATCGGAACCCCTCACCTGCGACGTGCTCAGATCGAACATTATAATACCACCCTCCATCACAGCTAATCCCGCTCTAGCCGTCGAACTACATTGTGCTCAGCATCAAACGAATTCACATAAAAATACGTGAACATTTACACAACGCGTCTAATCCTATCGGTCCGTCTGCCGAACGCCTATAAGCTGTTATGACAACGATCCTCACTAGCTCACTAACGAAACTAGCCAGGGGACAGTCAACCTTTTGTCTATTGCAGTTAGGTTGGTCGTGTTGTGTGTTGACTGGCGTTTGGCTCTGCCTAGAGATGAGATTAGCCGGGATTACTCGGACGACAGTGCACGCAACATTGCATTCGATATTGAATGAGTCGAATAGGAACGAGTTTAATATACGACTAAAATACGAGTTTGCTGTATTGTGCGAGTATTATGTTCTCAACAACGGAGTTTTTTATTAAAAAGTTGCGTTCAAGTGGTTTTTGTCTGTTAAAGATTTAAATAGAAATGATATATCAGTTTTAAGACCTTTTTACTGCAACAACGGAGATAAAGTTTTTAGGGTTCCGTACCTCAAAAGGGAAAATGGAACCCTTAAAAGATCACAGCATTTGTCTCAATTGTCTGTCTGTCCGTCAAGACCATATTTCTCAGGAACACAAGAAGCTATCAAGTTGACATTAATATCAAATAATATAATGTAGGTTAACTGTCCCTTGGCTTAGCTATAAAAAAACCGGGCAAGAGCGAGTCGGACTCGCGCACCGAGGGTTCCGTACCATCATATGTTTTTAAATTTTTACCGGCGGAACCCTCGGTGCGCGAGTCGGACTCGCGCACCGATGATTCCGTACCATCATATGTTTTTAAATTTTTACCGGCGGAACCCTCGGTGCGCGAGTCCGACTCGCTCTTGCCCGGTTTTTTTTAATTAAAATTGAAAGTAGAGCTTTCAATATCAATATCTCTCTTGAAATATCTTGTTTGTTTGCTTGTCCAAAACTCCCACTTATGTAAAGATAATCAACTTAGTTCCGTCAGCAGCAGCATATTGTTATGTTTACCTCGCGTTTAATAACTGTCTGAGTATTTCGTGGAACGCTCACTTTTACATAAAATCGCTCCTACACTGAGTAAATAATCTATATATAATTCTAATAACATCGTTACGAAGTCAAAATTGTATTCAAAAAAAAAAAAATTAAAAACTTAAATTAAATTTTACTTGGCGTCGTAGTTGGGCTACGACGCCAAGTAAAATTTAAACCCAACTACGACGCCAAGTAAAAAATCAAAACATTCAAATCAAGACATCGATATAGATTTTTTCGGTGTCGTATATCCGAAGTCACACGTTGTTACTAAGTCATGTAATTAAGGCATACATACATACTCCTACATCGTACAGACCTTTTTGGCTTCACCTTAGTCGGGTAAAACACGTAATTGCTACGAGGAGCGGGAAACTATTCTGATGTATTTGTCTATATGTGTTATAAATAAATAAAATAAAATGTGTTTAGTGCATCATCTTAAATAAATAATTCCACTTACAATGGGGAGAATCCATTTAAGCAATTAGTTTGCTTGTGTTAGGATGTTGTAGGTATGTATATCACGCAAATAGTTGAAATTGAGCACGAATATTTTACGAGTTATGCGAAATTTTGAACGAGTATCCTATAAGCACACACAGGATTTCTAGTTAACAGTCACCTAACCATAGATGAAGATGGTGATAGAACCATGGAGCAGTGGTGGCCCAGTGGTAACGGACACGACTTACGTGTAGTAGGTCGTAGGTTCGAACCCAGACAGGCACTTTACTTTGTGTAAATTATTTCATCACCACTGCTCTCAAAACGGTGAAGGAAAACATCGTGATGAAACCGGCATGTCCTAGAACCAAAAATTCGAAGACATGTGACATTCACCAACCCGCACTGGGCCTGCGTGGTGGATTACGGCCCACTCCCTCTCACCGAGAGGAGGCCCGTGTCCCAGCAGTGGGAACATTATAGGCTGATTATGGTATGGTAACCATAGATATCTTGTTTTATTATAACCAATAATGACAGAAGAGGCCTAACCTATATGTTGACTACGTTCTACGAACTAACATAAGTATAATAAACTAGCTTCTGCCCGCGACTTCGTCCGCGTGAAATTTCACCCTCTCCCCCATTCACCCCCTTAGGGGTTGAATTTCGAAAAATCCTTCCTTATTCCTTGTCTACATTATAAAGGGAACCTCTGTGCAAAATTTCAGCTTTCTAGGTCCAAGGGTTTGGGCTGGGCGTTGATGAGTCAGTCAATCAGTCAGCCAGGACTTTTCTTTTTAACTCCCGACGCATAAAAAGACGGGGTGTTATAAGTTTGACGTGTCTGTGTGTGTGTCTGTCTGTGGCATCGTAGCTCCCGAACGGATGAACCGATTTTGATTTTCTTTTTTTTGTTTGAAAGGTGAATTAGTCGGGAGTGTTCTTAGCTATGTTTGATGAAAATCGGTCCAAGATGGCCGCCGCCACAAAATGGCGGATTACAAATTTTTTCACAACACCCTCAATATAGGTATCAAATGAAAGGGCTTGACTAGTAGAATGCTATGCACTATGATAAATTTCAAATCCAAGATGGCCGCGATCACAAAATGGCGAATTACATTTTTTTTCACTAGGTACTCCCTCAATATGGATAATAAATGAAAGGGCTTGACTAGTAGAAAACGAAATGAAAACTAAACACTTGAAAATTAAATAAATTCTAGTGCAAAAATAAAAAAATAAAAAACCCCCGACACAAAATAATAAAAAAATTAAGGAATCCCTACAAAAAGCATGAAATAAAAAAATAAATAAAAAATTTAAAAACCCCCGACACAAAATATTAAAAAAATAAATAAAAAAATGAAGGTACCTATCCCTGCAAAAAGCATGAAATAAAATTTTATTTACATAGAAATTCATATGGAAGTCGGGGGACCTCTTAGAATAGAAGGTGTTCCACAGAACGGTCCCCCGACTTCCATATGAATTTCTATTTAAATTTCATGCTTTTTGCAGGGATACCTTCATTTTTTAATTATTTTTTTAATTATTTTGTGTCGGGGGTTTTTAATATTTTTTTTTATTTATATAATAATTATAGATATAAAAAAGAAATATTAAATCATTTGAAAGGTTAAATCTCTTATTATCTGCAATATTCTAACCATATGGATCATCTTGCAATGTGTACAGTTTTGACTTCACTATACGATTTTATTATACGTATGGAATCTGTCATATTTTAAGTTAGTGAAGAAAAATTTAATGTCATTATGAAAATATCTAAATTTCATGCAATCCTGTCAAAGACAGAGTCTTATAATAAGATCGAGAAACCTTATTAAAAAACCTTAGACAAAACAAGAAGTCACGAACAGTCGAACCATACTGATAGAAATAAGAAAAGGAAATGTTCGGTATCGTGATGGATCCTCCGCAAAATAACATTGAATAACAAAAAACTCTATTCAATATGTAGTTTTACATATTATTTTTGTTATACGCCAAGAAGTTCGTCACTGTTACACGTGTTCATACATTGGTTGTGGCTGGCTCCCTGCGCTCCCAACGCTCCCACAGCTCCCCTCGCTCCCGTGCAATGAATCACGCGGAGCTGTAAATATAAAATATTCGTTCGGATGCCGCATAAACTTTTGCACGTAGATATGGCTTCGTTCCATCTGTTCGGACACCGCCATTGTATGTCCTTGTTGTAGGTACACATGAATAACATAATAAGAAGTCAATGACATTGGAACTTGTTTACTTTGTTGGTCTGATCTAATAAATATGTAAATCTCCTGGAATTTCACAGGCCGAACGCTAAAAGTGAATCTGCCCTGTTCGAAATATAAACATTCGGCCAACAGTTTCTCCTAGAAACAAAGAAAATCTAAATGTTCAGGGCATAGCTATGTTGATGATTATGGCTGAAAACCAGTCTAATGATTATGAATTATTATGGGTTGAATTGAAACAAATATTAGATTAGGTTTGTCGATAGCAGAATTAAAACCAGGATACGGAATTTTAAAAAGAAAGGCCAGCCGACATAAACTCGTATTTGTCGCTTTTCGAATGAATTGGTGTTCAGTTTCTGTCGCTTCGTAGCGTCTATTTTAGACAACAAGCTGGGAAAATGTTTTCTTATACCTAAACTGTCACACTAACCGAAGTTGGAACCGAGCCCAGTGGCGGTAGTGGGACAACATTGGAGCCTAACATTGGAACCTAATACCGAGCTACGCACATCATGAGTCAAAGTCAAAGCATACGCGGGTTTCAAATTTTTTTTTTTTTTAGTTTGACTCTATATTTTCTAGAAAACATTATGAAATGATTTGAAATGATTGATTGATTGATTTTTTGAAATGAAATGATTTTATTTTTTTGTAAGTAGGTTTGTACAAACACTTTTACACGTCAATCATGTTTTTTTTTTAAACTAGATGAAGTCGGCGTTTCCTATCTGACTACTCTGAGAAGAAAGGCCGAAACAAACTCAGAGGTCACAGTCTCTTTTAAAGTCCAGACATAATCTTGGTCAGGTTATATGAAGACCATGTAGATCGATGTCTGAGGTGGTCTTTTGAGGAAAGAACCACACAGATTGAGAGGACCTGTCCAGTCAGTGCACGCATTTGTCAAAAATCGTGCAGCTCAACTCAAGACTTAAGGAGCTCAACGATTCGACGAACAATACCAAAGAAAGGACATTTGGGTAGGCCACATAAATTACTCAAACTGCCAGACCATGAGAAAAAAAAAAAAGAACAGAGAGAATAATAAAAATATATATATAAGTATGTAAAATGACCCACATCGTCTTCACATTCACAATGAAAAAATAATATAATACTTTACAAAGTAAGCAAATGTCATTGTTTAAAAAAAAAAATTCATCAATGTCAATGTGTATATAAAAAAGAAAAAAATCATTCAAAATGCAGAAATTGGAAGCAGCTCAATCCCAAGCCTTTTTGTCCTCAATATAATCTTTAACGGTATAAAAGGCTTTCTGGCACAACTTACGTTTAACGAAAGATTTGAATTTATTAAGGCTTAGATCTTGAACGTGGCTTGGTAGTTTATTGTAAAAGCGTATACATTGGCATCTGAACGAGCCACCTATTTTCTTGAGCCTGGTTGTAGGTACAACATATTTGTGTTTGTTTCTAGTATTGATATTATGGATATCACTGTATTAGGTATTATTTACCTTACCCCTGTGTTTGCTAAAGGCATTTTCTCCGAAACTTTTTTATATATTATAATAAAAGACACGTTTAAAATGGTACCCCAAATATTTACAGACACTAATCAGTTATTTAAATGATAAATGATTTTATTTTTGTAAGTAGGTTTGCACAAACACTTTTACACGTCAATCATATTTTTTTTAAACTTGATGAGGTCAGCGTTTCCTATCTGACTTTATCGTAAAATTTAAATGAATGAATAAACGTAGGTAGTATGTCTTACAAAATTAGCATGCCATTGTGACTGCGACAACTTTACACCCAACTGAACAGTCACACGTCAGTTCTGTTTAAAGTTCGAGTACGCTGAATACAACTCCAGACTAGTAGTAAACAGTTATTGGACGGCGAGGCGGCTGTGGCCGGTACAGCCGTCTCTCCGCGCTACACGAGACGTCGCGGCGGCGGGCGGCGGCGGGCGGCGGCGCGCGGCGTTCCGGGCGCGCGGGCGGACGAACGACCCGCACACAAACGACTGTTTAGTACAGTTATGTACAGCAAGTACAGGCTGCCTTTCAAGCTTTGAACTTAGTGCAGAAACCACTGAATTGATAACCTATAATTATGACATGTTCTTCGCAAGTAAATATTCTTAATTTTAGTTTTGAATGCAAGATTTAGGGGAGACGATAAAGTTGCTCACATAGTATCGTAACCACAAAAAAAAACCTAATTTAAAAAAACTAAACCGACTTCATCTAGAAATGAACTCAAAATTATGAAATAACTTTAATTTCGCAAGTCGGTGTCTTGGGATCTGTATTTTAGTTTTTTGCCACCGACTTCCGAAATTAAAGTTATTTCATAATTTTATTTATAGTTTTAAGTGAAAACTGGAATATTTGTTTGTAATAAGTAGGAAATAGTTTTGTTGTAAATATTGCACTAGAATTTGACCAAGGTTTTGAGTAGTTTTCCCTTTGACACTACACGTAGCTCGTATCAATAAGCCAGGCCGTCACACTTACACGTATTAGTCTATATCTTGAAAATTACTTAATCGATTTTGATGAAACTTGCACTGTTCCCTAAGTTGAAGCAAATGTAAGCCAATGAAAAATAAATTGTCGCGATCCGATTAATAGTTGCTGAGATATGCGTGGACAAACATACATACATACTGTAGCGATATAAAAAGGAAACACAATTTCGCCACTTAAAATACGTATAATTTTGTATAAAAAATAACCGAATGTAAAATAAAAAATAACAAAAATTGATATATAAAAAAAAAGGTAAAAACTTGTGTCGATACTTCTGGCGGCTGATATTAAAATTTATAAAAGAAACGGAAATAATACTTAAGGTTTTTTTGTACTTTGATTAAATTTCAAAATTAGATAGATTACGCGTCGAGTTTAAACTGCAGTTGCAACTGAAATTTCCCTACGATCGCGTAGAACTAATCACGAACGAAAGATGTAAAACCTGTAGTATTCTGCATTTAAAGTTATTACACGGAACAATTATAAAACAACAATACAACAATAATACAAGTCAAAAGAATTAATAAAAGAAAATAATATCTGATAAGTCCTAGATCATTTCGGTAGGTTTCTTGTATTCCTTAAGTCATCTGGTCGGTAATTTTGAAACTGCTCCAACGAATCTTCACTCCTCAACTCATTCAAAATCCGGGAACAGAATAGTACGAAGGTGATAGGTAGGGGTAGAGTAGGATAGGGTAGGGTAGGGCCGAAAACTCGGCTTGTTAGTCTTATATCTTCAGGCGTATCCTGATAAGATCAAAAAAACGCACATTAAGAATGCTGTAACAAGCTGAACCACTTTTACCAAAAAATAGGTAACGAGTAGAAATACACATACCTGATAAGATCAAAAAAAGTTATATAACTCTTATCTCTCGAATCCAAATTAGTTGATTATTAACATCTATATTCATCATATTTTACGATTATAAGCAGAGAAAAAAAAAATTTGCAGCCGTCAGCAGAGATATCCAAACCACAAGTCCTCAACTTCAAGAGAAAATTCCTTTGACAGCATCAGTTCAATATTCAAAAGTTTGATTTTTAAATCAGAAAAATGACCAAAAAAGGTTGCATAAAATCTTAAAGAAGGATGGAATGTTGAAAACATAATATGCAGTAATTAGTAATACTGCAGTACCCCCTTTCCAAGAAAAAAAAGGAGAAACCCTGTAAGAATTAATCTAACTTAACATAAGCAACAAGTAAAAAAGAAGGTTTAATTTCGAATTAAACCTAAATAAACAAAATCGAAGTGCAGCAGAAACAGAATAAAAGATATAGATAAGAGTATGTCGACTATGTCTCGACCCTAAACTAAATTATCGATACGAGTTAATCGTCCGTTTCCCAACACTAAGAGCTGACATTATGTCATTGAGGAAATGACAGTCGTAACGACATCTGTGGGCGAAAGCCAGAACTATAAGCATTAAGTTTTAAACAAATTGTTTCAATTTGGCACAACTAGATGTCGCAATTAATATTTTTACTATAGGAGCTAACTTCCCGGAAAAATAATCATCACCAGAAGATCTGGAAAAAATTCTTTCTCCTTACAATGTCACCAACATTCAACGTGACGGCTGAACGATGCGAATTATAAGCTCGCGAATTACGAAGGAAAGCCATTTAAAGATTATCAGCGACTTTCGCATAAACTTCTGCTAAGGATGATAAGTTCGATGCGTACTGAGTCCGACTTTCAGCTAAATTTACGCCTTGAATCTGACTATTAGTACGAGTAGGAACCATGAGAACTTTATGCAATATTCTCATAAAACTTGAAAGGGGAGGAATGATTCTACGCGTGTTTGAGCCCGACTTTCAGCTAAATTGACGCTTAGAGTCTGACCATATGCACGGGTAGAACGCATAAGACCTTCCCTAACATACATAAAGAATAGAACTAGTGCAGGCAAAAAAAAACTTGATAAGGGAAGAATAATTCTACGCGTGTTTGAGCCTGACTTTCAGCTAAATTGACGCTTAGAGTCTGACCATATGCACGGGTAGAACGCATAAGGCCTTCCCTATCATGATATCATACATAGAGAATAGAACTACTGCAGGGAAAAACTGCTGAGTTCTCAATAGACCTGGATTTCAAGAAGAAAGAAGGAATTACACCATACTCTGATGACGATGATGAAGCTCACATTGACAGGTGGACTAGCTAGTTTAAGGAAATCGTAAATAAAAAAAAATAGAACCTCCTTCTTTGAAGTCGGTTAAAAAAGGGAACAGACTCAAAGTACGAACGATGTTATAAGTCTTTCGTATTAGAATCAGTTAGGAATAATTAAAGTAGAAAATTTGAAAATTTTAATGTATTAAGAAAAATGATGAAATAATTACGTAACTTGAAAAAGAGGTTTTTTGTTTAAAGGAATATTCACGTAATTATAGTGCCATATGAGAGGATTACGTTTAAAACCAATAATCCCGTTGGAATTAAGTCAAAAAGTCCAAGGTTTTTAGAGTTAGAAAGAAATTAGTAAATTGAAAAAATGTCCGAAGACGAATTCTCTAAAATCAATATTTTGTCTAAAAAGTTTTTAATATAGAGATAGGAATAACCTTCGTCTGCTATGTTAGGATGCAAAAAGGACAAAACAAAGTTAAATAGGCAAATGTGATAATATGAATGTACTTAGAAAAAGCTAGAAATGCAGTGATCAGTCTGAGGGGAAACTGAATGGCAAAATAAAAGCATCAGTCCCTAACAAACTAACACTAAACGAATCGCAACCCTGAAAAAAAAATCTAAAGCTAATTATGGCAGACAGGAAACAACAAAAAAAATAACCCTCAACTGCCATAGTAAAGACAAAACCAACAAATATACGGGGTTCCACGTAGCACGAAAGTGTTAGGTAACCAGCAATATATGACTGGTAGAGGAATGGTACGACGACGTGACATCACAGGAACGGTTGGGCTAAGAATTCAAAGAGAAACAAATAGAAACTAGTAAACCATCTGCACCAAAAAACAAACAACGTACAGGTGGGCTAGAATCACAAAAAAAAAATCAAATAGAATCTAGCAAACAACCGTGCAAAATCAACGCTTACCTTAGCCACGAAGTCTAAATCATTCGCACACCAATCATACACTATAGGATGCTAACTACTTCTAACTAAGGAGTGGAATAAAACCCAGGATAAAGATGTATTTAAAGGGAAGAAATAAAAGCGTTTTATATGTTTTAAGGTTCTACAAAGTTATCATTTATATTGCATCATAACATAGCACATTATAATAACGAACACCATCAGCAATAGAAGGGTTAACAGAAGTTGTCAATCACAGCCACAGAGTACCTTTTGATAGATCACAGCATAACTCTGGTAACCATAGCAACGATCTTGTTTGACAGAATGAGAAATAAATTTCTGAACTCCTGAAACATATAGAAATAAAACATTAAAATTTGCTCGGATGAGCAACCATCCTCACAGAAACAGAAAAAAAAAATGATATTTCAGTAATCAGAATCAATAAAATTACTTACTTTTACTTCGGGCGCCATTTTGTAGCGATATAAAAAGGAAACACAATTTCGCCACTTAAAATACGTATAATTTTGTATAAAAAATAACCGAATGTAAAATAAAAAATAACAAAAATTGATATATAAAAAAAAAGGTAAAAACTTGTGTCGATACTTCTGGCGGCTGATATTAAAATTTATAAAAGAAACGGAAATAATACTTAAGGTTTTTTTGTACTTTGATTAAATTTCAAAATTAGATAGATTACGCGTCGAGTTTAAACTGCAGTTGCAACTGAAATTTCCCTACGATCGCGTAGAACTAATCACGAACGAAAGATGTAAAACCTGTAGTATTCTGCATTTAAAGTTATTCTACAAAATACGTATAATTTTGTATAAAAAATAACCGAATGTAAAATAAAAAATAACAAAAATTGATATATAAAAAAAAAGGTAAAAACTTGTGTCGATACTTCTGGCGGCTGATATTAAAATTTATAAAAGAAACGGAAATAATACTTAAGGTTTTTTTGTACTTTGATTAAATTTCAAAATTAGATAGATTACGCGTCGAGTTTAAACTGCAGTTGCAACTGAAATTTCCCTACGATCGCGTAGAACTAATCACGAACGAAAGATGTAAAACCTGTAGTATTCTGCATTTAAAGTTATTACACGGAACAATTATAAAA
Organism: Oligia fasciuncula; assembly: GCA_963082905.1. Classification (NCBI taxonomy): domain Eukaryota; kingdom Metazoa; phylum Arthropoda; class Insecta; order Lepidoptera; family Noctuidae; genus Oligia; species Oligia fasciuncula. The sequence goes on along the minus strand of OY720406.1, from coordinate 18,778,788 downwards.
CAACAATACAACAATAATACAAGTCAAAAGAATTAATAAAAGAAAATAATATCTGATAAGTCCTAGATCATTTCGGTAGGTTTCTTGTATTCCTTAAGTCATCTGGTCGGTAATTTTGAAACTGCTCCAACGAATCTTCACTCCTCAACTCATTCAAAATCCGGGAACAGAATAGTACGAAGGTGATAGGTAGGGGTAGAGTAGGATAGGGTAGGGTAGGGCCGAAAACTCGGCTTGTTAGTCTTATATCTTCAGGCGTATCCTGATAAGATCAAAAAAACGCACATTAAGAATGCTGTAACAAGCTGAACCACTTTTACCAAAAAATAGGTAACGAGTAGAAATACACATACCTGATAAGATCAAAAAAAGTTATATAACTCTTATCTCTCGAATCCAAATTAGTTGATTATTAACATCTATATTCATCATATTTTACGATTATAAGCAGAGAAAAAAAAAATTTGCAGCCGTCAGCAGAGATATCCAAACCACAAGTCCTCAACTTCAAGAGAAAATTCCTTTGACAGCATCAGTTCAATATTCAAAAGTTTGATTTTTAAATCAGAAAAATGACCAAAAAAGGTTGCATAAAATCTTAAAGAAGGATGGAATGTCAAATTATACGTTTTTAAGTGGCGATGAAGTCGTTTCCTTTTTATATCGCTACAATACGTCTATAAAATTTTGTATATTTGTTTGGAAGCTTTAATAGATTGTCATATGTGAATATAATGCAATTCCAATAATATTACATAAAAGTCCTCCAGACCGTATTTCGGCCACGGCGGCCAATCTCAACGGAGACTAGCCTTCGGCGCGGGAGATATTATAGTGCACAAGTATGCGCGCAGACACAGGTGCACTCCCTCTTCCCTCACTCTCAGAGTCCGATGGGACGGCAATCCGACACGACCGGAAAGAGATCAGGCGCAGGACCAACGGCTTAACGTGCTTTCCGAGGCACGGGGGTATCACACCGCCAACTTCCAAACTCCGGGCCTTCTTTTTTTTTAAGTCGGTGATTATAAATGGCCGTGCAGGTCAGATTCCGACAGTTAATTAAATTAGCCTAACGCACTCCACTTCCCGATGGGTTCACGGATGCCGACTAGTATAACCATCAAAGCTGCTGCGAATGATTTTGGTAAAACTTGCTTACAAAATTTATTTCATTAGTTTAAAGTCAGTTTATAGTCACAAAATAGTTATAATGTGATTGTTGTTAGTTGCTGACAAGTAGTGCGCCCCTGGAATTTCCCATCGGCAAAAATAAGTTCATCCTCCATAGGTAAGTATGGAAGTTCGTTAAGGAAGGATTTTTAAAACTTCGTCCCCTAAAGAGGTCTGTAGAAGACGAATTTTCAAAAATCCTTCTTTAGTGCTCACCTTTGTGATAAATGTTTAAGGAACTCTAGTACAAAAGTTCATGCTTCTTTCTTTCTTTTCATTTCTACATTCTACATTTCTACATTCTACTTTCTACATTTCTACTTTCTACATTTCTACATTCTACTTTCTGGCACAGCTTTAGAGACAACGCCTCAAAAAGAGTTATCTGTCAGTGAATGAATGAATTGTAATAAGTAGATAGCCTAATCTGTTCTTTGTCTTAATGTTCGGCCCACCATTATAAACATTTTATTTGTTTTATAATAATTTTATGTCACCAAGAAACAATATTTAGCAAAGTTGAGCTAATTTCAATTTTTTAAAGAGCCAATGACTTCCCCACATCTTTTCGTGACACGTATTATGTTCATGTTAGAGTATGAGTCAAGATTATGTGCCCTCGGAGCGAGCTGGCACCCGAGACATGCGAGAACTTGACCCAGTTGGGGCGAGTGAGATGACGTCGAGTATCGCGACACAACGGTTTGATTGTCACGAGGGCGAGCTCAGAATATAAATCTTATTTCAGAATATGGGTTTGAATGTCTCTTGCTGGATTTCTCTTTTTTCTTGAGATTAATTTTGTTTCTATAATTATGGTTCATAGATCTGAATTGTCGAAAGAGTGTTTGTGTTTGGTGGTATAATACAAGCGGAATTTGGGTTTCGCTTGCGACTTCGTGCGCGAATGTCGTACTCTCGTCAATGAACTTCATCTTCTCCTCCAAAGAAACTCCATGGATACTCTTCTTTGAAGGGGATGGCTAAAGAAGAGTAACCATGGAGTTTCTTTGTTTGTTTGGAGTTTGTTTTCTTCGTTTCTTTTTTTTGTGCATGGAGTTTCTTGGAGTTGATTTTTTAAATAATCGTTTTGTGCGGTTCTAATATTGGAATTAAAGATTATATATACATTAGGATCAACTTGATCTCGTCAGTTTCAATTGTCGGTCACTAACAAGATATTTTTTTTTTTTAAACGTTGCCCCACACTAGGAAAATCTCCTGTATTGTGGGTGCGTTTACAAACATTTAAACTCACATACACAAACAGCCAGACCCGGAACAACTACTTGTAGGTCATTCAAATATTTGTATTTGCGGGAATCGAACCCGCGACACGCAGCGCAGCAGTCAATCGCTTAACCACTGCGCCAACCGTGCCGTCTAATAAATTGACTGTGTAAGTAATAAGTAAGTAAGTAATAAGTTTATTGATTCATTAACAAGTTACAATATTTTAGGTATGACACTGGATCCCGCACTAGGATACCCTGTGTCGCAGGATCCAGTCTCTTTCGACAGATAATATGTATTATTTAAGATATGTTAACAAATGCAACGGTATGAGTAGATATAATTAATTTAAACATGGAACTAAAAAGTAACCAAATGTATGTGTGATGAGTGTGAGTGTGTACGTGATGAGTGTAAGTTTGCATGTGATGAGTGTTAGCATGTATGATGAATACTTTATTAGTTGAATGATAAAAGATTTTCCGTTTCAGCATAGTTAAGCCCAAGCAGCCAATCCTGGACCTGTTTTTTGCACCCAAACTTTGTCAGGGGGTAGATATCAAGCTTTTTGTTGACTTTTTCATACAGGTATGGTCCAATACGAGAGAAAGCCTTCTTGCCAAATTTAAGTTTGCAGAAAGCTCTGTTCCACTTAGGTTTTCTGCGTGTGCGCTGGTCCGTTACCTCTGTGGCAGCCGCTGTTTTGTGAAATCTAAGTAACACTGATAAAATGTACAGTTGGCGCACCGTAAGCACCCTCGTTTCTCGATATAACATATCAGTGGGGTATCGGATTCCTAATCTATGAGAGACCTTAAGGATAGCCCTTTGTGCACGCTCAGCAGTAATCAGATAGCTTTTACCAGCGAAACCCCATGATATTATGCAGTAACTAAGCACAGACTGACATAAAGCCAGGTAAGTCATCTTGAGAGTATCTTTGTTAGCTATAGATCGAAGTATTTTAAATATGTATAAAAGTTTCCTTACACGCGAAGTAACCGATTGGATTTGCCTTCCCCATGTCAGGTGTTGGTCTATATCAATACCAAGATACTTGACACTACTAAAATTCTCAAAAACAGGGCAACTGCAGCTATCCCCTAGACTATAGTTGCATTGGTGGGATTTGAGTGAAAATTGTTTAGGGGCAGCTGTTTTTATGCTTACAGAAAAATTAACTACCTTTGTTTTTTGAACATTAAGGGTAAGCAGATTGTGTTGTAGCCAATTGGTAACCTTCTGCATTCCAGCCTCTGCAGCACTGTAGGTTTCCTCCCAAGAGTCGCCGTGGAAAATAATAGCTGTATCATCAGCGTACGCAGATATTTGCGCGTTATCCAAATTAAGTGAGCAAAGACCATTAACGTACAGGAGAAACAAGGTGGGACCAAGAACACTCCCCTGGGGCACTCCATATTCCACTTTCGCAAAGATACTCTGAAAATCACCCAGGCAGACCTTCTGTTCACGTTCGGAAAGATAGGAGGTAAACCATTCCAATGCAATGCCCCTGATACCGAATCGTTCCATCTTCTTGATCAGTATGGGCCTTGACACGGTATCAAAGGCCTTGGCAAGATCAAGGAAGACGCCGGCACACTTTTTGCTTTTGTCAAGGTTATCGATGACATGATCCACCAACTTCGAGACTGCGTCCTCCGTTGATCTGCCATTTCGAAAACCATACTGGTTGGACGATAGCAGTTGCTTCTTTTCCAAGTACGCGAGCAGTCTCTTGTTCACCAGCTTGTCCAGAATTTTGGACAGAGACGTAAGAAGAGATATAGGCCTGTAATTGGATGGAACTTCAAAAGATGTAAGATCGTTATGTCATACAGCTGATGTAATGGCGTTACAAGACACTTTGCTCATGCCCCATGACATTTCGTATCTAGGAGGGGTAGACCAGGATTTCGCGTATACTGGCAAATCAGCGGTGGATACGTCAGCGGGGATGTTACGAGGCAGGCCGTACGGCGGCGTTGCTATACTATGGCGCAAGAGTGTGTACCCGTACGTGTCTGTGGTGGAGTGTGTACCCGTACGTGTCTGTGGTGGAGTGTGTACCCGTACGTGTCTGTGGTGGAGTGTGTACCCGTACGTATCTGTGGTGGAGTGTGAAAATGTGAGGCTCACAGCCATTAAAGTAGTGCTTGACGAGCGACAGCTTTTAGTGTTTTCGGTTTATATGCCGACAGATGCTACGGATAATAATGTCCGACTTTACGGACTGTTTGAGTGAGATTAGTGCAGTGATAGACAGGTGTGGTGTGAAAACGGTCTTCAAACTAGGGGATTTTAATGCTCACCCGAGTGCATCGTTTGGTAAGAACCTTATGAGTTTTTGTGTTGAACAGTGCTGGGTGTGTGCGGATATTGGTGTCTACGGTGTCTACTATTGGACTCATACATATACATTAGTGACGTGTATAGTACTAGGTCATGGTTAGATCACATTGTTGTGACTGAAGCTGCAAGGCGGTCAATTTTAAAGGTAAAGATTAAATATAATATCTCGTGGTCTGATAATTTTCCTATTGAGCTAATATGTGACATTGAAACATATTAGATTTTCAACTTTTTGTTAAAAGTTGATTGGGAGAATTTGACAGTTTCGGGTAGCTTGATGTGCTGGCGCCTGTACTATAAAACCAAATGTTAAACATGCCAAGTCTGCACAGAACGGTGTGGTTTGGGGCGTTAAGGATTTGTCGCAATGTAAACAATACAATCAAGAATGTACACTCAAACTACGTGACGTAGATTTTCCTCCAGTGTTTAGAATATGTGCAGGTGTTTTTTGTAGCAATGTGGAACATAGAGGTATTATAGACGAGATGTATAATAGTATTGTCAATCTCTTACGAAATGCGGCATCATATTGCAGTAAGAGAAAATTAAACAGTTTTCAAAAGAAAAAGCCCTATGTTACTGGCTGGAACAAATATGTGAAAACGACTCCTAGCGACGCTCGACTTTGGTTTTAGGAGTGGGTTGCTAATGTAAAACACACATCTGGTCCTCTTTTTGAAAATATGTGTAAATCGCGTGCTGCGTTTAAATCAAGGCTTAAATGGTGTCAGAACAACCAGACACACATATAAATGGATATTTTAGCAACACAACACACAGCTGAGAATTTCAGTATCGCTCGCAACTGTGATTGCTAGGGTAAATATAGATAAAAAATGAATTGAATTAATAAAATTGGTAACGACTTTTCATCCAGTAAAGGGATTGGTTTTCGAAAAATATTTTTATTTTTCATAGATTTTATTATTATTTTATTATCTGAAATATTTTGATTTTGAAACTTAAGTTAGAGTTTTTTTGCTTTGTAATACTTTTGCTCACTCGGTTCATTTAAACGATATAAAAAAAAATTAATTAAACAACATCATTGTGTTTTTATGTACACTCCAAAAATGAGCACTGATACTTTTTTTTAAGGATTCATAAAGTACGGGATTAATTTAAATATACGTATATTTTATTTAAACTACCACCGTGTATCATTGTGACTATGAATACCGTAGCACCTTCGTAGCCGTTTCGTAGCAGCGTAGCGCGGCTACGAAATACTACGCGCCGGGGACTGTACAAGACATTTATGTTTATGAATGTTTACCTGCGTGATATAAACGTGATATTCATTCCAATGGAAAGTATTTTACTTGAAATAACATAACATCACGTCTGTAAGTCCCGAAGGCTTAGCAGAAGTGTATCAATAGATTTATGTATGTATGTTATTATGTATGAAAATCCTTAATTATTATCATATTGATACCTTTATAAAGAGGTATTATTAACTTAAGAGCCTATACTACCTCAAATGGCTTAGCATGATCCTCCGTTATGTCGAAAATACTGCAGCATTCATTTTGAAATAAATATATGCTAAAGTTGAGGATTATTGTAAGGTCTTATGTTAGACGAAAACACGATTCCATAAAATTTTCTCGATAGAAAAAAAATCCAAAGTTACCTCCAAACCGAACAATAAACCGCTGGTATTCAAAAAATACTTCAAATTAGATCATGAAACTTTGCATACTAACTGAACTAACTATAAAGCAGGTCTTATGTTAGTTAGTTTTTTGGAATTACCTTTATTTTCACCGTAAAAAGCAAATACCTAAACTATTGGCGTTGCCTCCCGCCCAGCACCGCACTCTGTCTCGCTTTCACACAGTCCGCGAGCAGTATCGTGCGAGCGAGATAAAGAGTGAATTTTAGCTGAGGTAGTATAGGCTCTTAATTTTAAAGCCAAGTGCACATTACAGCCGCAACGGCCCGCAGCGCAACTAATTTTCATACAATAAAGTGCGGTGCGGCCCGCCTGTAGTGTGTGCAGGTTCAAAGCAAATGGACGAAGATGATGAAAGAGGATTTTTACAATAAGGTGCGTAGCGTCGCGGCCCGCCGCAGTAGGTGCTAGTCTTAATTAGTAAAAGCTGCATACATGCAGTTTGAAAGAAGTATTGATTCGTTCTGGAAATCCCACTCGGTTTAAGTTAGTTCATAATACTACGTATTACGCTTAAAAGTAACAAGAGGACGCGTAGAAAGTAAGGCGTTTGCATTTAAAACTCATCATCTGCCTAGCCTTTCCCAACTATATTTTTATTTTATTTTTTTTAAAACGTTGCCCCATTTCTCCTGTATTGTGGGTGCGTTTACAAACATTTAAACTCACATACACAAACAGCCAGACCCGGAACAACTACTTGTAGGTCATACAAATATTTGTTCCGTGCGGGAATCGAACTCGCGACACGCAGCGCAGTAGTCAATCGCTTAACCACTGCGCCAACCGTGCCGTCAAATATATATACTATATTGGTGTCGGCTTCCAGTCTAACCGGATGCAGCTGAATACCAGTATTTTACATGGAGAGACTGCCTATCTGACCTCCACAACCCAGTTACTGGGTAATACGATACCCCTTGGTAAGACTGGTTGTCAGACTTTCGGGCTTCTGACTACCCGTAACGACTGCATTTAAAACTATGAATTCTAAATGCCAGCGACATCCTCCAAATATAAATGTTCGCGTATTTGCTCCTACTTCGTATTTGCTCCTACTTCGCCGACAATTCTTGGCATTTAAAGCCACTGAAAAGAACTTATTTTCTTTGAATTTTATTTTTTACTAGCTTTTGCCCGCGACTGCATCCATGTGAGATTTCTTGGTCCCCCGACCCACCCCGTCGCATCGCATCACCTGCCCGCGCTATGACTTCGATTTCGTTAATAAAAGCGTTCTTCCTGGCTTTTTTCCTTTTTGCTCGGCTCCTAAGGGCCATAGCGTGATGTTAAATAAACTGCAGGAAAAAGAAGCCTTGTTCAAGAATTGGGCTACCAAATGCGAAAATAATTTTTCAAACCCAACTGATAGTTCCAGAGATTAGCGCATTCAAACAAACAAACTCTTTAGCTTTGTTATTGTTAATGTATAGATCTACACAGAATTTCTTCTTCATAGAAAGTCTCGCACGTGTATCTTGGTTGACGTCAGTTTGTTGGCGGTTTTAGTTCTAAGTAATGTATGAATGTAATTAATAATAATAATAATAATTTATTGAATGTTACAAACCAATGTTACATGTATTGTCTTATAATTAACTTAACTTAACGGCGGTCTGTAACTCTTAGAGAATCGTCATTTGGATATTTACGGCGGTCCCCAAACTAGGCTGCGCCTGTATCTTGGGGGCTAGAGTTGTGACTTAATCTATACTATATAATATATAATATACTATATACTATATATACTATATTACTATATAATATTATAAAGCTGCAGAGTTTGTTTGTTTGTTTGTTTGTTTGTTTGTTTGAACGCGCTAATCTCTGGAACTACTGGTCCGATTTGAATGATTCTTTTAGTGTTGGGTAGTCCATTTATCGAGGAAGGCTATAGGCTATATTTTTTTTTGTTCAAAATTAGGGATCCGTAATAAAATTGCTATTTTGTAACACAAGGTGTAAAATCGAAAACCTATTTTTGCGTGCGCTGCAAAAACTATTGACAATAGAACAAAATGATGTACTACGGGTTTGTAGAGCCCATTAAGACCTACAAAAAAGTCCGCGAGAACATATATCTAGCTATCATGGTTTAATCACAATAACCGATTTTGTGTTCAAAATAATTATTAAATCGTCTGAAGAAAAAAAAAACTACGTTAAATATGTATCGTAATATTAATCTTTATCGAAATTAAGCATTATGTTATCAAGAGTATTTATGAAGAAGTAAAATACTTTTTGTTTCATCTCAATCGGATATTTCGTTTAAAAATTATCACGTGTGTAAGATGTTAAGAGTTGGTACCTATTAAGGAGTTATGGGCCATAGAGTTTTTTATCTAGATACTAATAATAAAGCTGAAGAGTTTGTTTGTTTGAACGCGATAATCTCTGGAACTACCGGTCAGATTTGAAAAAATTCTTTTTGCATTTGATAGCCCAATTCTTGAGGAAGGCTATAGGCTATTTAACATCACGCTATGACCCTTAGGAGCCGAGCAAAAAGAAAAAAACTCAGAGTGAACGGTAAGCGAATACGAAGTGTTGCGACGCGACGGGGTGGGGGTACAAGAAATTTCACGCGGACGAAGTCGCGGGCAGAAGCTAGTATAATATAATTATACCTACCTACTTTTATATCAACCGTTTTCTCTGAAATGAAAGAAAATAAGGAACGGAGAACTAAGAAAAACCAATATATTTTTCAAAAACATCCTTAATTAATATTTGATGGCGTACGTTGTGAACGTTTACAAAAATGTAACCGAGATGAAAGTTGATTTGCCAACAAAGGGCGCCGCGCCGGGAGCACAAACATCAACAGGCATTAACTGCGCGATATTTATGTCTTTCATCTTTTATTACAAAAGTAAAGCTCCAGCCACGTTCCTAAGAACACACACACACACCCCCCCATAGACACCTACAAACACACACACACACCCCCACACACATCAGCACATCTAAATAACAGATACATAGTAGGTATCTTTCGAGACGTTTGAGGATCCTTGGAATATTTAGATGTTTAAACTCCGTATTTTCATACCATCTAAAATCTTTCTTTTCGTCTCAAATATTACGAGTTAGTATTTAGTCAGCTTTCCTTATTGATCCGCTTTTTGTCTGAATATATGTTTACGCCGTACAGCATTTCATACAAACTTTCAAGCCTTTTTTTTCTAAATGAATGAACCGATTTTAATGAAAATTCGTGCGCATAAGCACGATACTAAGGTCTAAAAAGTTAGTAGAGATCATTTTCGAAAACTAGTGTTACAGCCAAATTAGACCGATTTTAAATTTTCCATAGAAACAGAGATTTCCAACTATCTTTTTTTAAAGAGGACATTTCGAAAATGTTCTCTACTATCTTTTTTTTTATACATTTTTTTTTGACCTGCATACGTATGAAGTTTTATTAAAATCTGTTCATTCATTTCGAAAAATAAGGGCTTGAAAGTTTGTATGAAATGCCGTACGGCGTAAACGCTCTTATGTGATTTCAGATACTTTTATGTATTCCTAACCGTGACATCGCTGTCATCCCGCGATTATTTCTGTAATGGTGATTTATTAAGCAGCTTAGATTGAATAGGTTTGAGAGCGCAGCAAGGGGCGCCCTCTAGTTTAATCAAATCGTCGAAAAGATCGGATAAGAATGACATTCGCGCCACGCAACTATCGATGCGACGCGTCGCATCGATGGTTGCGTGGCGCTATCTTCTGATGACAGATGATGTCATGTTAGCCGCTGTGGTACCACGTCCACCACGGACTTCGATATTCCGGCACAATCGTGATGTAATTATTGAAACAGCTGAACCACTAATACGATTTCCATGTAAGTTAATAAAATTTCTATAATAACAAGTAAATATAATTATATTGGCATCAATAAATATAAAACACGAGCAAATAAATCGTAAGAACATTTGTACAACAGTTCGAGCGGTTTGTCACGAGTTTAATTGAATTCTTGAATCGACAAGGACTAAAATAAATTCGAAAAAATGTTTAATATGTTTTTGGGATCTTGGTTGGATTAATATGTTTGATAAAGGGACGATTACATAAAAAAAAATAATGGATAAGTTATATAAACTGCTGGTTAGAAATTATAAATATATATAAATACCTAAATCTGCTGTCGGCAAAACATACTATTATCCAAATAATAATAAAATACATAGCCTGGACCAATATAGAGGAATTATTCGTGAAGTAAATTAAAATTTATAAACACTTTCTGTAAGTAATATTTCAAGGCAGGCTCCGCAATTTCCTCGAACCCATAACGTGTCCGCGTATTAAATGTCCACACCCTTTCATTGTCTCAGCGCCTTTCATTTAAATACGGTAGCCATAACGCACCTTGCGAAAGTCCTTACATAGTGAATAAACTAAACAGTAGCTCAACCTATTCTTCAAATGGAACCAAAGAGATAAAGAGAGAAAGTTGATGCTAACGCTTCACCAAGGATAATTCCACACACCACACCACTTCACTTTTGCTATAATAGTATAAGTTAGTAGGTAATTATACTTCTCAACTCTACACAGCTACATAAAAGTCCACAGCTGCATCTGCATAGACCTTGATTGTGGCCCTGGACCTCAAATTAATAGTCAGAAAATAAGCGTTTGTGCAGATGTACCATTTCTTCAAAGTTGCACTACTGTTTTTGCCTTTATTGTGATCTTGCCTTGAAATTCGAATAAGGCATTTTATCGGTAATGTTATAGATAAAGGCTGGGCAGCGCGCGCTCGAGTGTTTTGTATGAATTATGGAAACAGATCGAATGTGCGATAATGTGCGGTCGAGAGAGTTCTCTCTGTTCAAAGTCCGTATCGCTGTGTAAACACTGGCGCGATGGCGGTCACGCTCATGTTGTCTTAGGTCTTATTTCAAGTGCTCTTCCAGAAAGAAAAAATATATCAATCGTTGACTTATCTCATTTTCTTAGAAATCACAAAGCCTTTTTCGATAGAAGTTCACATGGATACCAGATAATATAATTTATATATATATTTTTTTATATATGTATTTTCTGAAATCTTGTTCTAAATCAACATTGAACAATAAAGTTGACTCTCAGAATATCTCTCGAGTGAGAAACCTGAATAATGTAGACCTTAGGCCTTTACCTGTGTTGTTGTTACACTTTAACTAATATTAAATAATACACTGTAATATTTTATAGCAGTGGGCGAGTCTATAATATTATATACCAGACACTGTGTTACAATGTGTGTTACAATCGACTAAGAATTTGTGAACTAAAGAATCTAATAACAGTTTGCAACACCCAAAAACAATGAAGATTTATTTTACATATTATTATTTAACATACTATTTACAAACGTATTCGAACTCGAAGGATACAGTTAGCAAAATAACTACAAAATACATTTGTAAGTTTGAAAACAAACACATAAAAATGATGAGTACGATATTAAAATAATGTTTCAATTGGAGCGGCAGACCGCAGGGAAGACGAGAGGACATGCTTGTGCTACCCGAGTCGTTCACTTTTATTTACTTTTATGAAAACAAACTGGAATCTAAAAACAATACACAGAGTTGTTATTGTCGTATTTACATAGAAATAACGTTTAAAACGAGGCTATTTCGACAAACATGTAGATTTTACTGAAACTGCTGGTTTTATTTGATATTATTCTTGTGTACCATACCGTGCAATAAAAGCCGTCTGTCCGTTGACATCAACTGTCTCAGAAACGGCTGCACCTGTGACGTTGAAGTGAATATATATAATTTAAACGATAACTTTAAGATCAACCGGGGCTGTGGAAGTCAGATAGGCAGTCGCTCCATGTAAAATACTGATATTCAGCTGCATCCGGTTAGACTGTAAACTGATCCCAAAATAGTTGGGGAAAAGGCTAGGCAAATTGATTGACTTTAAGGAAAACACAACGGAAAAGGATATTGAAGATTATATCATGGCGAAAACTAGTATTTTAGTGGCACCAGAAAAAGTACCCATGAAATACTCGAAGGAGTATGAATCCTGTAAGATCTGTATTCCGAGAAGTAAGTTAGACTTATTTGTAAAAGACGATTTTTGGCCGAGTGGAATATTTTTTAGGAGATATATAATATTTAAGGCTCGACAGGAGTACTTAGTCACTGGAAAGGAGCAGGTAGTAAAACGTCAAGATTGTTGCGAAAAATAGATTACTTAAACTATTGAGTTTTAATTGTAGGTCTTTAAAGAGATCAGTAGATTATGTAAAAAAAATGTGTGACACTGCGGATATAATTGCACTACAGGAGACGTGGTTGCTACCTCACGATCTGCCCTATCTCAATGACATTCATTGTGATTTTGCGACAGTGGGTGTCTCAGCGGTAGATACAGCTGATGGAGTGCTGCGGGGAAGGCCATATGGTGGGGTGGCCCTTCTATGGAGAAAGAGTGCGTTTAGTGTCGTCGAGATTATTAAGTGTAATAGTGTGCGCATTGCGGCAATAAAATGTGTGTATCAGTGTCAATCAATGTTAGTGTTCTCAGTGTATATGCCTACGGACTGTCAGGACCACCTATCAGAATTTACTGCGTGTCTCTCGGAAATAAATGCGGTAATTGATGATTGTAATGTAGACACAGTATTTATTATGGGGGATTTCAATGCGCATCCGAGGGAATTGTTTTTTAATGAAATGTTGAACTTCTGTAAGGAACAAAGTTGGTCATGCGCTGACGTAGATTTGTTACCAAGTTGTCTGAACACTTATACATACTTGAGTGAGGCCCACGGAACTGTAAGATGGTTAGATCATTGCCTGGTTACGTCAATGGCATTTCAAACAATTGAAAGTGTTAAGGTATTGTATGAAGTGTCATGGTCAGACCACTTTCCGTTAGAAATAATATGTAATCTTAAGTGTATACCAAATAAAACTGTTGTAAACAGAGAAATAGATAACAGAATATTATGGGGGCTAAGAAACGATGAACAAATTTGTAAATATAGGGAGCTGTGCAACGGGGCATTGCGTAATATAGATTTTCCAGTGGAATTGCGGGACTGCTGTGACTATATGTGTGACAATATAGATCACAGGCACATAATTAATACAATGTACGCCAACATTATATTTATATATTTATATTTATTCTACAAAAAAGGGCAATTCGTTCCATTTATAAATTAAGTCCCAGACACTCCCTCAGAGACAAATTTAAAGAGATTAATATAATGACTGTGCCTTCTCAGTACATTTATGATAATCTTTTGTATGCACATAAAAATATTAATCTGTTTAAAAAATACAGTGATATCCATAACATAAATACTAGGAACAAACACAAATTTGTTGTTCCTACAACAAGGCTCAAAAAAATAGGTGGCTCGTTTAGATGCCAATGTATACGTTTTTATAATAAACTTCCTAGCCACATTCAAGAACTAAGCCTTAATAAATTCAAATCTTTTATAAAGCGAAAACTATGTCAGAAAGCCTATTATACTGTAAAAGACTATATTGAGGACAAAAAGGCTTGGGATTGAGCTGCTCCAATAGGTTTAGAATGTTGTTTTTATTTTGCTTTTTTACACTTTAATAATTTTCTTTTTTTTTAAGTATCTATTTACTTAAATAATGACATGTACATTTACTGTATAAAGTATTATATGATTTTAATTATTGTGAATGTGAGGACTATGTGGGTAAAATTTTTTTGTTTTTTTCTCTCTTCGTTTTAATCATGATCTGGCAGTTTGAGTAGTTTATGCGGCCTACCCAAATGTCCTGTCTTTGGTATTGTTCGTCGAATCGTTGAGCTCCTTAAGTTCTGAGTTGAGCTGCACGGTTACTGACAAATGCGTGCACTGACTGGACAGGTCCGCTCAATCTGTGTGGTTCTTTCCTCAAAAGACCATTTCAGACACTAATCTACATGGTCCTCAAAGATTATGTCCGGATTTTTTATATACACATTGACATTGATGAATTTTATTTAGACAATGACATGAATATTTACTTTGTAAGTAATTTTTATTATTATTTTTTATTTAATTATTGTGAATGTGAGGACTATGTGGGTCATTTCTTCTTTTTTCCTTCTTAGTTTTAATCATGATCTGGCAGTTTGAGTAGATTATGCGGCCTACCCAAATGTCCTGTCTTTGGTATTGTTCGTCGAATCGTTGAGCTCCTCAAGTTCTGAGTTGAGCTGCACGATTTTTGGCAAATGCTTGCACTGATTGGACAGGTCCGCTCAATCTGTGTGGTTCTTTCCTCAAAAGACCATTTCAGACACCAACCTACATGGTCTTCACACGATCTGACCAAGATTTTGTCTGGACTTTAAAAGAGACTGTGACTTCTGAGTTTGTTTCGGCCTTTCTTCTCAGAATAGTCAGTTAGGAAACGCCGACCTCATCTAGTTTAAAAAAAAAATATGATTGACGTGTAAAAGTGTTTGTACAAACCTACTTACAGAAATAAAAATCATTTATCATCATTTATCATTTATCATTAAGTCTATATTAAGTAGTGCCTCGGAGAAAACTCGAATTGCCAGTAAAATAAATAAAAAGACATGTGTTGTGGGGTGGAACAAGCACGTAGGAGAATCTCATATTAGTGCTCGGCTTAGTTTCAGTAACTGGGTTCTACAGGGGAAGCCGCGCGCGGGGCCCCAGTATTTGAGTATGTGTGAAACACGAAAAGAGTTTAGAAAGAAATTGAAATGGTGCCAGGATAATACCGAGCAAATAAAAATGGACATACTGGCGGCTAAACATAAGGCTAAAGATTTTAGCAGCTTTTGGAAAAAAACGGGGCAGTTGAATTCTAGGCCGAGTGTTCCTGTGAGCGTCGACGGTGCTGTAGGGGATCAAAATATTGCGAATGTTTTTAAAGATTTGTTTACGGTAGAACCAATGCCATGTGATATTAGTAATTTAAGTAAACCAGACGTCAGACCTGGTGAGAAGTACGGTCGAATTATGGCATCAGACGTGAAGAATGTCATAAAAAAGATGAAGCGTGGAAAGTCACCAGGTCATGACGGTATAAGTATAGAACATCTGCGTTATGCAGGTGTACATCTGCCCAGAGTCCTGACTCTGTTGTTTAATTTTTGTATAGGACATTCCTTTATTCCGGAGGATATGATGGAAACAGTAGTGGTTCCAATAATAAAAAACAAAAACGGGGATCCATCTGACAAGCATAATTACCGCCCGATATCATTGGCCACAACTATGGCGAAGGTCCTTGACAGTCTCATGAACGCGCAGCTGAGCGAACATCTTCAGATACATGACTTGCAGTTTGGCTTCAGTCCTAACCTGTCAACGGAAATGGCACCAAAAGACATGTGCGTTCAAATCCGTGATAGGCCCAAGTTGGTTTTTGTATTTTGCAAAAACATTTTATTTTAAATAATGTATTGTTTTAGTGAATAAATAAGTTTAAGTAAGTATTTTTTTTAAATTCTGTTAAAAGTATTGTTTTATTGAAAAAACCAATAATAAATTATTGTTTTTTTTCAATAAAACAATACTTTTGCGACGACAAGCAACAATAATAGGGTTAACATTTACGACAACTTATTCATCGTCTAAATAGACTGGAGGTTTCAAGACTGCTTACCGTTACCGTACGTTCAAATCCTATATAGGCACGAAATGTGCTTTTTGTTCATTATATTATTATGATATATTTTTCTATTTTGTTTTAAGTAGTAATTATTTATAAAGAATTAAAAAATCAAGAAAAATAAAATACTTTATTAATCATTTAATAATATTTATTATTGCTATTATTTAACAAAACTATGATCTTATTTTACAACAAACAGAACAACTATTTTAGTTCTCATAAAATCAGAATCATTTAAAAAAATAATTGATAAATAGTAGTCGTTAACTCTTCGCCGTTTTAAGTGAACGTATACAAAGTTCTAACTTGAAGGTATGGATTAATTTTATAAAGACAACGTAAGTAAGTAAAATTAATGGATACCCTCAAATTATAACATCTTTAGATTAGACAGGGACCTAAAGATATAATGACTCAGCCGATAGTAGATAACAATTTCATCGCAATTCATACGGGCTCGCTGGCTAGTTCGTCAAACTGCCGGTATGAGTATGACGACGTTCGGTGATGCGATGGTTCGAATCCGAGTCAACACAATGGACTCTTTTTGAAGTATTCTTTAGATTATTCGTAAGGAATTCAATGTTGTAGCAGTGTAACATTTTAAAACTTGAGGGGTTAGGACATAGTGACGCTTTCTGTACTATACTGACAGGAAGACACCAGTATATGCGTGTTTTCTTGATCTTTCAAGGGCCTTCGACCTGGTGTCTTATGATGTTCTTTGGCATAAACTGCTTGAAGAGACCACTGTGCCGAAGGAGCTGGTATCTCTCCTCAAATATTGGTACAATAATCAAAAGAATGCTGTCAGATGGGTCAACACACAGAGTCAGGAATATTTTCTGAAATGCGGTGTTAGGCAGGGTGGGTTGACGTCCCCGAGTTTGTTTAACCTGTTTGTTAACCAGCTGATTGGCAGGCTCAGCGGAGCCATGGTCGGATGCTCAATAGATGAAAAAATGCTCAATAATATTAGTTATGCGGACGACATGGTTCTGTTGAGCCCGTCAGTGAGTGCGCTTAGGAGACTTCTGGGCATTTGTGAATCATATGCCCTGTCACATGGACTCAAATATAATGCTAGTAAGAGTGTTCTCATGCTTTGCAAAGCAGGGAATAAGGCTCCCTCAAACGTGCCGCCAATTAAGATCGGTAGGTCGGCACTAGTGAGGGTGTCTAAAGTAAAATATTTGGGTCACATGCTGACAGATCGGCTACAGGACGATGAAGACCTGGAGAGGGAAAGGAGGGCGTTGGCAGTCCGCTGCAATATGTTGGCCCGCAGATTCGCACGATGTACCACAGATGTAAAACTGTTACTGTTTAGAGCCTTCTGTCAGTCATTTTACACGTGCAGTCTGTGGATCAACTTTACGCGGCGGGCTTACAACGCCCTCCGTGTTCAGTACAATGACGCTCTGAGGGCAGTGTTGAGGAAACCCCGGCACTGCAGTGCTTCCGCAATGTTTGCGGATGCTTCCATCGATGATTTCTTTTGCATCATTAGGAAAAGAACTGCATCGATGATGAGCAGGGTCCGTGGTAGCACCAACGCTGTCCTCAGAGCGTTAGCGTGCAAAATAGACAGTCCTTTTAATGTGTACTGGGCAAGTGTACACCTGAACAGAAATAGGAAATAGTCTTTGTGGAACTTGTTTTGTTACTAACAAATTACTAACACCTTTTTATTTTTTATTTTGTTTTATTTTTTTTGTGTGTATGTCGGATTGGCCCGGACATCAGAAGTAAAACACAAGTTTATTCAATTGAACAATCGGTTATCTTAAATCTAGAAAATACAGAAATGAAATACTAAAACTAATAACGGCAAAAGGCGGTCACATAGGGCAGTACTGACTGTCAGGGACAGTGGTCCATGCACCCACCGCAATAAGGATAGTACTAATTGTCAGAGACAGCGTTCCACATCCAATAATCGGGCAGTACTGACTGTCGAGAGACAGTGGTCCGTGCACCACGACGCAACCGTTGGAAATGCGTACCGATCAAACAGCGCAGCTCCTTATAAAGGCGATCGCTAGTGGGGGGGAAACCGTTACAATATTTTACTGGATTGGATACCAAGTCCTTTAGGCCAAATGATCGATAGAGTGAATGATTTGCGTCTGGTGCACGTTCCACTAGCGCCATCTAGTCGCCGTCTCTCACAGCTGCTAATCAATGAGTCTGCCGACACGGCCATCCTGATAAATCACTCGTTCTCGAGTGCATTCATTCGTCATCAATTCACATCGTCATCATCGTTACATATCAAATTAGCAAATATCACTGGTCTAGGTATTTCTTTACAATAGAAAACCCCTACAGTTCAAACATGCTGGTCTAAATCGTCACCCACTAAAGCAGGTGAGATTCCTGCAGCTACAACTGGACTAGGTCACAACTCTTGTAACCCCTACAGTACGTATTTGCTGGTCTAGATAATCATCCCATGGATGAGATCCCTGCAGCTTACTGGACTAGGTCACAATACTCTTGTAACCCCTACAGTACACATTTGCTGGTCTAGATAACCATCCCATGGATGAGATCCCTGCAGCTGACTGGACTAGGTCACAATACTCTTGCAACCCCTACAGTACATATTTGCTGGTCTAGATATCATCCCATTGATAATGACTGAGAGGCATCTAGATCAGTAATGTGGCTGCGCCGCCTCGAAGGCAAGGTCAGCGTCATGATTAAATTGACACCTTTCAAATTTTTGCTTTTAATTATGGTGTCTGACAGCCCTCTACGTATGAATTGGGGTAATCAGGATCAAATGGTACCAACACTGTGAATGGTTGTGGTGGCGCATTGGACCGGGTAGCAGATCATCAGTTAATTTTGAAAGAAATGCTTCTAAATTATTTGAGGGTAGCGGAATATTTTCCTGGCCATTTTGTGATGATGAAATGCCAGAGGTGGGCGGACAATCCGATCCCACTTCTGATGTCGGATTGGCCCGGACATCAGAAGTAAAACACAAGTTTATTCAATTGAACAATCGGTTATCTTAAATCTAGAAAATACAGAAATGAAATACTAAAACTAATAACGGCAAAAGGCGGTCACATAGGGCAGTACTGACTGTCAGGGACAGTGGTCCATGCACCCACCGCAATAAGGATAGTACTAATTGTCAGAGACAGCGTTCCACATCCAATAATCGGGCAGTACTGACTGTCGAGAGACAGTGGTCCGTGCACCACGACGCAACCGTTGGAAATGCGTACCGATCAAACAGCGCAGCTCCTTATAAAGGCGATCGCTAGTGGGGGGGAAACCGTTACAATATTTTACTGGATTGGATACCAAGTCCTTTAGGCCAAATGATCGATAGAGTGAATGATTTGCGTCTGGTGCACGTTCCACTAGCGCCATCTAGTCGCCGTCTCTCACAGCTGCTAATCAATGAGTCTGCCGACATGTACTATTAACAACCCTACTAATTCTTTCTTTGTAAAATTGTATGGACGTATGTCTGAAATAAAGATAAATTATTATTATTATTATTAAGGCCGACATCGATTTCGTTAAAAATTAATCTTCGTCCTCTAGCTCACGTTTGGTAAATTAATACAGTTATTTCCGATCGCATTAGGTACATACAATGGCTATAAAGTAGTTTTCGTCGAAATGTATCGCTGGTACAAATAGCCTCTTCAGTAGAAATAATACAGACCTTTTTTAATTCATGTCAATGTTCCATTATCTGAAACATTTCTTTGTAGTGATTGAAGTAACGTGGGGAAGTTTTCCCATTATCGTCAAGGAAAACTACTTACATTATTCCTCGAAAGTTCAAAGTCAGGGATATCTGTTCACCAATACCCTTAGATTAAATCGATACAAAAATAATGATCTTACAGTAATTCTTTCGTATACAGTAAAGTAAACGCTAAGACCGCCATTGTAGCCTTTAATAAAAAATATGATCTATCATCATCGTCATTCAGCCGCAAGACGTCCACTGCTGGACATAGGTTCCCCCAAGCACCTCCACTTCGACATCCAGCGAATTTGTTTAGGAACTGTGTTTAAATTATTTATTTATTATTTATTTATTTAATACTTCATGCACATAAATGTACAGAGGCGGACTTATGGTTTCCTGAAAAGCATGATTAATTTCATTTTAATTGCACAATGTGTGTATCTGTATTTGTCTGTAATGATTGCAGCGATCTGTTTCCACGAACACCGCTGTGTTGTAATTATAGCAGAACTATAAAGCGTCTGCAATTGGCTGGCTTCAGGCTATAGGGCATTTATCGCAATTAGCACACAAAGCAGCTGTATCGCTTTGGAGTTAGCACACAAAGCAGCTGTATCGCTTTGGAGTTAGCCTTCAGTAGTGGACTTGTTGGAAGTCGGTTACTAGTTGTGTAAGTATATTTTAAACTAACAATAAAAATTAAATTGTTGGAAAAATTCCAAAAGGCTTACTTTGTATGTTTTAACTGAAGGTTAAATATCGTTCGTTCGGGATAACGCTACCTATTTCAGAGACACGTTATTCAGGATGGCATTCATTCGGAATAACGTTATTTCAGGCTCGAGTTATTGTAATGTTAACGATTTAACCGTCCATCAGCCATTAAGCGATTATAAGAATAGTATTGTAGCAAAATGTATCCTAACTTTATGCGTCAATCAAACGGTTTATCTGTACCTGGGTAGATTTTCAAAATAGCATTTTTTGCTGTTCTTCCACAATAAGGCTTAAATATCCATTAAGCATTGCGTAAAATTTACTTCAGTTTATAATTTGTATTTTTTTTTGTAACTAGTAATAAATAAAATCATAATATAAGTATGATAAAATATTTAAACTTACAAAAAACTATACTGGAAATCATTTACCTCTCCGTTATTTTCTACAATACATTTATTGATCTCATGAATACTCAAAGTTCTTGCCTAAATTTTGTTTAATTTCACCCCATATGTAAAAATTATAGTGTATACTGAACAATTACTATATTAGTTACATCGGAATTTACCCCTTATGTTATTATTTATCCATTTAAAATTTTGTCACAAAGATTTCATCATTAACTTCAGCGATTTTTGTTTGATAAATTTTGTCGATCAAAAGAACTAAATTCAAGTATCCGAACGCATTCCGGGGGCTTTACCCCGCGCGGCCCCTCAGTCGTCGTTGATTTGTCCACCAAGCTAATAAAAAATAATAAAATTTCTCAAAAAATTGTCAAAATAAATCATAAAATGAAAATCTACCCACCTACCCATGTCGTAACGTAATACGTCACAAACTATGAGTAACAAGATTTTCGGCAAAAACTCGGAGAAGTAGTCGCGCAATAAACACATAAAAGTAGTTGTTGTTGTCAGCGAAGCAATGAATGCTAACATGGCGCAGCGGACAAGTTGCTTGCTTTATTGTCATCGGATGAATGATATCGTCGGGGGATGGTCTCGGTCGCGTCGACGTTGTTAGTCGCGGGACTCGCGGGACTCGCGGGCGCGACCAACACGGTGTAGGCGTTTAGACACTTACTTGTGATAACGACTTTACTTGTATTGAAGTTAATCTCAACTCCTGAAAAGCATTTTTTCACTCTTTATGCTCTTTCTATTTCTTTCTTTTTTTATATTGTGAATTTAGAGTCCTAAACGTGCCTGTTGGTTGGGGGCACGGTCTTTTAACGTAGGTATTACATATACGTGTTGGTAATTTATTGCTAAAATACTTCAACGTAAGGCTATCCTTAACACACGAGGCGCGATGCCATGATGATGTCATGCGGTGATTAAGTAAGGCTATCCTTAACACACGAGGCGCGATGCCATGATGATGTCATGCGGTGAGTAAGGCTATCCTTAACACACATGGCGCGATGCCATGATGATGTCATGCGGTGAGTAAGGCTATCATTAACACACGTGGCGCGATGCCATGATGATGTCATGCGGTGATTAAGTAATGCTATCCTTAACACACGAGGCGCGATGCCATGATGATGTCATGCGGTGAGTAAGGCTATCCTTAACACACATGGCGCGATGCCATGATGATGTCATGCGGTGAGTAAGGCTATCATTAACACACGTGGCGCGATGCCATGATGATGTCATGCGGTGATTAAGTAATGCTATCCTTAACACACGAGGCGCGATGCCATGATGATGTCATGCGGTGAGTAAGGCTATCCTTAACACACGAGGCGCGATGCCATGATGATGTCATGCGGTGATTAAGTAATGCTATCCTTAACACACGAGGCGCGATGCCATGATGATGTCATGCGGTGAGTAAGGCTATCCTTAACACACGAGGCGCGATGCCATGATGATGTCATGCAGTGATTAAGTAAGGCTATCCTTAACACACGAGGCGCGATACCATGATGATGTCATGCGGTGATTAAGTGACGCTATCCTTAACACACGAGGCGCGATGCCATGATGATGTCATGCGGTGATTAAGTAAGGCTATCCTTAACACACGAGGCGCGATGCCATGATGATGTCATGCGGTGAGTAAGGCTATCCTTAACACACGAGGCGCGATGCCATGATGATGTCATGCGGTGATTAAGTGACGCTATCCTTAACACACGAGGCGCGATGCCATGATGATGTCATGCGGTGAGTAAGGCTATCCTTAACACACGAGGCGCGATGCCATGATGATGTCATGCGGTGAGTAAGGCTATCCTTAACACACGAGGCGCGATGCCATGATGATGTCATGCGGTGATTAAGCCTATCCTTAATCAACGCATTTAAAGTGGAGTCTAATACGCGGTTTTTTTTCATACATGACATAATATAAAGGCACACCAGATATCGTAAGATACTAAAATATTTTTATTTGGATCTGAAATAAACAGTAAGAATAATCTATACTTATAATAAATCTGTAGAACTGAAAATTCTGTACATTGAAAATATCAAAAAAATTAATGGCTCCCCTGCCATTTATTTTTTTGATATTTGTTACTAGACCGACACCGAACCCAAAAATGTGATTATAAAAATTTTTGTCTGTCTGTGTCTGTCTGTCTGCTTGTTCAGGCATCACGCAAAAACTACTGGTTCGATTACGATGAAACTTGGTATAATTATTCTTTAATATCCTGGGCACTGGGTACTTTTTATCCCGCAAAAGTATCTATATATATATATAATTCAAAGTCCTGACTGACTGAGTGATATATCAACGCACAGCCTAAACCGCGGGTCCTAGAGACATGAAATTTGGAGGGTGTGTTATTTGTGAAGAGTAGGTATCCACTAAGAAAGGGTTTTTCGAAATTCCACCCCTAAGAGGGTGAAAGAGGGGAGGGTGAAATTTCACGCGGACGAAGTCGCGGGCAGAAGCTAGTAAGTACTAAAGTGGTTCGTATTTACAAGAAATATACATAAAAGCTAGTTCCTATGTATTCGCAACCTCTCTTCTATTTGTGCTAGCCACGCAAACTACTTGAAATTAAACGTCAAACTAAAGAACAGTATTCTTTGACGTTCTCTGCAATATAAAATAAAGTAAATTTCGAAAATACAATTGATTCCCGACGATAAAGTTTAAAAGAGCTTTAACTTTGCATTTATTTGAACCCAGGTCGTAATGTGAGAGGATATTCTGATATTTCAAAGCGTCTTGTACTTACTAATGCCACTGAATAGCCAAGTACAGAATTACAACTGCAAATAATGAACAGTCACGAGCATACATATATTACTATGTACAGGTCGGCAATGATATCTAATTTCATGATTCATCCATTAATATCTATCGTCTAGATGACGGCAAAATATGTGTGATCATTTGTAGAAGGCATAAGTGGCAGCACAAATATATTATGTTACATCGAAGGAACACGAAAACTATCTGACCAGACAAACGACGCCAAAATATAGGATGCTGCATCGGCTTCAGATAGATAGAGTGCTGCAAACTGAGCCGATGTCGATTATTCTGCCAGTATCAATTACCTAACTTAAACTAGGTGAGTATCAATTTCATACTTGATACTGGCAGAACAACTGACAACTTTCCACTTGTTAAAAGAAAAAAAAATGCTTAATATTGACATTTCTGTTTCTACTGTCAAACATTATCGTGCTGCCAGTGGGATGCGATATCTTTTTGCAATTTGAGCGTTATTGATTATCTGTGGATTGGTGACCATCTTTAAGTACCTATATACCGAGACACCTCAGTGCCTCGGAAAGCACGTTAAGCCGTTGGTCCCGGCTGACATTCTTTGACAGTCTTTACTGGTTATCAGACTTTCGGGCTTCTGACTACCCGTCAGAAGCCCGAAAGTCTGATAACCAGTCTTACAAAAGGGTATCATATTATCCATTATCTGGGCTGTGGAGGTCAGATATACAGTCCCTCCATGTAAAATACTGGTATTCAGCTGCATACGGTTAGACTGAAAGCCGACCCCAACATAGATGGGAAAAGGCTAGGCAGATGATGATGATGATTCGAGCGTAATGACGATCAATGGATTGCAATATAGAAGAAAACTTGAAACATTATACCGTCAGCTTTTATGTTGCCTAAGTAATGTCAGATTATGTTGATCACAACTTGACCATGGAAACATGTAGCTATCATGTATCGCTAGATCGAGCTGAACATTTACTCAGTAGCAGTTTAGCTTTTGAACGTGGACCTTCTGCGTATTTTTTTTTTGTGGTTTACAACCGTCTTCTCCTAACGTGGGGTAGAGGAACCGGTTATCGGCGCTGAATTCGAACGTTGATGTGCGGATGCTGGCTGGCACCCGGCCAGGCGCGAGCGCGCCGCTATCAGAAGCGTGGCGGCGAGGACGACATGTGGGAGTACGACCCTACCGACACGAGTGCGATGCCGCACGATTGCTGCTCGCATGCTAATGTGCAGGTTTATGAGTCTATATTTATGAGTCTATAACATTTTATCCTCAACGTATTTTTGGATAACTCAGTTCATAAAAGTGTAAAACACATTTTATTTGGACAAACCAGTGGATTTACCTACACTATATAATTTTTAAAGTCCAGTAAAATAAAATAAAACTCATATCACATAAACTAGTACCTAGGTATTTATTTATTTTTAAATGGCTACTGTATAAAACAGGAGAATACCTACTTGCATTCGAGTTGATACCATCTTTTGGTAAAACATGTACAATTTTAGCAACGGTAACACAAGAATAAATTCAAAGATAGCATAAAAGCGAATGTTTCGAGACCGACCGGTGAGCGGCGTACCTACTGCCGTACTTACCGCAAGTTTCAAATAAATCTCGACTGCACTGCGATAAGACAAAGGATTCTGTTTGATTCGAGCCAATAGCCAGGAGGTATCGAACATTTTATATTTATACTTGTAGTCGCACAGCTTCTTGTGAAACAGTTGAGGGGAAATTACAGATGAGTCTTGGTAACATGCCAAAGGTAACAAAAGTTACATTTTAATAAAATATCAATCAGTCCAGTCCACACTACCGCGCGACGGCACACAGGGTTGTGTTTCGCGCATCTCCTGATGTATCTTTCTACCGCTATTTGTGTCTTAAGTGGGAGTCATATTTATCCTCAAAGCATCCGATTGGCTGAATGGGTGTGATATGAGGTGTTTATCAGCTCGTCTGGGTCGCGCGATGGTTTAGAAGTCTTGGTATGTCGGATTAGGAATGTCTTAAACAAAAATGTACCATGACCATGAATGTGGGGTAGGTATCAAAATAAAGGGATTGAGGAGACGATTCCAAGAATACACCACACTAAATGGTTGAAAATTATAATTATGTTTGTGTGAATGAACTGTAGGACATCAGCCTTCCTAAACTAGAACCAAAACCCGGTTCACTGCCTTCCGACCCCAACTTGCCTTTGTCAGATCGTCGTTCCATTTAGTCGCAAGAACTCACGCTTTGCTTTCACAAAAATATGAATAAACAAAATCCAACAATACGCGTATTTACTTTGTCACAAGCCTTTTGTGGAAGTTCCACAACTGCGGGCCGATTGTCCAATATGTAACGAATCTAACAAAGTTGGACAACCAGGACAAAGCCAAGTCGGGCAGAGCCACGCACAAACACTAGTGTAGGCGTGTTAGCCACGAGCCACGAGCGGACCTATTGTATGATACGGGAATTGTTGTGTTAGAATGCTTTTGTTTAACTCATTTCTGTATTCCGCGAATAGCTATGACAGCAGCTACACTCGCTAGCTTTCCAATCGTTTAGTATAATGTTACTGACACACACAGATTGGCAATAATTTATCCAATATAAGAGCGCAGAGAGGAGAATCTTGCTCTTAACAAACATAACAATCTATTAATCATAGATCTCCTATGATTCATCATCATCATCTCCTATGATTAATAGATTATTAATTTTAAAGAAAATATAATATCATCTAAGTGAAAATGACGCTCCTTCAACTATATAAACGGAAAATAAATACGTCAAACTTTACACTCATAGATCTTCATCAAAACCAACCCACCAGTAAAACATAGCCTCAATTTGTCAGAGGGGAAGGAGTAAAAACATAGCCTCAATTTGTCAGAGGGGAAGGAGTAAAAAATTTATATCTATTAGCCGGGAGTCAAATTCGGTCACGCGCCACCGCTCAGTATAGACTTGGTCGTTCAGTCCGCGGACGCTGTGATTGATTCGCTCAACATTCAGACTGGACGTGGACAATCCGTTATTTATTAATAATAACTAGCGCACCTTCTCTGCTTGCGACGGTTTGTGCGACTTGACATTTTTTTATCGAGATTTCTTTATTCTATTTAGTTTATTAATCTGCTTTACACATAAAACTTCCGGAATATAATCTTTTATTTAATGATGTTGAAAACCGCATCAAAATCTGTTGCGTAGCTTAGAAAAACAACGCGGTTACGCAGCAGACACGAAAGGCGAGTTTAATTAATAATATGTATAGATAGTTAGTACCTATCCAATATATCGTCTCGTTGCATAAAACACGTTAAGTATACCATGGTGTTAAATATACTTTATTTGATTTTTCATCAGTTAGTTTCACTTGAAATAAGATTAAATTTTCTTTGGCTCAATTGGCGACCAGTATTGCAAAATACATAATTAAAAAATAAGGCCTTTATCAAAATTTACCGAAATCGATTCAGTAGTCAATTACACGGAATGGATATTATCTGTTCCGTGGTCAATTATGAACAAACTACTTTCAGGACTTGCGTTCATTCTGTTATACCTTGTATACCTAGATATATTAAAACTCAAATTTGAAAAAACATTAACTTTTATTTCTGTTAGTGCTCCTATTTTGGACCATTGTGTCAGAATAACTCGTTTTTATTAAACTAAAGAAATCTATGGTGTTTTTTAAGGGTTCCGTACCCAAAGGGTAAAAACGGGACCCTATTACTAAGATTTCGCTGTCTGTCCGAACGTCTGTCCGTCCGTCCGTCTGTCACCAGGCTGTATCTCAAGAACCGCTATAGCTAAATAGTTGAAATTTGCACAAATTATGTATTTCTGTTGCCGCTATAACAACAAATACTAAAAATAAAATAAATATAGGGGGGCTCCCATACAAGAAACGTGTTTTTTCGGCGTTTTTGCCTTGTGGTACGGAACCCTTCGTGTGCGAGTCCGACTCGCACTTGGCCAGTGTTTTGTGTTTGGTCATTTTGATATATTTACATAAAAAACGTTTAATTAGGTCAAACGGTTTGTTTTTAAGAAAAATCGTTGATTTTAATCAGTCACCCTCGGATATCTATGGTCACCCCAGACGAATGTCAGATTGGAAGCGAACTCTAATCAGTCTCCGACCTTCCGACTAATGGGCGAAGTTGTTGCTGTATTGTAACGTGTAAGAACAGCGAAGAAGAATAATAAATGTAGCAAACAAACGTCAAGTTAGTAGTTTGTTGGCCTCGTTTATAGTGAATGGATGAATTTGTGTGGTCCGGAAATAGAAGTTTATGAATCTATTGCAAACAATTATTATCCTAAAACACGAGTGTGTTATGGCGCCCCAACATTAAACGGCGGGAGCATCTAACAGCTTCCTCCACAGATATCACAAACATTATTGGAAAATACACCTCAACAGAAAACAAGTTATTTTAAAGCATTATTTTCTTTGGGGAAAGTTTGTTGTAATAAAACTTTTGAATTAACATGCTTAAAGTCTGCCACTATGGTACTATTTTTTTATCTTAGATTGTTATTTAATAAAGAACCTGATCCCTACATTACATTCCCTACAAAAGGACAAAGTGCTACAATAACTAAACGACTAATTGCCAACCCTTTTACAAATAAAAGGATGCTATTAAACAAAAACCCTTTCTAAGTATAACTTACAAACACCTTTCTGAGAAAACGAATTAAAATTAAGATGAACTTATCGTTTTTTATTCAGAATTTCGTGTTCGTGTAACGGTTCTCGTATTAAATGTAGCGCTCACCAACATCGGGTAACTAGTGCGATCTGCACGCTCCGTTAGATCCACGTCGCTTAATGAAATGCTCCATCGCAGGAAATATTAATCGGGACGGATTTATGAGGGAATTAGTTACGGACTGAAATAGCTGGCTGTGCATCAAAGTGTGATGATAAGTAGCCATATTGATACTGTGTGCCACAACAAACTATAGTAGTAACGAAAAAGAGTACGTACTGTTAATATCTTCTGTAAAAATCTTACCTTGAAAACTTAGGTGAAGTGAGCTGGAAATAGTGTCAATCCATAACATCTGGTGGAACGACATTCACTTCAAGTTCACTTCACGTATGTTCTCACGGTCAGATTTGTATAGAATAGACGAGATCATGTTGCGAATAATCTCAACTGGAGAAATGCTGCAGTCACAGTAGTAACTGTTAACCTAGATATTAATCAAAATAAATAAAACTATGTATAAAATTCGTATGATATCTTACTACATTCTGTCAGCGCGCTTAGTACATAATTTATGAAATGATAATGTAAAGGGGCGGGATCCTGGTGTCCTGAAACACAGGCCACGAGCCTAGCTTAGGCACCAGTCTCCCACAATATATACTTACCTGAACTATGTATCTTTGTCGAATCTGTCGAATGTAAAATGAGTCATGTATATTGTGGTGAGAAAATAAAGTTTATTGATTGATTGTTACCAAGCAACATGTGATTGTTACCAAGCAACATGTGATTGTTACCAAGCAACATGTGGTTGTTACCAAGCAACATGTGATTGTTACCAAGCAACATGTGATTGTTACCAAGCAACATGTGATTGTGCTGTGATTTGCACAGAGGCTGTGGTTCCCAGAACTCATGTGGTTGTGATTTGAAGGTATGAGAGAGACACACGTACAAACTATTTTAATTGCATCATTTGGTTTGGCAAAACATCGGCAGATCCCTTAGTTTTGCGTGTGTCTGTAGACAGCAGAAGCTCTTTTCGGGCCATTGGTTTTGTTATTTGGAAAGTTTTATAAAATTCGGGTGTAAAAGATGATAATCTAGGAAAGAAGTGAACACTAAGTGACGGTTGATAGATATGTATGGAATAAAAAGACGTAGCTACTGCGCCGGCTCCATATCAATTGGGGTAGTGGCAGGCGGATTATGGCAGGTTTTAATCATAAAACTGAAACACAATTAATTTGAAACAAGATTTAAACCTAATCTATCGAGCCAACCTTACCTGTAATATCAATATCTCCGACTAACCGACCGATTCAAGCGAACGTACGTCTCGGGGAGGTAGGTAGGCACTGGCAGTTCGAGCTAATGGCTTAACAAGTCGGAACTATCGCCCGCCGTGAGTTATAGCTCTGAGAACACGACGCGGGAGGTAAGCGGGTTATTATTGTTCTAGTCGTGACTTAGGTCCGCTTGCACCACTAATCTCTAAATACGTTTAGCGCTAAACGAATTTAAATAGGTAGTAGATTGTTCACGAAGGGGATAAAAAGTGTTTTATGCAACGTGCTATATTATCAAGCTTCGGATTCAAGCTCACCCAAGACGAAGGCACCTTTATCCCCAAAGAGAATAAAGAAACTCTACGTTTGATACCTCCTGTGTGGTAATAAGAAGCCATTCGATGTTCGAATATTTTTTGTTTTGAAAACGTTTCCGTGAAAATTTTTAGTTACGTTCTAAATACAAAATATCACATTATTAACCAATGGGTTATAGTGAAATTCAGCATAAATAACCCGGTTAGAACCCAGGGTTAATGACAAATTTCAGGTTAGGTTTTTATGACATATAATTTGACATAAACGAACAGGTGGTGGGAAAACGTTAATAGTTTAAAGATGACAATGACAAAATAATGTATTTACTATGTTTAGTGCTACATGTATTTAGTGATTTGTGTTGCAATCGAGCTTTACTCTTGAAGGGTTAGGAGTGATGTCTGTGTATCGATGAAGGTATTGATTGACTTACTTGTGGTATAGCCATAAGTCACGTTCAGTAAGATAAGCCCAATCCGTTTGCTTGTAAGTATCGTCGGTTCTATCAGGTACAAGAAACATAACACCACGCCTGTATTTAAAGAAGGGAAGGTATGTGTATGTATTCACACATCCACATTTGTCCAGTTTTGTTTAAGTCCCACTTAAAACCAGTCCAGTTTCTGGGATGTTACAATCAACATCTATAGAAACAAAATTATGTATTATATTACGAGTTTTGTCGACGGAAGGATAGACAAACTGACATTTATAATAGATAAAATGTTTTTAAGGTGGTCATGCTACGCGTGCTGAGTGCTTCCTTCATCCCTATACGAATATTACATAATTCCAGTGATCAGCAGTGTGATCAGTACGGCACTGATTATACCTTTAAATATAATTATGCTTTTCTATTCTACGTTATCTTTTCTATTCTACGTTATCTTTTTACTCATTCGCCGCTGCCTTATTAAGTCACGAACCTACACTTTCCTTTCTCGCTGGATAATCATAAATTGTCGTATATACATAAGTAACCGTATTCTGGGACTATCTTTTTACTCAATCAGGCGCTCCCCAATTTAGCCACGAACCATTCTCGCTGGCAAATTATAATTTGTCATATACGTAAGTGTCCGTATTCTAGGAGGCGCTGGTTAGTCGTCGACACGCTGAGAGTGTCACGCCCGCTGATAGAATTGGCCCGGATCGTGACCGCACTCCCGATTCTACGGCCTACGTGACGAGCTACCAAGAGGTAT
The DNA here is from genome assembly GCA_963082905.1 of Oligia fasciuncula. NCBI lineage: Eukaryota > Metazoa > Arthropoda > Insecta > Lepidoptera > Noctuidae > Oligia > Oligia fasciuncula. The sequence continues at coordinate 18,747,496 of OY720406.1, read as the reverse complement.
GAAGGGGAAGTAGAGCGCTGGTGCAGGGTGATTTGAGATTAAGATGTGTGAAAAAAAGTTACATTAACTCAACTGATTTTGAAAAAAATATTCATTAGCCAGACCTTAAACATCAATATAACCATCGTTGATATGAATTGCTGTTCTTGTAATCAGATTTTTAATCTGAGCTTTATTGTCTGTCTAGTCACATATAGCTAGGTTCACTGTTTCTGAAAACTATAAGGAACACCTATGGTATACAACAGTGAATCAGTTTAAGCACTGAGCAATCGAAATTATACACTGCTAAACATTGGCTTCCTAAAAGCTGACCGCTACAACAAACGGGTGGGAAATAAGGCATATTTACATAATCGCACCGCTTTGTCTGGTGTTATGCTGAACTGAACAATTTGGCGCAGTCGTGCACACATGACCTATTTTTTGTGACAAGCTTTTTGATTGTGTTTTATGTTGTGTCTTTTTAAAGCTAAACAACCGTTTGTTCTTTATTTGCATGATATTTTCCAAGCACAAAAACAGCTTATTCTGTATTTGTAGGTAACTATTCGAAGAACCACTGCGCATGAATATCTTTGTGCTATTGTCAATCTTTTTTTACTTTGAATTATATAAAAATATGTATTACCACTTTGTGATCATTGTTTAACTTTAAGGCTACTCTTTCGAAAAAAGCTTAAAAACAGCGTGCAGATGAAGCAGCTTTTCTCCGGAACTTACAGAGAAATTACATCTGAAAAAATAGTTGGTAATCTACATGATATAATATAATAATATATAATAACACTATCTTTCCACTTTATCATAGTTGTGTTTGTATTTATTATTTGATTACGTTATATTTATTAAAATTATAGTGATATTTATTTTAGAAATATGTATGTTTGTTTGTATGTATGTAAGTATATTCTTATTGTTTTTAGATTTCATGTATTATTTTTGTCTCCTTTACTATTTCACACGCTGTCTACATCTCTCTATTAATTGTCCTATCGCAGGTATGCTGGAAGAGATTTCTTATGAAATAAGCATCACCTTTGTACCTATTTTTCTGTTCTGTTTTACTTGTCTGTTTATATGTGTGTACATAAATGGTTAAATAAATAATATAATAATTCCATTTATTTCGGACAGAGTCCATATAAGTGTTAGTAACAATGTTCTTAAGATCTATGTTAGTAGGTATCTAATACAAAGTGAACTAAAATAAAACATTACAATTTTCCCGTTACTATTCCCACCCAGTGTGCCTGTATGGGACAGTCATAACGGGACGCAATCATTTGCAAAATGCTGTTGGAGCTACCGCGCAGTCTTTGCAATGATGACGCCACTTTCTTACGCATTACCGCGTGGAAACCGTCAACTCGCGCACCTGCGAACATTTGCGACGCACTGCAGTGCCGCGGCAACCCCAGCATCATTCTGAACGCATTATTATACTGAATACGCAGGACGTTGTAGGCGAACCCACAGGCCGCTCGTGTAAAAAGATTGACAATATGCCCTAAAAAGATATGAATCGTAATTTGGTTTAGCCATAATTTTTCTATCGATATCACCTATTAAGAAAAAAAAACACCAAATCACCTCCAAATCGTTGAGATGAAACCATTTTACTCCTTCATTTTTTATCAAAAGAATATAAAAAAAATATCTACTGCTTTGCAATACAAACGAAAATGATTTGGTTACTTTTTAAAAACATGTATATTTTTTAATATAATAAATTAAAAATGCGATCGTTTAAAGTCCGTGTCTATATCATCCCCGCACTCGTCCACGAAATCAGTGCGGGGCGCGGAGAGGGGTAGTTAGCTCCGCCCAAATGCACAAGGTCGTTGGATGCATGACTTAAAGCACGGTCACTGTCGGACTACTTAAAAAAGAAAGAGAAGCGCGATGACACAACCCTGGTATTGCAAAATATGAAGCAATTATTTAATTACAAAAAATCTATTGTTTGGACGAAAAATTAAAACATTAGTATTTTAGTATGTTGCTTGTAGATAATCTGACACAAAATCAGAATGTATGTATATTAGTATGGTTTTTATTGTAAAAAGATAGTTTTTAGAGGCGTCTTCATGGTTTTTTTCTATCGTGATCTTGAAGAATATCATATATTTTTCTGATTTTGTTTACTATAGTCGATCATATACTTTAATTGTTTCTAAAACTTGCGTTTTTGTGTTTGGGTCCTGTAAGCCCCTTAAGAACATAAGTTATGCTTTCCGTATTCATACTCAAGCAGGTTTGTGTTGCTGTTTATCGAGCCTACCTTATTCTCGGTATTGTTAAATGAAATAGAATACCCGCAATACAGTTTTCATTCGATTACATATCCACTAAGTAATTGTGGATACGTTTTACGAATACCGAAAGGTTTAGTAAACTGTCCGTTCCTAACTGTAAGTGATATTGACGGTGTATTTTTTCTAGTTTCGATTTGAAAGGTTTTACGTGCAACGCATGTGGATGTTTTGTTCAACTATTTTGGTACCATTTAGGCTAACCTCGAACAAAAATGTTGCGTAAAATTTTATATTGGTGATAAATTGTATCATGTTTTGATAGCCGCACAACAATTCCCTATTGAATCCGATGTAATCCGATCCCAGCCAGCGTATATACATACGGCTGTAAATGAAAATAAAATTGGGAAAAAACCTTTGAAAAAATAAATAAGGCGAAAAGCGATGACCGCAGGGGTTTGGGGAGTTCCGTGGAAGTCATTACGAACCGATTCGAGTCCATGTACTTCGCGCGCTCGTTTGTTCTAAGCTTCAAGTCGTAATTTTCCGCCGAGCGGGCGGCGGCGGCGCTCTTGTCGAGTCATGCAAAAATTTTAATTTCCCCGCCATACGCGCCTGTAGTAGGAAGCGGCGCGTGTGCGATGACGTCACGGCTATAAATCACGCCAAACTTTTCATTCCGATCGATCGCCGAGTGACGCCAGCATACGGAAAAATAGCTCCGCTCTCAATTGCGAACGTATAACGGTTTATTGCAAAGAAATACGGATTGTTTATGCGAGTGATTTCTTTCTTCTCGTAGGTACACGAAACGTTTGTAGTATCGATAAAAGATAGTGTTCACAAACGAGTCTGTTTAAAGTTCAAATAATTATGTGTCGTCGCTGCGCGTCTCTCTCTCGCGTCGAAGCCCACGCGTCGGAGCCCGCGCGCCGGAGTCCGCGCGTCGGAGCCCGCGCGTCGGAGCCCGCGCGTCGGGCCCGCGCGTCGCGTCGAAGCCCACGCGTCGGAGCCCGCGCGTCGGAGCCCGCGCGTCGGAGGCCGCGCGTCGGGCCCGCGCGTCGCGTCGAAGCCCACGCGTCGGAGCCCGCGCGTCGGAGACCGCGCGTCGGAGCCCGCGCGTCGGAGCCCGCGCATCGCGTCGAAGCCCACGCGTCGGAGCCCACGCGTCGGAGCCCGCGCGTCGGAGACCGCGTGTCAGAGCCCGGGTGTCGGTTGATTAGCTCGTTCAGTCGCGGTTTATCACACGTTTTATTCGCACATATAAAAATCAGCTGAAAATCTGCTTTTTAACACCCTCCAGTCGTTACCATCTTTACGAACTTGACTTTGTTAAGTGTCAAGGGCGTACCCCGTCGCGAAAGGTAGAGGGCCAGAATATTTAAGACTTCTAAGATAGTATTTATAGACTACCAGCAGTGCCCCGCGGTTTCACCCGCATAAGTCTCGATTCCGTGGGAATATCATGATAAAAAAATCCTTGTATTCTCGCGGCCATCAACCAAATCTTGTTCTTCTGGTACAGAATAATGTAACAAACGAAATTTATTTGACATGCATATCTCTAAACTCAGTCCGAAATGAGACATAGGAGTTAGAAGTTTGTATATATTTATGCAAGGTCAGTGTTAAGTTACCACAAAACAAATAGCCGCTAAATGCTTTTGAACCTATGTTTTAATCCTGATTATAAGCTAAATGTGTGCCAAATTTCATCCAAATCCGTTCAGTACTTTTTGCGTGAAGAAGTAACAAACACACTCACAAACTTTCGCCTTTATAATAATTAATATTTGTGTGATTACATAGATTAAGTAGGACTAGCAGCGCCCTGCGGTGTCACCCGCATTAGTGGCGATCCCCTGGGAATATCGGGACAAAAAGTAACCTATGTGATATTCTAATGTGTAATCTGTATTAATGTACAGTTTCATCAAAATCCGTTCAGTAGTCCTTATCCTTACACATTTTCGCGGCTAAATGTACTAAATGTAAATAGTATAGTAGTTTAAAGATTACTAAAGATATACAATTAAAAAAGACAATTATCTAAGTACCTAATTATAAATGATCTCAAGAGTTTATAAAACAATACTATTAAAGACATTAGAGCCAAGAGATATTATAAAATAAAAGTGCGTTGTGTTGGCAGGGTTGTTTCCTTGAGTTGACTTTCCAATAACAAGTTTCATACCCCATAGTTACATGGAGGGTAAATAGTTGGTGAGAAACTAATATACTCGAGCAGGAACTTCCATAGAGGGCTCTTAATAATCGTTATTGTTTTCTTTATGGCCATTATTGTTAATTAATTACTTACATTAATAAAGGTTTCTTTTGTTTCGTAAGTTGTTTAGTTTAGTGCAGAGTGCAGGTAAAATGATGACATAACGATTCCATTAACCCCATATTGAGAAATTGCAATTTTTAATGGGTCAGGATAGAGTTTATATTATCACACTAATATCATAAAGGCGAAAGTTTGTGAGGGGGTGTGTGTGTGAGTGTATAAACACACAACACGGGTGTGTATATATGTTTGTTACTTCTTCACGCTCAAACGGCTGGACCAATTTTGATAAAATTTTGTATGGAGATAGCTGACACCCTGGATAAACATATAGGCTACTTTTTATCCCAATATTCCCACGGGAACGACATTAACGCGGGTGAAACCGCGGGGCGCAGCTAGTGATTAATACATACTTTCACGGCACTGAGTCGTGAGACAGAAAAATGGTTATAAATTTAATGAAAAATACTGGTATTCAGCTGCAGCCGGTTAGTGTGCGTACACACGAGCACCACGCGGCTATGGTAGAGGCAACTGTAGCTGTCGACACCCGTCGACACTCGTCGACGGCAGCCGGCGACGCGCGTAGGGTAGTTGCCTCTGTCGTCGACGCATGTCGCTCGTGAGTGCAAGCCGACCCCAGCTTAGCTGGGAAAAGTCTAAGCAGATGATGAACGGGCAGAGAAATGGTTTGTATATAGTATCGCGATTCTCATCAACTTTTATAAAGTGTCAAAATATCCTACCTACATTTCGCAGAGCCCCAAAACTGAAGCACTGCTATCGAAGCCATCATTACGAGGTGGCGTTTAAAACAGCCTTTGTCCATTAAGAGAGTACAGATCTGTCAACAAAATACTAAGACATACATCTTCTCGACCGACAACTCACTGGTACTAATCGTATCATAGGTCAAACATTCACTAACCCTGACCCCCTTCTCCAAATCACGGACACGTGCAGATACTCCCGAAACGAAACCGATTCCTTCGCGATATATTTACCTAAAAACAACTCCTGTAGTTGCCTGTAGTGGCACTCCATATATCTCCGTCGAGTTGTCATCAATCAGGGCTCCTTTCCACGTGAAACTCCTTTCTAGCCTTAAACTGAATAAACAGTGACCGGGCGACCTTCGTGAAGAACTAAAAATCGATGAACGAACTTTCATTCATTCATTAATTGTTCACTCACACATAGACATCAGTCGTTTGTACGAGAAACAAATGAAGATCGCGAGGGAAATCCTTTCGCTTCCCTTCAAGTCCCATGTGTATGTGTGTGTCAGCTAGGAACCGGTGACTATGTGTGCTATGTGTGTACTGAATACCTTTCGCGACACATTATCTTGGGTGTTTCTCGAGTCTTTCATTGTTGCTTAACGTGTGTATTACTTAAGTCGGGTTATCGCTTCGATCAATAATAGTACTAGATGCCCGATAAGCGCTTCAAAAACGGCCCGAAAAATACGAGCACGAATACTTTTGTGCTCTTATTTCAAATTGGTATGGTCCAACCATAGCCAATGTTAAGACGTCAAAATGCCTCAGTGCGCGTTCAAAAGTTGTGTAAATAACCACCGTAACACCCAGATTTTGGAAGGAATATCGTTTTTTCGGTAACTTTTTATAATTAAATGTTTTTCATAAAATAGTAACACAATTAAATAGTAAAAAATCAATTAGCAAATATTATTATTGTTTGGCCAATGTTTGCGACAACGCGGCCGCCAACTATTCTAACAAACATTGAAGCATTGAAATGTAATTCCAGGAACTACGTCTAGTTCCAAATTCGAGTAAGTACGAAATTGTCAACAAAATGTTTTAACCTTATTGCTTAGGTGTTAAGTTTCATTTTAGAATAAATATTTTTGTACTTATTATAAAAATGACTTTATTTTCAAGTGACATTTTAAATTTATTGCTTCGATGACAGAAGGACTTAAATATTAATCATTTGCAATCGTAATTAAACTTTATGATAGTGTGTTAAGGTTTATAATAATCTGAAGTTGTTAATATTATTTAACTTTTTTCTATAGTTCGTAGAAAGAAATATAAATGTTTATGTGTGTGCAAACGTGGCCACTTTAGCGACTTATTTTTGTTCCTAATCATTCATCTAGTACTATTATTGATCGAAGGGTTATCGCTATGTTTTCCTGTATTTACTTAATAGTTTTCAGATATTTGTAGATTCATAATTTGAACGTTCCAAAATAAATAATGTATTTACGTACCAAAAATAACCATGATAGACAGTAAACCTATAACTGTTTAACATAACATCAATATTCCTCCAAGGCATCCTCAGGGCTACAGTGAGGAGCGTCATATAATATCAAATAGTACGAGTTGACGTACGAGTACCTGCTTGGTTTGTTGAATGTTACTCCAAAAATTGTATTAGATAAAAACGGCACAAATCCAGACCAGACCAGACCAAAACCAGCTCACTAGCTCACCTGGCTATCTGATGGCTACGTTGACTACAACCAGCTCACTAGCTCACCTGGCTACCTGATGGCTACGTTGACTACAACCAGCTCACTAGCTCACCTGGCTACCTGACGGCTACGTTGTCTACAACCAGCTCACTAGCTAACCTGGCTATCTGTCGGCTACGTTGACTACAACCAGCTCACTAGCTCACCTGGCTACCTGACGGCTACGTTGACTACAACCAGCTCACTAGCTCACCTGGCTATCTGACGGCTACGTTGACTACAACCAGCTCACTAGCTCACCTGGCTACCTGACGGCTACGTTGACTACAACCAGCTCACTAGCTCACCTGGCTATCTGACGGCTACGTTGACTACAACCAGCTCACTAGCTCACCTGGCTATCTGACGGCTACGTTGACTACAACCAGCTCACTAGCTCACCTGGCTACCTGACGGCTACGTTGACTACAACCAGCTCACTAGCTCACCTGGCTATCTGACGGCTACGTTGACTACAACCAGCTCACTAGCTCACCTGGCTACCTGACGGCTACGTTGACTACAACCAGCTCACTAGCTCACCTGGCTACCTGACGGCTACGTTGACTACAACCAGCTCACTAGCTCACCTGGCTACCTGACGGCTACGTTGACTACAACCAGCTCACTAGCTCACCTGGCTACCTGACGGCTACGTTGACTATAACCAGCTCACTAGCTCACCTGGCTATCTGACGGGTACGTTGACTACAACCAGCTCACTAGCTCACCTGGCTACCTGACGGCTACGTTGACTACAACCAGCTCACTAGCTCACCTGGCTATCTGACGGCTACGTTGACTACAACCAGCTCACTAGCTCACCTGGCTATCTGACGGCTACGTTGACTACAACCTATTTATTCTAATGAATGTATGTACCAAGTTAGTTCTTTTATTCACTGTCTGGTGTGAATTGATAGTTACATAATAAATAGTTTATCTAAGGTATATAGATTTTCATACGTTCAATAATCATCCAAACTAACTCCAACTCTTCATAAAATATGTTGTGTAATGGTTTAGTCTAGATTAGTCGTAGCTAAACCCTGGTTCTATAAATAACAAGCGATGCTAGTTATTCTGCAGCACATTCTCTAATTCCACGCTGCAAACTACCTGAGCTAACATCAGCATATTCTTCAGTACACATTAATGGAATGTAGAACAATAAAATTACCTACAAGTTTTACATTCTGAACTAAAATAGTTAAACGCTGGGGGCAAGGGGGGGGGGGGGGGGGGCTCGTGGCTCGCGGAAGGAGCAGCTAGTTAACATTCATTGAGTTGTAATTGAAGCTGAGCAAATAGCGCGGACAGGGCACATGTGCTGGACAGAAGGCTTATGGTTTAGCGATTAACTGCTGCGTTGCGTGTCGCGGGTTCGATTCCCGAACGGAACAAATATTTGTATGACCTACAAGTGGTTGTTCCGGGTCTGGCTGTTTGTGTATGTGAGTTTAAATGTTTGTAAACGCACCCACAATACAGGAGAAATTCCTAGTGTGGGGTAATGTTTAAAAAAAAAATGAGGGGAAACACCTATACAAATGCATAGGCAACCGATGTGGATTACAAATAAAGCACGTGACAATGATCGATTGAAATTTTGAATTCTCTAATTGGCGAGGGGGGGGGGAGGGAAGATTGAACCCTCCCCCCTTGCCTTCAGGCTTGAGCCTAAGACACGTTGTTTCAGAGCATCAGTTGGTAATTACTAAATACAAATAATGTTACTATTGAGACAAGACAAATCGACTCCACCAATAAAAAAAGTTATTAAAAAAAATAAAAACCCGACTGCGGTAAAAAAAACAAGTTAAAAGAACTGAAAAGCTAAAAACAAGCCCATTTTAAATTAAATAAAAGTTGGAAGCAGGCGGGACCCATACCATTTTTATTATATTTTCAAATTCAAATGGGTCCCGCCTGCTTCCAACTTTTATTTAATTTAAAATGGGCTTGTTTTTAGCTTTTCAGTTCTTTTAACTTATTTTTTTTACCGCAGTCGTTTTTTATTTCCAGGTTTTTAGTTTACAAATGTGAAAGATTTCGCTGACGATTTAGTTCTTGGTACGTGTTTTTTACGATTTGTCACTTCGAATTACTTTTAACCATAAAGTTGTTTATATTTTTGTAATCATCTTTTAAAGCCCTTTATTTTGATACCCCACTCGATAGGTTTTGAGAAAAAAAATTTTTTTTGAAGACTTACATACTTACATAGTAGTCGCCATATTGAATTTTCACTAACGTCATGTCTTTAGTGACACTCGCCGGACTAAGAGGAATCGATTGACGTGTGAATCATAAAAATCGGCCCAGGCGTTTGGTCTGTATAGTGCTTCAAAGGAACATACATACATACATAGGCTGATGAACACATTACCACTCCTTTGCGTCGCGCAGTCGGGTAAAAATATACTTGCCGACTTGGTATGGTGAGAACTAAAAGTAAATAAAATTAAGATATGTTTAGCGAACATAAGCAAGTACACTGTAAGATGCACCACCACCGCAGTCGGCACAGTGTATATACTTAGGTACGTACTTTGCATCTTTTTAGTCCATTACCCGGGGAAAGTAGCCAACTTTGTAGCACAGAGCCGCTCGTTTGAACCTTCTGCAGCTGTGCGGTTGGGGGCACGCAGTGTACTGGCAATGTGTTATGTTGACATAATAGTAGTGATCGCTGCGATGTATGCAGTGCTATAATATTTGTTGACTGCACGCCCTTTTGTGGTGAGCCGAGCGGAGTGCGAGCTGGTTACGTAAAGGGGAAAATATGTTGTATGCCAACTGAGCTAAGTGATGTCAGTAGCACATTACATACTTGCTTTACTTTCTCCTAGGCTGAACATCCTTATACGAAAAATTATGTTTTAAAGATAAAGTTTTAGGGATGCCTTTGTCAAAATCAAAGTCAAAGTTAAAACGTTTATTGCGAACTAAGTGTACAATGTTGGTGTTATGTTGGTGTTGTGTTTTGTCAAATTCCTTATTTGCTCAATAAAATACAACAACTACAACTAGGATACAACATAATATTAAGATAAGAAAATGCAACAAGGCAATTTGTTCCGAATCAGGCGCCGTCTCTGGTTCCTTACCATCAGATTCCAAGCTATTTTCACTTATCCTTCAAAACCTCTGAATAGTAGACGCTTGGACGCAATTTTGCCAATCTCAACGGAGACTAGCCAAGTACACAGCAGTGCAGGAGTGCACAAGTACACAGCAGTGCAGGAGTGCACAAGTACACAGCAGTGCAGGAGTGCACAAGTACACAATAGTGCAGGAGTGCACAAGTACACAGCAGTGCAGGAGTGCACAAGTACACAGCAGTGCAGGAGTGCACAAGTACACAGCAGTGCAGGAGTGCACAAGTACACAGCAGTGCAGGAGTGCACAAGTACACAATAGTGCAGGAGTGCACAAGTACACAGCAGTGCAGGAGTGCACAAGTACACAGCAGTGCAGGAGTGCACAAGTACACAGCAGTGCAGGAGTGCACAAGTACACAATAGTGCAGGAGTGCACAAGTACACAGCAGTGCAGGAGTGCACAAGTACACAGCAGTGCAGGAGTGCACAAGTACACAGTACTGCAGGAGTGCACAAGTACACAGCAGTGCAGGAGTGCACAAGTACACAGCAGTGCAGGAGTGCACAAGTACACAGCAGTGCAGGAGTGCACAAGTATAACAGTGCACACTATGTCTCAGTCCCTTGGGACAGCAATCCAGCACGACCGGGGAGAGGACAGACCGACTGCTTAACGTGCTCTCCGAGGGTCTCTTTCGATATACGTCACGCATGACGCATCCATAGACCACCCGCAGCATGCGATCTATCGATACGCGCGGTTATCTGGGGGCACGGCAGTGCCCCCGCCAGGTCGAGCAAAAAGCGGCACGGCCGTACCATACCATCCTTTTCTCGAAGCAGTTCATGCCATTTTCGACCCGCTATAGCTTCGTTGTGGATAAAACTAGAGACCTGAATTTTCAGTAATCAAGCAGGTATTGTATAAACACGGTATATATCAAATTTCATTCGATTTGAACCTGTAGTTTAAGAATTATAACTAGTCAAAGTTTCTTAATTTTGTTATTGTTGTTGTTTGTTTGTTAGTGTCTTAATTTTGTTTTTTTGTTGTTTTGTTATTGTGTTGTCTTATGGAAAAACTAAAATATTTTGCAATTTCGTTCCACTTTTCAAGATACACCAACTGCATAAATAACTTTGTAATCCCATATAAATATATGGAATTACAAAGTTACATCTGCAGTTAATGAATCAGTGTACCTGTATATCACTGCATAGTTTTAAACAAAGTCGCTTCCCGCTCTGTCTGTCCCTATGTATGCTTAGATCTTTAAAACTGCGCAACGGATTTTGATGCGGTTTTTTTAATAGATAGAGTGATTCAAGATTTATTCAAGGTTTATTTGTATAATACATGCAAACACTAATAATTTTAGAGGTTTCTAATGTGATGTCGTAAATAAACACATTTTATTGTGCTTATATTGCAAAAGCTAGCTGAACCCTACGAGATTTCAAAATAATGTACTACAGTATTACACACCATAAAAAGGTCTACAAAAAAGTCCACGGTGGTATATGTCTATCTCTTAGGGATCACCCACAATAACCATTTTTTATCCTTTACTTTTTACGAGAAATAATGGCTTGTTTACGAAGCGATTTTAAGCAATACAGCATTAATCCTTATCCAATTAAGTACCTTAAATACATTGTGCATTTACTATAGATCAATTTGGCCCTTTAAAGCATGTAATTTAAATGAATATTTTCGAAGATATTACAGATTTAAAATGTAGGGACATAGCGGTTGCGCTGGTGAGTTTACCTAAGGCAACGACAGGATAGTCCGGTTAAGTAGTCACGACCTCTCATCGTTTGGGGTGGACACCCTTCCATCGAGCTCAGCAACTCTCCTAAATATCTTGGTGTTACCCTGGACAGGTCTTTAACATTCAGTAAAAACTGCAAGAATATCAAGCAGAAAGTGCACACTCGCAACAGTCTTCTTCGTCGACTGGTCTCATCGAAATGGGGTGCTTCGCCTGAAGTTATGCGGACTACTGGACTGGCGCTATCTTTTTCTGCGGGAGAATTTGCGTGCCTCGTGTTGAGCCGTTCTGCCCATGCAAAGCTGGTGGATACAGCTTTAAATGAAACGTGCCGGATCATCACTGGCTGCCTAAAACCAACCCCGGTATAAATGCTGTATCCACTAGCAGGAATAGCGCCACCAGTGCTTTGCAGAGCGGTGGCAAGCTCCAGCGAAAGAGCCAAATGGTCTCCGACACACGACAACATCCTCCAACGGTTTTTTAAAGTGTGTCGCCACTCACTGGCGAACCATCACAAGAGAGACTGAAGCTGTGGCGAGACAGTGCTTCCTTACCCAAACCGTTCGTCCCACCCGCTGAAGACCTCCCAGCTGGACATGAGTTACCTTGGGTAACCTGGAAGTCTTTAAACAGACTCCGGACCAGGTTGGCCGAAGCAAGGAAAACCTGTTCAGGTGGAGATTCATAGACGACTCCGCCTTGGAGTGTAAATGTGGTGCTGTCCCACAAACGATGGGACACTTAATATCGTGTCCTGCGTGTCCTGTCAGCTGCACGTTACAGGAACTGATGGACGCTGGTGAAAGCGCCAAACAAGTAGCCGAATTCAGGGCCGAGTCCATTTAGATTGCTATCGACACGCTAAGAAGAAGAAGAAGGTCAACTACGAGATGCCATAGTCAAAAAATAAAAACGCGCTTCGCCCTATTAGTACTTTATGATTAGCAGCGATCGCACGCGTTTATCGGAGCTCTCTAGCGAGGAAAAATAACAATTATCCATACTCATCATCTGCCTAGCCTTTTCCCAACTATGTTGGGGTCGGCTTCCAGTCTAACCGGATTCAGCTGGATACCAGTATTTTACATGGAGCGACTGCCTATCTGACCTTCACAACCCAGTTACTGGGTAATACGATACCCCTTGGTAAGACTGGTTGTCAGACTTTCGGGCTTCTGACTACCCGTAACGACTGTCAAAGATCCACGAATGACAGCCGAGACCAACGGCTTAACGTGCTTTCCGAGGCACGGAGGGGTCACGGTATGTAAAGATGGTCACCCATCCACAGACCAACCGCGGATGGGTGACCACTTTAAAATAATTATCCATACTAATGTTATAAATTCGAAAGTAACTCTGTCTGTCTGTCTGTATGTTACCTTTTCACGCCTAAACCACTGAACGGATTTCGATAAAATTTGGCAGAGAGATAGATTGCATCCCGGGGAAGGACTTGCGGTAGTTTTTTATCGAGCGAAGCCGCGGGCGGAAGCTAGTGTATAATATAATGGAATAATAGGTGTATATAGGTACCTAGATATAATTGTGTTCAAAGGTAACTTGTAAAATGGTCAACGGATTATGTTAAAAAAAAAAGTTAAAAAGGTACCAGAAAGGAAAAAAAGTAGGACCATCTACAAAAAGAAGTGAGATGCCATCAAAAACATAACTTGTAAAAAAAGCCAAGTCTCGCAACTCAGTTCTTCTACCGTAAAAAGTTGTGAGATCCATGAAATACCAAGTCGGTTAATTTATTCACTCCCTACTTAAGGAACCTTCTGTCTTAAGTTATTACATAATTAGCTAACCTAACAAAATCTTTTATGTTTTAAATAAATAAATTGACTTGGCCATCGCCATCGCATGAAAACACAATGTATCTCACAGTGCGATTGCCAAGTCAATTTATTTATTTAAAACATAAAAGATTTTTTAATATTGATGGTCACTAAAAAAAAAAAAAAATAATTGATGGTCACTACAAGATGTTGTTAGGTTAGCTAATTATGTAATAACTTAAGACAGAAGGTTCCTTAAGTAGGGAGTGAATAAATTAACCGACTTGGTATTTCATGGATCTCACAACTTTTTACGGTAGAAGAACTGAGTTGCGAGACTTGGCTTTTTTTACAAGTTATGTTTTTGATGGTATTTCTTAGTCATGAGCACCTCAAACGATGACGACGACTAAAATAGGTATCTCAGACACGAGCCTGAAAATGTAGAAAATAGTACCTAATTACATCGGCAGCAGACAGCAGAAACACGAACGCTGCCTGGTGACAGAAATAGCTATGTTGGTATTATCCGTATAAAAAATGAAACACCTTAAAGTAAACTTTTCATATGATACGAGTCCCCGCGGATACCTCGTAGTTTAACTGAACTAACTCGGTCGGCCGTAACACTATAATATGGCGGATTTAAAGTTCACGCCACCTAGTTAGCCGCGCTGAGCCGCTCATCGCCTCCGAGGGAGTTCCGAAGTTAGTTTTACATGTAAGCTGATATTACGGGCAGGTGAGCTGCTGTAATAATCTTCGATGTATTACGGAGTTTGTGTCGGTCGGAGGCGGGGTGGCTTGAAGAAATTGTAACAATTAAAGATGAGTGTGAGTAAGCTTAATCAAAGCTTGAACTAAGCCGTCGAATTTGACTTAGATTTCGCTCATGTCCGAAACTAGTGTTAATCTCGGTGCATTCAATTCGGGCAGTAAACATTCTTACTGCTTGGTTAAGAAACGATGAAAGCGATACTCGTCAAGTAATTTATCGAACAAGAACTTTCCGCGATTGTTTTACCAACAAAGCGTATATCAAATAATGTAACAAAAAGAATATCCCCGTAGCCAGTTTACGGGCCAGTGAAAATAAATGCCGGCTGAGATGCAAGTACTTATCGTTTGCTTTTAGAGCGACACAACACTGCTCTCACCGCTCTCCCGCTCTCGCTCCATATAACGCGATGTCTTCGAGAAATGGGCGCATTTGCGACTTGCATACCTTACTGGGTAGTGTTGTATAGACTGGAAGGTAGTGATGCGCTGATTTACATATTATTTCGTTCGAAAACTGACTCAGGTTTTCCAATCAAAAGATACGAGGTAAGTACATTTCCGGACATCGGGTATTTTACTGTGCGTTTTTATAAACGTATGAGAAGTCCTTAATAATTTAACTTGGGTTTTCTCTCCCCACAGCTATCCGGCTCATGTTGTGGTCAGTGCTTGGCCAGTCTCCGGCCAGCACTGTTGGTGTGCAGCACCCTGCACACATAGTCACACGTTGGTTTGAGTTGAAGTTTCTCGATTTGACTTTATTCACCCACGGGCAGAACAATGGCCTTTTCTTTTGGTGAAATATATATCACCGTGCGAAAAATACGAACGTCTTTGGTTAGTTTGAGGTGTAAACACAGTACGGTATCCGGAATCCATAGATTGTGAACTGTTCCCTCGTTACTGTGTGACGGAGCGGAAAGGCTAGATGTGGGGCGACGTGCGCTAAACTTGTTATTCTACTTCTTATAGCTAGCATCTCTGGCTGCGTCCACATGAGTGACCGTACAACGAACAGTACTCCGTGACACATTAGTCACATTTCAATGGCTGGTGCGTTCTATGACCGAATGTATCTACCTACTCTGTGTCACACAGCAATCCATTCCAATGCACCTTATGAGATAACATATAGGCAATCTCACGACCCCCATTCAAATTAAGCGAAGCAAGTACTGTGATAATGTCACAGAGTATCGCCAGTTGAAATGTCACGAATGTGGACGCTGCTTTATGTCGCGTTGACGCATTCGTCGGGCGGGCAGCGTCAGCGGTTTGTATACGGAGTAAAGTGGGGTGACGTAGGGGAACAGGGGGAGTTTGGGGTTTAAAACCAAGATCTTTTTATTTGGGGGTGTCGATTAGAGGATTAGAGGTTCTGTTTGTGAACGAGACTTTTAAGAAGACGGAATGAATATGCCATGGTATCCTTCCAAAATGTTATAATATATTAATACGAAAGTATTTGATCGGTTTATTCACACATAAGTTTTGTGAGAAAAGCTCCGAATCAAACGATTAACAGAGCATTATTCTATTAATAAGAAGCAATCAGTGGGGTAATTGCGTGACATACTAACGTGAACGGTAGGAATGTCTTTCTTTTTGACAGTTCATTCGTCGTTGATAGTCCAATTCCGCGTAACTAACATTGTTAAATACCGCGTATGTACACTTCTGCTAATTTTACAGGAGGGTTAAAAAACTGATTTTCTAAAAGACTAATAGGCCGAATTTTGAACGAACTTGAATATAGGACCGTTTCGTTCTCCTTAATCCAATATACTATTTTTAAAGTGAATATTCCCAATAGTTTACTTACAAAATCACTTACGCTGTTTAGTTTCGAACGATTCTGGTTCATAGACAGTACTTACGCGAAATTTTAAATGAAATAAAATAATGCCAAAACCTCAATCAATCATGTATTTAATAATATTAAGTGTTTAAATGACTTTTAGTCATTAATATAATGGGTATGAAGGTATGAAAGAATACAAGATATCTTTCGAGGTCTGACCCTGGAGTCGGACTGACATAGTGGTTTGGTTAGACATAGTAGTTTTCGTACAGACACTTCAGCACCTTGATGTACCGATAGTCGATCTGGCACCGTTGAAGAGATTGCAGTACAGCCCATGTCTCGATCGAATCAAAGGCTTTCTCGTAGTCCACAAACGCTAAGCAGAGAGGCAGGTTATATTCTTCGGTCTTCTGTTTAACCTGTCGCAGCGTATGTATGTGGTCTACAGTGCTAAAGCCTTTACGGAATCCGGCTTGTTCGGGAGGCTGGAAGTCGTCTAACCTGCGCGCGAGACGGTTCGTGATGACTCTCGAAAACAGCTTGTAGACATGGCTCAGAAGTGAGATGGGCCTATAATTCTTAAGAAGGCCAATGTCGCCCTTCATAAAGAAAAGTATCACCGCTCTTCTGTTGTTTTTGCGTTGCTTCAGAGCCATCCTAATCTCATACAGGCTGACGTCCGGGATGTCTTCGGTATAGTGTCAGGTCAATCTAGCTCTTGGGTCATTTGCCAGATTCGTAACGGGGTTACTTGTTGATGTTTATAACTGTCCATAGAACCTCTCGATCTCTCTCAACAGCTCAGGTTTGGCGGATACGATCCTGCCATCATCGGTCTTCAGTTTCGTAAGCCCAATAGACAGATCTCTATCAACGACCTTTGACCCTTTATTTCCCTCTATCGCGTCCTTAATACGGTCTGCATTAAAGTGGCGAAGATCGCTTTTCAAGGACTTAGAAATCCGTCTATTGAGCTGCCGGCAATTGAGCGCATCATCTGAAGACTGCAGGATCATCTCGCGCCTCTCCTTCATGAGCCGTAAAGTAGAATCAGAGAACTTTTTTTTTGTATTCGTAAGACGGATCTTGAAGATCTTAGAACCGACCTTATGGACAGTTTCCACGATTCTGAAGTTCGAGCTGAAAGCTCATGGGGTTTTGGACCTGGATCGGTGCTGGGCGGAGCGTAGACTTCATCAGTCATCTTTCCAGCTTGATATTTAAATTCAATGTGCCTCTTACCATGCGGTGAACACTTCCGGTTTTTACCGCATTGATCACGGATACATCATTGAATACTTGCTTCTTCGTCGACATAATGAAGTCAATCTCATTTTTAGTAGCACCAGTTTCGAGATTGTGGTAATCGTTTCCTACAGTAGTCTACATCCCAATTTTATCTATATAAAGTATAAAATACGTGTGACATACTTTAAAAATAATCAAGTCATTTTGTAGATTCGCGGTTTTGAATAATGTTAGTTACGCGGTATTGGACTATCAACGACGCATTATCATCCTTAACATACTAGGAACAAACACAAATTGGTTGTATCTACAACAAGGCTCAAGAAAATAGGTGGTTCGTTCAGATGCCAATGTGTGCACTTTTACAATAAACTACCAAGCCACGTTTAAGATCTAAGCCTTAGTAAATTTAAATCATTCACTAATAAACGTAAGTTGTGCCAGAAAGCCTTTTATATCGTTAAAGATTATATTGAGGACGAAATGGCTTGGGATTGAGCTGCTTCCAATTTTTACATTTGAAACAAAAGATTTTTTTTTATATATACCTACACAAACACATTGACATTAATTAATTTTATATAAACAATGACAGTCATTTGCTTACTTTTTAAAGTATTATATTATTTTAATTATTGTGAATGTGAAGGCAATGTGGCATTTTATACATTTTTATTTTAGTTTTATTCTCTGTTCTGTTAGTTTTTGTCATGGTCTGGCAGTTTGAGTAATTTATGTGGCCTACCCGAATGTCCTTTCTTTGGTATTATTCGTCGAATCGTTGAGCTCCTTAAGTTTTGAGTTGAGCTGCACGATATCTAACAAATGCGTGCACTGACTGGTCAGGTCAATCTGTGCAATCTGTGTGGTTCTTTCCTCAAAAGACCGTCTCAGACATCGGTCTACATCACGGCTACATCACGGCTACTTCACGGCTACATCACGGCTACATGGTCTTCATATAGCAAGACAGACGACGACGAGAGACGACTTTAAAAGAGACTGTGACCTCAGAATTTGTTTTGGCCTTTCTTACAGAAAGGAAACGACAGATAGGAAACGCCGACCTAGTATCTAGTTTTAAAAAAATATGATTGACATGTAAAAGTGTTTGTGCAAACCTACCTACAAAAATAAAATAATTTATCATTCATTACGTTTATAAGCAGATAAATTTCTCGAACATATTATGAAGCAATGGATTAGCAATACACTTCAAAATTATTCATGATAGTGTGTTAAGCAATTAAGGTGCTGGTCAGCTGATGTCTGGGGCACCAGCTTACGAATTAGACCTCCATTGCCATCTGACCCCAATTCACGGACACAGGCCACTCAAAAAGTCACCTTAATGCGAAAGCTAAGTAAGAAATCCGATTACCGCAATTCTGACCCCCCCACCCCCCACCATCTCGCTGGACTTACGTTCTCAGAGTGACAAGCATCGGACATCTTCATTCCTATTCTTCTCCAAAAGGCATTTTCTTCGGAATCCGTAAAGTTTGTCCGGATCTGCGCTGATGTTTATATTATTGTGTTCTGAACTTTACCTTATTTACCTTTTTGTTTTATTTCCAATGATATTAAATGGGATTTTCTTGTTTTAAAATGGGGATGTTTTGTTTCCAGTTGCTATGGAGTCTGGGGTGAAATATTTTTGTTCATGCGCTACGTATTTTATCGCTGAAGGGATGGACTTAGATTCAGTAATATGTACTAGCCTTTGCCCGCGACTTCGTACGCATGCGGTTCGTGATTTTGCTTGATGTAGGATTTTGATCCCGATCATTGTTGTCGGGCTTTCGTACCTATACTATATGCATGTATAGGTATATGCTTTCGAAGTATACTTTATTTTCGCGATGTAGGATTCTATGACCACATTGGTGTTTGTGAAGTATAACTTTTCTTACTCGCTTCGTACGACCGGCCGGATACTCAATGTAACAGTCAACTGCACGTCCATGCTACCACTTGACGTTGAAAGCGCGTATTTCGCTTTTATATATATAGATTAAATAGAAGAAGGTATAATCACACTTAATATTATAAAGGCGAAAGTTTGTGAGTGTTTGTGTTTATATGTTTGTTAGTTCTTCACGCTCAAACGGCTGGACTAATTTTGATAAAATTTTGTATGAAGGTAGCTGACACCCTGGATAAATTTTTTATCCCGATATTCCCACGGAATCGACATTCACGCGGGTGAAACCGCGGGGCGCAGCTAGTCTAATATAATACTTACATAGAAGACCAATACTGTGTCATCGAGCAGCCACACGCACTCATTAGCTCGCCTCTTGTTGTGCCGTCACGTGCGTTCCGGTTCATATCCGTGCCGCACAATCAGGCGCCGACCGGTTTCCGGTATACGTGCAAGACGTTTTACGTTTAAATCGAACACACGCTAAACCTTCGGTGAGATAGACCGAGAGTGTGTGTGTGCATGATTTTGTTTATGTGTGTGAGCACACTTATTTTTCCTTTTTTTTCCTTATTTTTCAAGTGGTGGTTGGCCAGTCGGTGTCATCCAGTTTTCAAAACATAAGTACTACATATTTAAAATTGTGACAAGATAATCTTTTCCAGGTTGTATAAATCCAGTCACAGTCGTAGAACTTCCATTTTTTACCCGACTGCGGCGAAGCCCAAAAGGAGGGTTATTAACAGACGTTGTTGTCATGCGTTAGGTAAGCGAACACACAGTGAAGACTTTTACTTAAACTTACCTACCTATAGTTACATTTCATGCACCTGAAACAATAGGCTCAAGTGTTGTGGATTCTATCGTAAATATAATATCCTTAAAGAAAAAAGAAAGCCTAGAAGACGTGTCATGAAAGCGGAGAGGGGTCGAAGTCAATAACGTTCGATAAGATTAGTGTGCTCCAATAGGCTATTTGACTGGTTTCTGATAAACATCTCAGATTATTTAATGGTGTCTAACGAGCCCACAAAAACCTATTACTTCAAATTGCATAATGTATTTCTTTTATAAAATAGTAAATAAAAAAATGTACTGTTTAAATAAGCCGCCAAAACGCTATCTTTAACAATATGGCGTCGTGACGTCACGATTCACGTCAACAAACATTGAAACGTTCGAGAATCGAGATACTAGAGAAAAGTCATCTGTTCTGTCAACGATAGACAGAAATTTACTAAATCATGACGTCATCTTAAGTTCAGCCAATCCAGACCGTTTTCGATTACGTGGCGCCAGATTTAAAAAGATGAAAGTTTTTCGGGATTTTTTTTATAAATAATACATTGTTTTGTAGTCAAATTAATGCATATCGATTTTAAAAGCGATAATCTATACGAGTGTCAATAATTATGACCTTATTTTTTACATTGTCAAATAGCCTATTGTTTATATTTTTTTTAGTAATAGACACAACACAAACAAAAATTTACTGTGCACGAATATATTTTAATTCAATAACATTTTCATTGTGATATTTTATAACTGATATATTTTTCGCCCATGTTTGAATTCAGTTTAGTAAAACAAAAACAATAAAATAAAACAATTGTCTGTACTTTTCTCCGGTAAAACGGGAATATTGTGTTTCTCGGCAATGAGCAGGCTCCCCCTCTCTTAGATGTCGTAAAGGGAGTTCAGTCAGCTAATAACGTAAAGGGAGTTCAGTCAGCTAATAACGTAAAGGGAGTTCAGTCAGCTAATAACGATAAAAAATCGTCCGTCAAGCATGCTGACTTGCTGACTGTAGCTATTACTTTTGTGCTGAGCTGCAAAACGTGAAATGATGTTTTTGGGTACCTACTGTCTTTTATTATAAATGGTCAGGGGTCTATGACAGTTGACAGGTGACAATTTTACAAGTTTCTTCCATCTTTTGTTTTATTTTATACTAGCTGACCCGGCAAACGTTGTTTTGCCACATAAATTATTTCTAGCTGCCCGGCGCTACTTCGTTCGCGTGGTGTCCTACCTCTTAACCTACCCTACCCCTACCCTACTCCTACCCTACTCCTACACTACTCCTACCCTACTCCTATAAATAAATAAAAGTATTAAATACTATGTCCGTCTAAAACCGAATAAAAAGTATCCTATGTCCGTACGGCTCCTGGTTCTAAGCTACAGCTCCCCACCAATTTTCAGCCAAATCGGTTTAGCCGTTCTCGAGTTATAAATAGTATAACTAACACGACGTCATTTATATTTATAGATTATTTATATAATCATTATCAGTACTTTTTTAAATAACACAGACATAAGGATCGGAGTTATTTCGTCATAAAGGCAAGCCTTGACGTCGTGATTAAACACATATTAATGTTTTAAAGATCACACTAAGTTTTCGTTGGTACTATACCGCGCCAATAGATGTCGTTACGTGTTTCCACTTTTGCAATAAAAAATTGTTATAGAATGCTTTAAATTGATTATATCTTTTGATATACTGAAGCGATTGCGATGAAACAAAGACTAATCACTACTCCGAGTTCTACACTATATTTGAGTAAAAATATGAACCATATTGGTTTGGTACTTTTTAGGTTGAGCCTGTTCAAATGAAAATCTCTCACATCCAAACAGACAAACACACAAACCGACAAACATACAAAAATTCAAAAAATTGATGAAATGGCATCTTTTGATTATCCTTTAGCAGCCCAACTATTTTTTTTTAATATTTTCAATGTACAGAAACGCCTCGTCTACAGATTTATTATATGTATAGATAGATATAGATAACAGCACCACTGTCGTGATGGTCAATTGTGTCTTTTATTAAGAAAGTCGCATCATCAAATTATTCGTGTCAAGTATTACCTAATAAGGCCCAGAAAGTACAAATTGATGTCTACACCCTCTAGTTAACTGTCAGCGAACCATAATATAATAGTTAGGTAAACAATATTGTTGTTGTAATATAATAGCGTGACTCATTGAACAGGAAAATCGTCTCGAAAGTTGAGACTGAGATCAGACTGTGAACGTTCTTAAAATTACGAGAATTGCCCGAATTAATTAATTGAATACTGGTTAAGTTTTATTGCGAAAACTAGACTAATCTCACTTTAATTCATAAGTATACCATTATTAACATCCACACTTATCTGCATGTTTGTAAGCCGGTGTTTACGTGCGCCCACAGGCAGCCGGATATTACAATGAGATTGTTTCGAATTACGGCGACTTTCACTCCGCTGCTTACCGACGAATAAATTCCTTATATTTTGCCTCGGAGATTCAGCTCCGTTGTACCTACCTGTGTTTATCTTATACGCAATATTGTTGTGGAAAGTTTAACGGTTACTTAAATACTTACATTATAACTTGAGAGCTGTATGAATGTATATTTACTTCGCGGTGAGTACTTACAAGTAGATACCAACTGCTTACACTCGTTGCTCATGCAGGCAACAACTTAAAAGCAATTTTTTTCCATTTTAAAACACTACTGAAAATGTAAAATACATAAACTACTAACTACGAACTGTCTGATCTAATCACTCCCACGCTAGGTGTGTACTCTCCGAGTAGGTATTTTTCCAGTGACGTAACAGTTTGTTTACGTCCCCAACCCGCAGTGTTGCTCTGTTTAACTTCCCTCTTTGTACCAAATTACAGTTCCCTAAACGTCCATTCAGTGACAACAACTATTTTATTAGTTCCCGCTCACCTCTGCATAATACCGTCCTCTTCTGATAAATATTTATGAACAAACTTATTTAATTTAGAGCCTCTGTCCACCTCCTGTATAATGTGGCGAGAACACACAGCACAACTTTTAGGGCGTTAGCAGACATGCTGCCTTTAGCATCGCCGATCAGTCAATTTGCCGCTTTTCGGAAATTTGATGCAGCGACTGAGCTTTTTCAACACCGTATACCTACTTCTGGCATTGGTTATCAGCGGTTTTGTCGCTAGAATTTGTATACAATGACGGGCAGAAAATTTGCATACAACGACATTTTGATAGAAAACACGTAATCTCGATGCCTCACTCAAACGTAGAAAGAGAAAACGTGATGCAGCATTTATGAAGTGGCAAAATCACCGATCGCCGTTATTAAAAACAGCATGTCTGCTATGGCCCTAACCGCACCGAGCCCGCTTGGCGTCGGTTGTAGTCCGACAAGTTTCGGATGCCGAGTTCTGTATTCTTTAGCCAGTCGTCGCAGAATTTCGTACGACTTGAGTTGCCTTCTTTGTATTTTTCCAACTGTATGAAGCTGTGTGGGGTTAAACTGCAAGAGTGCAGTGTGGTTCAGCGGAGACGGTAGCTTTGCTAAAGTTGCCGCGTCGCTTCTTGTAAATGTTCACCCTTTGCTTTTCAAACATCAACTAAAAAACTTATCTACTTTTCCAATTTCTGTAACTTCGTTGGTTTAGAAGTGAAATAATAATATGTAACAGTGACGGATCGCGTATCGGTAAGTGTAGCGTGAGCTAGATGGACCGACGACCTTAACAAAGTAGCTGGTACAAACTGGATGCGGAAGGCGGAGGACAGGGTGTTCGTAAAGGAATTGACACCAAGTAGCTATATACATATAGGCAAATTGAAAAAGTTCGCGATCAAAATCTTCCCCCCGCTTCTAGATCGCTTCACTTTGGTAGACGTTGATTCGTTTTGAAACAACAAATCCATTTTATAATGAGACACAATAATTTAAATTAGCTCGCAAACAATGTGGAGGGAAATTAGGAAATTGAAACGTACCTATTTTTTTACTTACAAATAATGATATTTTCAAAATAGATTATATCTGGTCAGTCTCTCATACATAAAAATTTTTTTCGCAATACTTTCTGAGATGGCCTGACAAATCCTTTAAAAAAAAAAGAATTTCGCAAATCGGCTTATAAATAACGGAGTTCTGAGGTAACAAACCTAAAAAAAATTCAATCATATTGATAAACTCCTCCTTTTTTGAAGTCGGTTAAAAAGAAAGTAAATGAAGGCTGCTATTAAATATAGTAATCCCCAGACATTTCGCCGTCAACACCCTGCTACCCTGCTACTATCGGATTGCGGCTACATTAGCATTCAAGTCTTGAACACGAAAGGTCTAAATGCAAATATTTATGAAGAGCGAATTTTATAACCTCGAGTTTAAGCTTTTAACACCGATTTATAAACTGTTTTAATAAAGATGGGGTTATAAAGTGTGCCCTTTAACTTTGAGCTACGTTTTAAGATGAATATTGATCTTTTTAGAATTCCGTATCCAAAGAGTGCTAACGGGACCCTATTACTAAGCCTCCACTGTCCGTCTGTCTGTCTGTCAGCGGACTTTACCTCATGAACCGGAATAAGTAGACAATTGAAATTTTCACAGAGTGGTTATTTCTATTGCCGCTCAAGAAATAATAAAAATAAAATAAACTTAAAAATGAATTCATTAAAGGGCCAAAGTCTTCAAATGTAGACTCCATACTAGCAACTTGTTATTTTTGGCGTTTCTTGCCTTGTGGCACAGAACCCTTCGTGTGCGAGTCCGACTAGCAACTAGCCGCTTTTTTAAGTATTATTTATTCTGTAATCAAACGTGAGTGTTGCCTATGAGTATATTATTTTGGACCAAGTAGTTGCTTTAATAAAAGCTTTTGGTACAATAATTATAACTAGACAACATTCCGAGTTACCGTCAAGCTTAAACATATACTAGCTTCTGCCCGCGATATTGTCCGCGTCAAATTTATTGTTCCTTTTAAAAAAATATATTGCTAAATGGGCTCTTGACTCCGATCACGCCTGATGGAAAACGATGGATGAGGTCTATGATGGAACGAGCGTGCCCAGAAGATGCCTGTTCACTCTTGATTTGAAAGACGCGTTAAATGTGGGAGGGACACACAGACCGGCAGAGAGTTCCACACTTTGACTGTGCGCATTAGGGCTCCCGCGCACTAGGCAGCCTGGCTGAGGCAGCCTGTCGAACATATGATGGTGTATGGGAGCCCGCGCACTAAGCAGCCACGAACTCCGCAATTTCCCATACACCGTCATAATTATGTTCGACTGGCTGCCGCAGCCAGGCTGCCTAGTGCGCGGGACCCCTTAAATACAAGTGGAAGAGAAGCGCTGAGTACGACTCGAGATATCCCGAGATATCAACCAAGTGCGGAGGGTACACTGCAATACGTCTGGTTGTTCGGTGGTAAAAGGACGATGGTGGGATCACCCTCCGAAGTAGAGTCTGTAGAAAACCGAACGTCAAGCAACGTTAAACCGCCGGCGATGAGCTAGGCTGTGGAGCGTAGCTCCCAACGTCTCGTCGC
This sequence comes from Oligia fasciuncula, assembly GCA_963082905.1. Lineage (NCBI taxonomy): Eukaryota > Metazoa > Arthropoda > Insecta > Lepidoptera > Noctuidae > Oligia > Oligia fasciuncula. Next base: position 18,721,699 of record OY720406.1, on the reverse strand, counting down.
CTATAAGCCTTTTAGTTCTGCTTTCCATCGACCCAAGTGCAGCAAGCTGGTATTTTGCTGAGCCATCCTGGCTGCGATACTCCATACAGGAACGGACCCTCTTTTATCTCGCCCGCGCTATTACTCCGTTTTCGCTTAGCGTTCTTTCTGACTTTTTTCTTTTTATTTGGCTCTGTCATAGCGTGATGTTATATAGCCAAATATTGCGCTATTAAATGCAAAAATAATTTTTCAAATCAGACTGGTAGTAGGTACATACCTACCATAGATTAATGCGTTCAAACAAAAAAACTCTTCAGCGTTATTATTAGTATAGAAGTTTTATTTAAGATAACATGTAACTGCAGTGTCATCTTTTGAAAGCCTTCCTTACAATGAATAGTAACTAACATGCTGAACAGCCAACCAGCACTTGTTGACAGGACTACTCCGTCCTCCCATACCAATTAACAGTGTAGGTAATTAGAAAACATTGTAAAAGCCAATTATTTTAAAAGAGTAACCGTGGAGGCTCTGGTCAGCTCTTCTCCGTAGGAAACGATCAGTTAGAACCACGCACCTAGCTTTTGACGTTTCATAAGTGCCCATGTAGGTTTCAATCTGAAATAAAATATTTTGATTTTGAATTACTGAATATGAAACGTAATCCCATTAAAACATTTATTATAAAAGTTGCATCATTGTAGTCTCATCGAATCTACCCTGTGTCTCCAGGCCCAAACCAAGCGCCGTGGGGCCGGCGGGTCCCGTGAGCCGCGGGGCCGCTGGGGCCCGGCACCCTCGTCAATCAACGCCATCTGTCGGCTCCGCAATTAACACCGGTCTTAGCCCCGCCAGCTATGCGCACCAATTACTGATACAATTTGTTGATTTATATCTAGGCGCTGTTATTTATCGATTGTCGGCTGGTGGCTGTTTGTCTTTATTTCTGTGGGAAAGGACTAATGTAGTGTGGGCTGTTTGGTTTCCTTTTTACCGTGGATTTTGAGGTGCAGCTTAGCTACGTAGCTACACCTCAAAATCCATGAATTAAATCATAATTCCTACGCCGCCTGTTGTTGCTCCACTGCACGGAAAACACCTCTTCTCATTCAGATAATAAAATAAAAAAATTACGTTTGTAATTATTTTAATTTCTTTGTATTGACATTTTATTTTATTCTGGTGCAGTATTGTGAAATTTTATTTTATGTAGGTACAGTTCGCTTCACAAATAAGGTACCCCCCTTGGTATTGACATCAAACCTATTTAAGTTTTTTGTAATGTAACGTAAGTGGCGTGTTGGTCTAATGGTTAACACTGCGGCTTGGCAATGCGGTGGTCACGAGTTCAAATCCGCGGATGAGAAGATTTATTTTTCCTTTATTTTATTTATTTATTTATTTACCCTTTTTTTTAGTTTCTTTATTAGGTGATTTTCGTTAATTATTATTTAAGAAATCAAATGGAGGTTTGTAATAAAAGCTAGGCATTTTGATAAACAATATTCATTTATTTTTCTAATTACATTTCTAGGACTTCATGGAATCCACTTCCAGGTTGAGTATACAGTTTTCTATCTGTGTTAAATTGGGGTTATTTACTTAGAATATTAACTAAACACAAAAGAGATACCCTGGATGAGGTTTAGAACGTTTAACACTAGATAAAGGTTCGTTTATATATATATATTTATAGAAACATTTTATTATTAAAAAACAGTTTTTTTTTATACTTACTTATCGGAAAAGACCTTTAAAAAAAAAGAAATTTTGTCTTTTGTGTCTGTGAATTACAGAGGAAGAATCAACATGCTAAACTATAATAGTATAGCAATATACATCTTTCTCTTTTATCACATTTTCTAATAACCCTTATTTAACACAACATTAGAAAAATATGTGAGGTCAGATGGTGCATCGTTAATACATTACAAGACTACTTGTAAACCAGATTATCTGGATTGATAATAATTATAAAGGTTGTTTGTTTTTGATTAACTACGAGATAAGGATCCCACAAATATTGGGAATTAATAACACTTGCTCATATATGTTCCAACGCAATTTTATCAGATACGTTACACAATCAATCTGCCGAGTAAATTGCCTTATAATAACGGAGAGGATGTCACAGTCTATCACTTCTTGAAGTTTTGAAGGGTGCCACTAAATGAACTTTCACAATATTACGTTGTCGCTCCATTTGTATTTTCTCTGGCCTTGGCGATCACATTTCACATCACCCGTCGCTTGATACCTTTGTATCCATCTACGAACTGTTTTTCTCTGCAATGAAAATAATAATATTAGAAATACATAAAAACATCCAACTAGTAAGTAATAATGCAACATTATTGCAACAATAAATAGGTAATATGTGGAAGTATAACATAAATCTTACCGTTATGCCCATAACTCGTGCTATTTTCTTTATGCTTTGTTCCTGTTCCCAGATAACAACAATTTTAGCCTTCAAAAAAGTTGTTAATCAAACCATACCATCGGTTAATAGAATCAACTGGTCAAAAACTTAATAAATTTGATAATATTACGACGAAGATAATTACACACAAGCGAATCGGCACGAAAACGAAACCATTTAAAAAATAATTATACCCTCAATCACAGTTTACTAAATAAAGCGAAGAAGTATTCTAAATTCAACCTTAACTCGCAGTTCATACAGCAGTTAAGTTTCTGAAGTAAAATGACGGTAGTGCAACAATCGGAATCAACACATTATATTCAACCAAACAAGCTAATTTCAACCTTATCTTTTAGTTAATTGAGGAGTTAATGCGTATTGCATTTTGTAAAACTAAGGTATTAAATATAAAACGAAAGTTGAAATTTAAACCTTATTATCTAGAAGATTAGACCGTTAATAACCTTGTTCGTTTTATGGAGTAATACTATTCCAATTTTCGTTGAGGTTGACAACTGAGCCAATAGCCTAGTAGTATAAGACACGGTCTCGATGATCGGCTGGCGCCTGGTGATGCGGGTTCGTATCTTAATCGCACGCAAAGTGTCTTTTTGTAAGTTATTCTTGGTATACGGTTCGACCAGAAGGAAGCCGAAAGAATTATTAAAAACTTGAATGAAACTTGCAAATAATATCTGAGGCAGACCGTTGGATGCGCTCGGGCAGAGATGGGTGCGGCGGCGGGGGAGGGAGCTGCTCAAGGCTCACGTGACGCGCCAGCGCCGCCGCGCCGCCACCCGCCGCGTCGCTCGAGCGACGAGCGATGGCGGACCCGAGCGTGCTCGGGCGATAGTCTTTAAGTCTTGGGGGGGTTCCATTTCTCTGACGCTGACTGTACTATGGGTTTTGTCTGAATTAAATTAATTTTATTTTATTTTTATTACGCCAAATTTTCTCACGATGTCTAGGAGCTTACATAAATTATAATTATCTCTGCCAGACCTGTTTAAGGTTAATAGGTAAGCCCCGGCACGAGGTCATGACTCTATTCACCTTACGTATAGATCTTAATCGTATAAACATCGACTGGACACGCGCGCACCCTGTTCATAGTAGCTGCTCAACCCGTTCTAAGCCATATTAGTGTAGACTATAAATAGTACCCTCCTGTTAACAGTACCGGTTAACGCCGACCCCAGCCTCAGTATAGAAACAGTACCGTCTCACTGAGGTTTTAGTAAAGGCTTAGTTGTTTGAGAGAAAAGCTAAGGCGACTCCGAAACTGCAAAACATCTTAGATTCGATTTTGTTTGTTTTAAAAACGGGGGTTTTACCAAGATTTTTGCAGCTAAAACTCAGTTTATTTAAGTAAGGATGCCACTGCGCTCTGTTTCAACTCTGCAAGGTTGAAACTTCAAATTGAAGCGAACTCAATTGAAAGTAACAACCTTATCTCTGGCTTCAACTGTACTATCTACGGAAACTAATACACAATCTACAACTTAGGTACAGACGGCAGCACATCAATGTAAACTCTATACATATCTATAACTACGACGCGTCGTATAGTGTTAGAAAGAAAGTATCCTTGCTATGATTGGTGGAGTTTTCAACGTTTCTAAAATTGCCCAATGGTTGCACATACTAAGAATTGGCAGCCAATTATCATGTCTCACTAGGAATAAGCCACACCCACCGCTCCCGAGATCGTTTGACGTTTATTCAGTACGTCACTTGGAGTCGTGTTGTGTGGTACTGTGCGTTGTGTGCCGGGCGGGATGTCTTCTGTCCCCAGACATTTTTGACTGCGTTTTTTAATTATTTTTACCAAAGTTTTTGAGTGGATCATGCCGGGTGATTGATATTTGTCGGTAGACGACGATAACGGTGAGTAATATTTTTTGTATTTATAATTTTTAAAGTGAAATAAAATGAACAAAGGTTAGTATTGAAAAAATGTGTCAATGGTGTTTTTCTATAGAATTTTCGAATTAATAGAAGGGATAGGTAGGTAGGTATCTCTTTGGGTCAGTAGGTCGTCTTAGGGGCGGTTCTTTCCTAATGATGGGTGCGCGCTGTAGGGTAGGTAACCGTGAAAGCTTAAATTCAGAGTTATGTGAGCATAATTCGATGAACTTATTGTTTTTGATTCCATTTAGGGCTGATTTTTCCAACGCCAGTTAATTTTTTAGCCAGCCAATTTTTTACTATTGGAGGAATAATATTGAATTTTTGACAATTTCTTCAATACTTACAAAAACTGTCAGATGTCAATTTTATTACAATAACCAATGATATTCTAAAACAAAAATTATCTGTCGATTGAAAAATCAGCCCTTGGTCATGGAACATTCTAAACAAAAGTTATTCCAGCGGTGCTATTCTGTAAAAATCTCACCGTGAAAACTTAGGTGAAGTGAGCGTGGAGTGAGCTGTCAATAGTGTCAATCCCTAGCAAAAACAAACTCACATCACCTAAGTTTTCACGGTGAGATTTTTACAGAATCGTCCGGCAATAGTAGTGATTGGATTTTAAAGTAAATACCGTAAACGCAGGTTACTTTAGCTAATTTTTTCATCTTTTACTGACTTCAAAAAAAAGGAGGTTATCAATTCGACACGTATGTATGTAATATTATTGGAATTGCATTATATTCACATATGACAATCTATTAGGGCTTCTAAACAAATATACAAAATTTTGTAGACGTATAATGTAATAGTATGTTTGTCCATGCATTTTTCCGCAACTATTAATCGGATCGTGACCATTTTTTTTGTATTGGCTTACATTTACTTCAACTTAGGGAATAGTGGAAGTTTCATCTAAATCGAGTCAGTCATTTTCAAGATATGGACTAATACGTGTAAGTGTGACGACCTGGCTTATTGATACGAGCTACGGGTGTAGTGTCAAAGGGAAAACATCTCAAAACCTTGGTCAAATTCTAGTGCAATATTTAAAACAAAACTATTGCCTACTTATTACAAACAAATATTCCAGTTTTTACTTAAAACTAAAAATATCAAAATAAAAAAGTAATTTAAAAAAAATTAAACCGACTTCAAAAACTCAAAATTGTGAAATAACTTTAATTTCAGATGTCTGTGGCAAAAAACTACAACTAAAATAAAGATCCCAAGACACCGACTTCCGAAATTAAAGTTATTTCACAATTTTGAGTTTTTGAATTTGGTTTAATTACTTTTTTTTTAGAAACCCTTTGATAGTAGGGATTATGGTGGATTTCTTAGCATTTTAAATATTTGTTTTACAAAATATAGGTATGTGTATATTTTCTTTTTTTTTACTTTTGAGCCAATGTTGTTCTTTGAAGAGGGTTAGTTTGACTTGACCTGCAGATTTTGTCGACACAAAAACAATATTTTAAATGCATTGAGCCAATGTAGCCCTATACAACAATAGAAAACCCTTTTTTGTATTGACCCAAAGTTCCCCCCCAGAGCTAAAGTAACCCGCGTTTACCGGTACCTACGCAATTATGCAACGAACGCCGGGTGTGCGAATAGTGAATGTTATTAAAAGTGATAGAATAGGAATATCGTTTTTAATAGTATTCGTAGTAGGTATCTGACAGCAATTTTTGAGAATTTTAGGCCGCTTTCCGAATTAGCTATAATCGCTCACAGCGCTCACATCATCTCACATGCGTTCCGATTTAGGTATTACGATTATGACAGCTGAGAGCTGTCCACAATTCGGAACGCCCGCGCCCCCGTGAACGCGCTCACAGTGCTTACTCAATGTAAAAACGATATTATTACACAGTACCTATTTCCTAAACACCACATTTCTTCTTCTTTGGTTAGGTGGCGACTATCAGCCAGAAGCACAATTTCGAAAATGCCACGTTAGTTTAATTTTATGTTAAGATGCAAATCTAAACAAAACACACACTGACACATCCTCACACACACACTGTCATTTTTGACAGCGCTCACGGTGATATTATTCTAGGGTCGGCGTTATCGCAAGATGGCGCATGTCATGACGTCATCTATGACGATTCACGGGACATCGTTATCGCGCTCACGCTAATTCGGTACGGGTTTAAGCACGCTCACATCGATTATTTCCTAACTCGGAACGCAAGGTTAATGTGAAGAAAAATTATAGGCAGAATAGTTCTTTACGTAACTTGTATCTACTTAAATTGAAAACGTGATTTTTTGTTTATAGGAATATTTGCGTGATTTTAGTGTCAAATGAGAGGATTATGTTTAAAACTGATATTCCCGTTTGAATTAAGATGTAAATCGGTCAACGGGTTTAGAGATGGAAAGAATTTTGTATAAGTAATGAAAACATGCCAAAGTTCGATTTTAGTAAATTAATGTTCTAGAAAGTTTTTTTTATTATAGATAGGATAAATGTTGTTACTTAATACGAAAGAAGATTACATAGGCTACACAATATAATGAAATTGTAACGATCGCCTAGGCATACAGAACATAAAAAACTGGCCAAGTGCGAGTCGGACTCGCACACGAAGGGTTTCGTACCACAAGGCAAAAACGCCGAAAAAAACACGTTTGTTGTATGGAGACCCCCTTAAATATTTATTTTATTTTAATTTCATTACTTATTATTAAAGTAAAAATACAACTGAGTATTTTGTGAATATTTCATGTGCCTACCTGTTACCACTACCTATTGATATTGATCAAAAAAGGGCAATAAAATCGCGTTTGTTGTATGGGCCCCCCTTAAATATTTATTTTATTTTGTTTTTAATATTTGTTGTTATAGCGGCAACAGAAATACATAATTTGTGAAAATTTCAACTGCGACAACTATCGCGGTTCTGGAGATACAGCCTGGTGACAGACAGACGGACAGGCAGCGAAGTCTTAGTAATAGGGTCCCGTTTTTATCCTTTGGGTACGGAACCCTATAAAACAGGGCTTTATAGTGTCAGAGCCAAGAGAAAATTAGATATAGGTAAAAGTGGCTTAAAATCAAGGGCCTCTTTGCCTTATAGTAATTGAGTAATCGTGGGCAAATAAACTAAGCTATTTGTTTCGTTCCAGAAAAGAACAGTTTACTTCGGGCTTCGGCGGTGGGAAGAAAGTGGAAGCATTGAAGCCCACCACCGCCAACTTTACGCGAGAGCCACTACGGGGCGGCAGACGATGCGGCTATGGTCGCTGCACACTCTGCCGATCCTTTTCTGAGCACACGAGTAACCTCAACTTCTTACAGCGTGAGTCCATGTGTAGCTTGTAATCACACTTACCTATCACCTTAGCTTATTCATCACTAACATAAAACATGGTTTCCTTAAAAATAATAACAAAATTGATTAAAATAATACCTACTCCCTAAGTGTGCGTCTTGCCTGAGTGAAGGCGGCGCACCGCGCAGGCGGAATGAACGGCGCATTAGGCCGGTCGCACACGTCCGGTTTCCTGATCAGGAATTCAGATTCGGAGACCCTGAATGCACGCATTTCATACAAAATCGTCTCTAAGCGCATACGTTCTTATATAGGGTGACTGGTAATTAGTGACCGATACATAAACACGTGATTTTACTCATCATTATGAACAACTTTTACTATGGGACCAAACATGAAATCGCGAAAAAAAAAATCAGCTGTTCCCTACATTTATGTTCGCTTAACCCGTCAAAATGTAGGCAGCAGCTGATTTTTTTTTAATCGGTAAAGAAAAAATCTAAATCTAAACTTCTTACTCTTCTTTTTTTTGCTTTTTTTTCTTCTTCTTCTTGCTTCTTTCTAAATATTGTAAACGTTTGAGTTTTGATATCGACATTATTATGGCCTAAGTTAAATGGACGCGTAACTAAACATGCGCGCACGCATCAATTTCCCGCATGCACAGGACAGTTATCGACGAGTAAATCCGCTCCGCAATCCGTCATACGCGGTGCGCTGTCACTCAGGACCCACACTGATAGACAAAATAATGTTTCCGGTTTTATGCATACCGCGCGGCCAGACTCAGCTAATATTATTTCAAGTTAAAGAAATATCAACTTTATTTTAATGGTAATTAAGTTGATTTCAGAGTGACTAGCACTATTGAAAAAGTTAAAGTTGTAGCGTAAACTGAACTTTATTGTGTAGGATTTAAAGTTATTTTTCCATAAAGTCATTTTTGTTAACGATTTTTGGCAAATAAATCGCGAATGCAAATTAGTTAAGTTAGCCCGTATAATTTCTCATAACAAAGAATCCCATGTAAGTATTGAAATTGACAAAATTTTCTTTGTTTTAGATATCAATGGACACAGTCAGGAGGCGCCTGAAGGACGTCGGAAAGAAATACCGCCGCCCTGCTAAGAAAATTCAAATGACCCAGGCGCAGGTCACAGACGTAGCTATAATATTGAAATTGTATACTTCTTTTCGCATCATTGTTAAATTCTTGAGAATTTGTCCTTTACTATTGTTAGTGATAATTTAAGTTTGGGCCGTCACCCACTGTCGTGGCGGCATGACACGACAAGGAATTTTAGGAAGCGCAAATGATTTGAAATCTTATTTTATCGTGATTAGCGTTCACAATGCGGCATGCCAGAACGTGCCGAAGGAAACCAAAGCAGGCTGTGACGTATTAATGAAATGTTTTTGTTAACAGTGTTTAATTAGATTCGAGATCATCTGTAAGTAATCCCTTGTCGTGCCGTGCCACCAGTGGACAGTGGGTGCCAGACCACAGCCCAGTCAAATTATACGAATCTGGGTAAAAGCTTATTTTTACTTGGCAATCAAATGCTACCGCATTTTTTTTTTACCGACTTCAAAAAAAAGGAGGTTATCAATTCGATACGTATGTATGTAATATTATTGGAATTGCATTATATTCACATATGATGATCTATTAGGGCTTCCAAACAAATATACAAAATTTCATAGACGTATGTATGTATGTATGCATGTATGTATGTATGTAGGTATGTATGTATGTTTGTCCACGCATATCTCCGGAACTATTAATCGGATCGTGACCATTTTTTTTTATTGGCTTACATTTTCTTCAACTTAGGGAACAGTGCAAGTTTCATCAAGATCGATTTAGTAATTTTCAAGAAATGGACTAATACGTGTAAGTGTGACGGCCTGGCTTATTGATAAGAGCTACGGGTGTAGTGTCAAAGGGAAAACATCTCAAAACCTTGGTCAAATACTAGTGCAAAAACTAAAAATTACGAAATAAAAAGTAATTTAAAAAAATTAAATCGACTTCAAAAAGAAATTAACTCAAAATTATGAAATAACTTTAATTTCGGAAGTCGGTGGCATAAAACTAAAATACAGATCCCAAGACACCGACTTCCGAAATTAAGGTTATTTCATAATTTTGAGTTAATTTCTTTTTGAAGTCGGTTTAATTTTTTTAAATTACTTTTTTTTTTTTGCGGATGGGAAATCATCAAATGACCCCTCCCGCTCTGGGTGGAGCGGAAGGGAGTGTCAGACTCTTACTGACTAAAACCCACCCGTGTTCCTTCCTTAGCCCTTTATGTTCCGGGCCAGCGGTAACCCTTTCGGGCAATCCCGCTGACCCGGCAGAATGCTACCGCATTTGATTTTGCTTGGTAGGCATTGGTGGATGTAACTTTATAATTAATGTTACAAATAAAAATAAAAGTTTGTGTAAAATAAATATTATCTACTTGTTTTTAATCTAAGTATACTTAATAATAATAACGCCTTCCAAAGGTCCCCGAGATGTGTTAGGCATTTAAAAAAAAAAAAATCTTTATTGACGTATTATGTTACAGGAACTTTTATGTGAAGCATGTTTATTACCTAATTAAATAAATAAAAATATTAAATTGTAGGTTATTTAAAATTAAACTATGTAAATGGCTGAATGAAAATGATTTCTATAATATTAAGGATTTTTTTAACATAAATTATAATGTTTATAAATTCAAATTTGTTTATTTGTGAAGTTTGCATGCTTTAATTTTTAAGCAAAACTTGTATGATTTATTAACACCTGTGTATACCATGTTTTACGCAAATAAATTATCTTATCTTATCTATGGTATAGTTTGGTTTTATAAACTTTGTTGTAAGTATATTTTAATTTAAAGTAGGTAGGTATTTGTGTGTTTTCAATTATATTTATGGTTAACATTAAAAAGATTGTGATTGTTATTCCGCATTTTATTTTGATATTTTTCCAGGGTTTCACACGCGTTCCTGTAGGAACATAATATCTTATGTCCTTTTCTGATTGGTAGGTCTGCAAAATTCCATGATGATCGGTTGTGTAGTTATGGCGCCAAAAGCAGTGGGGTAGCTACCGCCGTATCTGTTATACAGGGGGCCCCGACCGACGGCATATTTATTTCCTACTTAAAAAAACGTCACCGACTCACCGTCCGTTAAAAAAAAGCTTGTCGCGAGATTTAAGTAGGTACTCGTATTTACTTAGTTTGAAAATTTATAAAATTAAAATCAATCAGATCACATGTTATTTAATTTATTTGTAACACACAGGTAAACCTCGCGACAAGCTTTTATATCATATCAGTTGTGTAATGACGTTAAAAGTTGATAGTAAAAGTTTTAAAGGAAAAGTTTATTTTATTATTTTTAGCGCATTGAAATAAAAGCTTGTTTTAAAAAAAGATTTCTACTTTTAATTTATTTTTTAGTTACTGGACAGGTTTCTTAGTCTGTTCATCTCATTCACGACATCATGTTACACCTTGATGCCACTCAGTCCTCGGCATGGCCTCACCTTGACTTGAGTGTTTGGAGGAATGCGCCACTTATTTCAGCTGGAAGCTTACTTCTGCCTTACGAAACACAGTTCCAGGTTTCATTTTGGAGTTATCATTCTCCTAGACAGGTTGCAAACCAATGCTGTTGACGCCAATCTCACCAAATTACACAAGTAAAAGTTAACCAACCGATGCTACAGACACGAACAATTCGACCTTAATATCATAATCGAGGACTCCAAAAACCCCAGTACACCAAAATTGCAGACGGATTGGAGCAACGGAGTTTAACTCGCATTCGTATTCTCACCTTTCATTTGATACCCATTTATTGTAGGAAAGCAAAAGAAACTGCGCAACGTTGGCGATATGAAATGTTTATACACCCTCATACCATTCAGCCCTCGGCACGTGCTCATCTTGGCATTGGGTCATCCATCTAATCAATCAGACATAATCCACATTCATAACAAACGGAACGAACTTTTTTCCCAAATTTGTTGGAGTTGCATATTCGTCAAGACGAATCAAACGAGCCTAAATTCGATGGGGTTGCGTCGTTAAATTACGGAGTTCCTATGGCCACCTTCCGGCTCCATCATCAGACCCTGGTTACCATGTAGTATCAAAGTACTCGTCAAGACGAATCAAACGAGCCCAAACTCGATGGGGTTGCGTCGTTTATTAACGGAGTTCCTATGGCCACCTTCCAGCTCCATCATCAGACCCTGGTTACTATGTTGTATCAAAGTACTCGTTAAGACGAACTAAACGAGCCCAAAATCGATAGGGTTGCGTGGTTTCATTACGGGTTCCTATGGCCACCTTCCAGCTCCATCATCAGACCCTGGTTACCATATAGTATCAAAGTACTCGTCAAGACGAATTAAACGAGCCCAAACTCGATGAGCTTGCGTCGTTTAATTACGGAGTTCCTATGGCCACCTTCCAGCTCCATCATCAGACCCTGGTTACCATGATTGTAGTATCAAAGTACTCGTCAAGACGAATTAAACGAGCCCAAACTCGATAGAGTTGCGTCAGTTAATTACGGAGTTCCTATCGCCACCTTCCAGCTCCATCATCAGATCAGCTCTATGTCATAATAATATTGCATTGTCATCCGATTTATACATGCATGCAAAATTTCAGCTTAATCGGATACCGGGAAGTGGGTCAAATTTAACTTTCAAGAGTCCACCTTCACATACATACAAGTCAATAATAATAAAAGCTTTTAAAAATCGTTTATTTTGGAACAATAACAATACAATAGGTATTATAAAAATAGTTAAACGATGGTAAGTAACTACAAAAGTTAATAACTGGCGCAGCTATCAATAAGAACGCGCTAAAACAGGTGACCGCCATCGCCCGCCAGCCCGTCAGTAAGTAGGTAACAAAACCCGGAAAAGGTCATTAAACCCTGCTTGAAATTTAAAAAAAGAAATGTTTTTCTGACTTCAGATTAAACCTACCTACCTGTCTACTTAACAATATTCATCGAGAGCGTGAAATTTCGCTAATTAATTGTGTAACAGTGTATACCGTACTTACCTACCAGGTTAAATGTAATATGAGTAGGTAATACCTACTTAACGTAATTTTCCGACAAATACGTAAAAATGAAGGATTAAGTAATTAAAAGATCATTTAAATAAAAAATATTGATTATAAGCTTTCATACTATTTAGGCATTGCGCGGGCCACGGCCGCCTGCTTTTATATTATTTCGATCGCATGGCCATTATTTCGATTCGATTCAAGTGTTCAACCTGCTACGCTATTTCTTATCGCACAGTATTTTATTCTACACCACGACGATCATACGCACACACCCTCACGTACGCACTGCAGCACGAAACATTACAAGTAAGAACAGACAAAAAGCTATATATCTCTTTCGCACGATTCTCGCTGTTGCGCGCATAACGCGTTCAAGGTCAATGTGGGGTAACCTGATGTGCTGGCGACTGTACGTCCGAACTCAAGAGGTTAGACGTATGTAAGTTGTGGATTGTGTAATGTCAATAATATTGATAGTACGATTATAATATTATTATTATATCAAATGTCTTTTTGGTCCAGTGATTTCAAGACAACTAGTCTTACCGAGGGGTATCGTATTACCCAGTAACTAGGTTGTGGAGGTCAGACAGACAGGCGCTCCATGTAAAATACTGGAATTCAGCTGCATCCGAACCTAAAAAAATACTCGATTACTAGGATAAAGCTTACCACACATTTTCTCCAAGTTAACCGCATCAGTAGGTACTTCCTGAGAGTCTAGATAAAATCCGACCTTTCAAACGTGAAATACGTATTTGCACGTCAGCAAAGCAGCCTTTTGGTTCGTTTCCGATTGTAGGCTGTGGAATACGCACAAAATTCAATCAAAGCATAAAGTTTCAGAGACATCAGAGACAGGCTGCCATCACAAATATTGACTTTAGATTTACTGGACTCAATTATAAGTTGTATTACAACCAGCCCAAGGTTGAACATCCTGTTCGCACAAACTTGTTGAACAATACTGACCTCTGCGCAAACTTTTTCATTTACAGAAAATAACGAAACAATGTTCAAGTACTTTGATGTTCGAATACAAACATTTACCAACTTAACATTAACGATACAGCACAATTTAGATATTTAGACATTCATTGCGTGTTTTATTCCCTTTACTGTTCAACATCCATGAGAAGATGCAATGAATTTGAAAATTGTGTTAGATTTTCTTTTCCCACGTTTACTTAGTACAAGTATGGGCGATGCTTCCAATATTTAGATTAGGGTAACGGCAGGGGTAAAAATAACATATTAAATAGTAAAAACAATCGGCTTAAAGGAATAAATTTTCTGTATATTCGCTTTAACGATACAAAAACAACGCATTATGTAATAGATAAGGGTATGGGAACGTGGACCCGTGCTCTGTCCCCGGTGGATCCTGATTTGTTTTCTTAATATAATATATTTTTATTCGACGTGGATATGTTATTTGAATAAATTGATATTGTCTTCAGATGTCTGTAGGAATCAAACAGACACGTACCATTCGTGGTATACTTACGTACAGCCGAACTCCCAAAGGGTATGTTATGTAATAACGTAAGAATGCTTCTTCAATACAAGAGTGGTCCTTGGCGTTACATAATATAACCTTCGTATAATAACTAAATCAAACTAATCAACTCATAGTTCAACACAAGAACTATAACCTTCCGCAAAGTAGTAGGTACATAATATGATTGTAAAAAACTCACATAATTTGATTGTAACACAATCAAGTCATCCCTCGTCACTTTCACGAACTTCCTCTAAATAGTTACCACATTGAAATATATACACTTATGGATTCTGAGGTACAGTATTACTAGTATGTGCCAGACCCAGTTGAATGAAAGAAAAATGACCATGTCACGTTGTACTGGGATCGGTCTATCATTACTGAAAGGACTATTAACTGTCGCCAATATGCCTGATGTAGTGGTGATAGATCGACTAGCGGGCCATACAATGATTGTGAACGACACCCACTTCCGAAATTAAAGTTATTGTAGTGTTTTTTTTAGAAGTCGGTAATATTTTTTATTTACAAAAAAAAAAATATATTTTTCACTTTTTTATGTCTTTCTTTTATCAGTCGAGAGATTATACTTGCAAACCATTCTATTGACGAACTAACAAGGAAGCTAAAATGTCTCATAACAATCAACATTAGACAACCGTATTTCTCGTCCAGCATCCTACAAAAACGTCACCACGATAAGTACACACTTCACAAAACAAGATAAGTCACGTTTCAACCTGCCAGCTCTCCCCGCAACTCGAGAACTCGCTTACAAAGAGTAGAAAGAAGAAAGTTAAATAAATCATCATAACCTATGTAATAGTGATGGTTACAAACTTGTTACAACATGAGGCATTTAATAATTTAACCTTGCATTAACTGATTAAATTATTGTGATAATTTCATTTATAAAAAAAAATAGAGGGTAGCAGCACTGACTAATATTTTTCCCAGCGCTTGGCAAGCAGGAACGGCACTATGTTGTTGTTAGCACAGTTTAGCAGTGGTATAGTTACCACGACTAATTTAAAGCTTGGCAAATACTTTTTGACATAAATAGTATAAATGGAACACATAAACATTGGCGAGCCTCCATATTGATGTCATTTTCTTGAATTAAAAGTGTCAACCATGCTTTTTATGATGATCATAAAAAGCATGGTTGACACTTTTAATGTGAAGTAATACCAGTTAGTTACTTCATAAAAACTTTACATATTAAGAAAAGTTTAGTAACTAACTGGTATTACTTCACATTAAATATTACCTTCAAAGTCAAATCATTTATTTCAAATAGGCACTTTAAAGGCACTATTGAATGGCAATAATTACAATAAAATAGAGTTAGTTACTTCATAATAACTTTACATATTATGAAAAGTTAAGTAACTAACTGGTATTACTTCACATTAAAAATATTACCTTCAAAGTCAAATCATTTATTTCAAATAGGCACTTTAAAGGCACTATTGAATGGCAATAATTACAATAAAATAGTTCTAGTCGCCCCTTCCAAAAGGTAGTGTTCGTATGGAGAAGAATGGGCAAGAAACTCCACCGTTACTCTTTTCAAATGTTTTACAAGGTTTTGTATACATTCATTATATAATTATATCTGAAGACGGTGCACCTAGAATAAAATTGGTCTACCACAAAAGGTAGAAATAATTAAAAATAAAGCAATAACAGGTAAATTGATAGATACAAATGGTGCCACATTTTTACAAATATTGTAAAAGTAGATGATTTTCCTAGTATTTTAGCAAGTGTGTGAGTTACTATAGTTACAGAATGTAAAAATCAATGTAATAACAATTTTAAAAATATAAATTAAATTAGCGACCGGTTTGATTTTTCCAACAATTTTCTTCCAAGATAAATTAATTTAATTTAAAAACCCTGCTGTTGAACTCTCAAACATCCTGATAATAAGATTGTTAGCTTATCTGCAGCGTCTGATAACAGACGCTAATAATTTAATCAGATCGCCTGACCTCGCCATTGTGCATTGTAATCATACCGTCGGCGTCTGAGCCAGTCTGAGGTATGCATCGCCGGTCTAATTGAACGCCAGTGTAAACTTACTGACCTAACTATTGAGAGTAAGTTTAGTTTATATCACTCTATTGAGTGAAAGTTATGTCCAAGTGGAAGTATTGATCAAATGAGTTGCTAATGTGCACAAAAATCCCTTATAGATAATAATAATAATAATATAAGGGACGCGGCACAAATCACTTGAATGCACAATTTTATTTATTTATTTCATTCAAATAGTTTGAAGGCGAGCACTTCAAACGATTTCCATACAGAACGTAACAGAAGTCATTTTTCAATCGCTCTGTGCTACGGCGTAGCAGTGTTACGTGGCTACGCGGCTACGACGTGCTACGTGTGACAGAGCGAATCTTTGCGACTCTGTGAGTTGCGGAATGCCACAAATGGCTGATAATATGTATTTACTTATTTGTCGCGAGTGAAAGGAATACCAATGTCGACGGAGATGCGGGTCTGTGCTAGTGTAGTGTCTGCTGTCAGAGCCTTTTCACTTTCTACTGAGTTATTAGTGAATGGAGTGACAGGCAAATGATTTAGGTACATGACATTATGATGAAGGATAGTGCTTTAACACTCAAATAATCAAAAGCAGATAAGTACTTAGATGACCGGTAAAAAAAGCAACACAAACAACGCTGAAAAAACTCGTATGGCCCCCTTTAATTTTTAACTTTATTTATTACTAGGTGCGCCCCGCGGTTTCACCCGCGTAAATGTCGATCCCGTGGGAATATCGGGATAAAAAGTAGCCCATATAAACACACACACTCACAAACTTTCGCTTTTATAATATTAGTGATATTAGTGTGATATTATGTTGTTATGGCGGCTATAGAAATACACACTATGAAAGTTTCAACCACAGAGTACATTATAATATAGTTTCAACTGTTTACCTAATACGTTTCGTGAGATACAGCCGGCTCTGGCAGACAGACGGACGGACGAATGGACAGCGGAGGCTTAGTAATCCTCTTTGGGTACGGAACCCTACAAATTTATTATTTTGTTCACAATTTCCACTTAGTTTTGTTCCTCAATACTCGCCTTTTAAAAGTTGTTATTATTATTGTAGACGCGTGTATTTTGTTACGCTGATCATAAAATTGACCAATAAGTGAAGCAAATTGCCTTAATCATGTTGTTTGGCAGCCAGTCAACTATTTTCATTTCAGAATATTGTTACTACATGAAGTGGATGCTATAGCATAATCAGCCTATAATGTTCCCACTGCTGGGACACAGGCCTCCTCTCTGTGAGAGGGAGTGGGCCGTAATCCACCACGCGGGCCCGGTGTGGGTTGGTAGATGTCACATGTGTTCGAATTTTTGGTTTTATGTATAGTTGATTCCTCACGATGTTTCCTTCACCGTTTTGAGAGCAGAGGTGACAAAATAATTTACACAAAGTAAAGCGCCTGTTTGGGTTTGAACTTACCATCTACAACTCGTAAGTCGCAGCCGTTGCCACTGGGCCACCACTGCTCCTCATGCTATAGTAAAATAATAATAAAACACTTAATGTGGGCACATTAAAATAAGCTACTTGAATTTTTTTGAACGTCAGGACCACATCACTAAATCAAGATTTTGAATGTTGAATAGCATAAATAATTAGTACCTAAAGGGTACCTTTGATCTCGTAATTAGTATCTAAATACTTTTTACTTAATAGAATTTTTAACGTGGTCCGAGATGATGAGGATGGCGGAACCACTCCCAATATACAAAGTTCCAATATCTGCAATGAGGACCTAAATAGGTTAAGAATTAGTGCCTAATTGGTACCTAAGCATATGAGAGTGAAAATTGTCCAGTCCAATAAAATCTTGTCTTCGTTCACTCAATGCTGATGGGTCTTATTATATAACTAGCTTCTGCCCGCGACTTCGTACGCGGATCCTGTTGCTTATACCAGCGACAACGGGGTCGTCAAAATCGAAGATCTGAAACGTCTGATGTCGAATTCTAAGAGCCCGATTCGAGACGTCATTTTCAGGCAATAATGAACCAATAAGGTGGTAAACTTGGCCTTACACTTTGAATGTTGGCATAAATGGGCCTTCTGAAATCTGTTTCGCAACAAAAGATGTCATTTGAAAGGCATTATTGTACGAACGTATATTGTCCAAGAAATGTTTTGACTGTGATGGTCACCGATTAGCAGTGATCTTAATATTTCTGGAGGATTTTGTAATATTTCAATATGTACTTTCCCACCTGAGCAACACATACCGTTTGTTTCTTTTTGCTATTTAACAGCTTCACAAAAAGTACAATTTTCAACCATACCTGCGATGGCGGAATATGTGGCGTAGTCAATCATAGGAGTATACGTAAATGCACTCCGTTCCTTATCAACCCAAGGAAGGTCGCCATGCCCTACGGCTATATCTTGAGACACATCCGATTCTTCAGATGATATCGACATTCTGTTCAGAGAATGTCGAAGTCGATCAGAATTCAAACGTTCATTGCGCTCTTCTTAATCTGTCTCTTCATGCCGTACTCCAGCAATTCTTTCTTTCTCACTTTCTGATTATGAATATTTTGTTGTGTGCGTGTTCGGAACAATGTATGATAATCTCACCGTATCAGCGGTCAGTCGCGCATCATATTCTGCACTGGTCTCTAGAGACCTGGATGTAGATGCGTAAATACGCTGAGAACACAGGCGTGCTTCGCGATCCGAAGAGGTTTCCACGGAGCGAGTTGCAGCCTGATGTTCTCAAACAGCATCAAGTCTCTCCTGACGCTCTTCGGTAGATTCTTGGGATCTTATGATCCTCAATCTTTTAGCTCCTTTGGAGCATTGGGAAAGATTTGACCTCTTTCTAGGCATGGTTATAGTTTTATTATGAAGATACCTGATCAATTAAAATCTAAGTGACTGCTCCCCTACCAAGGGTGCCCAGGCACGGGATCGTCTGGCGCCCATGTGCTGGTTTGGTCCCTGGGGTGGTCACGGCGTGCTATGTGTTCTGGTGCGCCGGTGATGGGGAGTACTCCCCAGCGGAGGGTCCGGTGACGGACAGCCGCGGCGGGTTCACGGATGAGTGCTAACGCGTACCCATGTTCCCGCCGTAAGTGGCAGAGGAGGACACCGTGGAGTTTTAGTGGGTTAGAGTCCCACATAACTGCACTATCTCCCCGTGGTAGTGCAGAATGCATGAGCATTTCTTCACGTTAAAAAAAATAAATGGGAGTTTTGGCCAGTAGTCAAATTTTCAATGATATACCATCGTCATCGAAAATCAGTCCTAAACTGTTACCGCCTTCACCGCGTGGAGGTGAAATTAGTGATAGCTTTGATTTCCACATCAGATGTTTCTGATCTTCGATTTTTATAAGTCAACAGGAAATGCCCATCAGACCGAATAACTTTTACTAAGACGTCATTCCTATATGTGTTATGGTGTAGCTGGGCTCTTGGAGTTCCCCATCAGGTGTTCCAGATCTTCAAATTTATTCTCTCAGCAGAAAATCCTCATCACGTGGAACAATTTTTGCTATGGTACCATTTTTGTATCTCTTATAGTTAAGCTGGTCTGTTTCGGTTCTGCATCAGGTGTTCAAGTTTCCAAGATAAATTATAGCCTGAATGTTGTCCAGCCATATAATAACTATACAATAAAAAAAAATCATTCAAATCCGTCCCGTAGTTCTATGTTCTATGTTAAGGGTTTGGTTTCCGCACTTAGTCCTTCAGTGGACCATTGTGCGTCCCGTAGTTCCGAAGATCGGACGCGCAGGCCCGAGGCGTGTACGTACTCTGATAGAATACCTTAACAAATGTTCGCCGTGATTCTTTAAATTGACATAACTTTTTTATTTATGAACCGATTGACATGAAATAAACACTAAATGTTAAGTGAAGCCTACTACAATATATTAGTAAAAACCGCATCTAAATCGAATAAGCCGTTTCTGATATTAGCGTGCACAAACAAACAGACAAACCGACAAACAGACAAAAAAAAAATTAATTACAATTTCGGGTTCGGCATCGATATAATAACAACCCCTGCTACTTTTTTTTTTATATATTTCCATTGTACAGACACCACTTTTCTACAAATTTATTATATGTATATATGTATATATATATATATATATATATAATATATATATATAAATAATAGATATAGATAGCCTTCTTTCTCTGTGAGACCGAGAAGAAATGCCTGGACAATATTAAACAAAAACCGACCAAGTGCGTGTCAGACCACGCACAATGAAGGGTTCCGTAGTTGGAATGAATTTATCCCAATAGCAAACTTAACATTGTAGTTGAAAATCATGTTCTCCCTTATATTGCAACTGCAAATATAAGTTGGTCGACTATTACTCGTAAACTTGTAAAGCCTACTTAGCTGTGATAGTTTTCTTTTAATTTCGTTATCTATATTAATGCCGTGAATTTTTTCACATATAAATTATATCCAAAAACAACCATTTAGCTCGCAGGGGGGGTAACACTTTACTCTAACAAAAAATAGCACTTTAAAGCTTAATATTTCCCATACGGACTCCAAAAATGGTCTTCACAAACCCGCAATATTTTTGAACGAGAAAAGAAAACATCCCCACTTTACGTGTAGGTACAGAAAGCGTCACTATGTCCTAACCCCTCAAGTTTTAAAATGTTACACTGCTACAACATTGAATTCCTTACGAATAATCTAAAGAATACTTCAAAAAGAGTCCATTGTGTTGACTCGGATTCGAACCATCGCATCACCGAACGTCGTCATACTCATACCGGCAGTTTGACGAACTAGCCAGCGAGCCCATATGAATTGCGATGAAATTGTTATCTACTATCGGCTGAGTCATCATATCTTTAGGTCCCTGTCTAATCGAAAGATGTTATAATTTGAGGGTATCCATTAATTTTACTTACTTACGTTGTCTTTATAAAATTAATCCATACCTTCAAGTTAGAACTTTGTATACGTTCACTTAAAACGGCGAAGAGTAAACGACTACTAATTTTATCAATTATTTATTTAAATGATTTCTGATTTTATGAGAACTAAAATAGTTGTTCTGTTTGTTGTAAAATAAGATCATAGTTTTGTTAAATAATAGCAATAATAAATATTATTAAATGATTAATAAAGTATTTTATTTTTCTTGATTTTTAATTCTTTGTAAATAATTACTACTTAAAACAAAATAGAAATATATATCAAAATAATATAATGAACAAAAAGCACATTTCGTGCCTATATAGGATTTGAACTTCCAATCTTATGCACGGTAAGCGGTCTTGAAACCTCCAGTCTATTTAGACGATGAATAAGTTGTCGTAAATGTTAACCCTATTATTGTTGATTGTCGTCGCAAAAGTATTGTTTTATTGAAAAAAACAATAATAAAAACAGAATTAAAAAAAAAATACTTACTTAAACTTCTTTATTCACTAAAACAATACATTATCAATAAAATGTTTTTGCAAAATACAAAAACCAACTTGGGCCTATCACGGATTTGAACGCACATGTCTTTTGGTGGGGTAACTACTTAAAGGAGCTGTGTGTACCTAGAGGAGGTACCTACCCTAAAATTTTTTTTTTTCAATATTTTATTTTACCACTTTGTCGGCGTGATTAATATTTATATCCATACCAAATTATAGCTTTTTAGTACTAAGAGTCTCTGAGCTAAGCTGCGGTCGGACGAAAAGACGGACAGGCGGAAATTGCGAAACTATAAGGGTTCCTTGTTGACTACGGAACCCTAAAAAAAAAACCAACTTCCAAAAAAAACACTACAAACTGAAAAATAACTTTAATTTCGGAAGTCGGTGTCTTAGGGATCAGTATTTTAGTTTTTGCCACCGACTTCCGAAATTAAAGTTATTTTTCAGTTTGTAGTGTTTTTTTTGGAAGTCGGTTTTTTTTTGTTAAAAAGTTTCCTCCTTTTTGTGAAGTCGGTAAAAAGAAATCAATCTTGTCTCCAATGTTTTAGGGTTAAAACGGCTATTCCACTATAGCCACTGTAGCTGTTGGCGTGGCTGCTGTAGCCAGCAGCCACGCCAACAGACAGTGGCGCCGATTCTGTTGTTCACAAACTAAACAAAATTTAAGTTCAGGCATCTTTTTCTTTCTATTTCATTAAGACAAGGACAGAAGATAAATATTAGTTTAGTCCTGTCAAATTAGTCAGCGCTTGACGTAAATTGACGTATTTTTAGTAGCCAATTTTTTAATCTCGTCTAAAGTTATCTATGGAGTATCTTAATTTGACAGGACTAAACTAATATTTATCTTCTGTCCTTTTCTTAATTAAATAGATAGAAAAAGATGCAGAAACTTAAATTTAGTTTAGTTTGTGAACAACAGAATCGGCGCCAGTTTCTTGCTGCTAGTATTAAGTATTATTTAGTTCAAGAAACAAAATCATATTAAACATATCTACGCATCGTTTATCACATTGTTACACATCGGTGTGTAGTGCAGCGCTAATCCAATTACGGGCTGCATCAGCAACGTATGCATATCGTGGCGAGCACTTGTGGTGTATCGAGTGCGTTGTTTGTATAGTATTGACATGCACAATGCATTTACGTGCACAAATACCCGGACAGGAAACCACTAGGAATCCGAAAATATTTGGCACGGACACTCTGTTGTTCAAAAACCCAGTAAATTTGTCAGCTATCACAAAAAGCTGCCAAGTTCCATTTTATTTTACGCAATAAATAAAAACAGCACAAACACCTTTTTAACTATAAAAATACAGCCGTGAACAAAACGAGATAATACCATTTCAAACAAAACAAAATGCGATTAAAATAACATAATAACTGTTTAATAAATCATATGACAAGCTTAGTGTTTCAGAAAGATTCAGATGAGCGGATTTATCTGCGGACTAATCCCAATCTGCGAGATACAATGTGAACTACTTATAGGAGTCAGTTACTGGTTTATTTTCAAGCGACATAGATGAGTCTTTGGTCAACCGGCTATTAATAAACATCAGCCGCCATGGCCGCCATCTTGGGAGATATAAGACGTTATCCAAATTACTTGGAGGTGGATTTGTGACCGCTGTATTATGTTAAGGTCAGGTGGACCCTGCTTCGTATTGAATTAATTCATTTCTTACATCATTCGCAAAGATAATTCGATGATATACTTAGATTTATAATCAAAGGAAGTACTTATTTCATTCACATTTATATACGATGGCCGTCCTAAGCTTCTATTAAAAACATTATGCAGAGAAATGACACGTTTCATAAATAAATCTCATGCGAGTCGTTTGGCCTCTGTGTTAATTGAAGTCTTTATTGTCTTGCTGTTTAGCGGTGTACTGTGAGTGGAGTGTCGTGTGGTGGGGGTGGTGGGTGGTGGGTGGAACACAGCATCATGCAGGGCCTTAATTCACTATGACTGCTTAACTATTCCTTACTTGGTAACCACGTCAATTCCTTAGCTAATCCCGCCAGTCACGCGTTCATTTCACGCCGTTTCGTTTATTGTGTCATAGAGAATTACGGCCCTAAGTGGAAGCCTTCTTGTTGCAGTCACCACTACTCACCACGTGCAGCTGCCGACTATTTCTGCTCAGTGTTTATTTATTTATTTATTTAGGGACAACAAACAGTAGTGTAATAATAAGTAAACATAGGTTAAAACTTAATAATAGAAGTAACAAATAGTGTTCGTGATAGATTGGTTTCGTTTTTTGATTCCAGTTAACTTATCTCTTTTTTGCATATAATAATAATATTATCTGGGGGCACGGGAGTGCCCCCGCCAAGACGAGCCAAGCGAAGCGCAAGGGCACTACCTACCTTTTCTCGAAGCACTTCGTCGTATTTTTGAACCTTCATAACTTGAGTTTGGATTATACCAGATAAACGAAATTTTCGGGATATGTCAGTGGTTGACTTATTAAACCTAGAAGTTTCAATTGCATAGCTCTTATACTTTAGATTTTATTGATATCTAAAATACCCCGATTTCGTAACTGACTCACTGATTCACTGACTCACTGACTCACTGATGATCATCAATATTCTAAGGTTCTTCCTGAAGTCCTAGAAAGGTGAAATTTGGTATGTAAGCTAGTAATAGTACAAAAACAACAAAAAAACTCTAAAACTTGGAACTTTTACCCTCCAACCCCTTAAAATAGGGGATGGAAGTTTGTACGAGACTTCCGCAAATTTTGTTGCTAGAGTTCTGAAAATTGATATAGGGGCTCCTTGTTATAAATAATAAAATACGTATTTCAGGATTTTCAGTAAATAACCCCCCAACCCCCCAAAAAAAAATTTTTTTATTTCATAAGCATCAATATTCTAAGGTTCTTCCTGAAGTCCTAGAAAGCTGTAATTTGGTATGTAAGCTAGTAATAGTACACAAACAATTCTAAGACTTGGAACTTTTACCCTCCAACCCCTTAAACTAGGGGATGGAAGTTTATAAGAGACTTCCGCAAATTTTGATGCTAGAGTTCTGAAAATTTATATAGGGACTCCTTGTAATAAATAATAAAATACATATTTCAGGATTTATAGTAAAGAAACCCCCAAAAAAAAAATTACTTCATAAGCAACTTTCAAAAAGATGTGAAATCCCACCAAAAACATTTTCATGTAAAATGTTGCCAAGACGACACCACATATGGCTCAAAAAGTTATCAGATCTCATGTAGAGCCAAGCTTCTAACTCTACACGCCCTAACTTCACAAACTCTACACCTTAGTCAAAATATGTGGCTTGGCCGTTTCGCTACCATCATATGGGCGTAAGGTGAAAAATTTATTCACTGTTCATTACTTTTCTGTTATACAATAGTTTTTGTAGTAACGAAACGGCCAAGCCTCATATTTTGACTAAGGTGTAGAGTTTGTGAAGTTAGGGCGTGTAGAGTTAGAAGCTTGGCTCTACATGAGATCTGATAACTTTTTGAGCCATATGTGGTGTCGTCTTGGCAACATTTTACATGAAAATGTTTTTGGTGGGATAATTTATTCAAAACTATAAGGACTAACGTTAAGTACAGTGTTTCTTAAATCTATGTCAAGTTCATCCATACGTGCCCGAACTAGGTAATCCTGTGTTTCAGGCACGCGTTCTGTGACAAATAACACTATTTTTATTTTTTTTTAATTAAATATATTTTTTTGCAACTAAAAGAAAACAAAACGAAATAATGAATAAATAAACTTTGTAAGTCCATTAATTTTTAATTATAACTCGTTGCTTCATTTTTCAGATATGATTATAACAATGTAGTTTCCCTACTTACTTGGTAACTTCGCACATATTTTAAAGATTTTTTAAAACCATTAGGTGACGTAATTCCGGTCTGACTGCACCTCGGTTGACACTTTGACGTGTAGCTCATTCCTTTTTCGTGCGCGGTAGCTATCGCACGCGCCCTTAAGCATCATGCCAAAAAGAAGCGCGCAATCAAAAATTGATCACTACGCTAGGAAAATTAGAAAAATTGAAGAAAAACAAAGACCGTTACAATCGTCATCGGATGATGAAGGTAAGCAAAGTATACTTTATTCTTTGGTGATCTAGAAGTGAATAGTGAAAATATCAGTTTTGCAAATGCTCTGGGATTGACTGCGAGTCAATAACTTTGACATTGTTCAAAACTAAATTATAAAAGTTAAACTTTAATATTGCATCGGGATTGACTGCGAGTCTTTAACGATGACAAACAAGCACAGAAAATACGTACAATCTAAAACAGATGTAACGTTAACGTGCAAAATCAATTAAGAAATTTTATTTCTACACAGAATTGTTATCTTCACAACCTTAATTACAAATTGTAATTTTAGGTAGCGAAGATCCTAATTTGAAAAATTTAAGAAAAAGAAAGACGAATAATAAGACCGTTACAATCGTCATCGGACGGTGAAGGTAAGCATAGGTATACTTTATTCGTTGGTGATCTAGAAGTGAATAGTGAAAATATCAGTTTTGTAAATGCTCTGGGATTGACTGCGAGTCAATAACTTTGACATTGTTCAAAACTAAATTATAAAAGTTAAACTTTAATATTGCATCGGGATTGACTGCGAGTCTTTAACGATGACAAACAAGCACAGAAAATACGTACAATCTAAAACAGATGTAACGTTAACGTGCAAAATCAATTAAGAAATTTTATTCTTTAATATTGCATCGGGATTGACTGCGAGTCTTTAACGATGACAAACAAGCACAGAAAATACGTACAATCTAAAACAGATGTAACGTTAACGTGCAAAATCAATTAAGAAATTTTATTCTTTAATATTGCATCGGGATTGACTGCGAGTCTTTAACGATGACAAACAAGCACAGAAAATACGTACAATCTAAAACAGATGTAACGTTAACGTGCAAAATCAATTAAGAAATTTTATTTCTTACACTACCCTCAGAATTGTTATCTTCACAACCTTAATTACAAATTGTAATTTTAGGTAGCGAAGATCCTGATGTGGTCCCAGGCAATGATAATGAAGCTATTATGGAGCCAGTACCCGTGCCACCCGACGTACCACAAGACGTGGAATCGGAATCTGGCGACATTCCTAACCAACACTATGCCCAGGCGGAACCCTGTCCCCCTGAGGGAACTACTGGTAGCATGGAACCTGAGTTAGACTGTTAGATCCTGATCTACTGTCGCCACTCGGTGAATCCACATCAGATTCGCCTGACTACGGCGATAACATTCACGATAATCTATCGCAGTTGTGGCTTCCTTTGCTAAGGAAAGGAATGCCTAAAGAAAACAAGGACAAGGTACTGAAAGAGTACCTTGTGCCAGACAATTGTAGGCTCCTTCAAGCACCCAAGTTGAATGCTGAAATCTCGGCGGCGGTACCGGACATGGTTCGCAACCGCGACAAGACACTTACAGCGTCTCAACAACAGCTAGTGCGGGAATCACCGCCATCAAGGCTCGAGTGAAATTAATCACACCTAGCTTGGACAAGGCATTCATAAATATCATCAACGAGTCCGAACGGGATAAATCACTGTTTGGCTCGTTCTTATCAGAAAAAATTAAAGCCGCCAAGGCCATTGAAAAGCAAGGCCTTTCCATAAAAAAGACCGCAAAAGTTTCAAAATCGCCTCAACTTCCTAATACCCGCCAGTCCTACCCGGGAAACTGGAACCTGCCTCCTCGATACCCAGCGAACAGGGGGGGGGGGGGCGAGGTGCATACAGGAGGCCGATGACGATGGCGGGGAATCGCTGTCCGTACACGATGTCAGCACAGCCGCCACAACGCCCGGCCTCGCAGGACAAACCTCGGGCTCCCGCTCAGCGTCACCGTTAACGCAGGTACATGCGGTTAGACTTACCCAATTTTATGACCGATGGCTAAAAATAACAATGTTGTTCTTGATTGGTTAAAAAATGGTTATCCAATACCCTTTCATACACATGTACGACAATCAATAATACCTAAAAACAACCTATCACATACTGAGAAATCAGATATGATGAAAGCCGTTATGAAACTCAAATCTTTAGGGGCTATCTCAGAGTGCAACGTGACTAAAGATCAATTTATTTCTAAAATATTCCTCACATTAAAACCTAACGGCGATAAACGCTTTATATTAAACCTAAAAACCTTAAACAAGCTAATCAATAGCGAACATTTTAAAAATGGAGGATTACCGAACAGCATGCAAATTGATAACACGCGATGGATACCTTGCTACCATCGACTTAAAAGATGCGTATTTCCTCTTAGGCATTAGGCATTCCGACCGTAAATATTTATCAATTTCAGCCCAATAATTCGCTAAGAACATATGGATTTAATTGCATGCCGTTGGCGTTTGGCTTATCCGTTGCCCCACGGGTATTCACTAAGGTTATGAAGGAAGTCATAACTTACCTCAGACATCACGGTTTTCAGTCAGTTTGTTATTTAGATGACATTTTATGCATTGGAAATACTTACGAGAATGGTCATAATAACGTAAATAAAACTTTGAAACTACTCGAGTTTCTAGGGTTTGTTGTCAATTACGATAAAAGTACGTTAAAACCGCGACAATTCTGCAAGTACTTAGGATTTTGTTACGATACCAGGTATCTCAGTATACAATTGCCAGCCGATAAGCGACGTAACATCATCGAATTAGTAACAAAATTCACTAATTTACAGCACGCAACTTTATGCGACAGCCAAATTTTGACATCGAAATCTATACCGACGCGTCGATGTCAGGCTGGGGTTCTGTTTGCAACAACGCTCAAGTACATGGCAAATGGAAGTCTTCAGAAAATTATTGTCATATCAATTACTTAGAGCTGATGGCAGCCTTTCTAGGTTTGAAATCCTTCGCCAGTGATGCAACCAATAAATAAATAAAATAAACAATATTACTGCGCATGGACAACACCACTGCGATCAGTTATGTAAATCGTATGGGGGTATTCAATACCCCCACTTAAACGACTTGGCTAGGTCCCTTTGGAAATGTTGTGAACAGCGCAACCTATAGGTCATATACCTATCATACGTAAATTCTAAAGAAAACCGGGCAGACGCCGCGTCTAGAGTAGTGAATCCGGATACTGAAAGGTCACTTTCCGATGAAGCATTCCAAGACATTATAAAATATTTTGGTCAACCTGAAATAGACTTATTCGCGTCCCGCGATAATGCGAAGTGTACCACATTCATCTCATGGAAAGAAGACCCTGACGCAGCATCCGTAGACGCATTTACGATGGACTGGCAAAGCCATTTCTTCTACGCTTTTCCACCATTTTCCCTGGTATTAAAATGCCTTAGAAAAATTATTGATGACAAATGCACATGGCTTACTAGTTTATCCCAACTGGCCATCACAGCCATGGTTCCCACTATTGCAAAGCCTTATAGTTTCCGACGTTGTTTATAAATTAAGACCCATAAAACCCAAGTACTCCACCGCCTGGAATCCCCAATTGGTTTTAAACCATGTCTCAACATGGTTCCCTAAAAGTGAGTTCTAACTCAAAAAAAAAAAAAAAAAAACGGGTGATCGTACTTGCAATTTGTACAGCTCACAGGGTACAAACGCTGTCTTTAATTAAACTCGAGAACATACTTTTCTCTGATAGCGGCATAAAAATCGTCATAACAGACATCATAAAGACATCCGCACCCGGCAGAGACCAGCCAATATTGTTCTTGCCATACTTCAGGGAAAATACGCGTATATGTCTAGCTACGGTGCTCTCAGGTTATATTTCTATAACTAAAAACATAAGACCTGAGAGTACAAACAATCTGTTGTTGACGTACAAACGGCCACACAAACCCGCTACCACGCAAACCATCAGTAGATGGATCAAACAAGTCTTGTCAGAAAGCGGCATTGATACCAGTGTATTCGCCGCGCACAGTACACGGCTCGCGTCAACCTCGGCCGCAAGCTTAGCCAGGAGTTAATATAGAAACCATTCGCAAAAGCGCAGGGTGGACTATTAGTTCATCTAATTCATTTGCTCGTTTTTATAATAGGTGCGTTATAAACGAAGGCGAATTTTCCAAATCTGTTTGCTTACGATTAGACATACAGACTGATTATTAATTCCTATTAACTATAGGTACCTATTATAAGATTATATTACACTACATAAATGTTTATTTATGTTATGTTCATGTGATCGATAAGATCTTTATGATTAGCTCGTTGAAGTTAATTCGAAATAAGTAAATATAAATGTAACGTACCATTACGGAAACATAAGTATAACTATAAGGCTGATTTGTCTATAGGTAAATAAAACCATAATGTTTAAAACCTTATTGTTTTCCATTTCAAAACTTTCTGACTCTTAACATCTACATTGTTATAATCATATCTGAAAAATGAAGCAACGAGTTATAATATATGATCAAACGAACTTCCAAGTGAAGTTCGATCATTATTATGATGAGTTGCTTCATTTGAAGATATGATTATAACAATGTAGTTTCCCTACTTACTTGGTAACTTCGCACATATTTTAAAGATTTTTTAAAACTATTAGGTGACGTAATTCCGGTCTGACTGCACCTCGGTTGACACTTTGACGTGTAGCTCATTTTTTAGAGTCATGAGTATGATATAAAACTTTCTCTATATCTGGGAATCTTCAAGCGTCAGGGAGGGAGGGTGATCATATTATCTTCAAATGAAGCAACTCATCATAATAATGATCGAACTTCACTTGGAAGTTCGTTTGATCATATATTATAACTCGTTGCTTCATTTTTCAGATATGATTATAACAATGTAGATGTTAAGAGTCAGAAAGTTTTGAAATGGAAAACAATAAGGTTTTAAACATTATGGTTTTATTTACCTATAGACAAATCAGCCTTATAGTTATACTTATGTTTCCGTAATGGTACGTTACATTTATATTTACTTATTTCGAATTAACTTCAACGAGCTAAACATAAAGATCTTATCGATCACATGAACATAACATAAATAAACATTTCTGTAGTGTAATATAATCTTATAATAGGTACCTATAGTTAATAGGAATTAATAATCAGTCTGTATGTCTAATCGTAAGCAAACAGATTTGGCAAATTCGCCTTCGTTTATAACGCACCTATTATAAAAACGAGCAAATGAATTAGATGAACTAATAGTCCACCCTGCGCTTTTGCGAATGGTTTCTATATTAACTCCTGGTTAAGCTTGCGGCCGAGGTTGACGCGAGCCGTGTACTGTGCGCGGCGAATACACTGGTATCAATGCCGCTTTCTGACAAGACTTGTTTGATCCATCTACTGATGGTTTGCGTGGTAGTGGGTTTTTGTGGCCGTTTGTACGTCAACAACAGATTGTTTGTACTCTCAGGTCTTATGCTTTTAGTTATAGAAATATAACCTGAGAGCACCGTAGCTGGACATATACGCGTATTTTTCCTGAAGTATGGCAAGAACAATATTGGCTGGTCTCTGCCGGGTGCGGATGTCTTTATGATGTCTGTTATGACGATCTTTATGCCGCTATCAGAGAAAAGTATGTTCTCGAGTTTAATTAAAGACAGCGTTTGTACCCTGTGAGCTGTGTGAGTTAGAACTCACTATTAGGGAACCATGTTGAGACATGGTTTAAAACCAATTGGGGATTCCAGGCGGTGGAGTACTTGGGTTTTATGGGTCTTAATTTATAAACAACGTCGGAAACTATAAGGCGTTGCAATAGTGGGAACCATGGCTGTGATGGCCAGTTGGGATAAACTAGTAAGCCATGTGCGTTTGTCATCAATAATTTTTCTAAGGCATTTTAATACCAGGGAAAATGGTGGAAAAGCGTAGAAGAAATGGCTCTGTCAGTCCATCGTAAATGCGTCTACGGATG
This sequence comes from Oligia fasciuncula, assembly GCA_963082905.1. Classification (NCBI taxonomy): domain Eukaryota; kingdom Metazoa; phylum Arthropoda; class Insecta; order Lepidoptera; family Noctuidae; genus Oligia; species Oligia fasciuncula. Next base: position 18,690,090 of record OY720406.1, on the reverse strand, counting down.
CTGCGTCAGGGTCTTGTTTCCATGAGATGAATGTGGTACACTTCGCATTATCGCGGGACGCGAATAAGTCTATTTCAGGTTGACCAAAATATTTTATAATGTCTTGGAATGCTTCATCGGAAAGTGACCATTCAGTATCCGGATTGACTACTCTAGACGCGGCGTCTGCCCGGTTTTCTTTGGAATTTACGTATGATAGGTATATGACCTATAGGTTGCGCTGTTCACAACATTTCCAAAGGGACCTAGCCAAGTCGTTTAAGTGGGGGTATTGAATACCCCCATACGATTTATATAACTGATCGCAGTGGTGTTGTCCATGCGCAGTAATATTGTTTATTTTATTTATTTATTGGTTGCATCACTGGCGGAGGATTTCAAACCTAGAAAGGCTGCCATCAGCTCTAAGTAATTGATATGACAATAATTTTCTGAAGACTTCCATTTGCCATGTACTTGAGCGTTGTTGCAAACAGAACCCCAGCCTGACATCGACGCGTCGGTATAGATTTCGATGTCAAAATTTGGCTGTCGCATAAGGTTGCGTGTAGCCACCAGTTCAGATCCTCTAATATAATATTAGGTAGGTTAATTATAGCTTCGTAATTATTATTATGCTTAAGTAACGCTAGAAACTTCTGGCGTTCTAAAATCTTAGTGTATACCCAAGCGTATTTAAGGGCTGGGCTAGTGGCGACTAGAATACCGATAAAGCGAGCTAATTCGCGGATGGAACATGGCTGTAATTTAGTGAATTTTGTTACTAATTCGATGATGTTACGTCGCTTATCGGCTGGCAATTGTATAGGTACTGAGATACCTGGTATCGTAACAAAATCCTAAGTACTTGCAGAATTGTCGCGGTTTTAACATACTTCTATCGTAATTGACTTTGTTGTCAATTATCCTAGAAACTCGAGTAGTTTCAAAGTTTCATTTACGTTATTATGACCATTCTCGTAAGTATTTCCAATGCATAAAATGTCATCTAAATAACAAACTGACTGAAAACCGTGATGTCTGAGGTAAGTTATGACTTCCTTCATAACCTTAGTGAATACCCGTGGGGCAACGGATAAGCCAAACGCCAACGGCATGCAATTAAAGCCATATGTTCTTAGCGAATTATTGGGCTGAAATTGATAAATATTTACGGTCGGAATGCCTAATGCCTAAGAGGAAATACGCCTCTTTTAAGTCGATGGTAGCAAGGTATCCATCGCGTGGTATCAATTTGCATGCTGTTCGGTAATCCTCCATTTTTAAAATGTTCGCTATTGATTAGCTTGTTTAAGGTTTTTAGGTTTAATATAAAGCGTTTATCGCCGTTAGGTTTTAATGTGAGGAATATTTTAGAAATAAATTGATCTTTAGTCACATTGCACTCTGAGATAGCCCCTAAAGATTTGAGTTTCATAACGGCTTTCATCATATCTGATTTCTCAGTATTTGATAGGTTGTTTTTAGGTATTATTGATTGTCGTACATGTGTATGAAAGGGTATTGGATAACCATTTTTTAACCAATCAAGAACAACATTGTTATTTTTAGCCATCGGTCATAAAATTGGGTAAGTCTAACCGCATGTACCTGCGTTAACGGTGACGCTGAGCTCCGAGCCCGAGGTTTGTCCTGCGAGGCCGGGCGTTGTGGCGGCTGTGCTGACATCGTGTACGGACAGCGATTCCCCGCCGTCGTCATCGGCCTCCTGTATGCACCTCGCCCCCCCCCCTGTTCGCTGGGTATCGAGGAGGCAGGTTCCAGTTTCCCGGGTAGGACTGGCGGGTATTAGGAAGTTGAGGCGATTTTGAAACTTTGCGGTCTTTTTTATGGAAAGGCCTTGCTTTTCAATGGCCTTGGCGGCTTTAATTTTTTCTGATAAGAACGAGCCAAACAGTGATTTATCCCGTTCGGACTCGTTGATGATATTTATGAATGCCTTGTCCGAGCTAGGTGTGATTAATTTCACTCGAGCCTTGATGGCGGTGATTCCCGCACTAGCTGTTGTTGAGACGCTGTAAGTGTCTTGTCGCGGTTGCGAACCATGTCCGGTACCGCCGCCGAGATTTCAGCATTCAACTTGGGTGCTTGAAGGAGCCTACAATTGTCTGGCACAAGGTACTCTTTCAGTACCTTGTCCTTGTTTTCTTTAGGCATTCCTTTCCTTAGCAAAGGAAGCCACAACTGCGATAGATTATCGTGAATGTTATCGCCGTAGTCAGGCGAATCTGATGTCGATTCACCGAGTGGCGACAGTAGATCAGGATCTAACAGTCTAACTCAGGTTCCATGCTACCAGTAGTTGCCTCAGGGGGACAGGGTTCCGCCTGGGCATAGTGTTGGTTAGGAATGTCGCCAGATTCCGATTCCACGTCTTGTGGTACGTCGGTTGGCACGGGTATTGGCTCCATAATAGCTTCATTATCATTGCCTGGGACCACATCAGGATCTTCGCTACCTAAAATTACAATTTGTAATTAAGGTTGTGAAGATAACAATTCTGAGGGTAGTGTAAGAAATAAAATTTCTTAATTGATTTTGCACGTTAACGTTACATCTGTTTTAGATTGTACGTATTTTCTGTGCTTGTTTGTCATCGTTAAAGACTCGCAGTCAATCCCGATGCAATATTAAAGAATAAAATTTCTTAATTGATTTTGCACGTTAACGTTACATCTGTTTTAGATTGTACGTATTTTCTGTGCTTGTTTGTCATCGTTAAAGACTCGCAGTCAATCCCGATGCAATATTAAAGAATAAAATTTCTTAATTGATTTTGCACGTTAACGTTACATCTGTTCTAGATTGTACGTATTTTCTGTGCTTGTTTGTCATCGTTAAAGACTCGCAGTCAATCCCGATGCAATATTAAAGAATAAAATTTCTTAATTGATTTTGCACGTTAACGTTACATCTGTTCTAGATTGTACGTATTTTCTGTGCTTGTTTGTCATCGTTAAAGACTCGCAGTCAATCCCGATGCAATATTAAAGTTTAACTTTTATAATTTAGTTTTGAACAATGTCAAAGTTATTGACTCGCAGTCAATCCCAGAGCATTTACAAAACTGATATTTTTCACTATTCACTTCTAGATCACCAAAGAATAAAGTATACTTTGCTTACCTTCATCATCCGATGACGATTGTAACGGTCTTTGTTTTTCTTCAATTTTTCTAATTTTCCTAGCGTAGTGATCAATTTTTGATTGCGCGCTTCTTTTTGGCATGATGCTTAAGGGCGCGTGCGATAGCTACCGCGCACGAAAAAGGAATGAGCTACACGTCAAAGTGTCAACCGAGGTGCAGTCAGACCGGAATTACGTCACCTAATAGTTTTAAAAAATCTTTAAAATATGTGCGAAGTTACCAAGTAAGTAGGGAAACTACATTGTTATAATCATATCTGAAAAATGAAGCAACGAGTTATAATATATGATCAAACGAACTTCCAAGTGAAGTTCGATCATTATTATGATGAGTTGCTTCATTTGAAGATAATATGATCACCCTCCCTCCCTGACGCTTGAAGATTCCCAGATATAGAGAAAGTTTTATATCATACTCATGACTCTAAAAAATGAGCTACACGTCAAAGTGTCAACCGAGGTGCAGTCAGACCGGAATTACGTCACCTAATGGTTTTAAAAAATCTTTAAAATATGTGCGAAGTTACCAAGTAAGTAGGGAAACTACATTGTTATAATCATATCTTCAAATGAAGCAACTCATCATAACAATGATCGAACTTCACTTGGAAGTTCGTTTGATCATATATTAGTTTGACTAACATAAATTTTATGTTCCATAATACTAACCTCATATGGACATGCAAAAATATTCTGAATTTTATTTTTATTTATTTATTTCCTCATCTTAATACAACCGCTCATTACCTACCGACCGCACGACCGGCTGGTTCCTAGCATGTTGTAGGTGCGAGCGCCGCCAGCCCCCACCGCCGCGGGCTGATTGTCTACCGTGCACTGACTCGCGACTCGCTGTAACTCGGGGGCGATCATCATCCAACTGTTATAACGCAATAGTCGCAACGGATGCACGCACCGCCGACCTTATCAATGTTCCCTTGCTGTTGCTGCTCAATTGAAACGTGATGCTGTAATTGAGCTGCGAGTTCCTGTAGCTAGGCTGCACCCAAGTTGTAGCTAAATAATTATCCGACTGCGACAACCCATAAGTATCGTGCTATTTTGCACATTCACCTCGTGTTTTCAAAGCCTTTTCAAAGGTATTCTAACTTTGGTAAATCACAAATCATATCTGTTACTATTTCCTTTGACATTTTCCAAATGTTCTTTTCTTTTGATCAGCCAAAATATCCTTATGTCACATCAATTCGTCACAATATAAATGGTGCCAACAAATCTGTGATCTGTGAAGCCTTCCACCATTAGTAATACTGCAGGTAGTTCGGAGGGCGTTCCTACAAATATTAGCGGACCCACCACGAGATCAAATTTGTATGAATAATTCAAGTCTCGCCCCCCAACCGTTTGTCTTGCGAGACGGCTGCAGAATTCGATAGCGCTTCAGCGCTGCACCGCGTAGAGATTAGATCATGCAAAAATGTTCCTCGTATTATAGCAGATGGTCGCTGCAAGCTCTGAATTGTAATGCGCTGTGCGCTGGTTGGAGGTCGGTTTGTAATGGCGATGATGTGTGGAGATAACTCACAAACTAAAAATCTCTTTGCACTGCTTAGATTTCAAGATCAGTAACATTTCTGAAATTACAAGCATTTTAACGTCGACTCTAAGGTGACCATTTAAAATAAAATAATTATATATTATTTATTTCAAATTAAACAATCAACTTGCTTATAGTTCAGCAACGCATCGCAACTCCGACCGCGGTAACCACTTATCATCAATCCATAAAATGAGAAAAATAAAACCACCAGCTAGTAGGTGCTGCGCGAACAAAACATCAACGTTGGTTGAAGTTCAATAGGAGGGTAAGCGTAAAATTACACCGCTTGCAGGGGCGTGACGTCATCGCCGCATCGCCGCCGGGAACCGCCATAATTATAAATACGCTTTTGTTCAGCCGCATTATTGTAATAATGCAATGGAAGCTGTTACCATTAGTGTAGTTATGGTAGATACAATCATTCCTAACCACTTTTTGAAAATCTACTTACACGTTTTTTTTTTTAATAAAAATCAAATGTTATTTATTTCGATTACGATGAGAATCAGCACTTTTTGAAAGTCAAAATTACACAGACAGTCCCCAAAATCGCCCGCCCCTCATCAGTCTGTTAGGTTTAGATTGTACAAAGTATAAAAAATATCCCGATATCATTGACTTATATATTACTAACGTATACCCGATATAGAATCTAAGCCCATCTCAAAGTAATATGCAACCACCAATAATAAAATCATATGTTTGATTACGTTAAGACAGTATTTAACGAGTTGTTTTATGTAACCCTCGCTTCAGAATTAATTGTCGTGGTGTCGTTAAAACTCACAGGCTTCAATAATGTGAGAGATAAATAATTGTGTTTCAACTTACTACTATGAGAAAAAATTCTTGCCGAAGACTATATTATTATTAGTCATTTATTTATATATACTTTTATTGTACACCAGAAAATACTTAACAAATAAAATACGATTATTAATACAAATCATACAATGGACGGCCTTATCGCTTTCTGCGATCTCTTTCATGCAACCTTGGAATGGACAGTGATTGCGTGGATATAAGAAAGTGGGGTTGTCATTGGTGCAAAATAATATACTATGATAGATAGGTACTATGTTACTTGATATAAATAACCTAGAGGTATTCAAGTTGAGAGTGAATAGACATGCGTGCTCCATCGTTGACCACATCATCGCTTACCATCTGAGGGGTAATTCCCGTATTTCTGAGAACATTTGCCTTCTAATCTGTCTCAATCTATCAAGAATACCTGTAATTTTCATAAATTTTTGACAAGTTTTTTATATTGATTGTCACTGAGATGAGGTTGAATTTAAATGTTTTATATGTACGAAAATTGGTCTTCAGGTGATCAAGATAATGCATCGGACAAACAATTAGAATATTCAGCTCAGCTCAATATTGTACCGTCGACAACAAAAGTGAAACGTGCTCATCGTTTGTTAAATGGCTTCCGTTGGCGTTCCTCCAATGTGAGGTTCAGTGGGTTTGATTTGTGAGCTGTATGTACTCGTATGTCTTAGGTTTTGCTAATTATCGAAGAGTAACACCTTATTACTATTTAATGATTTTAGTTTTTGAAGACTTTACTCGTTTATAAGTTTCAAGATTACTCTCTGTAGAAAAATGAAAACATAAAAATAACAAGTTAAAAAAAATAATATCATCTAACAAAAAATACTATCATTGTCATCAAAAACGCTTCTGTTAATTAAAGTTGAGAAGGAGCAGTGGCGGCAGCGGCAGAAGGAGCATCAGTAGGAGCATCAGTAGGAGCATAAGTAGTAGCATCAGTAGTAGCATCAGTAGGAGCATCAGTAGGAGCATCAGTAGGAGCATCAGTAGGAGCATCAGTAGGAGCATCAGTGGGAGCATCAGTAGGAGCATAAGTAGTAGCATCAGTAGGAGCATCAGTAGGAGCATCAGTAGGAGCATAAGTAGTAGCATCAGTAGGAGCATCAGTAGGAGCATCAGTAGGAGCATCAGTAGGAGCATCAGTAGGAGCATCAGTGGGAGCATCAGTAGGAGCATAAGTAGTAGCATCAGTAGGAGCATCAGTAGGAGCATCAGTAGGAGCATAAGTAGTAGCATCAGTAGGAGCATCAGTAGGAGCATCAGTAGGAGCATCAGTAGGAGCATCAGTAGGAGCATCAGTGGGAGCATCAGTAGGAGCATAAGTAGTAGCATCAGTAGGAGCATCAGTAGGAGCATCAGTAGGAGCATAAGTAGTAGCATCAGTAGGAGCATCAGTAGGAGCATCAGTAGGAGCATCAGTAGGAGCATCAGTAGGAGCATCAGTAGGAGCATCAGTAGGAGCATCAGTGGGAGCATCAGTAGGAGCATAAGTAGTAGCATCAGTAGGAGCATCAGTAGGAGCATCAGTAGGAGCATAAGTAGTAGCATCAGTAGGAGCATCAGTAGGAGCATCAGTAGGAGCATCAGTAGGAGCATCAGTAGGAGCATCAGTAGGAGCATCAGTAGGAGCATCAGTGGGAGCATCAGTAGGAGCATAAGTAGGAGCATCAGTAGGAGCATCAGTAGGAGCATCAGTAGGAGCATCAGTAGGAGCATCAGTAGGAGCATCAGTAGGAGCATCAGTGGGAGCATCAGTAGGAGCATCAGTAGGAGCATCAGTAGGAGCATCAGTAGGAGCATCAGTGGGAGCATCAGTAGGAGCATCAGTAGGAGCATCAGACTACGGCCGGCAGCGATACGTCAAGGTGCACACCCAATACAAGTAGCACTGCCATGTCATAAAAAGGTATTTTAAATTATGTCTTCGAGACAATAACTACATTTTTAGCCATTGTCTTGGTTAAAACCATATCGACCCTTTTTTTTTCGGATGGCAAATCATCAAATGACCCCTCCCGCTCTGGGTGGAGCGGAAGGGTGTGTCAGACTCTTACTGACTAAAACCCAGCTACCCATTACTCTCCGCCCGCAGGCCCGCGCCTACGGTGGCCGGGAGTCGTCACGCGGCTCCCGACGCCCGGAGCGTCTCCCACGGTGGCTGGGACGGGAGGCTCTCTCCCTGAGCCATCCCGCCACCTCCTTTGCTAGCATGACTGCTTCGCAGAAGGAGGTGACTGCCTCCCTTCCTCTCGCCCCGGACCATGGCTTGCACCAGGCCCGGACGCGAGAGGTCGCCGCCGCTGCCGACCGCCTCCGGTTGTTGTGCTCCGCACAAGCGGGGCAGACCTCCACCGTGTGCTCTGATGCTCCTGCATTAGTAGGAGCATCAGTATGAGCATCAGTGGGAGCATCAGTAGGAGCATCAGTAGGAGCATCAGTAGGAGTATCAGTGGGAGCATCAGTAGGAGCATCAGTAGGAGCATCAGTAGGAACAACAGTAGGAGCATCAGTAGGAGCATCAGTGGGAGCATCAGTAGGAGCATCAGTAGGAGCATCAGTAGGAGCAGTGGGGGCAGGAGCATCAGTAGGAGCATCAGTGGGAGCATCAGTAGGAGCATCAGTAGGAGGATCAGTAGGAGCATCAGTAGGAGCATCAGTGGAAGCTTCAGTAGGAACCGAGGGCAGGAGCATTAGTAGGAGCATCAGTAGGAGCATCAGTAGGAACCGGGGGCAGGAGCATTAGTAGGAGCATCAGTAGGTGCATCAGTGGGAGCATCAGTAGGAGCATCAGTAGGAGCAGTGGGGGCAGGAGCATCAGTAGGAGCAGTGGGGGCAGGAGCATCAGTAGGAGCAGTGGGGGCAGGAGCATCAGTAGGAGCATCAGTAGGAGCATCAGTAGGAGCATCAGTGGGAGCATCAGTAGGAGCAGTGGGGGCAGGAGCATCAGTAGGAGCATCAGTAGGAGCATCAGTGGGAGCATCAGTAGGAGCAGTGGGGGCAGGAGCATCAGTAGGAGCATCAGTAGGAGCATCAGTAGGAGCATCAGTGGGAGCATCAGTAGGAGCAGTGGGGGCAGGAGCATCAGTAGGAGCATCAGTAGGAGCATCAGTAGGAGCAGTGGGGGCAGGAGCATCAGTAGGAGCATCAGTAGGAGCATCAGTAGGAGCATCAGTAGGAGCAGTGGGGGCAGGAGCATCAGTAGGAGCATCAGTAGGAGCATCAGTAGGAGCATCAGTAGCAGTAGTGGGGGCAGGAGCATCAGTAGGAGCATCAGTAGGAGCATCAGTAGGAGCATCAGTAGGAGCATCAGTAGGAGCATCAGTAGGAGCATCAGTAGGAGCATTAGTAGGAGCATCAGTAGGAGCATCAGTAGGAGCATCAGTAGGAGCATCAGTAGGAGCATCAGTAGGAGCATCAGTAGGAGCATCAGTAGGAGCATCAGTAGGAGCATCAGTAGGAGCATCAGTAGGAGCATCAGTAGGAGCATCAGTAGGAGCATCAGTAGGAGCAGTGGCGGCAGCGGTAGTAGGAGCAGCAGTAGTAGTGGCAGCATTGTACCGCACCCTGTAGTAAGAGCGCGCGAGTCTGGCCGTGACCGCGATGCCCTGCCACGTCTCTTCATTGATTTGGTCCATGAACTGCGGAGGCACCAGGAAGTTGTATCCATAGCCGGGCAGCTCTAGGGTGTACGAGAAAGGAACGCCGATCACCTGGGGAGAAGATAGCATGGTTAAAGTAAAAATTAGTAAAATATCAACCGGTAACTGTTATAATACTGCAAGGAAAATAAAATACTGAACCGTTTGTGGAATTTTTCAGGATTAAAAATACATAAAGTGAATCTATAAAAGATTTTTCATGTGATGAATGGATGAACAAAAAAATAAAATGAAAGTCTAATATTTGCTTTTAAAGTGATATTAATAAAAAAAAATGAATAAAGTGTAAGCTGAATTACCTGGCCATAATCCTGAGCACTTCCCGAAGTTCCATACAGAATAGTTGCACTGTTTCCTATCCGGTAGAAAGGCGCCTGTGGCAGCTTCAGCGCATCCATGGTAGCTCCCATGGCGGCGGCGACGTGGTGCACTTGTGCGGCATTCGGTGGCAAGCTGCGGTCCCCATAAGCGAACAGCACCCAGTTCCCGTGACTATGAATGTCCATGTACAACTGGATTCTGTCCACATCATTCTGGAGTATATCCCTTACGTACTGGGTCTCTGGTTCCGAAAAGGCGTGGGTACCAGGATAGTTCAAAGCGCAAGGGTTGCTTGAGATTCCAGTGGTACCGAAGAGGACGTCGAAATTCCTGTTGCCGTCAACTCCAAAGCAGGTGTCACTGACTTCCAGGTTGACCGATCTTGTCTTTCGCCAGAGGCGCTCCTGAAAGAAATATATTGATTCATACATTATAATATTACAAGTCTACTTTGATGTGTGGTGGACGAATGACCCGGAAGTCACAATAATTCCTAGAATGTTAAAAGCACTGGACCGGCCACTGTGGCGATGCTATGTCCAGCAATGGACGGGTTTCGCCTGGGTGATGATGATATTAAACACTTTATTTACTCACATTAGTAAACGTGTACTCGTATCCGTCAGGGTTGACGAGCGGCATGATGATCCAATCCACGTCGCTGAGCAGGTCGCTGTCCTCGCTCCGCAGGTTCTCCACCAGCCTGTAGATGGAGTACAGCGCCACCGGGGTGGTCACCCACTCCCGCGCGTGGATCATTGCGTTCATGAAGTAGATCGGCTTGCTTGGGTCGTTGAAGTTCGTGGTTGATATCTAGTTGACATACATATCAGTAGATAAGCACCGTGTTTCACCGATGCGTTGAACGCTTGGAAAATGGCTTGTCCCAATACGGTTTTGACCGATAACCCGTCTTCCCAGAGAAGGTGGGACATGCCGCTCTGCAGTATTATACGGAATACTCTTGTAAACACGTCACGTAATACTGTTGAGCGTGCCCGCCTGTCGGCTGTGGGAGAATGGGAGTCAGGCTTGTGGCTTAAGACGCTCCCGTCATCCACCATAGGCACAATGATGGGTGACTCATCGTTTCAGCACGCTACTTGTCTCCGCTTGGGCGCACCTTGTGTTGCTCCGCACCGATGTCACTGCGGTGAAGCTGTCGACAGTCTCGGACACCATGGCCTGTCCTGCTGCAGGAGCGGAGATCGCATAGCACGGCACGCCAGCATCAACGATATTATTCGTCGATCCCTTGTCACCGCCAGCGTACCAGCGATGTTAAACTCAAACTCAAAGAATGTATTTCAATTAAACCATTTACAGGCACTTTTGAATTGTCAAGAAGTCGGTTAGTCAGAAAATATGAAGCTAGTTGCCTATTCCAAAGCGTAGGTACCTATGGAGAAGAACGGGCAAGAAACTTCATGGACACTATTATATTTTTACAAAAATGTTAGTTACATCATTAATGTTGAATTTATAATATGTGAGAACGATGTGAAAAAGACGTACGCGTTAAAAGCGTCCAGAGTATAGCAAATAGAAACAAAACAACAATCCAAAAATAAAATACTTAAAAATAAGCCGAGGCAGCTACGAATATGACGCATAGATCAGCACCATTCAGCTCAACCATTTTGAAGAGAGCTAAATGATCCAATACACACGCCACCGTCAGCGAGACATTTATGTGAGCATGACATACTATCAGCCGCCAGGACACATTCAAGTCAATGAAATACATATTATACGGTAAATGATAGCTCTATAGTAGATACATAGAACTCACATCTGTGCTATGCAATTATAGAATACAAAGGAAATTGAGTTTATACAATGCAAAGATAGTCTTGTCATTTTGGGGGGGGTTTGCCATAATCGCCACGCTTGGCAGGCGGGTTGGCGATCGCAGTATGGTATAGTGGTGGAATGCACAGAGAACGCTGCTGCCCATTCTCCGGTACGATCCTTAGTCGCCTTTTACGACACCCACGGGAAGTATGGGGTGGTGCTATTCTTTAAGTCCGGCACCACACAGACATGGATGCGAGAAGCACAGAACCGGTCGAAGTGGAAGTGCTTGGGGGAGGCCTATGTCCAGCAGTGGACGTCTTTCGGCTGAAATGATGATGATGATGATGAAAGATAGTCTTACAATCTTCAGCAGCTCCAACAGTATTTTCAAGTGTTAATCAATTAGTTGTGGTTGTGGAGCAGGACCAGCATTGAGCCAGGCATTTGTATCAGCGATGTAATCCCCTAACTTATAATATGCCTGATTGCCTGCCTGCATAGTGTGCGTTTTATAAACGGCTTGGTAAGACGATGGGAAGAGGCCAGACGGCATGACGTTGTTGCCTTGGAAAGTGGGTAGGCCTCTGTTGTGGGACGCAACGTGTGTCGATACTCTTGCGCCATCCTAACACGGCGGGCTGCTGAGACCTTCAAGCGGCGCAAATACCGTAACTTAATGGGCAACTACAGCTTTGAGCCGTTTGGGGTCGAAACCCTCGGGTCATGGGGCCCGAGTGCGCGTCTCCTTTTTAAGGAAATTTCTCGCTCGCCGGCTGATCGACACTTCACGTGACCAGAGGGCTGGCTCGTTCTTTAGCCAAATAATTAACACTGCCATTCAACGTGGCAATGCTGCCAGTCTTCTGGGCACGTTTCCGGATGACAGCGATGCGGACGAGTACTTCGACGCCTAAGTGCGCTTTCACATTTAGGCGACTTTAGCAGCGCGACTGACACGCGACCGTCGCCCAGTAAGAATTTCATATTATAAACAGAAGCGTGCGTGAAGGTTTCTGCTTCTGCCGCGCTACTGTCGCGCTGCTAACGTTCTAATGTGAAAGCGGCCTAAGTGTCCTTTGTTTTTATTTGTAGAGTAAGTTAGTATCTAGTGTAAATAGTTACATTTTCTCTAAATAAAAAAGTTATTCCTTGAAAAAAACCCGTAGATTGTAAGTCTACGATTGAGATACAGTTAAAAATATTTAATTTGTATTATTAAAACTGTTCCGCTTTTCGTATTAAGATAGTGTAGTAGATCCGATAAATTTATTACAAAGAGTTGATACGCGGTTCAGAGTTTTTTTTTTAATTGAAACCAAAAGCAGTTGAACTAATATTCTAAGTATGTACCTACAAGCACACGAGAAAATATTGATTTATTAATTTCTGTGAATTAAAACATCAATGATCGCAGTTATTTAAAGTGGCTTTGTTTTACAGACTTAAATCTGACCTCCTTACTAATTAACGTATTATATCAGATGTATAGTTACACACCGATTTCTCACTTTCAGTCGTCAGTAATTTGAATTTCGAAGGAAGAAGACAAAGCGTTGTGTAACTATGTAACTGTATATACAGACGCTATGCAACGTTTATTAGTAAGGGGGTAACTATTTGAATGTGAACATTACACCAAAAATCAAAATAAATTATAGGAATAAATGTAAATGACTCATACCTTTAAATATTTGATATCTCGACCTTCATAGCTCTTTCCGGCGTTGACCAGAGTCACCAGATCGGGATACTGTGCAGCTATACTGTCCATGTATGCATCAATCTGAAAAGGATAATTATAACTGAACGAGGAGCTTTAGGTAAAAACCCAACAGGGCTGAAACTGAACATAATGACAACAGCTTTAATATTTTGATGTTTTCGGGATAAATGTGGGTAATTAGTTAGACTGATTGACGTATAGAGAAAATATTAAATTTTATTGTAACTGAACGTGGCCCACAATTAGACCTAGATCTACCTTTGTCTTGCTGAAGAAAAAACGATATCATAAAATGTCTTAAAATCTGTAAAAACAGTAGGTAAGTGTACCTGGTAAATTGAAAGCAAATCCCGCAAAGTATATACTAGCAACTAAATTATGATTGCGAACTAGAACGTATCCATTTTGTGTTCAATCACAGTAACATCGGATTACGCATGATGTGTCATTTGGGGATTTAGTTAATATTTCACAGCTCTCATTTATAACAGATTATTTGTGTTTAAATTAACGTTGTGTTGTTTCAAATACTTAGGGCAACAATTTTCTAAATAAAATTATACGTTGATTATTATTATAATCAGGTCTCTCATTCTAATATCTGAGACACGAATTGTTTAAGAAACATATGAAAATCACAAAGTGTTCCTTTTCCAACAATATTAACCAATTTTCTAATGTATTAGTCTGCCCTATATGTACTGACTCTTCTAAAAAGAACTCCTGATGGTGCTACTTTTGCCGTTCCTTGTCAGCTACTTTCACCACATCATAATTTGCGTAATTATGTAGGTTTAGACGAGTACCTCAGCATATCGCCAGTAATCCTGGAATATCATCCTCTGTGTTCTACTGCTCCTCCACATTGATATCTCTTCATTGTGTTTCTCCATGGCCCTGTAAAAGAAAATAATGAGCTAAACGCAGCTATCACTCGATCGATGGCTCGATCGATTATTGAGGGAATTGGTTGCTTTTACTCTTACTTTTTTGTTTACAATTATATTTTAGTTTTATTATTTTAGTATTTCGTTTTAAAAGCCTAATGCTTTTTTAATCATTTTATTGTGTGACATTTTTTGGAACGACGTTCTTTAACGCGGTTTGAAGAAAAAGCGTTATTCCCGCTCCTGGCAACTTTTTCTCTTTCTCTCTCTGTATATTTCTTTCATATACAAGCGTGCGCGAGCGAGTATCGCGTAAGGAATTTATTTTAAAAATGTAATACCAATCCTGTTCTTACTTGGCAACATCATCCATATGCACATAATGCGCGATGCCCTCATCGTCCAGCGCCTTCAAGAGCTCGTCCTTGGTGCGCGGCGCCACCATGAGCAGCGCGTCCCTCTCCCGCGGCGCGCCCGGCTGCCACAGGTCCAGCTCCAGCTGCGCTTGCAGCCGCTGCAGCAGCTCGGCGTCCGACGAGTTGCGCAGCACGATGCCGTGCACCGTGTGCCTGAAACATCGGACAATACTTTTTGCTCGATTTGGCGGATAAAATATTAACAGACAGGCGCTTCACTTTGTGTGAATTATTTCATCACCACTGCTCTCCAAATGGTGAAGGAAGACATCGTGAGGAAACCGGCAGGTTCTAGAACCAAAAATTCGAAGACATGTGACATGTACCAACCCGCACTGGGCCCGCGTGGTGAATTACGGCCCACTCCCTCTCACCAAGAGGAGCCCTGTGTCCCAGCAGTGGGAACGTTATAGGCTGACTATGAATATTTTTGATAAATGTTATTGTAAAAAATGCAAATAATATGTCAATGTATCTTTTAAATTAAAAAATGAGTTTAATTATCGAAAAGTCATAAAAAAATATTTTAACCAACTTCAAAGAGGAGGCGGTTCTCAATTCTTTTTGATTGTTTTGGATTTAGCTTCGATAATACGTATTTAATTCACTTTGTGTATCCTTATGATGTTGTCAATGTAGTTTACATACAACTAGTGGTATACGAATTGGTGTTATGTAGGTACCTTAACTAATAAATGAAAATAAAAAGATTTTTTTGTAAGAATAGCGGATGCTTCAAAACTATAATTAAATAGTAATAAGTACCTAGGCATAGCATTTTAGACTTTACTGCATAGTTTGATAAAGAATCTAATTTGAAAACTGATAAACATTTTTAGACCGTGACTGTACACCAGATAAGGAAACCCAAAAATTGCGGATAACAATATGGAAGTGAGATAAGTAATTTACTACACATCATTATCATCATCGTTTCAGCCGAAAGACGTCCGCTGTTGGACCAATGCCTCCAAGCGTCGCCACATCGACCAGTGGGTACATGCGTAACACACTAACAGTTTGTTGGACCAATGCCTCCAAGCGTCGCCACATCGACCAGTGGGTACATGCGTAACACACTAACAGTTTGTTGGACCAATGCCTCCAAGCGTCGCCACATCGACCAGTGGGTACATGCGTAACACACTAACAGTTTGTTGGACCAATGCCTCCAAGCGTCGCCACATCGACCAGTGGGTACATGCGTAACACACTAACAGTTTGTTGGACCAATGCCTCCAAGCGTCGCCACATCGACCAGTGGGTACATGCGTAACACACTAACAGTTTGTTGGACCAATGCCTCCAAGCGTCGCCACATCGACCAGTGGGTACATGCGTAACACACTAACAGTTTGTTGGACCAATGCCTCCAAGCGTCGCCACATCGACCAGTGGGTACATGCGTAACACACTAACAGTTTGTTGGACCAATGCCTCCAAGCGTCGCCACATCGACCAGTGGGTACATGCGTAACACACTAACAGTTTGTTGGACCAATGCCTCCAAGCGTCGCCACATCGACCAGTGGGTACATGCGTAACACACTAACAGTTTGTTGGACCAATGCCTCCAAGCGTCGCCACATCGACCAGTGGGTACATGCGTAACACACTAACAGTTTGTTGGACCAATGCCTCCAAGCGTCGCCACATCGACCAGTGGGTACATGCGTAACACACTAACAGTTTGTTGGACCAATGCCTCCAAGCGTCGCCACATCGACCAGTGGGTACATGCGTAACACACTAACAGTTTGTTGGACCAATGCCTCCAAGCGTCGCCACATCGACCAGTGGGTACATGCGTAACACACTAACAGTTTGTTGGACCAATGCCTCCAAGCGTCGCCACATCGACCAGTGGGTACATGCGTAACACACTAACAGTTTGTTGGACCAATGCCTCCAAGCGTCGCCACATCGACCAGTGGGTACATGCGTAACACACTAACAGTTTGTTGGACCAATGCCTCCAAGCGTCGCCACATCGACCAGTGGGTACATGCGTAACACACTAACAGTTTGTTGGACCAATGCCTCCAAGCGTCGCCACATCGACCAGTGGGTACATGCGTAACACACTAACAGTTTGTTGGACCAATGCCTCCAAGCGTCGCCACATCGACCAGTGGGTACATGCGTAACACACTAACAGTTTGTTGGACCAATGCCTCCAAGCGTCGCCACATCGACCAGTGGGTACATGCGTAACACACTAACAGTTTGTTGGACCAATGCCTCCAAGCGTCGCCACATCGACCAGTGGGTACATGCGTAACACACTAACAGTTTGTTGGACCAATGCCTCCAAGCGTCGCCACATCGACCAGTGGGTACATGCGTAACACACTAACAGTTTGTTGGACCAATGCCTCCAAGCGTCGCCACATCGACCAGTGGGTACATGCGTAACACACTAACAGTTTGTTGGACCAATGCCTCCAAGCGTCGCCACATCGACCAGTGGGTACATGCGTAACACACTAACAGTTTGTTGGACCAATGCCTCCAAGCGTCGCCACATCGACCAGTGGGTACATGCGTAACACACTAACAGTTTGTTGGACCAATGCCTCCAAGCGTCGCCACATCGACCAGTGGGTACATGCGTAACACACTAACAGTTTGTTGGACCAATGCCTCCAAGCGTCGCCACATCGACCAGTGGGTACATGCGTAACACACTAACAGTTTGTTGGACCAATGCCTCCAAGCGTCGCCACATCGACCAGTGGGTACATGCGTAACACACTAACAGTTTGTTGGACCAATGCCTCCAAGCGTCGCCACATCGACCAGTGGGTACATGCGTAACACACTAACAGTTTGTTGGACCAATGCCTCCAAGCGTCGCCACATCGACCAGTGGGTACATGCGTAACACACTAACAGTTTGTTGGACCAATGCCTCCAAGCGTCGCCACATCGACCAGTGGGTACATGCGTAACACACTAACAGTTTGTTGGACCAATGCCTCCAAGCGTCGCCACATCGACCAGTGGGTACATGCGTAACACACTAACAGTTTGTTGGACCAATGCCTCCAAGCGTCGCCACATCGACCAGTGGGTACATGCGTAACACACTAACAGTTTGTTGGACCAATGCCTCCAAGCGTCGCCACATCGACCAGTGGGTACATGCGTAACACACTAACAGTTTGTTGGACCAATGCCTCCAAGCGTCGCCACATCGACCAGTGGGTACATGCGTAACACACTAACAGTTTGTTGGACCAATGCCTCCAAGCGTCGCCACATCGACCAGTGGGTACATGCGTAACACACTAACAGTTTGTTGGACCAATGCCTCCAAGCGTCGCCACATCGACCAGTGGGTACATGCGTAACACACTAACAGTTTGTTGGACCAATGCCTCCAAGCGTCGCCACATCGACCAGTGGGTACATGCGTAACACACTAACAGTTTGTTGGACCAATGCCTCCAAGCGTCGCCACATCGACCAGTGGGTACATGCGTAACACACTAACAGTTTGTTGGACCAATGCCTCCAAGCGTCGCCACATCGACCAGTGGGTACATGCGTAACACACTAACAGTTTGTTGGACCAATGCCTCCAAGCGTCGCCACATCGACCAGTGGGTACATGCGTAACACACTAACAGTTTGTTGGACCAATGCCTCCAAGCGTCGCCACATCGACCAGTGGGTACATGCGTAACACACTAACAGTTTGTTGGACCAATGCCTCCAAGCGTCGCCACATCGACCAGTGGGTACATGCGTAACACACTAACAGTTTGTTGGACCAATGCCTCCAAGCGTCGCCACATCGACCAGTGGGTACATGCGTAACACACTAACAGTTTGTTGGACCAATGCCTCCAAGCGTCGCCACATCGACCAGTGGGTACATGCGTAACACACTAACAGTTTGTTGGACCAATGCCTCCAAGCGTCGCCACATCGACCAGTGGGTACATGCGTAACACACTAACAGTTTGTTGGACCAATGCCTCCAAGCGTCGCCACATCGACCAGTGGGTACATGCGTAACACACTAACAGTTTGTTGGACCAATGCCTCCAAGCGTCGCCACATCGACCAGTGGGTACATGCGTAACACACTAACAGTTTGTTGGACCAATGCCTCCAAGCGTCGCCACATCGACCAGTGGGTACATGCGTAACACACTAACAGTTTGTTGGACCAATGCCTCCAAGCGTCGCCACATCGACCAGTGGGTACATGCGTAACACACTAACAGTTTGTTGGACCAATGCCTCCAAGCGTCGCCACATCGACCAGTGGGTACATGCGTAACACACTAACAGTTTGTTGGACCAATGCCTCCAAGCGTCGCCACATCGACCAGTGGGTACATGCGTAACACACTAACAGTTTGTTGGACCAATGCCTCCAAGCGTCGCCACATCGACCAGTGGGTACATGCGTAACACACTAACAGTTTGTTGGACCAATGCCTCCAAGCGTCGCCACATCGACCAGTGGGTACATGCGTAACACACTAACAGTTTGTTGGACCAATGCCTCCAAGCGTCGCCACATCGACCAGTGGGTACATGCGTAACACACTAACAGTTTGTTGGACCAATGCCTCCAAGCGTCGCCACATCGACCAGTGGGTACATGCGTAACACACTAACAGTTTGTTGGACCAATGCCTCCAAGCGTCGCCACATCGACCAGTGGGTACATGCGTAACACACTAACAGTTTGTTGGACCAATGCCTCCAAGCGTCGCCACATCGACCAGTGGGTACATGCGTAACACACTAACAGTTTGTTGGACCAATGCCTCCAAGCGTCGCCACATCGACCAGTGGGTACATGCGTAACACACTAACAGTTTGTTGGACCAATGCCTCCAAGCGTCGCCACATCGACCAGTGGGTACATGCGTAACACACTAACAGTTTGTTGGACCAATGCCTCCAAGCGTCGCCACATCGACCAGTGGGTACATGCGTAACACACTAACAGTTTGTTGGACCAATGCCTCCAAGCGTCGCCACATCGACCAGTGGGTACATGCGTAACACACTAACAGTTTGTTGGACCAATGCCTCCAAGCGTCGCCACATCGACCAGTGGGTACATGCGTAACACACTAACAGTTTGTTGGACCAATGCCTCCAAGCGTCGCCACATCGACCAGTGGGTACATGCGTAACACACTAACAGTTTGTTGGACCAATGCCTCCAAGCGTCGCCACATCGACCAGTGGGTACATGCGTAACACACTAACAGTTTGTTGGACCAATGCCTCCAAGCGTCGCCACATCGACCAGTGGGTACATGCGTAACACACTAACAGTTTGTTTTTACGGTTTTGAGCTGACAAAATTTTCAAACATTATGAAGCAATGGATTATCAATATCCTTCAAAATTGTTCATATTGTGACTGATAGTGTGTTACGCAATTATGGTGCAGTTATGTGCTTTTCGCTTCCAGCATACATTATGCGGCCTTCACAAGTTTATCGATCCACCATGTGAGAGGCCTTCCAACGCTTCGTAAACACACGGATCAAGGATTTACTACAAAGTTCCAGTTATAAATAACATTCATACCCGGAGTAGGGCTCATGGTTCCCGGCGCTCACCAGACCCACCACAGCCGCACACAGTATCAACAGTTGTCTGGTCTACATCGCTGCTCACGACCGTCCTACTTATAAATAACAGTCTTACCCGGAGTAGGCCTCATGGTTCCCGGCGCTCACCAGACCCACCACAGCCGCACACAGTACCAACAGTTGTCTGGTCTCCATCGCTGCTCACGACCGTCCTACTTATAAATAACAGTCTTACCCGGAGTAGACCTCATGGTTCCCGGCGCTCACCAGACCCACCACAGCCGCACACAGTATCAACAGTTGTCTGGTCGCCATCGCTGCTCACGACCGTTCTACTTATAAACCGGTACAAAACATGAAACGGTTCTAGTTTTTAATCGTAATTCTTTCGTGATTATCCACGTTTATCATCGATGAAATGATAATGACCCTTTTATTGTTCGATAAAGGTTGATAATGATTACGGATTAGTTATGTTAGGGAACCGCGTATGTTGAATGTTTTATGGTGTCTTCATTTGCTGATATCAACGGATTGATTTTGAAATTTCTTTATTTTACCAAACAAAACAGATAAATAACATTCAGATCTTATTATTAAAGCATTAAACATTAATATGTTTGAGTGTCTTTTGCAGACTATGGTACTCCCATTCAAAAATAGGAGGCCTCACCTCGACTTGCTAGCTGCAGTTGTTAAGCCGGATACCACGTATGAGACGACGAAAGCGGGCGGCATCCGAATTAAGACTTTGTAAAATGTTCTAAAATGAATTTCACCCAAGTGCCATTTTAAAGGCCTTTGGCTTCTGCAGGTACGGCAGTGGCGTTTCAGTTCTAGCCACTGGCGCTCTATGGTGTTCGTATGAATGTTTATGGTTACATTATGAGCGCCAGCAGCGACTGGTCTCCTTAGATGGGTTCCCTACTTGATTTCGAAAGTTGATAATTCGATTTTTAGTATATCGAACCGATCGATCGAAATGTCTTATTTAAAAAAAGATAACTGGAAATCTCTGTTTAGAATCGGTCTAATTTGGCTGTAACACTATTTTTCGAGAGCAGTGGTGGCCCAGTGGTAACGGCCGCGACTTACGAGTTGTAGGTCGTAGGTTCGAACCCAGACAGGCGCTTTACTTTGTATAAATTATTTCATCACCACTGCTCTCAAAACGGTGAAGGAAAACATCGTGAGGAAACCGGCATGTCCTAGAACCAAAAATTCAAAGACATGTGGCATCTGCCAACCCGCACTGGGCCCGCGTGGTGGATTACGGCCCACACCCTCTCACCGAGAGGAGGCCTGTGTCCCAGCAATGGGAACATTATAGGCTGATTATGATGACTATTTTTCGAAAATGTTCTCTACTAACTTTTTAGACCTTTGTATCCTTCTTACGCGTATGAAGTTTCATTAAAATCGGTTCATTCATTCCAAAAAATAAGGGCTTGAAAGTTTGTATGAAATGCCGTACAGCGTAAACGCTCTTAAAGGCTCTTGATGTTTTGTTACCAAAAATAATTTTGTTTCAAATGTCAAAGTCGTGATGGCCCAGTGATTAAGGCCTGGTCCCATCGTCAAATCACCAGCCCGTCTTGAGCATGCGTGGTGATCATGATCAATGCTCGCGCCTTCTCTGTATGAGTAGAGGCCTTTGTCACAATATAAATATGGACAGTACAGAAACTACGAACAAACGTTCGAAATGGCACACTCAAACAGACGCGCGTATCTGAGAGGCCCCTAGCCGATAAGTAGTCGCGGTGCTCTCAGTGGCGGGTGCCGTGTCGAGACGAGTCTGTGGTTGCGTTAGACGCTTCGATCAACAGTTACACTTTTTATCTCTTGCGCCACGGACCGTCCGCGATCTTTTTAACATTTTGCGGGACACTTAACGCCTCCCGACGTAATAACAATAAAACTTCTATTAAAATGCTATGAGCGGATTGGTAGTATACAATCCAAGATGGCGGCTGCGAAAACTTTCAACGTTTTCGTCATAGGTGTCGTTTTCATAGTTTTCGAAGGTGCTAAAGCCGACACTGATGTTAAATAAATAGGCCTAGTTTCCTTACTGTCCACGTTTATACTGTGCCTATGTCTAGCAGTGGGACAGTAATAGTCTGGTATTATAATTAAATGTCAAAGAGAATATCTTTCGGCGTCAAAACTAAACAGTGAATCAAATAAAAATGTTAAACGCAATTTAAGAAACAGTTAAACAGTGGTATTTTTTGTCATCAAACTCGAGTAGCAGAAACAAACGATAGAACAATCTAGTAATGTATTAAATAAATCTTTCGCGTATTTCTCAGGTATCTCAGGTAAGAAAAATCTGGAACGGTATTGCTTAGGACGTTGTTTTAAAGTTTCTCTCGTTGAAACAATTCAGCTCAGTCTTAGCGTTTCGTACGTGGGACGTGACGTGATACATGTGCGCGAACTAGTTACGTGGCACAAACTGAACGGAGGGAAAACATCGCAAGCAGTGTTGCGCAACAAATTAGTGTGACGAGATATTATTAAATTGACAGCAATTGTCGAAAAACAGAACCCTTCGTGTGCGAGTCCGACTCGCATTTGGCCAGTTTTTATATAATTATATAGATAATAATTGTAGTATCTTTGTATGTAATGATATTTTGATTGATACGACTGATAGTGCGCACGATTCACACTTACTGCTGAAAATTTTACAGTTACTGATATGTCAAGCACAGCTATCTATCATGTTTTTTTCTGTCCACGTGTCTATCTTTCTTTTTTGGTTTTTTCGAGGAAAAACATTTAAAAGGGTAAGCTTTGGTGATAAGACCGGGTTGGATATCTCACTGAAACCACCCCGCTCATTATCAGCATATGGAGGGGAGCACCGCATCCTCTAAAAATACCATCTCCAGACCCCCTCCAATGCAACGCCTTTTAGGGCAATTCCCTGGGAGGTTCAGTGTAATGAAAAATAAAGTATTTGGAGGTTGATTTAGTAACTAAGTTTTTTTTTTATGCCTGCCTCGGTGGCATAGTGGTTGCAAACGCTACTGCTGAGAATGAGGTCCTGGGTGCGACGCCCGGGTCGGACAAAGCGTTATTGGGTTTTTCCATCAAGAATTTCTTAATAGCAGCCCGGAGTCTGGATTTGTGCCCGGTTGATGGCAATGGGGGCCCATTGCCATCATCTATTACATGGGACTTAAACATAACTGATGAATTGTGGGTGTGCTATTGATACAGCTCTGCCTAACGCTCCGGGGAATACCCGCGTGATGTCACGTGACGTAATGTTAGCTCGTGTAGTCAGTCATCCTGTCTGTCGGTGAGTCCGCACAGTCCCCCGTACAGTCCGCAACATAAACTATCGGCGATATTGAACCGCGTCCGAGCGACTTTTATCCCGAGCGTGCCTGAATCCGGATATTTTTAACGTTATTAACTTTTGAACATCGCTCTGGGATTGTTATTGGAGTACGGACGCCATTGTTTCAACTTTTACTGCACGTTACACTGAATCCATATGCACTGAGTAGATTGATGCCTAGTTTTAACTACCGTTTGGTAAAATCTATTTCTGTTATAGTCTGCTAGGCTGTAGGATTGGGCGGTCCAGGGAAGTCGGATGAATTGGGACAGATGGGCCAGAGTCGTCGGGGTCTCGAGTGACGCCAAGAAATCGATGGCGTGACGACCTAAGTGCGTTTATGGGAGATTGGCTGGAGAAGGCAACGTGCAAGGAACAATGGAAAGCTAAGGGTGACCTCTGCCCAGCAGTAAGACAACAAATTTAGAAAAAAATAAAAATAAATCTAGACAAGAAAGCAAGTTTTTCGATGAAAACATAAATGTCGCAACTATACAAACTTGATGGGTAGGTATAGGATTTTTGACCCAAAATTTCTTGTTAGGTACTACAGACAGTACCAGCGGGTCAAGCGGCAACATTCTTGAAATTATGAGTTTAGGAAATCATTTGTATATGTCTTATCATCATTCAACATCGATACCCATCACATCCGTGAATTCCACTAGTCAATTTAATATGACCTCGTATAATTCGGAAAAGCCATCAGATTGTTTCGCCCGGCAGCCCTTTTTCCCAACTTCAAGGCACTCTGTGAGAAGGAACTTTTTAGGTAAACGTAAATAGCGCATAGCGGCAACAAATGCCCTGCGCGCCATGCGGCTGTCTACCAGGCCGTGTAGAATTTTCGAAGCCCCACTTGAGTCTGTTGGGGGATGATTTTGGAAAAACTGTGATACACAGACCTCATTATTTTAATTGAAGAGTATGTGTACCAATTTTTGAGTTAATCGACTCTGACAATAAAAAGTTTCACAGAAAATTCAACCCCCATTCTCTTTGGGGTGGAATTTTGAAAAATCCTTTCTTAGTGGATACCTACTCTTCACAAAAAACACACTCTCCAAATGTCATGTCTCTAGGACTAGCGGTTTAGGCTGTGCGTTGATAGTCAGTCAGTCAGGACTTTGAATTTTATATATTAAAATATTAATATTATAGGTACCTACAGATTTTTGAATAATTTTTTTGAACATTTGACAATACACAACAAGTTTTTCTGCTTTGTAATATCTACCAATTCGCCTAACTGTGCGACAAAAAACTGAGTGTTTTACGGTGTCCTACTAAGTTTGTAACCTTGCAAGTTTAGTACCTACGAAAGGAATTTATGCACACAATAACTTACTTCAATTCAGCGCTACATTCACTGTTCTAAAGTGCAATTTCTGAGTTTTAGTAGTTGGAACTGCACGAGGCAGTGTGACGCTTCGTGCGAGCTTTAAATTAGCCGAAGTTATTACTTCTTGGAGATAATCAGTCGCGACACCCAACACTTATACAGGGAGTGTAAGGTCCCTCTCATACAGGAGAATGTAAGGTTTACGTTGTCAGGGGAAACAAGTCTATATCTAAAGGAAAATTATTATTACTAGAAAGTATTGAAGACCTAAGATTGGCTAAAACGTGGGTGAAGTTATTCAAATTCAAAATGACGATGTGTTGTTTTCTTTAATCTTTTTTCTAAGTAACGAAAATATCAGTAATGTAGGATTTAATAAAAATAAGCGTGGGTCAAAAGTATGCTTATTCCAAACTGGAATTTAAATTGTGAATGATGAAAAAAGACGAAAAGAAGATTGTTCGCAACAGCACTGGAACGCGTTAATGCCGCGAATGCAAAGGGCTGCATTCGCTGGAACGCAACGTGTCGCCTGCGCCGGCGGCCGCCATCTTTCTTCCCCCTTCTCTCGCCGACTGCGAACGACAACGCGCACTAAAACTTTTCTCATCTAACTATTGTTAAAAACTGGAAATTCTGTTCTGTATAACGTGTCAAGAATAAATAAACGACATTTACTGTTAACACGCATCTGATTTACCTATCATCACACGAAACATTGGAGACCCACGACGTGATATACTAAGAAGATTGACGATGAATCGACCGCGTGCAATGATGAAGCTTAAAACGAGAAGCGGCGAGCTGAGGCTGCCTGAAACTATGTGACGAATGATGACCCACCTACCTACTTGATGAGCCTGGCGTAGTGAGTGATTTGGTTTGCCTACAGGGAAGTACGCCCAATTTTAGTATGCTTAACCTACATTGATATTATATTGCAGCCGCTTTCTGTGCATCAGATTTAATAGGTAATCTGTCTCGAGTCAGATTAATATTAATGATTTCTTATTAGGTAGGTACTAAATAAACGACACTTTGCCTACCTAAAAAACTCTTTGGAGTCAGATAAAATTATTGACAATAGTTTCTTAGTATGGAGGTACCTACTACTAATTGAAAGACAATCATACCTACCTAACTAGTAACTATACCTACTTTCTTTCTTGCACTTTGCTTACGGGAACACCCTGGCATTTTCCAGAATCGCTGTGTACACCTGCTTCTTGGTTCCCGCTGGAGTGCGCTGCAATAAAGCTGCTTGTTCCTCACTTCTGCTGCTTGCATGCTGTGCTGTGTGACCTGCTTTGCTCGTGTGTGAGTCGCTGACTGCACGAGCTGTTGTCGTAGCTATTGCGCGACGTACATGGTTTGGCTTATTATCTTAACTTTTACATGCGGTACTGAATACCAGCATAGTTAATTTCTTGACGGTCTGTTCAGTTTTTGTAAGCATTCACCATGTCGATTGAATTGAAATCTCTTGTTCAACAACGTGGTACGATAAAGGCTAGAATAACTATATTTTCAAAATATTTAAATACAGTTAAACTAATAGAAGCTGACAGCATTCCTAAACAAATTCTTATAGAAACTGAAATAAAACTATCAAGATTTAAAGAATTGTTGATACAGTTTGATGATCTTAAAACTAAAATTGAAGGTTTGGATCCTGATCAGTTGGAAGAAAATGACATAATTGAAAGTGACTTTTGCTCAAACATTGCTAAAGCTCAATTGTTAATTGAAAGTTTTGCTCCTCGTGAGGTAGTACCCGAAAATACTAACTGTAATTCTATATCTAGTTGTCAAAATGGTAAACAGGATTGCCGCAACTATAACATTAAATTGCCAACTATTCAGCTGCCCTCCTTTGACGGAAACTATTTAAAGTGGATGGAATTTCGTGACACTTTCGATTCTTTAATTAACAATAACAATACAATTCCGGATATTAACAAGTTTCATTACCTCCGCTCTTCTTTAGAGGAAGGAGCGTCTGACATAATCAAATCAATTGAATTCACTGCTGCCAATTATAAATTAGCTTGGAGTTTACTTACTGAACGCTTTGATAACAACCGGATACTTACGAATAATCATTTAAAGGCTATCTTGAATTTTGAGACAATAACTAAAGAAAATTACAAGTCACTTCGTACTATGATAGATTACTATTCTAAAAACATTCGAGCCCTATCTTCTTTGAATGATACTGAATCCCGCTGGGACATTCTACTTGTGTATATTATGGCGTCTAAACTAGATGGCGCCACAGGTCGCACATGGGAGGAACACAGGAGTACTATTGCTGCTTCACCGACAATCGAAGAATTCTATAATTTCTTGCGAAACCGTGCTGATGTTTTGGAAACCTTGCAGTACAGCAAAAATGATGCTGCTACTAAAACTGAAAAACGTTCTTATTCTAAAGATAATAAGCAAACAAAATCATTTGTCTCTTCTTCTAACACTAAAGGAAAAGGGTGTGTTATATGTTCACAAGATCATTTACTATATAAGTGTGATAAATTCAAAGACATGTCACTGGATGCTCGATACAGTGAAGTTTCCAAGCATAAGCTCTGTCACAACTGTTTACGTCCTGGACATTACTCTGCTCACTGCAAACATAATCCTTGCAAAATCTGCAACAAAAAACACAATTTATTGCTACATAAATCACAGTCCGATAATGACAAGACAAACTCACCCGTTGATACGTCTTCTGCAGCGCCAGTTCCTCATGAAGCTAGTACCTCTCAGACATCTTCTACTATTGCTATGTTTAATCCCGTATCACTCTCTGCGGCAATGCCCAGGCAGATCCTCTTATGTACTGCTCAAGTGGAATTAATTGATAGCCAAACTTCTGAAACACACACTGTTAGAGCACTACTAGATAATGGAAGCCAGTCTTCATTCATAACTGAAAAAATGCAAAGAAAACTGAATTTATCCTGTTCTAATACTAATATATCAATTGCTGGTATAAATAATAAGCTAACTAATACTACTAAAAGGTGTAACATAAAACTTAAATCGCGGATTAACTTATTCCATGCGAATGTTTCATGTCTTTTAGTGCCTGATATTACTGGGATGTTGCCCAGCTCAAAGATTAACCCTTCGGAATGGAATATTCCTAAATCTATAGAACTAGCAGATCCTACCTACTACGTACCCTCTGAAATTGACTTACTGCTAGGAGCTGATATTTATTGGGAAATTGTAGATTCCAAACAAATCAAGTTGGGTAAAAATAAACCGACACTACTAAAATCTAAACTGGGTTGGCTCGTGTCGGGCCCAACTGGTGTAAGTCCTACTACTACTACTCATTCTAACTTTTCTCAGGAGATTAGGGACTCACTAACTAAGTTCTGGGAAGTTGAGGATGTTCCTGCCCTGCCAACCAATAATAATAAGTTTTCCAATGAGGAACAACATTGTGAAAACCATTTTATTGAAAATACTATCCGCCTGAGCAATGGGCGATTTTGTGTGAAACTTCCATTGCGTGAAGTCCCCAGTGAAACTTTAGGGGACTCTTATGTTATTGCTAAAAGGCGGTTCTTAAACTTAGAAAGGAAACTTAATAAATCTAAAATCAAAGATGACTATACTGAATTTATTAACGAATATAAAAGATTAGGTCATTTAACTGAGGTAAGCCGTCCTAGCTTCGGTTATTATATTCCTCACCATGCAGTAATTCGCGAAAGCAGTGAAACCACTCGCTTAAGAGTAGTCTTTGATGCCTCTTGTAAAACTTCTACTAGTAAGTCACTAAATGACATCCAATTTGTTGGACCGGTGGTTCAGGATGATTTAATGGCAATCTTGCTCAGGTTCCGTCAGTATACTTATGTAGTGACAGGTGACATAGAAAAAATGTATAGGCAGGTTATGGTACATGAATCACAGCGTCACTTACAACTTATACTCTGGAGGGAAGACGAAAGTCAACCACTCAAAACATTGCAACTCAATACTGTCACTTATGGAACGGCTTCAGCTCCGTATCTGAGTACTAGGTGTCTTGTCCAACTCGCAGCGGAGTGTACTGATGAAGCTGTTGCCAATACTATAAGACATGACTTCTATGTTGATGACCTGAACACTGGTTCAGACTCAAAATCTCTATTAAGGGCTAACATTTCAGGAGTAATTGACAAACTTGTTGAAGGTTGTTTTGCCTTGCGTAAATTTAGAACAAACTCCCCTGATATTTTTGATGGCATACCTACGACTGACCAATCTCAAGATTTTAGCAAACAGTCCTCCGTTTTGGGATTGAAATGGACACCTGGCTCTGATACTTTGCACTACTCAGTCGAAATTGAATCTATTCCTAAAGTTACGAAACGCTCTATATTGTCGAACTCGTGTCGAATATTTGACCCTTTAGGTCTCTTATCTGCTTGCACTATTTTTCATAAAATCATACTACAGAGGCTCTGGTTGCTAGACATAGGTTGGGATGATGAAGTTCCAAAGGACATTCAAAACTCATGGTTAGAATTCTATAATGAAACGCTATATTTCGCTCATATTCAGATACCTAGATATATATTCTGCAGTTCACCTATTCATATAGCGGCTCATTGCTTTACTGATGCCTCGCAAGATGCCTATGGTGCATGCATTTATCTTAAATCGACTAATAGTTTAGGCGAAGTGAAATGTAACTTATTGTGTGCTAAAACTAAAGTTTCTCCTTTAAAATCTGAAACAATTCCCCGCCTGGAATTGTTAGGCGCGTTACTCGGTGCGAAACTATATTCCAAAGTACTACACTCTTTAAAAATCAAGATTTCATGTACAGTATTTTGGACGGACTCAACCATAGTCTTAGGGTGGTTACACACGCCACCTAAAACTCTTAAAACGTATGTAAGCAATCGAATCGAACAAATTCGAGAATTAACTGACATAACTACTTGGCGTCATGTACCTTCTGAACATAATCCTGCTGATATGGCGTCTAGGGGCATTCAACCACGTCTTCTTGATAGTAATACTCTCTGGTGGCATGGTCCTTCTTTCCTGACCAAGTCTGAACATGAATGGCCCCAACCTAAATCTACTCCTTCCACTCTACCTGAAATTAAAATAGGCTTAAATATAATTTTATATGCTGACATTATACCCTTTCAAAAATACTCTAAACTATACAAACTACAAAGAATATGTGCTTACATACTAAGATTCATAGATAACGGTAAAAACTTCGTAGGAGCTAGCAACGAACTGAACAGACTGCTCAAGGAAAACGAACGGTCAGTTAGCGACTACGCGAGCAAAGAGGGTATAACTTTTAAATTCTCTCCGGCTTATGCACCGCATTTCGGCGGTATCTGGGAGGCAGGAGTCAAGACAGCTAAGTATCATCTGAAACGCATAGCAGGTAACTCTAGCTTAACCTTTGAAGAATTGTATACCCTGTTTGCACAGATTGAGGCCATTATGAATTCAAGGCCCATAACTTCTATGTCTGCTGATCCATCTGATCTGTCGGCACTTACACCGGGACACTTCCTTGTGGGCCGACCATTGACCTCACTACCTTCACCCATTATCCAACGTGGCGGCCTCAATAGATACAAGCTGATTGAGCGCTTGAAAAACCACTTCTGGTCTCGGTGGACAAAGGACTACCTTACCACTCTGCAGCAACGCGTCAAATGGCAGCGCAAACAAGACCACATTCGTGTTGGCGACCTGGTCTTCATCCTAGACGACCAGCTACCACCTATGAAGTGGCTCATGGGCCGCATTACCAAGCTGTACCCGGGAGCTGACGGCGTATGCAGGGTGGTCGACGTGAAGACTGAGTACGGCGTCATTCATAGGCCCGTCTCTAAACTATCCCTACTAGATTCCCAAGAGCTCCTTGGGGAACATGTCCCCAAGGGGGGGGAGGATGTTCGCAACAGCACTGGAACGCGTTAATGCCGCGAATGCAAAGGGCTGCATTCGCTGGAACGCAACGTGTCGCCTGCGCCGGCGGCCGCCATCTTTCTTCCCCCTTCTCTCGCCGACTGCGAACGACAACGCGCACTAAAACTTTTCTCATCTAACTATTGTTAAAAACTGGAAATTCTGTTCTGTATAACGTGTCAAGAATAAATAAACGACATTTACTGTTAACACGCATCTGATTTACCTATCATCACACGAAACAAAGATAAAAATGTGGATAGAATTATTTCATATAACTAGTTTACTTTACATTCAGGTGAAATGTCCTTTAAAGGAAGGTATAATCGTATAACAATAATTCCAACATCCCTATTTAGCATACAATAATATAACTCACGTCACTCTGTCTATTTGCCCCTAATTTAAATTAACAGTGGCATTAACTTGAAACACATTATCACGAACATAGAAACTAGCCGAACATGAACAATACCTGCCTTTACAAATAATGACCTGTAGCCTGACCCTTTGTTCCTCCTCCCTGCCTGCCTTCCGTACCCTTGAGGTAGTGTTGGTCCAGTGAGCCGCCGGTAAGTTTGGGAGGAAATTGATGAACCTTTTTATATTTATGAAGTTTTACAGAAAAAATAACAGTATCATAACCTAATTTAACAAAATCTTAACAAACTAAAATATGGCATTGATACATTTTTCGGCATCGCTGTCGACTGTTAAAAAAACATAAGATTATATAGGGTGACTGGTAATTAGTGACCGATACTTAAACACGTGATTTTACTCATCATTATGAACAACTTTTACTATGGGACCAAACCTGAAATCGTGAAAAAAAAAACAGCTGTTCTCTACATTTTGACGAGTTAGACGAACATAAATGTAGGGAACAGCTGTTTTTTTTTCGCGATTTCAGGTTTGGTCCCGTAGTAAAAGTTGTTCATAATGATGAGTAAAATCACGTGTTTAAGTATCGGTCACTAATTACCAGTCACCCTATATAAGTTGTAAGTGGTTTTATGATTTACTATTGTATTAATATGTAGTTGTCACATAAAACTCCAATAAAACATGGCAGTAACTACATCATCACATAACATCACGCCTGCAGTCTCGAAGGGTTAGACAGAGGTGTAGTAGGTAAGTACACCCATATTTGGCCAGTTATGTGATATGGAGCGACACTATTTATTTAAAAAGGTTGTAACGCTAAACAGTGGATGTTTTTGTATTGCTAAGGTTACTGGGTCAATGTCAAATGATTCGCACTAAACTAATTAAAAGTACTATAATAAGTAATACTATAATATATAAGTAAGTACTCAATTTCACTCTCTCGGGGCACCAGAGAGTACTTGGAGAAAATATTTGGGTATTACCGTAGCCTCAATCCCATCGAGCACCCATGAGACATTTAAAAAAAAATCTTTATTTAATTTTGTAAATCATGAAACGTTTATTTTCTCTTGACTGTACTTACCTGTCAAAAAGAATGAACCTAGATAAAGTGGATAAGACCGAGATTAAAACAGAAGATGAACTAGCAGGGGATCGAGGAGGGGGGGGGCGGAGGGAGGTTCAGGGGATCAGACCGGAATAAATCAGTTGTACTGCACTTGACCTCACTAGTTGTCGACTTAGTCCCGAAGGTTAAGTCCCTTGGTGTTCCCAGTTGTTTATGACTTCACCACTTACTTCGAGGCTGGCTGTCGGCCTGATTTTTCTCTTAGTAATAAAATAATAAATTTCCCTTTAACTGGATATAGTAAAGTGCAAATGTAGAAGGTTAATAAATACGAGCACTTGCAATGCATCAAACATTTTCTTTCACATTGAATTTGCAAGAAATATACCATATAGTCAGGAAGGTTCTTTTAAAAACTTTCATAAATATTCGTTCGCTGCTCGAGATAAGAGACGCAAGCTTCAATATCTATTAGGAATGCAATCTCTAACCCACTTCCGCCCCTCAGCTCAAGTTCTACCAACTTTACAAATATTTTTACTCTTTCGCTTCCTGCCAGTTCATACAAGAATTTATTTGAAAGAATAATACTTATGTGTAGGTGCACATGAGTGGTTTACGGAGATTCAATGTTACTACTTCCAATGTTGTCAATATTAAAACCAATTGAAATACATTGTTTTTATTATACATGCCGTCTAGTGGGTCCTGCAATGATTATACATGCCGTCTAGTGGGTCCTGCAATGATTATACATGCCGTCTAGTGGGTCCTGCAATGATTATACATGCCGTCTAGTGGGTCCTGCAATGATTATACATGCCGTCTAGTGGGTCCTGCAATGATTAGACTAATCTCAGTCTCGATCTGTCAATCAAAAGTAATATTTTATTCACTTCACTTTGCATAACAATAATTTAGGATCAAATTAGTAATTTATTTTTTTAAGGATGGCGCCAAGTCCCGACTTCACTATACTATTTATTTTTTATGTAAATTAGGGTGTTCCTATTGTAAGTATTTCGTGATTGTTTATAATTTGAATACCGTCCTAAAAACTTTTTGTCTGAATTAGTTAATTAATATTGGGATTCTCCTTTTTTTGAAGTCGGTTAAAAAACTCTAATTTACCTACATTATATAGCATACTCACAGCAAATCAAACGCGGTTCTACCAAAAGGAACAACATATCACAAGCCACGAGCTATTCAAGTCACCGAGTTATCTCTACTAATTTAACGAGGGGAGAATCGAACAACAATATGAAACACCTGACAGACAGCAGCGCAATGATAAAACAATACAATACAATACGTAGTGTATTGGTGTGTATCAATACAAATACAGGTAATGAATAACGTGGATCGCTCCGCCGAAGTGTTCGCTGCCATTTCGCAACTCGAATAATACTCCATTTAAATTATATTTTCCATTTTGTTTTACGTCGCCTGTTCTGTCAATATATGGCCGTTAACTTTAAATTGAAACGTCGCTCGCAAACATTGAAATAAAACGATGATTCAATTATACGATGAAAAACCGGATCTCGTACACTGTACGACCAACTTTTTAAATTAGGTCAACTCCTTTAGCTTCGGACACGATCTGCGATAGAGCAGGTAAGATAGACCTTATCACTGGTCAGACGGAGATAGAGGATGTTCTTAAGTGTTAGGAGCGCAATTTAAAAGTTTGTCGTAAGATATAGCTAGGGATGGGCGCGAGACATTTGTCAACGCAGTCCTAATATAAATTGAGATGAATGTTGGACAAAATGTTGGAAGTTGGTGAATCTGTTTAGTGCCAACTTTTGAGTCGTCTCGTCCGCGCGGAAATAGTTTGTTGACAAACGACTGAGTTGGGAACTGCGAGTAGTTATTGCATTTACAATAGTGACATAAAAGGCTGTTGAGTTGCTCTTTTTTATATACGTGCGGTTTTGGAATGGGTTTTATAAACAGATATTATCTTTAACTTACTTAGTATATCTTAGTTCCGGAACTGAGATATTGGTTGTGAAATATTTATGTGGACAGCACCTAAAAAAGATGTTATCCTGGTAAGTCCGATGCTACAAATAATAATATTATGAAGCGTGTATTTTTTGTATCGTAATTTTCCCTTTCCGGCTGGGCAGTGTTCCAAGGCTCCATGTCTTATCAGAGGCAGTTGGATCAACATTGTCCTTTCTTCCTTCACAAAATACATAAGTGATAACTATAGGGCACATATTTTTGCGTTTAGTTAATCAACTAGATTATTTGTTATTTTTTACAAAAAACAACCAGTAAAAAAGGGTACGTATTTGAATATCGAAAATTAAAATATCGACTATTAAAATATCGATGTTCAAAACATCGAAAATTTAAATATCGATTGTATCAAAATGTCGAAAATTGTTATACCTACGCTTAAAACGTCGAAGATTGAAATGTCGAGTGATTAAAATTTCGAATGATTCAAAATATCGAATGACATTATGCCTAAGTTCAAAATATCAACATTTAATACATCGAAGTTCTTAATATCTACGTTACGTTACGTTTGGGTTTTTATTATGTAAAAATAATTAAAGTACCTACATTACATGAGGTTTTCCTTGTTTTTTTTTTGTAACCCACCTGATTTCCATCTAGCAAACAAGCATGCAGCAATCATGCAACATGCAAGCAAGCATGGCTTCTGTCACGGCTCCGGCGCTGCAGGGCTCCGGCAGTCCCACGCGAGCTTAACGTCGCAGATGGTTTAAACGCCCACCACCGCAGCTTCGGCTTGTTGGCCGGCTTCGCCGGCCAGCCTCAGCTGCGGCGGCGGGTGTTAAAACCACCTGCTCCTCAGCTCGCGGGCTGCCTCGCCCCTCCGCGACTACGCGATTCTAAATTACACTCTAGGGGTAGGGCAGACAAGACTACGTGGAGTCGGTTTTGCAGCGATACGTTTCTGTCACTAACTTTAGTAGCACAACCTGCACAACATATTGACTTTCAAGAAAATATTTTAATTTAAATAATACCTTCACGATTGACCTAGGCTTGTACACTGGACACTGATTTTCATGGATAAAATAGGTCGAAATTGTTCCAAAACCGAATTGGGGCACCCCGAATTTACGTAGTCTTTTGGCTGTTACCCCTAGAGTGTATATAAAAATCCGGAGGCGCGAAGGGAGGGCAACCCCCGCCCGCTGTAACAAAGCATAGGCACCCGTGGGAACCGTAGCGGCTGAGGCTGGTCGCCGGAGGCGACCAGCAAGCCGAAGCTGCGGAGGTGAACATGGGTGCCTATCCTTTGTTACGCAAGGGCGAAGGGGTTGCACTTCCCGTAGCGCCGGAGACGTTGCAGAAGCAACCTTTTTCCACTCATACTACTTTATCAAAATTTATTCGATATTTTAACTTGTACGTATTTTTAGGGTGAATGAATGAATGTATTAAATGTTGAAAATTAACTCATTTTTACACGTAGGTATATTAATTTTCGATGTTCAAATAATTACCCATCGATATTTAGGACGTTCGATAATCTGTATTTCGATATTTAGATCTTTCGATGTAACTTTTGTAGATATTTAGATTTTAGATATATTGGACGTAGGATATTTAACCATTCGATAATATAAACTTTCGATATTTTAATTTTCGGTTATATGATCGTTCGATATTTCCATTTTCGATGTTTCGAACATCGATATTTTAACAGTCGGTATTTTAATCTTCGATATTCAAATACGTACCCGTAAAAAAATGTATAAGCCGCTTACTTTCTCTCAATCATTACATTTTTATTTGTTAATAGACAAGTTTTAGGGGAGAATTTTTCTGCTTTAGTTACCCCGGTTTTCTGCCCAATTAGCTCGAAATTTTGTATAATATTAAACTTTATTTATTCAGAGTACAATGAGGTCCAAAATGTTACCAACAAAAAATATTACGATAATCTGAGAATCAAATAATAATGGAAACGGAACAAACGATATTTTAAAAATCAACGCACGTTGGGATTAAATGGGGGAATACAGTTTATATGAAAAATCTAATTTCTCCGGTTTAAAACCTTTAAACTTGCCGATACCTATCTAGGTAGGTAGGTATAAATAACGACCATATTAATAATTTTGTTTTCTGTTAAACTACCCTGTATAGAGATGGAAGGTGGTGTTAAAGTTCTAAGGGGAAAATACAAAATCCACGCGGACGAAGTCGCGGGCCAAGAGCTAGTGTATTATATATCTAAATCAAGTATGTTAAATGTCTCAGAAAAATAGCTCCATTCAGAAAAGTTTTAATAATATAGACTATAGACCAAACCGAAAATTGTCGTCACGACCCGCTAAACAATTGCGGTGCTCGTCACTAGTACATAGTGACCGCTGCAGATTAACTGCGTCTAATATGCGCACACAAATCAACATGGCGACATGTTTATTGCTTATTGCAGCCACCGCTGCACCACCGACCGCTTTAAATAGTACCACGCTAATTGTATTCTGTATTTTGATTTTGGATATTTAGTTTTTGGGGGCAATGGTTTACGTATCGTTACTATATGTTAAAGGAGGTTGGTATCGCTGCAGCATCAGCCTACACATTGATAGAATCATTTAATAAAGCGCTACAAGGTTATTTGGCGCGTAGCCAAAATCCGAACTAGCACCGCCATCTTGTTTTTGAATACATGTTAAGTGACACTTCTGAAAACAATTGCATAAATGTTTACCAACAGCACCCCTTGTCAACGTCAGTCAAGCGCCAAAAGATCGTTGTAGCAGGGAAGGTTCTGTCGGAATCCTTTTTACTAAATAAATAATTAAACTAATTCAAAAGCTTATCTATTAGGAGTTTATTTTAAAATTCCTTTATATATAATTAACTATTTCACAAATTATCAATAAAATATACATTTTATATAGTATATACAAGTATATAAAAAAAAAAGAAAAAGATAGGAGCTCATTGGGCAACAAAAAATTCGTCCGCATCGCTGTCAATGGCATAAGTGCCCTATTAGGTAGGTAAATATTAGAAAGAAAGAAAGAAAGAAAATACATTTATTTAGCACAGACTAAAAGACACACAATACAGCAGGTAGTCAGATAATAGTCGTACATACATATTAGGTAAGTCTACTAAACATGATTCACAAAGCTTTGCCTCCTATCTCATTTAACATCTACGAACATGTTTATCACCAGAAGCACTGACCGAACTTTGAACAATAAATAAGTCCTGCCGGTTGCCACTACACGTTACTTATTGAAACAACTCAATTTATCGCTTGGGATCACATCGAACACAAAAACACAAAATAGTACGATACAGAAGGCGGGCTCGAAACAGCTATCGAAATTGCACGCATTCATAGACACGCTTCTACGTAGTGGCGTTTGTTTGAAATAGTTCGTGATGGTCGCCGTACGTTTGCGTCTATATGTGCGTGTGCCTGTTTTCGCTCGTTTTATAGAACTGGTTTTCTGTACTTATCTATTCTGTGGAGAAATACAGAGAGCACTCCGCAATCAGTAGTCATTGCAATAAAATCAACGGAGTCTCGTTGCTGATCGTATTTTGTTTTACTTTGTATTGTACAGTTTAATCACAGGGGAAGCAAATCTGGAGCTTATTTAATTTCGACGTATGTAGTTGAATGCTTTTAAGGTAAATGCGTAATATGATTTTGTTGCAGCATTACTTTCATTATTATAATTTTATAGAGAAGCTTTATTCATTTTTGCATATTTTTTTTATTAACCTATATTTTCCCAATACTGGGCATAGGTCTAGGGATGTGCCTTACAGGCGTTGCACGGGGGGTTCCGGAATTGATCTTTTAAGAGGAACCGGGACCACCCCTATGTGCTGCTGGTAATCACCGGGGTGGTTTTAGTGAGGTAAAAATCCCACATTCCCCGACCTCCCTCCCCGGAGGTCGAGTGCCTTTTGAAGGTTTCCCCCGACAAAAAAAAGAAGAAAAAAAGGTCACCCCATATTATTCTACTTTTCTTTGTGTTATGCCTTCCCCGTCCAATCGGTAAGGAACGAGTCCAAATCGTCACGCCAGAGTTTCTTAAGCCTGCCTCGAGGACGACGCCCTTCTCACCCACTGTGAGAAGATTCTGGCCCATCTGTTTCGAAAAAGAAAAAATATTTGGAAGAGGTGCGGGAAGCACCTCTTCCAAATATTTTTTCTTTTTTTGTGTTTCTGACATTACGAACATAACTTTTTTAATTTATTCAATCAAGTTTTAATTGTTGAATACTTCAATATTAAATATCTCTTCCTGTTTGGTAGGTAATAAAATTCTATTTACCTCTTAAATAAATTGCAAACTGTAGTTTTGTATAATTTAGAAGCTTTTTTTTTTATTTTGTAAATGTAAGAACCATGTTTCCGTTTATTATGATTTTTTGATGTTGACTTGAAAGAGCATGGCAGTTGAGAACGTGTCATGCTCACTTAAATGTCTCACCGATGGTGGCGCGTGTGTTGGATCATTCGGTTCCCTACAAAATGGTTGAGCTGGATGGTGCTGATCCACGCGTCATGTTCGTGAACGGGCGCCGTCGGTTGAGACTGGTCATCTCTTAACTGCCAAGGCTTATTTTTAATCTTATGTCTTGAATTGTTTCTTCATTTCTGTCTTTTTTACATTGTTCTCACATATAGAAGCAACAAGAATAATGTACCCAGGATTTTGTAATATCTTGATTTAAAAGAGTGTCCATGGAGTTTCTTGCCCGTTCTTCTCCATAGAGATCTACGCTTTGGAATGGGCAACTAGCTTCAACTTTCTGATTAACTGACAGACTATTTAATTTTGACAATTCAAAAGTGCCTGTACAAGGTTTAATTGAAATAAATGATTTGAGTTTGAGTTTGAATGTAATTTACCTACAGGTTGTACTACGCTGAAACATAACGCCACTACATAGGTTGGACATTAGGTTTCAACAAAATGGATCTAACTGGAAAACTAGTTCAAATTCTATACCAAGAATTTTACAGCTACTGAACAACATACAATCCCTTTAATTAGAACGAGGTTATGTCTCCACCCTATCGCCGTACTATCAGTTATCTATTTACCTATCAAACTACTTACAACCCGTACCTACTAGAACTTAATTTGGTGCTCCATTACACTGAACGTAACTCGCAGTCGCCGCCGATAGATGGCGTTAGCGACGTTAGGCCGGCTACAAACGAGCTATCTCCGGTTATTACGTGGCCAGTGGATTTGTTGGTTGTCATTATAGTTCAGTAGTGCAGAAGACTATGAATCGTTTGTGTGTGACAGTTGCATTAGTGCGGCTGGGTGATGTTCGTAACATTTGTAGTTGGTGGCTAGTGGTGCAATGCCATTAGGTAATTTACTTTACCCTGTGGCGTGCATGCCCTGATTATTTTGGATGGGTGTATTAATGCAACACATAAAACGAAAATATGGCTGTAATAGTCACAGGCAGGAAGCTGGATGGGAGAAAAGGAGAGCTGTGTTAGTACAGCTGTAAACTTCAATGCGACGTAGCATACTCTATGCTATGGTGTCTGTTCAAACAGCTCAAATAATGAATTTGAAAACTTTGTTTGTTTGAACTCGCTAATCTCTGGAACTACCAGTCGGGTTTGAAAAAATATTTTCTTTCTTAACATCAACGATTCTTGAGACAAGCGAAAAGAAAAAAGTCAGAAAGAACGCTACGCGAAAACGAAGTAAAAACGCAGGCGGGCTATAATTTCACGCGGACAAGGTCGCGGGCAGAAGCTAGTGTTTAATAACTGTACGTCTATTTATAGACATGGATTTTTGTCAATACCCTATATTTTGATAAATCCATGTATAAACAGGTATTTTCGGATTTAATTAAAAAAATATATACTTAAACCTAAATCAAACTTTTCATTTATTTTAGTGGTAGGTACCAATCCGTGTTCTTATGTAGACAGTTAACCGAGCACAAATATTTATTTTCTTACATTTTGCTGGAATCTAATTCAACTTGTAAATAATAGTCATCCGGCTTCCCCCACTTTTACGACTGTAAATCGACATCCTAAAACATAGCTGAACTTTTTAAATCCAAGATTTGCCTTTTCCTTGAGGATTTGTTTTCAGAAGAAAGAAAACTTCCAAAAAGTTATTTTGGTCCATTCAAATTCTATTTTACGTGTCCGCTTGTTTACCTGCGGTGGGGTCTGTGTTCCTGGAGTTTTATTAAAATAATCTGATTCCACAATATTACTTTTGACTTTTTCCTTATGTAAAATAACTGCTGAAGGTTATATTACATTCATAAAATGACGATATACGATATTCTCATTGGATTTGGGAAACCAGATTTGGTAGGCATAATATTAGCGTGTTTCTATTTTGTGTCAAAGCAGTGGTCCATTGGCACCGGCCGCGACTAACGAGTTGTAGGTCGTAAGTTCGAACCCTGACAGGCGCTTTACCTACTTTGTGTCATTGATTTCATCACCACTGCTCGGGAAACAGAGAGGAAACAGGCATGTTCTAAAACCAAAATTCGAAGAAAGGGCTTGACATTTACAAACCGGACTGGGCCCGCGAGGTAGATTATGGCCCACTCCCTCTCACCGAGAGGAGGCCTGTGTTCCAGCAGTGGGAACATTATTAAAGGCTGATTATGCACAAAAGCATAGCATATAAGTACAATAGAATACTCTATAATAAGGACACTATTTTTAAAAGTATTTAATCATCATTGTCTTGTCCTTATCCCAAAAAGTAGAATTCTATGATAAAAAAAATGCAGCAATGCGAAGGAGTAAAAAAACTGGCCAAGTGCAAGTCGGACTCGCACACGAAGGGTTCCGTACCACAAGGCAAAAACGCCGAAAAAAACATTTGTTGTATGGGAGCACCCCTTAAATATTAATTTAATTTAATTTTATTATTTATTATTAAAGTAAAAATACAACTGAGTATTTTGTGAATATTTCAAGTGCCTACCTGTTGCCATTATTGATATCGAGCAAAAAAGGGCAAAAAATTGCGTTTGTTGTATGGGAGCCCCCCTTAAATATTTATTTTATTTTGTTTTTAGTATTTTTTGTTATAGCGGCAACAGAAATACATTATTTGTGAAAATTTCAACTGTCTAGCTACCGCGGTTCTTGAGATACAGCCTGGTGACAGACAGACGGACGGACGGACGGACGGAAGGACGGACGGACAGACAGCAAAGTCTAGTAATAGGGTTCCGTTTTTACCCTTTGGGTACGGAACCCTAAAAAAGATTAAACCACATAATCTTTCAACTCATCATAAACTATTATTATAGCTATTAGACTTACCTACTCACTAGGTGATCTGCAGAAGAGCTTCAATTTGTCCCTGAAACAGTAGGTAGGAACCTATACTGTATACTGTACAGCGCGATAAAAGAACATAAATCAGATATGCAAATGGAGAAATACACGTTGCGAACATTTTGCTAATAACGTTCCCGGAATAACGTACCTAATTGAAACAGCAAAATGACAAAAATTCATTTGGCCAATGTCCAACGTGCACCTGCTAACGGAATTCCTGAAATTATCTTAAAGTTCTCGTTGCTTCGGGGAAGGAAGGAATTATTAATATTAATTACTGGTTTTGGGAAGAATGTCGATGATCTAATTTAACTTTGACGGAATTTGGTGTGGTGATCTGACGTTTCATAAGTGCCCATGTAGGCTTATGTGAAATAAAATATTTTGATTTTTGATTTTGGTGATCTTTATTACTATACGTGTCGAGTATCGCCGTATCTTACATTCTTTGGTTTGGATTAGTTAAATCACCTACTTTTTATAATATGCAAGTGTTCTATTACGTTCATTTATTTTGACAAAATCATCAATTAATTAAAATTTCATGCAATCGAGATTCTAGTTGTAAATTAATTAAATAAATATTAATTAGATTCAATTGCAATTATTATCCAGTCTAGTTACCTACGGTCCGAGGTCTAACTAATTGAGTAACGAATAGTTTAAATAACAACTCTGTTTTTCAGACATGTACCTATGTACTGTTAAAAAAAACCGGGCAAGAGCGAGTCGGACTCGCGCACTGAGGGTTCCGTACCATCATATGTTTTTTTTAATTTTCATCGGCGAGGCCTATAATTATCAGAGAATTTTAACACTGTGCACTGCGGTGTAGAATATGCAGATTTATGTCAGCGCCATCTCTTGACCGATAGTGGAATTAATGTAACTTTTGTTGATGATTTCTGAATTTAGAGACTTCGTTTTATTTTTAAATATACACATATTTTTATTTCTTTCTTATTTGCAAAATAGTTCTGCGTCATCTAAAATTATTCCAAATTTCAAGTTGATAAGCATTAGTAGTTCTTGAGATATCCAGGTGTGACAGACAGACAGACAGACTTAGTCTCACCATAAGGGTTCCGTTTTTACCATTTTGGTACGGAACCATAAAAATAGAAATCATATTAAATCTTATCCAATCTTAAGCTTGCAAAGAACAGCTTTTCAACACCCATAACTTCCAAATCTATTCAAAACTCAAAGTTAGTCAAGTGTATAAACTTATCGACATATCACAGAATATTACGTTTCCTACGAAACGGTAATATCTTGTGTAACCAGCCTGTTAGCCTGTGAGTTGCTCAGTGGGCCAGCAAAAATGTCCAATATCTCGCAATGGCGGGCGTCTTATTACCCGGCTAATTTGTATTGCCGCTGTATTGGCTGCCGGGCTGCCGGGGCGCAAGGAGCGTGACTTGTGAATTTATTCGGGTTATATGGCTGCCATTAATGGGGGTTGATATTGAAGTGGTATTGAGCTGTTGATATAGAATGATTAGTTCTAGAGAGAAGGTTTCTTTAGCTATCTCTTTAGTCGGGAAAATTATAGCTTATAGGATTTTGAAGACCTTTCCAGCCGCTGGCTGGTGAAATGTTGATTATACCTACTATGACTAACTATTTTTACCGGAAATGTACAGAAAGCATTACTAAGATTTTCCTATCATTCATAACAACTCATAAAATAAATAAATATAAAGTTGTCTTCTATACAAAATATAAAGGTTTCGCGTTAGGTAAAAACGTTTACCATTAAAAGCCCGTCTGTATCAATTCACAGCCAAATAAAAATTAAACCAAGTATCTGACAGATTGTCACATACAAAATGTTATTTCAACGACTGCAAAAATATCTCCAGAACAATTCGCAAGCACGATAGTTTCATTCAATTTCAATGTTCTTAAAACAAATACTCCACAAACTGAAAAACCTATCAACCTCTAAAAATAACTCCAAAAGTTTCAGTAAAGGTTTGTTTTCGGGTCTAGAATAAAATAAACAAGAGGCATCAGCTGCCGCCATTGAAAACTAGTGTTATTTAAATTGCTTCCATTTTTAATTCTAAGTGTAGGCAGTTCGGTTTCCAATTCCAAGCCATTTACTTTATTGCTTTATTTGGGAGTAGGTACGTTTCCAATCTACTTGGGATCGACTGAAATTGGTAGTACCTACCTTTAGATAGATGTCTATGGCAGGTAACAGTAGCCGATGGTCGAGTTTAATCGTGGGCCGTAGAAGAAGCACATACAACGGTAGACTTCTATAGGCTGACGATGACGATATCTAGCCGCTAAACAAAATCGTTGTAACAGTTACATTTTTTTTTTCTTTTTGATCTTAAGTTTTTTCCACATGGCAAGGTGGACACAGGTAGATGGAATTTTGTATTAAACTTGAAACGTAGAGAAGAAAATTTTAAGAAAGATATCTTTGTGTTTGTAATTTGGCCTATTATTCTGAGGAATATCCCGACAGAAGCAAAATGAGAGAATAATCTAAACAAACAACAGCGAAATAATGCTGAAAATAAGTTTCATCCGAAACTACCATATTTTTATTGATATGTTCGCGTTTCACAGACGAC
Organism: Oligia fasciuncula; assembly: GCA_963082905.1. Lineage (NCBI taxonomy): Eukaryota > Metazoa > Arthropoda > Insecta > Lepidoptera > Noctuidae > Oligia > Oligia fasciuncula. The sequence goes on along the minus strand of OY720406.1, from coordinate 18,646,142 downwards.
CCCCGGAGGATTAAGTACTTATCCCCGCTGTACAATGTTTTTGACAATAAATTCTATCTTTAGTAGCAACTTCACGAACCGTCACTGAATAGAAAATATCAGCAGGTTGACTCTTTTTCATACACAAAATCTACTCATGTGCATAAATGCAAGGAAACGCAAAAGAATAACGAACTCTCCGGCCTCACCAATCTTGCGTTCTGTAATAGAAGATTTCATATTTTGCAACGTTTTACGCCAGTCAGGGAAAACGTCCGACGCAAACTACTTGTCAACGTCATTCTCACCTGCACAAAAAATTGCACGACGTTAACTCATGCTGTGGGAAATTTATACGGCATTCAGTTAAATTAATTCCATTTCTTCATTAATTTCGTGAAGTGGACCTTTTGTGCCATAGTTACGTCCAAAAAAGTTTGCCAAATAATATTTTTAGTGCGAAGACGAGTGTGTTATTTACGAGCCCAATGCTGAACTAGAAGTGTAGTAAGAACATAGCGTATAAAACTTTATTGTGGGCGATTTGACAAAAATATTGAACTCCCGAGCTCTGCGATGTGGGTCGTATGTTTTGACGTTTAGGACTTTATGATCCTACGTTCTTCAGGTGTTTTCTTTGAAACTTTGTGATAAATGGAGCCACAGTAGTACTTCGTTTTTAAAATACTATTGTACTTTGTGTCCTTTTTGTTTCATGACATGAAATGAAATGGCAAACAACAATATAATAATATATAAAGACATGGTTATAATATTCTGGGGCAACTCGGTAGACAAGGAATTTGTATTCAAAGTCCAAAAGACATGCATGAGAGCAATGTGCCATCTAGATAGTACTACAAGCTGTCAACATTACTTTACAAGTTTAAAAATTCTAACATTACCTTCCTTGTACTTAGACGAATTAAATATTTTTGTAAATACAAATCCAAACTATTAAAAGACTGCTTCTAAAAGCTTTTACAGACAATTACGTGACGAAAAAAGGTTAGACGTAGAAATCCCGTAGGTATGGGGAAACGGCATTACTCAATAAAAGTACATCACTGATTTAAATAAATTGCCCGATGTCATTAAGAAGTTACCTACTCATCTATTTATGAATAAATTATATACATACCTAATTAAAAAGTGTTATTATAATGTAAAAGACTTTTGGCGGGAACGCGTTGCGTCACGTAAATTTCATGTGAGTATTACTGCTATGGTTTTGTGTTTAATCGTTTTTGTTATTTGCAATAAAGACATTATAATTCGTAAATTGTGAAAGTTTTTATTAATTACTTAAACAGTTTTAGTATGAAATACGTAATTTTGGTCATTCCCTGTTCCCTACCTCCGGACACAAAGGTGTCCCTTACCACCGAACAGTTTATAGGTTTGCTTTTTTACTAAGCATTTATACTTGTCATAATGATTGTTTGTTGTTTTACAGGATAGAAGGAGGGAGATATTTCAACGTGGAAGAGACAAAAAAGAAACGAAAATGGGATCAGCAAAGTAATATCTAATATGGACTACCATTTGTGTAGTGTGTTTAGAGGACCCCGACGAGGACTGGATACAATGCTCCAGCGGAAAAGAATCAGCCCACGAAGCATGTGCAGACGTTCCGGAATGTGGAGATACCTATATATGTGATAGATGCACAATGTTTTAAGAATGTCCGGCGCTTGGGGTTTGAAGATTAACCCGTCCGGCACTAGGTGCCAATGTTAAAGACTAATTTTTTTTTACCAAAATTTAATTAACGTTCCAAGATTATGTTTACGCAGGAGTTGTGTTTTTGTTAATTGATTTTGATTTTATATTTTGTTAATTTAACTAATTCATAAATAAATGCATATTTCTAGAAGTAGTTTTAATTTTATTTTCGAAAAACCTTATATGTCCGCCACTAGGGGACTTCCCCCTAATGACTCTTTAAGTGAAATTGAGTTCTATCTAGCTACGTATTACCTCATAAAGTTCTCTGGTAGATACAGCATACTTGATTGACGTGTAAAAGTGTTTGTACAAAACTACTCACAAAAAAAAAAAAAAAATACTATTAACTGAGTTCAAGTGCCTAATTTAACTTAAATAAGAAGTCCAATACAAAGTCTTCAGTGAACAAAAGTGCTGACTTGCACAGAAGCGGATCCTGGATAAAATAAGCCAAGGCCATTTAATGGCAGAATCAGATATTCAGATTGAGCTTCAAGTATTCTTAAACAAGTATTATTCTACATTGCGATTTTTGAGGTCCATCTACCACCCGCCGTTCAAAATTAAATCCTATTTTTATAGCAGTAAAGTTGGATGTTGGATGGAGGATTCAGTTTCGTAACTTCGATAAAATGTCCCATTTCAGTCCGTCAAAAAATACTAATTTAATTCGCCAGTTCTAAGACAAGGGCTTTTAACCGTTTTTTTGGGTCGTTTCGGAGGAATCATAGGGTCTGATGAGCCGGCCATCTTTGTCCCGCAGTGAACCAGCGTATTTACAATAGTAAGGGAGAGGCCATATAGCGGGGATTAGCGAGAGCGAGTAAGGTAATAGATCAAAAAACAAATGATATTTCAGTGGCGTCCATGTGCTAGAAGTAAAGTATTGGTTGTTCTGCAGCGAGATGTGCCATCGCAATCAGGACCTGGATGGGCGTGTCACAGGAGCGTGGAGATTAAGTGGGCAAACGCACTAGCGGTTAACCGCGGTGGCGGCTAGCCGCGCGGCTAGCCGCGCGGCTAGCCGCTTTTCCAGTTTAATATGCAACCGCTTATGATTGTACGGCGGTTTAGTGCGTACGATTATAAGCGGTTGCATATTAAATTGGAAAAGCGGCTAACCGCGCGGCTAGCCGCCACCGCGGTTAACCGCTAGTGCGTAAGAGGGCTAAGATAAGCATAGCCCGGTTGGAGAAGTCTGTGTAGTCAAAAAATTCACGGTTCCTGACAAAAGCTTTTATTGAGACTCGCACAGGACACATAATCTAACATAAAAAATTAAAAAGAAAACAAACCACAGGATAAAAAATCCATAAAGTCCTGTACCTACAAGGCCAAAAATCCCGTGTCTCAGCATGATGCCACAATATCTAAAAATAAATGTCGCAGCGCTGGTTCCTATGAGAAAGTCCATGCGGCTGAAACTGCGGGACGCCACTAGCATGTTTTCAGGCAAAAAAACACAAAGTTTCACGTGCCAGTTTCCCACCGATCTTCTGTGTCGCGGCTACATCTGTCCGTCAGACACAACAGCCCCTTCTCTTTTTTCGTCTTAATCCGAAACACAGAAAGTGTCACTCGTAATTCTCTCAACTAAGCTGAATTCAAATGTTTTTGAACACCTTAATGTCAATCCTCTATTTTACGTAAACAGATTATATATGCTTACATAAAATAAATTTACTTAGGCAGGCGATGCGATAGAATTGTAATGAAACTTATAATCTGTTGTTGGAATAATGGCCACAAATATTTTTGCAAATTAATTAGGACGGGTTGTTTCACGTCCACTTGACGCACGTGTTAGATTATTCATTTTGATATAATTATAATATTAGAATATCGTTTGTTGGCTAATGGCATTTGTCACATTTACGAAGCTTGAGACCAACGTAGGAGTACCTAATTTGACCAGATATTGTTTTGTTCTGCGTGTCCCGATCAACCCGCTGCTTATACTACCGAATTCGGCTCGCCCATGCACAAACTTTCTGCTTCAGGAAGTCGATGCGCTCGGTGACACGGGACATGTATTCTCGAGGGCTGATTCCAGTCCCCGATAAAGCGCATCACTCGTGGTCATGTATTGCCTTCCCTGAAGCAGTATAGTTTGCCGCTGAGTGCCCTGGCACCATCGATACGACCCTCGTTCCTGCGTTGCCAGACTAGTACGGTTGGATTTGGTCGAGTAGCTCCGTCACAACTTGGGAACTTGACGTTAGCTAAACGACATGCCGCAACAGCTGCGCAATACAGGATCGAGTGTGTATCAACAAGATCCTCGCTGCTCTCTAATAAATTCTTGATTCTATTTTTCTTTTGCATAGGTAACAGTGGTAATCGGGGTCTAAGTTCGGTTGGAGTGGACCTATACTCGCGTAATGCATCCTCAAAAAAATGTATGTACAGACGCCAGCACATCACATCATCATCCTAAAAAAAATCAGTTGTTCCCTACATTTATGTTCGTATAACTCGGGTAACTTCGGGTTTGGTGCCATAGTAAAAGTTGTTCATAATGCTGAGTACAATGACCTCGTAAAAGGTTGTTAATGTTTTACCAATAACCTTGTATATATACTTATAGATCGATTATACTTCATTTTCTAACAACGTGTATACGTCAAAAATGTCGCTAACTATCGTCAAATCAAAAAAGGCGTTGTTTCAAATTACAATTACAAAATTATGGCTTTGGCATATTTTAAATAATTACGATTGAGTAATCGTTATTATTTGACCTACGTATGTTACGTTAACCAACCGGCCGCGGCCCTAAGCTGTTTTCTCTATTACACGACTTTAACCTACATATGTCCTATAGGTACCTACCTCTGCCTACTCCTTTAGAAAATAGAGACATGACATGTTATGCAGCATTCAGGTATAAAACCTCATTGATAGATCTGTCTTTTAAATCAGTTCTGTCTTAGAAAGTCATCATCATCATTGTCATGCCCTTCGTCCAATTTATTCGGGGTCGGCGCAGTCTGCGCAACGTGTATTTATTTGGGGTCGGCGCAGTCGGCGCAACGTGTATTTATGTAGTCACCCCCTTTCTAGCCATGTCTTGGAAACCTAAAATATTTTATGGTTGGTGCTTCGTAAAGAAACTTCACCTACTCGTTTTTACTGCATCCACTCCGCATCACATTGCCTCACCATCGCAACTAACACAAACCGACGGCTAAGTCTGGGTACTTAGCCGTACGTTGTACACAAAACATCGAAACGTTTTTGGACTTTAATTAAGTCGTGCAGAGACAGATTGTCGGTTGTCTAAAGCTCACATACATAATCTATGTAACGGTTTGTTCTGTAGTTCAAACGGTCGGAACACACTGTTGGTGTGCTGCGGTGACTCGGATTTGTGTTCACCGGGTAAGGACGCGCTTTGATGTGTTAAGGACGCCTTTGTTATTCGAGAGTAATTAATGGAAAATTAGGATTTTGCCAATTAGTAAATTTGGACAATTATGGGCTTACTGCCATCTAACATTATTTTTAATTTTAAGGTAATATTCCACTTAAATTTAGACGGAGTGTCCTGAGTAATAACTTTCAAACTGCCCAGTTTTGCCCTTTTCTCATCCACATACACCATTTCTGTTTGCTTCTACGTAGATTTATTGTGTCAAGGTTTTTTTTTATACTCTCAAATATTCCTGTGAACAACTTTCGGTACTGTTAGTTCCGTAATTGCGAATTGCTGCAAAATCCCGGGCGTCAGCATTCGAAACTGAAAATTGCTTAGTTTTGCACCATCCCCACTCAAATCCCGCGCCAGTCCGGGATCCGGGAATCCCGCAAACACATTCCGTACGTGTTACGTCCGTTTTACTGCTTATATTGTTAATTTGTACATTGTTCCGCTCGGTAAGATATTTCGAAGACCTTTTGCAATTCTGTTGTTTGCATGTTTTGCTAATTTGAGTTGTAGGTAAATGTGTGCCATTTTGTGGATTATGGATTTAAACTTGCTTTTACTCACAGCAAGTAATAATAATAATTATATTATTATTATTACTTGCTGTTAGTAAAACGTAAATCAACGACTTATTCCTAATTAAGAACCTGTCATGACAAGCTTTAGTAGCTGTTTTCATTATTCATTTTCCTTTTTATACATCTTTGAGCCTGAAGTTTTGAAATACATAATCCAATTTTATTTTTCCAATTAGTTTCCACGGCAGAATTCAAACTAGAAAAATAAATGCAATCAAGTTGGCTAAGCCCGTAAGCTAATTAGGTAATATGCAACAGATTTCTTTAAATGCAAATTTTTAATCAAAAGTTTAATTAGTATGTAAAAAATTGTATTATAAAATAACGTGTTAGATTATTGAGAACCGTGTATGTCACTAATTACGTGAGCTTCATAAAATATTATTGTTATGTGCCGAGAGCGGGACACGTTATTAACTAAATAACGCAACGCATTGCAAAAATCCTCTATTTTAGGGTTCCGTAGTTCTGACAAGGAACCCTAAGTGTACGGCCTGAGTGCCCGCTTAAATCGAGCGTCCAGCGGGGCGGGGCGTGCGGCGTTTGTGTCAAACAGATGCATTAACACGTAGGTGTCCTGAGTGGCGGCCGAGCGGAGCGGGGGCAGCAGCGTTCTTGTTTGCGTCGAGCGGCGCGTCGCGTGCAAGTTCAAACGAGTTTGTGTTTGCAGCGGCAACGAAATCGTGCGCGCCATGTCGTTAGAAGACATTCAATTTTTTTTAGTATATAGTCAAAAATTGTCACCGTCGTCCTAGTGTATTCATAGAATTTATCTTCATTCAATCTCAAAGTTTCATACAACGTTGAAAACTCTCCACACAGCCTTCTTTGTTTAATTATCTCACTTGGACCTTGTCTCGAGTTATACAAATATTTTAACCACACATTTTCTTCTAAATACATATCAATAATATCGTACGACCCCGACGCCATGATGAAAAATGTGACCAGCTCACTCGAACGCTAGCGTGCACTAAGGCCACCGGGCGAACGCTCCTTCGCCGCTTGCACGCAACGCTGAACGCTCCGCTGGACGCTTTTTCACTCAGTCCGTACACATAGTTTCGTCATGTCCGTCTGTCTGTCTGCCTGTCCGAGGTTTTGCTAAGAGACCGTTAGTACTATAAAGCTGTAATTTTGTAGGAGTGTGTATATAAATTACGCCGACAAAGTGGTAAAATAACATTTTGAAAAATATTTTTTTTTAGGGTAGAGTCCCTACATGTGAAGTGGGGGATGAATATTCTTTTCATCGTGTACCCCATCGTGTGGGGTATTGTTGAATAGGTACTCTAAAATGACTGGGGTTTGCTAAAATTATTATTCGATTTAATGCTCCATTTACGAAATATTAAACTTTAAAGTGCAAATTTTTGTTTCAGTAGGGCGCCCCCCCCCCCCCCCTCTAAAAGCTTCACGATGTTAGTGCATTTCATGAACCTTAAAGGAAAATTATAGCAGTTAAGATAACGTTATTATTTTAGCAGTAATAGTCGTTGAACTTGTTATTATAACCATTAACTCCTAACATTACCTTATATTCAGAACTAGCTTTTGCCCGCGACTTCGTCCGCGTGAAATTTCATCTTCCCCGCGTTCACCCTCTTAGGGGTTGAATTTCGAAAAATCCTTCCTTTATTCCTTGTCTACATTATATAGGGAACCTCTGTGCAAAATTTCAGCTTTCTAGGTCCAAGGGTTTGGGCTGGGGTGCACGTTGAAGAGCCTCCACGTGGCGCACCCTGGGCAACGTCGGCTCCAATTGCCCACCAGGTTTGGGTGGACAATTGGGGCGGGCGGCAAATCTTCGACAGGAGGAGAAGGTCATGGTTCCAGTCACCGATCATCTTTGATGGTCGGTGAAGGGAACCGGGCTATAGACGGTCACGCGTCTACTCCCCCTCTGCTTACAGAGGAAGGTGAGTTGGCGCGGACCGTCGCGGGGCGGTTAGCACCGCGGTACCCACGAGAGTGTGGGTGGTGGAGGGTGTCCCATGCCCGCGCTGCGTCTGTCCGGCATCCGGCGGCAGCGTGGGGACGCCGGGGCGGCGGTTGGGTCTGTCCAGCCGTCGGCCACCCCGTAATCCTGAACTGACAGGACCGGGGGTCCGGGCCACTGAGGCCCGGGCCGCGAGGTAGACAACCTCTATAAAAAATTACCCCAATCCCAAGGTCTAGCGTGCCGAGGGGATGAATGGCCGGAGGGGATCCGGCCGTTAGCGCGAAAAGGGACCTCACCCTTAAAAGGAACACAAAAATGGAACAGACAGACGGCAAAAAACTACCCCAGGGCGGTACCGGCTGCTCAGCAGTCGGAGAATCCGCCACGTTCCCTTCGGGAACGTCAAGCCCCCACTCGTATTCTGGGGGGGGCAACGAATGTCTACCACTTGCCATTGGCAACAAGAGCCGAGGAGGCTCCTGTCCCTCAGGGGACCAAGTAGAGGTGAGGAGTGATGCGGGGTCGGAGTCCGACGCCGCATCGGAAGGCACGAGCATGGGAGGCTCAGGGAGCCCCTGCCGTGCCGGGGAGGTGGCCGCGAAGACGGGCAAGCGGCCAAGGTCTGGGGACAGCCAGGGATTGTCCTCAGACGGAGAGCAGGCCTCGGCCCGAAAAATCCCCACAAGTAGGCGGGGTGGGGTCGCAAAGCGAGGCAAGGGCAGGGGGCTCACTGCCCGTGAGGCGGCGGAGAGAGCGGAGGAGCCCGCAAAGGAGGGGGGGACCGGTCGCGCGGTCGCTTCGGGACCCTCGAGCGACGAGGCGGGTGCGGCTGACGCCCCTGACCCCGAGGCGGACTGCATGAGCAGGTTTGCGGCGGTAGTGGAGGCCGCCATCCGGGACGTGTCCTTGAAGAAGTTACAGACTTCCAAGAACAGGGCCATAGTCTCGGCGACGGCCTCCATCATGGCGGCAGCGGAGGCGGCCAACTACACCGGCCCTTCGGCCGGCGAAGTGGCCGAATTGCGGGCGGAGGTCGCCCGCCTGACGGCAGCCACCGAGCTTCTCCAAAAGGAGAACGGGAGGCTCCGGGCAGACCTGGCCGGCCTGCGGGCCACCGGGGAAGCGCAACCACCGAGCCAGCCCGTCCCGGTGGAGAACCAGGTCCTCAGCCTGGTTCGGCAGGAGCTGGCGGCCTTCCAGGCGCGGTTTTCCGTCCTGGAGGGCATAGTCCTGCGCCCCCCCCTGGCGGGCGGAACGACCCCGGGACCAAGGGCGGCCTCGTACGCCGCCGCTGCGGCAGCTGCCGCCCCTAAACCCGGGCCGTCGGGCCGGGCCCAGGCCAAGCCGGCGTCGGCCAATCCGGCGTCGGCTAAACCGGCGCCGGCCAAACCGGCGTCGGCCAAACCGGCATCGGCTAGAGGAGCCGCGGCGCCGGCGCCAGCTGGCGGGGCCCCGGCGCCTATGGGCAACCCCCCGGCGCAGGGCCGAAAGAAGAAGGGCAGTGCGGCGCGGGAGGCGAAGGCCCCAGAGCCCACGCCCCGCCCCCAAAACTCCCACACTTCTCCCGCGACCGACGCCGACTGGCAGGTGGCCGGGGAGAAGAGAAGGGCGGCCAAGGCGGCCAGGAAGAAGGAGCAAAGGCGGCGCCGCAAGGAGAGAGCCGTTGCGGCTAGGCTTCGCGCCCCGAAGACCGCGGCTGTAGTGATAACACTACAGCCGGACGCGGTCAAGAGGGGCGTGACGTACTGCGACGTGCTCTCAAAGGCGAGAGAGAAGGTGGACCTCCGGGAGCTGGGGATCACCGGGGGCCTCCGGCACAGGGTGACCGCCACTGGCGCCCGCATGCTGGAGATCCCCGGTGCTACAAGTGGCCCCACCGCTGACGCCCTAGCTGAGAAGCTAAGGGCGTCCCTCGCGGACGAAGCTCGGATCACCAGGCCCGTCAAGTGCGCAGACATGCGCATACTGGGCCTGGATGACTCCGTGACGGAGGGAGATGTGGTGGCCGCCGTTGTCAGGACGGGCGGGTGTCTGGCCGACCAGGTGAAGGCGGGCACCTTGCGTCCTGACTACACGGGCATGCGAACCATAACGGTAAGCTGCCCCGTGACGGCGGCCAGAACCATCACGGAGGGCCGAAGGCTCCTGGTGGGCTGGGTTTCAGCGCAGGTCAAACTCCTGGAACCCAAGCCTCTGAGGTGCTACCGATGCCATGTGGGACACCACGTTGGCATCCAGTGCACCTCCGAGGTAGACCGCAGCACACTGTGCTTCCGCTGCGGTCAGCCCGGACACAAGGCCGGCTCGTGCAACGCCGCGCCGCACTGCATCACATGTGCGGCTGCTGGCAAGCCGGCCGATCACCGGGCGGGGAGCAAGTCCTGCGCTCCACCCGCCGGAACCAGGAGGAAAGGCAGGCCCTCCGCCGCCGTTGCCACTCCCACCTTCGCCGCCGCCGCCGCCGCCGCCACCGCCGCCGCCGCTGCCGCCGCCACAACCGCCGCCACCGCCGTCGCCGTTGCCGCCGCCACTACCGCCGCCACCGCCGCCGCTGCCGTCGTGGAGCCCTCGCAGGGGGCCCGGGAGGAGGCTGAAATGGAGGACTAATGGCTCCATTGCGCCTCCTCCAGGCGAACATCAACCACTGCGCCTGCGCTCAGGATCTGTTGCTCCAGAGCATGGCGCAGTGGTCGATCAACATCGCCGTGGTCGCTGAGCCGTACTTTGTCCCGCCCAGGGATGACTGGGTGGAGGACCTGAGCGGCTCAGTGGCCATAGTTTCGTCGGTCGCCGCCGGCACCCCGTCCCTGGAATGCGTCACGAAGGGACAGGGGTGTGTAGCAGCACGGTTCGGAGAGGTTGTAGTCGTGGGAGTGTACTTCTCTCCGAGCCGAACTCTCGCCGAGTTCCACAACTCTTTAACAGAGCTGAGTGTCGTCGTCGCCGGAAGCCATCCCTTCCCCGTGCTAGTGCTCGGGGACTTCAATGCCAAGAATTTGGCCTGGGGTTCCCGTTGCACGGATGTGCGGGGCAGGATGGTGGAGGACTGGGCTCTGGAAACAGGCCTGGTCGTCCTAAATCGGGGTTCTGTTCCCACGTGTGTGCGGATGCGGGGGGAGTCCGTGGTGGACATTTCGTTCGCCAGCCCCGCTCTGTCGCAGCGTGTAATTGACTGGCGCGTCATGGAGGAGGTGGAGACCTATTCCGATCACCGGTATATCCGGTTCGACGTCTCCGCCCAGACCTCTAGCGCGCTGGTCCAACAGGCCCCGAGTGGTCCGCGGTGGGCGCTGAAGCAGCTGGACCGGGAGCTCCTCCTGGAAGCCTCGATCGTGCAGGCCTGGGTGTCATCACCGGACAGGCCTGCCGATATCGACGAGGAGGCGGAGTGGTTCCGGGAGGCCATGTCCGAGATCTGCGACGTGGCAATGCCCCGAGTCCGGCCAGGACGCGCCCGACGTCAGGTGTACTGGTGGTCGCAGGAGCTGGAGGCGCTACGCAAGGCGTGCGTCGACGCGCGACACCGGTACACCAGGCACCGCAGGCTCCGCATTCGTCCTCCGGATGCGGAAGCCACGGAGGCGGAGCTGTACGAGGGGTACAGAGCAGCGAAGACCGCCCTCCAAGAGGCTGTCCAGCGGGCCAAGGACATGGCCCGCGAGGAGATGCTGGAGGCTCTGAACAGAGATCCGTGGGGGCGCCCTTATAAAATGGTGCGGAATAAACTCCGCACCTGGGCCCCCCCGCTGACGCAGAGTCTCCGCCCCCAGCTGGTGGAGGAGGTGGTGAGCGCTCTGTTCCCTTCACGGGGGGAGCACACCCCCCCGCCCATGGCTCCGCCAATTGCGGTGCCCGAAGCGGACCACGCGGACGACGACGACGACATCCCTGAAGTGACCGGGGTAGAACTGAGAGCGGCGGTAGGAAGGCTGAAGGCCAAAAATACCGCCCCAGGACTCGACGGCTTGCCGGGTAAAGCCTGGGTCCTGGCCTCGAGGGCTCTCGGGCCTCGACTGGAGGCGCTCTTAAGCGCATGTTTGGAGAGAGGCCAGTTTCCACTCCGTTGGAAGACGGGGAAGCTGGTCCTCATTCGGAAGCCAGGGCGCCCTGCGGACTCTCCGTCCGCATACCGGCCCATCGTGCTGCTCGACGAGGTCGGCAAGCTCTTTGAGAGAGTGATTGTGGGCCGCCTCGTCGGGCACCTGGTGAGGACGGGGCCGGATCTTGCGGACAGCCAGTTTGGTTTCCGCAAGGGGCGCTCGACGGTGGACGCCATCATGCGCGTGAGAGCCCTCACGACGGGGGACGCGGTGTCCCAGGGTGGGGTCGTCGTGGCGGTGTCACTCGACATCGCCAACGCGTTCAACACCCTACCCTGGAGCTGCATTGTGGAGGCACTCCGGTATCACCGGGTGCCGCCCTACCTCCGTCGAATAGTCGAGGCGTATCTGACGGACAGAGCCGTCAGCTACCCCGGTCGCGATGGGGAGTGGAACCGGCGAGAGATGTCGTGCGGTGTCCCGCAGGGATCGGTCGTGGGGCCGTTCCTGTGGGACATCGGCTACGACTGGGTGCTGCGGGCCGACCTCCCTGAGGGCGTCAGCGTGGTTTGCTACGCTGACGACACGCTGGTCCTGGCGCAGGGGAGGTCGCATCAGGCGGCGGCCGACGCGATGACACGCGGGGTTGCGATAGTCGTGGAGAGGATCCGGCAGTTGGGCCTCGAGGTGGCATTGCACAAGTCCGAGGCCATGTCGTTTCATGGGCCCCGGAACGCGCCACCATCGGGATCCCAACTAACGGTAGGAGGGGTTCACATCGGCGTCGAGACAACGATGAGGTACCTGGGTCTCGTCCTCGACAGCCGGTGGAACTTCGTCGAGCATTTCCGACGTTTGGCCCCCAAACTGGAACGGGCCGGGGCCGCCTTCAAGCGGCTCTTGCCCAACCTGAGGGGGCCAAACGCCTCCTGCCGGAGGCTTTACGCGGGGGTCGTGCGGTCCATGGCCCTATACGGGGCCCCGGTGTGGGCGCGTTCACTGCGGCGGCGAGCCGCCCACTACCTGAACGCGCCCCAGAAGGTGGTAGCCATAAGGCTTATCCGGGGCTACCGCACGATCTCTGGCGAGGCGGCAAGCCTCATTGCCGGACTGCCGCCATGGGATCTGGAGGCGATGGTCCTCGCGCGCGTCTATGAGTGGCGCGCGGAGGCACTAAGCCGGGGGGAAGTTCCGCTTCCGCGGCAAATCGCTGCGGAGCGGACCGAGCTCCGGCGCGATCTCATGGCGACATGGAAGGAACGACTGTCGCAACCCAGCGCAGGGCACGCCGCGATAGCGGCGATAAGACCCCTCTTTGAGGAGTGGCTAGGGAGGCGCCACGGCGCCCTCACCTACCGCCTGACGCAGGTCCTCACCGGACACGGAAGTTTCGGGAGGTTCCTGCACATCATCAGGCGGGAGGAAACGCCCGGGTGTCACCATTGCCAGGATCGCCCAGAGGACACGGTGGAGCACACGGTGGAGGTCTGCCCCGCTTGGGCGGAGCACCGCCGTGTCCTCGTAGAGGCGATCGGCAGCGGCGGCGACCTCTCGCGCCCGGCCCTGGTGCAAGCCATGGTCCGGGGCGAGAGGGAGTGGGAGGCAGTCACCTCCTTCTGCGAAGCAGTCATGCTAGCGAAGGAGATGGCGGGACGGCTCAGGGAGAGAGCCTCCCGTCCCAGCCGCCGCGGGAGACGCTCCGGGCGTCGGGAGCCGCGCGACGACTCCCGGCCGCCGTAGGCGCGGGCCTGCGGGCGGAGAGTAATGGGTAGCTCACCGTCCGATCAGGACCAGGCCCGTGCCGGACGGCGCGTACGTGTTCCACGCGCGCCTCAAAGAGATGTCAGCATCGAGGAGGGGCCCCATAGGGCCGAAGCCTGCCGGGTCAGCGGGATTGTCCGAAAGGGTTACCGCTGGCCCGGAACATAAAGGGCTAAGGAAGGAACACGGGTGGGTTTTAGTCAGTAAGAGTCTGACACTCCCTTCCGCTCCACCCAGAGCGGGAGGGGTCATTTGATGATTTCCCATCCGCAAAAAAAAAAAAAAAAAAAAAAAAAAAAGGGTTTGGGCTGGGCGTTGATGAGTCAGTCAATTAGTCATTCAGGACTTTTCTTTTTATTTATATATATATAAATAGATTTTCCTCTAAAAATTTCGAAAATGTAATCTAATTATCATTTATTTAGATAAATAAGTATTCGGGTCAATTTTCAAGTTTATTAACCAAACAAATGATTAGGATTTTTCATATAAACTGTATTCCCGCTTTTCACCCCCACAGGGGTGGAATTTCAAAAAATCGTGTGGGATATGTTCATTACTTGACTCAAAGATTATTTATACCAATTTTCGAGGTAATCAAGCCACGCAGTAAAATCCTCGCCTGTATAATTAACTACCCCTTTTCACCCCGTCAAGGGTAGATTTTCGAAAAACCCTGATACACGTCATTCTTTATTTTTGATCTTTAGTATAAATACTGAGTTTCGAGTTAATCGGACCGCGCGTTAAAATTCTTCCATACAAATTTTAACACCCCCCAATCCCCCTTTAGGGGCTAGTTAAGAAAAACAAAAAAATTGCCTAACTTCATAATTTACTTAGATAAGTATTCGTGCCAAGTTTCAAGTTTATTAACCAAATGAATAAGATTTTTCATATAAACTGTATTTCCGCTTTTCACCCCCATAGGGGTGGAATTTCAAAAAATCTTTTGGGATGTGTTCATTACTTGACTCAAAGATTATTTATACCAATTTTCGAGTTAATCAAGTCACGCAGTAAAATCCTCGCCTGTATAATTAACTACCCCTTTTCACCCCGTTAAGGGTAGATTTTCGAAAAACCCTGATACACGTCATTCTTTATTTTTGATCTTAAGTATAAATACTGAGTTTCGAGTTAATCGGACCGCGCGTTAAAATTCTTCCATACAAATTTTGACACCCCCCAATCCCCCTTTAGGGGGTAGTTTAGAAAAACAAAAAATGCCAAACTTCATAATTTACTTACATAAGTATTCGTGCCAAGTTTCAAGTTTATTAACTGAAGGAATAAGATTTTTCATACAAACGAAATCCCCCCTTTTCACCCCCTTAAAGGTTGAATTTCCAAAAACCCCTTCTTGGTGCTCCCCTACATTATAAAAGGAAGCCGTGTGCAAAATTCCACACTCCTAGACCCAGTAGTTTCGGCTGTGCGTTGATATGTCAGTCAGTCAGTCATTCAGTCAGTTTCTCCTTTTATATATATAGATAGAAGATAGATAAAGAACATCAGAATCGTACTATATTGTGATAACGCTACTACGGAACCCTACACTGTGCGTGGCCCGACACGCACTTGGCCGGTTTTCTCTTTTGCACCCGTACATCTTGTATAAACAACAGCACACCACAGGGGGCCACACCGGGCCACTGCGCAACGCACTGGCATGGCGGCTCGCTCTTCAGGCGTAATTTTGCGGCCCGCCTGCAGTGTGCGATGGTTTATACCAAATGTACGAAAGATACGGAGGATTTTTGCAACGCTGCGCTGGCGCGATGCGCCCCCCATGTGTAAGGTTGTCTACAGGACCAAAGCCAACCCTTATTCGCTGGGTTTATTTTAAACCTTAGCCGCGTGGACCCGGTGCCACTTTGGTGTGCAGACACCTTAATGTGCGAGCAGCTTTATTCACTTTTAAATTCGTCAAAACTTTTAAGAGAACTATAAAACAAGCGAACGACAAGCCAGTCGCATCAGTTTCACCACTCGCGGCGCCTTCCAACGATTTACGATAGCTCGGTAATACCGAATTATGTAAATGATGCGCTCCACTTCCGCGTGTAACCAAGATTGTTCGCGATCGTCTCCATTGTATATATTCGCCGAATTTAGGAGTTTCCTTTACACGATTAATGATGATTGATGTTACCTTGTTTTGGTATATCCAGTTAAGTTCCCGCGTCTTTGGGAAGCGGGAACTCTTGCTTATGTTGTTTTTGTTAAAGGTGGTATTCCACATTTAACAAAAACAACATAAGCCAGATATTATTACAATATAATTATTACAATATAATATAATATATTATGATATTAAAAGGTAGGTATATTTACCTACCTTGTAATATTTCCTTGTGTGTGTCAAGAGAGAAGAGGATGAACAATTTATACATCTAAGAGTTATTCGTAAAAGGACGGTAAGGACTGTCGACCTACTCACACTCGTTGATACCTAACTGAGAGAAATTCCAGCGTCTGTTCCCTTCCACATTTAATCCGTCTGCTTCAAAGCAAGAATGCACAGGCTTCTTCCATCATGGACCTCATCAATCGCTTTCCATCAGGCGTGATCGAGGTCAAGAGAAGGCCCAGCAGCATTAAAAAAAATAGAAAAATGTTTTATACCTGAAATGAATTCGAAAAGTCTCGTAAAGATTAGATTAGTCTACTTCAGTGCGGTTATTTGATGTATAATAAAAGATTAGTCTACTTCAGTGCGGTTATTTGATGTATAATAAAAGGGATGAACATCTTATCGATATCAAAAAGGGCACATATTACGCGAGCGTATCATTAAATAAGTAAACATGATTAAATTAAGTGCTCGTAAAAAATATTCCTGGTAAATTAAAGCTTTTATGAAGAAACTCCTGAAGTAGAGTTTTCTTCATAATAACTATTACATATAACCTTAAGTTGTCACAGTAAATGCTGTTTTACATTAAAATTAGTTAAGTAGTGAGTTAAGTCCTTTAACGTCTATACCTATACGTGACACTTCAGAATGAAAACCTGTCACTTTTGAATCGACGATAACTTCCTACTTCAACTAAACTCGCTACTTAACTAATGCAAATGTAAATGAGCCTTAAGAGCCTTTCAATCTTCGTCTAACTATATTCAAAGTCAAAGTCAAAGTCAAGTTGCGCAGATAGCTACTTGCAAAGTTACATCGTCTCCAGATTCTAGAACCTAGACTGTTATCAATATTTGAACATCATACTACTCTCTCCACTCAGTATCGCAAGCGTAATGTGCATACATTTAGCTGCAGTGATCGTTGACTATTCGATATTGTTCATATCGTCGCTCGCATGACTAAAAGTCCCATCTCATATTTTTACTGATTTGAGTTAGGACAACTACATTTTTCTATTCGTGACTCTTTACATTTTGTTGCCTTTCAAAATGGTTATATTTTGAGATCCTAATTACATAGAGATACGACGGTTAGTGAAAAATCACAATAAAAAAAAAACGAACGAAAGGAAAATGTAGTTGTCCTAACTCAAATCGGCTAGAAAATTAGAAAAATAAGATGGGACTTTTTGTCATTCGAGCGACATATCACACACGCGACAGAAACACAGCTTATTTCAAAATATGACCAAAGTACGTGAAATATTTCATTATTACGTAGGCAATCATGATGTATGAACATTATTCGGTGTTTGCGCATGCTACATTTGTGTTCGCCAAGTGCAATTAAAAATTTCCTCCCTTAAAAAAAAAACAAGTTTACTAATGAAATAATAAGCACTAAAGCTGTAAAGCTCGAGACTTAACTTTAAGTGTAAGAAGGACGTTCACGCCTCGAGTTTTTAAGAAAATAATAAAGTTTTATGTTTACGTAAGTTTTATTTAGTACCTACTATAAGGCTGATTAAAAAAAAGATAACAAATTATAATATTTATATTTTATTTCGTATTTTTACAACAACCTTGGCGGAGGTGATAGAGGGAGTACAGTTCGCGTCAAATAACTTTGCCGCTCCGAAGCTAGGCTCTTTCCTAGCCGCGCCAATCCGCGCCAATCCGCGCCATGCGCGTTGCTGTTGTATTCATAGGATTAACTACTGCGCAGTGATTCTTTGCCTACTTCAGAGCGGCAAAGTTATTTGACGCGAACTGTACTTAGTCGAGCTGCAGTAGAGGTGCAGGATACTTCATTGAACGTTGGTAACATAGAGCCAACCGTAGAGCTGCTGCAGGAAGACAATTTACTACCATTATGTTGGCGTATGGGCCGCATCAGCTCAAACTCTTCCCTGGTTCAGATGGAGTATGTCGCGTAGCAGACGTGCAAACCGTACGAGGATGTCATTGGAGGTCCTTTAAGTGAGTTAGCCCAATGCCAGCATTCGAGTATCTAAAAGGGTTTATTATTTTAGGGAGAATTTAACGAGGCAAGATGTTAGCGCCTGTAACCGTTGTGTTTGCATTACGCACTTCATGCAAACAGATTGCCAAGCGTATATCTAAGGCGCTTATAACTAACGGTCATTCACGCCACAAAAGTTAATAACGAACTTATTTCCTACCTTTTTATATCCTAAAAGATTTTGTCCTGAAAATTAATATTATAATTAAAATAATATGAAGTGTTATCACTTTTAGGCATTATGGCTATTGTGACTGAATACAATGCCCAAAAGTGACTTTACATTTATTATAATATAAAGAAATCCCAAAGTTTTGCAAGGTCGTTAAACCATAATAATACAGTGTCAGTATCCCTGTACAGAATTAAATAGACTTTAAGATCAGTTGGTAATATTAAAAGCAGATTTTAAAAGCAAGTCGAGATAACACACACATTAGATACATATAAGTTTGATGGCATCACTACACTCGCACAGACCCGTAACTCGGTCGACATTGGTATTCCCTTTACTTGCGACAGTTAAGTTAATCAAACATAAATACGAGTATTATCATCTATTTGCGGCATACCGCAACTGACAGACTTGCAAAGATTCGCTGTATCACACGTAGCACGTCGTAGCCGCGTAGCCACGTAGCACTGCTACGCCGTAGCACAGAGCGATTGAAAAATTTCTTCTTTGTATGGAAATCGTTTGAAGAGGTCGCAATACAACTATTTGAATGCAATAAATAAAAATTGTGCAATCAAGTGGTTTGTCCGGCGTTTTGTAACGTTATTTCGAATTAACTGAATTGTTTCTACGAGAGAAACTCACTCACTTAGGTGTTCTAAGTACCTCAATTAATAATATTTTTTTAAAGATTTGTTTATACAATAACCTAGAATTTTATAAAGTTAGTTTCTGTTTGTAATGGATGGTACTTGTTTTTGATGACAAAACTCTTTTAGCTCTCTCTGACATAAAAGCGTGTGTACCATTCTGGCTGTTGAGAAGGCAAAATTAAAAGAAATTAAAGATAAAGATAATTTTATTTTGCAAATATTGATAAAAAAATTAATTGAATTATGATTAAAGATAATCCATAAAAAATCTTATTATATTGACGTTTCTATAATATACGATATGCACTCTATTATTCCGAAGTTATTGGCAGTTTTTAATCTTGTTCATCGATTATCTCGAATCATAAATAGATAAAGAATAGATGATTCTTTAACATTTAAATAATAATAATTTAAATGTAGATTAAAAAGTAGAACGACTTTGTATTGTACTGATGTAGGACGGTCTTGAGCAGCGATGGAGACCAGACAACTGTTGGTAGTTTGTGCGGCTGTGGTGGGTCTGGTGAGCGCCGGGAACCATGAGGCCTACTCCGGGTAAGACTGTTATTTATAAGTAGGACGGTCGTGAGCAGCGATGGAGACCAGACAACTGTTGATACTGTCTGCGGCTGTGGTGGGTCTGGTGAGCGCCGGGAACCATGACGCCTACTCCGGGTAAGACTGTTATTTATAAGTAGGACGGTCATGAGCAGCGATGGAGACCAGACAACTGTTGATACTGTCTGCGGCTGTGGTGGGTCTGGTGAGCGCCGGGAGCCATGAGGCCTACTCCGGGTAAGACTGTTATTTATAAGTAGGACGGTCGTGAGCAGCGATGGAGACCAGACAACTGTTGATACTGTCTGCGGCTGTGGTGGGTCTGGTGAGCGCCGGGAACCATGAGGCCTACTCCGGGTAAGACTGTTATTTATAAGTAGGACGGTCGTGAGCAGCGATGGAGACCAGACAACTGTTGATACTGTCTGCGGCTGTGGTGGGTCTGGTGAGCGCCGGGAACCATGAGGCCTACTCCGGGTAAGACTGTTATTTATAAGTAGGACGGTCGTGAGCAGCGATGGAGACCAGACCACTGTTAGTACTGTGTGCGGCTGTGGTGGGTCTGGTGAGCGCCGGATATGACTTTAATGAAATATCATCTTCTTATCCGTTTTCTATCTTTTCGACGCGAGTATGACGAGATAGGGAAGAACCATTCGGTGAAGTTATATTTTAATACAACATAGTTTGAATGGTAATTTCGTTGTATACGATGTCTAAAACGTTCTTAGCCTTACTAATCCCAGTCAGCTCGAAGGTAAGTCCATCGATTTAAATAACCTCTGCTACTGACTGCTCAACCTTTAAATAACCTCTGCTACTGACTGCTCAACCTTTAAATAACCTCTGCTACTGACTGCTCAA
The DNA here is from genome assembly GCA_963082905.1 of Oligia fasciuncula. Taxonomy (NCBI): domain Eukaryota; kingdom Metazoa; phylum Arthropoda; class Insecta; order Lepidoptera; family Noctuidae; genus Oligia; species Oligia fasciuncula. Next base: position 18,626,050 of record OY720406.1, on the reverse strand, counting down.
CCTTTAAATAACCTCTGCTACTGACTGCTCAACCATTGTTAGCAACTAGTTTAAAAGAATAACATACTAACCTCCGGGTTTCTGTCTACTCATGTGCCTTTGTCCCTTTGATTCCTACATTCTGCACAAAGAGATATTCTACATAGTATCATAATTATCACCATGTTATTTTTTTGTACACAATTACTTAACAGGATGCACTATTATTGCTTTGAGATTTATACTGTATTTCAAAAATTATAGTGGTTTAATAATAAATGAAAAATCTAAAAAGAAAAGAAGAGAAAAGAAGATGTAAAATCTAAATATTTGCACGGCTGAAATGCCGAATATAGTGAAACCCAGAGATCTTAAGAACTTATGTTAGCTACCTATATTCTTGAAAATAAATATATCATTCATTCAAATGTTTAAGTGGCGGTAGACGGGAGGAACTATCACGCAACTTGTTTAAATTACTTAATTCAATAGCAAAATAGAATTTTTTTTGTTACTTAAAGAAAAGATGGCCCATGGTGCCTTCAATTTGAAGATGAACTACTCTATGTACCAGGCACATGGTGCACGGCGTCGTGCTGCGCAACTCGCTGCTGCTGCAGTGGCTGCAAGCGCAGCTGGAGCTGGACCTGTGGCAGCCGGGCGGCGTATTGCCATAATGTATACTAGCACAGACAGGGGTTGCTCTGTAATCGCACGCAATATGCTCTTGTAGCTAGAGAGCATACTGCATATCAGTACAGACACAGACTGAAATAAAATACACTTTGCTCTAATCCGTGAGAGCAAAACACATACGAGTACAGACAATTTGGCTGCCGTGGTATGTACAATGGCATGCTTCAGTGTGTATGTACCATAGAAACCGTAGACCAAGCCAAACATTTTGCCATTCAGAGAATAAAGATGTGTAGATCAAGGAAAATAGGCGTTCAACCAACATCTGTTTCGAGGAGAAAGGACAGAGGGATCTCTAAAGGAAAAGGGCGCATACAAAGTGGAAGAGATGTGCGAGAAAGAAAAAACAACATAATCTCTCTGAAAATATTAATAAAAATCAACCAAATCCAAAATAACATTAAATAAGGTTTCGTTTTAAATAGTTAATAATGTTGATTTATCCTTTCAAAAATAAATACTTTAATGTTTTTTAAATACCTATTGTTTTATTTACATAGTTACTGCATTTTTTTTTCATCAGTCATTACGTGGGAATTATTTTGCGGAGCCCTCGATACAAAAGAAGGAAACGTTTTTCTACTTCTAAATATTTTCCCATTGCCATTATATTTAAGAATGTTATTTTCATAATAAATACCTAGGCTTATACTTTTTATATAGAGAATAAAACGTTTAAACCTAGTTTTTAATGATGTTGATAAACATACTTAAATAGCATAGAGATCGGAAAATCTTTAGAAGAAGAAATATGTTGTATCCTTTTCTATGGAGGGGGTCGCACGAAGCTTCCCTCAGAGAATATAAACACGTACAACATAGTTATGTTCAATATTGTTACGTAGTACACTGCAACATATAATTAAAGTCTAAAGACCCCACATACCCTACAATACAAACAATAACACGGTCACATTTTGCTTTAGACATATGCGAACAAACCGTATACATATACAGACTGGTCTGTAGTCACACGTAGTTTGCTTTAGAGTATTTGTTATTTTTAAGAGCATAAAGTGATCGAGTACAGACTATGGGTGTCTGTACTGATATACACAATGGCAATACGCAACCGGGCGCGCCGCGGGAGAGGGACGCGCTGCTCATGGTGGCGCCGCGCACCAAGGACGAGCTCTTGAAGGCGCTGGATGATGAGGGCATCGCGCATTATGTGCATGTGGATGATGTTGCCAAGTGCCCACCCCACTCCTACTCGCACTTGTCAAAACAATGACACTTTCTCATTAAAAATGACATTACTTGACAGTGACAACCGACAGACAGATGGAATGACCTCGCTACAAACAAATGTTAGAAGTTTCTTAATCTACGGCCTCCTGCTGCGACAAGTATATAAAATCACCATCATCACACAAACATAAACCAATAAAAGTTTTTATAAATGTTCAAATTCAAATAGTTAACATAGTTTGAAGCGAAATAAAACCACTTTTAAATATAGGTAACCTCAATCGTTGTTGTTTTTACCCTGTTCATACCTTTTCGTGTTAATCGCATTATGTTAAGCTGCTTGTATTTGGATCAATAGTTCAGTATGTTTTGGGAGTTTTGGGTGTTTAATGTTAATCTTTTGTATAATATAAACTATTTGCTTTCGGAACAAACCAGGATTCTGTAAATTTTTGCAGTTTTAGTTTGGAAGTGATTGCAATTTATTGCTAGTTTTAATTATTGACCTTAAAATAAAGAAAGTGAACGTTGTGCTTGGCAGTAATATACAGATTTTTTTTAAAAATGAACGTTTTTTCATATGTTTATTTTTTTTAATTATCTGCTATTTTTGTCAACTAGATATCAACCACGAACTTCAACGACCCAAGCAAGCCGATCTACTTCATGAACGCAATGATCCACGCGCGGGAGTGGGTGGCCACCCCGGTGGCGCTGTACTCCATCTACAGGCTGGTGGAGAACCTGCGGAGCGAGGACAGCGACCTGCTCAGCGATGTGGACTGGATCATTATGCCGCTCGTCAACCCTGATGGACACGAGTACACGCATACCGATGTGAGTAAATAGAGTGTATAATGTCATCACCACACAAGCGAAATATATTTTTTGGGGGATGCTTATGTCCAGCTGTGAAATGAAATGAAATGATTTATTTTTTGTAAGTAGGTTTGTACAAACACTTTTACACGTCAATAATGTTTTTTTTTTAAACTAGATGAAGTCGGCGTTTCCTATCTGACTACTCTGAGAAGAAAGGCCGAAACAAACTCAGAGGTCACAGTCTCTCAAAGTCAAAGTCATTTATTTCGGAACAATATACATTGTGTAGAAATTTTGTGAAATAAAACAGTACCATTTAAATAATAACAAACGAAAAAAAAAAAAACATGTAAAGATAATAATAATCCACATTCATTTTAAAATAAAATAATTAATAATACAATAAAACAACTCTTTTAAAGTCCAGACATAATCTTGGTCAGGTTATATGAAGACCATGTAGATCGATGTCTGAGGTGGTCTTTTGAGGAAAGAACCACACAGATTGAGAGGACCTGTCCAGTCAGTGCATGCATTTGTCAAAAATCGTGCAGCTCAACTCAAGACTTAAGGAGCTCAACGATTCGACGAACAATACCAAAGAAAGGACATTTGGGTAGGCCACATAAATTACTCAAACTGCCAGACCATGAAAAAAAAAAAACTAACAGAACAGAGAGAATAATAAAAAAATATATATATATGTAAAATGACCCACATCGTCTGTGGGCAGGGCATAAGCATCCCCCAAACATCGGCACAACGGCCTGTGCTTCTAGCACACAATGGATTCTTGCGACCTTTACTAGGTCATCGGGGGCCACCTTGTGGAAGGCCTAGTCCTGTATTAGTATAATGCATTTCTTTCAGACTCGTCTCTGGCGTAAGACAAGATCATTCAACCCGGCAGTCAGCGACATCTGCTACGGAGTCGATGGCAACAGGAACTTCGACGTCCTCTTCGATACCTCAGGAGTCTCAAGTGATCCTTGCCATTTAACCTATTCTGGAACCCATGCCTTCTCGGAGCTAGAGACTCAGTACGTCAGGGATATACTACAGGCATATTTAAACAGGCTTCAGATAAACATGGACATACACAGTCATGGGAACTGGGTGCTGTTCGGTTATGGGGACTATAGCCTGCCACCGAATCCGCTCAGCTGCACCATGTGGGCGCCACCATGGGAGCTGTCATGGATGCGCTGAAGCTGCCACAGGCGGGTTACTACCACGTCGGGAACAGTACGAGTATCCTGAAGCTGCCACAGGCGGGTTACTACCGCGTCGGGAACAGTGCGAGTATCCTGAAGCTGCCACAGGCGGGTTACTACCGCGTCGGGAACAGTGCGACTATCCTGTACGGTAGTTCGGGAAGTGCCCAGGATTACGGTCAGGTAATTCTGCTAACTCATAAAGTAAAGTAAATAAATCAAATATGTAATATAATAAGCCTGTAGTATTGCTGGTTCTACAATTTTTTTTCCTCGAAACTTCGTTCGGTGCACTCTTTTTAAACCGCTTAACTTTCGACAAAAGGCTCCTCTAAAGATTTCTATCTCTCGCCGTCTCTCGCCCTCTGAATCTTCTCTGGACCAGCAACTCTTTTAACGTCGTCTTACCAACGTTTCGCTTGTCGCCTTTTGCACCATTTCTCTACCCTTTGGGTGCTACTCTACTTATTGTGTATGTCTAAACTTGGTTATACTTTTTATTCCTTTTCATCTTACATTCTCTTCTTTTGACTCCGACTACGCTTCTTTCTCTACTATTTTCCCAGACTTTTATTTTGTAACCTAAATGCCCATGTTTTTTAACCATAGGTCAAGCGCGGCAGAATACACATGTTGTAAATTTTCCTTTTATCTTTAATTGGCATGTCTCTGTTCTTCATTACATCGCTAAGGAATGAAAATCTGAGACAAGTGTACAACAACTGAACAGAAAAATATTGAAAACTAGCAGCGCCTCGCGGTTTCACCCGCATAAGTATCGATCCCGTGAGAATATAGGGATAGAAACTATCCTATGGCCTTTCCCGGGACTCAAACTATCTCTATACTAAATTTCATCTAAATCGTTTCAGCGGTTGAAGTGTGAAGAGGTAACAGACAGACACACTTTCGCATTTTATAATATTAAAGTATGGATATTTTTTTGTTTCTAATTTACAGCAATTTATCAGTTAATTTAATCCCAAAATTGTACAGCCATTATGCTCAATAAAAAATCTTTAACAGATGCTCATCTTCTATATATATATATATACATATAATAAATTTGTAGAAAAGTGGTGTCTGTACAATGGAAATATATAAAAAAAAAGTAGCAGGGGTTGTTATTATATCGATGCCGAAACCGAAATTGTAATAAAATTTTTTTTTGTCTGTTTGTCTGTTTGTCGGTTTGTCTGTTTGTTTGTGCACGCTAATATCAGAAACGGCTTATTCGATTTAGTTGCGGTTTTCACTAATATATTGTAGTAGGCTTCACTTAACATTTAGTGTTTATTTCATGTCAATCGGTTCATAAATAAAAAAGTTATGTCAATTTAAAGAATCACGGCGAACATTTGTTAAGGTATTCTATCAGAGTACGTACACGCCTCGGGCCTGCGCGTCCGATCTTCGGAACTACTGGACGGATTTGAATGATTTTTTTTTTATTGTATAGTTATTCTAAGGCTGGACAACATTCAGGCTATAATTTATCTTGGAAACTTGAACACCTGATGCAGAACCGAAACAGACCAGCTTAACTATAAGAGATACAAAAATGGTACCATAGCAAAAATTGTTCGACGTGATGAGGATTTTCTGCTGAGAGAATAAATTTGAAGATCTGGAACACCTGATGGGGAACTCCAAGAGCCCAGCTACACCATAACACATATAGGAATGACGTCTTAGTAAAAGTTATTCGGTCTGATGGGCATTTCCTGTTGACTTATAAAAATCGAAGATCAGAAACATCTGATGTGGAAATCAAAGCTATCACTAATTTCACCTCCACGCGGTGAAGGCGGTAACAGTTTAGGACTGATTTTCGATGACGATGGTATATCATTGAAAATTTGACTCTACTGGCCAAAACTCCCATTTATTTTTTTTTACGTGAAGAAATGCTCATGCATTCTGCACTACCACGGGGAGATAGTGCAGTTATGTGGGACTCTAACCCACTAAAACTCCACTGTGTCCTCCTCTGCCGCTTACGGCGGGAACATGGGCACGCGTTAGCACTCATCCGTGAACCCGCCGCGGCTGTCCATCACCGGACCCTCCGCTGGGGAGTACTCCCCATCACCGGCGCACCAGAACACATAGCACGCCGTGACCACCCCAGGGACCAAACCAGCACATGGGCGCCAGACGATCACGTGCCTGGGCACCCTTGGTAGGGGAGCAGTCACTTAGATTTTAATTGATCAGGTATCTTCATAATAAAACTATAACCATGCCTAGAAAGAGGTCAAATCTTTCCCAATGTTCCAAATGAGCTAAAAGATTGAGGATCATAAGATCCCAAGAATCTACCGAAGAGCGTCAGGAGAGACTTGATGCTGTTTGAGAACATCAGGCTGCAACTCGCTCCGTGACCTCTTCGGATCGCGAAGCACGCCTGCGTTCTCAGCGTATTTACGCATCTACATCCAGGTCTCTAGAGACCAGTGCAGAATATGATGCGCGACTGACCGCTGATACGGTGAGATTATCATACATTGTTCCGAACACGCACACAACAAAATATTCATAATCAGAAAGTGAGAAAGAAAGAATTGCTGGAGTACGGCATGAAGAGACAGATTAAGAAGAGCGCAACGAACGTTTGAATTCTGATCGATATCATCTGAAGAATCGGATGTGTCTCAAGATATAGCCGTAGGGCATGGCGACCTTCCTTGGGTTGATAAGGAACGGAGTGCATTTACGTATACTCCTATGATTGACTACGCCACATATTCCGCCATCGGAGGTATGGTTGAAAATTGTACTTTTTGTGAAGCTGTTAAATAGCAAAAAGAAACAAACGGTATGTGTTGCTCAGGTGGGAAAGTACATATTGAAATATTACAAAATCCTCCAGAAATATTAAGATCACTGCTAATCGGTGACCATCACAGTCAAAACATTTCTTGGACAATGTACGTTCGTACAATAATGCCTTTCAAATGACATCTTTTGTTGCGAAACAGATTTCAGAAGGCCCATTTATGCCAACATTCAAAGTGCAAGGCAAAGTTTACCACCCTATTGGTTCATTATTGCCTGAAAATGACGTCTCGAATCGTCTCGCGCATCCCGTTGTTATCCAGTCCCCGAGTTCTTAGAATTCGACATCAGACGTTTCAGATCTTCGATTTTGACGACCCCGTTGTCGCTGGCATAAGCAACAGGATCCGCGTACGAAGTCGCGGGCAGAAGCTAGTTATAATTATATTTTTAATCCTAAAGCAACCCAGCAACAGTATCCCAAACAATAACGGTTCAGTATTTGATTAATACTCGATCATTAGTCTGTACGTATCTGTACGTCTGCTGCAATCTATAATCTTATCGCTCACAATTTATTGTGTTTTTGATAACGACGTTATGATGGACAACGATTACTGCTGATAAACTGTAGACATGCTGTATACACACACTCTGAGCACGTATTCAACATGGCGTGTGTTGGTGAGGCTGTGATAGATATACAGAACGAATCATACATACATAATTGGCAAGGCCGTCTTGGCGTATGATCCACCCATATTTTTTTATGATCGTTGAAAATGTATATCTGCAAGATATTGGCTGATTATGACGAAATTATGGGATAGTATTTATCTTTCATTTTCTAAGCAATCGTGAGACTTACAAGTAATTGAAACACAAAATACCGACATCGACTCCGAAAGATTAATTAACAATACTGCCAATAAAACTAGCACCGATAGATAAAGGAAAACAAAAGCCGGGAAAATAGTTCGAAAGCAGATGCTTAGACAAACGTAGCGTGTCGCTCAATGACGCGGCTCCGAGGAATGCGTGCGTGAAGCCGGGACGGAGCAATGGTAATGGTGCGGCGTGATCGGCGCGAGCATTACCGTCATCCACATAGGATCACGGTAATGAGGATGTTCGGTATTTGGGGCTTGAAGCGATATCTATTTGTTAGCTACCAGATGGTAAGGGTTGCCAGCAATCTTTTGTTTTCGATTTTCGACTTTTTTAAGCCTTTTAGGGATTTTTTATTGTGATTGTTGATGGCTATTTCACGGCACTTAGACATAACTGGCGGAACGTGGCGGTGTGGCATATACTCTTCTGCCCTGGCGTTACTATACTTATTTTTATTAGTTTTCTTTTCCTTTTTTTCTCTCCGTTAACGTTCATTGGTTCTCGATTCTCAGCCAATCATTCTTTGTATTAGGATAGTGATACGATGGTATTCTATATATTCATTTTTTTATTTTGTCCCCAGGTGGTCGGCGTTCCTTGGTCGTATACCCTGGAGTTGCCCGGTTACGGGTACGGCTTCCTAGTGCCTCCGCAGTTCATAGACCAAATCAACGAGGAGACGTGGCAGGGCATCGCGGTCACGGCCAGACTCGCGCGCTCTTACTACCCCTGTAGTAAGAGCGCGCGAGTACGGTGCGGTACAATGCTGCCACTACTACTGCTGCTCCTGCTGCCACTACTACTGCTGCTCCTGCTGCCACTACTACTGCTGCTCCTGCTGCCACTACTACTGCTGCTCCTGCTGCCACTACTACTGCTGCTCCTGCTGCCACTACTACTGCTGCTCCTGCTGCCACTACTGCTGCCGCTACTTCTCCCACTGCTGCTCTGCAACATTAGGTTACGTAACTTAATATACGTAGATTAATAAATAAATACATTCCTTTTTTGACTTAAACTGGGTTATAGAATAAATGTGAAGACCTTACTCCAGATCTAGGCTTCGAAACTGTATTTCAGGAGCCAGATGATGTTATTATTTTTATATTGTTTTTTTTTTATTACTCTTTTTCTTGGGCCGGTGTACGTTTTGGAGAGTGTTTATGACATAGGACAATACGCTGCTACGATAAAAACACTAACACGTGCTTTTGTTCTGCGAGCAATGTGCCCTACCCACTGCCAGATAAGTATGACAATTCATCGGGCTATGTCGGTTACCTCGGTTCTCCTGCAGATCTCTTCATTTCTGATTCGATCACGCAGGAAAACACCAAGCATAGCCCCCTCTCCATTACCCTTTGGATGACTTTCAGCTTTCTAATAAGGCCCATTGTGAGCGACCACGTTTCAATGCCATAGGTTATCAATGGCAACATGCACTGGTCAAAGACCTTCGTCTTGAGACACTGCGGTACGTTGAAAGGCCTCCCACAAGGTGGACCGACGACCTTGTCAAGGCCACAGGAACTCGTTGGTTGCGAGAAGCACAAAACCGGTTGAAGTGGAGGTGCTTGGGGGAGGCCTATATCCAGCAGTGGACATCTTTCGGCTGAAATGATGACGTACTTCTGTGGTAAAATGGAAGCATAGCAACCTATTCAAGAAGTAGAAAAGATGTTTTCTAAAAGTAATAAGTACCATTTTAACAATGCATTTTAAGCAAAATTTGTATAATCAACAAAACCTAAAATCTACAGTACACCCAACAACTACAACCTACGAAAGACATAAATCAACGTAGGTATGACGCAAATAGTTTTGTTGCCGACCACGGTACAATATTGAACTGAGATGAATCCTTATTGCTTTAACGACTAAATGCCTTCTCTTGTTGACCTTACTGATTGCGATTATTGTGATTTTAATGTAAAGTTAACGTATACGGGATTCAATTATAAATGTTATCACTTGGCTGTAAAATTATCATACTCTTATCTGAACGTTGAAAGAGATAAATGAATTCAATACGTAGCAGGGTTGACTTGCGTTAAAGTAGTCGGTACAGCGTTCACCAATCCACCTCCAAGCAATTTGGATGACGTCATAATTCTCCCAAGATGGCGGCCACGGCGGGTTATGTTTATCAATAGCCGTTCTATCTCGTTTGACAATAAACCAGTAACTCACTCCTATAGTCCACATTGTATCTCGCAGCGCGGGATAAGTCCGCAGATAAATCCGCTCATTTGAATGTTACTGAAACACTTGCTCACACAACAGCGGACTGGACGTGTGCAGGCTTGTCATATGATTTATGTTTTAATATATCAAACGAACAGCTGTTATAATGTTATTTGATCGTGTTTTGTTTTGTTTGAACAGTATTATCTTGTTGTTCACGGCTGTTGATTTTACGGATGTATATTGGTGAAAATATTTCATTATTTTTGTATATTTATTTATGAACTAGCTTCCGCCCGCGAGGTATGTCGATAAAAACTATCCTTTATCCTTCCCCGGGATACAATCTATCTGTTTGCCAAATTTTATCGAAATCCGTTCAGTGGTTTAGGCGTGAAAAGGTAACATACAGACAGACAGAGTTACTTTCGAATTTATAATATTGGTTTGGATTTAACGTGACATTTCAAACACTATTGAATATTTTTACAATTTGTTTGTGAATTTAATTGTGAAAACTAACTAAATAACTCATAAATTTAGTGCTCGTGGACAAAATAGTGCTGAAAAACGAATTTACAGGAATTTGATAGTCCTGGAGTCTGGTTCGTTTCGTATGGGTTTGATATTTGCAGTTCTTTCCTGTCCGTGAATTTGTTCACGTAAATGCATTGTGCATGTCAACACGCGTGATATTAAGCACGGTATATAAACAACGCACTCGATACACTGCAAGTACTCGCCACGATATGCATACGTTGCTGATGCAGCCCGTAATTGGATTAGCGTTGCACTACACACCGATGCATGCACGATGTGTAACAAACGATGCATAGGTAAGCTCATTGAAATTGTTATTATGTAGTCAACTTTATTCTGTATAGTTTTGAGTTACTTTCAATAATTTTTAGGGTTGCGTACTTCAAAAGGAAAAAACCGGCCAAGTGCGTGTCGAGCCATGCACTGTGTAGGGTTCCGTAGTAGCCCGTTATCACAATGTAGTACCATTATTTTGTTCTTTATTCTGAATATAAAAAAATAAATAAAATAAAAATTTTCATATTTTGTTTTTCAATGCAAGTCTTTACCCGTTATAAACAAGCAACTACTTCAACTTAGTCACTTTAAAGGATGAATGCTAAGGATTTTGTATTTGTCACCCAAGTTCAGCGACTATTGCTGCTAAACTAATAAAGTTATCTTAACCGCTATAATTTTCCTTTAAAATTCACGATGATAGTGCACATCGTGAATTTTTCCAGATTTTTCAAGCCAGCAGTTTAGGTTTTAGAGGGGGGACTGGAACAAAAATTTGCACTTTAAAGTTTAATATTTCGTAAATGGGGGTTGCTAAAATTATTTTTCATTAAGTCATTAAGTCATTTTAGAAGACCTATTCAACGATACCCCACAGGATGGGATAGACGACGAAAAAAATATTCATCCCCACTTCACAGGTAGGGGAGCTACCCTAAAAAAAATATTTTCCAAAATTATATTTTACCACTTTGTCGGCGTAATTGATATCCCACCAAAACCATTTTCATGTAAAATGAAAGCCAAGACGAGACCACATAAGGCTCGCACTGCCAAAAAGTTATCAGATCTCATGTAGAGCCAAGCTTCTAACTCTACACGCCCTAACTTCACAAACTCTACACCTTAGTCAAAATATGAGGCTTGGCCGTTTCGTTACTACAAGAACTATTGTATAACAGAAAAGTAATGAACGTTGAATAAATTTTTCACCTTAAAACTACTGAGCCTAAAATTTTGAAAACAAAAATGGCGAAGTTCTGTAACCAAAGAACTTGCTTACAGATTAAAGAAAAACCTATAAAAAGTCTATGGTCTTAAAATAACATGGTAAATCTTTCAATATTGAGCGTACAAACTTACAATTGCAGTTGGAATGTATGGGAGAACATGTTTTTCAACTACAATGTTACCTTTGTTCTCGGGATAAATTCATCCCATCTTGATAGTGCGTGGTCCGACACGCACTTGGCGGATTATTTATGCAAGGAGCTTAAAGTTAAGAGATATTTCCGCTACTCACTATTACCATTAACACTCCTTTGTACAATATTTAAATAATGAACACATTTTTTTGACTTTAGCTCACCGAGACCCGTTCCTCGAGTCACCTCGAAGCCTCTTGCGGAGACGACTGTGCGGCTGGCGGAGTCCGTCTAAGATAGCGATAGCGCAGGCGGGACGTTTTTTTTTATCCACTAGAAAATTTTATTTACCTTTAATACGGTTTTTATAAGAACCGGTTATTTACCTTGGTCCGGTTTTCAATGGTGGAAACCGGTCTTCAACTTTAGTAAAATTTTTGAGAAATTAATTTTAGACCAAATGCAAAGATTTTTTAATAAACATAAATTATTACATAGCAAACAGTTTGGTTTTACAAGGGGTCGTTCAACTACTGATGCCGGCGTTGAACTATTAGGACATATTTATAATGCATGGGAAGATAAATGCGATGCCTTGGGCATCTTTTGTGATTTGTCCAAGGCATTCGATTGCGTTCTTCACGAAACGTTAATCAGGAAACTCCGCCACTACGGGATCCGAAACACTGCTCTGGATCTTCTTATTTCATACTTGAGTAAAAGGATTCAGAGCGTTGACGTTAATGGAAAAAGATCACCCGGATCTATAGTAACAATGGGAGTCCCACAGGGCTCAATTCTTGGTCCTTTCTTGTTTCTCATTTATATTAATGACTTGCCGTACCTCATAAAGGATCATCATGATATAGTGTTGTTTGCAGATGACACTTCTCTTTTGTTTAAACTTAAACGTCAGCAGTTGGTTACTGACGATGTAAATAGCGCGATCTCGAAAGTAGTCCACTGGTTCAATGTTAATAATTTGCTTCTAAACGAGAAGAAAACCAAATGCATTAAGTTTACGCTACCCCACGTAAGGCAGGTGAAAACTAATGTGTTGATAAAGGGCGAGGAATTGAATCCTGAAGACAACACAGTATTCTTGGGCATAACTTTGGATGCTAAGCTTCAGTGGGGTCCACATATAGATAAATTGTCAAAAAAGCTAAGTTCTGCAGCATACGCTGTTAGAAAAATTCGAAATTTAACTGATATAGAGACTGCTCGTTTAGTGTACTTTAGCTATTTTCATAGTGTAATGTCGTACGGTATTCTATTGTGGGGAAATGCCGCCGATATTCAGACTATCTTTGTTTTGCAGAAGCGAGCTGTTCGATCAATTTATAAATTAAGTCCGAGACACTCTCTCAGAGACAAATTTAAAGAGATTAATGTAATGACTGTGCCTTCTCAGTACATTTATGAAAATCTTTTATATGCCCATAAAAATATAAAATTGTTTAAAAAATACAGTGATATCCATAATATAAATACTAGAAACAAACACAAATATGTTGTACCTACAACCAGGCTCAAGAAAATAGGTGGCTCGTTCAGATGCCAATGTATACGCTTTTACAATAAACTACCAAGCCACGTTCAAGATCTAAGCCTTAATAAATTCAAATCTTTCATTAAACGTAAGTTGTGCCAGAAAGCCTTTTATACCGTTAAAGATTATATTGAGGACAAAAAGGCTTGGGATTGAGCTGCTTCCAATTTCTGCATTTTGAATGATTTTTTTCTTTTTCACATTGACATTGATGAATATTTTTTTTTTTAAACAATGACATTTGCTTACTTTGTAAAGTATTATATTATTTTTTCATTGTGAATGTGAAGACGATGTGGGTCTTTTTACATAGGTACTTATATATATTTTTTTATTATTCTCTCTGTTCTGTTTTTTTCTTTTTTCATGGTCTGGCAGTTTGAGTAATTTATGTGGCCTACCCAAATGTCCTTTCTTTGGTATTGTTCGTCGAATCGTTGAGCTCCTTAAGTCTTGAGTTGAGCTGCACGATTTTTGACAAATGCGTGCACTGACTGGACAGGTCCTCTCAATCTGTGTGGTTCTTTCCTCAAAAGACCACCTCAGACATCGATCTACATGGTCTTCATATAACCTGACCAAGATTATGTCTGGACTTTAAAAGAGACTGTGACCTCTGAGTTTGTTTCGGCCTTTCTTCTCAGAGTAGTCAGATAGGAAACGCCGACTTCATCTAGTTTAAAAAAAAAAACATGATTGACGTGTAAAAGTGTTTGTACAAACCTACTTACAAAAAATAAAATCATATCATCATATCATATCATATCATATCAACCTAATTTAAATTGAGGATCTTGGGTTTGACATTCGGTGTGCATCAGGAAGTATAATAATATGGTTGGACACCTTCATCGTCTCCGGGATCCGAGACTCTTATTGTCCCTGGCGCCCATTCATTATTTAATCCAATTTTTAATAACTGAAAGGTTACGTATCTAATATCTTAAACTTTAAATTTATAATATTTAATTTAAACGGAACAGTACTGGGTTAATCTCTAACTCCCCACGCCCATAGCTCTTTCTACTGAAATTTAAGCTGGCTGGCAATAATAAATCAACTTATATTCACCTACCTAATTAAGATTTTATAAATTAGTTTCTAATTTAAACTAATATATAGTGTTTGAGTAAGTTTGTTGTTTCCTTTTATTTCGATACCTAACCACCTGCCTAGACTGTCGTATGAGGCAACAAATATTAATTTGTAACAATTTGTTAGTTTTCATGAAAGCACTAGCAAGCCAGTTTGTGTTCTACGTCGGTGTGAGAGGCGGCTGGTGAGCGCGTGTAGGATCAAATATCGCAGCGCTTGGTCAGCGGTTCACGCGGTGATTACCAGTCGTATTATGTTAATGAGGGCTGCGGGTGCCCACAGCGTGGCGGTTGTTAATGCATTATTATTGTTTTATGTTTTTTGTAAGTTTTGGGCTATACAGGGTGTAACAAGAACAAGACCCATCACGAAGCCGTCAACTACGCATCCAGTACGGGAATTGCTGGGAATGGACTTTTATTATTTTTTGGTGTAAAAATTAGCTTTTTACGGTAGTGCCCAATGTAACGCACGCAAAAAACATTGTGCTTATGGGTGCATGCAACGGTACAGGGGTCGTGGGAGTATTTGAAGTGAAGTTATAATAATATCATTTAAAACATTTTTTCGTAAAAAAACGTCAAAAAAGTTAGAACTTTGACCGTCAATATCTCCGTAACCAGAAGGATCCGACAAAAAATATCACAGTGACGGGAAAAACCAGTGACTGTCAGCATCGTTAAGGGTTTTTATACACCCGTTAAAGTCTGTTTTTGAGGTATTTTGCAAGATAAGAAAGATAATCATATTTGCTCAAAGATGAGTACAATAGTATACAAAGTTGAGTACAATACATACTAAGATGAGTACAATACATACAAAGTTGAGTACAATACATACAAAGATGAGTACAATACATACAAAGATGAGTACAATACATACAAAGATGAGTACAATACATACAAAGTTGAGTACAATACATACAAAGATGAGTACAATACATACAAAGATGAGTACAATACATACAAAGATGAGTACAATACAAACAACAGAAATGGTCAGCATGCAAGAGATGTTAAAATTAGGGATAAAACTGATCATCACATTTGCCTTAAAAAATGGCGCAAATATTAATAAAATAAAATATAATGTCACTGCGATTCTAAATATTTAAAAAAATGTCATGATAATAATTATGAGAACATAAAAAATATAAATTAGTATAGCATGATCAAAATCTCATAACGAAAAATTCATTTAAAGTATAATAGGCTATATAACTGCTAGTAAATTTCTAACTTTCTTTTTGAACGCTACGTCAGTTAACTGCTTCCAGATTACATACATAATACATACCTAATCAGCCTATAATGTTCCCACTGCTGGGACACGGGCCTCCTCTCTGTGAGAGGGAGTGGGCCGTCATCCACCACGCGGGCCCAGTGCGGGTTGGTAGATGTCACATGTCTTCGAATTTTTGGTTCTAGGACATGCCGGTTTCCTCACGATGTTTTGCTTCACCGTTTGAGAGCAGTGGTGATGTTATAATTTACACAAAGTAAAGCGCCTGTCTGGGTTCAAACCTACGACCTACAACTCGTAAGTTGCGGCCGTCACCACTTGGCCACCACTGCTCTCGCTTCCAGATTATATGTAGTTTATTATAAATTTTTGGAGTCATGCAAAATACAATTTTCCGCATAAATGCCGTTCTATATTGATGTAGGCAAATTTGACTATTGTCACGTCTATTACGAGGAAATTGTTCTGCCATGCGAGAAAAGAGGTGAGGATTGGATCTTAAGAATATTGTATTTTCTATTATATATAGTGACGGTAATGTGAACATTTTGTATTTGTTTAAATAAGGCTTGCTACCCTGAGTGATTTCAAGTTTGAATATCGATCTAATGCAATGTTCTTGAGTTTTGAATATATGTTCCCGACCAGTCGAGGTGCCCCAAAAGATAATACCGTATCTTTAAATGGACTCCACCTGGCCGTAGTATGCGGTGAGCAAAGCATCTAAACTAATTACTGCTGTCAGTTTGTACAAAGTATATGCTGTGGTACTTATTTTCTTACTGAAAATCTCTATATATGCCTTCCAATTTAATTAATTGTCAATAGTAAGTCCTACAAACGTAAAAAAAAAATACGAAGAATATAATATTGCTCATTTTAATACAATTCCAATTTAATCTACCTACTCCGATCACTGGTTATAAGTAACCAGTTGACTGCCCCGTTGGTCTCGTGGTCGCAAGCGCGACTCCTGAGCGTGGGGTCCCGGGTTCGATTCCCGGGTCGGGCAAAGTGTTATTGAGTTTTTCCATTAGGAATTTTGTTAAAATTTGTGATAGTCTATGGTAAACTTCGCGCCTTGTTTTGTTTCTGTCTTTGATCTTCCTCTCTGTGAACGTCACGTTAATTTTGTTAAATACTTTAATATACTACACACATCAAAAGTGTCTAGGGATCAACATATATTTTTGCAATAACTTTTCTCCTGATTGATATTAATTAAAATTTTCTTTAAGGATTCATCAAATAAAGTGTTTTCGTTTGTCACAGTAACGATAAACCAAGTCACCTTTGCATTAATAAAGAAATTTGCCATTTTCCTAATAAAGGGATTTTTGACATTTGAACCACTAACACAAAAGTTCGAAAAAAAGACTGAAATAACAGTTTTCTTTAAACATTTATTGGGTAACTTAAACAATTAATAATCCGTGTTTCTACCGCGAACACTAACAACACAAGAACATCGGTTTGGCATACTCAAAATGAGTTCATCCAAATCACGCTGTGGAATGGCCGCCCATGTTCGTTGCAACAACAAAAAAAGGTCTTCTTGCGACTGGATACCCTCCATATTCGGCAGAGCTCTTCTCTGTAGCATATTCCATGCATGCTCAATCGGGTTCAAGTCTGGCGACTGAGCAGGCCAGGGCAGGACATTGATGTTAGCTGCGGCGAGAGTCTGTCTTACAACTCTTGCGGTGTGCGGTCGTGCATTATCATGCATTAACTGAAATAAGGGACCGATTTGCACTTGTAGAGGAACGATGACGTCTGATACAATCGTCTCAGCATAAATTTGAGCGTTGAGGTTGCCTCTGATCCAAATCAACTCAGTTCTTCCGCCGATCCAAATACCCGCCCATACCATGATGGTTCCACCACTATAAGGATGGACTTCCTGGCAGGATTTTAATCGCTGTTGGCGTCCAGGGGTTCTCCAGTGTCGTATACGTCTTGTATCCGGTCTCATACCAAAACGAGACTCATCAGAAAAGCACACGAAACGCCATTGTTCTTCTGCCCAATTTCTGTGTTCAAGAGCCCATTGATATCGAATCCTACGATTGTGCATTGCTATAGGTGGTACCCGTAGCGGTCTTCGGGAATGAAGGTTCACTTCATGCAAGCGGTTTCTGACTGTTTGGTCGCTAATTAAGTTCCCTGAAGAGTGATGAAGCCTCACGGCTAACATCATGGCGGTTATTGTTGGAGCTCTTCGAGTTAAGATTTGAATGTATCGGTCTTGTCTCCGTGTGGTGCAGCGATACCGTCCTCCATGGCGCTCAGCCACGGTACCAGTGCTTCGGTAACGTGTCCAAAGTCGACTGATAACACTCTGACTTGTATTCAGAGCTAAAGCCACAGTACGTTGCCGGGAACCAGCTTCTATCATTCCCACGGCTCTGAGCATTTCTTCCCTGCTTAAATGACGTCGCCGCTCCATAATAACGTTGGTTTTAATCAGTAGTAGGGAAACAGTGCACTAATAATGTCTTCAATGCGTTGTATGTTTTTATAGGGAAAATATTGACAGCTGATTTTCATCTTTTACTCGAATTTGATTCACAGTTCCTGATTCAAATTATGAAATGCACCAAAAAGGATCCATATAAATTTATAAAATCATAAATTTATTACAAAGCCACATCTCAATCTCAAGAAATCCGCATAAAAATGCTTGATCCCTAGACACTTTTGATGTGTGTATTTTAATAGAAGCAATCTCAGTTTCATTGCATTAGTCTAATAGGTTATGGGCCCAGGAAGCCTGACACAGTGTAATAAGTAAAAATATTACATGCCGGTTCAAACAAGTGAGCGTCAATTTTTCAGACTGTGACATTTATTTCAGTTCGTAAAATTTATAAATTATCGCTTAAAATGTCGTCAAGCAATCCTCTCGCAATGATCGAAAAGTTGACTGGTCGGGAAAACTATTCCACATGGAGATTCGCACTCAAAACATATCTCCAACACGAGGATCTGTGGGACTGTGTTGAACCTGTGCCTGGCGCAACTGTCGATTCCAAACGTGACATTAAAGCAAAATCGAAAATTATTTTGCTTGTGGACTCTGTAAATTATGTCCACATACAGGATGCAACGTCTGCAAAGGAGGTGTGGGACTGCTTGGCAAACGCTTTTGATGACTCCGGGCTTACACGCCGTGTGGGATTGCTTCGAGTATTATGTACAACAGAACTCGCTGGATGTTCAAATGTGGAAGAATATGTGAGTAAGATCATGACCACGGCTCACAAACTTCGCAACATAGGGTTCAAAGTAGACGATGAGTGGTTAGGGACCCTGCTCCTCTCCGGTCTACCTGAAACATACAAACCTATGATCATTGCAATGGAAAGTTCAGGCATGAAAATAAGTGCAGACTCTGTAAAGTCAAAAATTCTATAAGATGTCAAAATGTGTGAAAGTGACACTTCTGCTTTTGTAGCAAATCAAAAGAATAAAGGGAATACAGGTCCCAAGAAGCAGTTTAAAAAGGGACCTCGTTGCTATAACTGCAATAAGTATGGCCATGTCGTTGCTGAGTGCAAGTCAAATCCTAAAAGGAAGAATCAAGAGAGTTCAAGCTATGCGGCTGCTTTTATAGCTTCTACATCGAATCCTTATGAAGATTCCTGGTATATAGACTCTGGTGCTTTAGTGCACATGACCAAACATAATAATTTATTGCAAGATGAGAAAGTGCCACTTATCAAGACAATCAAGGTAGCTAATGACAAGTCATTATCAGTTCATAGCACTGGACAGTTGAGTTTAGATGTGTGCAATGGTAAAGGTCAGTACAATAAAATTCTGTTTCAAAATGTACTGTATGTACCAGAGCTGGCAACAAATCTGCTATCAGTCAGTCAGATCATAAAAAATGGAGGTCAGGTAAAATTCAACAGTAAAGGCTGTGATTTTAAACAAAAATAATGTGGTGGTTGCAACGGCAAGCATAGTCAACAATATGTACAGGCTGAATGTGAAAAGTGAACATGCATACATAACTGATGTTGACAAGCAAGATGTTTACCTCTGGCATCAACGCATGGGCCATTTGAATTTTCAAGATCTGGAAAAATTAGCAGGTAACACTGAAGGTGTAAAATTATCAAAAAATAAAGAAAAGTTAACATGTGTAACATGTTTACAAGGTAAACAAACACGCTTACCTCTGAAACAAAGTGTAACTAAATCTTCTAAGTTACTCGAACTGGTGCATTCTGATATCTGTGGTCCAATGGAGAACAGTTCGCTGGGTGGTGCCAAATATTTTATGACTCTGATTGATGACTACTCAAAGAAAGTTTTTGTCTACTTTTTGCAGAAGAAATCTGATGCTCTAGAAAAATTCAAAGAATATAAAAGTCAAGTGAAGAAACAACTAGAATGCAACATAAAGTGTCTTCGCTCTGACAATGGGCTTGAGTATGTTAACTCCAATTTTTCTGAGTTCTTAAAAACTGCTGGAACAGTTCATCAAACCACCACTCCATACACTCCCGAACAAAATGGAGTTGCTGAGCGAATGAACAGAACGTTGGTAGAAAAAGCAAAGTGTCTGTTAATTAATGCCAACTTACCTAAACAATACTGGGCTGAAGCTGTACACACTGCCGCTTATCTCATCAACAAAACTCCAACTCGATCACTGAAATATAAGACACCAGAAGAAATGTGGTCCGGGCAGATACCAAATGTCAATCACTTAAGAGTATTCGGGTGTGAAGCAATGATTCATCTTCCCAAAGAAAAGAGAAGAAAATGGGATGCGAAAGCACAGAAAGCCATTTTCATTGGTTATTGTGATCATACAAAAGGATACAGATTTGTTATTTCTGGTTCCAGAACAGTAATAAAGAGTAGAGATGCAGTCTTCCTTGAATCTACAGTAAAAAGAAATTATGTTCCGGTGGATTTAATACAAGACAGCTCAATGTGTGACTCGTCATCTGTATCTACTGACAAGCATACATCTGAGAGCTCTGATGCTAATGATACATTACAATCCACAAACACTGATTATTACTCTGAACCAGATAACAGTACAGACAGTGAATATTTACCAAATGAAGACATTAAAACGTCATCTCCCTCAAACATGACTCTGAGACCTAGAAATAAAGACAAGTTTTCAAAGTCTAAAGGTAATCAGGGAAAAGGTTACCTGTGCTGCATTGAAGATATGCCAGTACCATTGAATTACAATGAGGCAATCACATCAGCTGATTCTGAAAAATGGAAAATAGCAATAGAGAAAGAACTGGATTCCCATCATAAACACGGAACTTGGATATTGGTAGAAAAACCTCAGAATGCAAAGCCAATTGGAAGCAAATGGGTTTTCCGGATTAAAGATGAACCAACAGGTCCTCGTTACAAAGCCCGACTATGTGCGAAAGGTTATGCACAAAAAGAAGGAATTGACTATGATGAGACATTCTCACCAACAGTAAGGTACGACTCTATTCGTGTATTATTGTCCATTTCAGCACAAGAAAATCTTGAAATTGTTCAATTTGATGTAACCACTGCTTTTCTGTATGGCGAATTAAAGGAAAACATATTGATGACAGCACCTGAAGGACTAGACTGCAAACCTAACATGGTATGTAAACTTGTTAAATCATTATATGGACTAAAACAGGCACCCAGGTGTTGGAACACAAAACTTTGTTCAGTCCTTAATAAATTTGGCTTTGAGAAAAGTAAAGCAGATCAGTGTGTTTATATTGGAATAATAAACGGTTTCAAATGTTATCTGTGCCTCTATGTTGATGATGGTCTTTTGCTTTGTAAAGATAAGTCTACCATGATGGAAGTAATTAATGATCTGCAAACAAACTTTGATCTAAAAGTATGTTCTGTATTAAGTAACTTTGTTGGTATGCAAATTGAAAAATATGAAAACTGTATTTTTGTACATCAGACCAAATACATTGATAATTTGTTGAAGAAATTCAACATGCAGGATGCTAACCCCAACTGTGTTCCTGCTGATCCGAATGTAAAGTTGCAGAAGGCTGATGATGCACTGAAGAAAAACTATCCTTATCGAGAAGTAGTAGGATCACTAATCCATGCAGCTATTGTAAGCAGACCTGACATTATGTTTGCTGTGAGCCAGGTGAGTCGATACTTACATTCTTATGACGACTCCCACTGGAATGCTGTAAAGAAAATATTAAAATACCTGAAAGAGACAAAAAGTTATGGATTATGTTACACATCTAATCCTGACAGTACTGATTTAATTGGATATAGCGATGCTGATTTCGCAAATGACATAGTAACCAGACGCTCGATAACTGGCTATGTATTCCTTAAAAATGGAGCTGCTGTTACTTGGTCATCTCAACGTCAGCAAACTGTGGCCTTATCCACGACAGAGGCCGAATTTATGGCTGCTTGTGCAGCTACTAAGGAAGCTGTGTGGTTAAGACAGTTACTCAGTGATGTCACTGAATTTAAACAAAAATCTGTGTGCTTAAACATTGACAATCAAAGTGCCATAAATGTGATTAAAAATAGTGAATTTCATAAGCGATGTAAACACATAGATATTAAATACAATTTTGTTAAAGAAAAATATCATGAAAATGTTATTAGTCTGAACTATGTAGACACTAATAATCAGTATGCTGATATTTTTACAAAGGCTCTGCCTAGAGACAAATTTCGATTTCTAAGAAATAACATTGGGATGTCAAAACTGGCTATTTAATTTCAAATTTGTATTATGTGTTTATGTAGTAGTTTAAAGTTTACTATAGTGTTAGAGTTAGAGGCTCGAATTTGGTAGGAGTGTTAAAATTTGTGATAGTCTATGGTAAACTTCGCGCCTTGTTTTGTTTCTGTCTTTGATCTTCCTCTCTGTGAACGTCACGTTAATTTTGTTAAATACTATTTTAATAGAAGCAATCTCAGTTTCATTGCATTAGTCTAATAAATTTCTTAGTAACAGCCCGGAGTTTGGAAGGAGTGATACGGGGGTATCACTCCTTCCAAACCCCGGGCTGCCTCGTAAAGCACGTTAAGCCGTTGGTCCTGCGCCTGATCTCTCTCCGGTCGTGTCGGATTGCCGTCCCATCGGACAATGAGAGTGAGGGAAGAGGGAGTACACCTGTGTCTGCGCGCACACTTGTGCACTATAATATCTCCCGCGCCGAAGGCTAGTCTCCGTTCAGATTGGCCGCCGTGGCCGAAATACGGTCTGGAGGACTTTATTTATTTATTTATTTATAAGTAACCAGCGACCGATCCCTGCTTCGCATGGTTTGACTTGACAAAACATCGAAATTTCTTCAATATAATTATGATAGTATTTAACACATGAACCTTCCGGAATAAATGCTCTAAACGAGTATGAAAACCGAGTTAAAATCCATTGTGTAGTTTAGAAGATCTAAGCGATCACACGAAATGCAACTTTCATTTTATACTCTTGATAGATTACGAGCAAATTATGAGATATTTAAGTTTTATCTTTAGTATACAAATTGCTTGGTGTTGAAGTTGTATGTCATTTTAAAGACTGAGTATATTTGCACTCTCTTACTTAATTGCTGTAAACTGAAACTTAATTATCAAGTTTTAAGGAACCAAAAATCTTGAGGAAACTTTCCATCTTAACGAACATTTTCTCAGACCCTACCTTTCAACGTAAATAAGCTTACCATTTACTTAAATACATTTGAAGTGAAACTACTTCAACAACTCGTAAGCCTTAAAATGGCAGTGTCGCTGAACAGGCAAGTTCTTTTTACTAAACCCTTGCTTAAGAACTAAAACGTTCAGTTCACACTTTGAGAAAACAGAGTTCTGCAAGTAAGACTGAGTTCAAATACGGCGATTAAAACGCGGTGAAAAGAGGCGAGTTTACGATCAAACTTTTTACTATATCTTGACAGACATTATTCGTCCATTCTTTATAAAGATTTACAATTCAAATCACAATTTAATCATTTTCTACAGATTTGCAATTTAAATCAGTATTTCAGTGGATTTATGAATGGTGCAACTGATCCCAATAAAACACACTTTTTTCACCGGTCAGTCTGCTCATCATCGGCAGTCTTGTCCCGCCCACTACTGAGCATTGCGATCTCATCTAGTGCCATTCTTGCCTGTTTTGTGTGATCCAGACCTTACTCGGGGTCCATGCCTTTATATTCCCGGCCTGTTAAGCTACTGTTTCCTAGGAAATCGGTAGGCGCACATAACGGCCGCAGGGACGGCTGTCATGTAATGATGACAGCGGCGAAGATTTAAATCGCTATATAGGCCCTACCGCGTCAAAAGATTGTCTGAATGTTGCAGTGACTTGACTTGATTGTCATGGAAACGTTAATTAATAATGTGTGAGCTCACATCTCATTATGGACACTTTTTCGCGTGACTAAGTACGGTGAGGGCAAATTTAGCGATTTAAATCTTTGGCTTTCCGGTCTCAAAAACGCTCTCAAGGAAAACTATTTCACTCACACACACACACACATTCACACACACACATACACACACATACACACCCCTACATACATCACACCTAACGTTTCAGTGACGTCATTCACCGGTCAACTGCGGACGCTATGTGCGGTCACCGTTCTTCTAGGAAACTGTAGCTTTAGAGCTTAAATATTAACGGAAGTTGCTGCGAAATATGGCCTTGTGGTTGTATCATTAGCGACTTAATCCGGCCCCTTTGCAATTCATTTGTTTAATGACAGTCTCCAAAGGTCCTCTAATTACAGTATTTGTACCCACGTGTGAGGCGCCCGTCTCGGTCAGTCTTTAAGCGGTTTATAATGTATCGCAGTTCACGCGAAGTTTCTTGTCAACTTGTAACATGCTGTTGGCTTGCCACAGGCTTTTTACAATATAAGTTTGGAAGTCAGCACGTTTGGTTAGTGATTTGTTTAAAGTTTTAGTTTTGAAAGTGCTACTGGTGGCGCGAGAGGCTAATTTAGTGGACTGTATTTTGCGATGCGGAACAAAACGATTGACAAACGCTTGGCAATAGGTAATTCGAGTTGCGGAGGGTGTAGGACAATAGAACACAACCCGAAAATTAGGAAGGGAAGCACAAACCTTTGCTGGAGCCACGTGCTCGCGTCGTCGCCCGTGCACGGGGTCACTTTCCAAGTTCAGGGGTAGTTGGGCTTCAAGTTATTGTCCTCACACGGTAAACACAAACACAAACTATTGAATAAAAGTCTTATTACATGCGAAAATGCCGTGATTCCAAAGTTATCAATATTTTCAAGCGGAGCGAGCCGACGCCATTGCGCACGCGTTGCGGAGACATTCGGAAGTGATTCGCGACAATATGGCGGTCGGAATCTTCTTATTCACTCGCGAGGTATGTGCGGAAAGGAGATGGATATAGGAAATAGCGGATGTCAATCAAATTTTGAATGTTGGCGCAACCAGCTACACTTGCCATTTTCGAGGAATAAGTTATAGCAACTTGCGGTTTCTATAGAAGATTATACAGTAAAACATATCTATAATCACCAACACGCAGTCAAAAAGAAGATCTGTGCTTATGACCGCACAATAGAAGTGAAATCTTACAGTAAACGTGGCTACTGAGAGCTGGTAACGCCTGGAGCATAGTATACGCGATTCAGCGTCACCGACCCGAGTGTGACGGTGTGATTCGTTCATTATTCAAAACAAGGAACGCAAAGTGCGCCTCAAGTAGTTTTCATCTTCAAAAAGCGCGGAGAGCACTAATCACAGGTCCCTTGTCTGCAGTGCTAAAACTGTTCTTTACTAAATATTAAGCAACAGGATTTTATTTACTACAATTACAAAACCTTTCACTAGAAATACTAATCCGTCACAAAAGGAAAGCACAGCAAATACCAATATATTCCCAGAGGCAACAAAAACCACAATAAATATTAGACACAATATAACTCAAGAGGCACTTCGACCAACACCAGCTGCAGGGACACTTTATTTAAGAGAAACAGAACGTCCACTCCATACAAAATGTTGCTCACATGCAAGGGCTTCCATGTATCCTGGGTCCTTTTACTGACACTGCTCACAACATGACACATACAGATATTCGCAAAAATACGATGACCACAGTAGGAGTGGTGACGACGCAGTTTTATTAAATTAATCAAACCGTGATAGAAGTTCACTGCTAATGCCACTGACATAAAATGTGCAAAGCAGGATTCACACACAACAGGTCCCGCTAACGTCATTTATGCCTGTTAAAAAAAATATTGGCTTTCGTAATTATTTGCTCTGTGACACAGTCGAGCTGCCAAACGTGATTTCGATCCGGCTTGCCAAGTGTTAAGGAAGGTGTTCTGGCAATTTGTGCAGCCGCCGTGAAGCCAATTAGTCAAACCTTTCATGAGAGAACACACTCGTTTACAGACCCACTGTATGTACCACAAGTACCTCCAGTAAGTACAACCTGCCTATGTGCGTACATATTGGACGTATTCGGAAACTCTTGGAACGCAGTTCTAATTAATTTTAGTACTGCCTGTGCCTGCGAGTTTCTTGTGAGCACGAACACGATGCTAGATGCGAGCTGTGTGAACACGATGTTCATACAGTAAGGGAAGCTTTAGTGCTATAATCATTTGAAGTTTTTTTTGGTTACGTCAGGGAATACTGACGCGATAAACTTGTAGTGTGTATTATATAGGCCACTATACACAATACAAGACTTTAAACATAACTGGTAAAATGTGGGTGTAGGTGCCAAATTGGACTTAAATACAATTATTTATTGTATTTAAGACAAATCAAATCAAATCAAATCAAAATATTTATTTGCTAGAATATGGTACATAGGGTGTTACAATGAATTTGTTTCAGCATATCCTGCCATAACATGGCGTGCAAATGTCACAATCAGCGATGTCAATTAATCTAGCTTACAAATTACAGGTTCTATTGACTTGTCTTCTAAATAGTCCTTAATGGTATAATATCTTTTAGATAGTAATAGTTTGAAAAGTATTTTTTTAAATATTGTCAACGGTAAGTCTTGCAAACTATTTGGTGAATGATTGTAAATAATAATCGACATGCAGTATACATTTTTCTTAAATAATTTTAGTTTTACTGGCGGCAGCCGAAGTCTATCTTTATGCCGTGTTCGGCTATTTGGCCTGTCCGTGCTTGTTTCATATAAATTGTAGTTCCTCTTAACAAAAATACATATTTCAAAGATATATAAACATGGCAAAGGTAGAATATTAAGTCTTTGAAACAGTGGCTTACAGCTGTCTAAAAAGTGAGCTCCACAAATTGCTCGGATACATTTTTTTTGGGCTTTAAAGACTCTGTCCAGATCTACTGAGTTACCCCATATTACAATACCGTATCTAAGTATGGATGATACATAACCATGGTAAGCCAGCATTGCAGTATCACAGTTTACTGTTTGTCTGATTCTTTTCAAGGCATATATAAAGCGATCTATTTTTGTCAGAATTTTATCAATGTGCGTTTTCCAGTTGCAATATTTATCGACCGTTATACCTAAAAATACACAATTATCGACAGTGGTCAATTGAGAATCTTTATAATGAATGTCAAGTTTATTTATGTTTGCGTTGTATGTCTGAAATTGTATTAAGTTTGTTTTAGTCATATTTATTTTTAAGTTATTTTTTTCTAGCCAGTCGATTGCATTATCCAGAGCTTGGACGATTTCATTTTCTAAATTCTTGTCATTATCACTCTTAATCATTATTGTCGTGTCATCAGCGAATAGTATGCACTCTTTGCCTATCGCCTCTGGAATGTCGTCGATGTAAACTAGAAAAAGTAGTGGGGATACGATACCTCCCTGTGGCGTGCCATAATTATTTTGTTTATAGTCCGACCTATAGGTTTTTTTTTCATTTTGACAAGTTTTTGTAATTTCTACGCATTGTACTCTCTCAGAAAGATAACTTTTGATCCAGTCGTTGGCCTTACCTCGGATCCCATAATGCTCAAGCTTTGAGAGTAGTTTTTTATGGCAGACAAAATCAAACGCCTTTGTCATGTCTAGGAATACGCAACTTATCTTAGATTTTTGATTTAAACTTTCAGTTATGTATTTTATTAGCGAAAAACATGCTAAAGTAGTGGAACTGCCCTTCCTAAAACCAAATTGTTCTTTTTTAAGAATATTACATGTTGTTAGAAAGTTCTCTATTTTAATGCACATAACTTTCTCAAAGATTTTGGATAGGATTGGGATTAACGTTATTGGACGATAATTGCTCATGTCAGTTTTTACACCTTTCTTATAAAGGGGTTTAACAATTGACCTTTTCATTCGTGTTGGGAATACTCCTTTTGTTAGAGACAGGTTTATAATGTAGGTTAAAGGAGACACTAAACTCGTTGCACATATTTTTAACACTTTAGTGCTCAGGTCGTCATATCCAGTCGAGTTTGTGTTTCTTAGACTGTGAATTATTTTATAAACATCTGTTTCATCTACTGGTGTAAGGAAAATGCTTTTAGGATTTTGTGGAGTGGCTATTTTCTTGTCATATTGCATGTTTTTATGAGTATTATTGGTCGTCTTTGTTTGCGATATATAATAGTCATTAAATAAGTCACATATTTGGTTTGGATTGTCATAAACTTTACTATTAGCACTAACTGCGTCAATTTCAGAGTTACTTGTCATATTATTTGTGTTTGTTTTAATCATGTTCCAGGCCGCTTTACTTGTATTTTTGGCCTTATTAATGTAGTCTAAGCTATTAATCGGCTGCGCCTTGTGTATACATTTTTTCAATATTTGAGTATAGTCTTCATATTTTTTTTTGTTTTGTTTTTTGTTATGTTTGTAGAGATGGTATTTTAAATATAGTGTTCGTTTTTTAATGCAGCATCTTTTTATACCCTTGGTTAGACCTCTATTTTTCGCTTGTTTACAAGTATTTTTCACTTTAATTATAGGAAAGCATAGATTGTAGAAAAGGACAATTAAATCGTGCAGTCTATCGAAGGCGTCATTTGTTGTTTGAGCTTCGTACACTTCGGAAAAAGATAGATTTGAGATGCAGTTATTGAATTTAATTATGTTTTCGTCACTGAGCTCTCTTACATTTTTAAACCAAAAGCTACGGACGTCTCTTACTTGAGAATCAGTTTCTAAGCTAACCGTTATTGCTTGTGCTGATTCGTGGTCTGAAAGCGCTAGATAGTGAATTGCGGATTTAGCGTCGTGTATGTTACTTACTATTAAGTCCAAGCATGCGTTTTTTCTCGTAGGTAGTTTTATGTGGTTTATTAAATTATTGTTACGAAGTATAGAATTTAAGTCATTGGATGTTTTATTAGTTTTCAGTGTATCAATATTCCAATCGCCACAGATGATAATTTTTTTGTTACCTTTTTTACATAGTTTATTAGTCAGAAGTTCCAAATTACTCAAAAATAGTGTGGCATCACGTGTCGGTGTTCTATATATGCACACTATAATTAAGTTATATTTAATTATTTCGATGGCACATGACATCCAGCCTGACGCCTCACTCACAATAGCTATAAGCTAGCTGTGAGGCGTCAGGTAATAAAACTTGTCGAGTCATATTTCTGTCATTGTTCTGGTGACAACTATTTATTTATTCCTTGATAATTCATCTGTCTGTCATTGTCTCGAGTTACAACTACAAGACACAAACAAACAATATTGTGGTACGTTGAAAAAAGTTGTAAAATGTAAACCGAATATTTTCAGGGAAAATGTTCCATTGTGTGGAACTTTTAACTCTATTGTATACTAGCTGAGCCGGCCAACTGCGTATGTACCGACTCAGAATAAATAAGCCGTTCCATAAAAAATGTATGAGAAAATGAAGTATCTCAATTTATTTTATCGATAATATTTTCCATTTTATAATAGTTACTAGCTGCGCCCCGCGGTATCACCCGCGTAAATGTGAATAATATAAGTATAGTTTTTTTTTTTTTTTTTTTTTTTTTTTTTTATGAATTCTGTAACTTGGCAATCTGTGTTTACACAATAAGCCATTCAGATGAGGTATCTCGATCTATGTCTTGTTAGCGGAAGGAATTCCTATGAGTCCCTTTCATCTGGTGTCACCAAATCTCACGGTAAGTGTAGGGACACTATGCCGTTTCAATCGGGAATGTGTAACACTTCCTGTGCCTTCTAGTTTGGATGCCAGTTCATTGACGTGAGTTGATATTCTCGTCTGATAGCTTTCACTATATCTAGCGATCTCTTGTTTGACGGTAGTGATCTTTAGGTCCTCATGTATGTATTTGTTATTTACATAGTAGGGTATGTCTAGCATAGCTCTCAGTGTCTTGCTTTGAAATCTTTCGAGAATCTCTATGTTGCTATTGCTAGCAGTACCCCACAGTTGGATTCCGTAAGTCCAGATTGGTTTAAGGATGGTCTTGTAAATAGCTATCTTGCTTTCATGTGACAGGCTTGATTTGCGACCTATTAGCCAGTACATTGATCTGACTTTCGTATCCAGTTGTTTACGCTTGGTCCAGATATGTTTTCTCCAGGTGAGTCTTCGATCCAGATGCATACCCAAATATCTGGCATCTTCAGCTTGAGGAACTTCTTCATTATGAAGTCTTATTGGCGGACAAGACTGCCTTCTTAGGGTGAAGGTCACATGGACAGATTTTCCTTGATTAACCCTAATACGCCATTTATCTAGCCACTTTTCCACTTCATGGATGTGGGTTTGTATGTTGGCTGATGCTATGGCCGGATCCACATGTACCGACAAAAGGGCTGTATCATCCGCATAGGTGGCAGTTGTAGTATCAGCGTGCGTTGGAAGGTCTGCGGTAAAAAGCAAGTATAAAATGGGTCCTAGTATACTTCCCTGTGGTACTCCTGAGAGAATTTCGTATAAAGGAGCCACTTCGTTATTAAATTTCACCTCAAAGCATCTACTGTGTAGGTACGATCGTAGAATCGGAAAGAAAGAGTGAGGCAGCAACTTTTTAAGTTTGAAGAGAAGTCCTTCATGCCACACTCTGTCGAACGCCTGGCTAATATCAAGAAAGACAGCAGAGCAGAACTGTTTGTATTCTAGTGCACGACTTATAGTATCCGTAATACGGTGTATCTGTTCAATAGTTCCATGTTTCTCCCTGAAGCCAAACTGGTGAAGAGGAATAACTTCTGCCAGATAGGGGCGCATCCTGTTCAGCAATATTTTTTCGAAGAGTTTACCCAACACAGGGAGTAGGCTTATTGGTCTGTAGGAGCTTGCTTCGTGGAGCGGTTTGCCTGGTTTGGGTATCATTATAACCTGCGCTATTTTCCACTGAGCGGGGTAAATTGCTAGTCTTAGGCAGGCGTTATAGATGGCCGTGATGTGAATTATGCCTTTTTTAGGCAGCTGCTTGAGTAGTTGTGCGTCGATTAAATCGTAGCCTGGTGTTTTACCCTTCTCTAGTTTTAGTATTTCTCTCCATAGTTCGTTGGGGCTAACACTTTTTAGTGGTAGGCTCATTTGCAGTGGTGCGTCCAGATATTCTGAGACTTCCTTGTCGTGTTCAGGATTTTTGCTTGGTAAGGGGCTGAAAATAGTTTTTAGGTATTCCGCGTATACTTGGGCCTTTTCAAGATCTGTTTTTGCCCACTTACCATCAGGAGCTTTTATGGGTGGTATATGTTCTTTCGGTCGTTTCAGCCTTTTTGTTATCTTCCATAGAGAGTAGTTGGTGTCTTTATTAGGAGTGAGGTCAGTTAATTGTTTTTGTAGACGCTCGTTTTCTGCTTGGCAGATCATGTGTTTAAGTTCCTCAGAGGCCTTGTTGAAAGCTTTTTTGTCACAGGGATATTTCGTAGAATGCCATTTTTTTCCGCAGCAATCTTCTTTCGTTTACTTTATCCTTTATTAGTTTGGAGTAATGGGCTCTTTGTGTTGTTTTCGGTCTTAAAAAAGGCGTAGATTCTTTGGTCGCTAGGTGAATGAGCTTACTGAGCGTTTCGATAGCTGTTTCAATGCTATCTACATTATTTAGTGGCAAGTTCAAGTTAATGGATTCTGATATTTTGGTTCTATATCTGTCCCAGTCTGTCGTGTGGTTATACAGTCTTTGTGGGTACTCAGTTAGAATGGCCTTATAGTGAACATTGATAATTACTGGCGTGTGGTCTGACGATAGGTCAGTACATTCTTCTACATTTATTTGTCTGAGCGGGATATTTTTGGTGATGAAAAAATCCAAAAGGTCTGGTACCTTTTGTGGGTCCGCAGGCCAGTATGTGGGAACACCATGTGAAGCGCAATGTAGGTTATGATCGTTCGTAGCTATATAGAGTTGTCGACCCCGTGGCGAGGTTAGTCTGGAGCCCCAGGAAACGTGTTTTGCGTTCCAATCGCCACCGCAAATAAATCTGTTTCCTAGTGTGTTGAAGTAAGTCTTGAACTCATCACTTGTAATAACATGCCTAGGTGGGCAATAAATAGCAGACACTGTAGTTTCTGTTTTGTTATCCTGAATCCTGACTGAAGTTGCCTGTATCTTTTCAGTTTTGTTTTCCCCAATAAGATAATGTTTTATGTTCTCTTTTATTATGATTGCAGTTCCTCCATGTGAATTACCAGAAGGGTGGTTTGTAGCGTACACCATGTAATTTTTAAGTCGGAAATGAGTTTTTGATGTGAACCTTGTTTCTGAGATTAAAGCCACGTCAACTCTTTCAAGTTTCAAAAAGAGTTCAAGTTCCTGTCGACGTTCTGTCAGCCCATTGGCATTCCAGGTGATTATTCTAAGGTTTAGGGGTGTTTTATAAGGCTTGTGATTAATTGGATCATACGATCCATCATGTTGTCTAACATAATGTTTATTATGTTTTGAAATTTGTTAAACATGGCGTCTAGTACTTCCCCGAAATTATTTGGGTCCTTGATGTCGGTTAATGGTCCTGCTGTGTTTTCTTTTTTTGTCGCTTGTGCGTATGTGATATTTGGTTTCGAGTGATTGAAAAAATTGTAGTTCTTAGTTCGATGGGTTTCTTGTGCAGTTTGTGTTGGGTTTTTGCGGTATTGATTTTGTGTTATGCTGTTTGTGTTTTCATTGGTTTCTTTGCCCTTTCCTGTCTTGTTTTTCGTTAGTAGGTCTTTGTACTGTTTGTATTTTGTGCAGCCTTTGTAGCTTGCTGGGTGTTTTTCTTGACAGTTGGCACAAATTGCCTCGGTGTCCGGTCTTTTCAAACAGCTGGTTGTTGAGTGTTCTTCCCCGCATTTTACACATCTAAATGGTCTGTTGCATTGGTTTTTTGCATGTCCGAATCTTTGGCATCTTTTACACTGTAAGATGTCTAGCTTTTTGTAGGGTGCTTCAAATGAGACTTTTACGTAATTAATTCTGTCGATTTTAAATATTTCTTTGTTGTTGTGTTTGGGCTCAAGATCTACATAGAATAAGGGTAGCGGTTGTTTTGTGTTTTTGTGTTTTACATTTGTGATGTGCCGTACCTCATGCCCAAGTTCTAAGAGATCTTTTTTTATAAGTTCAGTGTCTTCCGATGAGTGTAAGCCACGTAATACTACTCTATAGGCTCTTTCGCTTTTAAGTTTGTATGTGTAATGGCTAACATTATTCTCTATAAAGTTAGCTCTTATGTTTTTGTACGTGTCTATGTCACCAGGCATTATTTTAACTATGTGTCCTGACCTCAGAGTTGTCATAGTATATTTGTCGGTGTTTGCAATTGAAGAGAGGAGTACTTTTAATTCCGTTATGTCAATGACTCCCGTGACAAATATGGGTTCTGGCTTTGGAGGTTTGGGCTCCTTATGTTGTTGACTCGGTTCGTCGTTACTTGCTGACTCTAAGATTTGAAATCTATTTTCTGTTGTTACTGCATATGTTGTCTTATTTAATTTACTATTTTTCTTTGTCCATTCAGGACTAGATTCCGCTTTCCTTTTCATTGGCACCTGATCGTTTTGCCAGGGTTGATTTTTTTTAGCTGGTTCATCATTCGTGTCAGATGTATTTGACTCTACATGCACCTTATCATTTGGACTTGTTTGTTTTGGAGTTTCAATTGGTAGAGTTCCAAGTGAGTGGCTCCTTGCACGTGCAAACATGCTTTTTTGGAGTAATTGTTGTGTCATCTTTGGTTTGTTTTGGTTTTCTTTTTCATTGTTCATATTCATTTTGTTCCCACGAGTAGGGTCGATATAAAAGGTCACTTGAAGGGTGACGCCCATTCCTCCAAGAAGGCGATCTTCAACGACGTTTGCCATGTCCGCCGAGGTTGGCGCTCGATACTGATCTCCCACCAGTCATGCATTCCATTGGCACGTGTCCCACCGTGGAATTAGGGTGATTGTTTTATAGAGGTTTTCTTCCTCTCAGCCCGGGCAATTAAGCCAAGACTCCCGATCGCTGAATTGCGGTTGCGGGCGTGGGTATTCATTTCCTAACTCCCACTGTTGACTGGCTGGTTAGGCCAGTATTGTCGGGTTATTTAACCGCCGCCCGAGACTCGGCGTTGAGGTTCGTTTAGCACCACCCGGGGGGCACGTGTAGGGTTTTCTTCAGGTATTCTTCCTACGGACGCGAACCACTCCACCCCCCTATATATATAATATATATATATAAGTATAGTAAGTAATTATATATATATTTTACAGAACTAAGTACCTAACTAACTTGTCTCAAATTGTGATACACGTACCTAATTACCTAATATCATTTATATCTATAATTCTTAAGCTTTAACCAAATAATTATAATATTTTAATGAATACCTAATGTTTGAAAAATTACTAAGAAATAATATTTTATTGTTTTTCGTTTTTAACTCTTAAAAATTTTAGTTGTCATGTAAACATTTATATTTAAGTTTCCACGATTCTTTATTTGATTTGCTTTTGTTTTGTATAAAACAACACCTTTTGCTGTGCCCTAACAGGGTCTACAATGATTCCTTAGCTCTAAGCCTTTTGTTAACAACATCTTTTTAAACATTGTAGAATGCAAATAAATGATATGATATGATATGATAAATGTCGATCCCGTGGAAATATCGGGATACAAAGTAGCCTATATGTTAATCCAGGGTGTCAGCTACCTCCATACAAAGTTTTATCAAAATTGGTCTAGCCGTTTGAGCGTGAAGAAGTAACAAACATAAAAACACACCCCCACACACACCCACAAACTTTCGCCTTTATAATATTAGTGTGATAGTGTGATTCTGCTATTCGGGGTGGAGACAAATCAAAGATCATAAAAATCAGTCCAGCCGTTCTTTATAAATGAATGAAGTTATAAATAAATGGTGTAACTATCCCGACTTTGTTTTATTTGTATAGATTTCCAGACCGTTAAATTCGGTTAATGTCACATGAAACCCGTGGCCAGTGACTCGTGAGTTTTCTTAGTAGAATGAGCCAATAAAATATTTACCAGCTTCTGAAAACCTGGAAAAGGCTTTCGATGTCAATCAGATGCAAGCTGTCGTGATTGGCTGAACAAAAACCAATTATTTGCGATGACAACGGATTCAATTGAGTATGTTAATTTTAAATAAATGACTTTTATTGAAGGTAGATGTTACTCTCTCCAGCTTTAGTGTTGATGTTGTCAAAACGATAAAGTGATGGCTCTTGTCGCAATATCAACATACCAGCTATCAGACTTCCAAGCATGCTAGATATAGTAACAAACGACCAGCTCTCCCAACAGATAGAGATTCAACTGTTGATGATTATTCCATCGGTCGTGTGTCTTTCGCTATATTTTGACCTTTATTATAGAATACATAGGCTCATTATTTCATAAGCAGAGGACGCATTGATCGTTATAACCATATTTATGGCGGAGTTCTTTAATTTAGCAGCCGATAGCAGATGAAGTCGCTAACGAAAGAAGAACCAATTTATAAAAATAAAACAAAATTAAACCATTAAGTGTCAGAAAACTCGTCAATCGTGTTCCATATGAATAGATCAAAAATGATAGCCACCTGGCTACAGTGGCTAGTGGCTACAGTGGCTAGTGGCTAGAGTGGCTACTGGTAGGTGACGAGAC
This sequence comes from Oligia fasciuncula, assembly GCA_963082905.1. Taxonomy (NCBI): domain Eukaryota; kingdom Metazoa; phylum Arthropoda; class Insecta; order Lepidoptera; family Noctuidae; genus Oligia; species Oligia fasciuncula. The sequence continues at coordinate 18,590,459 of OY720406.1, read as the reverse complement.
CTCGCCGTCTATCGCACTGTCACCGGCAGAAACCAATTACACGTAGTTCGCGCTAAAAGCCGAGAGCCTCTAGCATCAATTAGGCAACTCGGTGTCGCTGGCATCGCGCCACCGTGTCGCCCTGAGCCGACACGCTTCACTCCCTAAGTACCACTTGTTCACTATTTCCCCAGTTTTTTTGTGATACTGTGCAGTTGGAAAGCGGTTTAAAGGGTGAGTGAAATTGATTCGGATTGAGCAGTGTATCGGACTGCGACGCTGCAGCTTTTTTGGTTGAAATGTAACGGCCAATTTGTAGGGCTAGACTTTTTAAACTAGTGACAAGGCAGTTCTACAGAATTAGCATCAACTACAATTCTCTTTGTGACCAAACGTAAAGGCACTAATTTCAAGCAAAAATTTCAAAACGTATCATGACATCACTTTCGTACCATACATATAGATGATTTTAAATTGTAATCTGCTCCTCCATACATAGACCAAATGCGTTTTACTATTACAATAGTGAAACACTATTTTTGCAATTTCTTCTTCTTTTTCTAACTTTTGAACCTTTTGTATCTTACCACCAGCGCTACGGCGTAGTGACGTAGCTAATTTGCTACGCCGTAGCATTTCCCTTCAAACATTTATAACTAAATTCACCTCTCTGTCAGTATTGTCGTAGCTTTGGTTCTAATGGATCTCTTCAGGGATATCATTTATCAACAAACAACTTCCTGAAACACGACTCGACTACGAGGCGATGACGATGCGAATTGGAAATAAGGCTTTACGTTGATTTTAAGTTCTGGGCATGAAAAATACAAACATAGGAACCTTCATATGAAATCTAGGCAATTTTCAGTCAGAGTACAGTTAACAAATTAATGATCTTGAAGAACATAATAATTAATTGCTTTACATCATTTTAAATTAACAATGATGGTTCTAATCATTGCATTGTGTGATTTCAGTAATTAAGAATTTTACTTGCTGATTGTATTTCGAAAGAAAACCACAAACAAAACCGTAATTAAATTATAAAAATAAATATTGTCTCTGCACTCATCGTTTCGTTCAGATAGTTCCTGAATGGAGATCACGTACTGGCAACACTACCCGTATAAAAGCTACATTTTATAATTACTATCCTCATTCACACTTTTATAACCTTTATAGCTCCAGTATAAGGTTGAAAATGGCGTGAAAGTAGTAACATAATACGTTAGTGGGATAATTGCAACCGTCATTTTTACTCTTTTATGATCCTTATTTGACGGAAGTAAGGTTGAAAATTGTGTGGCGGTGTTGATAGATTATGTGTGCTTGTATAGCGATGCGTCTGGAGTCATAATTTAGTTCTTTATGTTCCTTATAACGTTGTCATACGGTTGGTTATTGCGTGAATGATGGAGGGATATGGCTGCGGGTACGGCAATGTGTCTAAAACAATGGGAGGTCGTTAGCGGAGTGACGGGAGGGCTCTCATTGTGCTTGAGAGGCGTTCTAACCTTGAGAATACTAATGAAACACACTCGACTTCGGTTACACGATTGAAATCTTGTGAAGTATGAGAATGGCGGCAGGGGCTCGTGTTCCACCGCGGACTCAGAAACACGTACGTTTTAAGGATGGCAGTAGTTTTTTTCATAGAGCTATTCATGTTTGTAGGGGTAGTTTTATACTAAGATCTTTGTTCCCAATAGGTTTTACTGGTTCTTAGCGAAACTAGCTCTTACCAGTTTATACGCTTATAGATATAACGTCCCGTTAAGCATTTTATGCATGTTGGTCCCATAAACAAAGTTGCTCAGTTTGACGGTCTGTACCATACTCTTAATAAACACAACATCTCTCTGAAACATGCTGTATAGGTAGGTACATGCGATTTTCAGCAGACTAAACTACTCTTTTTCCAAGGGTGATTATTGAATAACATTTTTCAATGTAAATTGATCCAGAGCACATCGTTTGGCTGCCAGTTTCCTGGTAATCGGGAACGGAGCCAAAATTCAGCAAGTCAACATTTTCACAATTGCCGCGAAAATAGCTATAAAGTTAATTACGTTTCCCATTGCCGCCCACTTGCAGCAGTTTGGATAAAATGTTACTGACGACGTTAACTTGGAGTTTTATATTATTATTTCAAGCTTTCAAATAGTTTTTGTACGTTCGTGAACTTAGATACACTGTTCAAATTAAAACAACTTGAATAAACGTTTATACAACCTTTTCTGTAAAAATAATATTCAACTACTTTGAAAAACAACTTAACTAAAAAGTTTAATACGAGTATGAGATAAGTTTATTTGAGTTTTCTTTCTTTTTCGTATCGATCCTTACATCTATGATCCTTACACAGACTTTTAAGTCAATACTAATAATAAAGCTGAAGAGTTTGGTTGATTGGACGCGCTAATCTCTGGAACTACCAGTCGGATTTAAAATTATTTTTACACTTGATAGTTTAATTCTTGAGGAAGGCTATTGAATATCACGCTAGGCCCCTTAGGAGCCGAGCAAGCAGAAACAAAGTCAGAAAGAACAGTAAGCGAACACGAAGTAATAGCGTAGCATGCGATGCGATTGGTTGTGTCGGGGGAGCAATAAATTTCACACAGACTTCGTCGCGGGCAAAAGCTAGTGTTTTATGTACATCAAAATAAAAAAAGATATTTAAATAATTGAGACTTAATATTTTGTATGGATTAAATCCGAAACGTATTCTCCTTAAGGTGTTATTTTTGGCATAACTTAAAATAACAAGAAGCTGACTAAACTATAAGTTGTTAGAACTTGGCGCTAGTGTGAGTCGCGCCTAGTTTACATAATCTTTGTTTTACGATGTTTGCGCGAACTTCGGCCCGTTTTTATTGAAATTAGTGAAAATTCTCTTTTGTTCACGTGTAGAACTGCTGAGAACTATTTGAATAAGTTTCGTTTTAACATTGCACTTACATTTCCGTGTTTAAGATGAGTCACACTCATTGTTTTATGAATACTAGTTTTCATTACGTTATTTTTGATATATGAGTAAAAAAATTAATAAGAAATGAGTATATTATGAATAAGCGGAAGTCTGATGGTGATAACAGTGGCTGAAATGATGTGGAAAACGGTAGTCATGGTATGGGCATGTGATGTGATGCAGAGGAATGAGGAAAAAGTCGCAGAAAAGTTTTGAGTATTGATGTGGATAGCAATACGAGTAGGGGAAGAGCAAAGAAACAACGGATGGACTGTGAACGGGTGTGGAAGATGATATGGGTAGAAAGGGGGTGACTACCGAGATGACGACTAATAGAGAAGTATGGAAGAAAAAGACATGTTTAACTAACACCTAGGGATATAATTTTTGAATCCAAAATAAATAAATAGGGATAACGGCATCAGAATGATGAATGACGTAGATATATTTTGTATTAATATGACTTGGCCCGGAACGGACTTGTGAGATTACAACCTATAGCGGTCCACTGAAAAGACTGATGGTCAATTTGACGTAAAGAATGACCGGATCAATTTTGCCAGAGCCATTAATGCTCCTTTTTATCCAACAAGGGTCGATTGCGTAAGCGAGCGTATATCGATGGATGTTGATGATAATTAACTGTATGTACGCAATTATTTTATTACTCCAACTTATTATTTGTACTCTTTCTCAGCTTAATAACTGACCTGTAGCTAATAAAAAAATATGGTATTAATATAAAAATACCAAATAAATATTTTGATAAAAAAAATATATACCTACATTCTAGAACAAGCCTGGTCTGCCAGACTAGCTCGCGGCTATTCAATAAATAGCCAACGAGTTTGATGTTAGGAATGTTAGTCTATTATTTTTATGTCAACAATGTGGTGCCTAGATAGATCAGTAACAAAATAAGCCTGCCTTTTTCACTCAAAATATTAATAAAAAATTAACTTTTTGAGCAAAACTCTTTTATGTACCTACAGGAAATACTTTGCAATAGTCTTGCCACCCTAGGGGACTTAAACATAACTGGAGAAATATGGGTTTACAATAGGTACAACTCTGAATAACTATTCTGTGATTACAGGCGTGACGTTACGTGATGTGTAACTCTTGGATCACCGCCTCCTTCCTCTTCCCCTTCTCTATCATCAATTCAGCCACTTCTACATGGCATCATCTTACATTTACATCAGGCATACAGGATTATCTATTTCAGCCCAATCGGATTACTGAGAGTGTTTGATAAATCTTAAGATTCTGACTGATACTGAAATTTCACTCAAAGTAATAATAACCATAAATAAGACCTTTTGAATGCCTTTACTGTTTTCTAAATCCGTGAATATAGATTCACGGATTTAGAAAACATGAAGATATTAGTAAAGACACATAAACAATTCCTTTCCTTGGCGTTTTCTTTGAGCACCTCCGGTATCGTATCGTGTGTAAGTGGAATTATGACGGCAGCTGACAGGTAAGTGACGTAGCCTTGCTAACGCTTTGTGGCTGTTCCACGAACTGCGTATCCGCAGTACAATAACCACAAAGCTTCGGAGCTGGAATAGAGGAATAAACATAAATCTTAAATAAATAGGTACAGCGTGTATAAGAATGGTAGTCATATTTCAATTATTTAAGAAAAAAAATATCAGCCGCTCCATATATTTGAGTCGAGTAGTTTTGTATGGGACAGTTGATATTTTTTCGCGATTACTGTTGGTCCCATGGAGAAAGTTGTTCAGTTTGATGGTCTGTACCACACCCTTAAAGAACACACCTTTCTGATACATGTTGTATATACGAAAGGCAAGTGTCCCGAACGACACATCAACGCCCAGCCGAGATGGCTTACAGCAGAAATTAAAAAAAAACAGCTCCCTGGTGACATCAGAACAAGAACTCTCGTTAATTCCCTGAATGAGAAAAGGTATTTGAATAGCAATGAGGTCTGAGCTCAATGGAAGCTGTCTGATATTATTACTGGATTACTTTTAATCAAATCGTAGTAAATTAGTCCGTCGTTCGTATACGTACCACCTGGGTAAACTTTCATACATTTCCATTTACATGTATGCTAATTTGAAACCACCGCCGAGAGTGAATTTTGGCACAGTTTTCGCCATAAACTAGTATGTTTTTGTGAGGCAGATTCTGTGCACCTTTTGTTCGCAATCCTTCATGCGCGTTGTTAGTTTTTTTTACAGTTTATTGTTTATTTAAAGCTTTTATTTAGTACCTATCACTTTCCCAAATTACATAAACGTAACATCAAGCTTGTGTTCTCGAGGGGCTAACAGAGTTGTATATTAGGTACATTCACATTTCCGCCCGTTATGTTTAAGTCTAATGTAATACGGGCGAGCCAATTACCAACAACTGGGCATTTAACCACACCTCAGTTTTTCTAAAGTTTTTCTAGCATCCATTATGATGGTAAAACTCAAAGTATGCCTGAGCCAACTTTAACTACTTATTTATTGGAACCACAAACTAGTCGTAAGACCTGGCTTGAATTGCACAACTCATTGAACAATTGATTTTCCCAGCCATACATCTCTAAACAATTGCGCAGTTAGTGCAGTCTCCATGCATCACGGTAACAAATGAGCCCAAAAAGTTCATAAAAATATGTGCTACATCACTGTCAGCCCGTAGAACTACTAGTATCGGTAGTAAATTACGGAGCAGCTACTGGAAATATCCTCCTAGCATGTTCCAGAGCTAGATAGATTGTATTGCAGCGATACAGTACGTCACGAGTTCAATTATTACGTTACGGATACGATGTTGTAGCACGAAAGAATGAAACGGTTGATATCTAGAACTGATAGGGACATTGTAATGTAATGATGAATTATTTCTTTTGCAATTATCACACTAATATTATAAAGGCGAAAGTTTGTGAGTGTGTGTGTGGGGGTGTGTTTATATGTTTGTTACTTCTTGACGCTCAAACGGCTTGACCAATTTTGATAAAATTTGGTATGAAGGTAGCTGACCCCCTGGATTAACATATAGGCTACTTTTTATCCCGATATTCCCACGGGATCGAAATTTACGCTTGTGAAACCGCGTGGCGCAGCTAGTTCTACAATAAAATCGAGTAATTTAATTAAAAAAATGGTTGCCTGTAAAGTCGGTTTTACGGGCGAAGATTTTACGTGACAACGTCTTTTTCTCGGTAGAATATTTATTGATATGAATATAATTAAATTGCACAATAGGAACAAGGAATTAAATGAAAATAAGAACGTAACGTTACCGAGCGTTACACTTTTTCATAAGTGACTCCCAGCCGCAACCTAATTTAAAATAAGAACGTAACGTTACCGAGCGTTACACTTTTTCATAAGTGACTCCCAGCCGCAACCTAATTTAAGACGTTGTCACGTCAAAAATGTGGGACTGAAAACCCTACATATCGAAACAGTCTTTTAAGTAGATATGTATTAAATAATTAGTAGTCACACTTACAATCGCGCATGTTATTTATGCCAAAAAGAAGTGATTTATATGAGCCTATTTAACATTGCCCGAATTGCGATAGTTTACATTTAAATAAAATACTTTTTGTTAATACCTCTAAAAATAAATAATTCAATTATAAAATAAATTCTGCAAAAAATAATTCATAGTAGAAACCGCATAAATTAATAATAATAAACAAATTTAAATGTCAGTGAAATCAATTTCAGCATGAAATAGTAAAATCACTTTTTCAATTCATTTTGTGTGTTGGTATAGGTACATAAACCCCTTTCCCAAAATAAATATTTATTGTTCATTCATATTTTAAACTCATTCAATATTGATTCAACGAAATAAAGTTTACTCTGTTACTGAAATTAAAATAATATTTTAAAATGTATGCATCAAACATGCAGTATTATCTATATATACATATAATAAAACAGTAGAAAAACTGTGTCTGTACATTGAAAATATTAAAAAAAAAAAAATGGGGGGGGGTTTAGAAACAGTAATAGGGTACGAATCCGAAAAAAAAATTCTGTCTGTTTGTCTGTTTGTCTGTTTGTTTGTACACGCTAATCTTCGGAACTACTGGAAGGATTTGAATGATTTTTATTTTGTTGTATAGGAATTATGTCTGGGCAACATATAGGCTATAATTTATCTTGGAAACTTGAACACCTGATGCAGAACCGCAACAGACCAGCTAAACTATAAGAGATACAAAAATGGTACCATAGCAAAAATTGTTCCACGTGATGAGCATTTTCTGCCGAGAGAATAAATTTGAAGATCTGGAACACCTGATGTGGAACTCCAAGAGCCCAGCTACACCATAACATATATAGGAATGACGTCTTAGCAAAAGTTGTTCGGTCTGATGGGCATTTCCTGTTGACTTATAAAAAAACTGGCCAAGACGAAGGGTTCCGTACCACAATGCAAAAACGCCGAAAAAAACAAGTTTGTTGTATGGGAGCCCCCCTTAAATATTTATTTTATTTTGTTTTTAGTATTTTTTGTTATAGCGGCAACAGAAATACATCATCTGTGAAAATTTCAACTGTCTAGCTACCGCGGTTCTTGAGATACAGCCTGGTGACAGACGGCAAAAACGCCGAAAAAAACACGTTTTTTTGTACGGGAGCCCCCCTTATATATTTATTTTATTTTGTTTTTAGTATTTGTTGTTATAGCGGCAACAGAAATACACCATCTGTGAAAATTTCAACTATCTAGCTACCGCGGTTCTTGAGATACAGCCTGGCGACAGACGGCAAAAACGCCGAAAAAAACACGTTTTTTTGTACGGGAGCCCCCCTTAAATATTTATTTTATTTTGTTTTTAGTATTTGTTGTTATAGCGGCAACAGAAATACACCATCTGTGAAAATTTCAACTGTCTAGCTACCGCGGTTCTTGAGATACAGCCTGGCGACAGACAGACGGCAAAAACGCCGAAAAAAACACGTTTTTTTTGTATGGGAGCCCCCTTAAATATTTGTTTTATTTTGTTTTTAGTATTTGTTGTTATAGCGGCAACAGAAATACATCACCTGTGAAAATTTCAACTGTGTAGCTACCGCGGTTCTTGAGATACAGCCTGGCGACAGAAAGACGGCAAAAACGCCGAAAAAAACACGTTTTTTTGTACGGGAGCCCGCCTTAAATATTTATTTTATTTTGTTTTTAGTAATTGTTGTTATAGCGGCAACAGAAATACACCATCTGTGAAAATTTCAACTGTCCAGCTACCGCGGTTCTTGAGATACAGCCTGGTGACAGACAGACGGACGGACGGACGGACGGACAGCGAAGTCTTAGTAATAGGGTTACGTTTTTACCCTTTGGGTACGGAACCCTAAAAATCGAAGATCAGAAACATCTGATGTGGAAATCAAAACTATCACTAATTTCACCTCCACGCGGTGAAGGCGGCAACAGTTTAGGACTGATTTTCGATGACGATGGTATATCATTGAAAATTTGACTCTACTGGCCAAAACTCCCTTTTTTTTTTAACGTGAATAAATGCTCATGCGTTCTGCACTACCACGGGGAGATAGTACAGTTATGTGGGACTCTAACCCACTAAAACTCCACGGTGTCCTCCTCTGCCGCTTACAGCGGGAATATGGGCACGCGTTAGCACTCATCCGTGAACCCGCCGCGGCTGTCCGTCACCGGACCCTCCTCTGGGGAGTACTCCCCATCACCGGCGCACCAGAACACATAGCACGCCGTGACGACCCCAGGGACCAAACCAGCACATGGGCGCCAGACGACCCCGTGTATGGGCACCCTTGGTAGGGGAGCAGTCACTTAGATTTTAATTGATCAGGTATCTTCTTCACAATAAAACTATAACCATGCCTAGAAAAAGGTCAAATCTTTTCCAATGTTCCAAAGGAGCTAAAAGATTGCGGATCATAAGATCCCAAGAATCTACCGAAGAGCGTCAGGAGAGACTTGATGCTGTTCGAGAACATCAGGCTGCAACTCGCTCCGTGGAAACCTCTTCGGATCGCGAAGCGCGCCTGCATTCTCAGCGTATTTACGCATCTACATCCAGGTCTCTAGAGACCAGTGAAGAATATGATGCGCGACTGACCGCTGATCGTGAACGTCATGCATTGTCTCGCGAGTCGGAGACGTTCACGGATAGAGAATTGCGCTTGAGTTCTCAGCATATCTACGCATCTGCTTCTAGGTCTCTAGAGACAAGTGCGGAACGTGATGCGCGACTGTCCGCTGATCGTGAGCGACATGCATTGTCTCGCGAATCGGAAACGTTTACCGATACAGAATCACGCTTGAGTTCTCAGCGTATTCGCACATCTACTAACAGGTCTTTTGAAACAAGTGATGAACTTGAGATTATCATACATTGTCCCGAACACGTACACAACAAAATACTCATAATCAGTTAGAAAGTGAGAAAGAAAGAATTGCTGGAGTACGGCATGAAGAGACAGATTAAGAAGAGCGCAACGAACGTTTGAATTCTGATCGACTTCGACATTCTCTGAACAGAATGTCGATATCATCTGAAGAATCGGATGTGTCTCAAGATATAGCCGTAGGGCATGGCGACCTTCCTTGGGTTGATAAGGAACGGAGTGCATTTACGTATACTCCTATGATTGACTACACCACATATTCCGCCATCGGAGGTGTGGTTCAAAATTGTACTTTTTGTGAAGCTGTTAAAATGGCAAAAAGAAACAAACGGTATGTGTTGCTCAGGTGGGAAAGTACATATTAAAATATTACAAAATCCTCCAGAAATATTAAGATCACTGCTAATCGGTGACCATCCACAGTCAAAACATTTCTTGGATAACATACGTTCGTACAATAATGCCTTTCAAATGACATCTTTTGGTGCAGAACAGATTTCAGAAGGCCCATTTATGCCAACATTCAAAGTGCAAGGCCAAGTTTACCACCTTATTGGTTCATTATTGCCTGAAAATGACGTCTCGAATCGTCTCGCGCATCCCGTTGTTTTTCAGTCCCTGGGCTCTTAGAATTCGACATCAGACGTTTCAGATCTCCGATTTTGACGACCCCGTTGTCGCTGGCATAAGCAACAGGATCCGCGTACGAAGTCGCGGGCAGAAGCTAGTTTTAAATAAATGAATTTGCCGTGTCCGACCGGCGGCAGTCGGACGGACGTCAGACGAGCTTGCGTAACCGGTTAACGCGATTACCCTTTGACTCGTGGTTACCATGGTAACGTGGTTAACTTGCTAGGGGCCCTAAGTGCTGTAATTAAGGGTACAGTGTGTGATAATCAGGTCTGGATTGATTACGCAGAGTTGTGTCTGGTGTTCAAGAGGACACGTTGTAAAACGAGATATTCAGTTTACAACTTATAATTTCCCGATGAGGAACGTTTATGGGCATAACTTCTATTTAATTGTTCAATTTCAATCAATCAACTCAGCTTATTGTAGTCCACTGCTGGAAGTAGGTCTCTCCCAGGCTGCGCCACAACACCCTGTCCTCCGCCTTGCGCATCCAGTCCGTCCCAGCCCCCTTCTTTAGGTCGTCGGTCCATCTAGCTGGGGGCGTCCCACACCACGTCTCCACTCCAGGACTCGTCTGCTCCACCGGCCATCGGTCCTTCGACAGACATGGCCAGCCCACTGCCACTTTAGTTTGCTTACTCTGCAAGCTGTCGGTAACTCCGGTTCTGTTCCGGATAATTTATTCCTGAGTTTATCCTTCAAAGAGACTCCGAACATAGCTCGCTCCATAGCGCCTGAGCGACCTTGAACTTGTGGACCAGCCAGCGTCAGTATTGTTCCCTTTAGATAAAGATAATAGATTTGGCATGGTTGGTAAAAATACCTTGTGAGGGAGCGAAGGGGAGATCATAATGACCTACCCACACGCATGACGTAACACACACATGACGTAACGCACACATGACGTCACGCCTGTATTTGCGAAGGGTTGGGCAGAGGTGCACTTCTAAATAGGGGGCGAGCCTATTATCTATAACATTTTATTAAAAGCGAATTGTCTTTCATTACAATCATTATGTACCTATTTTAAGTCCATCAGTTTAACCCTTAGCCTATTTGACTCAAGCGCAACACTATAAACAAGCTCCGCAAATAGACCATCAGCGCATCACTATGGTGAGTTGACGGCGCTATTATGCAGGTACACCCACGTTATACTTAATGCGTGTTTACCATCGTTAATCCCCAGTGAATTTCCTTCGTAAAGCTAGCTGTGGACAAGGCGATTAGCTGGGTGGAAAATCACTATTAAGATTTATATTAGTGTGTACCCAAACACCTCCCAACTGAAAAATAATAATAGAGTGACTACCATACTACTGGGCAATACCTGTCTTACTACTTAGGTATTGATCTAGCATGCAGATCCATCTTCTTAATTATGGAGTTATATTGCTTAATGTAGCTATTTGTTGTTCCTATTTAATAAAATAACATAATATATTGGAACCAACACTTCATGAGAGGCACTTTACCTCTTTAGATATTGGGCAAATCAGAGGAGAACTAAACTAGAGACATACCTTCCAGAGACAGCAAGCCAAACTGGTAGTGGACTGACAATGTTTTGGACTGTACTGCAAGGTTATGCACTGCATTTTATCTTGACTGTTAGACAAAATAATCGCCTTATGTATGTCCCCCTTAGCTTGAAGCTCGCGACCCACCCTCACCTGGGGTATTAAAGCGATTATCGTGGACTGACCGCTAACCAAACGGTTATCACAATTACTGGACGAACCCTAGTTCAACTCAATTACTGAGCCTACAGGGTTAAGGTGGCGTCTTATAAACTGCGACATTGTCTTTACAGGAGTCTGCGACGTTTGTTCAGAGTTCTAATAGAAATCTTGTTTTCTGAAAGATAATTTCATCATATAAGTTAACAGACTATAAAATATGTAATATTATAATAAGTATATGTAGATAAGTATATAAAAAAAGAAGGAATAGAGTCATAGGGCATCAAAAAACTCGTCCGCATCGCTGTCAACAGGAAAAGTGCCCAAAGGCTGGCAGCATTGCCACGATGTATGATAAGGCTGATTATTTGGCCAAAAAATAGCATACTCTGGTTACGTGAAGAGTTGACCTACCACTTGGCGTTATCTCGAAAAACCAAGTGGCTCTTGGACTTACCCCGGGGCCCTAGTGTTTCAACCCGAAACGGCTCGAATGTATAACACCCAATAATAATTCAATAATAACAATTATTATTAATTTCTTTAATAACAAATAACGTTTACATAAGGTGTTCATTTAGCCAAGAGTAGCAACCGGATATTTAGGCACTATTTTATTGTATGTTGTCTAATATAGTGCCTAAAAATAAACTAAAACTAAAATATTTTTAATCACAGGAATAAGTAGGTAGGTAAAGTCATACTTTTTCATTTCTAATCCGTCGGGGAGTCTATGTGAATGAAACCAGTCCTTAACCAGTTAATAGGTTAGAATGTTAGATCCATGTAGATCGCTAAGGACCTGTACAACTTGAGGGTGGGTGGGTCTCTTTACAGAAATATCTTTGTGAATGAAACTTCGACGAGTGATGCTTTTACTACTTTCTGAATTTTTTTTTTATTATTGATGTAGTTAAGTACAGCTTTTGTTTATTTCCTTTTACTTTGAATAAGTCATTAGCCTGTTGATAACAATGAGTAAATAATTTACTGCGGTCACTCCAAAGACTTATGATAATTCTTTACATACAACTAGGTTTTCATTAAACACAAATACCTAAAGTAAGTCGTTACAAGAAAACAAGTGACAACTCGGTACATAATGAAACAAAATGAAGCTTCGCAACGCAATATACGAACAATGTAATTAAGAGCTTTGTCCTCGTTTCAAAGTAGAATGTTTGCAAATTAAGCTATCATTATGTTCTTGTAAAAAGACTATTTTAACTTAACTACAAAGCCATTTGCACAGGGTCTTCCAAAATTAAAATTAACGAGACCAATTATCAACGAACACACATTGAAGCCTTACACACCGTGTCGTAACATGAAATAGGATTAGGTACTTTCCTCAATGTTTGCAGTAAATATTCCCAAATAAATTAATCTTCCTATTTGAAATACCTTATCATCCATAATTTTAATATTTATGGAAAAACTGATAGATTTTTCTAGGTGGGTAGGTATATTTTCTAGGGTTTTGTACACCGATGGTAGAAGTAGGTATGGTACTGAACTTTATTTTCTTGTGTAAATAAGAAAGCTGGCGGTAAAGTTGGCTCCGGTGTGACACGCAGCGACCTTAATTTCCCTGCCATTCTGTACAGCAAGTAATAAGCGAAGGAAGCCACTCATTACACAACCGCATCTGTCCCCGTTGCTCTGTCGCAGTGCTGCTGCCCTGGTACTCGACTGCTCGTACAACGCGAGCCTCTCATCAAGTTTGCTTAGTTATTTAGACTGGAATAGTTCCCGTAATTTCAAAATTGGACGTGGTGGGTTTTCTTCGGTGCTTTTCTTGTTCGCTCATATTTTCCTGGTAGGTGGATAGAGGCATCATGTCCGTGCAATATTCATTTCGAAGCTTTCATTGTGATGAGTTTTTTTGGGTTTGTTAATTAAATAACATCGTGGTTAGTTTTGTTATTTCCGTAAATATCTTTGAATTTCGGTTGTAGGTTGGTTCCATTACGCACTGTTTGTGTGTGTTTTGAGGGTCAGGTTTCTTCAATTAATATTTTCCTTTATTTAGAAGGGTTTCAGACGTTTATTATAATTAACTTTACATTTGTTGTAGAATAGAATATTAAAATAAAATTGGGATGGTGAACCGACTACCATCTCTCCCTTGATTTGTGTCGAGTGAACTCTTGATCCGTGGAACGAACTGTTGACCCGTAGAATGAAGGAATCGAACGTTTTGTCGAGGATCCTGTGGCGACGACCAATCAGCGCTGCCCGTGCGCCGCTCTCGCTTCATTCTCTTCCGGCGAGCCTCCTTGTATTCGACGCTAGAGGGTGCCATGCTATGTGTTGTCGGCTTTACGTCAATAGATGGCGTTAACACGCACTGTAATTATTCCTCTCGCGCATTGCACAGGATGTAATAAGGGAAAGAGCTACACTTAGCTCAAAGCATCTTTGTGGTTCCCTGTTTTGTTGCTGAAGTACGAGGGACTTTCGACATTTTGTCTTGACGTTTGGACTTGATAGTTCAGCTTACTCCTTCTTGATTCTACTGCCTCTGGTAGGGCGAGACAATAAAATATATTAATCTCAATTAAGTATTTCGTTGTACAAACATTTTTTCAACACACTTGCTCGTTAAGTGGCTCTTAATGAACCGCTTTTAGGTCCATAATGCAGTGTATTAAATACGCGTGCTTTTAATTTTATATTACCGCACTAGTGCGGTAACGCCACAGTCAGAGATGTGCGCTTTTTTTAATCTCATCAAAAAGACTTGATGCCAAAAGGAATTTGCGGGTCATATTTTTTTTTTTTTTTAAATATTCTGAATTGGCCTTGGTCCCAAAATGAACTAAAATGTATTTACCTTAAATTGCCCCGAAACCAAACGAAAAAGACGCTGACTCGCGTTCTATTATTGCGGATTCTCACTGAACTAATGTATATTTCTTTATGTCAATAATACTTTCTAATTCCATACTAGTAACTAAACTACAATTTGACATACGACGACACTACGATCAATCTAGACATTATTTTGTGTTTATTATATTTTTATATAGGCTGTTTAGCGGTTTTTCCAGTGCCTTTCATTACACCTGCGCGCGCATCGCTAGCGCGGCGCGCGGAAAAACAAAACTAGCGTGCCATTTTTCATAAAATTTAATAACAAAAGTTAATAACAAGAATGTTTTTTCCCTCATAAGTGTGTTGAAAAACGTCATATGTAACGCGTGTGCATTGATCATTACACACTTGGCTTTCTTATCGCCCCCTTATCGAATAATACCGCCTCGGGTGCAATGATCAACGTAACACACATGTATCATAATGTACTATTATTACATTTCCGTTAAGGACGCGTTTACGAATCTGACAAAAATAAGTAGTTTTACAGGCATTTTGCAGCAAAATGAGACTAAACCAAATGTAACTAATAATTACCACAGATAGGTTACTCCTTCATCTTCAAATGGTAGCTATTTTTCATTAAAAAATGTTGGTTTTTAATATAGTAAAAAATAATTTCCGTTGCCTCTTCACACAAAATCGACGATATCGTGCTGACTTTGGAGATATTTTTCTTCTATTTAATAACATAAATTTATTTATTTAAAAATATTTTATGTAAGCAGACATGTTCAACTCAAAAAGGTAGCAAAAAGAACTATCAAAATGTTACAAATAGGCTCAGAAAAAAATTAAAATCGGAGTCTATTTTTTCACATATTTCGCTGTAACGCGTGAATCTTATTGGATTGAAATAAGGGTTATTTTACTGGTCACTGTCTTGGTTTATTGCACAAAAATTTGTAATGAAATATTAGTCTGCGCTCGGCCGCCGTCGTGAGTGGACTCTGTGTCGCTTGTAAGCAGCAGCTTGTGCTGAAAAAGATCGCTGTACGGATACAAAATATTTGACATACCAAACATGATACTTCACGCATTCTATAATGTACCTACTACCCAAGGAGAGATTTTATTCACAGTCTTATAATTTTTCTAGAAGTAGGGATTATAAATTCATAATATTATTATTTCGTTTCGGACTTGATGGAGTGACCTGCAGGTGTACTTCGAAGACTGCTACTGGAACTAATAGCCGAGCTGAGCTAGATGTGCCGAGTTTGGGCTCATTTCGTTAGTTATGTTGAGATCTTACCTCCGGACTTGATGGAGTGACCTGCAGGTGTAATTCAAAGACTGCTACTGGAACTAATAGCCGAGCTGAGCTAGGTGTGCCGAGTTTGGGCTCATTTCGTTGGTTATGTTAAGACCTTACCTCCGGACTAGATGGAGTGATCTGCAGGTGTACTTCGAAGACTGCTACTGGAACTAATAGCCGAGCTGAGCTAGGTGTTCCGAGTTTGGGCTCATTTCGTTAGTTATGTTGAGACCTTACCTCCGGACTTGATGGAGTGACCTGCAGGTGTACTTCGAAGACTGCTACTGGAACTAATAGCCGAACTGAGCTAGGTGTGCCGAGTTTGGGCTCATTTCGTTAGTTATGTTGAGACCTTACCTCCGGACTTGATGGAGTGATCTGCAGGTGTACTTCGAAGACTGCTACTGGAACTAATAGCCGAGCTGAGCTAGGTGTGCCGAGTTTCGGCCCTTTTTTGTAGTTATGTTGAGACCTTACCTCCGGACTAGATCGCGTGACCTGCAGGTGTACTTCGAAGACTGCTACTGGAACTAATAGCCGAGCTGAGCTAGGTGTTCCGAGTTTGGGCTCATTTCGTTAGTTATGTTGAGACCTTACCTCCAGACTTGATGGAGTGACCTGCAGGTGTACTTCGAAGACTGCTACTGGAACTAATAGCCGAGCTGAGCTAGGTGTGCCGAGTTTGGGCTCATTTCGTTGGTTATGTTGAGACCTTACCTCCGGACTTGATGGAGTGATCTGCAGGTGTACTTCGAAGACTGCTACTGGAACTAATAGCCGAGCTGAGCTAGGTGTTCCGAGTTTGGGCTCATTTCGTTAGTTATGTTGAGACCTTACCTCCGGACTTGATGGAGTGACCTGCAGGTGTACTTCGAAGACTGCTACTAGAACTAATAGCCGAGCTGAGCTAGGTGTGCCGAGTTTGGGCTCATTTCGTTAGTTATGTTGAGACCTTACCTCCGGACTTGATGGAGTGATCTGCAGGTGTACTTCGAAGACTGCTACTGGAACTAATAGCCGAGCTGAGCTAGGTGTGCCGAGTTTCGGCCCTTTTTTGTAGTTATGTTGAGACCTTACCTCCGGACTAGATCGCGTGACCTGCAAGTGTACTTCGAAGACTGCTACTGGAACTAATAGCCGAGCTGAGCTAAGTGTGCCGAGTTTGGGCTCATTTCGTTAGTTATGTTGAGACCTTACCTCCGGACTTGATGGAGTGACCTGCAGGTGTACTTCGACGACTGCTACTGGAACTAATAGCCGAGCTGAGCTAGATGTGCCGAGTTTGGGCTCATTTCGTTAGTTATGTTAAGACCTTACCTCCGGACTTGATTGAGTGACCTGCAGGTGTACTTCGAAGACCGCTACTGGAACTAATAGCCGAGCTGAGCTAGGTGTGCCGAGTTTGGTCTCATTTCGTTAGTTATGTTGAGACCTTACCTCCGGACTTGATGGAGTGATCTGCAGGTGTACTTCGAAGACTGCTACTGGAACTAATAGCCGAGCTGAGCTAGGTGTGCCGAGTTTCGGCCCTTTTTTGTAGTTATGTTGAGACCTTACCTCCGGACTAGATCGAGTGACCTGCAGGTGTACTTCGAAGACTGCTACTGGAACTAATAGCCGAGCTGAGCTAGGTGTGCCGAGTTTCGGCCCTTTTTGGTAGTTATGTTGAGACCTTACCTCCGGACTGGATGGAGTGACCTGAAGGTGTACTTTGAAGACTGCTTCTAGAACTGATACACGAGTAGAACTAGCTGATAAGAATGTGTATAGTTTTTAACTCTTTAACTCGATTGTGATTTTAGGCCAAGACCTAAGACGTTTGGGAAAGGCTCTGGTAAGAAACTAGTTGATAAAAAATATAAAAAAATTACAGCCGCCATCTTGGATTTTCATTTTGACCTCACTATCGGCTTTAGCGCCCTTAAAAACCATAAAAACGATACCCATGATGAAAAAAAAATTACAGCCGCCATCTTGGATTTTCATTTTTATCTCACTATCGGCGATCTCAATATCCGTCACTTTCTTTCTTCGCACGGCTAAATTACGAACGATTTTAACATTCATACTCGGTTGGTTATTCGACCTTCGCAATTTATCACCCTAAAGTAGGCAGGCCGTCTGGCGACTGCCTACTGCCGCGCGTGAATGTATGAAGATTTTGTTTTTTGTTAGGTATGATAATTTAGTGAGTTTCTTTAAATACACTAAAATGTAATTGACAGGCTTATGGTGATTTATCGAGGTAGGCACTGCTTATATGCAATGCACGCCACTGCTTAGTACGCTATCATAATTGCGTAACTTGGAATGGCAATCCATTCCAATTTGACAGTACAACAATATCCATTGCGTTGTATTTGTTTTACGAAATTTTAACGATTTTTTTTTTAATGTAGCCTATATGTTAATCCAGTGTGTCAGCTACCTCCATACCAAATTTTATATCAAAATTGGTCCAGCCATTTGAGCGTGAAGAAGTAACAAACATATAAACACACATACACACAAACTTTCGCCTTTATAATATTAGTGTGATGAATATTGTACCATTGGTAGTGTGTGCCTTGAAGGGTATGTGCCAAATAAACATATTTTCTAAGCTTGTTTTCAATATGCTCGTTCGCAATTAATACATAGGTACGTACTTTGGCAAGTACTTGATTAATCACTGTCCAGTGAAATTAAGTAAATAGCATCTACTTTTATGAACACTTCACATTACCTACAAACTATTTGAAAACAAATCAACGTAAGCTTTAAAAAAAATACATGGCAAAAATTAAATAAAATTAGGCTCAAGTATCAAGTCGTGTCAGTTTACTCATAATTTCACCGCTTCGCGCATGTCGCTGTGTGTGTGAGCCGTGCACGTGTAGTAGTGAGACTCAATACCTAAAATTGAAGCGCGTCAATTCGTAAACGCGTCCTTAAGATTAAAACTCTTATACTGCTATTCCTGGGCTCTATTGCCTAAGACGCCTTTAATGTTCGTCCTATAAAGCCGTCTGTAAGCCTAAATAAATAAAAATATTAAAATGTAAACGAAGATAGATTACCCGAGAGGAGTCGTCCAGGAAATGAGTCTCTAGCACAACGCTAAGATTGCGTGACCAGAGAAACATGGCCAGAATACAGAGTTAATTGAATTCTTACTGCTTTTAGTACTTTATTTCAGAGATTTTCCAGCAAAGATTAGAACGGCCAACACTCCTAGCATGGTGTCTTCAAGATTAATTGCTTCTCCATTAGAGCGTGGTGGTAATTACTTCCTAGCGACCATGCATTACAGTAGTCTGAATGGAAACCTTTGTCCGCTATGAACAATAATGGAGAACTTATTATATAAGAACTGATTATTATATAATGAAACTACTAGTTCTTAGAACCAGTTATCTCTATCGTCAAACGCGGTAGTTGTAATTACTTTATTATTTGCAAACAAATAACTTAGTAGGAAGTTAATTTCCTCTCTAAAATGACTTTACATTATTCTCCAAGTTGAACAAATCCCGATGTTACTCAAACTGTTTCTAAGTTAGCAGTCCTTTTCACCCGATCCCCAATCTTGTGCGCCACAGAACAATATATTGTTCTTCACACGGTTGTTGATGTTCCGTATTCTGTCCCTAATCCCGGCTGAGGGGATTAGGCTCAAATCCTTTAGACAGAGAGTCACCTAATACTCTGTACGATTTAACAAACTATTTATTTATCGTTCTTTGTGATATTTGTTCTTTGGCGTCGTTTATGTTTTGTTTTTTGAACCGTACTACAACTACGTCACAATGACCCGTCGTTTATTCCCAAAAATAAGTTTACCAGACGGATTGTGACCGCAGTGTTTTGTTTGCTAATGGCGCTGGTGCTGTAAAAATATTCTGTATTCATGTAATTTTTATGCTATAAGAGGGATGCGCTAAGTAGCCCACAACATTCAAATTTGCAATTTTCAGGTCAGTGTCAGATTGTATGTTGATTAGAATATGATTCGCAACAGTAACAAATATGACTTTGAATAATTATAATCAGCAATACAACTCCTTGAGTTAGAATTGGCCTCAAATGTCAAGATTTCATGAAATAGTCATTCAATAAGGTAATATGGACTTGGAGAGTAAGTTGGTAAGTATCTATTGATGATTTATTTTCGATCTGGATGCTAATATTTCAAATTACTTACTAATAAAATAAAGTAATAAAATATTTTAAATACTGGTATTCAGCTGCATCCGGTTAGACTGGAAGCCGACCTCAACATAGGGAAAAGGCAGATGATCATGATGATGATGATTTCGAATTAAAATAAGTAAATAACTAATAATACCTAATTAATTAATAAAAATAACAAAATTATATCATTGATTTTTATGATTATCTTATTCCTAACCTATTATGCTAAAGTGAGAATGTTTGTTTGTTACACTTTCACGATAAAACGGCTGAACGGATTTAGATTAAATTTGGCACACAGATAGACCATGACCTGGGTAAGGATATAGACTACTTATCATCCTGGATCGCAGACGAAGTCGCGGGACAAATATTTGTTACGGCCGCAAATAATATTTAGATCAACATACGAGTACAACCTGTTACAGCCCTGCAAATTGCAAAAAACGTAAGAAAATTTGAATTTCGCGCGCTCCCCTGGCGCTTGCGCCTCAAGGGGATCGTGCCTATAACCCACGCTAACTGCAGCAAATTACAATCTACCTTTCAACTTCTCAGTTTAAATCTAATTTTAAAAGTCTGGAGTGCAAAAGCTTTTCAAATAAAGAAGTTAAATCCTCGGGCATTATAGGAACCCTAGCGGCGGGGAATCTTAGCCGCTGCTCATGAATTATTTATTCAATTCGCTCAAGTCGAGCCGGCCAGCCGCCGTCAGTTTCCTTGTTCAAGCTGTCGGTCGTGCCAACCCTAGGAGCGGCCGGCCAATCATTAGCATAGTATCACGGAACATTTATAGAAGGTTTGTTTTACACTCTTAGAACCAATTTCTGAATCAACACAAAAATAGCTGTCAGATTGTCAACCTCATTTAAGGTTGGCTGTTGTTATTGGAGTCAGCTAATCACTGCCAGTTCACATGAGCTGAAACCGGGTGACACTCATGTCGGACCGAGCTTAATACCCCCAAGAATAGCTCAAGTCGTGCTGCAAGGTTGACAGTTCATACTGACTGCAAGATGCAGAGTGTGCCCCAGACTGACGGTGACGACGGGTTGTCTAGCATGGAGCCCGACATCAGCCTGTTCTCATTAGATAAAGTGAGAAAGAAGAAAATGTAGATTCTTTAGTGATTATAAAATGGCTCGCCAATGGTCGCCAGTTCGACTTCGGCAGCACCTTTATGTCGTAATTTACTGTCACGAGTGGTTCTCGTAGGTCAAGTCAAGATTACACTGCAGTTCTCAGATACAAGTAGGTCAAGTCAAGATTACACTACAGTTCTCAGATACAAGTAGGTCAAGTCAAGATTACACTACAGTTCTCAGATACAAGTAGGTCAAGTCAAGATTACACTACAGTTCTCAGATACAAGTAGGTCAAGTCAAGATTACACTACAGTTCTCAGATACAAGTAGGTCAAGTCAAGATTACACTACAGTTCTCAGATACAAGTATCTTTTTACTTAATTTAGGAGCCAGTTGTTCTACCTGCTTTTGACCACTGATTATGCAATCATGTTTAGTGCATGTTTAACTTTGTTTTTCGCCTTTTTAGTACAAGAAAATGGTTATTATTTATTTGCTACTGACATATGGTGGACCGAAGGTACATTCCTTGATCAAAGCGTACCTTCTGTACTTACCCACCGAGGGTCAATACCCCGTTTTGTTTTTTTGCGGCCCTTAGAATTATCCTAATGCTATTTTGAATAACAAATATAAGTGTGCAACTAATATTAAATCCTTATGTTGGCTTCGATCCGTGGTGAGATGACGGTTATTATTAGTTTGATTCAGTAAAATCTGCGTTTGTGTAGATGTCGGAATTGTGGCTGAGATACTCAGGGCACAGTAGATGAATTTTTCTAATCTTGAGCTATTGCGGACCGATCCTATCTGAAAGTAGCATATAAGGAGCGGTCTGTGCTCTGGCTCTGGTACAGACAGAACGGCGACATAGGCTCTAATATGTAATTATAATATTATTATTTCCTTTATTTAAGTAATTACACATAAATTATATTTTTAAATATTAGTATAAAATATAAATATATAGTATAAATATAAAAAAAACATTTAAAAATGTAAAAATAGTAGCCCACCGGTATCGGGAACGGAGTCCAAGCTACCGGCGCTAATATTATAATATTATATAGTATTTTATACAATGATTGATGGCAAACCCTCCCAACTATCATTAGGTACCTACTCACAATCACCAAAATAACCCACACCTATCAAATTAATCACAAAACACTTAATTGTATCACCCCATAAAGAAGAGTCCATAGCGATCCCGCCATCACTCACGGGGCCCGATCAATCAGCCTTTGGTGCGGGGTAGCTGTGCATGCCATTCAATAGGAGGGGCCGCGGGGTCGGTCGTACCCCACGTCGTGGTGAAGACGGCTTAATAAGCAATTCATCTCTCGACCACTTCAATTTGTGCAAATAAGATTTATAGTGTTCTTGTGTAATGGATTAACAAAATGTTATCCTGTTCATTGATAACCAAATGTAAAACGATTTGTAATTTTGTATTTACATCCTAATGTATAGACTAATTAAACAAATGAAGCGATGTAACTCGGGTGTTTGGAGATCAACATGAATGTTTGAAGTTACAAGTGTCATGTCAAGTGCCAATGAACTGTGGGCTGTTCTTATTTAACCAATAACAACGTTACAAGAATATTTTGGCTTGTGGCCAAAAACGGAACTAACGTCGCCATCTTGTTTTGCTCAATACAATTTTCTGTGACACATTTTCAGAAATGTTTACCAAGAACGCCTCCCTGTCAATGCCATTCAGGCGCCAAAATATCCTTGTAGCTCTCTAAATATAATTAATTCATCAGCACGCCTAGCATGAACACTTACCTATATCTCTACGAAGAGTAGACACATTGCTTTCTATACAAAGTGACATTTCGTTTCTTCATTTTTGACATACCGCCTTAGAAATTCTTCTACAATCTGTCATGTTGTCTTTCGTTTCTAACGTTCTTTGTCTAGGTCCTTTTCTATGTAGACTATTTCAGAAGAAAGTTTTCTATCCCAAAATGTCAAAATCACACTGACAACTAACAGTTGTCTCAGGTAGTGAAGAGATTTTGTAATCGCTAAAGACAGTAGAAAACTTTCTACTCGACGGCCAACGTAGCTCGTGATCGATCTACCTGTGCGGCTGTTATTATTTAGCCACATACCCTTCCTTATAATGTGACCTAATATCAGTGAAAATTAAGAATCAAAAGTGCAGTTGACTCTTTCTACTTTGATGCCGTCGAACTGTCTACACGGAACGTCATCTTTGTCTACTCTTCCGTCGACAAACCGGTGCTCATGCTACGCGTGCAGGTTGGCCAGGTAGGTTACTGAAAGTGTTTTATTCATAATACATAGCATAAACAACAAAAGCGAAATATGAAACCATAAAAAAGTCAGTACACGCACACTAACTCAAGAATGAATACAGGAAATGCCAGCTGCAGGCTGGCAGTTCCTTGATTTATCTCCATAAATTCCAATCCAATTTTCAAACACAATGAAAATTCTTCAACCCTTCAATGACAATAACCCAAGATGGCGGGAGCATTAAGACAGTCGGTCGGTGGTGGAGACCGCCTGGCCACTCCATTACGTCTCGGCTTAGCAACCGATCCATTTCGCTCAGTAACGCCACATGAGCTCCGAGAAAGGAGATATAATCAGTCTTCATAGTAATAATAATAACTACAGACGTGTTTGAGAATGTAGTAGGGTTTGCTTTAAAGTCGAGAAATACTAGTTCGTACAACAATAATTTGGACTGTTTCTAGAGATAGTTTTGAGGCAATTAGGCGCATGAGACTTTTCAACTGTCTCTGATGTGGCTCCAAGGTACTGTAGAGGTTATACTTATGTAGTGTACCTACAGCAAATACGACACAAACATTAATTAAGTTTCAGATCCATACTAATACTATAAATGCGAAAGTGTGTCTGTCTTCTGTCTGTTACCTCTTCACGCTTAAACCGCTAAACCGATTTAGATGAAATTTGGTATAGAGATAGTTTGAGTCCCGGGAAAGGACATAGAATAGTTTTTATCCCAATATTCCCACAGGATCGACACTTATGTGAAACCGCGGGGCACTGCTAGTGAGAATATAAAACAAGTAGGCATCAGATTTGGCTGACAAGCTAAGTGCCAACATTTTTACATTTATGGATATAAATGTAAAAACACGTAGAACGATTTCTAGGAATAATTATTGAACATAATAATAAACGACTAACTGTGGATTAATTGATTCCTCCCGGCCCCTTGAGAGGTCTTTAAGCTCTTACAATACGTACTGAAGTACGTTTGAGATTAATCTACTTTATAAAATCTTAAATTAATTCATTCACTGACAGACATCACACTGCCTTAGCCGTGGGTCTAGAAGCATAAAATTGTGTGCAAGACTTAATTTAATAACGAAAGTGAGCACTATAAAGGATTTTAGAAAATTTACCCCCTAAAGGGTTTAATTAGAGGATGAAAGTTTGTAAGTTCGTAATTTTTGCCGATGGAAAATTCCACACATTCCGTACATACGTCCAGAATACCAATACAAACCTATTGGATACTGGAACGTTGGATGTGAGAAGAAATATTTTATGACTCGTCAATAGGTAAAGAACAAATCAATCTGCCTAGCCTTTTTCCAACTATTTTGGGGTTGACTTCCAGTCTAACCGGATGCAGCTGAATACCAGTATTTTACATGGACCGACTGCCTATCTGACCTTCACAACCCAGTTACTGGGTAATACCTTGATTAGACTGGTTATAGAAATAAAGAACATTTTATTCCATTCTATCAGACAGCAAAATAAATAAAATAAGTGGCATTACTGCACACTGTACGCGTACTGTACAGTGCAATACAAAACGAATCGTTCTAACAGCGATGGCACTCACGAGTGCAGCTAACACAGGTCTCCTAGGACCGACCACTTCAAAACCAATCCGCTTCCAACTACTTTAATTTTACATCTGTTGGAAACACACGTGTTATATCAGTTGTTGTATACGTTCTATTTAATAGCATACGATCATTATTTATAAGGTATTTATTTGCTTAGATTTACCAACGCTTGTATACACTACAGAAACAACAGCAAGCAATGGAAAATAAAGTACTTTTAACAAAAAAATAAGGATAGATAGAACTGTTATGATTTCTGTACACCATAATAAACACTACTCGTTCAACAAAGTCTAGGGAACAAGCTGGCTATATCAACTTATTTAAGAAAACTGTTTAGATAAAGTAGGTACTGGCCGCAAAAAATTGTAAATATTATTTGAACCTGCGATAAATAATTGTTCGAAATTTAAAAATATAGGTATATCTTTAAAACAAAAGAATTTTGAAATACGGAGGGAAACCCTCACTTGGTCGCACGGTACGGCTGTGGGTACAAAGTCAAAGTCAAATCATTTATTTCAAATAGGCACATTAAAGGCACTTTTGAACGTCAAAAAAAAACTAAATAGAAATGATTCTAGTCGCCCATTCGAAAAGGTAGTTTTCGTATGGAGAAGAATGGGCAAGAAACTCCACCGTTACTCTTTTAAAAATGTTTTACAAGGTCTTGTATACATAATAAAAATTATAGGTATGTGAACACGATGCACCCATAATAAAATTAGTCTACCACAAAAGGTAAAAATAATTAAAAATTAAGCAATGACAGGTAAATCAAATAAGTGATAGATACATGGTGCTCACATATTTACAAGTTATTTAAAAAAAAAAATGCAAAAGTAGTTGAACTTTAACAAGTGTGTGAGCCACTGTAGTCGCAGATTGTAAAAATGAATTAGAATAAGATGTCATAATCAAAAATATATATATAAATTAAATTAGGAACAAGTTTGATTTTGTCTAGACTTTTAGATTGTCCTATGGAGCAGGACCAGCATGTTTCCAAACATTCTTATCTTGGATATAATCCTCTAATTTGTAATATCCTTGTTTACAAAGTGTACTTTTAATATGAGTTTTAAATTTTCTTTCATTTAATTGCAATATGTCACAAGGTATTTTGTTGTAGCATTTAACACAGTACCCCATAAAAGATGTATGTACTTTAGATAATCTAAAAAAAGGTTGATCTAATTTATCTTTATTTCTAGTATTAAAATTATGCCTATCACTTATTTTATTAAAAAGATGTTGATTTTTTCTTACATACATAATATTTTCATAAATGAATTGGCAAGGTACCGTCATGATATTAACCTTTTTAAATAGTTCCCTAAGAGATTCGCGACGACGTAGATTGTAAATGGCTCTGACAGCTCTCTTTTGTAAAAAAAGGTACGGCGACCGGCGGATATTCATAATAATAACACCAGCCTGTGCAAAGGCTGCTTCTTATACCGAGAAGGTATGAGCATTCATTGCCAAGTCTATAATACTTGAAGGGTACCATAGCGTGTTATGTAACCGGTAAGGACGATGGACAAAATGTTTAAACATAAACGCGAACAAGGAAAAATCGTTCACGAAATTAATTTTATGTTTCAATTTAAACACATTGAGCTAAATAACTAGAGAAGCAAACCTCATTAAAATGTGTCAAAAAAATGTAACCACTATTTAAACGCGACGACGTAGCTTTGAAACCACTACACATTTAATAGTAACCATATATCTGTCTCACTTACACAAGTCGCAAGAATAATACCGTCGCTTAGATTAGACAAAGACCGCAATATAAACATGCAATGGCGGCAGGGTGTTGCCTAGCCATGCGAAATTTTACCCAACTTTTTAAGCCATAAAAAACGCAAAAAAAAAAACATTAAACGTTATGAACGTTATTTTTGAATTATGCATTTAAATATTTAAAAACAATTATTTTTATGTTACAATGTTATTTTTTTGTTACACATTGTCACACATTTAGTTTTATAAAATATTTTAAATCACATACTCTATAAATTAAAAACTCCCACATAATGTGGGAAACTAAAACTAAGTTTTTAGTGGCAACATTGAACCTAATTTACAAAATTCTACATTTTATTTATTTTTATTGCGTTTTTACGTTGATATAAACACAGAAACAATAAACTTACGCGTGGAAAGTAATTCCGGTTAATTTATTGTGTTTTTGTGACCTCGAATCGCACTCTTTCACTACGAATTTTCCCATTTTGGCGGTAATTTTCACTCGGCTAACTTCGGTTGGCGTCACACAGAGCACTGAACTGACATTAGCTACTAGTCTTGTGTAGTTCATGAACGATGAACGAATAGGAACCGTATCTTCGCACTGTACTAAAAGAAACGTTTCCGAACGCTGGCTTGTAACCGGTCTAATAGGTCTATTAGCTCTTTTCGTACTCGTACATCGCCCGAACGAGAAAATGAAATCAGTCTCTGATTGTTTGACAGAAACGTTATACGTTTTCATTCGATGTCTGAATGAATGAGAACGAGAAAGAATAGCCGACGAATGACGATGCTATCCGAACCCGACCGACCGAATTCGCAAGAATGAGATGAGATGCGCGTTATTTCAATGCCTTAGTGTCTATTTTAGCTTATCGCCCAAACACGGGAGACGAGCTGTTTGAATGGTACAAAATAATTCAGTTAAAATTCTCTTAATATATCAGCTGTGTAGGTACTCTGTGGTAGTAATAAATAAATAATTATGGATGTTGCATTTATATTTTTTTGACGTGACAACGTCTTAAATTAGGTTGCGACTGGGAGTCACTTATGAAAAAGTGTAACGCTCGGTAACGTTACGATGAGTCACCGAACGAGAGAGAGGCCCGCCGAATGCCTTGCGTCTCTCTCCCACTCAACTATGATCGGATGATCGGTCGTTGTCACGTAAAATCTTCGCCCGTAAAACCGACTTTACAGGCAACCATTTTTTTATTTATACGTAGTGGTTTATGTATAATAATGTCTGGAGTGCGTATTTGCTCTGTGAGTGATCCGGATCCGCGCTAGCGCGCTATCTATCTATGCTCTATGGGAATGCTTACCGAGAGCGAAGACCGAATAGAGCTATTAGAACTAATAGAATGAACTAGTTCACTGTCCGAAATGAACTAGTACGGAGCGATCTTTAAAATGACCGAGCAGGCACAAGACTATTAGCTACGATTGAGACTGTGGTCTTGATCCCAGTGGCAACGCCTTGGCGCGGTAATTGCTAATCTAGTGTATGTATATATCAATGTTTAAACAGATAACTTTGTAGTACATCTTTAAACCTCTGAGCATAGACTTCCTATTGACTACAATTAACACTTGACAGAAGGTTAAGTGATCGTAAAATGTTTATGTTAGAAGTAGGACAGTGCTACCTAACTTCATAATGTAATTAATCCCTTAGTTATCTTTTACGACCCCCGGGTTTCGTATTATTATGCAAAGGGGTTGTCTATTAGTCACCTGTAATAAAATGGATGTACGCGAACGTGTGTAGAGTGTTCGTATCTATAATTCTAACACACCTGCGTGACAGTCTCATTCTAGAATAGAACAGAATAGAGTACTATTTACCATGTACACCATATGAATTACAGAGACAATTATGTTGAAATTTTACATAAGGTCACACAGTGGGCGGTCCTTTCGCTAAAAGGGATCTTTTACAGACAACCTTTGGATGTATTAAACGGAGAAGGAAAGACAATACTGTAGGTGTACCATTTACCTACTTCTTTATTTTATGTATACATTTAGGTATATGTATATATATGTATAAACATACAAGAAAAAAAGAACAGAAAAATAGGTAGAAAGTTTACATAATTATACAACACATATACTTGCCAATATAAATATATATACAACTAGCTGTTGCTAGCGACTTCGTCTGCGATCCAGGATGAAAAGTAGCCTGTTTTTTTCCAGGTCTCAGACTACCTATCTGTCAAATTATAGCGATCCATTCAGCCGTAGGTATTTGCGTGATTAACAAACATCCACACATACAAAGTTAAAGTAACTAGCTTCTGCCCGCGACTTCTTCCGCGTGAAATTTCTTGTTCCCCCGACCCACCCCGTCGCATCGCATCGCCTGCCCGCGCTATTACTTCGTTTTCGCTTAGCGTTCTTTTTGACTTTTTTATCTTTTACTCTGGTTCTAAAGGTTATAGCTTTCGCAAGATTTGGGCTATCAAATTCAAAAAGAATGTTTCAAATCGTAGTGGCAGTTCCAGAGATTACCCGCTACATACAAACTTAAAAACAAATTGTACCTCTACATAGTACTTAATTAGATAGATAATAATCGCTCCGGACCCACCATACCCCTGGGGGTAGGGTGGGACTGAACCATACCACCATAGAGATGTGCCACCCTAGTTCCAATCATGAAACAAGAGAAAATAATTATTATGATGATGTTGAGGAGAGATGAAGTATATGCGGTTAGAGGAGTGCTCTGGTCGAGTGCCATTGAAATCAGTGCTCCGAGTGAAATACCTCATAATGTTAAAAGGGGACAAAGATTCCATAAGTCTTCCATTAACTTATGATTGTAATACTCGATATGCCATTTTAAGTTCCGGATTCCGTATTCATGAGGAATAAGCGGAAATCAACAAAATATCACATAATGTCCAAAGTTCCATTCCTCTTCAGAATACGTTCGTATAACTTTCTCAGCAATCTTAACTCTCTTAAAACAATCTACTTAAAGTTTTCTCATAACTCGATTACTGCGTTATGTTAAGAGATAAGTTTGGACGAGGACCGTCTTAAGTGTTATCCATAGTTATGAAGTTATTCAAGTATTGTGGCGTTTTTGCACGATTACAACGATTAACAGCACGTTTTCGCTCTATTGCTAATTAGTTCCATAAAAGTTTATTATAACGGTGCTGTTAAGCTTTAATTAGGTTTTAAAAGGGGTCTTCCCTACCACATGAATGAAGACTTAATGTTCTTAAGACCTTTGCTGATCTCGCTATAGGACACTTTATGACTTTGTCACTCCAGAGAAAAGGTCTCTTTTATTACGGAGAAGGAATGAGAATTTATGATCACGCTCGCTCACTTATCAACATCCTCATCAGATAAGGATACACCTGCTGGATATACCTACACCTTTCACCTTTATTACTTTCTGCTATTCTTTCCGGTTCGGTACGTCTCTCGGTCACAATCTCAAATTGTCAATGTCAATTATTAATGTGTGTTGTCTTTGGTCCCTGTCCCTGACATGGACAAAATTGTCAACATTTTTTGTATATTTTATGTCGTTTTTTTATTATTATTTTTTTGATTTGCAATTTGCCTTTTGTTTGTGGAGAATAATCAATTTTTCTTTCTTTCTCTTCTTTCTCAGTTGACGTCATTCCTGGCGTGACCGGGCAGTATGACCTGCTAATGTTGACATAACCTATTCCAGCGTCACCGCCCACAATACCCGCGCGTGTGCTACCAATCTCAACTAATTGTCACATCACTCTGTGCAGCCGCCGCCGCTCGGATTGAACCCCACACTCCCCGCTAATTACTTTAACTATCACTATTACCGGTGTTTGGAGACGTTCATTTGCGCTATTCCTGATCATAGAAATGAGTAATAAAACCGACCAGGTTTGGATATTTATACTATCCACCCCTGCCTATCCTAGTAGGAACCAGATGCCGTATTAAGGCGTTGAACACCATCATGATTCCAGTGCAAGAGAGAGACGGAGCTAAAATGACCTATAGGGGGATGAAATATGGATAAAGATGGATAAAAGGGATGGTGCCTTTTTGGACTGGAATCATGATTTTACAATACCCAAGACGATATCGAGTCAATCTATAGCCAGATTATAACAGGAAGAAATTCCGGAGAGTTTATATTATTATTCATAGATATTGTACAAACTGAATATTATCGAACCACGTTTGTTTCAAATTGTTCCGTTAACAAACATCTAAATGCCACTATTTGTAATTTCATACATCACTAAAACCTACGCAGCAAATTCAATTGTAATTTCTAAATGTAAATCACAACGTAAAACTAACTTCTCTAACAAGGCGGCAATAGCAAACTCATTACAATATTAGACTGGAAACTCTCAGACTAACTAATAATAGAAATTGGAAACATTTCCAACTAGTTACACAAACTTGGGTAACTTTTACAGGAGTGCCAGCCCTGGCTACTTTTAATCGTGTGATTACTATATATTGTGGCCGTGTGAACCAATAAGACGACGCCGTTCTATGTGTGCTTGTGAAAGGATGACGTGTAGAGCTGACGGGCTATCAATTTAAGCCCGGGCCTACTATCGGCATCGGCACGGCTGAGGATTTTCATGCGACGAATACAAAATGTAACTTAATTGTATGACGATGAAATTTAAATTTCAATGATAATAATCATCGTAGATGCAAAAATAAAGATAGGGTATCCGACATACCGTGTCATTGAAATTTCAATTTTATCTTCATACAATTAAGTTACATTTTTATTCGTCGCATAAAAATCCTCAGCCGTGCCGATGCCGATAGTGGGTGCCGGGCCTAACTCGAATTGTGAAGTATTTATTTGTACCTTTGATTCAAAAGATTGTGATTTATTCTTATTGGTAAGTACATTATTACATTATTGGTAAGTACATGTTTGTGGAGTAAATGGAAAATATTGAATGTCTCAGCTATTTACGAACATGAGTCATTCAACTGTGCCATTGTTTGTATACATTTCGTAGCCAATGGTTTATTGAATACATTATTCGATGGCGTTCCGTATCAAATAATGTATTCAAGAATAGGATTTCGGAAATATTATTCTCATATTTGACTGATAATACATTCCGTATAGATTCGGGAATCTGATTCCGGAAAACAGAAGAAACTATTTATTTCGTCGCTGAATGAAGTGGTATTAAGAAAATGGTTGTGCGAAAATTTGTTTTGTATTTTATGTGTATGGCTTGAGGAATTGTTTAATATTTTATCTGAACCAAATAAAATGTAAGTTTCGGTTTAATTCTGGCAACTCCGATAAAATCTAAAATGATGAAGATACAATTAGAACCTCGTCGGGACCATGCGGCGGCACACCGTACTTACAATGACTTAGTGTCCAGCACTGTGCCATTACCGGCTGGTAATACCGTGACCCTAGCTACTCTGTACCTTCAGACACCTTGGATACGAGGACCCCTTACATAAAGCGATATTAGGTTATTAAGCCTGTTACTATTAGCCCTTTGCAGCACCTCGCAGATGGGCACAGAACTTCCACTCACCCCAAACCAATATGGTTTGGGGTGAGTGGAAGTTTAAAGAAAGTTAAAAGAAAGGTAAATTAGAGATGAAGAAGTGGGGTTTAAAAGTTAGAAACAAAAATGAAGGGAATAATTAAACAAATAAAGACAAAAAAATTACCCTCCTTTCGAGTTTCGCGGCAGTCGGGATAACCTTCATACATAATCAGCCTATAACGTTCCCACTGCTGGGACACAGGCCTCCTCTCAGGTGAGAGGGAGTGGGCCGTAATCCACCACGCGGGCCTAGTGCGGGTTGGTAGATGTCACATGTCTTCAGTCGGGATAAAAAGAGATAATTGGTTAACTAATTAGTATCAGCCTATTGTTGTACCGCTGCAGGGAAGATGCCTCTTCTCATACAGAGAAGGGGCGAAAAGAATAGGAAAACCTATTCTATCTATCCTTAAATAAAAAAGCTTGTAAAAAGAAGAGAGAAAGATCAAGATTGATCTATCATACGCGAATTGCAACGTAATGATGATGTAAGTCATTTAGTCTGATTGGGATAAATACACGTATGGAACACCCTAAGGTACTTAAAAAAGACCCTTGCTTATTAGACAGACCTTACTTGCAGCTCCTTATGACAGCACAACTAGATGTCTTGCCCAGTACAGGCACTTCTGCCGAAGAATGACGAGCAGAGCTGGGAAATAACGGGAATAGGCTAGCAGTGAGAGAGAGTACAAAGAAAAGATTTTTCGAAAAGAATCCTTTTCGAGAAATCTTTTCTTTGTACTCAAGTCTAGCAACTAGTTGGAAATGTCTCCTCTACACTGCACCAAAGATCTTTTGGCGCCCGAATGACGTTGACAGGGGGCACTGTTCCGCGGGAGACGCTCCGGGCGTCGGGAGCCGCGTGACGACTCCCGGCCACCGTAGGCGCGGGCCTGCGGGCGGAGAGTAATGGGTAGCTCACCGTCCGATCAGGACCAGGCCCGTGCCGGACGGCGCCTACGTGTTCCACGCGCGCCTCAAAGAGATGTCAGCACCGAGGAGGGGCCCCATAGGGCCGAAGCCTGCCGGGTCAGCGGGATTGTCCGAAAGGGTTACCGCTGGCCCGGAACATAAAGGGCTAAGGAAGGAACACGGGTGGGTTTTAGTCAGTAAGAGTCTGACACTCCCTTCCGCTCCACCCAGAGCGGGAGGGGTCATTTGATGATTTCCCATCTACAAAAAAAAAGGGGGCACTGTTGGCAAACATTAGTGCAATTGTTTTGTAAAATGTCACTTGTAATGTAATTAAAAAAGATGGCGGCGTTAGTTCCGATTTTAGCCACGCGCCAAAATAAACTTGTAGAGCTATTTTATAGTAATTTGTATCTGTCACTTCTTCTGTTGCCTGCCTAGTGTTAGCACCTCGCGCATTAATCAAGAGGCATCACGGGAGTTATATTAGGGTGCGGCTACATTGACAAGGGTGAAACACCGCGCTAATTGAAGCGAAACTATTCACTACCATGATGCCGTGTTTTTGTTTGTTTAGCTTTAATGGGAAGTGTTTCTTGTCTTGTTTGATGATGTTGGAAATCTATATAGGGTGGGTAAAAATCGTGGATCAAACGAAACATGGCAATAGTTGGGGTTATTTGCAGTAAAACATATATTTATGGCAGAGCCCTAACTTGATCTCCTCAGAACCTTTCGGCCCCATCGGCCATCTGTTCTGCGAGCAATGTACCCTGCCCACTGCCACTTAAGTTTGGCAATTCTTCGGGCTATGTCGGTTACCTTGGTTTTCCTGCGGATCTCCTCATTCCTGATTCGATCACGCAGGGAAACTCCAAACATAGCCCTCTCCATTGCCCTTTTGGTGACTCTTGTACGCGAATCTTGTAGTAGTAACCAATTAAATATACGAATACGAATCATCATCATCGTCGTCATTGGCAGCCTTGTTCCACCCACTGTTGAGTTTAGGCAAAATCAAAAGTCATTTATTCTAATTAGGCTGAGAATCAGCACTATTCGAACGTCAAACTTACATAAGACAGTCTCCCAAAACGCCCGCCCTTCACCACTTCCTAGTGCTTTCGCTGGGGAGAAGAAGTGGCGCAACAAACTCCCCAGCAGCACAGCTGTCTGTACAGTTAAAAAAAAGCTTGCTTCTATTTTTCTACAGGTATGCAAAGTAGTTAATTAAAATTAAATTAAACTATTTGCCATAATTATCTCATTTAGCCACGCCAATACCTATACCAATAAATAGAACGTAAACTAAAACCAAGCAAAAAAAAATTCTAATGAAAACAACATTTAACACCTAAATAAGAGCCTCCAGGCATAAAGGGCGTGACAGCTTATATATTTATGCGATGCTGGGTTATGTTTACATAGCTCTCAATCGAAGTTATGTTCACATAGCTCTCAATCGAAGTTATGTTCACATAGCTCTCAATCGAAGTTATGTTCACATAGCTCTTAATCGAAGTTACGTACACATAGCTCTCAATCGAAGTTATGTTCACATAGCTCTCAATCGAAGTTATGTTCACATAGCTCTCAATCGAAGTTATGTTCACATAGCTCTCAATCGAAGTTATGTTCACATAGCTCTCAATCGAAGTTATGTTCACATAGCTCTCAATCGAAATTATGTTCACATAGCTCTCAATCGAAGTTACGTACACATAGCTCTCAATCGAAGTTATGTTCACATAGCTCTCACTCGAAGTCACAAATGATAAACCAGGACTATCACATAGGACTCCTCCCTTTTGTGCCATGCTTTGCTGGTCTTGGTACGAATGCTGAAGTTAAACTCTTGTCATAAGCCTTAAGTCGCGTCAAGACAAAGCGAATTAAATGTAAATACAATCAGGAAATACGGTTTAACGACCAATACATACATAAGCAATGAGGATTAGTTTCTATAGAGTAAGTTCAGTTAGGATTGTGGTATGTGACCGCACGACCCGCTTCACCATTGCACTGAAACGGAATAATAAATTATTATGTTTTACATAATTATCATTTTAATACTAACACGAATTCCATTTCCGGAATGGTTTGTCGACCAAATCGTGTAACAAACGCTAGATTTCTACGTATAAATTAGGTTTAGGTAATTAGCTACCAAAAATGTTGGTTATATGACCATAATTGTAATGAATTAGTTATGATTTCTGAATAAATATTAGAAAACTTTGTTATGAGAAATACCTTATCATAATAATATCATAGGTATACGAGTATGGTAGGTTCACTTCTATCTACCCAGGGGAATAAATACGTCATATCAAACATCACATCATCATCATTTCAACCGAACGACGTCCACTGCTGGACATAGGCCTCCCCCAAGCACATCCACTTCGACCGGTTCTGTGCTTCTCGCATCTAAAAAGTTCCTACGGCCTTCATAAGGTAGTCCAACATACTACAATATAATGTAAAGTGTAAGATTCACTAGCCGGATTCCCTAGAAAAATAATAAATTCATGTCAAACATAATATTTTCCACGAAGACGAGTCTTCTAAACATCTCAAAGAAAACTACCTTTCATAATGACGTTATGTTTACCTAAGCTACGGGGCGCACAAAGGCCGTTAGGAGTCAAATAAAAATATAATCCTCAAGTTTACGTAAGGGATCCCCTTATGGCTTTTATACGCGAACTCGAAACGGTTTTTACGCTAGAAAATAGCTTGTATAGACCCTTTAATAAACCTGTCTTTTTATAGGTTGACAATAGCTAACTGTTACCGATTGATGTCAGTAATAACTAAGGCGGCTATACTAATAAAGCTGAAACAGAAATGCTGCTTGGTGGCAGACATAGATACAGTGGTGGTGTGGTACTTCGCTAGAACTTCTGTAATGAGCACACTTCTTACGAGCACTACTTTAATGAGTTCTACTACTACTGAAACTTCATCTTGCCGTCAGTTAAGAATTAGTAACACCACTGCTGTACTGGAAATTTCCTTTTTCCGAAGAACACTCCATGCGACCGAAAACTGACTAAGTATATCTTACCGCAAATGAACTTTCTTCTTTCTTTTCTTTTCCCTTCTATGTAGTAGGTATGTAACTAAGCTTTAAACATCACTACAAAAGGCTGCTATGGTAAAGCAGTTGACAACTTTAGAATCTTGCCAGAATGACCTTGTTGGAATGGTGTCCTCTTAAGCGACGATTCCTCTTGGTTTGTAATACAATAAGTGTATGATTCTCAATTTAACAGAATAGGCCAAAGAAAGGTTGTCGTAGACATTTTATTTAGTTCCGGATAACACACAATACATTAACACCAAACTGTTTATTCCCTAAAGAGATAAAGACAAAAGTGTACAACAACAGTATAATATTGTTTAGTTGTTTAGTATGCGGCGCTCAGTATGGCTTTGAACGAGCCAGCCGTAATTCGATTCACTTTAAAACAGTTTGAGACTCGTCAACTGGGAGGTCATAAATTCAAACAAGAAAGGGTTCACAAAGTAATTTGTGAAAGAATGTTGCGGGAAAAGAACGGTTTGGGGTTAAAAAGACAATTTTGTAAAGATTTTATTCGAATGGAATTCACTTTTTTTGGCAAAGTTTGTTTGGAACGATTGTTTGAACGGTTTAATAAGATATTGTTATAAGCAAAAAAAAGGAATTCTTTCACAGAAATAAAAAGTGTCGTTCTTCTGATTTCCTGTAAGAGAGCTCATGTTTTAGCACTGACTCATCAGCAACGTTTCGGTCGAAAGACCGACCGTCATATCAAACATATGGTAGGTTTACTTCTATCTACCCAGGGGTACTATTTATTCTGTGCCCAGGGCAATAAATGCGTCATATCAATCATATATGGTAGGTTCACTTCTATATACCCAAGGGAATAAATGCGTCATATCAATCATCACATCATCATCATTTCAAACGAACGACGTCCACTGCCGCACATAGGCCTCCCCCAAGCACCTCCACTTCGACCGGTTCTGTGCTTCCCGTATCCAGCGGATTCTTGCGGCCTTCACAAGGTCGTCGGTCCACCTTGTGGGTGGCCTTCCAACGCTACGCCTTCGTTACAACCTTTCGCCCCCATCGACTCATGAGTGACCAAGTGACTCATGTTCCATTACAAATCAGACTACTCAAGTACCTAATGAATAGGAGACTTTTTTTTACTTATTTTTGTGGTATTCCCTTGACCTGTTTCAGGAACCTGATGATGATGTCGGCCATTCTGCCAAATGTCTAAAGTTAGTTGGAAAAGTAATCAAGTAATGGATTGAGCTTTCAGTTTTCAGGAGTGCAGTGAATACAGACCAAAAAGTACGAGAGAGACAAAGCAAACGTGCGGTCAGTAGTTCTCTTTCTAGAATGCGGATTGGTCTACATCACTGGCGGTCAGGAGTGTATCGTTTTGCGCTGCATGTACAACTCTAAGCCAAAAGTGACAGGTCTTGACCACACACTCGCGCTTTATCTGTTTCTAGGGAGGGGTCACTTTTCTGAGGCTAACGCCCAGTCCATTCTCTATGTCTATGTTATATCCTATACGTATTATGTCAAACCAACTTCAACTTCTTTACCATGGTAAAGAAGTCTCTTCTCTATGACAGCTGTTCGCACAGATGACATTTTTTTTTCAATACGCGCGTATTAAAAAAAAAAATGTGTCATCTGTGCGAACAGCTGTCAGCTGCAGACAAAGGTCTTCAACCAGTGCGTCCTGCCCGTCATGACATACGGTGCCGAAACATGAACCCTGACGGTCGGGCTGGTCTACAAATTTAAGGTCGCTCAGCGCGCTATGGAGCAAGCTATCTATGCTCGGAGTCCTTCTCAAGGATAAAATCAGGAAAATAACTGGAGTTACCGACATGGGTTGCAGAGTAAGCAAACTGAAATGGCAGTGGGCTGGCCATGTTTTTCGAAGGACCGATTGCTGGGTAAAGCAGATGAGTCCTAGAGCAGAGACCTTCTATCGGCAAGCGTAGTGTGGGACGTCCCTTAAGTTAGATGCACCGATGACCAAAACAACAACATTTTGACCACCACGAAACTTTTTGTTGCGTGTGCAAAAACGAAAGGAGCTTCATTCCAACCTGGCGCCGCGCCGGGTGTTCCACGACAGGTCTCGACTGTGTTTTTTTTTTTAATTTGCTTATCTAGGTATGATTTAATAAGGGTAGGTTTAATATACTTATTTTATATGTTGCACCCCTCGATGTCATCACGTCAATGCTGCCGGTCGCTGAAAACCAGCACTGTATTCTTTTTCGTACAAGTCGCAGGATGTCACACATATTTTCCTCATTGGTTTTATTGTTCTTTTTTGTGCTATTTTTTTTTCTTTGCGTCATATTAGGCGCTTTTCTTTGTTTATAGATCAATTAAACGTTATTTATTCTGATGATTAAATCAGTATCATGTAGATCACCTGTCTATAACAGCCATCCTTGTTCCATTACGAGCGTGTCTCCATTACGTCAAGAATTTCCCCTAAGTTCGAGCAGGCGGCTGCAATTCCACCGTGCCTATACGGCCGGCCTAAACGGTACGTACACGGCGCCCTGTTAGCTAAGTTAATAGATTGGCAGACTTGGTAAATGCTGGAGCCAGGATACACTCCGGAAATACAATTGCGGCGATGGCTTTGAACGTCCTCGTCGGACAGAAAATTTATTGGTTATAGCGCAGAATACAGTTTTTTGTATTGTATACCATGTAAGTGATGTTTCTGTTAGATACTCTTATCTTTTTATGCTTTTTCATTTATGAAATGTATTTCTACTAAAATGGTAAGCATTTTGCCAAAGTGAAATAAAAAAATAAAAAAAAACGAAAAGCGATCATTGGCACTCGCCATTTGCCGCCACTAATACACTTCACTCTAAATATGCAAATTAACTAAACGTCCCGAATTCCCGATACGTTGCAATTTGCATTTTACTAATTTTTGCAACTGTTAATAGGTTAGTTTTAGACCGACGCAAATTGCTGCTGCTATCAAACAGAATTTTATGTGAGAGGATTAGTTGTGATCGTCCGCCATATTGGATCACGTGTACCGTTACACGCGATCGCCGGTTCAATTCAAATTACGAGATTCGAATTCCGAACGTTTGGAATTCCAACAATCACGTTCTGCGTTCTGTTGTCATTTTCAAGTCAATTATTATTTTGTTTCGTCGAATTACCTCATTCACATGGCAGCTGTGAAATTGAAAGTAAAATGTGTGGTTATTCATATTTTTCGTCTCCATAGACTGGAAATTCTAATATTGTACAAGAATTAAAAATGTTTATCTTACTTCTGCTATTTGTGAGAGAGAAATTATTTAATGATTTTTAAGAATTGTTTAATAATATTTTTATCAACTTCCGGTAAATGACTACTTGTTCCGCCACTATAAGAATGAATCTTGCTATAAAAGGAGCGCAATGTCTCTCGACAGATCAGAAGTTGATGATCACCCTCTGAACGTTGTAATTTTGAATTTCTATTTTTTCATAGTATTTTTTTTATTGTGTTATTATTTTTAAATTCAAATGTGCTATATAATATTGTTATGAAGTATTGCTGTGTCACTTACTGAACAATATAATAACGAACCTATTTATGTATATTATTCTACCCTACCTCCCCACTTAAAGATAAGATAAAGATAAAGATAAAGATAATTTATTTGTCAAACATGCGTTTACATACAAATTAGGCATGCAAGATCTTAAATATAGGTAACAAGTCCTTACATGTTTTGCCTGACTAGGCGTACAAATTTTATTTATTTTTTATAGATAACAAATAGATAATTACTTCAATAAAGCAAAGACTAAATGCGGGTTCACCAACATTACATTACATTACATTATTACATTTTATGAGAATAATATTAGTCAGAAATAATATAAAAGTTCAATCATGTCAAAAGGTATCTGTCAAAAAGTCATTTATATTATAATAACATTTATCTGTTAGTAGATTTCGAATCTTATTTTTAAATTGATTTGTTGTCATGGCTTTATATGACTGTGGTATTTTGTTGTATATTTTCGGGGCCATACAAAAAAAGCTTTTCCCCATGAGGGCAGTTTTTGCCGAGTGTAGGCAAATTTGACTATTGTCACGTCTGTTTCGCGGAAAAATGTCAGATCGTCGTGGAAAGAGTTGGGGGTTAGACTTTACAAAGGATGCAACTTCAAAAATGTATAAAGACGGTAAAGTTAATATTTTGTGTTTTTTAAACAATGGTCTGCAACTTTCTGTCGATTGTAGTTTAAACATAGCCCGAATGCATTTCTTTTGGACTTTAAACGCTATTTCTTTGTCTGTAGAGTTACCCCAAAATATGATACCGTAGCGCAGAAGTGATGCCACCAATCCATGATAGGCCGTCACCAAAGCATCTGGGTTAACTTCTGAGGACAGTTTATACAAGACATAAGTGAATGAGCTCAGTTTTTTGCTTATATATTCAATGTGCGCTTTCCAGTTCAGTTTTGCGTCTATCATTACACCAAGAAATTTTGTGTCGTCGACTTTATTTAATACTGTGCCATTGTAGAGGGCTTTAATGTCACTATCGGCATGAACCCGTTGACTAAAATGCATTATCGTCGTCTTATGTAAATTAATTTTTAGATTATTCCTATCTAACCATGATATTATTGATTTAATAGTTTTATTAATGTCATATTCATAAACGTCCTTATTATTACATGTTATAGTCACTGTGCTGTCATCTGCAAATAGGGTCATGGGGTAGTCAATAGCATCAGGCAGGTCATTGATATATAGGATAAATAATAGTGATCCAAGCACGCCCCCTTGTGGGACACCGTAAATAGGCGTTCGTTCGCCAGATATGTAAATTTCCTCTCTTTTTGTCTTAATATTTATTTTTGATATTTCTGTGTACTGTTTTCTGTTAATTAGGTAAGACTCTATAAGGTTAAGTATGTTTCCTCTTATACCATATGCCTCTAATTTCTGAAGTAGAATGTTATGGTTAACATAGTCAAAGGCTTGCGTCATATCACAGTAAATAGCGCATACTGGGATTCTAGCGTCCATATTTATCATTACCTTATGCAAGAAGTCATAAATAGCCATATTGGTTGTCCTGTTTTTCCTAAATCCCTTTTGCTCATCGATTAATATGTGTTTCTTTTCCAGGTATGAGTACAACTCCTTATAGATATACTTTTCAAAAATTTTTGATATGATCGGAATGAGTGCAATTGGTCTATAATTGCCCATGTGTTCCTTATTATTTTTTTTAAATAACGGCTTTACTATAGACACTTTCAAGGCATTTGGATATACACCTGAACATATACACAGATTTATGAGATAGCTCAAGTGGTTACATATAAAGTCAGATACATACTTGATTACCTTCGTAGAAATTCCGTCATAACCTGTACTATTTGTGGATTTTAGTGATTTTATAATGTTTTTAATGTCTATAGGTATACTGGGGGCAACATAAATTGAATCTTGACGTGTTGTTATATTTACTGTATTATTTCCTGAATATGGAATGGGTTGATTTTTGTCAACGAAAAAATCGTTAAATGCGTTTGCTATTTCTTGAGGGTCATTTAATACTTTATTATCTAAATTGATCTGTCTAATGGACTCTTTAGGGAAACACGGTTTTGATTTGTTTATTATATTCCAGGTAGTTTTTGACTTATTGGTAGAGGTTTTTATAGAATAATTGTTTTGGGCACGTCTAGTAAGTTGCATAATTTTGTTAAACCTTTTTTTGTAGTTTAAGAAACTTGCCTTATTCGTTATATTTGGTTTTAGTCTATAATTCCACAGCAATTGCCGTTTCTTTTTGCTGCATAATTTTATGCCGTGTGATATCCATTTAGGTTTCCTTATCACCCTTATAGTTGTCCATTTAAACGGAAAACATAGGTCATAAAACAGTTTAAACGTGTCAATAAATATGTCAAATGCGTCATTAGGATTATCCGTTTCATAAATTTCTGAAAAAGTCATTTGTTTTAAACAATCTTTAAATTTAATCATATTCTCTGCATTGAAATCACGTCTTTTTACGCGCCAATATTTTAAAATCGCAGTTTTTTCCACGGGGCACTGTATTATTTGAGCTGTGTGGTCTGAAAGTGCAAATTCAGTCACCTCAGTTTTACATTTGGTTTTAAAGTTATGTGCGATATTGTCTATGCACGTTTGGCTACGTATCCTGGTTGGTTGTTTTAATGCTAATGTAAGATTGAAATTTAGTAACAGATATTCAAATTCCAATACAATATTATTCTTCTTCATGACATCAATATTAAAGTCTCCCGTCATTACAATATGCACATTTTTTTTTTTACATATGATTCGTAATATTTTTTCTAACACCCCATAGAATGTATTTATATTATTTGTTTTTGGTACTCTGTATACACATAAAATAATAATATTATACTGTATAAGCTCTACACCGCAACACTCAACTACTCCAGTTATTGACAACTTCGCTATCTGCGGCACCTCTTTCCATTGATGCCCGTTTCTAATTTAAAAACTAAGCTTATTAAGTACTATTTAGATTAGAGATTTACAAAAGTCAGTGACAAGGACAACAATTAATAAATAAAAAGTCTTTTACAAAACAAAAACAACTGACTTCCAAAAAAACACTACAAAGTGAAAAATAACTTTAATTTCGGAAGTCGGTGTCTTTGGTTCCGCATTTTCGTTTTTTAAGACCGACTTCCGATATCAAAGATATTTTTCACTTTTAAGTTGTATTTACCCCACAAAAATTCATATATCACTACTTGCTAT
This sequence comes from Oligia fasciuncula, assembly GCA_963082905.1. Lineage (NCBI taxonomy): Eukaryota > Metazoa > Arthropoda > Insecta > Lepidoptera > Noctuidae > Oligia > Oligia fasciuncula. Next base: position 18,547,460 of record OY720406.1, on the reverse strand, counting down.
GTAAATATCAGTGACAGGAAGTTATTTAAACATCAATCAAAACAAACAAACAACATCAATATAAACCAAGTGGAAAAAAATCGTATTATTGAAGCTAACTCAAAAGCTACCCAAACAAATTTAATAAAATTTATATGGGACCACCCCTGAAGCATACCTGATCTATATATGACGGAGTTATGCCCGAACATAATTACATTAAAAAAAACTTTTTTACAAAAAAAAAAACAACCGACTTCCAAAAAACACTATAAAGTGAAAAATAACTTTAATTTCGGAAGTCGGTGGCAAAAAACTAAAATACAAATCCAAAGACACCGACTTCCGAAATGAAAGTTATTTTTCACTTTATAGTGTTTTTTGGAAGTCGGTTGTTTTTTTTGTAAAAAAGTTTTTATTTTTCACCTTTTAGTGGGTCAGTTTGTAATTTATCAAAGTTACAATAGCCTAATGTCAACTGCTCATCACCTTTTACAAAATATTGCTTTTCCCGATGCAGGGACGTTAATTGTTGAGGAGTTCTCCTAGTTCTTACCAACTCCTAAACAACCACTCACCATACGCATTGTGACGAGGATAAATCGTTTAACAACCATATTAAAGTAATCGAATTACAACCCGTGAAATATTTGTCATTAAGTAGTTCCGATGGCCATCTGTGGTCTTCATCATCAGCTCCACTTTACCAAATGATGATTTCCGAGAGCAAATGCTCAAGTTACTTTAAAAAATACCCAAATCGCTATAGCTTTGCCTATAAAATTTGAGGGTTTCTCTCAATTTCCATAGGATCCTCTCATCAGATTCCAACTTGATGATAATGGGACCACCTCGAGAGTATACCCTTTCGAACAAAAAACGCGTTTTGAAAATCGGTCCGCAATTGGCGGAGTAATCGCGTAACAAACACACAAAAAAAAAACATACCGTCGAATTGAGAACCTCCTCCTTTTTTGAAGTCGGTTAAAAATTGCTTCGAAGAGGGTCGTTGAATCTATCCACTGCACAACTCTACTCTAACACAAACTTTAATTCAATGTATTAATTTCAAATCAAATAAACCAATTACAGGCACTTTTGAATAAAATTATCAAGGGGTCGGTCAGTCAGATGAAACTAGCCATTCCAAAGCATAGAAATACCCGTGGAGAAGAACGGGCAAGAAACTCCACGGGCACTGTTTTTTTTCTTGTTTCACCCGCGTAAGTTTTGATCCCGTGGGAATATAAAAAGTATCCTATGTGTTAATCCAGGAAATGGTCTATCTATTTGCCAGTTTTCATCCAAATCTGTTCAACGGTTTTCGCGTGATTGAGTAAAAAACATCCAAACTTTCACATTTATATTATTAGTAAGATATTATTGGTTTCATCATTCATGTTGACATTCATCATGTGAGATCGATGCAGAACGTTAAAAGCGTCCGTAATAAAACTACGCTTCAATCATTCGAGTGGAGCTGCATGATATGCAACTAACAATTTCTTTATCAAAGGAACATTCATCGCGACGGATCGCTTTCGTCTGATCCCGTCTAACTCGACGTAACGACCCACCATTTGAATACCATTATTCAACAACACTTCGTACAAAGCCCTCAACTACCCTTCAAAGGAAATCTCCATCACTAAAACCTAATTAAAACTTATAGACAATATCAATTTAGTGAACAAACACCTTTACTTTAGGGAGCCTTCAACTATGGCGGAGAACAAACAACTAGTGAATTAGCAAGTTGGTGAATTTACCTTAATTATGCATTACTCCTGGACGGTAACCGGTGCGGCTACCTGTTCAAACGTCACAAGTTTGGACCGCATCACTTGTTTACTTTTCAACCGACATAATTATAAATTAATGTACATGGGTAATTATTTTATATGACAATGGTTCGACCTATGGTGACCTTTCTTGGGGTAAAACTTTAGAATGAATCGACTGCCCACGCCCAGGGTGCTCTGGACCACGGACATACATGATACAGTGAAACGCAAGCGCAGAATAATTTGATTTTGGTAGCGCCTTTAATGCGCAGCGGTTTTTGTACTTCACCTTGTGTTACTCCTGCCGTGTGCTTGACTATAGATACTTAAGGATTGTCAGACGTGGAGGCTTGTTCACCCTAATTAACCCGATCCAGCCTGTCCCTAGCTGCCTCATCCAGCGACGCCCTAAGCCGAAATTGCGAAATCGAAATCGAAAGCTGGAGGACCTTCATTTATTGAGGCAACCACAGGCAAGCCCGGTTAAGCCGCCGACAACCGGTTTACGTGCGAGATTACATAAAAAAAAATGGAGGCTTGTTCAATGCTTCCCGTGCACTGGCAAAATAACTCATCTCCAAGACCTCGTCTTTGATCACGACCTTTTACCTACCAAAAAATTCCTTTCTTAGGAAAATTAAAAAATGCAATTTACAAAGTGGTTATCTGCGCCCTCGTCTTCTCTTTACTAAACTTCTTTAGTCTCGAACACTGCATACAATAGAAGTAAAAATGTTAGTATGTAGCTAGCTTACCAGTTATACCCGTATTCTTTCTAATTAGTATTTGTTCATTAACGCTCCTGCAGTAATTAGTTTTAAACTCATATATCACTTGTAACAAAAACTTTACATAATAGCATTAGAAAAAAGAGGCTCGCAGAAGCAGGAGTACGAAACCTTTTATTTTCAAGTTAAGTTCAAACGATTTTAATAAATAATGTATGTGCTTTTTTGTAAGTAACAATGTATGGCATACAATAAAGCATATTCCATCCATCTACTCGTCACAATGCTTGGATAGGTACATAAAATGAAACAATTTTTAGTAACAATCAGTTTATTAAAAACAACTTTATCACAATGGCATGTCCTTATTATGTTTTTAACAAACCAAATAAATGCGACACAAAACGCTACTTGACTGATGGTGACAAGTCATAATTTTAACTATGATAATTTAGAATGCCAGAGGATTAACAAAAATACACTTTCGCAAGCTAAATACCAACTATAAAAACATTTTCCAGAGACATAGAAGTGCGAGATGAGATTTATTGCTATTAAAGGAGAGAAAAAGTTTTGCCACCTTAATGATATAATGGAGATGATAGATGTTCCATTCCCAATTATTCATCATCCTCTGATGATGATGATGAAGTTTCACCAACGTTAATAATAAATCTTTCTACAACATTATCCAAAACCTTTCCTCTTCTTTAATTGTATGAGCAATGCAAGATTGCCATTTCTCTGCAGTTATGTTTATGAGTGCTTGCCGCTTCACTTCTTCTAATTTAAAACTTTTATTGTTTTGGGCTACATACCCCTTCATTTGAGCCCAAACTAATTCTATTGGGTTGAGCTCGCAGTGGTAAGGGGGGAGGCGCAATACTAATATATTTTTTTCTTTAGCTATCTCATCCACAGCAAACTTTTGGTACAAATGTTTTATTTGTTTCACTTTTTCTAATGAAGTGGCCCTAAAGTCTTTTTCCTCAAAAGGAATATTTTTGTTTTTTAGCCACTCTTGAATATCTGCCTTTCGTGTGGCTGTAGTTGGCAGCTTCTCCACTTTCCTCGAATGATATGGCGCATTATCCATAACAATAACAGCACCATTCTCAATTTTTGACAATATTAATTTGAACCACTTTTCAAAATTGTGTGCATCCATTTCAGAATGGTACTCTCCATCACCCTTTTTGGCTTCAAATATTAATTCACCATCCATTAAAAACCCTTCTGTAGATCCTGTGAAATGAAATAAAAGCAAATCAATAATTGTGCACCGTTGGCATAGATTACTTGACTGCTGGAAATAGATCTCAACCTTTAAATAGCAACCGAAATTGACTGCATCATTACTGTCCTTGAACAGGTAAATCTACTACCATAAACCCAGAATCTACCCATAACATCTTTCTCCGAGGGGAGGCATTAAATTAAGACTTAATGTCAGTGACAACGGAGAGATTATTTTATTCATGATTTGTTATGTAACAATGGTAAAGTAATTTAAAAAAAAAATACATATAAATCAAGTTTTACCAATATGGCCAATGATAAGCCGCCTTCCTTTTCCAGTTAGCTTGCAGAATCTTGTCCAACGTTGGTAACTCATTTTTTTTTTTTATTCAGCCTATACTGTCCCACTGCTGGGCAAAGGCCTCCCCCAAGTCCTTCCAGGAACTCTTTTCCTGCGCCGCCTCGAACCAGCCCTCGCGGTACGCGTCCAGGTCATCTCGCCACCGCTTTCTGGGTCGACCTCGGCGGCGCCGTCCATCTTTAGGCACCCATTGTGTGGAAACTTTTGCCCAGCGGTAATCCTGCATGCGGCTGATGTGACCCGCCCAATCCCACTTGAGCCTGGCAGCCTTCTTGCCTACGTCTATTATACCCGTTTTGGAACGCAGTATGGTGTTCCGAATTTTGTCCTGTCTTTTTACACCCAGGATGCTGCGCTCCATCGCTCTTTGACAAACGCCAAGGCGGAACTTTTGCGACTCGGTGAGCGACCAGGTCTGAGCACCATAGGTTAGGACGGGCAGAATACACATGTCGATGAGTTTCCGCTTCAGGGAGATCGGCAGATCACCCTTCATTAGCGTCTTCATGGACCAGTAGCTTTTCCAGGCGTTTTCAATTCGCCGATCGATTTCCCTTTCCTGCCTGTTTTCGAAAGAAACTAACTGGCCCAGGTAGATATACTCATCGACATAATGTATTTCCTGCCCATCTACCTCGACCCTACGCTTGGTGCTGTTAGTCATAAGTTGGGTTTTAGACCGATTCATCGCAAGTCCCACCTTAAAGCTAGCCGTGCTCAGCTCTTGGAGCATAATCTGAAGTTCTAAAGCTGTGGGGGCAAAAAGGACTATGTCATCCGCAAAACGGAGGTTTGTCAGCCTCTTCTTGCCGACGTCAATGCCCTTGGTCTTCCATGACGCTGCCAGTGACTTGAATATCTCCTCAAGTGTGCTTGTAAATAGTTTGGGAGAGAGTGGGTCACCTTGCTTAACACCTTTTTGTATTTTGAATGAAGGTCCAGCAGTATTTAGTTTAATGTTTGCAGAGCTATTGTTGTAAATGTTTTTTAAGAGATCGATGTATTGCTTTTCGAGTTCCTGGTGTTCTAGGGATTTGAAGATTTCTAAGTGCTTAATACTATCGAAGGCTTTTGTGTAATCTACGAAGGCCAAATACAGTGGTTTATTAAATTCTGTGTATTTTTCAAGGGTCTGGTTTAGTGTTTGAAGGTGGTCGGTTGTAGAAAAACTTGAGCGAAATCCGGCTTGTTCTGGTGGCTGGTGTTTGTCCAGTTTCCCGTCTATTCGATTGTGTATCACCTTAATAAAAGCTTTATATATATGAGATGTTAGGCTTATTGGGCGGTAGTTTCCGATATCGCTCTTATCACCTTTTTTATGCAGAAGAACTATATTTGAATGGCACATTGATATAGGTACTTTTCCTGTTGTGAGTATTGTATTAAAAAGGTTGGTAAGGTGAGGCAACAATGTGGGAGAGCCAATTTTTAACGCTTCGGTAGTGACTCCATCCTCTCCAGGACTTCTGTTGTAGCGCATAGTAGTTAGTGCTTTGTGTACTTCATAGCCACTTATTAAAGGAATGGAATCTGGGAGACTGTATTCTGTGCCGATCGGGGGTGGTGAGTCATCTGAATATAATGTTTCATAGAATTTGGTCGCTATTTCCATGATTTTTTGTCTACTATGGTGTTTTATTCCGTCATTGTCTTACCTCATTATCAAAGAAAAAAGAATTATTTTTTCTTGGTATTCCACTTAACGTAATATCATCATAATCATCAGATTTTGAGTATTTCCGTTGGCGAGGAGGTGGCGATTGCAGGCGACCTTCTGTATTGTACTCTTTGAGTACATTATAGACTGTTGCACGAGATATGCCTATAAATTAAGATTAGTAATGTATGTTATTACCTTACAATGCATGTTACTTTCAAATACATTTATTTTTTAAGGTAATCATTTTATGATCCTTACCCGCAATTTCTGCAGTTTTGTTAATTAACAGGAGGAATTATAAACAGGAGTACCTTCGGGACCCCTTAACATCTTCATAAATATTTATCACTATTCTTTTTTCTGTAGAACGAAGCGGTGTTTGCTTTATTTTATTTTTCTTAGGAGACAATAATTTTAACATCGTGATCTACTTTGGGGCCTCGTTTTTTTCGCTGCTGACACTGATCAGCGCTACTAGCAGTTCCAGAGCGCACATGTTGCGCTTGCAAGCCACTCGGGCCTACACCGGGATCGTCCGTGCCCATAGTTCAACAAAACGTACCGCTTTGTACGAACAACACTAAACTAACACTAATAACGATAACAAAACAATAACAACAGAAAAACAGTAACAAATAACAACTAAACCACGAAAATTCAGCAATAACAAGTATCCACAAGTGAGTGAATAACAATTTGACAACTGCAGATTATTTACGCAATTTGACGTATGGACGGATGATATCATAAACCGACAAAATAAAAAAACACGTGCTGCCACCACTTAGAAGGGAATATGTAACATTTTAGATTTGGTAGAGTTATAGTGACATGAAAAACGTTCCGGGTCCTGTCCTCCCCTGCTTCTTTTAGATTTTAAACCTTGACACGACAATATTTTATGTAAAAACTAAATAATATTAAATGAAAGCCTTGTAATTTCAGAAGGTAGATAGGTTAAATAAGTACAAATAAGTGTGACAGCTGTTACTTAAATTTATTATATTTAACTCCACATCAATCTTGACTGTAATAATGTTTGTTGTACTTTTATTACAAAGTGTGCCCCTAAAAGAGTCTTTTTTTACTTCTGTCTAATGCTATTGTAAATGGAGTATAGTTTAATACAGACGATATTTCCTGTTCGCTGTTCTTTACTGCTAATGTTTCTGTTTTCAAATGATAAATAAATTGGTATTCTTGCTGTATTAAAAATAAGATTTTTTTTTCAGTAACTGTACCTACTTAGCTTGATTCTTCAAGATCTGATTGATATTGCAACATAAAGGATTTCAAAAGAAATTATAAACATAAATCTAAATTTTTCTCAACATCATAAATTATAGGCATTGGTAAACACAATGCACAAACTGAGTTACTGATCATCCGGCTCTCTTAGTTAGGACACGTTGATTCACAAAATGGTTAGAGCCAAGATACCTGTTATACGTATTTTTATATTCACAATCACATTTTTATTAGGTAAACGCAGAACCAATAAAAGTAAAAAAAAAGCGGGCAAGAGCGAGTCGGACTCGCGCACCGAGGGTTCCGTACCATCATATGTTAAATATCATCGCCGAGGCCTATATTCATCAGAGAATTTTAACACTGTGCACTGCGGTGTAGAATTTGTAGTTTTATGTTACGCCATCTCTTGACCGATAGTGGAACTAATGTAACTTTTGTTGATGATTTCTGAAAAAATGTGATAAGTAGTGACTTCGTTTTATTTTTCTTGTAATCTTTACATAAACTTCTATCATATAGAATAATTTAAGATTTTTCTCTTTGTATACTTCGGAGATAAGGGGGGGGGGGGGGGCGGTATTTTTTTTTACATTTTTCATCAAAAGTCGAAAACTATGCGGCCCAAAAAAAAAAGGAAAATATGTTTGATGTTGATAGCATGCACAATCCTCCGTCCTCATTTTAATGAACCTACAATTGCTTTAACGACCTCTTGTAATAAATATATAATTTTAATGAACCTACAATTGCTTTAACGACCTCTTGTAATAAATATATAATTTTAATGAACCTACAATTGCTTTAACGACCTCTTGTAATAAATATATAATTTTAATGAACCTACAATTGCTTTAACGACCTCTTGTAATAAATATATAATTTTAATGAACCTACAATTGCTTTAACGACCTCTTGTAATAAATATATAATTTTAATGAACCTACAATTGCTTTAACGACCTCTTGTAATAAATATATAATTTTAATGAACCTACAATTGCTTTAACGACCTCTTGTAATAAATATATAATTTTAATGAACCTACAATTGCTTTAACGACCTCTTGTAATAAATATATAATTTAAATGAACCTACAATTGCTTTAACGACCTCTTGTAATAAATATATAATTTTAATGAACCTACAATTGCTTTAACGACCTCTTGTAATAAATATATAATTTTAATGAACCTACAATTGCTTTAACGACCTCTTGTAATAAATATATAATTTTAATGAACCTACAATTGCTTTAACGACCTCTTGTAATAAATATATAATTTTAATTAACCTACAATTGCTTTAACGACCTCTTGTAATAAATATATAATTTTAATGAACCTACAATTGCTTTAACGACCTCTTGTAATAAATATATAATTTTAATGAACCTACAATTGCTTTAACGACCTCTTGTAATAAATATATAATTTTGACCAAATTCCTTAATAGGATTACGCGATAACTTTGCGGAAGTGACCTTTGTGTCCCAACGCTAATTAGGTAGAGCAACCACAGGCACCTCGTTAATTAAAGTGGCAAGCACATGAGCCATTATTACTGCACCCACCTACCCCATGTGCTACTTCTACGAACATTGTTGTGAAAGCAACCGCCTTTACATCTCTTAGTACGGCATCCATTGCGGATTTTACTCTTTTGGATTAAATGGGTGCAGAATGTCAGAAGCAATGGTTGCGCAGTGAAACGTTGGGTTCGTAATTTAATTACACTGCACTGTACGAAGGCAAGATAGGGTGAATGTGGTAGTAAAAGGTCCCGCCTCTTCAAAAGACGTATAAATTTATTAGCGCGCGTGATTGCTCCCAACATGCAAGTAATTTTCTGTGTTGCCAGACAACCGACTAAAGAAATACGTGAACAGAAATCGAAAACGATCTATTTGAGCGTCCTCTGACTATCTCCAAGATTATAGACTTGAGCGAAAGGAAAAATATGCGAGTACTAAACGTTATCCTATTCAGTAAAAAATAGGGAGTTTGTGTAAGACGGGAAATGCGTCAATTTACATTGAAAGAAATGAGCTCTCTAAGCTCTGAAAAGATGAAAATTTCGTTTCATGAAGCTGAATTTTAATCAGTTATTCCGGCCTGATCCCCTGAACACCCCTCCACCCCCCCCCCCCCTGGATCCCCTGCTAGTTATTCTTTTGTTTTAATCTCTCAAAAGTCTTATTACGATTTATTTTGGATGGAACTTCGTAATAATTTAGATGTCCGGGTGGTTGCCTCAGTGTCCGTTGTCTGATATGTAAATACACGGAAGGTCTTGTATTTACTTTGCGTCTAACAATTTGTTCAAGTGAGCACGTCGGGCTTGCACGAGGGGTACCTACGTCTCGCATCATACTAAGTTATTCGGTATATTTTCATTTCAATAACGTTCACAAGATATAATAAACGTGAGATAGACCAACTGTTGATATCATTTCTTTACATATAACATATAATATGCTCTAAAACTTATTTCGTATAACGTTATTGGGTATAACGTTTATTTAATCGAAAATCATTAGGTCTATGGTTTAAAATATATTATATTATTTTATAATTATATCATAATAATATACCTACTTACCCCGCACGAGGACTAAAAGGACACAGTATCAAAACTTACAAAACACGGATCACTGTAGATTTTACAAAATATTATTAAGTTTTACTTTGACGAAAAATTGGGTCTCCCTTGTTTTGCCGAAAAGATTTTGCCAAATTATCACTTCCCAAACAATTTTCCGCATAATTTAATTTGCCAAATTATTACTTAGCAAAAAGTCTTGTAGCGGTATCTACAACGCCACATGCGAACAACGCGTCATACTACGTCACGCAAATCCTACATCGCGCAAGCAGAGTTTACCGCGCAATTAACATAGATACAACGGCCCGACATGAATCATTGGGCAGTTGCCCGCCAGACATAACACCCGTCTGGTCGGAGGATCCTCCCTTTTCTATAGAGTATGAGTGAGCTTTACACCCTGTTCCTCATACCTCTATACTGGTGACCCCGAACATGGACGTCAGCGCAGCCTTCGTGCAAATACTACAGCGTGACGTCATCATCATCACTCCCGCAAGCTTTAGAGCGGCGAGTCACCCAGCCAGCCAGCTTCCACGGCTTCAACGGGTATCCTGACCACCAGCATGCAGCGACCGCGCATTCCTGGTCATCACCCACAGCCTCATCAGCAACTCGGCACAGCACACTGCACTTTCGGCCGGTCCACAAGCAGAGCCCTTGAAATACGCTCTCCTGGTCGACGCCAGCAGTCAGCCTCAACCCGGCGCTGTACCACATCCGACGCACTGGAGCATAACGCAGCGCCACCCCGACTCACTGGGGACATCTTCGCAGACAGTTCCGACTCACCGTGAACTATGCGGCAACCGGTTCCGACTCACTGGAACCTCAGCTGGACTGGCAAGCATCGCAAGATACAAGACTCAGCCCACTATCGACCTCCGGTCTCCGGGGGGAGTGATGTAGCGGTATCTACAACGCCACATGCGAACAACGCGTCATACTACGTCACGCAAATCCTACATCGCGCAAGCAGAGTTTACCGCGCAATTAACATAGATACAACGGCCCGACATGAATCATTGGGCAGTTGCCCGCCAGACATAACACCCGTCTGGTCGGAGGATCCTCCCTTTTCTATGGAGGTTGAGTGAACTTTTCACCCTGTTCCTCATTCCTCTATAGTCTCTTCACAAATAATTGTAACCCAAACCTAATGTTTGGCAAACAATAAATAGTACTTTTACCAATTTTTATTTAGTCAAATGTTTCAGTTGGAATAACTTATTTTACGCAAAACAACATTTGCCAAATATTTAGTATCGTCAGTTTTCAATTTACCAATTCTATTCAGCTTAGTCAATGACAAAAAAATTACTATCTGTCAGTTGCACAGAATATACAAATTAAATTACAATATGTACTGCTAAGTGGGTAGATGGTAAATCATAAAAAACCCGCAATGTGGGTTAGTCATGCAATACACTATCACGTGCTATCACTGTGTTTTGTAGCGGAAGTTTCTTGACAGTGTTACGATATATTGATATATAATAGTTAATTACCATTAAAAGTATAACGTAAATAAAGTTAATAATAATATTAACCATTCTGGTAGTACTTTTTTTTTTAGTTTAGTTTTAGTTCAGTTTCGGGTAGTCTGTTTTTTTCCATATTTTTTGTCTATATTATAATCAAGTCGTTTCTGGCACTCGCCGGCCGCTGCCGCGGCACCGCTCGGTCCGCTCGCTCAGCTCGTGCGTAGGAAGGTCACAGTTTTAACCTAACCTAACCTAAGCATTTTTTTTAATAATTAACCTCGTCTAACTAATTCGGTTCTCGATAGCCTGCTAAAAATAATCACTTTTTACGAAAATTTTTTTCAATATAATCTATTTGTTTTTTCTCAGTTTTAACCTAACCTAACCATTTTTAATAAATAATTAACCTACTCAAATTCCATAAGTAACCATAAATTTGACTTGTTTCAGACAAATTCAATCACATAAACTCACAAAGAAGTACGCAAATGACATAAAATTTAACAATAACGTGAAATGTTTATTGGCTTTAAGTTATTTGCCAGAAAATGAAATCATTCTATATTTTAACAAGCTAGTAGAAGGTACAGAAGATTCTGATTGGAAGCAAATCGCGAATTGGTTTGAAGAAAATTATATTAGCGGATCATGGAACACACAACCGAAGTATCCACCAAGTTTTTGGAGTTGCCATGTTGTAAACGAAAAGCAAATACCTAGAACCTCAAACTCTGCTGAGGCGTGGCATCGTAGAATAAACATTCTCATTGATAAACAACATCCTGGAGTATATCAGAAGGGTGTTCAAGTCACGATTGAAGGCTTGCCAAGATCGTCAGGATCAGATTCGTATGGACACCCTTGCTGAGAAGCATTCCAAGGGTGACTTTCATGGTTTCTGGAAAAGCACAAGCAAGGCTAATGTTAGGCCGGGTCTTCCTGTGAGCATCGATGGAGTGAGTGACCATAAGAGCATTGCTGATATCTTTAGGGACCATTTTTCCATACACTCCCCTTTGGGGCCTGCAGGTGGGGTTTTCGATGCTGCTGAGATGCCGAACGAGGCAGTCGGAGTAAGGTTTATTGCGAGAGACGTGAATAACATTATTAAGAATACGTCGAGAGGCAAATCCCCGGGGCACGACGGCCTCAGCATTGAACACCTGCAATATGGTGGCCCGCATGTCTCCAGGGTCTTAGCGATGTTCTTCTCACTGTGCGTGAGCCACTCATACCTACCGACGGATCTTATGAAGTCTGTGGTGGTGCCTGTGGTGAAAAATAAAACCGGTGACCTTGCCGATAAAACAAACTACAGGCCTATTTCCCTAGCCACCATCATAGCCAAAGTGTTTGACGGTTTGCTTAACACACAGTTGAATAAATATGTAAGTCTGCACGATAACCAGTTTGGTTTTAGACCTCAATTGTCTACTGAAAGTGCTATACTGTGTCTTAAGCATACCGTCAGATACTACACAGATCGTAGGACTCCTGTATACGCGTGTTTCCTCGACTTATCCAAGTCCTTCGACCTGGTGGCGTATGATATCCTTTGGGATAAGCTAAACAGTATTAACTTGCCACGTGAACTTGTGACTATCTTCAAGTATTGGTATACGCATCAGGTCAACAGCGTCAGATGGGCGGGGGCAATGTCAGAGCCATATCAGCTGGAGTGTGGAGTGAGGCAGGGCGGATTGACCTCGCCAACCCTTTTCAACCTCTACATGGATGCGCTGATCGTCGCGCTCAGCAGTCGGCATGTTGGTTGCCATATTGATGGCGTTTGCGTCAACAACCTAAGTTATGCTGATGACATGGTGCTGCTGAGCGCGTCGGTCTGTGGGTTGAGGACCCTGATACAGCTCTGTGAGGAGTACGCAAGCAGGCATGGGCTGAAATATAATGTTACCAAGAGTCAATGCATGATTTTTGGAGACAGTGGTGCCAAATGCCTGGAAAATGTACCACCAGTTTTTCTCAATGGTGTTCCCCTACACAGAGTGGACCATTTTAAATATCTGGGGCACATAGTCACGGCTGACCTCAGGGATCATTCAGACATTGAACGGGAGCGGAGGGCTTTGTCGAAAAGAGCAAATATGCTGGCCCGCAGGTTTGCACGTTGTTCAAACCAAGTTAAGATCACCCTTTTCAAGGCATATTGCACCTCACTGTACACGTGCAGCCTGTGGGCTCGCTACACACTAGCGAGCTACAACGCCCTCCGCGTCCAGTACAACAACGCGTTTAGGGCGGTGTTGGGGCTGCCCCGCTTCTGCAGCGCCTCGGGCATGTTTGCGGAAGCGCGCACCGACTGTTTTCACGCAGCCATGCGCAAGCGGTGCGCGTCCTTAGTGCGCAGGGTGCGGGCCAGCTCCAATACTGTCCTGGTGATGATCGCTGAGCGAATTGACTGCCCCTTCATTAGGAAATGCTGTGGCAGACATGTATTAGCCAGTGCACCTAGTTTTAATTGACATTGACATATTATATTTATAGTGACTGGTTTTGTATTGTTTTTATATTTTTAATTTATTTATTATATTTAATTTAATTTTTTATTACTTTTGTTTTAATTTTTAATTCTGTGATGCTAACAATTTGTATCTTTTAATTTTAGCTTATTTTAATTGCATTGACATTTTATTTTAATTCCATGACCTTTTTTTTAATTTGTATTTGTTAATTTATTTTATTTGTATAATCAGAGACATTTTATTTAGAGAAATTTTATTCTGTGGTATTGTAATATTTTAATTGTATGTAAATATGGGTTTTGCCTGAATTAAATGAATTTTATTTTATTTATATATCGCTTTAACCGCTCGCGTGAGAACGTCCGAGATTCTGCCTCGTGTGCACATCCGCTTTTTGACCCGGTCCAGATCTAGACCATGAAAAAATTGTGACAGCAAGCACGTTCCACGCCTCAGTATTTTATTTTTCGTATTAAAGAACTAATAAATGAAGTTTCATCAAATTTAGCTGACATTGAGATTATACTATCAGGTGAACCGCCACAAAAAAAGAAAAAAATATATATGGATAAAGACGACAGAATTAATCGAATTCTGCAACACAAGTCTGAATACTCCGAAATAAAATTGCTAACGTCCATTGCAAAAAATTTAAAATTGTAAGTTACAAATATTTTGTATTAAATAAATGATTATATTAAAACAAAATTGCATTTTTTAATTATAAAATTCTCAAAACAATCTTATTTATGCCTTTATATTTTTTGTCATAACAAATCGTTTGACCAAACGTTTATTGTCTAAAGATTGTTTGCCGTAATAAATCATTTGATTAAAGACCAAATGCCTAAATGACATTATCCTTAATAATATTCTGCCAAGTAAAAATTTGACCAAATGAAAATGTGCATACTAAAATTATTCCAAACATTGCATTGGTATAATAAAAGGTTGCGAAAATTTGTTTGGGTAATAATAATAATAATAATAAGTTTATTGATCCAAAGATATACACACAGGTTGTATAAGAGTTACATGCTAAGACTTAATCAACTAACAATGGACACAAGGGGAGAAAAACAGTTGTCTTTAATAACATATTAAATCCTGTCTCCTAAACTAGGGATGACCTGTATCTTAGGAGACAGTGATTCGATCGATCTGTACTAAATAAATGATGGACCCGCGGATATCTATGGATGGACCTTAGGTTTCGAGTGTCGATGTTAATCTACCATAAAAACAATAAAAGTGATTTTAGATTTATTTGAGCATGGATGTATGGATGCAGGTATGGAAAAAAATTAAAATAAAATAAAAAAGTAAAAAAGGGGGTGTGAATGGGTGAGAGGTGTGTGGTGTCGATGTGTGTTGTGTGTTATGAGGTGATTGTTTGTGTGGAGTGTTTTGTGTTCCTATTTATTTATTTATTTATTTATTTATTTATTTATTTATTAACACTTTATGCACAAGTAAAAGAAATACTGTACAAAGGCGGACTTAATGCCTGAGGCATCTTCTACCAGTCAACCTTAGGGTGATGCAGAGACAAAACATGGCAGGTGCAACAAAAGGGATAAATAGCTAGGAAATGTCTATAAAATACAAGAATAAATACTAATACATAGATAGATACATACATACATATAAACAAAATCTTTGAGGAGAAACAAATTATCGGTAGAGGAGAAAACGAATCCAGCAAATCAGCGCTGAGATGTAACGGCCAACTTTTGACGGATATGTTCACGTGCCTTCACTTTAAAAGATAACCGACTGGTTGCCATCCTGATGTTCAGAGGGAGCGCATTCCAAAGAAAGACCGCTTGGACAAAGAAAGAAGACCGAATGAAGCCAGAACGGTGAGAAGGACATCGTAGAAGACGATTGTTAGTGGATCGAAGATTCTTAGCATGGGCAGAGCATAAATATTGAATTTGGGAAGTCAAGTAAGAAGGAGCAGTGGGATTATCAAGAATAGAGAACAATAATAGTGATTTGTTAAGCGATGTATGCCAGTAGAGCTTCGGTATTATTGTAGTCCAGTTGTAGGAGCCAGTCTGTGATTATAGATTTGATTTTGAATTTATTTAAGTTTATTATGTTTAATTTCTTTTGTATAATTTTATATACATGAATACTTAACACGTAGTAATGGTGTTTTGCAAACGAGGTTTTGTGCTGTACACCAGAGGGGACGTATGTTCGCTTCCCGGGGTCAGACAGGGGTAGGCAGCCATGTACTCTGAGGACAGATCGAAGAACAAACAGCTGACGTACCGTCAGAACTTTGCAGTCAGAATAGAGTTGTGCTGTAGGGTATCTAAACGGCTTCCTAGTCAAATTTTAGTGAAATTTTGGCAAAATCTTTTCGGCAAAACGGCAGGATCCCCGAAAAACTACTTCAAAATTACCAAATACTTTCTCCTTTAAGACTAGTTTATTTTTATTAAAATCTGTAAAATAAACTATACTTAATTGACTGATTAATTTTCGTAGCGCTTGTGCATAAAATATGTCATACAATCCTCTCTTCTAATATGTAATGATCTTTATAAAAATGTTAGCTCTAGGTAAATTCTTTCTCTTAGCGATACGCTAAATATGAATGTTCACGTCGTCATTACAATGTAGAAAGAATGCTGTAGACTAAGGATGCCAAGCTGGAGCCAAATTTCTTTGGAAGTTTCAGTCGAGGTACGACGGGAAACAATACGTTTCGTAGAATATTTTGTAGAAGCAGCTTTGGCACAATTTAGAGGTCGTTTTCTGGTGAAAAGAAAGATTTTATTCTCTTTAGTGGTCGTTTTATTACTTTTATTCTGAACACAGTGCAGGGCAAATTATATATTATTCTGGCTAGAATTGAGATACACTTTTATTTTCTTTGTTGCTTTCTTGACGCTGACTGTAGGTACAATAATTTAAACAGTCATTTCAACCAGATAAAACACGAGAAATAAAACTCTAAAATTCTTAAAAATATGTAATTATCTCTTTTAATACGTTAACATTACAGCAGTCTAATAGCACTCTCCGCTCTTACGGAGCTCCGCAATCAATTGAATGCACTTGTTCCTCTGGAGTTTGCCGGAGTGCGTGTGCGGCAGTGACGCCACGAACGCGATGCCTCCATGCAACCGCTTGTGGTCGCTCAGAGTGGCTGGAACGAGACAAAGCAAATAAGACTGTATGACAAACAAGTGAGAGTTCGTTTTTCATTGAAATGAGCTGACATGCAAACCGCACGGATTTACTAGACCAGATAAACTACCAAAAAGAAATGTAAACTGTAACTGTGAAGTTCTAAGACTTATTTTTAAAGGTGTCAAAGACATATTTCTTGGCAAATAAGGTGTTTCCAAGACATAAACCGCAATAGAAGAGGTTTGGCTCTTGAAAAGCTGACGGTTGAACATGTCTAAGGACGTGCGAAGTCTTGCTGTAAGTAGGTACTCTGTAGTGAAAGACGGGATTCTGAATATTATAGATGGAGCTTTTATTTCTTTGAGAAAAGATGCGGATCTTTTGAGCTCGTATTATTAGATAAAAGTTACTGCTTTTGAAACTTGAATCTGACATTTTGCTACAGCGAGTCTTCGTAACAATTTTACCCACCTCTCTGTCTATTAGACTCCTGTCAATGTCTTGTCAGTATTTATAAAAATAAGATTACAAATACTGACAAGACTAGACTAGACTATTACCAGTTTTTCAAATGAAATCTAAGTATTAGGTACTATTTTGGCTTAAAATTAAATCAAAATACTACTGTTAATAATACTGTTCTCTTTTGTTTTCGAGTTGTAAAACAAACTTATGTGTTTTCAATTACATATTTTGTTTCCTTTTTGGCTTTAGTTTTCAGCAAGCAATTCCCGTTTCGTACTTTATTCCACTATTTTCAATAACACTGAAGTTCAGAAATTGGTAAGTTGGCTGCAAGTACTAGGTATATTGTATGTACCAGATGTTTGATATTATTATTTGTACCTACTGGTTTACTGACCAGAAGTACTTTTTTAATCTACGAAATAATTATTTAAAATGCTGGTCAGAAAAATTTTAAACGAAAATTAACTAATTTATGTTCAAGAATGTATTTTGATCTATTGAGATTTTTCTTGAAGGAAGCTGTACTAAACCAGTGAATAAAATAAAAAGACTCAATAATAGCGTCTTTTATCCTTAATTACATTCTCCTGTGATTAATATTATCCCGCCCGCATGATTGTGGCAATATCTGTGGATCGTCTTATCTCCTAATGAAGGTAATGTTCAATACGGGATGTTTTCTGAATGCTACAATACATTGCTCGAAGCCTACACTAATTATCATATTTTGCCTGATTATTATTTATTATAAAGCAGGCTCGTGTATTAAAAAACATCGTCCCATTGTTTAGGTACCTGTGTACACACGTGTGCACTTTCATTTCCATATTTCATCTTTCGCCTTTAACATTCAATTTATAATCTTGCGTCTATTGCACGCCTCACTTCAAACGGCAGCTCGTATAGTATACTAGAATGGATTCATAAGCACTACGGCTACTACGGCTGCTACAGGTCTATATTCAGATAAACATACTACGCTCTCATGCACGCCTGGTACTTATATCATCGAGAACAAATAAAATGACTCACTATCAACAGCCTTGTGTATGTGTTCACTGGTCACATCAGCTAAGCGCTCCAACACTACGGCTGCTAGAGGTCCATCTTCAGATAAACATACTACGCTCTCATGCACGCCTGGTACATATATCATCGAGAACAAATAAAATGACTCACTATCAACAGCCTTGTGTATGTGTTCCCTGGTCACATCAGCTAAGCGCTCCAACACTACGGCTGCTAGAGGTCCATCTTCAGATAAACATACTACGCTCTCATGCACGCCTGGTACATATATCATCGAGAACAAATAAAATTACTCACTATCAACAGCCTTGTGTATCTGTTTCCTGGTCACATCAGCTAAGCGCTCCAACACTACGGCTGCTACAGGCCCATCTTCAGATAAACATACTACGTTCTCATGCACTCCTGGTACCGAGCTGATCACTCTTTCCACTTCTTCTGGTGCTACCTGTCAAAGGTAACAGACATTTAGAGTTGTTGAATTTAAATTAAGTATCTTGTGTCTTAAAAATAGTTTCAGACGATTTCACAATAAATTATATTACTATGTATTTAATGAAAAATGGAAAGCTCAAAACCGCGAACGTAAAATCAGTACCTACTTAATATTAAGTTATCATTTAAGACCTTCGAGACACGAAAGCTCTCGTTAAGATTATAAAAACAGGCAAAAATCCTTGTCTACAAATTGAAACGGCATTATTTTTATACTCAAAAATCATTATGAACTAAGTACCGTATAATTAAGTTCGAACGGCCCAAAAAGTTGAACATCTAGCTACAAAATAAAACCAAATTAGATCCAACATTGTACAATATTCTCCGGTACACGCTTCCACAATAATCCAGTTGGAAGGCTATCTACGACTTTAATATATATTTGAAGTCCTCATTTTGTGTTCGAAGTTCTTTTGAAATTAACAAAATATGGTAATAAACCGTCACAAAGTAACGAGGGTCGTCCTACTTAACATAATATAATTATTCGTGCGAACATTCTATTACATATTAGGTAATCTTGACGGCCTATATTTTCTCTTTGCATGGAAAGGGAATGCTAAAATATCTAGGTAGGGTCAGGTAAGGGTTTCAGATAGCAGCACTGTCGTGTAGGCTGGAATTCACAAAGGTAGACGGGAGCTGCGAGTTACATTTGAAATTTTGTTTAAACGATGGAAAACTCTCCTGGGACAGGTCAATCCCTTTAAGATATCTATTTGCCAGTGGAGACGTTCTGAACACGTGATTATCTCATACGAAGCTGTGTTTATTTATTTATTAACACTTTATGCACAAGTAAAAGAAATACTGTACAAAGGCGGACTTAATGCGGCCTGAGGCATTTTCTACCAGTCAACCTTAAGTCAGCCAACCTTGTGTTGGCGATTTCAGACCATTAAGTTAGATTTCTTTACCACATAATCCTAAAAAAATCTCATTTGTACACCCTACTCATTAATTTTGGAACCCCGTAACCTGAATTTTAAGAATGTCCGTGAACTTTTACGAAACCTCCGCAGGTTATAAGTATGCAAAAAAAAGTAGTTCCTTACTTGACAGCCCCTAAACTTAAAGCTGAACTTCTTCCTGACAGCGAAGGTCAGTCTCTCGTTCTCATCCAAATGGAACACGTCTCCGGTCTTGTACCAGCCGTCAGGGGTGAAGGACTCATCGCACGCTATGTCTCTCTTGTGGTAACCCTGCAATTTAAAAACGTAAAATGAACCTGATGGTGTTGTAATACTAGACTGATATTATTATAACTGTCGGATAAGCTGGTTTAACCCATTAAAGGACACTGAATGAGCCGCAATAGAAGTTTCATCTGTGGGCGTTTAGTGTCCCGCAAAGTGTTAATACATGATTGTCTTAAAATGGTCGATGGATAGTGATAATAGCTCCCGACCGATTTCGGTCACGGTGGCTAATCTCAACGGAGAAGTATGTGCGTAAACACAGGTGCACTCTCTATTCTTTTACTCTCAGTCCGATGAGACGGCAATCCGACACGACCGGGGAGAGATCAAGAGCAGGGCCAACGGTTTTACGTGCTTTCCGAGGCACGGGGGTATCAAACCACCAACTTCCAAACTCCGGACTGTTACAAAGAAATTCCTAATGGAAAACCCAATAACACTTTATCCGGCCTAGGAATCGAACCCAGGACCCCACGCTCAGTAGTCGCGCTTGCAACCATGAGACCAACGAGGCAGTTAGGTAGTGGTAGCTGTTCCTATGATTGCGGCACTTTGCAACATTTCTGCAGCTCATCTTCTGTTCCTATGATTGCGGCACTTTGCAACATTTCTGCAGCTCATCTTCTGTTCCTATGATTGCGGCACTTTGCAACATTTCTGCAGCTCATCTTCTGTTCCTATGATTGCGGCACTTTGCAACATTTCTGCAGCTCATCTTCTGTTCCTATGATTGCGGCACTTTGCAACATTTCTGCAGCTCATCTTCTGTTCCTATGATTGCGGCACTTTGCAACATTTCTGCAGCTCATCTTTTGAGACACCCATGATAGGTGGTTGGGTTATTATTATGACACGACATGAAGTATTTCAGAAGATTTTCTGAATCAGAATCATTCGTTTTTATTCTTCTTGGAGAGACAGTCAAAATCATTTAGTCTTCATGACTAACTTGTAAAAGTATTACCTTAATAACACAGGTGCCCTTAACATACAGCTCTCCGGTCTGATTAGGTCCCAGCTGCTGGCCCTCGTCATCAACGATCTGGAACATTTCATAAATTTTTACAACTGCAAGAATTTCTAGCTTATTTTACCAATGTACACTTTGATATTTTCTAGACGGGAGCCGTTAACGCACCATTGCTATTTAGGGATTATTTTAATTTTATCCTACTGATAATCTATATAGATAAAACTAGAATAAAATGGCATTATGATATAGTTCAGATTAAAATGGCGAGACATGTAAGCTGATAAATTCGGTGATAAAAATGAAAAAATTGATATTATGTAGATAGGCTTACTGGTTGTCAATTGATCAGACTTTATCTCTAATATATAAAGTGAATTTATTTTATTCGATATTCCATTTCTAGGGACTTTGTATGTAAATTTAATTTAATTTTTATTTAGGTCGCGGCAAAATATAAATTACATTGGCTCAAATAGTCCCGTCTAAATAAATGACTCATCCATTAGAATTCGCGACAAAGAATAATAGCAGATTGTTTGCCAAGGGAGCAAACAACTATTTTGAAGGCGAGATGGGATTCAATACTAGTTTCTGCCCGCGACTTCGTCCGCGGAAAATTTCTTGTTTTAACATAAGATTACACTCGGCAATACTTTAGCTTAGTGAAAGAATTTTTGAAATCGGATGAGTAGTTCCGAAGATTACCGAAGTCCTCTTGTCTGCTTAAGAGCGTTTACGCCGTACGGCATTTCATAAAAACTTTCAAAACCTTATTTTTCGAAATAAATGAACCGATTTTAATGAAACTTCTGCGATAAAGGTGTAAAAAGTTAGTAGAGAACATTTTGCCACAATGCCAATCAAAGAGAAGGTTTGTCCCTGGGACTTGTTACCCAGGGACAAACCTCTTTGATTGGATTGAAAAGTAATGAACAGTGAATAAATTTTTCACCTTACGCCCATGTGATGGTAGCGAAACGGCCAAGCCACATATTTTGACTAATGAGATCTGATAACTTTTTGACAGTGCGAGCCATATGTGGTCTCGTCTTGGCAATATTTTACATGAAAATGTTTTTGGTGGGATTTATTTACATAAAATTACACGAGGAAGACATATTACTAAGACTCCACTGTCCATTTGTCACCAGGCTATGTCTCATGAACCGTGATAGCTAGACAGTTGAAATTTTCACAGATGATGTATTTCTATTGCCGCTATAACAACAAATACTAAAAACAGAATAAAATAAATATTTAAGGGGGCTCCCATACAACAAACTGTTTTTTTCGGAGTTTTTGCCTTGTGGAACCCTTCGTCTGCGAGTCCGACTTGCACTTGGCCAGTTTTATTATAAATCTTTGTAAAATTCTGGTTTGAGTAAACAATTACGAACGAAGGCAAAATGCTTTTTGCACGTTTTTTTATTTTTTTTTTGTAATTTGGCTCGCTCGTTTTACTTTATCATTCAGCCTGATACTTGTTCATACAAAGTTAATAATTAATCTCTTTGGTGATTGAAACTTTTACTAACAATATTCACATCCCAAATTCAAATCACTTTTAGTCCCTAGGGATAAAAGAGCTATTTTAGTCCCTGTTTACGAAGAATACACTAGCTCTTTTTGAATAGATGTGCTAAAAATATATATTTTGAGTTTTTCTTCCGGTAGTTTTATCATTAAAAAGAAAGTAATAACTGTCACGTCAATAACATAATTCCTGAAAAAGACAATATTACTTTTCCCCAGGACACGTTTTTGCGTGTTACTTTTAAATATTTTTTTTTATGGCTTGTTCCTAGCTAGGCAACACTGGATTCATCATTTGGTAGATGACTGTCATTGTTTTAAGGAAAATAAATTGCGCCACGTTTGGCAGTGCGACGAGTTAGGAGGCAGGGCATTTCAACGCAGTTGGCGCGTCTTTGCAGCTTATTTGCTGCACATTTCATGATCAAAGTTAGTACCTTCTGCTTAAGCTACGGTTTTAGCTACATAATATAAGCGTGTTAAAAATAACGCGCAGTGTTAGTACAACGGAGGAGAGGAAGAAAGAAAAGAAGGATAAAAACGTTAATTCATTGCCGTGTGATTTTAAGTGTTATTTTATTAATCGACTTCCAAAAAGTAGGAGGTTATATATTTGACTTTACGTAGGTACGTTTTTTATGTATGTTCACCGATTTCTCCGTCAATTGGTGGCTCTCGAGGTGGTCCCATTGTAATCAAGTTGGAATCTGATGAGAGGATCCCATGGAAATCGAGGGAAACCCTCAACTTTTATAGGCAAACCTAAAGAGATTTGGTTATTTTTTTAAGTAACTTGAGCATTTGCTGTCGGAAATCATCATTTGGTAAAGTGGAGCTGATGATGAAGACCACAGATGGCCATCGGAACTACTCAATGATAAATATTTCACGATTTGCGATTCGATTACTTTAATATGTTTCCTAAGCAATTTATCCTCGTCACAATGCGTATGGTGAATGGTTGTTGAGGAGTTCTCCTGATTCTTATTAGGAGAATTCCTCAACAATTAACGTCCCTGCATCGGGAAAAGCAATATTTTGTAAAAGGCGATTAGCAAGTTGACATAGGCTATTGTAACTTAGATAAATTATAAACAGACCAACCTAAAAGCGAGAAATAAAAACTTTTAAACAAAAAAACAGACTTCCAAAAAAACACTACAAAGTGAAAAATAACTTTAATTTCGGAAGTCGTTGGCAAAAAACTAAAATACACATCCAAAGATACCGACTTCCGAAATTAAAGTTATTTTTCACTTTGTAATGTTTTTTTGGAAGTCGGTTTTTTTTTTGTTAAACAGTTTTTGAAAGTTAAGCTACGTTTGCCGCCGTCGGTTCGTAGTTCGTAGACCATCCACTGCATATCGGGACATCTTTGTACCTCGGAAAGCCTGATAAGCCGTTGCTGTCATTCGTAGATGTTAACAGTCAGAAGCCCAAAAGTCTGACAACCAGGCTTACCAAGGGGTACAGTCACGAGCACTAATATGTCAACACTTGGCAACTTTCAATGTCGATTTTTTCGTGAAATAACGAATGCCACGTTGAAATACGACACTTTACACAAACCTATGGGATCGAAAATACTTTGTTCGTAATAACATAAAATTTCATTCAAAACTAAAGGAGAAAATCGTCTTTGAATAAAGCCAAGTGTATACATACTTATGCTCGTGACTGTACACCCAGTAACTGCATTGTGGGGGTCAGATAGGCAGTCGCTCTATGTTAAATACTGATATGAAATTGCATCTAGTAAGACTGGAAGCCGACCCCATCATAGTTTGGAAAAGGCAGGCATATTGATTGATCTATGAATTATAGATTTTTTGAATACGGAGCTTAGGAATTACGAGTACCTTAGTTGTACAATACAGTTACCTTGTAATACATGTAGTTGAACACCCATCCGTTGCACTTCAGAGGAGCCTCTCTGTCGGGGATCGCGATGAACCCGTGTGTCTCCGTGGTGCCATAGCCGTCACACAAATGGCAGTTCTTCGGCAGTTTTTCCTAAAATAATTAAACATTTTATACTTAAAAATATTATTTTTGATACTTTTACTTTTTCTTAATACTAGCTAATGGCTAACTGGAAACGGAAACGGTCAAAGGTTGCAAGAGAATGTAAGTAAGAGACTTTTCACTGACTACTATTCAGTTCACTGTGTGTGATACACTTACAAGTACGCTGTATAATAGAGGTCAGTGTGTGATACGAGACTAAATTCGAAATACGTACTCCTTGAGTTTCGAAACACAAAGCTTGACTACAACCTTTTCATGGAATAGTATTGTTTAGTAAATTTACCAAAGTTGGCATTTTGGCAAGTGAATTGTTGATACAATTATTATTTAATTTTGTGTTTCTACGAAAGGCTGCTGCATCTTATCCTATTGACATTACATAACAATAAGTCGTTATTACCCTCAAATAATGTGTTTTAACTAAACTACTACTACCACAATAGAAACGTTGCCAAGAAAGCCAATTAGAAAGCTATCTGATTGTGGATCTTAATTGATGGCCTATTGACCTCAAATTGTTTTTATGATCGTATAACTAATTTTACCGTCCCAATACAATGTATTTACTAATAAATTGGTTTTTCAATCAATTAATCTTGCTGAACGATCTGACTTCAAAACAATTAACTTTGCACTCTCATCCATGACAGAGTAGCACACTTGTGTTGCTCGATTTAATAAAAATACACCGACGCGCGACGTCTCATTGCTATTGATTCCTATGATAATAAATTGCTAGTGGAACAGAACGTATGAATAGGTACTCTAGCATTGGTTTCAAGCACATGACGTGTCGATTTGCCGATGCTCTTATATCTACGAGTAGGTCACACTATAAGTTTTGCGTAACTTAAAAAAACAACATGTTATAACCAAAATTTTATGTTTATTGCTTTTCAAAATACTCTCCTTTACATTTTTAAAAAATTTTCATGCGATCGAACCATTTTTTAAAACAGGAGGACCACAGATCTGAAGGCATGTTTTCTACGTGTTGATTGAACGCTATCACTGCCTCTTCGGAGTTGGTAAAAGTGAAACCTCTCATCAAATCTTTGATTTTGGGGAAAATACAAAAATCACAGGGTGCTAGGTCAGGGTTATGCGCAGGATGGGTGACGAAATGTACTTTTTCGGAAGCTAAAAATGACTTTGTTTTGTTGGCCGTGTGTGAAGAAGCGTTGTCATGATGTAGGAGAACGCGGCTTTTGGGTCGTCTTTCGCGAACTTTTTCTAACACCCTGGGTAAACAAATGGTAGAATACCACTCTTTTGATCTTCAAGTGGAATTGTACAGATGGGACCCGTAGCTGAGAAAAAAAACGCGATCATTTTTTTACTAATGTTTCTCGGCTGCCTTACTTTTGTTGGCCTGTTCTCATTTTCAAACACCCATTCACAAGATTGCTGTTTTTTTTCGGGTTCAAAACAATAAATCCACGTTTCGTCTCCTGTGACAATGTCATAAACAGCATTAGAATGTCTGTGGTCGTACTTCAGTAGCATCTGTGAGCACCATTCCACGCGAGCCCGCTTCTGCTCCGCTGTCAGTTCATGAGGGATCCAACGAAAACAAAGTTTCCGAGCTTTCAATTCTTCGTGTAAAATTTTCTGAATTTGGCTCATACCAATCCCCAATAGTCCTCGAATTGTCTCATAGGTAATCCGCGGGTTTTCTTCAATTAGCCGCTTAACAGTAGCCACATTATTTTCGTTGACGGCAGTTGAAGGCCGCCCTTCACGAAATTCGTCATGTAAAGATACTCGACCTCTCTCAAATTCAGCAAACCATCGCCTCACGGTGCTCAAACAAGGTGCTTCTCTCCCAAAAGCATTTTGAAGACGAGCGGCACAGTCTTGCGGAGAGAGAGAACTTTTAAAATCATAAAAAATCATCGCTATAAAATCTTTTCGACTTAATTCCATTTTCGTTTCGTACGTAGAACTTTGATGTGTGATAAAAAACAATTGACAAATGATTTCCCGCCAATTGTTTTATTACTAAGAAGGTTGCAACCTTCGTATTGATCGAAGGTTGCAACGTTTAAAAATATATAACATTCGAAATTCAAATAGTTCCGATTAGCCAGAAGTGCAAAACTTAGTGTGCCCCATGTATTCGTCTTCGTGAGCAGTCGACAGATTCATCAGCAGATGGTCATCTGCGAATGCGTCTCCCGACGTGTAGACGGGGTAATTTGCTAGTCTGTGGTAGGTATTTAACGTCGGCAAATGCATCTGCCACCAATCCGTTTGTTGTGGCACGGGTCAAAGGGTTTCAGCGCGAGCGCCCGCTGTGTGTCCACACGTTTGACGATATAAGCAGATGTTGTAGCATCATTCTGACTGCTGAGATAGTAGCAGTTGTAGCATCATGCTGACTGCTGAGATAGGGGCTTTTTGGCCTCGTACAGGACTTCTTTTTTACATTTTACTTTCGCTGTATTATTTATGTTTGTCTATGACTGTGTTTACTCCTGTGCGACTTCCAATAAATACTTTTTCATTCTGCATACGGATCAATTACATAATCCAATAGTTTAGTCACTATAGTTATGCAGAATCCATAGTCGGCCCATCAATCACTACTATTTAGTTTCTTTGAAAAAAAACTTTATTTTTTATTTTTAGGATTTATTTGATAGTTCTAAAATACTCATATGTATTAGTATTGCCTTGCCAGTGTTTTAATTTATTGTCGTCTCCGCGTTCTAACTTGTACTTACTTGAAGGGTAGCCATTAGTTCCGGAGTGGCTGGAGAGCCGAGCAGGAACAGGGTCTGTAGGGAGCTCATCTGGTCTGGTCTTATTAAGTTTACCAAAGATACAGCGAATGAAGGCGTTAAATAAGCCCACGTTGGCTGAAATTAAAATAAGTTTTCGATTATTTAATATTGGTACCAACTGCGACACGGGTCGAGTTCGGGTAAGGGTGTTTGTGCAACCGTTTTTTTTGTGTAGGCAAAATATCCAGCACACTTAGGCAGATCACAAACTACAACGCGCCACGCGACGGGGCGCGGGAAACGGAACTAAATTCCCCGCGCGGAAGCGCGCTTTTATTGAATTAGTTTGTAAAAAATGACGCGCGTTATTTGCGCCGTGTCGCGGGGCGCGGTGTGATCCGGCTTAGCAATGGTATTGACTTTAGATTTTCTAAAAATGACTACAAGTATCATTAATAACACTTCATATAAATATTCATGGGAACATCATAATTCCTTGAACCGCCCCTAAGACGACCCACTGACCGAAATGCATGTTCCCACTCTAAGATTTATTAAACACCCACAAACTGCACTAATCTGTATCTGAAGATGATCTCGAACATTTGGCATCTCTCGAGCACATTTGGAGCCATTTCAATGGTCCAGCAATAAAAGAGGTTTGCCAGCCGCTTGCCTAGCCGGAATGCAGATGGAGATAAGTATCTTTTAAAAATATCTTCGAAAGCTTTGTGGGCTACTCATTACACTATTAAGCCGACGTCCACTGCCGAGGAGGTACACCGAGAGGTTTACTAAGGTCTGTTCCAGAAGGATCCGATGAAATAACAAACCCAGTTCATGTTAAATTCTTACAATCACTCACTATTGGGATTTCTTAACACATTCATCAGTATTGAGAAGGGGGCAACTTCATATTTCACCACGTTTTCAAACAAATATTGTTTGAACTACATTATTGAATTGTAATTGGACAATCATCGACGAAAATTTGAGGTTATAAAAACTTTTTAATAAAAAAAAATAAACTGCCGAAAAAACTGAAAAGCAAATATTAATAAACCTTTAAATAAGGTTAAAATAGGTTTATTAGTTTAAAAACTAATAAACCTTTTCTCGAAGCACTTCGTCGTATTTTTGAACCTTCATAACTTGGGTTTGGATTATACCAGATAAACAAAATTTTCGGGATATGATGTCAGTGGTTGACTTATTAAAACTATAAAGTTTCAATTGCATAGCTCTTATACTTTAGATTTTATTGATATCTAAAATACCCCGATTTCGTCACTGACTCACTGACTCACTGATGATCATCAATATTCTAAGGGTCTTCCTGAAGTCCTAGAAAGCTGAAATTTGGTATGTAAGCTAATAATAGTACACAAACAAGAAAAAAACTCTAAAATTTGGAACTTTTACCCTCCAACCCCTTAAAATAGGGCATGGAAGTTTGTACGAGACTTCCGCGGATTTTGATGCTAGAGTTCTGAAAATTGATATAGGGACTCCTTGTTATAAATAATACAATACGTATTTCAGGATTTTCAGTAAATAACCCCCTAACCCCCCAAAAAAAAAATATTTTATTTCATAAGCATCAATATTCTAAGGTTCTTCCTGAAGTCCTAGAAACCTGAAATTTGGTATTTAAGCTAGTAATAGTACACAAATAACAAAACAATTCTAAAACTTGGAACTTTTACCCTCGAACCCCTTAAACTAGGGGATGGAAGTTTGTACGAGACTTCCGCAAATTTTGATGCAAGAGTTCTGAAAATTGATATAGGGACTCCTTGTAATAAATAATAAAATACATATTTCAGGATTTTTAGTAAAGAACCCCCCAATCCCCCAAAAAAAAATTTTTTTATTTCATAAGCATCAATATTCTAAGGTTCTTCCTGAAGTCCTAGAAAGCTGAAATTTGGTATGTAGGTAAGCTAGTAATAGTACACAAACAACAAAACAATTCTAAAACTTGGAACTTTTACCCTCCAACCCCTTATACTAGAGGATGGAAGTTTGTACGAGACTTCCGCAAATTTTGATGCTCGAGGTCTGAAAATTGATATTGGATGGACTCCTTGTAATAAATAATAAAATACATATTTCAGGATTTTAGTAAAGAACCCCCCAAAAAAAAAACATTATTTCATAAGCAACTTTCAAAAAGATGTGAAATCCCACCAAAAACATTTTCATGTAAAATGTTGCCAAGACGAGACCACATATGGCTCGCACTGCCAAAAAGTTATCAGATCTCATGTAGAGCCAAGCTTGTAACTCTACACGCCCTAACTTCACAAACTCTACACCTTAGTCAAAATATGTGGCTTGGCCGTTTCGCTACCATCACATGGGCGTAAGGTGAAAAATTTATTCACTGTTCATTACTTTTCTGTTATTCAATAGTTTTTGTAGTAACGAAACGGCCAAGCCTCATATTTTGACTAAGGTGTAGAGTTTGTGAAGTTAGGGCGTGTAGAGTTACAAGCTTGGCTCTACATGAGATCTGATAACTTTTTGGCAGTGCGAGCCATATGTGGTCTCGTCTTGGCAACATTTTACATGAAAATGTTTTTGGTGGGATTAGTTTTTTCGGCGGTTTAATTTTTTTGTTAAGAAGGTTTTATTTTATCATCATTTGGAACAGACAGTACTAAGTTAGTTGCGCGGTTCAGTTGTTTGTCTGGATTTTCAACTGTCGGTGCTGAGCCAACAGAGTGCAACCCAGCGCGTCTTAAAACACACTGTTGGATTTTCAACTCTCGGTGCTAAGCAGTGCGATGAAAATCCAGTAAGTACGCGAAAAAAATCGCCGCGGGAAAATCGCGCCCTTGCGTTCCTGGGCTGTGCCTAGCGTGGTCGTAGGTCGCAGTGGATCCCGCCTACATTTTCATACAAAGCGAAGCTAAGTGCACGCGCGTAGCTTAACCTGTGGGAGTGTGGGCTGTGTGGCAGCGCCTTTATGTTGGCTTCAGACAAACTACACAGTCAATTATTATCAGCTCCATGGTAATGGCTAAGATTAACTCTGTGGTATTGCATGATGATTTGGCACATTGCATGTTTTACACAATTAAGTTTGAAGGTCATCGGTAATTCTGTAATGATAGGGTCTCATTACAACATTATACTTGATTGGTACCTACTCACCGGTGAAATAAACAATGATCTTATTAAATAATAATATTTATGTAGTGTATCTTTGTGAGTGATTCAAGGTTGAATTATAAGTATGTTGTTTTTATTAACTAAGTAAATAATATTTCGATGATAACTGAATACACGTCAATTATTATTATTATAATAATTATTCTAGACAGTAGGTGGGTTACAATACACGCACAGCAATTTCTTCATCAATACGAGCAAAAAAAAAAAATTCTGAGTGAGCAAAAAAGTATGATTTTGTCATTACCAAGTTTTATTTTATACCTTCGAACACTGTAATAACTTTTGATGTTGCCTGTACAACATTGTACTTATAGAAGTAATTAGTATAAACCGAAGAACTCCGCAACGAGTTGTAATTACTGTCTTTACGTTAAACCTTAATCTTCCTTAATGGTAGGACTCGTCACGTTTTAAACAAATTCTACGTTCAAACTTTGGCAAATTACTAATTGCTTCTTTTAAGAACTTCACAGATCTTAAGAAATAATAAACAGTATAAAAAAGGTCATTAGCATAAGGGCTGTTGTAAAGGATTCGGTTTCCTCGAGGGCTCGGTCACCCTGCGGTCAACCTGGCATTGTTTTCGGTTTGCAATCCTCTTTATATTGCCTTCTCCTTGCGATTTACAGACATTTTAGACAAGAGGAAGGCTATGGATCACCATTAAACAAAACAATCAGAACGAGAGCCAATCTTAGTGGAAAACCCTGGATGACAGTAATAAACGATCAGATAAGTAATGAAAAAACTACACGTGAAAAATATTACTTTCTTCGTTTTGATTTATCTAGTATAAGGTTACAGTTTAATATTGATGGTTGAATAGACAAACCTTGGGAAAAGCCCTTCGTGGAACCAGAAGGCACTAGACTCGTGGTATCGCTTTCAAAGTATTTCGCATTTTTACAACGAATTTCAACTGGATTGACATAAGATTTTCGGTAGCTATTGCCAGTCCCACACATTTTTGGCATTTCCGTCATCGTTTTTGCTGATAGAATTTCACTTGTCTAGGCTCTCTAGGCTCTGTGTCTGGGCTCTCAAGAATATGTAGCGATCTACATAATTATTACAAAATAAAACAAGGGCCCTCCGCCCGTATATCTGTCAGTCTGTCTGAACGCGATAAACTCAAAAGCAACCAAACGAATTTTCGGTTTTGTGTTACATTGGCTGAGATATGACGATGATTGTTGAAGATGGTGGAAAAAATCAAGCAGACTGGGAGCTTCACTGACGTGGGCCGTGAAAACCAATAGAGTAGCATAAGCATCATCAGCGCATGTTCCCACTGCTGGGACACAGGGCTCCTCTTTCTGTGAGAGCGACCTAATAGAGTATTACGGAAATAATACCTACATTTTTTACCTGGATTAACACATAGGATACCTACTTTTAATCCTGGTGGTAGAGTCAACAAAAGAGATAAGTGTGCAGGATCGTCGGATATAGTTGAAGTTTAGTAAGAAACCGATGGATGTTCTCAAATAAAATTTTATTTTATTAATACAAAACAAACAGCTCCTTTATCAAATTAAATTTCAGTCGACAACAGCCATCGGTTTCTTACTAAACTTCAACTATTTAAGACGATCCTGCATACTTGTCTCTTTTGTTGTACGTTCCCGCGGAATATTTTGCGACACCCGCCCGCGCGATGGCACGGGCACAAGCTAGTAATAAACAAATGTGTTTCTAACTCGGTACTTCTCCATCATCTCGGCGACATGTTCCGTTGTAATCTTCTTGGGGGTCATGATGACAGGTATGTGGTGCAGCACACTGGAGGTCACAAACATGGTGAACGTGATCCATTGAATGCTTGTTAAGACCATGACTCTGCTGGTGGGCGTTGGGAACTGCGTGTGATAAGACCTAAAGGAAATGAGTCGGTTATTATGGTTTTTGGAAGAGATATGTTGGTTGGAGAAGTTGACCTCAAAGTAAGAAACCGGTCAGATGGATGGATAAATGGAGGCGGAAAGGACACATTGCAAAAGAATGGATAGAAATTCTAACTCTCCTTAGCACAACACTAAGCATAATTACAGAGTCATTAAGAATATTAGTCATGTGCAAAGGTTGTTCTTTTTTTCGGATATCTTAACTAATTATCTTATGTGACTTAAAGAGTACTGAATATATTTATGGTAATGAATACAGAGGGGGAGAAAGGCCAAAGAAAAGACAGATAGATTGTGTGACCAATGATAAGAATGAAAAGGGAGTGAATTAATAGCGTGCCAGTTGACAGGGGAGAATGGAAGAAGAAAGTTGCGCCGACCCGAGTAACATGGTACAATGGTAGGAAGATGGCGATGAAAGGGTTTATTTATAAACGTTGCTTAAAGTTAAAGAACGTTTAAACAGTCCGTAATCATTGCCTAATTTTAGGCAACGTTTATAAATAAACCCCCTATCTATCTCTCCAGAGCCCGACCTCACCCACTGCTGGGTATAGGCCTCTCTTTGAGTTTGCCAATCCACGCTCTTGTGCCAGCCTCATCCAGATTGGACTGCGACGTCATATACTCACTGGAACTTACCACGGCGTCGGAAGATGAGTGACCAGTCCCCGATGCGTCATGATTGCAGCTTTAGGTAATCCGGTCGAGCCACTGGTGGGCAGTAACATTACTGTGTCATCCATCGATGCTGGAGAAACCCTGGAGGTCATAACATGATGATTAATATTTTATCATCTTATCATATAATCTAGATTATAATACCTATAATATAATACATAAATATCAATCTATCTATACATAGGTATAATAAAACAGTAACGAAAGAAAACTGTACATTGAGAATTTTCAAGAAAAAATAAGTGGCTTTTGTTAGAAAAACGTGACTGATGACAAAAAGTGACTTTTTAGAATTTTTGTCTGTTTGTCTGTTTGTCTGTTTGTCTGTGTGTATGGTAAGGCTTCACGCCAAAACTACTGAATAGATTGAATTGAAATTCAGCAAAAATGTTCTTTGTAAACCAAGGAAGGCTTTAGGCTACATATTATCACGCCATATGTTATGGGAGGTAAGCAATATTGATTTTAAAAGGTTTTGGTTCGTAATTGAATGCACAAAATAATTGAATGCCCAAAATGACATGTTATTTATGTAGTTATTAAAAATTTAACCCTGGAAACATAACAATCACGCTATTTTTATAAAGGAGCGGAGCAGTAATATTATAAATTGCAAGGGAACAGCTATTTCAACAATATGTCAACAGGGAATTTAGCGGTAACGTCAGGCGACCGTTTACCGCACTAAATGGTGCGAGTTCAAATCCCGTATTAAAAAAAAAAAACTGTTATTGTTTTAAAAAATCGTAAAATTCTTTTTTTTTTAGTTTTTGCATTTTTTATGTGCATTAGGAACGATACTGTTATGAAATCTGAGAACTTTACATGTCCTATCTAATTGTATGGGGAGTTTCACACCAATATTAATAAACAGATTGATTGGTGGTACAACAAGCTACACTATCATAAAGTCAAGTCAAACTTTTGGTTCTAAGTTATATCTTACCAAGCGCATTAGTTGTTTGTGGAGTGTCACGCAACAGTTACAAAGGGCGCGTGCTTAAAGATTGCTCTATAATCGTGTGGGATGAATGCACTATGGCGAACAGAAAAGCAGTAGAGAAGCGGTAAACAGGACTTTGTAGGACATCCGCAGGAACCAGCAAATGACGTTACAGTTCTGTTAAGCGGCGATTTCCGACAAACGCTGCCTGTGGTGACGCAAGGAACTAGGGCTGATGAGGTGAATGCTTCGTTGAAATGCTCTTTCTTATGGCCACATATTCATAGGTTGCGTTTAACGATGAATATGAGAGCACAGCTTGGCGGGAATGTACACGCCCAAGAATTTTCTGATCTTTTCTTAAAATTGGGTGCGGTATCAATAGGATAACGCACCAAGATAATTCTTGGGTGTGTGAACGAGTAATTTTAACACCCAGAAACGACCAACCTTCAGCGATCAATGAATGCATTCTTTTTCAATTGAGGGAAATGAAGTGACCTACACTTCAATAAACACTGTTGTCGACCAAGATGACGCCACACATTACCCCGTAGAATTTCTCAATTCCCTAAGTGCAAGTGGACTACCAGCGCACACCATTAAGCTAAAGGTCGGTGTCCCAAATATGATTCTTCGGAATCTCACTCCGCCGAAACTGTGCAATGGGACCCGGCTCAAAGTCGTCTCGCTGCAGAGAAATATCATTGCGGCGGAAATTCTAACGGGTTGTGGTGTCGGCGAGACAGTCTTTATTTATTTATTTATACCACGTATACCACTGATTCCCCACAATTACCCTTTTTTTTTCTTTTTTTTCGGATGGGAAATTATCAAATGACCCCTCCCGCTCTGGGTGGAGCGGAAGGGACTGTCAGACTCTTACTGACTAAAACCCACCCGTGTTCCTTCCGTAACCCTTTATGTTCGGGGCCAGCGGTAACCCTTTCGGACAATCCCGCTGACCCGGCAGGCTTCGGCCCTCGATGCTGACATCTGTGAGGCGCGCGTGGAACACGTACCCGCCGTCCGGCACGGGCTTGGTCCTGATCGGACGGTGAGCTACCCATTACTCTACACCCGCAGGCCCGCGCCTACGGTGGCCGGGAGTCGTCCCGTGGCTCCCGACGCCCGGAGCGTCTCCCGCGGCGGTTGGGACGGGTGGCTTGCTCCCTCATCCGTCCCGCCACCTCCTTCGCTAGCATGACTGCTTCGCAGAAGGAGGTGACTGCCTCCCACTCCCTCTCGCCCCGGACCATAGCTTGCACCAGGGCCGGACGCGAGAGGTCGCCGCCGCTGCCGATCGCCTCTACGAGGACACGGCGGTACTCCGCCCAAGCGGGGCAGACCTCCACCGTGTCCTCTGGGCGATCCTGGCAATGGTGACACCCGGCCACAATTACCCCTTTCAATTCAAGCGCGTGCAGTTTCCTGTGAGCGTGTGCTTCGCCATGACAATAAATAAGTCGCAGGGGCAGACACTGAAGGCTGCGGGTGTCGACCTCAGGACGAGCTGCATCTCACACGGACAACTGTACGTCGCTTGCTCCCGCGTCACCAGTCCTGACTCGCTGTACTTACATATTGAATAAGACCGAGGGAAAAACAACGAACGTTGTTTACACAGAAGTGTTACAGTAAATTGTAATACTTCTGTTATTCGACGTCTCCTAAATTTTCTTATTAACCTAACGTCTCTTACCAGTAAATTAACTATATAACTTTCTAATTTTGAGTTTACTAAGCCAAATAGTTTTTGAGGGATCTAAGCCATAGTATAGTATGAGACGCATCTTTTGAGTGTTTCTGTAAATCTGCAAACTATCACTAACTATTATTAAAATAAAATAATACTTATGCGATACGTGGGCAAAGCCACGGGTACAGCTTTAGTTTAAAAGATTTTTTTTTTAAGTTATTTGCAATATTATTGTTAATTCAGTGTACCCTTGGGATCCACTGCGGAATTACGGGAAGAAAAGTTTTTTTGTTGTATAGGTACTAAGTCTGGGCAACATATAGGCTATAATTTATTTTGGAAAATGGAACACCTGATGCAGAACCGCAACAGACCAGCTTAAGTATAAGTACGGATATCGAATAAGAGATATAAAAATGGTGCCATAGCAAAAAATATTCTACGTGAAGAGCATTTTCTGCTGTTAGAATAAATTTGAAGATCTGGAACACCTGTTGTGGAACTCCAAAGCCCAGCGACACTATAACATAATTATAGGAACGACGTCTTAGCAAAAGTTGTTTAGTCTGATGGGCATTTCCTGTTGACTTACAAATATGAAAGATCTAGAACGTCTCGAATCGTCTCGCGCATCACGCCGTTTTCCCGTCCCCGGGCTCTTAGAATTCGACATCAGACGTTTCAGATCTTCGATTTTGACGACCCCGTTGTCGCTGGCATTAGCAACAGGATCCGCGTACGAAGTCGCGGGCAGAAGCTAGTGATTAATAACTTATTAAACCAACTGAATTATTCCATTGATTTAATAATAGATAATAATTGATTTAATAAGTCAATTATTACAAAACATATTTTTTTCCCCCGATGTGTTGGCAGAGGTGACATTATGTTTACCTGCCAGCTATATTTTGTTTAAGTCTCATGTAATGGAGTAACTGGACACAAAGGTAAGGACAAGGTAAGGTAAGGTACACACACTCCAGGCTGCTACTAAGAAATGCCTGAGCTAAAAGTCCAATAACACTTGGTCGACCTAGAAATCGAACCCAAGACCTCAAGCTCAGCAATAGCACTTGCGAACACTAAACTAACGAGGTAGTGAAGCAATAACTAATTCGCAAATAGAAGAGAACACTTACTGATAACTGTGAATGTCGTCGCTGTACCCGTCCGTGAACTGCTCCAAGACTCCAGGTTCATCAACCATCAGTAATGAGGTGTCCAGGTCTTCACATCCCTGTCGAGCTGCCTGAAGAGTTTCGTGGAACTCGCGGTCATAGAACACGAAGCTTGGCTCAATCAGCTTCAGGAAGTAAGTCATCTCATCTGTAGAAGGGATAGAGAGTTCATAATCACCTGCTCAGCAAATTGGTGACATTTTGTTGCCATTTGAGGTTGCCGTGCCTTTGGAAATTCCGCCATTTTCAATTCCGTTCCTTAATGGTGCGGATAACATGCTGATCTACACATTGGCTATCATAAAATAAGTGCCGTAAACTAAGCAATCATCTTCTGAGCATATTATAGGTACTCACAGACTGTAGTATTAGGATCCATCATAAACGGGATCATTCCCACAAACATAGATGCGAAGTAGACCGCAGTCATGTCCTGGTGGTTCCTCATCACCAGCATAGCATGCTTCCCTCTTGCATCCTTAGCTGTGAGTGCGCGTGAGAGCGAGACGGTATGCCTGAGGAGATGTTCGTTCGTTATCTCTTGGCCGGTGGCACCATTGATCTGGATAACGATGATTAAGTTAGATTTATTTATTTCAGTATTCAAATACCTTATAAAAGGGTTTTGTGTGGATGAGATCTGCCATTACTTTGATTCCGTGTAAAAAAGCTTTTTATTCATACGACATCCGAGATACACACAACAGGTATTTCAACTTAAAATAACGATCGTTTTCGCAATACAGGTTTTGAATAGGCGAACCACGTAAACCTCGTTGAAAAAAAATAAATCGAGTTTAGACGGCGGATTTTTACAAGCCAGGTCAATTAAAAAATGTCATAGAGCTACCCGCCACAATCCGTGACGATCCTCTTTTCATGTTAGCGTCATTTCCATTGAGCGCGGCAAACAGATGAAATTGCGCAATAACCGTGTCGAGCAGGCAATTGGTAACGCTATCTGACTGAGCCGGTGACGTCCCGGGGCTGTGACACTAATACTATTCGAATACATTTATTTTTAGATTTTTTAGAAAATATCAGTTTTTAGCGACTTACGAGTTGTAGGTCGTAGGTTCGAAGACAGGCGCTTTACTTCGGGAAAATTATTTCATCACCATTATTCTCGAAAAGGTGAAAGAAAACATTGTGAGGAAACAGGCATGTCCTAGAATAAAACATTCGAAGACATGTGACATCCACCAACCCGCACTGGGCTCGCGTCGTGGATTAGGTACGGCCCACCTCCCCCCCCCCCTCTCACAGAGAGGAGGCGTGTGGCAGTGGAAACATAATTTTGTGCTTGCCGCATAAAAGTGTTGTATTTTCGATGCATCTATACTACCACCTTCTACACTGCAGAGAACTGTGTAGGAACGTGTAGGTGCCACCGTACATCCCTGCCGAACCCTTCGGGCACCACAGGTGTGATAATAAATGTAATACAGTAATATAAAATGTGTAATACAGTATTAAGTGTGATGCAGTAAATCCATAGAGCAACATGGGCCACCGGCGGACCGGGTGTTGCTCTATGAGTAAATCGTTCCAATTTACGTTTACTCCGCACGTTCATGCAGCACTTCTCTCTGACTTTAATTTTTAGGGTTCCGTACCCAAAAGGTGCCAACGGGACCCTATCACTAAGTAACCGCTGTCTGTCCGTTCGATCGTCCGTCTAGCCGTCTGTCTGTCAGCGGGCTGTATCTCATGAACCGTAATAGACAGTTGAAATTTTCTCGGAGTGTGTATTCTTATTGCCGCTATAACAACAAACTAATTATTGTACAGTGGTACGGAACCCTTCGTGTGGGGGGGCCGACTCGCACTTGGCCGATTTTTTACTCTTATTTGGTATTCCTACATCATTGTTTTGTATATCATACAATCGTGCGTCAGAGACACATTACACAATCGTATGAGTATTCGCGATAATTTGGTATGTAATTCGAAAATGATGCAATTCATTGTTAAATTGTAATGTTATCTGCATATGATTGGTTATACAGGATTTATCGAAATAAAGTTCTTTAAACCGGTATGGGCGTTCGGTGTCCCAAAAGTTTATTAAAGCCAATCTCAAAACTTACCATGAACACATCGTTCGGCCTTTCCTTGAAACAGTGGAACATGATCTGTGGGAGGGTCACATTGTCCCTATGTGTGGGGTCTGGTGTGACCCCCTGTTCCGTCAGAATGGTGTCTAGGACAGTATCGAGGTAGAGCTGAGCCGCGGTCGGCTTTCCTCTCACGACTGTGTGAGACATCTGTGGAAAGAAAAGATTTATATTAACTTTAATTATAGCCCATCGTCTACGACTCCACTCAAAAGTAACGTATTTCAAAATCATCAACCGACTTACGCGGTATTAACTGATTTGGGATTGGTTGCGTTGTGTATGGACCGCCATTGAAATACTAGTACT
This sequence comes from Oligia fasciuncula, assembly GCA_963082905.1. NCBI lineage: Eukaryota > Metazoa > Arthropoda > Insecta > Lepidoptera > Noctuidae > Oligia > Oligia fasciuncula. The sequence continues at coordinate 18,508,279 of OY720406.1, read as the reverse complement.
GTGACATTCTGGCTACTGATTGGTAATTAGAGTTTGTAACACGTCTTACGGGCTATAAGTATGCCATAAAAATAAGGACAAAAAAATTGTCCAGGGGACTTTTACAAAGTGCCATGCCGTTGCGTTAACCAATAATTTATCTCACGATTTATTTATCTTCGCTCGGTACTGGATCAAATTGAGGTTTTCTCAAACATATTTGATCGATTAAAGGAGAAAACTATTACGGGACTTTCGCAGCATAAATCAAACTAAACTATTTCACCGTCAAATTACAGAAAATACCTAAAATACCTTCGAAATTGAGAGTTATTCCGGTCTGATCCCCTGAACCCCCCCTCCACCCCCCTCCCCTTCTCGATCCCCTGCTTGTTCGTCTTCTGTTTTAATCTTTGTCTTATCCACTATAAACTTTCTCATTCCGGTTTGATCCGCTTTTTCTTTTGTTTTTATTCCTGAAGGATCGTCAGCAACAAAAATAAGTACAGGGTTTATTGCAATACATAAGTTCGTAAATAGAGACATAAATTATCTAAATATTACATCAACACATCTATTCCTAAGGCCTACCTATACCTAATGCTTTTACTAAGACACTCCTTATATATTTGCAAAGTCAAAGTCAAAGTCAAAGTCAAATCATTTATTTCAAATAGGCACATTAAAGGCACTTTTGAACGTCAAAAAAAAACTAAATAGAAATGATTCTAGTCGCCCATTCGAAAAGGTAGTTTTCGTATGGAGAAGAATGGGCAAGAAACTCCACCGTTACTCTTTTAAAAATGTTTTACAAGGTCTTGTATACATAATAAAATTTATATGTGAACACGATGCACCCATAATAAAATTAGTCTACCACAAAAGGTAAAAAGAATTAAAAATTAAGCAATGACAGGTAAATCAAATAAGTGATAGATACATGGTGCTCACATATTTACAAGTTATTTAAAAAAAAAAGAAAAATGAAAAAATGCAAAAGTAGTTGAACTTTAACAAGTGTGTGAGCCACTGTGGTCGCAGATAATATACGCACATAATATACATCGGGGGAGGAGATACTACGCCCCGGAGGCACTACATTTTTTGATAAGACAAAAATTCTCCTCAGGGAACTATTCTATGTGTTCGAAGCAGAGAACTCGGACGTGTAACATGTTATATTAGGCTCTTTGTAAAGAATCTTATGAAATATTGACGCGGCGTTTTGTGTTTGCACGTCTGTATGAAGTACGTAAATGAGTTACAAGAGAAAGGTTCGGTTCGTGTCGTCGTGGTGGGAAGATTAGTCACCAAGACTCTGCATTCGGTAGAGTTTAGGTGACTAATCTTTTCTAATGCTAGGTGTCCAGGGTGCGTCGGACTGTTGGGGGTCGGATACTGATTCCAATTCTCTTTTATGCCCCACAAAATAAATGCAGCCATTGTGACCTCTGCGCTGCCACCGACGATGCCATGGATGTTATGCTATCGACACGACTAAGAAGAAGAAGATAAATGTGCTTAAGACAGTACTTCTGTGTAGTCGACCTTGTAATTGCTTTACCTCTTTTGACAAAAATTCCAAGTAAATTGAAACTTCGCTAAGGTTGACACTGTCTATGTGTCTGTCTTACTGTCACATGGACGAAACGTTTTCGTTTTATGATCTGCAACTCCTGCAAGTGAAATTCGACCTTAGGATGCTAAACCTTAGGTCGACTTTAAATACATCTGGGGAGACCAAATTTGATCAACCTTAATAACTACCTAGCAAATCTTTTTACCATGTCAAGAATTGCTCGTGAAGTCACAACTGAAGTTGAAGAAATAATAAAGCAATTAGTTGTATGGTAACTAGTCTCGAATATGATTGATTGATTTGACAATAAAGTAAAATGTTACGTATCGGCCATCCAAGTCACCAATATCGAACAAATGTAGGAATTTCAGAAATAAGGAACAAATGTAGAAAGTTAAAGAAGACAATTAATTTGGTAGTTAAAGTAGTATCCGGAAACATCAACTGAGTGAAGCTAGTCGAACTGTCAAAATCAACTGACAGATCCAACAATCGTTCATCGTTCAGTGTTCGACACAACCGTCAGATCACTTTTGCTCAAGACAGCTTCGCGAAAGGGCGCAACACTGTCGTATCGTAAATATTACTCAATAACAGTTGTACTGTAGTTTCAGTTCAATCATTAATTTTTTTATTTTTTAAAGAAATGTTGTTTAATTTGCTTTTAGTAGATTAACACAAGCCTATCGTTAAAAAAGATATGCTCTCAGAACTCATACACGTAAGTAAAAAAACCGAATCTACCAGGAAGTCATAAGCCAGAGGGGGTGATCTGTTCACTGGTACAAAGCTCACGTCACGAACCTACACGACACCAATCCAACTTATTATCAGTAATTTATAATAAACAAAAAATGCAATAATAATTATGTTACGTGTGATATGATAACTGATAAGTAAATGATTTGTTAAAAAAGAAAAACAATACTTATTTAGTTTGTATGTCAAAAGGTATTTAACACTAAATAAGTTATAAAAAGGTTCTTAAGTTCTTAGTTAATGAATTCCTTGTAATTTCCTATTGAAAAATACATTTCTTTGGCCATAATAATCAGCCATTTAAAAAATTGGTGGAACTACACCGAAATAAAAATATCACATCCGTGCCACATTATTTTACTCCTCCGGGTGTTTGATTGTTTTCAAACATAAGAGTTTCGTGTACTTTTGTATGAGGCACTGCACCGCCCGAATTCATCGCGTTTGTTATCTCACTCATTGTATAACTCTCCACCGCTGAACCACCTGAACCGTCACATTGCACTTGTCTACAAGGGCACGCGTTCGCAGTAGGTTAGTGTGATAAGAGACTCTTATTGTAGTTATAATCACTTCATTGAGCCACTGACAATCTGATAAGTGATTTAGCACATTTTTCACAAGCACAAAGGTAACCTACATAATACATTATATCTAACCTAAGTACATAAGTAGCACTTCCAAATATATCTCTAACACTGACTTCACATCAATAATACAAATGGTTCAACTATATGTATCTATCTATCTAATTTAAATTTAACTGTATTTTAATGACATTTAAACTAGCCCAATTTCACTGACATTCTATTCACTGTTAAAGTCGGTGTCGTTGGTTCCGCATTTCATTTATTTTTCACATTGTAGTGTTTTTTGAAGTCGGTTTTTTTTTGAGAAAGGTTTTTATTTTTCACTTTTTAGTTGTTATTAGGGTCACACAAATTCAATTAACACGAGTTGCTATGGAAATATCAGTTACAACATCATCAATATCAACTAAGTGGAAAAAAACGTATTATTGAAGCTAACTCAAAACTACCCAAGTAAAGTTCATCTTTACATGAGACCACCCTTGAGGCATATCTTAACCATTAAAAACAATACATAGCTATACAATTGCAGCCAAGCGGTGCCAACTCCAAGCAAGAAGAATCATCAAAATTCGAATATAAATGCCGGAGATGCAGTACTGTTAAGCATATAACTGCGTACTTAAGAATAATTACCCAATTTATTATATACTAAAACCTTCCTGAAAGTATGTAGATCACGTTAATGAAAGAAACATGAAATTCGCGGACATACAAACATACATACATACACACACGGGTCGAATACAGAACCTCCTTTTTTGAAGTCGGTTAAAAAACAGATGTTTACTTACCTTGACAGTTATTATGGGAATAGAAGGTAAGTAGTTCCTAGATGCTCCTGCGCATATCAAAGCCTGACGACTGGCGCGGACCGACCGAAGAAGGTATTTAATAATTGCGCACGCTAATACCGCAATATATAGTAGGTCTCTATTAGCATATTTTTCATGAAAATTATGATAAGATAAGATAATCATTTATTTGTTCAAACATGAGTACAATAATACAACACAAATTGTCAGCAAGAGATGTTAAAAGTATGGTTAACACAGATCATCACGTTTGCCTTAAAAATTGGCATGCAAATATTAATAAAATATAGTATAATGTCACTACAAATAAATGTCGTGTTAATATGAGACCATTAAAAGTAATTACATATATATTGCATTAGTAGCAGTCTGTGGGTTCATTATACTCAAAAATCATACGGCGCCCTTCGCGTCCAATACAATAATGCATTCAGGGTGTTGATGGGGTTGCCCCGGTACTGCAGCGCATCAGGAATGTTCGCTGAAGCTCACGTGGACTGTTTTTACACGGTGATGCGGAAGCGGTGTGCATCCTTGGTCCGTAGGGTACGGGGCAGCGCCAACAGCATCCTGTCTATGATAGCAAGCAGGCTTGGTTGTCCGTTTGTGAATCATTGCTGCAAGGTTTCGGCTGGGCCTGTCACCATGCAGCAGTGATGTCGCAATCGGTTTTCTGTGTTTGGTATTGTTTTTGTCTTTGTATGTGTATTACTAACATAGTTTGTAAGTATATTGTTACTAACGCTATGAGTCTTGTTGCTCGAAATAAAAAAATATTATTATTATCTCCTTTATTACTTTACATGTCTTATTCTATTACATTTTTAAATATTTCTTAAAAAAATAAGGATAAAAAAAAACATTTAAAAATATAAAAAAATAGTTATCCGCCGGTAACGGGAGCAGGGTCCAAGCTACCGGTGGTTAGGGCTCCAGAGACAGGAACCTCCTCACAATGCGAGCCGTTTGAGTATGCCGAAAGAGTACATCAAAACCGGCATGACCCAACCATTGAAGGCGCGCACCTTATTTCCGCCCGAAAGAAGACTATTTAATACCTTCTTCAGGCGACAAAAGAAGCGCTCCTTCAACGATTGCTTCATGTCAGCATCGTTGATGCCTAACGCTTCCGACATACCCAAATACTTATAGCTTTCGGATGAGGAGAGGGATCTGAGGCTTATGCAATCGGAGAGTTGAATTCCCTCGGATTCCATAATCTCCCCTCGCTTTACATGCATGACTGCACATTTGTCCACACCAAATTCCATCCTGATGGCGCTACTGAAAGTTTCAGTTACCTTCAGTAGCTCCATCAGACGCAATTTGTTGGGGGCAAAGAGTTTTAAATCATCCATGTAAAGGAGGTGAGATATGACCTGACCACCTCTCTTCAACCGATAGCCTAGACCTGAATCCTCCAGTAGTGTACTTAGAGGATTCAGGGCTAAGCAAAACCAAAGTGGACTCAAATTGTCGCCCTGAAATATTCCTCGTTTAATCCATACAGGCTCATCATTCCCCTGGATGTGTTGACATCCTGGATAACGAAGGACCGTTTTCCATTGCCCCATACACGACTCAAGGAAGGTGCGTAGAGTTGCATCTATCTTGTACAACTCCAGCACCCTCATGAGCCATGTATGTGGCACCGAGTCGTAGGCCTTCTTGTAATCTATCCAACATGTCGACAGATCCTTGCGGGATCGACGAACCTGTTGGCTAATGGCCATGTCTATGAGGAGTAGCTCCTTAGTACCGCGGGACCCATTCCTACATCCATTTTGAGAGGCAGACATAACCGAGTTACTCTCAATGTGTGTATTAATTTTCGCTCTCAAAATAGATGTAAGAAGTTTATAAACCGTCGACAAACACGTGATCGGTCTATAATTCTTGGGTTCCGCGGGACTACCTGATTTATGGAGCAGGTGGGTAACGCCTGTTGTTAGAAACTGCGGTAGCGACCCAGACTCTAAGGATGACTGGAACTGAGATGCCAGGCAAGTGTGTGAACTAATTAGCCATTTCAGCCAAAAATTGTGCAGTCCGTCCGGTCCCGGTGATTTCCAATTCGGTAACGGACGGACCGCTCTGGCAACGTCTGATGGCGTAATTAGGACTGTTTCCATTTCTGGTACAGACTCACACACTCGCTCGACATCCTGCATCCAGTCAGCCTCAGTGTGACAGACGGGCACCGACCAGATGCTGCACCAGAATGCACTTGTGGCGGCATCATCCGGGCGGCATACATCTGTCACATTTTGTTCAGGTCGCTCCCAAGCTCTATACACCCACCTTTCATCGCTCTGGAACATGCGATTCTGCGTGTATCGATCAACCCGCCGCTTATACCGCCGAATTCGGCTCGCCCATGCACAAACTTTCTGCTTCAGGAAGTCGATGCGCTCTGTGACACGGGACATGTATTTTCGAGGACTGATTCCAGTCCCCGAGAATGCCCGCCTTACAAAGCGCATCACACGTGGTCGTGTATTGCCCTCCCTGAAGCAGTATAGTTTGCCGATGAGTACCCAGGCCCCATCAATACGACGTTCGATCCTGCGCTGCCAGACTGGTACGGCTGGTTTTGGTCGAATAGCTCCGTCACAATTTGGGAATTTGACGTTAGCTAAACGACATGCCGCCACAGCCGCACAGTACAGGATCGAATGTGTATCAACGAGATCCTCGCTGCTCTCGAAGAAACTCTTGAGTTGCGAGTCCAAGGCACACACCAGCGCCCTATTTTTTTTGTGCATGGGTAACCGTGGTAATCGGGGTCTAAGTTCGGCTGGAGTGGACCTATACTCGCGTAATGCATCCTCCAGTGCGCTCCTCAGTCGGACGTTGCACTGGCTACTTACTGTGTCAACCCTATCATGCTCTTCTTCAACATGATTGGACCGCGGCGGGATGGCATCAACAGTTGACGCCTGTGCCGCAGTTTGTGCCGAAGTCGAGACGATATGGTTGCTCAGTACCTCTGAGCGCAGCCTATCAAGTGCGATATCGTCCAACCTGTGATTGCGTTGGATGACCCGCACCTGATCCGACAGTCGTTGGGCCGAAACGTTGACGGTTGGTTCCAGTTCCTGGAACAGAGACAGCATCCTATCGCGGTACGCAGTGAGGTTAATTCCCCCCTCTGTAGACCCGTAATATGCGCGCATGACGTTCTCGTTCATAGACTGAGTCCATCTCATGCGCTGCACACAACCACCGGTAGCGGGGACCCGACTCGGGGCCGGATGGCCCCTAAGTCCCAAGCTCCTCGGTGGCCGGCCTCTCCCCTGCCGACGTACAGGTGTTGGCGACGTCGGCGGAGAAAAATACTCGTCGCTCGAGCTCGACGCAACTGCTACGGCCGGTGTCACAGCACTCTCGATGGGGCTGGGTTCCGGCAGTGGCGGGGCGGGGCTGAGCGACGAGTCCGGAGGTGGTAGGCGTGCTCTGCGAGCTGCTAGGCTCGTCAACATTTTTTCATATCAATATTTTCGTATTTTTATATCGGGGGTGACATGACAGATGTCACCCCCGGTTCGGCAGTTTTTGTTGTAGGTTTTTAGATAGTAAATTCATTGTGTTTTTTAAATTATTTTTTGTTATTTCAATTTTGGTTTCACATTCAACATAAAAATTATAAATATGACTGTGGTACTGCTTCTAAAAATTAAAAATCTTAAAAATATAAAGAGATGACAATATTGACGTGTTGACGCTGTTGGTGTTGCTAGCGTTATTTATTATTATTATTATTATTATATCTTTTTGGAGCCATGCAAAAGACATTTTTCCGCATAAATGCTGTTCTATATTGATGTAGGTAAATTTGAATGTTGTCACGTCTATTACGAGGAAATCGATCTGCCATGCAAGAAAAGAGGTGAGGGTTGGTTCTTAAGAAAATTGCATTTTCTATTATATAAAGTGAAGTTAATGTGAATATTTTGTATTTTTTTAATAAGGCTTGCAACTCTGAGTGGTTTCAAGTTTGAACATCGATCTAATGCAACGTTTTTTAGTTGGAATAAAGTTCCCGGTCAGTTGCCCCAAAAGATAATACCGTATCTTAAAATGGACTCCACTACTGGTAGTCCACCACCAGGCCGTAATAAGCGGCGAGCAAAGCATCTACACTAATTACTGCTGTCAGTTTGTACAGAGCATATGCTGAGGTGCTTATTTTATTACTGATAATGTCTGTAAGTGGCTTCCAATTTATTTTGTTGTCAAATAGTAAGTCCTAAAAAATATGTTGTATCAACTTCGTCAACATTATTAGGTATAGTTTGTCTAGATTGTTATTTAATGTCAAGGAGCGTTGACTGAAGTGCTTAAGGGGGAAGCTCTAAGGTGGCCCGCGAAATTCAAATTTTCTTACGTTTTTTGCAATTTGCTGGTCAGTATTAAGTTGTACGTTGATTAAAATATGATTCGCGGTCGTAACAAATATGTATTTACAGAATTATAATCATTAAAGTCATCAATACAACTCTCTAAGACCATGTAATCCCCAAATGTCAAGATTTCATGAAATAGTCATTCTTGGGGATTACATGGTCTTAGAGAGTTGTGTTGATGACTTTAATGATTATAATTCTGTAAATACATATTTGTTACGACCGCGAATCATATTTTAATCATCGTACAACTTAATACTGACCAGCAAATTGCAAAAAAACTAAAAAAAATTGAATTTCGCGGGCTATCCTGGCGCTTTCACCTTAATTTCATTCTTATTTAAATTAATTTTTAAATTGTTTTTATTTAACCATTTTACAATTGCAATAAGTGAGTTATTAATGTCAGATTTATATGTGTCACGATCTCTATACTCAATTGTCACTACATTGTCATCGGCAAAGAGGCTCATATGTTGTTCTGTGGACTTCGGCAAGTCATTAGTATATAATGTAAACAGGGGTGGTCCCAAAACATTTCCCTGTGGGACACCATACATAAGTTTACGTTCTTGCGACTGATGTGACTCTTCTTGTTTTGTAGTTATGTTTATCCTACTGACTTCGGTTATTTGCTTTCTGTGCTGAAGATATGACTCAAATAGTTTTAGTATAATTATTACCTCTAATGCCATACGCTTCGAGTTTCTCAAAAAATATTGTGCTGAACATAGTCAAATGCCTGAGTAATATCACAGAATATACTGCACACAGGTTTATTTTGATCCATATTCGTCATCACTATGTGTAAAAAATCATAAATTGTCATGTTATCAGGTTTTTTTTCTCTGAAACCATTTTGTTCATAGAAGAGGATTTTATTGCGTTCTAAATATGAGTTGAATTGCTTATCAATATATTTTTCAAATTGCATATATCGCTAAGATAACACTAGTACTTCGTTATTATGCTATAATTAGCTGAAGAGTAGGCCCCAGGGGGCGTGTCTTTAGCTATGACGTCAGAGTGGCGTGATGGTGGTACGAGACAGAGAGGGGAGCGCAAGCCGGCGAGCGAGGACAGCAGCAGGCATCGTCCCTTTTTTGCCTGCGACCATCGGATCGGACGGACGTTCACTAGCATTGCTTAGTTACGGTTTAATTAATTTTAAATAATTCGAATATTTGGTATTTTGTAATCATTTTAATAAATGTTTTTGCTGAAGTGTATTTTTTTTAAGCAATAATAGTCTAAAACGCTAATTTCAGAAGTGGGATTCCTAACCACATCTGTGTTGGTTTTTTGGACGACTAGGAGAATCGTCTCAGTTTCAATCTTAGTAGTTAAAAGTTCGCAATGCCTAAAGAATCCAGCGGTAAATCTCGAAAACGTGGACGTTCATCCGATTCAGGTATCGAACAACAGCTTCAAACGATAATTTCTCGTTTGACGGCGTTGGAAGATACGCGGGGCTCTAATTTAGATCAAGCAGGTGCAAACGTGAGTGCGCGTGCCCTCCCGGCGCCGCTCGAGTCTCCGTCGCCGGCGCCGCCGGTGCGCTCGCGCTCACAGCCGCCGCCGCGTACGGACGGCGCAATGGCGGGTACGGTGAGCGCGGCTGCGTCGCTGCCGCCGAGCACGACACCATCAGCTGCGGAACTCATCATGAGTGAGGTTGCGGATAAACTTGCGACCGCAATCAGTGCTGTAAACCCGGTGAGATCCAACCATATTTATATTTCTAGTTTTGACCCTTCTTTAAATGATTTTAATGTGTGGTGTGAGGAAGTGGATCATTTGTGCTGTATCAATCGGTGGGACGATCGCGAGTGTTTGTCGCGTATAGGTCACTGCCTAAAAGGCGATGCACGTGTGTGGCTTAGTGAATGGTCGACTAATGAGCGTACGTGGTCTAATTTTAAACGGGAATTTCAATCTTTATGCCCGCGTAGAATAGATAGTGCGAACATTTTATTCGAGATTATGAAGACAGATTCCGATCGTTACCCTACATACGCTGAGTATACTAGGCGTTCATTGTTGCGATTGCGCGTTATCGACGGGTTAAGTGAAGAATTAATTAGTGCAATAATCATTCGCGGCATAACCGATCCGCAGATTCGCGCGGCTGCTACGAACGCTAACTTGTTGCCATGTGATTTAGTTGGATTTTTGTCGATCTATATTAAACCGGCCCAGAATATCCCCGTCCGTAACAAACATAATGAGCCTCAAAGTCATTCGCGAAAAAGAGAACATTCTAGTTCTAGGTCAAAATGTTTTAAATGTAACGGTTTTGGTCACAAACAAAACGAATGTTCTAAACGTATGAAATTAAATAATACGGTTGATAGGAATGAGCCGTCAGGGTCGGAACCGTCTGCTTCCAATCGGGGTACGAGTAGACCCGAGCCGTGTAGTTTTTGCAAAAAGATGGGGCATAAAGTAGAAGATTGTTTTGCAAAGCAGCGCAGTGAATCGCGCGGCAAATCGAATGTTAACTTTTGTCATGAGATTCAAGATGATTATCAACGGAACGATATAGCGTCTGCAGTGATTCAAGGTGTACCCGTAGATATCCTTATAGACAGTGGCTCGCAGATTTCTTTAATTACGGAATCGGTTGTAAAACATTTTCAATGTACCCAGACACCATCTTTTTGTACTTTGCGTGGCATCGGCAGCCAAGAACTTGAGTCTAGTTTTTCTACTACGTTAACCATAGAGTTCCCTGAAATTTCCCTTGAAGTGGATTTCCATGTGGTCCCTGATTGTTATTTGACTATCCCAGTTATCTTAGGTACAGATGTCCTTAATAGAGATGGTGTAGTCTACACTCGAACACGCGGTGTGCAACGCATTACGCGATCAAAGTCGGTTCTTAATGTGCAGTCGAGCGTGCGTGACCAGATAAATACGGCTGTTAACGGTGATGATAAAAAACGTTTGCTGAATATTATCGAAGAGTTTTCTGAATTTCTTGTTACTGGTACCGCTACTACGACCGTGAATACCGGGTCTATGCACATTCGATTGCACAATGAGACCCCTGTAGTATATAGACCTTACAAAATGTCATATCATGAAAAGATCCGCGTACGTGAAATAATTAGGGACCTACTCGATAAAGGGATAATTAGGGAGTCCGAATCAGAGTTCTCCAGCCCTATTTTGCTAGTCAAGAAAAAAGACGGTAGCGACAGGATGTGTGTCGATTTTCGCGCGCTGAACGCGAACACAGTGAAAGATCGTTATCCATTGCCACTTATTGAGGATCATATTGATCGTTTGGGCAAAGCCAAATATTTCACAAGCCTAGATATGGCTACAGGCTTCTTACAAGTGCCGATGGATAACGACTCCATTCGGTACACTGGCTTCGTCACGCCCGAGGGTCACTTTGAGTATTTGAAAATGCCGTACGGTCTCGCCAATGCACCCGTCGTATATCAGCGCATAATATCCAATACTCTCCGTCCTTTCATCGAAACTAGCAAGGCTTTAGTGTATATCGATGATGTCTTGATACCAAGTGAGACAATAGACGAGGGACTACAGACACTCCACGAAGTGTTACGAACTTTGACCACTGCAGGTTTCTCTATCAATTTAAAGAAATGCACATTTTTGGCTGGAGAAGTAGATTATTTGGGGCGTACGATCAGCTATGGTCAGGTTAAGCCGAGTCGGCATAAAATAGAAGCATTGGTCAAGGCCCGAACACCTAGCAATGTGAAGGAGGTAAGACAGTTTCTCGGTCTAGCTGGGTATTTCCGGAGATATATTCCCGGCTACTCTCTCAAAACGGCTTGCATTGCCGATTTACTTCGCAAGGGTGTGCAATTTCAGTGGACTGACGAGCACGAACGGGTTCGTAAAGATATTATTGAGCGGTTAACCAACGAACCTGTGCTGGCTATTTATGACCCTTCGCTAGTCACAGAAGTGCACACCGATGCTTCGTCGCGAGGTTATGGTGCTGTTTTACTGCAAACCGATGCTGAAGGTCGCAAACGACCTGTTGCGTACTTCAGTAAAGTCACTCAGGGAGCGGAGCCACGTTATCACTCATACGAGTTGGAAACGTTGGCTGTGCTTAAGGCGTTGCAACATTTTAGGCATTATTTAATTGGTAATCATTTTAAAGTTGTAACAGATTGCAACGCCTTGAAACTGACCCAACGCAAAAAGGATCTGCTGCCTAGGATAGCTAGGTGGTGGATGTATCTACAAGATTACGATTTCGAACTGGAGTATCGTAAGGGGACTGCGCTATCACACGCAGATTACTTGAGCCGCAATGCGATCAATATGTGCCAAATACCAAGGCCACGTAACTGGGCCCAAATAGCGCAGGCCGCTGACGAAGAAACTCTATCGCTTTTGCAGAAGTTGAGTAACGGTGAGCTTGATTCAAACCGTTATTTAAAACGCAATGATGTTTTATATTACAAACTTGATGTAGCTGGAGAACAACCCCGGTTCTTATGTTATATCCCTAAAGGTTACCGCCTAAGCTTAATGAGAATCTTTCATGACGAACATCAACATATTGGTGCGGAGAAAACGACTGACTTAATACTCCGTCACTTTTGGTTTCCGGGATTAAGGCAATTTGTTAGAAAATACATTAAGCACTGTATTGTTTGCTTATCGCACAAAAAGGCACCGCGTCAACCTTTGCAGCCTATTAACTCGTGGCAAAAACCTAGTGTTCCTTTCGATACGGTGCATACAGACGTCTTAGGGCCACTCCCAGACTCAAATAGCTATAAATTTGTTATTTTAATAATAGACGCTTTTACCAAATTTTGCTTATTGTATCCGATTTTCAGACAAGATGCTAATGAACTAAAACGCGTTTTTGAAAATGCTATTTCATTATTCGGTACCCCTCGTTTAATTGTATCAGATCGAGGACGAATGTATGAGAGCTCGTCATTTTGTAACTGGATTAGAAACTTAGGTTGTGAAATTCACTTTATAACTGCAGAGATGCATCAAAGTAATGGGCAGGTTGAGAGGTACTGTCGCACAGTCATGAACATGATTCGAGTGGAAACCAATTTTCGACAGGAAAGCTGGTCTAATATCCTGTGGAAGTTACAGCTCAACCTGAATATTACCTTGCAGAAATCTACCCAATGTTCACCTTTAAATTTATTAATTGGCAGTGATAGTGCAACGCCTGTCATACGATCCGTGGTTCGCGACATCGCATATGAAGCAGCCAGTCCGAACCGAGAATCTCTGCGTGAGCTTGCGCGGCAGCGGGCTAGTGGGCTACTTGAAGAGAACCGAGCGCAGCAGGATGCTCGCGTGAACGAGCGCCGCAGAGTACCCCAGCCCTTCTGTATCAAGGACCTGGTCTTTGTGAGGAAGACCAGCCAGTCTACCGGCAAGTTAGACTCCGGGATGCGAGGCCCCTACGCTGTTACGAAAATATTGCCGCAAGGTCGATATGAGCTTAAACTAGTCAGTGGGTCATATGGTAAGAGCACCCAAGCTGCTGCTCAACATATGATATTGTGGCGAGGAGAGTGGACCCCAGATGTGTGCGCAGCATTCTTTGAATGTGAGTATGAGTATGCGGTTTGGCTATGAATGGTGCGCATCCCGTGGGCTCTGCGTATAATTAACTTATAACCCTCTGATAGCCTAGTTGTGTTACCGCTTATTGCTGCGTTGTTGTTTTGGCACCCTGAGGGCTCTGCCTGTGGTACATCCTGAGGGCTCTGTACTTGATGAAATCTGGTACCCTGAGGGCTCTGCCAGTCATACATCCTGAGGGCTCTGTATGGTAACTAGTAACCTGAGGGCTCTGCTAGTGTTTAAAGTGTTTATTTTTATGTTTTACATCCTAGGCCCCGTTTAACATAAAAATAGACCGTTCCTTTTAGAAACTTACTGTCATCTTACGTTAGATGAGTGTAAGTTTTACGTTTTTTTTTTTTCATTGTGTTCTAACATAAACAATGTTGCCTACAGGTGCCACTGACGAGGTGGAAAACAACTCCGCAGATTCCGAAGAGAACGCGGAGGGAAACATACAAGAAGTACAAGCAGAGGTCCACACTCAACCATCACGACCACGTCGGGTGCTGCCTGGAGATGTTGCGGTCGAGGACGAGCCGACTTCAGGAACGGCCGAATTAGCTGAAGAGTAGGCCCCAGGGGGCGTGTCTTTAGCTATGACGTCAGAGTGGCGTGATGGTGGTACGAGACAGAGAGGGGAGCGCAAGCCGGCGAGCGAGGACAGCAGCAGGCATCGTCCCTTTTTTGCCTGCGACCATCGGATCGGACGGACGTTCACTAGCATTGCTTAGTTACGGTTTAATTAATTTTAAATAATTCGAATATTTGGTATTTTGTAATCATTTTAATAAATGTTTTTGCTGAAGTGTATTTTTTTTAAGCAATAATAGTCTAAAACGCTAATTCTATTTTATTTACACTTTACTATTAATTTGCGACTTATCTGTGTTTTTATTGTTTTTAGTAATTAAAATACACGAAGCTGACGTTATGCCTGGCACTAGCGCCATCTATATATGATTACGGATCTTTTTGCTACACCATGGAAATACTATGTCGGGTTTGAGAATAATAATTGTAATAATTAGATAATATTGATTCATAGATTGACATCTATTTTATCTAACAAATTTCAAAAAGGAGAAGGTTATCAATTCGATTGAATGTTGTTTTTGAAGTGATAACTTCTTTAAGTGCGTTGGGCATTTTTTGAGATGGAAAAAACCATTGAACTCGCGGTACAGTTACCGTAACCGACACCTGTTTTTAGTTTTGGCCATTATAAAGACATCAAGGCGCGGTACATTTTCTTTGGGAAGAATGACCTTCAAAAATATTTATAAAATTATTATGCTTTTTCAAGTTTTCACTTCTGTCGGCACTCCTGGAGTGCCACTGTTTTTTTTTCGTATGTATTAGGTCCTTACCTATGAAATTGCCGATTTTTGATACTGGCTATTGTGAAGATCAATATCTATCATTCGAGTAGGGAAGCAGACCGGAATAAATCGTTCCGTCGGGGCACCAACGAAGCACAAACAGCACACAATATTATCGACATGTATGGGCATGATACCGCATGTGAACGCACTGTCCGTTTTTGGTTTTTTTTTTGTTTATTAAAATGTCAGTTTTTGGTTTGATCGCTTCCTTTTTGTAAATTGTGATGCCAACTTGCCGACCGAAGACGAAAGTCGATAATGATGAATTGAAAGCCATAGTGAAAGCAGATTCATCTCAAACCACGTCGGAACTTGCAGCAGCCCTCAACGTAAGTGATAAATCGATACTGATTTATTTACTTCAAATTAGAAAGATAAAAACGCTCGGAAAGCGGGAACCGTATGAACTCACTGACCAACAACAACAAAATCGCGTCGAAGCACCGCACAACGAACCGTCTCAAAACTATATGAGTTACAACTGGATCCTCTTCATCACCCACCATACTCACCAGACCTTGCTCCAACTAATTTCCATTTTTTTATTCGGAATTTGGATAACTTTTTAATGGAGAAAATATTTCAAAACCACCGGGGCGATGAAAAACTCCTCTAAAGAGTTCATCGATTCCCGTCCCCAGGATTTTTATAGCAGAGCCATCAACGAACTTCCACTAAAATGTCAAAAATGCATCTTCACTAATGGCCAATACTTCGATTAATGAAATTTATATTTTATTAAAAATATATAGGTACATTTTGATTTTTGACACACGCGTAACAATTAGCGATATCGCTTATTAGGTAATAAGCGATATCTTCGCTAATTGTTAACTAATTTTGATGAGAGTATTCTCCGAGGTAGTCCCGATTAAAGGTTAAGCTCTCAGGGGCAATTCCCGTATTTTTACGAACGTTCGAATTCCAATCTCGGTCTGTGGTCGAGAGGTGGACTATAAATGCGGGTAATTATTTTTCTATTATATTTGCGGGGAAATTATTTTAAATTAAAGGAATATGCGAGAGATTATATTTGCGAGTATTTTCAATCACTGCGGGACCGGAGTACATAGTACAAGAAATGAAGGATGAGCAGCCGATAGGACACAATCATAGGAAGGAATTAAGAATCCACTAACCTCATATGCTGTTTTTGCGCCAACCTGGTGATGCTACTGCTGAGACTTGAAGAATACATCGATGCTGAGGGATACCTCCGAGTAATTATGTTTAATTTTGGCGAATTTTATATAGGTACTCAAACTAAAGGACCCGGGTCCGCTTAGCGAGTGATGTTGTTACCTTTGCGGAGCGTTTTTTAAGGACAGTTTTTATAATTAACTAGCTGCGCCCCGCGGTTTCACCCGCATAAGTGTCGATCCCGTGGGAATATCGGGATAAAAAGTACCCTATATGTTATTATGATGTATAAGCTATATTAAATGGGGTAAACGGAGCCGGTCGAAACCAAACAAGGTTTTGAAAAGGCAGGGTCCAGAGAAGGACACGTGCGACAAGGACGGTTTCATCAAGGTGGAGAAGAAGAAGAAGAAGCCTCCTTGTCGGAACCAGTGCGGCACCGCGTTGGTAGGACCCAACATGCTGCTGCGTCCAGCAAGCCTGACGACGCAGCTGTACGTGTCCAAACTGCACCACTCCACGAGGGTTGAGGACATTGTGGAGTACATGCGTGTCAAGACCAACTGGACTTTGAGGGTCGAGAAGTTGGAGTCGCGTCACAACACGAACTTCAAGTCCTTCGTGGTGCGTGTCCAACACATCATCTCGAGGAGTTCCTCAAGGAAGAGTTCTGGCCGAAGGGTGTTGTGTACCACCGGTTTCGTGGCCGGCTACATGACACCAGTCAGCGAAACACGACGCAGACACTTCGTGTGCGTTAGTTTTTAGTGTAAATATAATGTTGTATGTATTTATAGTATTTTTAAGTTATATTAATATTGTATTGTATGTGTTTATATGGGCCTTGATGCCTGAAATAAATGGATAGATAAATAAATACTTAAATAAATTACTGTAAAGTTTCGTCAAAATCCGTTCAGTAGTTTTTGCTTGAAAGAGAAACATCCATCCATTTTTCACGGTTTTTTTTGTGAGGTAACCCAATGGATGATCTAAAAAGAAGTAGGTAAGTACTCAAATAGGTTAAAACCTACATTTACTTCTGTTGCTTGTCTTACAAAGACAACTTAGCACAAAGGTCTTCTATTTTCGTGACAAAACAACCAACAAACAGAATGCTTTGGCCGCGTTTAAAGCTAAATTAAGGCCTCTTCCAAACTGACAAGGAGTGCGGGGAACTAGGCCATAGTGTAGTTATTTGTGCCGTCTATAAATATGAATATACTGTAGTTTTTCTTACGCTGTGGTGCTAATATTTGTATGCTGGCGGTTTTTGTGTGTACAGGCTTAATCGGAGTCTTGGTGAGGGCTAAAAGATAACTACGTGCTATCAAAATATTCATGTAGGAATATAAAAATGGAATGCACGTTATATAAATAAAATCTGCCAGTCATAAAACAGAAATAAATGTACATATATGTATAAATAAATGTGATTGTAATCTACCATGTTTGATGGTATTTATTTCAGCAAATTGGTGTAAAAAAACCCCAAGTAAAAAAATTAAATTACGTTATAAAACTAAGTAACTCTCTTTTTAAGTCCAGTCATAACCTTGGTCATGCCATAAGAGGACCAACCAGGTTTGTGTCTGAGATGGTCTTTTGAGGAAAGACTTACACAGATTTGAGTAGTACAGTCAGTGCACGCACGTGTCGCTTGATTAAACCCTAAAGTTACATTTTTAAACATATGTACGGTCAGTGACATAAATCGGTGAATTGAAAAGTAAGAAAATACCTAAAAAACAACCCATTAATTTCCTTTATAATAACTAGGTTTCAATATCTAATCAAAACTCTAAAATATTCGTTGGCTTATTTAGCTGACTTTACCTCATGGTCGTATAAACCCAGTAAACTAGCGACACAGTCCGATTTCCGATATACTTCTAAGAATTTCTTCTAGAAAATCGTTCTTTCAATAAATTCTAAATCTCTGTAAAGCAACGTCTTTGCTTGTTTCCAATAAACGGACTAATACGTGTATTTACTATATCGTCCCGTATCCGGTCCGTATCCGTGCCGTAATGTGTAAGATAGCGCGAACACCCGGCAGTGATCGTTATTGCTCCGTAGTGATACTCTGTAATGTTTAGTGGAACGTAGTGATACTCTGTAATGTTTAGTGGAACGTAGTGATACTCCGTAATGTTTAGTGGAACGTAGTGATACTCTGTAATGTTTAGTGGAACGTAGTGATACTCTGTAATGTTTAGTGGAACGTAGTGATACTCCGTAATGTTTAGTGGAACGTAGTGATACTCCGCAATGTTTAGTGGAACGTAGTGATACTCCGTAATGTTTAGTGGAACGTAGTGATACTCCGTAATGTTTAGTGGAACGTAGTGATACTCTGTAATGTTTAGTGGAACGTAGTGATACTCCGTAATGTTTAGTGGAACGTAGTGATACTCCGTAATGTTTAGTGGAACGTAGTGATACTCCGTAATGTTTAGTGGAACGTAGTGATACTCCGTAATGTTTAGTGGAACGTAGTGATACTCCGTAATGTTTAGTGGAACGTAGTGATACTCCGTAATGTTTAGTGGAACGTAGTGATACTTCGTAATGTTTAGTGGAACGTAGTGATACTCTGTAATGTTTAGTGGAACATAGTGATACTCTGTAATGTTTAGTGGAACGTAGTGATACTCCGTAATGTTTAGTGGAACGTAGTGATACTCCGTAATGTTTAGTGGAACATAGTGATACTCTGTAATGTTTAGTGGAACGTAGTGATACTCCGTAATGTTTAGTGGAACGTAGTGATACTCCGTAATGTTTAGTGGAACGTAGTGATACTCCGTAATGTTTAGTGGAACGTAGTGATACTCCGTAATGTTTAGTGGAACGATCCTATTGGCTGTTTGCGTTATAATGCAATGAGAATCGTTTTTACCGACTTCACAAAAATGAGGAGGTACTATGTTCGGGTGTTTGTATGTTTTTTTTTTTTTTTGTATGTTTGTTCATCGAATACTCCGCCAATTGTCGACGGATTTTCAAAATTCTTTTTTTGTTCGAAAGTAGATAGTTCTGAGGTGGTCCCATTGTCACCAAGTTAGGATCTGATGATGGGATCCTAGAGAAATCGAGGGCAACCCTCAAATTTTATAGGCTCGCTTATTGTTTTTCGCATATTTTATGAAGTATCTTGTGTATTTGTGTATGGTTGTCACCATCTCAGGTAGCTGGGCTGATGATGGAAGGTGCAACTCCTTAACAGTAAGAAGTTACTCGAACAGGCAAGGACAGTTTTAGTAAATTGTTTTGGTGTTTGATAGGGCATTTGCCACATTTGGTCTCATGATCACCAAGTCATGACCTGATGCTGCAGTCAGGATAGTGTGCAGAGTACCTAACTCCTCGACAACTAACAGCAGATATATCGTGTTTAGGCTCATTGAAAAGGGCTCGATGTGTGGATAAATGTACTGTTACTGAGGAACACCGAAGACCTGATGCTGAAGCCAGGAGCATCAGAAAAAGTAAAAACCTTGAAATTACAGCACCGTAGTCGTGTTTGGGCTCATTTTAAACAGGACTAATTTTAAGTTCAATGCAATGTTGACATAAGTCTGGCCTGATGCTGCAGCCAGGATTATCAGCATCTAATCTAAAAACTAATAAAAGGAGAACTCCTCAACAATTAACGTCCCTGCATCGAGAAAAGGAATATTTTATAAAAAGGCGATGGGCAAGTTGACATTAGGCTATTGTAACTTAGATAAATTATAAACAGACCCACTAAAAAGCGAGAAATAAAAACTTTTTAACAAAAAAAAAACCGACTTCCAAAAAAACACTACAAACTGAAAAATAACTTTAATTTCGGAAGTCGGTGGCAAAAACTAAAATACTGATCCCTAAGACTCCGACTTCCAAAATTAAAGTTATTTTTCAGTTTGTAGTGTTTTTTTGGAAGTCGGTTTTTTTTTGTTAAAAAGTTTTTTTGTTTCATATTTTCGTGCATGTTCAGAATTGATCTTATTTGGTTACAAAAAGGTTTCTATTATAATCCTCAAGAGTAGGATGATGATGGGATGACACAAATTCAGTTTGTTTACTGAAATTATTTAAAATTTGACTGCTTCGTTGGTCTAGTCATCACAAACGCTACAGCTATCATTTATTAGTTTGAAACTAAGTGCAGTATTAGCATAGCTATCGCTCGATATTGATATTACTTACCGCAGAGTAAAGGCTTAAAGACTAACCTGGTATCTATTGAAAAAGAAAGTGTGTTTGTGCAGAGAGTGTATACGGTCGCCGTTAATATTGTTCTACTTCAGTCATGTCACCTTCGCTTATATTGCTAAATGCAAAGAAATTTACTGGACTTACCTGTTCCTGGTTAACAGCATGCCGCTCGAATACGTTGAGCAGTACATATATTTGGGCAAGCAAATCTCATTCAGGAAAAACAGGAATTTTGAGGAAATAGACCGAAGGATAGCTATTACCTGGAAGAAATACTGGGCTTATAAAGAGATTTTCAAATTACAACTTCCGATCACACTGAAAAAGACAGTACTGGACTCTGCTATTTTGCCATGTCTCACTTATGGTTGCCAGACTTGGATATACGATAACAAGGCGAGAAACAAGATCCAAACCACACAGAGATCTATGGAGAGAAGCTGCCTAAGTATTAAAGTAAGCGATAGAGTGAGAAACACAGACATCCGCAACAGAACTGAAGTAAAAGATGCTCTCACTTTTTCGCTAAGCCTGAAGTGGAGGTGGGCAGGCCATGTTGCAAGGTATTCTGATGATCGGCGGACAATCAGGACAACTAAATGGCAAGGTCCACGAGGTACCAGGAACAGAGGCCGGCCGTGCGCACGATGGCAGGACGAGATTATTGCGAATGCAGGGCGGGACTGGCTAGCCACCGCGTCAGATAGAGAAAAGTGGAATTCTTTGGAGGAGGCTTTTACCCGAAGGGGGTCCACACACTAACTAATGTTATTTTATTTTAATCAGAATTATTTTATGCAGATTATTCAATTAATTTATTTGATTTAATTTAATTTGATGAACTTATTTTTATTTATTGATATTTGTAATTTTTTTATTGTTTTTTTTGGAAGTGTGGGGAATTAATAAAGCTTTATTATTATTATTTTTGGTGAACGAATTTTGTTTCTTAGCTCTTTGGCTAGTTTAAGCTACATTAACGGGCCCAAGCCAAGTCAATGTAGCGTGTGTGTGGTGTTTTTTTTTTACGAAGAATTAAATGTTATGAGGGGTGATTTCATTTTCGTCAATTTGCATGAACTTTCTTACTATTCTGCAAGTATTTAATTGTAATTAATTTATTATTATGTCCTTTATTAAATTAAATGCCTTATTTTATTACATTTTTAAATATTTCTTAAAAAAATAAGTATAAAAAAACATTTAAAAATATAAAAAAATAGTTATCCGCCGGTGTCGGGAGCAGAGTCCAAGCTACCGGTGGTTAGGGCTCCAGAGACAGGAACCTCCTCACAATGCGAGCCGTATCGAGGAGTACTGCCTTCTGAATCAGGCCCTTGATCCAACCGCCTAACGAAAGCCTCGATAGATGTTGATCGAGGCTTTCGGCCATCAGTCCATTGGCCGATACGACAATCGGCACAATGATAGCCGAGCTCACATTCCACATGTCAACAACCTCGTGTGCTAAGTCGAGATATTTAATATATTATTATTATCTCCTTTATTCAATTAAATTCTTATAAATTATATTTTTAAATATAGTATAAAGAAATATAAAAACATTTAAAAATATAAAAAATGGAACAGGGTCCAAGTTACCGGCGGTCAGGGCTCCAGAGAGAGGAACCTCCTAACTATTCGGGCCGTGTCCAGAAGTACCGCTTTCTGGATCAAGCCCTTGATCCAGCTGCCCAACGAGAGCCTCCTCAGGTGTTGGTCGAGGCTCTTGGCTAATATACCATTATTATTATTAAGTAAGTAATAATAATCCCACCAAAAACATAAATGTAAAAAAGGAGAGCCAAGTTCAATACAAAAATTATGCTTGGCTGTGGGCTTCGCCGCAAAAAGAATGGAGATCTAAATGAGTTCCAAGTTCTATGCAAAATCCAAATATGTATTTATAGGAACAAAATAACATTATGAACAACTATTAAACTCTATTTCTTTCCTTTATTGGATACCTATAACAATTACTGTTATTTAAAAATGTGAGATCTTAAAGTAGGTAGATTTGACTTGGCCAGTTTTCATTACATTAGTCATTTTATAAAGTTATTCAACATTTATATATATTTTTTAATTCTGATAAAAACTAACACTGTTCCGATACCTAGATAAATACTTTATTGTTTCTAATTAAAAACCCACTTAAAAGTACATGAACATTATAAGTAACCACAGAGAATAAAGTGAGCCATTTTATTGCAAAATGCCCGGCTATTAGCTCGAGTCTCGAGCAGTCGACCACACTCGAGCAAAATGGCGGATATTCAGGCACAGGCTAATGAGTGCTCGAATAACAACACAAAAGGCCACGACAATGCACGGACATAGCTGACAATACACGAACATGCACTTTTCCAGATAATGGCTTCTAGGATGGCACAATGGTATTGGTTTAAGAGGCTCTCGAGACGTTTTGTTCATCGTTTTCTGGACTAAACCGTTTAGTTTGTTCTCGTACATTGTTTTGTTTTCTGTGTAGAAAATTGTTTGGTAATTATCAGCTGTTTTGTTTCGACAAAACATTGCTGTAAAATATGTTAGTGGAGCATAGTCTTGATAAGGTCACATAACATTGCAACCCTTTATCTACCCGACAAAACACACCTAAGACATTGATTGTCGTCAAGCCTATATAATATCTATTATCACCATTTGCACAGGGCAATGATGATTTGACAATGTATTCATTTTTCGTTCACCACAAAGGTACAGAATGGTGATAATAGTAGTTAGAAGACGATGTTAAATCCATAAAAACTAAGAAAGACTTCGAATAATGTGGAACTTGCTCATCTCCTAGCTTTATGCATTCCTATAAAGCATCCACATTCGTGATCCGAGTTTAATCAAACTTCGTTCATTTACTTTAGCGAACGGATCAACTTTGATCTAGGTTTTAGAGCTTAGAATATAAACTGCTAAACGTTTGAGATAAATTTGAGATTCAAGAGGAATAAGGGTTCAGTATACATTATACTCTTATGAAATGTATAATCTTATTCATAATTTACCTAGAAACGGTCGAAAAACATTCCTGTTCCATGTCCTTTTAATTTACATGTTTTGGGGTTGAGAGGGTGATACAGTAGAATATAACTTTGGATTCAAAACTGTCGGTCACTCGATCGTTGATCTACTAGTAGGTAGGTAGCATGAGCCTGGGAATCATAGATATCCGCTGGGAATCGATCCCTCCTGGGTGTGAGTCCCAGGCTTCCCTGATCTGGCAAAGTGTTATTGGATTTTTTCATCATGAATTTCTCAGTAGCAGCCCGGTGTCTGAATTTAAAAAATATAACTTGCTTGCTTCTGCCCGCGACTTCGTCTGTGTGAAATTTTTTGTTCCCCCGACCCACCCCGTCGCATCGCATCGCCTGCCCGCGCTATTACTTCGTTTTCGCCTAGTGAAAACTTCTGATTCTTCCTAGCGTGATGTTTAATAGCATACAGCCTTCCTCAAGAAATGGGCTATCAAATGCAAAAAAAAACCGACCGATACCTACTTTCAGAGATTAGAGCTTTCAAACAAACTCTTCAGCTTTATTATTAGTATCTATTATTTTAAAACTAAGATATTCATTGAAATCAAATGACGTCAAGGGCAATTTTGTTCAAAATTAAATACTTGTGATGAATAACGTATTTAATTGGATAAGGATTAATATTATCATATATAAATAAACACCTTCGCAAATAATGCATTATTTTAGAACCAAATTTGAATACCATAAAAAAGGTTATAGATAATTATTAATTATGCTGTCGAGGACTTTTTTTTTAGAACGTTTAACGCTCTTGAAAGGAATATTTTTTCCCGTTTTTTAATGATTATCTGCTCCTATTGGTCGTAGCGTGATGTTATATAGCCTTCCTCGATAAATGCACTATTCAACACAAAAATAATTTTTCAATTCGAACCAGTATTTTCTGAGATGAGTGCGTTCAACCAAACAAACAAACAAACTCTTCAGCTTTATAATATTATTAATATAGATTTTCTGTGACAAGTGAGCAGAGAGTAAACTTGACAATCCTGGGAACTTGTTAATTTGATTAATGAATTCTCCTTAACTTTACAATAGAGGGAGATTTTTAAGTCAAAGGAGATTAATTTGTTAATTTACTTTTATATTTTGACTTTAGTTGTGTTCGCTGTAATATTAGGAATCGTATGGAATTACAGATTGAAAATGTTAGTTTTTTAGCTAGTTATTTTTCTAGTATCCTCTTTAACTCTCCCTTTATTGGCCTCCAATGCTGTTTTACTCAATAATCAAAATCAAAGTCATTTATTCAAACTAGGCTGAAAATCAGCACTTTTCAAACGTCAAAATTACATAAGACAGTCCCCCAAAACGCCCGCCCTTCACCACAAACTTGATTTAATCGTTTAGGCTTAACTAATAATCATGCAAGTCTCAAAAATATCTAAAAAAAAACAATTATTTACGCATAGAGACAGCTCAAGTCTAGAACACAAGCTAGCGTAACACAAGACTGCCTAGATGTCAAAGGGGTAAGTTTGCTCATTAGTCGCGCAACTTCGCCCACTGTCGGATTACAGCGCTCGTCCGAAAGGCGTCCAGCTCGAAGGCGATCTGTTATCAGATCTGGTTATTAAAAGGATCCTATCCATTGAGATCGGTGTCGATTGTGAGGTTTTGCTTTCTCAGAAACTTTCATACTATTATGTAAGTTATGATTGAAACGGAACAATGCCTAGGTCTATTTTTAGTTAGTTCTAAGATGTTCTTATAGCATTTCTACTTGAATAGGTTATTCTGGGCAGGTGTCAAAATAACGAACGAGTTGTAACAAAGCGGAAACCATAGCAACGAACCCAGTGATTTTACTTTTACTATTGGAACCGAACTTGCCTTAGAGACGAGGTGATATATTTCCATTCATGTTACTTCCCTGTGTTATCGTGATGCCGTGACGTGGACGTGCACGTCCACGATAGTATCGTCGACTTAGGAATTATAAAAGCGCACATAGACACAATATTATGACAACGTTTGGTAGAAGAATGTTGATGCCGGCCGGATAAGTGTTTCATGATGTAAATATTTAAAATAAAATAAAATCAGGTGCTCAACAATTTTGATCATTGTTATAGTGTGTGAATTCATAACCATCATAATTTATGACATTTTTCGTTCAAACACAATACTCACGTCGTCATGCTAACGTCATGAACTTTTCTTATTTATTTGATGATCACACTCGTGTCTGGTTTCCAAGTAAAGCATTTAATTAATAAAACACAGTAGTCACGCCTCGCATGTAGCACCTTACCCACCGACACAGTACCTACGTGCCTCTGCCCTGACCTAAAAAATACCTAGATAACCTGCGATCTTTGAAAGTATTAACAAAATGTCTGTGTCCAGGTCAAGCTGTTCGACTTACCTATCAACTTGTAATATATAGGTAGTAGTGTGGATTTTTATGGCGTGTGCTAGCTGACATAATTATTGCAAATAATTTAATTTGGCAACAGGCTCGCCCCCTATTAAATGGGACTTAAATAAAACTGGCGAAATGTGGGTGTACTACTCTGTCTAACCCTTCGGAGATCATAGGCGTGATGTATGTGTGCAGGTGAATGTTTTGGGTTTCTTTGTTTTGTAATGTTCATTACTTGGATACTATTGTGGAGAGTCAAGTTCATCTATCTTGACAGACAGTTGTGCTGCTGGTTTTTTGCGCCACTTGTTCCCACTTTCAGCTGTGTTTCGCCTAATTTGAATAAATGTAAGTAAAAATCTAGAGTGAATCTGTCACTTACAGGTGTGCGCAGCACTTACGTATGTCAAGTTTTATCATTTTACATTGAGTAGGTACAGTCAGCGTCAGAGAAATGGAACCCCCCAAGACTTAAAGACTATCGCCCGAGCACGCTCGGGCCCGCCGTCGTCGCTCGTCGCTCGAGCGGCGCGGCGGGCGGGCGGCGGCGCGGCGGCGCGGGTGCGTCACGTGAGCCTTGAGCAGCTCCCTCCCCCGCCGCCGCACCCATCTCTGCCCGAGCGCATCCAACGGTCCGCCTCAGATATTATTTGCAAGTTTCATTCAAGTTTTTAATAATTCTATATGGTATTTTTTCGGCTTCCTTCTGGCCGAACCGTATACCAAGAATAACTTACAAAAAGACACTTTGCGTGCGATTATGATACGAACCCGCATCACCAGGCGCCAGCCGATCATCGAGACCGTGTCTTATACCACTAGGCTATTGGCTCAGTTGTCAACCTCAACGAAAATTGGAATAGTATTACTCCTTAAAACGAACAAGGTTATTAACGGTCTAATCTTCTAGATATTAAGGTTTAAATTTCAACTTTCGTTTTATATTAAATACCTTAGTTTTACAAAATGCAATACGCATTAACTCCTCAATTAACTAAAAGATAAGGTTGAAATTAGCATAGATTTCTTATTTGGTTGAATATAATGTGTTGATTCCGATTGTTGCACTACCGTCATTTTTCTTCAGAAACTTAACTGCTTTATGAACTGCGAGTTAAGGTTGAATTTAGAATACTTCTTCGCTTTATTTAGTAAACTGTGATTGAGGGTATAATTATTTTTTAAATGGTTTCGTTTTCGTGCCGATTCGCTTGTGTGTAATTATCTTCGTCGTAATATTACCAAATTTATTAAGTTTTTGTCCAGTTGATTCTATTAACCGATGGTATGGTTTGATTAACAACTTTTTTGAAGGCTAAAATTGTTGTTATCTGGGAACAGGAACAAAGCATAAATAAAATAGCACGAGTTATGGGCATAACGGTAAGATTTATGTTATACTTCCACATATTACCTATTTATTGTTGCAATAATGTTGCATTATTACTTACTAGTTGGATGTTTTTATGTATTTCTAATATTATTATTTTCATTGCAGAGAAAAACAGTTCGTAGATGGATACAAAGGTATCAAGCGACGGGTGATGTGAAATGTGATCGCCAAGGCCAGAGAAAATACAAATGGAGCGACAACGTAATATTGTGAAAGTTCATTTAGTGGCACCCTTCAAAACTTCAAGAAGTGATAGACTGTGACATCCTCTCCGTTATTATAAGGCAATTTACTCGGCAGATTGATTGTGTAACGTATCTGATAAAATTGCGTTGGAACATATATGAGCAAGTGTTAATAATTCCCAATATTTGTGGGATCATTATCTCGTAGTTAATCAAAAACAAACAACCTTTATAATTATTATCAATCCAGATAATCTGGTTTACAAGTAGTCTTGTAATGTATTAACGATGCACCATCTGACCTCACATATTTTTCTAATGTTGTGTTAAATAAGGGTTATTAGAAAATGTGATAAAAGATAAAGATGTATATTGCTATACTATTATAGTTTAGCATGTTGATTCTTCCTCTGTAATTCACAGACACAAAAGACAAAATTTCTTTTTTTTAAAGGTTTTTTTCCGATAAGTAAGTATAAAAAAAACTGTTTTCACAACTTTAAATAAATAAATATTATTGTAGTTATGTTTCTAGAAATATATATATAAACGAACCTTTATCTAATGTTAAACGTTCTAAACCTCATCCAGGGTATCTATTTTGTGTTTAGTTAATATTCTAAGTAAATAACCCCAATTTAACACAGATAGAAAACTGTATACTCAACCAGGAAGTGGATTCCATGAAGTCCTAGAAATGTAATTAGAAAAATAAATGAATATTGTTTATCAAAATGCCTAGCTTTTATTACAAACGAATTAACGAAAATCACCTAATAAAGAAACTAAAAAAAAAGGGTAAATAAATAAAATAGGAAAAAGAAATCTTCTCATCCGCGGATTTGAACTCGTGACCACCGCATCGCCAAACTGCAGTGTTAACCATTAGACCAACACGCCACTTACGTTACATTACGAAAAACTTAAATAGGTTTGATGTCAATACCAAGGGGGGTACCATATCTGTGAAGCTAACTGTACCTACCTATAAGTTAAAAAAAATTTTTACAAAAAAAAACAACCGACTTCCAAAAAACACTATAAAGTGAAAAATAACTTTAATTTCGGAAGTCGGTGTCTTTGGATTTGTATTTTAGTTTTTTGCCACCGACTTCCGAAATTAAAGTTATTTTTCACTTTAAGTATAGTGTTTTTTGGAAGTCGGTTGTTTTTTTTGTAAAAAAGTTAATATTTTTCACTTTTTAGAGGGTCAGTTTGTAATTTATCTAAGTTACAATAGTCTAATGTCAACTGCTCATCACCTTTTACAAAATATTGCTATTTCCGATGCAGGGACGTTAATTGTTGAGGAGTTCTCCTAGTACGAACTAGGAGAACTCCTCAACAACCACTCACCATACGCATTGTGACGAGGATAAATCGTTTATCAACCATATTAAAGTAATCGAATCGCAACCCGTGAAATATTTGTCATTGAGTAGTTCCGATGGCCATCTGTGGTCTTCATCATCAGCTCCACTTTACCAAATGATGATTTCCGAGAGCAAATGCTCAAGTTACTTTAAAAAATACCCAAATCGCTATAGCTTTGCCTATAACATTTGAGGGTTTCCCTCGATTTCCATGGGATCCTCTCATCAGATTCCAACTTGATGATAATGGGTTCACCTCGAGAGTATACCCTTTCGAACAAAAAAGGATTTTGAAAATCGGTCCCCAATTGGCGGAGTAATCGCGTAACAAACACACAAAAAAAAACATACCGTCGAAACATAACGTCTTTCAAGTGTGTTTTATGGTTCAATTATAAAAGGCGTCTCCATTGTTAAAAAAAATGTATTTTAAAGCCATATTTAGTCCCAAAAAGTTAGGTGCGATATTATGAGGACAATAATAAAACCCACGCATATTGGAATTCATTTATCAGTCGCAAAGATCTAATTTTTAAGAAGACGCCAACGAAATAACATAATTTTCTAAACAAGATAAGCCGGTCGATTCTGTAAAAACCTCACCGTGAAAACTTAGGTGAAGTGAGTTTGTTTTTGCTAGGAATTGACACTATTGACAGCTCACTTCACCTAAGTTTTCACGGTGAGATTTTTACAGAATAGCACCGAAGTAGTTATTACTTTCACTTAACAAGAAAAGCCATTGGTTGGAATTCTTCATTAAATATTTAACTTAATATTATCGAGCTAGAGATCGCTACAAAATTATTAATAAAAAAAACTGTCTTCCGAAGACATTACATAATTTCACGATGGTATAATTCTGTATTATTGTGTTGTTAAGTTAAGATTACCCCCTCCCCTCAAGGTTCGAGATAAATAATGTACTGTTAGATGCTACTACCCGGCCCAGGAGCACGGCGGACGCGGTCACTGAAAGGAGGCTGCCGCAGGCGGCAGGCCAGGCTCTCTGGTCTTAGTTTGGCGGTCTATGGTTTCTGACAGCGTTGCGTGCAGAAGCGCTATCCGTCATCCGTCAGGCGTTCGGTGTGATCTGGTTTTCCAATAATCTCTTGTTGATTTCTTTAATTTGATTTGTGATGATTTTGTTCCTCTGATTGTAATTTTGCTATGGTTGATCATTGTTTTTATAATTCATGTGATTAGCATAAAGGATATCAAATAATTCTTCTATTTAATTGTGATTTCACTTCTGTCCTAACATCAGAAGTGGGATAACAATCCAACCCCAATTTAGGCCTTTGACTTGACCAGTTTGAATTTCATAACAGAGGAACTTTGTCGTTACCTACGTGTGTGAGTTTTTCTATTTGTTTGTTGTTTTTTGTGTGTGGAACTTGTTTTCATGGGTGAACATGCCTAACACGCATAGTTCACAAAGCAGATCGCACCGACGGCAATGTAGGCGCGATCGGTCGCGAGATAGCACACGAAAACCTCGGAATAAGCCACGTAGTCGTCGCGAACGGACTCCCTCTAGAGTACGATCAAACGGGACGCCGTGCGTCATATATTAGTCAGACGCCGTGGTCTATCCCTGCAGAATCGCGAACTCTAGACACAATCTTATCCCGTCTGGAAATGATCGAGAACAAATTCCGCAACCGAACCCAACGGCGCCGTCCGTGGCTCAAGCTGTAGTAGATGCGATCCAGTCCATAAATCCGGGATGTTCCCATTATTTTGTATCAAACAGATGCATACGACGTCTAACAGGTTCGCATTGTACGCCGAGTACGCGAGACGTATAACCCTACTCCGCTTGCGCATTGTCAAAGGCCTTAGTGAGGAAGTAATGACGCAAATAGTGGTCCGCGGAATAGACGATGCACAAGTGCTAAAATATCTAAACCGTCCGAACCAGTGTTCAAAGTACGACCCAACGTTCCAACCTGCACGTTCTGTAAAAAGATAGCCCGCATACGGAGGACGTTTGTTTCTCCAAAGAAAGATCGTCAGGACCACAGGGCCAGCAGAACAAACGCAAAGTAAATTTTTGTCAGGACCCTGCGACCCTTTAGACAGCGGCGCGCTTAATGTTTCCCTCATATTGTACGACGTAGTAAAACATTTGGTTTGCGCAGTAAAACCTACTGTGTGTAGAAGGGTATTAGTAACCACGAAATTGTGTCCACGTCTTAAGCACCACTCACGGTTGAGTTTCTAATGTTGCACTAGAGGCTGATTTCGTTGTAGTACCAGCCGCGTTTATGAGTACTTAAAAATGCTATACGGTCTGACAAATTCGCCCATCATGTGTCAATGCATCATCCATAAAACGCTGCGCAAGTTCATTGTCGCGGGACAAGTTCTGGTTTACATACACGACGTACTGTTGATGAGCGCCACAATGGACGAAGGTGACGACCTGTTGCGACAGGTACATAGTATTTACGACCTTGACCAAGGCAGGGTGTTCGATAAACGTACGCAAGTGTGTCTTTCTCACCACCGAGGTTGAATATCTTGGTCGAATAATAAGTAAAGGTCAGGTTAGGCCGAGCCGTTCTGCACGTTCTTCACATCGAGACCAATCACAAAGGGGCAGCCTGGTCAGAGACGCTGTGGAGACTCTAGCTGACTCTAACGTGACCAAACAGAAGACGACTCAAGCGTCGCCGTTGAATCTGTTGGTGGGCAGCGACGCGGTGACCCCCGTCATCAGGTCACTGGTCCGTGATGTCGCCTTGGAAGGTGTACAGTCGAATTGTGAAGCACAAAGAGAGTTACGCCGAGTACGCGCAACTGATCTACTAAAAATTAAATTAAAAATTTATAAAACCCCCGACAAAAATAAAATTAAGGAATCCCTACAAAAAGCATGAAATAAAAAAATAAATTTAAAAAAATCTTATGGAAGTCGGGGGACCGTTCTGTGGAACACCTTCTATTCTGAGGTCCCCCGACTTCCATAAGATTTTTTTAATTTTATTTCATGCTTTTTGTAGGGATTCCTTAATTTTATTTTTGTCGGGGGTTTTATAAATTTTTAATTTAATTTTTTATTTCATGCTTTTTGTAGGGACTCCTTAATTTTTGTATTTAATTTCTTTTATTTTCTTCCGTTTTAAGATTCTGGTAATTTGGTGTTTAATCAGGTTTTTTATCCGTCAAAAAATATTGATAAAATAATAATAATAAAATAATAATATTAAGCTATAAAGATAATATTGAGTAAAGCCCCTATAACGCGCACCTTGCGTGTACTTAATGACGTAGCAGACAGCTTAAATCTCTTTACTTGTTCTCTGAGTGAGTTCACAAAAACAACGATGTACAGAATATGTTATGGTAAATAATAAAACTGTAATTATGGCCACACTATTGAATTAGGAAATTCCTGTAATGATAGTGATGTCGAGTTAATAAATAAATAATAAATAAATGATTAATTTATAGTTGAAGAAAATTTTTTAAGACAACAGATTTTTTTGTTTTATTATATTTTTCAAGTTTTTAGTTTTCATTTCGTTAGGTAGTTAATATTCCTCATTCCCTTTCAATATAGTGTAAATTATTCTACTTGTCAAGCCCTTGCATTTGATACCTATATTGAAGGAGTTGTGAAAAAAAAATGTAATTCGAAATTTTGGGTGGCGGCCATCTTGGATTTGAAATTTTTAATAGTGTATAGTATTCTACTATTGAAGCCCTTTCATTTGATTCCCTGATGAGGGAATTGTGAAAAAATATGTTATCCGCCATTTTGTAGCGGCGGCCATCTTGGACCGATTTTCATCAAACATAGCTAAGAACACTCCCGACTAATACACCTTTCAAACAAAAAAAACTAAATCAAAATCGGTTCATCCGTTCGGGAGCTACGATGCCACAGACAGACACACACACACACACACACCCCCACACACACACACACACACCCCCACAGACACGTCAAACTTATAACACCCCGTCGTTTTTGCGTCGGGGGTTAAAAACACAAGCAGTCACGACACGACGATTGTGTAAATCGAAACCGACGCATACCAAAAGTTTTTAATGTGAATGATTTGGTTTTCGCAGGCAACTGGAAAGGTGAACCACGGGATGCGAGGGCCTTAAAGGGTCACACGCGCACTGCCGAGTGGGCGGTGTGAGCTGCGCTTGTTGACCGGGCCTTACAGGGTCACGCGCGCGCTGCCGAGTGGGCGGTGTGAGCTGCGCTTGTTGACCGGGCCTTACAGGGTCACGCGCGCGCTGCCGAGTGGGCGGTGTGAGCTGCGCTTGTTGACCGGGCCTTACAGGGTCACGCGCGCGCTGCCGAGTGGGCAGTGTGAGCTGCGCTTGTTGACCGGGCCTTACAGGGTCACGCGCGCGCTGCCGAGTGGGCGGTGTGAGCTGCGCTTGTTGACCGGGCCTTACAGGGTCACGCGCGCGCTGCCGAGTGGGCGGTGTGAGCTGCGCTTGTTGGCAGGCTCCTGTGGCAAGACGACGCAAGCTGCTGCTCAGTACATGGTACTTTGGAAAGACGAGTAGTTTCTGAGACTTGCGCTGCATTCTTTGAGCGTGAGTGTGCTTGCGTGTCGTGAGAGGTCTGCATTGCCATAGAGGGTTCTGCAGATCTTGGGGTGAGACAGTAGACGGACTGCGAGACGTCTACGTCAGGTAAACTGCAAGGTACCTGACCGGTTTCACCCTACACGATAGGTCGTGTAGAGGACGGACTGCGAGACGTTCCTTACGGTGATTTGGTAATCACCCTACACGATAGGCCGTGTAGAGAACGGACTGCGAGACGTTCCTTTCGGTGATTTGGTAATCACCCTACACAATGGGTCATGTAGAGGACGGACTGCGAGACGATCCTTTTGGCGCTAAACGCCCTACATGACCATGAATGAACATCATCATCATCTTCATCATCATTGTCATCTGTCTTGCATGATGTATGAATGTCGATGACATGCTTTATGATGTTTCTATGTGATGAATGAAACTTTAAGGAGTACTAAGATGACGTCTTGGTATCCCATAGACTGTTTAGCTAGTCAATTTATGTGTCTGATGAATGAAAGAAAAAGGCCACGTAAGACGAATTGACTGCAAGCAAAAGAATAGGCAGATGTGTGTGCTGTCCGAGGGACGGTAGTCTTTCTTATTGTTTTCACAGAAGACACCACTTCTGCTCATCATGGTGCAGAGCCAGTCGCTGCGCCTTCCCGTCCAGCTGACGAAGCCATGCAAACCTTGCCGGACCTTTCTGATGCTGTCGAGGACGACGCATGATCAGGATGGCCGTTAGATGTTACTACCCGGCCCAGGAGCACGGCGGACGCGGTCACTGAAAGGAGGCTGCCGCAGGCGGCAGGCCAGGCTCTCTGGTCTTAGTTTGGCGGTCTATGGTTTCTGACAGCGTTGCATGCAGAAGCGCTATCCGTCATCCGTCAGGCGTTCGGTGTGATCTGGTTTTCCAATAATCTCTTGTTGATTTCTTTAATTTGATTTGTGATGATTTTGTTCCTCTCATTGTAATTTTGCTATGGTTGATAATTGTTTTTATAATACATGTGATTAGCATAAAGGATATCAAATAATTCTTCTATTTAATTGTGATTTCACTTCTGTCCTAACAGTACTGTTACCTAATAATAATATCGGACTGGGAATATTCCGTAATACGGCGGCAGTTTGGAATTGTCGTAGGAAAGTTCCAAGAGGTTCACGGTAAAGATTGGGACCGACCACGTCTCGTCCACTTGAAGAATCCATAACTATATATAAAGTCTTCTTCTAAACTTGACAATAATTTAGAGAATTTATTCCGGAATGGGTTTGTGTGTATACCACATTAATTTTAAACTTACATACACTTAAAATAAAGAAATATCGATGGTGTGTCAAGTTGTAAAAACCGTGCGAAGCAGGGGCGCGTCGCTAGTAGTCTAGAATAGTCCCACTGCAAAGATTTGTTTCAAATATAGATTAGAGTCATATCATTTATCGCCATGATTGCCCCTGTTTATTGCCAATTTCAAACACATGATTTATTCTAAAATTGTAGGACGTTTTCCTTATATTGTGTTGTCCCAGATTTATTTCCGAAAATTTCAAATAAGTTGCTTGATACTTGAACCAGAATTCTGATTCGTCCTTAACCTCGAACCTTTTGTCTACTCCAATATATTTTTGATAAAAATCACTGAAAAGAAATTCAAAAGAAATGGGAAAAGTGTACGAAGAACATAGGTATGAATATATTCAAAGCCATATTCCCGATATTCAGTAACACGGTAGTTCACAAGAGCACTCGACACATCCTGCGCTATATTTGTTAGCCCACTTCGATCTGTGTTCTGAGAATACTTTACAGCTTCACTCATGTTTTCAATACTAGGAAGATTGTTTCTATTTCAGATTTGAGAACTACGGTAGAGAATCTCTTTAGAATCATGACATTTCATGGACATTCTCCTACAGTTATGCTTTAAGAGAATATCTCGTGAATAGAGGAGAAGAGATTAGATAATATTGTGTATCTTATGTAATCCGAACCTAACTTCAAAGAGATAATGTTACAGCGCCTGAAGATGTTTGTTACAGAATATAATGAGATGGCAAAAGACCAAAACTGTAAAAATAGGCATCAAAGCGCCACGAATTCAAAGGCGGAATACCGCTAGAAATAAGTTAGCACTAGCTTGTATTGTTAGCGTGCATTGGGCTCAAGTCAACAGAACAACATCTAGGGAACTAACTCAAGCTCCTAAACTTTGGGCTTTTGTTACAATTTTTGAAGGGAGGATTTCAAAAACTACACTGAAATAGCAGCCTACAGTATCGTACTTCCATTCCTCCACTTGTCTATAACAACACGACCCACACTCGCTCCTGCAGGGTATCGTCACAAGTTCCCGCTCCAACTTGCTCCTACGATTGCTTTTATTGCCCGCGCTTTGTTATAAGATTGTCTCGATGTCCGTAACAAGTATACTTGTTTTAAGTTTTTACTTCTGGAAAGGTTTTATAACAGTATCGCTGTTGCCCGCGACTGTGTTCGCTTGAAAACTTTTAAAACTCGTTTGTCCCACTCAGGGTTATGAAAAATGTTTTCTTTGAGCATGTCTACAGCTACTAAGGAACATATATCTACTCCATGTATTTATTTTCAGTTGTTTAGGAACTGAATTGTCTGTCAATCATTCTGTCTTGCTTGGTGCTGTTTTGTTTTGATACTCGTAAGAGCTTTAAAAATCTTCTAATAAAAAACCGGGCAAGAGCGAGTCGAACTCGCGCACCGAGGGTTCCGTACCATGATATGTTTTTAAATTTTCATCGCGAGGCCTATATTCGTAAGAGAATTTTGAAACTGCGCACTGCGGTGTAGAATATTGCAGTTTTAGGTCAGTGCCATCTCTTGGCCGATAGTGATACTGGTGTAACTTTTGTTGATGATTTCTGAAAAAGTGTGCTATTTAGAGACATAGTTTTATTTTTCCTGTAATCTCTACATAGACTTCTATCACATATAATTATTTCAGATTTTTCTGCTTATAAACTTCGGTTTTTTTTTTACATTTTTCATCAAAAGTCGAAAGTTATGCAGCCTAAAAAACAAAGAAAAAATGTTTGAGAATGTGCAAACAACTACGTTCTTTCATATGATACCCCACATGCCCTAGTAGCCTCACTTCAAACTTTTAAGACCCCCTTTAAATCCCTGTTGCAAAAAAAAAAAAAAATTTTTTTCTTTCTTATTTGCAAAATAATAATAATAAAACTATTCTAAACAACTTGATAGCATTAGTAGTTCTTGAGATATCCAGCTGTGACAGACAGACTGAGTCTCACCATAAAGGTTCCGTTTTACCATTTTGGTACGGAACCCTAAAAATAACGCACAGCCTAAACCGCTGGGTCCAGAAACATGGAGTTTTGCAAAAAGAGATTATAGAGATATTACGATACATTTTTCTTTCTTTCTTTCTTTCTAGATATTACGAAGGTGAGCTCTATCGGCCAGTTTCTTCATCAACAGCTAAAGTAATCAGTAAAAGTATTGACTTTTACTTGACCATAACTGATACTGCGGCAAATGTGTTTCTTCATTCAAGTAACAGCTAAAGTAAAAGTCAAAAGAGTTGCCATTACACAAACGTCGTAATTTCCCCAAAAATACGTGGGGAGATTTTTTTATACATGGCAGCACCACAATTTCTAAGTGCATTAATGCTTTGTTCATAGAGTAAAAAATATGCTTTGTTACAAAAGATCCCTAAACTTCTTTTAGGTGATTGGTGTTTTAAATAAGGGAGTCCGGGAGAGTTTAGCAGGGGGGAGACAATAGCCACTGATCATAGAATCCCTCTATAACTAGATATTGCGACGTTGCCACACTTCTCACAGCTCATAGGCGCCTCCCACCTAGCTCACGCGGCGATGTTGCGATCAGCAGTTTCGTTTTGACGTTACAAGTGAAAACACGTTTTTATGCCCGGTAAGTTAATTTTTTCAATTTTCGATATTTGATTACTGTTGTTTACTGTTCATAGATTCCAGCATGTCATGCATACATATCCTTAGTGTAATTATCCTTGTTACCTTTACGATAGACAGTTTTTGCTTAAAGATTATAGTTTTTTTTGTAAATTAAATAACGGACAGCTTGGCGTGGGGTGGGAGACATTACCATGGCGACGGGAGGAGACTTTACCCAGGGTAATCTCTCCCTCCTCCCTCTGTTTCTCTTGCAATAATATTTTCTGTTTTATTTTAGATAAGTATCCACAATGCCCTTCAAATATAAAAAAAAGAAACAACAAGAAACAGAAGCAATTTAGACCTGTCAGTAATAAGAAAAAATTTGAAAGTATTTTTATTTTACTGACCACATACATGGTGTCCTACTTTAAACTGATTTGCAATATCTACTTTTAAGGTTTAACTATTTGTAAGTTTGCTATCTAGTTATGACGTAGATAGAATAGGCTCAGACTATTATGTTTGCTATGAAGATACCTAAGTTACCTTTGATTTTTCTCCATTTTGATAAGATATTGTTAAATTTCTAAGATATTTTGCTGTAGAAAGACTGAAATTATTATGCAGTAACAGTTGGTTGTGAAAGTTCTTATTAATAAGGTTATAAGTTATGTTAGAAAGAGTTTCTAATGGTAAAAGTTTATAAACACTCACTGTTTTAAACGCAACTACTTATCTTAAGAAATATAATATGTGATAGGTACTTAATTCCTCACTACCTGTATGTCAAAGATACTCAAATTATATAGTTCGTGTTATCATTTACTACGTATTATTATGTGCCATGTTTTTTTTATTAAATTTCTTTATTTAATTATAATTTATTATTTTTA
Source organism: Oligia fasciuncula (assembly GCA_963082905.1). Lineage (NCBI taxonomy): Eukaryota > Metazoa > Arthropoda > Insecta > Lepidoptera > Noctuidae > Oligia > Oligia fasciuncula. Next base: position 18,470,088 of record OY720406.1, on the reverse strand, counting down.
TTTTGCCTAGTTTTAAACCCGGGTAAAGTCTCCCTTCTTGGGGGTCAAGTCTCCCACCTAGGCGGGAGATATTAGCCAAATCTCACTTCAGTAGAAATCGTTAATTACTCATAAAGTATTAATGATTTATAAAACTTTCTTAAGAAAAAATAAAGCTTAATAATGCAGCTTAGGGTACAATTTGTAGAAAATAGTTTTTTGTAAATATAAAGCGATTTATGAGCATTTTAGTCGAAGGCGGGTAAACTCTCCCGGACTCCCCCTACCACAAGTTAGATGTATGGTTTATTATAGTTATATTTGTTACAAAAGTTATTGTTAGTATTTGTTCCTAAAATTCTTTTTATTTTAGTAGGTAGCTTAGGGTTTAGAGCTATTTACTATGAGTACCAATATGTTCAATTTAAATGTTGTTTTATTGTTTACAGTGAAAGATCTTCCAACTTCACTAACACTGAAATTGAAAAGTTGAAGAAGCTAATTAATAGATATTCAAAGGTGCTATTAAACAAAAAAACTAATGGGTTATCCTTAAAACAAAAGGATGAAACTTGCGAAGTTCTTGCAAAAGAGTTCAACGCCTCAAATAACACGCAAAAAATTATCCTTGCGAATATTAAATCTCTTACGCCTATGCGTTAAATAACGCACGATAAGTTTATCGTCTGATGAACTGGAACTTTCACTTGACGATCTTGATGCCATTTTAATATTATAAATAACATCTAGGTTATTATGAAGCTATTACACAGATAAATGCGCAGTGATTTATATTAGTTAAAAACTCGAACGGGCGTCGAACAAGTCTTACCTAGAAAAATACAACTTTGACAAAAGGACTATTACTTTAGCTTTCACATCTGCTTAATGGACAGTAAAGGTTAGGGGCAAAAGTAACAATAAAAGCATCAGCTAAAATTGTGAAGAAACATATTTGACCGTTACTTTGGCTTTGTGACGTTACTTTGGCTGTTACTATTGATGAAGAAACTGGCCGTATGAAAGGATCTTCAAAATGTTGAAAAAAGGGTCAAATAAGGGATGAAAGTTTAAGTGGAAAATCGTCAGATGTGAAGTCCCAACGGGCGCACGGTTTGTAGTACCTACTTATTATAAAGCTCAAGACTTTTTCCTTCCCTCTATGAGAAATTATGAACGGGATAAAGTTATCTTCAGGTCATAAAGACACTAACAAGTCTTAAACATGTTACCAACATGTAAGCCAAACTAAATTTTCTAAAGTAAGCGCAAAATTTTGCTGCATTAAATCAGAACCAGAACAACTTAGTTAACCCATACTTCATCGTGTCTTTATAGCTAAGACGCGCCCCGCATAATTAATCCCTGTGCCACGTTCCACACAAATGCAGGAGTTCGGGCTTGTGCAGTGTGCACCATAAATGTATGCATATTATATTTAAACGAACGTAACTCCAAAACGATCTTCATATAACCCATTGAATGTGAGTCCTCACTAATTGCGACTTTCTCTTGTCAAAATCCATTCAAAACTTCACATATGAAACTCCGAGGTAAATTCAACTGTTTGTACTCAACTGTAAGGTTGATTTAAGCTTGATGCGAAAGATTGAAGGTTCCCAGATTGTAATGTAACAGCAATATCCAAGATTCGGTTGGAGCGGTGCAGCTTACAAAGTGGCGGGTTCGATTCCCGGGAGAAATTCGAGCACTGATACCGATGTTTGTTGGCTTCCAAATAACACGCTTTGGCTTAACATTGAAAGCCTGCCCAGGGGAGGAAGAGTTGCATTTGAGTTAAGAACACTGCGGATGCTGTATGAACTAGTGGCCTTGTTCGACAATTACAGAATCGATGTATCGAGCGCGCTCTGGGGTATACCTACTTTAACGGTGAAAGTGGTAACTTTACGGCAGGTATTTGGGTATTATTTTATTTTAAAGCTGTTTATATGTAAACAGCATTATGAGGGCTCAGTGACACATACGTATATAACTGTATTATCATGTTCACGCCTCGAGAATTTTTGAAGCTGTAGCAATCCTATGTTGGGCAATTATCTCATCTAACTCTAAGTCTGGACTGATTTACTTTTTTTGTGAAGTAAATCGTGTGTATGTGTTTTTTCTTTTGTTTTTTTTTTTACAAAAGGAAAACAGAGGGTAACACTCTTTCTATGACAATCGATCGCGATGCCTTTCATTTCGACATCTATTGCGTCATATGTTTGAAAAGTTCGTCTGCTCAACAACGTAAATACCGCAATTGACGTAGCTGAACTGACAAAATAAAAAAACTTTGCAATTGATTGCCATTTTATGTGGGTTACGCAATTAGCCCCCAGTTTTACATATCAAAGAAAACAGTAACGTTAGGTTAAGGCGAGGTTTTTCGAGCCTGTGGGCCTTTGAAACGCTACCTCCGCCTCCCTATGCAGCGCGACGTGTTTAATTTACGAAGCACTGCTAACCATTTCGCGAAAAATCTATGCCACAGTATAAAATATTTGCAGTTGATCTTAGGTTCGATTTTTTCCTTAGGTTTATATTTTATAGTACCTACAGTGTTGTGAACTAAATTACTGTAAACTGTGTACCTATTCGATGTTTTCACATTATCAGATAACGACGCACCGATTCAACATTAGTTCATTATTATTCACCGATATTTAACTATTACCGGCCCAATGTTATTGCTGAATATCGATGACCATCGTGCCGCACCATTTGATCACAGTTCTAAGTATGGACGTCTCGAACACTGAAGTGCGTAAAGTGTAAAACAAGGATGTAGGCATATAAGACACATATATTTTTCAGGACCTAAATACGCTAATTTGACTATTCAAAATTGATTCAGGTAAATTCGGATAACCCCCCGTTAACGATTGTTTGACCTGCGGCTGCGTGGATTTCAAGCAGATTAACCTACTCAAATCTTTCTGTCTTAACTTAAATCCGTCGTCTCACAAAAGCAGAGGCTATCTTTTACCTTTAGACTAACTTATTCACAAAGGAATAAATGGAATCATAAATCTCTGCTGATACCTTCATACGAGAACACACCCGTAATTTTCATGGTAGGTATATAATTTTATTCAGAAATCCGATCAATCACTGAAGGTAGAACTACATGATTCACTCTCGCTCGGATTCGATTCCAGATAAAAACATTCTCCTTATTCCAGATTGAGATGCTGTTGGAATATGATTCATATCTCGTATTATTTGGGGCAAGTTACTTTGATTAGGATCTGTCTACCTCTTAGAGAAGAGGCATGTAACGGGGTAGGTCGGGAAATAGGCCATCCTACAGCTTTTAGGGTTCTGTGGGAACTCGGATATCTATAGTGGGAACCCAAAGGACAACCACGGGACACACTCTCTGTGTTCCCTCCCACATTTAACCCGTCAGTCTTCAAAGCATGAGTGAACAGGCATCTTCTGGGCACGCTCGTTCCATCATAGATCTCATCTATCGCTTTCCATCAGGCGTTATCGAGGTCAAGAGCGGGAGGCCAATTTAGTAATAAAAAAAAAATTATAAGAAGATTGTTATTATACCGTGTTTGTCACGGGAACCTATTACGGGAAACAAACACGGGAACCGTAACAGTGCTGTATTTTTTTAACTGTAACACGTAGCCTGATAAATTTAAATAGCATACGTATTAGCAAATAATACAAATAATGGTTTTGGCGTTTTGGTAACTTTATTGGGCGAGTCTATTAGTATTGGGCGAGTCTACTAGTATTGGGCGAGTCTACTAGTATTGGGCGAGTCTACTAGTATTGGACGAGTCTACTAGTATTGGGCGAGTCTACTAGTATTGGGCGAGTCTACTAGTATTGGGCGAGTCTACTAGTATTGGGCCGGTTTTTGTGATTTATATTGCTTTTTAAGTTTTGGACTCATTGTCTTTCTTTTTCGAATAAATCCATTCCTTCATTTCCTAGTAGTCCAAACTGGGCCATTTCACCAAATATACCACTTAAAATAACATGTATAACTTAGGTATACATCGAAATGAAATGAAATGAAATTAAATGAAATGAAATGATGAAATGAAATGATTTTATTTTTTGTAAGTAGGTTTGTACAAACACTTTTACACGTCAATCATGTTTTTTTTTAAAACTAGATGAAGTCGGCGTTACCTATCTGACTACTCTGAGAAGAAAGGCCGAAACAAACTCAGAGGTCACAGTCTCTTTTAAAGTCCAGACATAATCTTGGTCAGGTTATATGAAGACCATGTAGATCGATGTCTGAGGTGGTCTTTTGAGGAAAGAACCACACAGATTGAGAAGACTGGTACAGTCAGTGCACGCATTTGTCAAAAATCGTGCAGCTCAACTCAAGACTTAAGGAGCTCAACGATTCGACGAACAATACCAAAGAAAGGACATTTGGGTAGCCCACATAAATTACTCAAACTGCCAGACCATGAAAAAAAAAATTAACAGAACAGATAAAGATAAAGATAATTTTATTTTGACAGAGAATAATAAAAAAATATATATACGTAAAATGACCCACATCGTCTTCACATTCACAATGAAAAAATAATATAATACTTTACAAAGTAAGCAAATGTCATTGTTTAAAAAAAAAAATCATCAATGTCAGTGTGTAAATAAAAAAGAAAAAAATCATTCAAAATGCAGAAATTGGAAGCAGCTCAATCCCAAGCCTTTTTGTCCTCAATATAATCTTTAACGGTATAAAAGGCTTTCTGGCACAACTTACGTTTAATGAAAGATTTGAATTTATTAAGGCTTAGACCTTGAACGTGGCTTGGTAGTTTATTGTAAAAGCGTATACATTGGCATCTGAACGAGCCACCTATTTTCTTGAGCCTGGTTGTAGGTACAACAAACATATTTGTGTTTGTTTCTAGTATTTATATTATGGATATCACTGTATTTTTAAACAATTTTATATTTTTATGGGCATATAAAAGATTTTCATAAATGTACTGAGAAGGCACAGTCATTACATTAATCTCTTTAAATTTGTCTCTGAGAGAGTGTCTCGGACTTAATTTATAAATTGATCGAACAGCTCGCTTCTGCAAAACAAAGATAGTCTGAATATCGGCGGCATTTCCCCACAATAGAATGCCGTACGACATTACACTATGAAAATAGCTAAAGTACACTAAACGAGCAGTCTCTATATCAGTTAAATTACGAATTTTTCTAACAGCGTATGCTGCAGAACTTAGCTTTTTTGACAATTTATCTATATGTGGACCCCACTGAAGCTTAGCATCCAAAGTTATGCCCAAGAATACTGTGTTGTCTTCAGGATTCAATTCCTCGCCCTTTATCAACACATTAGTTTTCACCTGCCTTACGTGGGGTAGCGTAAACTTAATGCATTTGGTTTTCTTCTCGTTTAGAAGCAAATTATTAACATTGAACCAGTGGACTACTTTTGAGATCGCGCTATTTACATCGTCAGTAACCAACTGCTGACGTTTAAGTTTAAACAAAAGAGAAGTGTCATCTGCAAACAACACTATATCATGATGATCCTTTATGAGGTACGGTAAGTCATTAATATAAATGAGAAACAAGAAAGGGCCAAGAATTGAGCCCTGTGGGACTCCCATTCTATAGATCCGGGTGATCTTTTTCCATTAACGTCAACGCTCTGAATCCTTTTACTCAAGTATGAAATAAGAAGATCCAGAGCAGTGTTTCGGATCCCGTAGTGGCGGAGTTTTGTTAAAAGTTCCAAGTCTTAGAATTGTTTGTGTACTATTACTAGCTTACATACCAAATTACAGCTTTCTAGGACTACAGGAAGAACCTTAGAATATTGATGCTTATGAAATAAAAAAATATTTTTTTGGGGGGTTGGGGGGTTATTTACTGAAAATCCTGAAATACGTATTTTATTATTTGTAACAAGGAGCCCCTGTATCAATTTTCAGAACTCTAGCATCAAAATTTGCGGAAGTCTCATACAAACTCCCATCCCCTAGTTTAAGGGGTTGGAGGGTAAAAGTTCCAAGTCTTAGAATTGTTTGTGTACTATTACTAGCTTACATACCAAATTTCAGCTTTCTAGGACTTCAGGAAGAACCTTAGAATATTGATGCTTATGAAAAAAAAAAAAAAATTGGGGTTTATTTACTGAAAATCCTGAAATACGTATTTTATTATTTATAACAAGGAGTCCCTATATCAATTTTCAGAACTCTAGCATAAAAATCTGCGGAAGTCTCGTACAAACTTCCATCCCCTATTTTAAGGGGTTGAAGGGTAAAAGTTCCAAGTTTTAGAGTTTTTTTGTTGTTTGTGTACTATTACTAGCTTACATACCAAATTTCAGCTTTCTAGGACTTCAGGAAGACCCTTAGAATATTGATGATCATCAGTGAGTCAGTGAGTCAGTGAATCAGTGAGTCAGTGAATCAGTGAGTCAGTGAGTCAGTGACGAAATCGGGGTATTTTAGATATCAATAAAATCTAAAGTATAAGAGCTATGCAATTGAAACTTTATAGGTTTAATAAGTCAACCACTGACATCATATCCCGAAAATTTCGTTTATCTGGTATAATCCAAACTCAAGTTATGAAGGTTCAAAAATACGACGAAGTGCTTCGAGAAAAGGTAGGTAGTGCCCTTGCGCTTCGCTTGGCTCGTCTTGGCGGGGGCACTACCGTGCCCCCAGATTATTTTACTATTTTTCATAAGGTCAGGAAACTCCCCATTGTCAATACAACTATTAAATATAATAGCTAGAGTAGGCGCTACAATATCAATAATAGACTTGGCTACTTCTACAGAATTACCCCACAGATCTGCAGTCTTTTTTACATTTAAAGTGTGAAAGGTTTTAATTATATCTCTACAGGTAATATATTCAAAACGAAATTCCGAATCGCAACCATTAACATTTCATCACCTTTCCCCCTTATTCTCATTCTACAAAGGGTTACCGTAAAATATAATAATGATATTATAATTAATGAGAACGTGCTCTCCCGTTACGCCTCATTCCGTATTGAAGGGATCCATTTTAAATTCATTGGCAATTTGGTCGTTAATTACGGCCAGATGTGTAAGCTTCCGCTTAATCAAAATAACCTAATTATATTAACAGACAGATATTTTTTTAACAGATGCAGCCATAACATTTTGAGTGGACGTTTTGGGAATTGGTTCGTTTGTCCGTGTAATTGCGACCATTTAAATTCAGTTTAAAAAGGAAACCGTGTACAGGAGCGAAAAAAAAAAATGTTTATTTTCTTACTTTCGTTCCTCAAACATAACACAGACTTGATAAATAAGAAAAACTCACTTTAAATTCCACTATATTTATAGGAATTTAAAACATACCGAACTTGACCTTTTCTTCATGCAAAGCTGATTCATAAAAGTGTGCGGAATAGTATAGTCATCTACCGCGGTAACACTGACACCTTTTTTGGCACATTACCTGTTGGCAACGACGATGTGGATGAATATTTTGACACTTGGGCACCAGTCCTACCGCCGACGAGGAAGCGAGGAGTAATCAACGATTTTCTCGCTCAAGAAACTTACAAAAGATTCCTCGTTTGTCACAGCGACAAGAGCTATCAAAGAGAATGCTCGCTCAGCGACGCTCGCTTGGGGGGCGAAACACTCTCTGAGAGACTCACGCTTAGTACTCGTACATACACATACGCAGCGAGCAATCGCTCGCCACCTTCACATACTCGCTGCTCGTTGCTCACCAACTGCTGAGTAGCGATAACCTAGAAGCGAGTAGTCACTTCTCGTTGGTCGCCGGCGGTGGGACAAGTGCCTGAAACAGTTTCTTTTACTGCTTCCTTTCAGTCAGAATCGTAAAAAAAGGTTGGTTTGCGTCGAATTTACATTATTTTGAAACAACAGGAAAGTCCGCTTCCCTTCCATCCGCATTTATTTACTCTCACTGTCTTTGTTCGGGACTATGGCTGTAACTATATCAGGCATATTTATGCGGTATTTACATAAATATGTCTTGTACATCAGATATTTATGTAAATCTTTCTTGCGAGACAGTAATCTAGATAAGAAACATAGCTTTTTACTCAAATCTGACTTAGCTGGATGGAATTATTTGTGTAAATGTATATTCTCGGAATCAGATTTTGGAAAATGCTAGGTTTTTCATTTGGTTAGTCTTTTTCTGCTGTATTTTTTTGTTGTTTCTTAGGCTGGGCGTAAACGATCGGAATGCCTTTCAGAAACTGAAACCAGAACGTTCAGAATTGCATACTATGTCCTATGTCACAGACCTAGCTGATTTTTAACGGTACGGAATGATTCAGAACAATCTGACAGCGATACTTCTTCTTAGCGTGTCGATAGCAATTTGAATCCAGTTGGGCCAGAATTTGTCTACAAGTTTGGCACCTTCAGTAGCGTCCATCAGTTCCTGTAACGTGCAGATAACAGGACACGCTGAAGACGATACGACGACATTTCATTTTGGAACAAACTTGTGTGTTGGAAGCTGGCGATTGATGAGCTGTTGATTGGCTGGAGCAGAGGTGGTTCTGAATTTCAGGATCATTCGCTTGCTGAATTCAGGAAGACATTCCAAAGGCTTAAGCCCATCCTTATAAATAAAACTCATACAAATTCATTTATTCATTTTGTAAACATAGGGTAATATTATACAGATGTTATACATATAATAAAATGTTGGTCCATACTAGGGATGGACCATGGTATGGTATGATTTTTTTTGCCATAGGGCATACAAAATATCTCAATGAATCGCATGTCACATTAACAAAATAAAAACAACAATTAAAGTCAATAGGTAAGAAAAAAAAATAGGTACCTAAGTAGATGTCACAAAATTAAGACGGCACATAAACTAAAAGGTATTATTTTTAGTTATTATTGATGAATATCATTATCTTATAGGAGCAAATTATTAGGGTTCCGGACCAAAAAGGTAAAACGGAACCCTTAAGGTGAGTCTGCCTGTATGTCTGTCTGTCCGTCTGTCACAGCTGGATATCTCAAGAACTACTAATGCTTTCAACTTGTTTGGAATAGTTTTAGATGACGTTTACCCAACTGTTTTTCAAATAAGAAAGACATAAATTTTTTTTTTTTTTTTTTGCAACTAGGACTGAAAGGGACTCTGAAAAATATTTATGTAACGTTTAAACTCATTCATGCTTACATGTACATACCCACATCTACATGGGCAATATATTATTTAAAACATTATAAAATCAAAATATTTCATATCACATAGGCACTAATGAAACGTCAGAAGGAATTGGTCGCTTCCTATGGAGAAGAACCGGCAAGAAACTCCACGGTTACTCTTTTTCAAAATAATTGGCTTTTACAATATTTTCAAATTACAGTAGGTATGGGAGGACAGCGTAGGCCTGTTAACAAGTACAAGGTCCTCACATTTAAAAAATAAGAATCTATCAGAAGGATAAATAAAAAATAAAAACCTACTAAAACCAAGTGATATGATTGCCATTTTTCCTTACACGCATCCCCGTCCATGTCCTCCCATGTTCATTCCCCCGGGGTCCCTGGGGACCGACAGCTCGTTGGGGGTAAAAACGTTGTGTTGTTGTTGGGGTGCTCCCCCAAGTCCCTCATGGCAAGTTTCATCGTCAAACGCAGCTCCGTGGAGTGACGAGGAACAGACAGACTTTCTGATGTTCCTGCCATATTTTTCTGTGTTTTATTTTACTGGAAACAAGAGAGCTACAACAAAACGTGTTTTGTGGAGAATTGTTTTTTTTTTTCCATATTTGAAGAAGAGAATACGCGAACGTAAATAAAAATTACTTTTTTTACACTATTTCATTTAGTTTCATAACTGATTCAATTATTTGTATGGAAGGGAAAATACTAAATGCATAAAAGCCATTCCAATTACTATAATATTATGATGAAAAATCACACAGATTAAAAAATAACTTTTTTTAAATTGATGTTATGAGAACAATGACCATGTTTTCTCAGACAATATTAATCTCAGTTCGCAAAAAATGGTCACCCTCCAACCGTTTGACCGTAGCAAACGCAGCTTAGCTTCCCATTTAAAATATAGCGGACAGCCCTTCAAACAATTAACCTCGCCATAATACCAGTAAATTCAATAGAGCCACCATTTTGTTAAGGGTAATCGTTTTGCGCTATCAAATGAAATGATATTATCTTTGAAAGCAGTTGACGCTAATCCTATAAGCCCCTAATGGTCCCTTCTAAGATCCCCGCGGAGTGTACAACACAATAATATGTGAATGTAGCTTTGTGATGTCTCCGTGGGGGATTTATTTTCGTAAAGGTTTAAATTATACTTTTCTACTCATTTTCAATAAAATCAAAAGTAGCTAGCAGTAGTAGCTTCTTCTGTAAGAGTTTGTCCAAGAAAGAATAGCACTAAATATCGCGAATCAGCGAATATAGCGTATCAGTAATGGGTGTCATTTACCTGAAATAAATAAAATTATTATTATTATTACTAAAGGTATGTATGCCATAATTTTTGTTTTTTTGTGTTCGGTTTTTATAACTATACACTTTACATGCCTAATAATGAGACTCTTATTTCGTTACTTCTTACTTACGTTGGTAAAAACATCAGCAAGCTATCTGTATAAGAGATATGGGACAAACTTGAAATGTTCTTTATTTATTTATTTTCCAAATCAACGTGTTTGTTATTCAATCTAGCAGAGGTGACAGGATGCTGTCACCTCTGCTTGATTGAATAACAAACACGTTGACTTCTAAACCTCTGCAAATAAATTTCCACAATCACACTTTACCTCCCATGGCTCCTTACTTATGCGGAGGGATGTCGGATCCTCTCCATAATATCTAAGGTATTTTATCCGATATACGTTTTATGTTCTATAGCCGACCCAATGCGGCCGCCATATTTCATTACTCACCATTTCCGGTTCCGGCAAACCGATTTATAACTGCGGAATTATTTTTGGATTTAGAGCAGGTGTTCGTGGGATTATGGGGTTCATACAGATGTATGGGATAGATTAGACTGGTATCACATTCGTACATATGTCATAATAATACTGTGTGGATATTTTCAAAATAAATACTTTAAAAATAAATTATTAAACAAAAACATGTACTTAATGAGTAATCAGTAAGTATTATCTTTCGATGACATAAATGTCACTGAATAATTTATTGTCACGTAGTTTCTGCTCTAAATTAGCTGTCAACCATATAATGGATGTTATTAGTTTCAATGACATTGATAATGATATCCTGAAAAGCGAAAACATGACAGAATAGTCATTTACTCCACACTCGACCACTAAAAAAATATTTGTTTGAAAAATTCTCTAGATTTTATAATACTCTTCATTACGGATTAAACAGATAGATACTCGAAAATATCTTCACAAACTCAAAAGATAGCCTATTAAACATTCATTCTTTATCGAACGGTTCTTCCGTTTTCGTGTAAAACGTTCCGTTTACATACAAGGGTGCCGCTGAACCGTCGTCGTGACGTACGTGACGACACAAAACAAACGGCACAATATAAGAAACGCAAACGTCGCGTGTCGCGTCTGTCGTGTTTGTCGTGTCGGTCGCGGGCACGTGACGCACACACTAACGAATAGAAAATCTTACGAGGAAGTGTTTGGAGAAAACTATTGCTCTAGTGTGGTGTGGAATTTAGTATTTTGTTAGGATAAAATATCCGACCCCAACATAGTTGGGAAAAAGCTAGGCAGATGATGATGATGACGTTAGGATAATATATCAGCCTATATGTCGTAATGAACTGCGACAAAACATTTACATAATCGTCCGGCCAAGAAATCGAATTACCTTGTGATTTATTTAACTTATACCTAAAGGAAAACCTCACTCGCGTGAGTTAGATATGTATAAAATCTACAAATCATAAAAAAAATACCCTGAAAGAACGCGCGAGGCGCGTCGCTGGCGTGGTTTTCATCCGTAACTAATGAACACCGTGAGTGTTAGTAAGTCGTAAAGTGCTATACCTACTATAAAAGTGTCGTAGAGCAAATTTAGTGATGATCAATTTCACAAAATAATGTTTAACTTTACGACACATAAAACAAAGAAAATGTAACAAGCAAGGCAGGAATAAAATAATGTCAATGTAAATATTAAAATTGTATTAAACTTACAACAGTAAAATGTATTCAAAAATCCATCACACGTTAACACAACGCTTTAAAAAAGATATAACCTTGTTAAAATTCAGGGCTGTCCCGCCCACGACACGTTGCGTTGTTGCAGGTGTGTGCAAAGTATAGCGGCGGCTGTCGTATGAAATATTCATGTCGCGTCGCGTCGCCGGACATCGCGACTGCGACCGACGCGGACGACGCGACACGTGGACGATCGGTTCACTGCGGGCAAAATGTATGGTAAACGGAGTTTTGGAAACGAATTCTTACAAAGTTTGGTAGGTATTTGTGAACTTGTGATTGCTCTGTGGTTCCTGGTTTTTAATGGGCCTTGACTTTACTAAGCTGGTTATCATGTGGGATGAACAACAGAAGGTATGCGACAAGCTAATACCACCTTCATAGTAGTTCATATTATGGTATTTCACACCGCTATTATTTCCACTGCTGACAACTAAAGTTGTATAAAAATTATATATGTAAAACTTACGTAGTAATACTGGTTGAGAGAGTCTACTAAAGTAAGGGTACTGGATCAAGGGCTTGACACAGGAAACCCGAGACAATAGTTAATAACAAATAAATAAAAATACCAGCCTATTGCCAGTTTTGGTCCCACTGCTAAGGCATCTTCTCATACAGAAAAGGCGCGAACTTTGATCACCACGCTTGCTAATGACGCTTACAGTAGTTACTTTTCAACATCTACAGAGTATTCTGAGGAATTACTTCTCTCTAATCTATAAGTAATTCAGTTACTTACATTATGTTCGTAGAACAATAAATCATAATTCATAATGCAATTTCTACTCAGTACAAACTCGCGGGCGTTAGTAGGTGGCTTATAACTTGTCGTAAGCGCCACGCGGGGGAAACCGGGAGGTATGAATATGTTATCAGCCATATCAGAGGTGCATTATGTGGCACAGTGTTGTTTAGAGGAGGGTACTTTGTATATTGTAAGCTGAATTATTATCTGTAGGACAAAGGCGTGTTATTGGCGATACAATATAGTTTACGACTATCGTTACACAGTACACTCATATTGGATCGACTTAATATTGTATGTTTCTACATAATTATTACGTCGCTTACCAACGGTAATTCTCTTCAAAGTAAGAGTGAACAAGCTTCTTCTGGGTAAGCTCACTCCATCGTCGACTTTGTCTCTGTCACCTCTGACCTAGACTAGAGTCAAGAGCAAACTCATCTATACATATAATAAAACAGTAACGAAAGAAAAACTGTACATTGAGAATTTTCAAGAAAAAATAAGTGGCTTTTGTTAGAAAAACGTGACTGATGACAAAAAGTGACTTTTTAGAATTTTTGTCTGTTTGTCTGTTTGTCTGTGTGTATGGTAAGGCTTCACGCCAAAACTACTGAATAGATTGAATTGAAATTCAGCAAAAATGTTCTTTGTAAACCAAGGAAGGCTTTAGGCTACATATTATCACGCCATATGTTATGGGAGGTAAGCAATATTGATTTTAAAAGGTTTTGGTTCGTAATTGAATGCACAAAATAATTGAATGCCCAAAATGACATGTTATTTATGTAGTTATTAAAAATTTAACCCTGGAAACATAACAATCACGCTATTTTTATAAAGGAGCGGAGCAGTAATATTATAAATTGCAAGGGAACAGCTATTTCAACAATATGTCAACAGGGAATTTAGCGGTAACGTCAGGCGACCGTTTACCGCACTAAATGGTGCGAGTTCAAATCCCGTATTAAAAAAAAAAAACTGTTATTGTTTAAAAAAATCGTAAAATTCTTTTTTTTTTAGTTTTTGCATTTTTTATGTGCATTAGGAACGATACTGTTATGAAATCTGAGAACTTTACATGTCCTATCTAATTGTATGGGGAGTTTCACACCAATATTAATAAACAGATTGATTGGTGGTACAACAAGCTACACTATCATAAAGTCAAGTCAAACTTTTGGTTCTAAGTTATATCTTACCAAGCGCATTAGTTGTTTGTGGAGTGTCACGCAACAGTTACAAAGGGCGCGTGCTTAAAGATTGCTCTATAATCGTGTGGGATGAATGCACTATGGCGAACAGAAAAGCAGTAGAGAAGCGGTAAACAGGACTTTGTAGGACATCCGCAGGAACCAGCAAATGACGTTACAGTTCTGTTAAGCGGCGATTTCCGACAAACGCTGCCTGTGGTGACGCAAGGAACTAGGGCTGATGAGGTGAATGCTTCGTTGAAATGCTCTTTCTTATGGCCACATATTCATAGGTTGCGTTTAACGATGAATATGAGAGCACAGCTTGGCGGGAATGTACACGCCCAAGAATTTTCTGATCTTTTCTTAAAATTGGGTGCGGTATCAATAGGATAACGCACCAAGATAATTCTTGGGTGTGTGAACGAGTAATTTTAACACCCAGAAACGACCAACCTTCAGCGATCAATGAATGCATTCTTTTTCAATTGAGGGAAATGAAGTGACCTACACTTCAATAAACACTGTTGTCGACCAAGATGACGCCACACATTACCCCGTAGAATTTCTCAATTCCCTAAGTGCAAGTGGACTACCAGCGCACACCATTAAGCTAAAGGTCGGTGTCCCAAATATGATTCTTCGGAATCTCACTCCGCCGAAACTGTGCAATGGGACCCGGCTCAAAGTCGTCTCGCTGCAGAGAAATATCATTGCGGCGGAAATTCTAACGGGTTGTGGTGTCGGCGAGACAGTCTTTATTTATTTATTTATACCACGTATACCACTGATTCCCCACAATTACCCTTTTTTTTTCTTTTTTTTCGGATGGGAAATTATCAAATGACCCCTCCCGCTCTGGGTGGAGCGGAAGGGACTGTCAGACTCTTACTGACTAAAACCCACCCGTGTTCCTTCCGTAACCCTTTATGTTCGGGGCCAGCGGTAACCCTTTCGGACAATCCCGCTGACCCGGCAGGCTTCGGCCCTCGATGCTGACATCTGTGAGGCGCGCGTGGAACACGTACCCGCCGTCCGGCACGGGCTTGGTCCTGATCGGACGGTGAGCTACCCATTACTCTACACCCGCAGGCCCGCGCCTACGGTGGCCGGGAGTCGTCCCGTGGCTCCCGACGCCCGGAGCGTCTCCCGCGGCGGTTGGGACGGGTGGCTTGCTCCCTCATCCGTCCCGCCACCTCCTTCGCTAGCATGACTGCTTCGCAGAAGGAGGTGACTGCCTCCCACTCCCTCTCGCCCCGGACCATAGCTTGCACCAGGGCCGGACGCGAGAGGTCGCCGCCGCTGCCGATCGCCTCTACGAGGACACGGCGGTACTCCGCCCAAGCGGGGCAGACCTCCACCGTGTCCTCTGGGCGATCCTGGCAATGGTGACACCCGGCCACAATTACCCCTTTCAATTCAAGCGCGTGCAGTTTCCTGTGAGCGTGTGCTTCGCCATGACAATAAATAAGTCGCAGGGGCAGACACTGAAGGCTGCGGGTGTCGACCTCAGGACGAGCTGCATCTCACACGGACAACTGTACGTCGCTTGCTCCCGCGTCACCAGTCCTGACTCGCTGTACTTACATATTGAATAAGACCGAGGGAAAAACAACGAACGTTGTTTACACAGAAGTGTTACAGTAAATTGTAACACTTCTGTTATTCGACGTCTCCTAAATTTTCTTATTAACCTAACGTCTCTTACCAGTAAATTAACTATATAACTTTCTAATTTTGAGTTTACTAAGCCAAATAGTTTTTGAGGGATCTAAGCCATAGTATAGTATGAGACGCATCTTTTGAGTGTTTCTGTAAATCTGCAAACTATCACTAACTATTATTAAAATAAAATAATACTTATGCGATACGTGGGCAAAGCCACGGGTACAGCTTTAGTTTAAAAGATTTTTTTTTTAAGTTATTTGCAATATTATTGTTAATTCAGTGTACCCTTGGGATCCACTGCGGAATTACGGGAAGAAAAGTTTTTTTGTTGTATAGGTACTAAGTCTGGGCAACATATAGGCTATAATTTATTTTGGAAAATGGAACACCTGATGCAGAACCGCAACAGACCAGCTTAAGTATAAGTACGGATATCGAATAAGAGATATAAAAATGGTGCCATAGCAAAAAATATTCTACGTGAAGAGCATTTTCTGCTGTTAGAATAAATTTGAAGATCTGGAACACCTGTTGTGGAACTCCAAAGCCCAGCGACACTATAACATAATTATAGGAACGACGTCTTAGCAAAAGTTGTTTAGTCTGATGGGCATTTCCTGTTGACTTACAAATATGAAAGATCTAGAACGTCTCGAATCGTCTCGCGCATCACGCCGTTTTCCCGTCCCCGGGCTCTTAGAATTCGACATCAGACGTTTCAGATCTTCGATTTTGACGACCCCGTTGTCGCTGGCATTAGCAACAGGATCCGCGTACGAAGTCGCGGGCAGAAGCTAGTCTATACATATAATAAAACAGTAACGAAAGAAAAACTGTACATTGAGAATTTTCAAGAAAAAATAAGTGGCTTTTGTTAGAAAAACGTGACTGATGACAAAAAGTGACTTTTTAGAATTTTTGTCTGTTTGTCTGTTTGTCTGTGTGTATGGTAAGGCTTCACGCCAAAACTACTGAATAGATTGAATTGAAATTCAGCAAAAATGTTCTTTGTAAACCAAGGAAGGCTTTAGGCTACATATTATCACGCCATATGTTATGGGAGGTAAGCAATATTGATTTTAAAAGGTTTTGGTTCGTAATTGAATGCACAAAATAATTGAATGCCCAAAATGACATGTTATTTATGTAGTTATTAAAAATTTAACCCTGGAAACATAACAATCACGCTATTTTTATAAAGGAGCGGAGCAGTAATATTATAAATTGAAAGGGAACAGCTATTTCAACAATATGTCAACAGGGAATTTAGCGGTAACGTCAGGCGACCGTTTACCGCACTAAATGGTGCGAGTTCAAATCCCGTATTAAAAAAAAAAAACTGTTATTGTTTTAAAAAATCGTAAAATTCTTTTTTTTTTAGTTTTTGCATTTTTTATGTGCATTAGGAACGATACTGTTATGAAATCTGAGAACTTTACATGTCCTATCTAATTGTATGGGGAGTTTCACACCAATATTAATAAACAGATTGATTGGTGGTACAACAAGCTACACTATCATAAAGTCAAGTCAAACTTTTGGTTCTAAGTTATATCTTACCAAGCGCATTAGTTGTTTGTGGAGTGTCACGCAACAGTTACAAAGGGCGCGTGCTTAAAGATTGCTCTTTAATCGTGTGGGATGAATGCACTATGGCGAACAGAAAAGCAGTAGAGAAGCGGTAAACAGGACTTTGTAGGACATCCGCAGGAACCAGCAAATGACGTTACAGTTCTGTTAAGCGGCGATTTCCGACAAACGCTGCCTGTGGTGACGCAAGGAACTAGGGCTGATGAGGTGAATGCTTCGTTGAAATGCTCTTTCTTATGGCCACATATTCATAGGTTGCGTTTAACGATGAATATGAGAGCACAGCTTGGCGGGAATGTACACGCCCAAGAATTTTCTGATCTTTTCTTAAAATTGGGTGCGGTATCAATAGGATAACGCACCAAGATAATTCTTGGGTGTGTGAACGAGTAATTTTAACACCCAGAAACGACCAACCTTCAGCGATCAATGAATGCATTCTTTTTCAATTGAGGGAAATGAAGTGACCTACACTTCAATAAACACTGTTGTCGACCAAGATGACGCCACACATTACCCCGTAGAATTTCTCAATTCCCTAAGTGCAAGTGGACTACCAGCGCACACCATTAAGCTAAAGGTCGGTGTCCCAAATATGATTCTTCGGAATCTCACTCCGCCGAAACTGTGCAATGGGACCCGGCTCAAAGTCGTCTCGCTGCAGAGAAATATCATTGCGGCGGAAATTCTAACGGGTTGTGGTGTCGGCGAGACAGTCTTTATTTATTTATTTATACCACGTATACCACTGATTCCCCACAATTACCCTTTTTTTTTCTTTTTTTTCGGATGGGAAATTATCAAATGACCCCTCCCGCTCTGGGTGGAGCGGAAGGGACTGTCAGACTCTTACTGACTAAAACCCACCCGTGTTCCTTCCGTAACCCTTTATGTTCGGGGCCAGCGGTAACCCTTTCGGACAATCCCGCTGACCCGGCAGGCTTCGGCCCTCGATGCTGACATCTGTGAGGCGCGCGTGGAACACGTACCCGCCGTCCGGCACGGGCTTGGTCCTGATCGGACGGTGAGCTACCCATTACTCTACACCCGCAGGCCCGCGCCTACGGTGGCCGGGAGTCGTCCCGTGGCTCCCGACGCCCGGAGCGTCTCCCGCGGCGGTTGGGACGGGTGGCTTGCTCCCTCATCCGTCCCGCCACCTCCTTCGCTAGCATGACTGCTTCGCAGAAGGAGGTGACTGCCTCCCACTCCCTCTCGCCCCGGACCATAGCTTGCACCAGGGCCGGACGCGAGAGGTCGCCGCCGCTGCCGATCGCCTCTACGAGGACACGGCGGTACTCCGCCCAAGCGGGGCAGACCTCCACCGTGTCCTCTGGGCGATCCTGGCAATGGTGACACCCGGCCACAATTACCCCTTTCAATTCAAGCGCGTGCAGTTTCCTGTGAGCGTGTGCTTCGCCATGACAATAAATAAGTCGCAGGGGCAGACACTGAAGGCTGCGGGTGTCGACCTCAGGACGAGCTGCATCTCACACGGACAACTGTACGTCGCTTGCTCCCGCGTCACCAGTCCTGACTCGCTGTACTTACATATTGAATAAGACCGAGGGAAAAACAACGAACGTTGTTTACACAGAAGTGTTACAGTAAATTGTAACACTTCTGTTATTCGACGTCTCCTAAATTTTCTTATTAACCTAACGTCTCTTACCAGTAAATTAACTATATAACTTTCTAATTTTGAGTTTACTAAGCCAAATAGTTTTTGAGGGATCTAAGCCATAGTATAGTATGAGACGCATCTTTTGAGTGTTTCTGTAAATCTGCAAACTATCACTAACTATTATTAAAATAAAATAATACTTATGCGATACGTGGGCAAAGCCACGGGTACAGCTTTAGTTTAAAAGATTTTTTTTTTAAGTTATTTGCAATATTATTGTTAATTCAGTGTACCCTTGGGATCCACTGCGGAATTACGGGAAGAAAAGTTTTTTTGTTGTATAGGTACTAAGTCTGGGCAACATATAGGCTATAATTTATTTTGGAAAATGGAACACCTGATGCAGAACCGCAACAGACCAGCTTAAGTATAAGTACGGATATCGAATAAGAGATATAAAAATGGTGCCATAGCAAAAAATATTCTACGTGAAGAGCATTTTCTGCTGTTAGAATAAATTTGAAGATCTGGAACACCTGTTGTGGAACTCCAAAGCCCAGCGACACTATAACATAATTATAGGAACGACGTCTTAGCAAAAGTTGTTTAGTCTGATGGGCATTTCCTGTTGACTTACAAATATGAAAGATCTAGAACGTCTCGAATCGTCTCGCGCATCACGCCGTTTTCCCGTCCCCGGGCTCTTAGAATTCGACATCAGACGTTTCAGATCTTCGATTTTGACGACCCCGTTGTCGCTGGCATTAGCAACAGGATCCGCGTACGAAGTCGCGGGCAGAAGCTAGTTTCAAATAATAGTACATTATGATACATGTGTGCTATGTTGATCATTATGCACGAGGCGATATTATCGCGCGAGCCGCAGGCGAGAGCGATAAGAAAGCCGAGTGTATATTGATTAATGCACACGCGTTTCATACGACGTTTTTCAACACACTTGCGAGGAAAAAAAACAGACTTGTATTGTTAAATATTAACTTGTATGGAAAATGGCGCGCTGGTTTTGTTGTCCCGCGCGCCGTGCTAGCCAGCACTAGCTATGCGCACGCAACATTGACTCATTTTAAATATATTAATCTATGGCACAGACAAAACCGATACAGCCTATAGAAAAAATATAATAAACACAAACCTGAAAATTGCAAAAAACCTAAGAATTTCGCGGTCTACCACTGCGCATTCACCTTAAATTGTCTGTGGTCCCCTGCGAGTTCATTTTGCGACCAAGGACAATACAGACTATTTAAAAAAAAATTGAATTATAGCCCGCGGATTTTTTCTTTCGGCATGAAGTCTCTTTGGGCGCTTTCCGAATTAGCTATAATCGCTCACATCACAGCGCTCACATCATCTCCATGGACGTAATATTACGTCCATGCATCATCTCACATGCGTTCCGATTTAGATATTACTATTATGACTGCTGAGAGCTGGCAACAATTCGGAACACTCGTGAACGCGCTCACATGACAGTGCTTACACAATGTAAAAAAGATATTATTACAGTATTTCTTTGTATAAACACCACATTTCTTCTTCAGTTCTTCTTCTTTGGTTAGGTGGCGACTGTCAGCCAGAAGCACAATTTCAAAAATGCCACGTTAGTTTAATTTAAAGATGATGCAACTCAAAACAAAACACACACTGACACAACCTCATACACACACTGTAATTTTTGACAGCGCTCACGGTGATATTATTCTAGGGCATGGTCGGCATTATCGCAAGATGGCGAATGTCATGACGTCATCTATGACGATTCACGGGACATCGTTATCGTTATCGCGCTCACGCTAATTCGGTTATTTCCCAATTCGGAACACATCGATTATTTCCCATTTCGGAACGCAGGGTTTGATGAGATTAAAAAAGCGCGCGTCTCCGACTAGTAAATAGTTATCTGTGGTATTACAGAACATGTGGATTAAAGTAAAGAAAAAGCACGCGTTCGTAATACACTCCATTATGGATCTAAAAGCGGTTCAATAAGAGCCACTTTACGAGCAAGTGTGTTGAAAAAAATTAAAAAAACCGACTTTACCTACTCGTGATTTCCTTGATCACCATGTATTTCCATTGCGGACCCACCACGCCGAAATTTTCTATGAAATTGTTCATACAAAGAAGTAATACCATTCAAGTAACAGCGAAAGCACTAGGAGGTGGTGCAGGGCGGGCGTGCCGGGGTTGTGCTGATCCTCAGCCTAATTTGAATAAATGACTTTGGATTTGATTTGATATTCCTACAGCTTCTTATTATTATTATGTAAAGTAGGGTTGCCGCCTGAAATTATGATATTAGTCTGAGCACAAAAAGTAGACAGCACGTCAAGATTAAATTATCATACGCGGAATTGCAGTTGCAATAACCAGAGGTAAATAAAGCCGCCCGACCTGGTCGTCGACTGTCTTTTTACAGAACTACAACTACAAAACAAATTTTTACTTTAGTGCAATCTTAAACCATAGAGCCAGATATTCTAAATTGCTTTTTAAAAAATGCAGTAAATTTTTGTAAGAGTAACGTTCAAAATTCTAAAATGGCTCGGTGGTTTCAAGCTGGGTCTAAAGATTAACAACCTTTTTTGTGCAATATTGCCGTGAGTGTTTATATGTTAAATCAAAAATAAAATTGTGAGTAAGCTAGTTTTCCAACTACTATAGAGTAAAACTCGTAGTGTGTTGTTGGAAGCAACTGAACCCAATCGTGTTGACACAATGTCCAATGTGTCCAGTGTCTGTGTGCTCTCTGTGTTTGGACAGCAGTCTTCAAACAATGCCAGTGTAGACAGCAAACGCCCCGGGGTTATACTGTGTACATCTATATCTATATCTATACATATAATAAAACAGTAACGAAAGAAAAACTGTACATTGAGAATTTTCAAGAAAAAATAAGTGGCTTTTGTTAGAAAAACGTGACTGATGACAAAAAGTGACTTTTTAGAATTTTTGTCTGTTTGTCTGTTTGTCTGTTTGTCTGTGTGTATGGTAAGGCTTCACGCCAAAACTACTGAATAGATTGAATTGAAATTCAGCAAAAATGTTCTTTGTAAACCAAGGAAGGCTTTAGGCTACATATTATCACGCCATATGTTATGGGAGGTAAGCAATATTGATTTTAAAAGGTTTTGGTTCGTAATTGAATGCACAAAATAATTGAATGCCCAAAATGACATGTTATTTATGTAGTTATTAAAAATTTAACCCTGGAAACATAACAATCACGCTATTTTTATAAAGGAGCGGAGCAGTAATATTATAAATTGCAAGGGAACAGCTATTTCAACAATATGTCAACAGGGAATTTAGCGGTAACGTCAGGCGACCGTTTACCGCACTAAATGGTGCGAGTTCAAATCCCGTATTAAAAAAAAAAAACTGTTATTGTTTTAAAAAATCGTAAAATTCTTTTTTTTTTAGTTTTTGCATTTTTTATGTGCATTAGGAACGATACTGTTATGAAATCTGAGAACTTTACATGTCCTATCTAATTGTATGGGGAGTTTCACACCAATATTAATAAACAGATTGATTGGTGGTACAACAAGCTACACTATCATAAAGTCAAGTCAAACTTTTGGTTCTAAGTTATATCTTACCAAGCGCATTAGTTGTTTGTGGAGTGTCACGCAACAGTTACAAAGGGCGCGTGCTTAAAGATTGCTCTATAATCGTGTGGGATGAATGCACTATGGCGAACAGAAAAGCAGTAGAGAAGCGGTAAACAGGACTTTGTAGGACATCCGCAGGAACCAGCAAATGACGTTACAGTTCTGTTAAGCGGCGATTTCCGACAAACGCTGCCTGTGGTGACGCAAGGAACTAGGGCTGATGAGGTGAATGCTTCGTTGAAATGCTCTTTCTTATGGCCACATATTCATAGGTTGCGTTTAACGATGAATATGAGAGCACAGCTTGGCGGGAATGTACACGCCCAAGAATTTTCTGATCTTTTCTTAAAATTGGGTGCGGTATCAATAGGATAACGCACCAAGATAATTCTTGGGTGTGTGAACGAGTAATTTTAACACCCAGAAACGACCAACCTTCAGCGATCAATGAATGCATTCTTTTTCAATTGAGGGAAATGAAGTGACCTACACTTCAATAAACACTGTTGTCGACCAAGATGACGCCACACATTACCCCGTAGAATTTCTCAATTCCCTAAGTGCAAGTGGACTACCAGCGCACACCATTAAGCTAAAGGTCGGTGTCCCAAATATGATTCTTCGGAATCTCACTCCGCCGAAACTGTGCAATGGGACCCGGCTCAAAGTCGTCTCGCTGCAGAGAAATATCATTGCGGCGGAAATTCTAACGGGTTGTGGTGTCGGCGAGACAGTCTTTATTTATTTATTTATACCACGTATACCACTGATTCCCCACAATTACCCTTTTTTTTTCTTTTTTTTCGGATGGGAAATTATCAAATGACCCCTCCCGCTCTGGGTGGAGCGGAAGGGACTGTCAGACTCTTACTGACTAAAACCCACCCGTGTTCCTTCCGTAACCCTTTATGTTCGGGGCCAGCGGTAACCCTTTCGGACAATCCCGCTGACCCGGCAGGCTTCGGCCCTCGATGCTGACATCTGTGAGGCGCGCGTGGAACACGTACCCGCCGTCCGGCACGGGCTTGGTCCTGATCGGACGGTGAGCTACCCATTACTCTACACCCGCAGGCCCGCGCCTACGGTGGCCGGGAGTCGTCCCGTGGCTCCCGACGCCCGGAGCGTCTCCCGCGGCGGTTGGGACGGGTGGCTTGCTCCCTCATCCGTCCCGCCACCTCCTTCGCTAGCATGACTGCTTCGCAGAAGGAGGTGACTGCCTCCCACTCCCTCTCGCCCCGGACCATAGCTTGCACCAGGGCCGGACGCGAGAGGTCGCCGCCGCTGCCGATCGCCTCTACGAGGACACGGCGGTACTCCGCCCAAGCGGGGCAGACCTCCACCGTGTCCTCTGGGCGATCCTGGCAATGGTGACACCCGGCCACAATTACCCCTTTCAATTCAAGCGCGTGCAGTTTCCTGTGAGCGTGTGCTTCGCCATGACAATAAATAAGTCGCAGGGGCAGACACTGAAGGCTGCGGGTGTCGACCTCAGGACGAGCTGCATCTCACACGGACAACTGTACGTCGCTTGCTCCCGCGTCACCAGTCCTGACTCGCTGTACTTACATATTGAATAAGACCGAGGGAAAAACAACGAACGTTGTTTACACAGAAGTGTTACAGTAAATTGTAACACTTCTGTTATTCGACGTCTCCTAAATTTTCTTATTAACCTAACGTCTCTTACCAGTAAATTAACTATATAACTTTCTAATTTTGAGTTTACTAAGCCAAATAGTTTTTGAGGGATCTAAGCCATAGTATAGTATGAGACGCATCTTTTGAGTGTTTCTGTAAATCTGCAAACTATCACTAACTATTATTAAAATAAAATAATACTTATGCGATACGTGGGCAAAGCCACGGGTACAGCTTTAGTTTAAAAGATTTTTTTTTTAAGTTATTTGCATTATTATTGTTAATTCAGTGTACCCTTGGGATCCACTGCGGAATTACGGGAAGAAAAGTTTTTTTGTTGTATAGGTACTAAGTCTGGGCAACATATAGGCTATAATTTATTTTGGAAAATGGAACACCTGATGCAGAACCGCAACAGACCAGCTTAAGTATAAGTACGGATATCGAATAAGAGATATAAAAATGGTGCCATAGCAAAAAATATTCTACGTGAAGAGCATTTTCTGCTGTTAGAATAAATTTGAAGATCTGGAACACCTGTTGTGGAACTCCAAAGCCCAGCGACACTATAACATAATTATAGGAACGACGTCTTAGCAAAAGTTGTTTAGTCTGATGGGCATTTCCTGTTGACTTACAAATATGAAAGATCTAGAACGTCTCGAATCGTCTCGCGCATCACGCCGTTTTCCCGTCCCCGGGCTCTTAGAATTCGACATCAGACGTTTCAGATCTTCGATTTTGACGACCCCGTTGTCGCTGGCATTAGCAACAGGATCCGCGTACGAAGTCGCGGGCAGAAGCTAGTAGAAAATATAAAAACTAAAAGTACCAATGTGACTTGTTACAATTCATATTTTATGTACTTTATATCGCCCACCCGTCTTCAACAAACGTGGTGGTCAATGCTCGTGCCTTCTCTGTATGAGAAGAAGTCTTTGCCCAGCAGTGGGACAGTAATAGGCTGTATGTAACTCCGGCTTCCTAATTAAAAGTCCATAACGAACGGAATCGCGGAATGATTGTGAGTGAAATAATCATGTTTTACCGGAAATGTAACGTATCGTTGAAGCCAATTACGATTCAGAATCAATGATGCTAGCATCATCGAATCAAATAATGAATAGATTAATGTTAGTTAATGAACGGTTAGTGTGCATACACACGAGTGACACGCGTCGACGCGTGTTGGCGACAGTCGCCGACGCGACAACCTTCCGCTCGTGTATTTGAGCATCGTACTGAATACACGAGCGACACGCTGTCGGCGGGTCGTCGACACAATATGTCGACGCGTCCCTCGTGTGTGCACACTTAGGTTCTTAATCTGGGGAATGAGTTGACAAGTTATTATCGCCCATGAATATTTGAAGCATCATTTGTTTCGAGGTAACAACATCTCCCTCCTAGGTCTAACCTGCTGAAAGATTACTTGATTGAGATTGATAGCGTGTAGTTTTATTGATTAAATTCGCCCTTAGATACCTATCTATAAAAAGAGGATTATAATTTCAACTGTCTCAATCCCCTCTCTAATAGCAACGAATGGCACAACTTTACCGCAATCAACACAATGCAATCTGCAGAACTATAAAAGTCCTTTCTAAACATTATGCGACAGTGCAATAAAACCCAGTAAGACATTACCAAGGTCTTAAGTAATAAAGCGAAGCTGCCTGCAGATGTTTGCACCGCCTCGCAATAGGACCTTATGAATATTGCAGACATATTGCATATTGCACTTACAATATTCACGTGACGTCTCGCGACTGTGCGACTTCTGCTAAAAATAAATTGTACTTTGACTTGAGATCTTGTTTTGTTTTCGTAGTTTGTGATTTTTAAAGAAGCTGTGATGGTCTTGTGATTATAAAATGTGCGAAGGTAAGCTGCAGATGCCACTGCCAGTCTGCGGATGGGTGTCCATTCCATTCTTATACATTATCTACATCGGTCGATACACAACTAATCTCCATAATTATTACCTGTATAACCTTGTTATCTGAAAAACAGTGAAGAGTAAAATAACAATGATATTATGTCGCGGTCAGTACTACATTGGCAATTTGTTTTTCTTGAGCTAGATATTGTCAATATTGTCATGCTTAACAGCAGTTGACGACAGAATAATATTTTCCTAACAAAACACGCTTATCAACATGTAATACTCGCAAATGTGTATTTGACGCTTTTATTCCAATTTTTTGTACATATTTTTGTTTATTTGTACCGGCATTTAACAACCGTCTCGCGTTGAGTCGAAAACCTTTTACGTTGGTTATAATTACAGGTATCTCATCTATAACTAAACATAAATAAACTAAAGTCGCTTTTCGTGTCTGTCTGTGTGACCGAGTTGTTCTTCTAAACTCCGCAACGGATTTTGAAACGGTTTTTACCACAATAATCATTTCAGCTGATAAACGTTTAGGTACTGCTGGACATGGGCAAACGTTAGTATTAAATTTACTCCATAATAAAAATAATAAAAAACATAGACATGTCGTCTATTGTCTATGTTTTGTCAAGTCGTGAAAATCATGCGAAGCAGGGGCGGGCTGCTAGTATAATTTATATATAACAATAATTTCTATTTTTAACCGACTTCAAAAAAGGAGGAGGTTTCTCAATTCGACAGTATATTTTTTTATTGTGTACAACAGGCCGATTTAAAGTTTGTTTTTGTAAATCTTTTATTTGAAACCTAAATATACTGTTTGTTGAACGTTAATAATTATTAACAGCTCCAATTTTTTAACTGAGATCTGTCAGCTTGTTACTGTGACAGTCATTAAATTGGCATGTTGATGGCAGTTTTTAAGCCGATTCTGCTTTATTATTCATACTGTACATAACATCGCGCCTGCACTTCGTTGTTATGGACATAAGTGTATTAGTATCCCTACGTTTAACCGGCTATTTAAGTCCCACACAATTCTCAAACAATAAACCAGTTAATACAGAGTCGTACTGCAAGTTCTCAAAAATTTAGCCTTGATGTGCCATTGTAAAAATCATGTTAATTTATTCACGTCCATGCAACTGATTATTTGATTATTTTTGGGTTGAAGATGATCCCAAAAATCGTCCAATAAGGTTTCGGCGCGGTTTTTACAACTTTGACATGAAGTATCTTTGGAATACCCCGCTCTGGAGCAGCTAACGCTCAGATCTCTTATGCGCTAAGGGAAAACTATTATTGTTATAATAACTTGTTAAAACTAACGCCATCCCCTGTACTATTACCATCACTACACCAAAACGTCAGCCCTCCATCAATGTTCCCCACAGTTTCAATTAAACGCATCACCCGACGCATCGGACGCATATTAGGGTGTTCGCTGACCACCGCAATCAGCGCTCGTAAATCATGCAACGCTTTGTAATAAGCGCGCTAATTTATCACGCGGTGACGTCACGCGACACGCAGCATCTCGTGACGTCATAGCAGCACGCTGGTTGAAGGATGGGCGCAGTAATGCGGTTATGATTAGTGGAGATGGTACTGTGGTGACCCTACAATGTGAGGCATCTGTCCCACTACCGACGATTAGCGAAAAGTGAGTAGAGCTGTAGTAGCGCGTTGGCGAGCAACACACAGCGAGTGTGAAGTTCACATAGTTTTGTCGCCGGGCTATGAGCGAGTGCGCCAGGGCGAGGAGTAGAATGACTGCCCAGACACCTACTGGTAAGTGTACCTATGTACAGTCAACAAAAGAGATAAGTATGTAGGATCGTCGGATATAGTTGAAATTTATTAAGAAACCGATGGATGTTGTCCACTGAAATTTAATTTGATAAATGAGCTGCTGTTTTTCTATTAATAACATAACATTTTATTCCAGAAAATCCATCAGTTTCTCGCTGAGCGAGTACTTTCTTTGATAACTCTTATTACAAGCGACAAACTAGAAAGAGAGAGAATTCTCACCGGCAGTGTAAACAGTCAGCGGTAACCTGCATATTATGTATCATAACAACACCTCGCCGTCGTGTCTCACTTACTGCCATGGGACCTACACCTATTGTACGTTTCTTGAGAGAAAAAATAGTCGATAGCTAGTCGCTTCCTCATCTGCGGCGAGACAGGCGCGACTTACAAAAGTACCTACTTTTAAGCCTACCTAGGCGTGCGACCAGCAATTTATTTTGTGTAAATTATTTCATCACCACTGCTTTCAAAACTGTGCGAGAAAACATCGTGAGAAAACCGGGATATCCTAGAATCGAAATTTTACGACGTTAGCTTACGACGGCTGCCATTACACTGGTGTCAATTCCAGTCTACCCGGATGCAGCTGAATCGTTTTATCAAAATTTATATAAAAAAAAATGGTTGCCTGTAAAGTCGGTTTTACGGGCGAAGATTTTACGTGACAACGACCGATCATCCGATCATAGTTGAGTGGGAGAGAGACGCAAGGCATTCGGCGGGCCTCTCTCTCGTTCGGTGACTCATCGTAACGTTACCGAGCGTTACACTTTTTCATAAGTGACTCCCAGTCGCAACCTAATTTAAGACGTTGTCACGTCAAAAGATTTAATCTTATAGAATTATCGAATTGCAAGTCTTTATTAATGTTTCATTCGAGTAGCTTAGAGCTTACGATCCGTATAATCCCTACTAGAGATCCCGGGATCAACTTTTCATGTTATTCAAAAAGAAAAAATAAATTCAAAACTCTTGATATGAAAACAGCTGCATTTTGACTCCAATTCCCGGATTGGTATGTAAATCAGTGACGAGCAACAAGAGAGTACATAAAAAGGTCTTCTAATACCTGCTTTGCATGAGTTTGTTACGAATTTTGGAATAATTCGGTGAATGTTGGAATAAATTGACCGGGTGACTTAGCATGGCAAATGTGCTGGTTTACGTAGGCTTATTTCGTTTTTACATGAAAAACGAACTGTTCACAAAATATTTTGTTACTTGTAATGACGCACGTGTCGTCACATTAGCATTTTGTTTTATTTGTTGTTTCTTTATTCTCAAAATGATGTAGTCGATGATTTCGGTGCACGGTATTATTCCAATGAGTTTATGTTGGCATCAACTTAAACGTATAAGGGTAAATCTTGAGATTGAGAATATTCAGTTGATTCCCGTGGCGCATTTTTATTATATTTTTTTTTTACAAATTATAGTTTAGTGTGATTTTTAGCCGAATTATAAACACATTTATCAAATAGGGGTCAGTTTTGAACGACGCATTACGCATTTATTTGAAAACATATTTTTTGGGCCAGGGGAATCAAAATACGACGACAAGGGAATCAAAATTAAAAGCAAGGTAAGTAATAAAACATACTAGGTATTCATTTAATAATCAGTTTCTTGTTCTCAGTTATTGGCACTTTTAAACCTAATTATCAATCACTTTATTCCTAAGTAATAATGATAAAATGTACATAGGTACTAAATAATAAAAAAAGAAACTAAAACTTTTCTTTTTAAACATAATCAAAAATTTTAACTAAAATTAGGAACCTTTTTTGGATGACACAATTTAAAAAAATATAGTAATCAGATCAGAATAATCAATAATCTACGGCGCTCAGCAAGTCGTTTTTTTTCTAATCTCTCTTGTCTCGTTTGTTTAGGAGGCATTGTAAGAAGAATCTAAAACAGAAACGTACAATATTTTGAAATCAGATAGGTACCTAATGTAATAGTTGCAATACTGCTAATCTTTATACAAAATGTTCTTAATAACAGATTAACAGGAAATCTGGGGGCACGGCACATGTAGGTCCTTTTTGGTAATCTCTGCGTGCAATAGGATACGATACAAACGGATTATAACTTATTTGAATAAATACTTAGATAACCAGGCAAAACAAAACACTCAACACTGTCTGAGCAGACCATGCAAGTTGGAATGAACAAATAAATGTACTAGACGAACTAGAAAATATTGATTACCCTGGCAAAAACGCCAAGGGAATCAACACCAAGGTAATCAATAAAAGTTTGTTTTTTATCGATTACGTAAAAAGTTAAAAGTTCTAAGCAATAATAATAAGATTATTAAATCAATAATAACAAGATTAGTAATAATAATAAAAAAGATTGGTAAATATATATCCGAGAAAAAACTTATACAGTTTTTTATGCCGTCAGGGTAATCAATGACCTAGTAAAACAAAACCAGGGGAATCAAACATTTACCTTCGTAATTTCGTCCACGGGAAAAGTGAGACGCGATCTTCCACCAGGGCGTTTTAAGCGCGTCTAGAGCTCGCACGAGAACGAATAACTGCGCTTCGCGACCGCTCCACTAGCGATATATGTCTAGTTATGTAGCGCGCCACAGGAATCACTGTTTAGCTCTGGACAAAACTTTAAATCTATTTCTATGTAAAACTATGGGATAAAATAAAAACTGTATATTTTTATTTTCAACACACACTAATCTAGTTGTTGAAAAACTACATAAATTTATCATTTTACATTTATAAATTGGCGACTTCGGGTTGTTTTCATTAAAAAATGTGTAAAGAACGCGCCAGGGTTATCAATTTTTGTGACGTTTTGTTTTTTTTTCCGATAATTACACCCAAATTAAAAAGAGTAACTATTGTGCATCAATTAGATACCATAGTGATAAGACGTAAAAAAAATACTTTGGGTCTTTATTTCAATATTGCGGGTACTTTATACCTCCGGACATCATAAATTGAGCCTCTCAAGATTCACCCATAATTGTATGTGTACTAATCACACTAATATTATCACACTAATCACACTAATATTATCACACTAATCACACTAATATTATCACACTAATCACACTAATAGCCTATTTTTATGATTGTATGACATGTGGAATTACTACAATTGACTAATAACTTGTATGTGTGGTGCAAACTGTTAATATAAGTTGGTTATTAATAAATAAATAAATAATATTATAAAGGCGAAAGTTTCTGAGTGTGTGAGGGGGTGAGTATGGGGGTGTGTTTATATGTTTGTTGAAATGAAATGAAATGATTTGAAATGATGAAATGAAATGATTTGAAATGATTTTATTTTTTGTAAGTAGGTTTGTACAAACACTTTTACACGTCAGTCATGTTTTTTATAACTAGATGAAGTCGGCGTTTCCTATCTGACTACTCTGAGAAGAAAGGCCGAAACAAACTCAGAGGTCACAGTCTCTTTTAAAGTCCAGACATAATCTTGGTCAGGTTATATGAAGACCATGTAGATCGATGTCTGAGGTGGTCTTTTGAGGAAAGAACCACACAGATTGAGAGGACCTGTCCAGTCAGTGCACGCATTTGTCAAAAATCGTGCAGCTCAACTCAAGACTTAAGGAGCTCAACGATTCGACGAACAATACCAAAGAAAGGACATTTGGGTAGGCCACATAAATTACTCAAACTGCCAGACCATGAGAAAAAAAAACAGAACAGAGAGAATAATAAAAAAATATATATATAAGTATGTAAAATGACCCACATCGTCTTCACATTCACAATGAAAAAATAATATAATACTTTACAAAGTAAGCAAATGTCATTGTTAAAAAAAAAAAATATTCATCAATGTCAATGTGTATATAAAAAAGATTGCATTCAAAATGCAGAAATTGGAAGCAGCTCAATCCCAAGCCTTTTTGTCCTCAATATAATCTTTAACGGTATAAAAGGCTTTCTGGCACAACTTACGTTTAATGAAAGATTTGAATTTATTAAGGCTTAGATCTTGAACGTGGCTTGGTAGTTTATTGTAAAAGCGTATACATTGGCATCTGAACGAGCCACCTATTTTCTTGAGCCTGGTTGTAGGTACAACATATTTGTGTTTGTTTCTAGTATTTATATTATGGATATCACTGTATTTTTTAAACAATTTTATATTTTTATGGGCATATAAAAGATTTTCATAAATGTACTGAGAAGGCACAGTCATTACATTAATCTCTTTGAATTTGTCTCTGAGAGAGTGTCTCGGACTTAATTTATAAATTGATCGAACAGCTCGCTTCTGCAAAACAAAGATAGTCTGAATATCGGCGGCATTTCCCCACAATAGAATACCGTACGACATTACACTATGAAAATAGCTAAAGTACACTAAACGGGCAGTCTCTATATCAGTTAAATTTCGAATTTTTCTAACAGCGTATGCTGCAGAACTTAGCTTTTTTGACAATTTATCTATATGTGGACCCCACTGAAGCTTAGCATCCAAAGTTATGCCCAAGAATACTGTGTTGTCTTCAGGATTCAATTCCTCGCCCCTTATCAACACATTAGTTTTCACCTGCCTTACGTGGGGTAGCGTAAACTTAATGCATTTGGTTTTCTTCTCGTTTAGAAGCAAATTATTAACATTGAACCAGTGGACTACTTTCGAGATCGCGCTATTTACATCGTCAGTAACCAACTGCTGACGTTTAAGTTTAAACAAAAGAGAAGTGTCATCTGCAAACAACACTATATCATGATGATCCTTTATGAGGTACGGCAAGTCATTAATATAAATGAGAAACAAGAAAGGACCAAGAATTGAGCCCTGTGGGACTCCCATAGTTACTATAGATCCGGGTGATCTTTTTCCATTAACGTCAACGCTCTGAATCCTTTTACTCAAGTATGAAATAAGAAGATCCAGAGCAGTGTTTCGGATCCCGTAGTGGCGGAGTTTCCTGATTAACGTTTCGTGAAGAACGCAATCGAATGCCTTGGACAAATCACAAAAGATGCCCAAGGCATCGCATTTATCTTCCCATGCATTATAAATATGTCCTAATAGTTCAACGCCGGCATCAGTAGTTGAACGACCCCTTGTAAAACCAAACTGCTTGCTATGTAATAATTTATGTTTATTAAAAAATCTTTGCATTTGGTCTAAAATTAATTTCTCAAAAATTTTACTAAAGGTAGGTAGTACAGAAATAGGTCTATAATTTGTGGGGTCTGATGTACTACCTGATTTAAACAAAGGTATTATTTTACTATTTTTCATAAGGTCAGGAAACTCCCCATTGTCAATACAACTATTAAAGATAATAGCTAGAGTAGGCGCTACAATGTCAATAATAGACTTGGCTACTTCTACAGAATTACCCCACAGATCTGCAGTCTTTTTTACATTTAAAGTGTGAAAGGTTTTAATTATATCTCTACAGGTAATATATTCAAAATGAAATTCTGAATCGCAACCATTAACATTTTCTTTAAGCAAAGACTCAGCAACAGAAGGTGATGAGTTTAGTGATTTAGTAGTTGAAACGGGAATATCTGAAAAGAAATTTTCAAATGCCTCGGCGACTTGTGTGTCTGATTTTATTATGTTGTCATTAATAGACAGGCTGTAGTCAGTATTTCGGTTACTAGATCTTCCCGTTTCACTATTAATAATATTCCAAGTCGTTTTAATTACATTACTGCTGTTTTTAATCCTTGAACTCAAATAACGTGACTTGGCCATATAACAAACTTTTTTAAATAATTTTGAATAATTTCTAACATACAAATTAAATTCATCAGTGTTAATATAAGTCCTTTCATTGTACAGTTCATAAAGCCGTGTTCTACTTTTATGAATACCAATGGTAGCCCAATCACTGAACGATGCATTACTATTAACCGAAATAGTCTTGGGAATAAAGGTAGAATCAAATTGTTTACAGTATACATTAAAAAAATTATCATAAAGATGATTAGGATCAGCATGAATAGACAAAACTGGTAATTTATCAATGAGTTTAACTTTAAAAGCCTCCAAGCGACTTGCAGTTTTGGGGTTAACAGTGATATCCTTTTTAGCCACTTTTTTGTTTTGATTTTGAATAGTAATCCTTTGCCCGCAATGATCAGAATCTAGTAAAGTTATAATTTCTTTGTGGCTTGGTATAATATCTGTATATATATTATCTAGGCATGTGGCACTAGTAGGGGTTATTCTTGTGGGCTCCAAAAATAGGTTTAGAAGATTGTAGGACTGAAACAGACTTAAAATTTTACTACAAGAACCTGAGTTTTCTAATAAATTGACATTAAAATCACCGCAAATGATAACGGACTTGTTTGAGTTACAAATCCTGTGTAACACTTCATCCATTACCTTTTCAAAGCAGTCATACAATCCTGAAGGGGGTCTATACACACTTAATACAATAGAGTGCTCCAATTCTACACAGGCAATTTCAACCATACGCTCAACTGATAGGCTCACAATATCTATACGATCTTTAAATTTGAGCTGGTTACTTACTAAAATTAATGAGCCACCATGTATAGCATTTGTTCTGCTAAACGAACTACCAACCTGGTGATTATTAAAATTGAACAAGAACTGGTGGCTTTTCAGCCAATGTTCTGTTATACAAAGTATGTCAATACTATTAAAATTCATAAATAATTCTACTTCTAATTCTTTGTTCATAAATCCTTGAATATTTTGATGCACTAGGTTGATACTATTGACTGATTTTAAGCTTTTTTTGCGTACATTATAGCTAGAGGTTGCCTCTATTGTCTTAATTTCTAATTTAAATTATTAGCAATGTCATTAATAGTGACCAAATTGTTACTTATTCACACTCAAACGGCTAGACCAATTTTAATAAAATTTTGTATGGAGGTAGCTGACACGCTGGATTAACATATAGGCTACTTTTTATCCCGATATTCCCACGGGATCGACATTTACGCGGGTGAAACCGCGGGGCGCAGCTAGTGAATAAATAAATAATAGTCGACGCAGTCGGTCAAATTTAGAAACTAGGTTAAACTAGCTTTTATGAGCACAGTAACTTGTGTGCTATATTTAATTTTTCTTGCTTGCACCAGCAGTTTAAGCGTTCTTGCACAAACGTGAACTATTTACTGCGCGTAGCGTTTTTTGCTACGAAACCGCTACGCACGTCGCTACGAGCTACGTAATTTCGTAGCTTGGTTTTTTAAATGGATACTTACAAAAGCTCACGCCTTTTCTGAAAGAAAACTTTTCTTTTTTTTTAAAGTTGGGAGGGCGTTTTGGGAGACTATCTCTTATGTAATTTGGACGTACAAAAAGTGCTGATTATTCGGTCTAACTTGAATAACTGAATTTTGATTTTTATTTTATAGTATGCCACAACCCTACTTACGAAGTTTACGGAACGTCATTTGCTATAGTAATACGAAGTGCGTGAGCAGTGCCACTTATCTTAACTTATTCGTAAGTGTTGAGAGTTAACATCGTTGTAATCATTGTCTTAGTTTAAATATCACACTAATATTATAAAGGCGAAAGTTTGTGAGTGTGTGTGTGTTTATATGTTTGTTACTTCTTCACGCTCAAACGGCTGGACCAATTTTGATAAAAATTGGTGTGGAGATAGCTGACACCCTGGATTAACATATAGGCTACTTTATATCCCGATATTCTCTATGCGGGCGAAACCGCGGGGCGCAGCTATTATTATATAAAATGTGCTTTTTTATCCCATATCCCTTCATCATTTGTATATTTTACAGTAACCAAATCCAAAACCTCTTAAGAACTTTACATACACATTATGACCATAATTCTATGAAGCTCAGTAAATTCATAAGCCAACATTAAATACAGCAAATAGTTCCACTAACTCCTAACACTATCAGAGTGTGCTCGCTTCAGTTACAAGTGTAGGAGCACTCCAAACTTCGTCCTGCAGCAGCATATTGTCACTATTAACACTTTAACCCTGAGCCTGCCGGTTTAACGCGAGTTCATTTTCAACTCATAATAAGTTATAATGCTGGCAGTTCACGTATTAATTAAGTTTGAAAGTACCGTAATACATGATGTATTCGTTAAGTATGAAAATAGTTTTCAAAACCTGAAAAACAGTCATGAAATGTTTGAGAAGTTCTGGATCTAATCCTTTTTTACAGTCAAAATTAATTAATTCTGAACCGACTCTGTCAACCTTAAAATTAGATAAAATAAATATTCAAGTATTTACAAAGTTAGCTAGTTCTTAAAACTGTACAGGGTGGCAGGGTCACCGACGCACAACCAGCTACCATGGGTTCAGTACATGATTCTGAACCCCGTACGTTGAAATTTTACGTCAGTTATTTAAAAAAAAAATCTGTTCAGTACATTTTCACTGCGTAGGTGTTTGTTTGGTTCACACGTCGTCGATGCCTGCCACCCTGTATTTGCCTAACAATTGAGCAGAAATATTTTAAGGAAATTTTGAAATACCTAAAAATAATTAAATCATCTCTGTCTAGGAACCCAAGAAAATGAGGTTAGACTTAAAAATGAGGTTAGACTTAAAAATGAGGTTAGACTTAAAAATGAGGTTAGACTTAAAAATGAGGTTAGACTTAAAAATGAGGTTAGACTTAAAAATGAGGTTAGACTTAAAAATGAGGTTAGACTTAAAAATGAGGTTAGACTTAAAAATGAGGTTAGACTTAAAAATGAGGTTAGACTTAAAAATGAGGTTAGACTTAAAAATGAGGTTAGACTTAAAAATGAGGTTAGACTTAAAAAACACGTTTCAAATGTTTTGTGAACTTTTTTTTTTTTTTTGTTAGCCTAGTTTGTGTCCCACTGCTGGGCAAAGGCCTCCCCTTTTTTCTTCCAAACCTCCCTGTCTTGTGCGATCTCCGGCCATGTTGGCCCTGCGAATGACATTAGATCGTCACGCCACCTTCGCCTTGGTCTACCTCGACGGCGATGTCCTGCCTCAGGCGTCCAGTGAGTGACGATCTTTGCCCATCTCTCCGGGTGCATTCGTGAGACGTGTCGGGCCCACTCCCACTTCAGCCTGGCTGTTATTTCTCCAACATCCGCTACATCTTTAGCTTAAAATAATTAACAAATCCGTGCTGAAACTAACTATTGCATAGAATTACATAGGTACAGTCGAGTGTTCTGAACGTACGCAGAAGACGAATCAATTTCCACAGTTTTCGGAGCAAGTAAAAACATCGTTGTTCGAGTTAATTATTAGTTATTGCAAGCGGGTATGTGTTGTTTTAACAAGCTCTCAAACTGCAAATTGTTCGATCAGAACACTGTTTTTATTCGTTTCTAGTCAGTTTACAATGTAGTAAGAAGTTTAACAGCACTATGGAAATAAAAGCAGTACTTATATGTCACAGGACTGCCAGAAATAGCATGATACGTAATAAATAATTGAGATTTAAGGAAAACACTTATTTATTTTTCCAGCAGTTTTACTGTTCAAGACTTGTATCCCATTCCACGTTAATTTCATTACACACAAATCTCAGCACAAAAACAAATCTAAATTCCCTACATAATATAACCGATACAAACTACATATGTAATTACCCGTGACCTTGACCTCGCGGCCGAGACCTTCGATCAACGATATCGGCTCGGGGGATGATCGAGTGTCTTATGAGTGACTGAATTGATTAGCTTGAACACAACATATTACTTAGGACTGAGGGACTCAAACTTTGTGCTATGGTTAATTGTGAAAGTTTTAGAGGAGGAGTTTGTTTATGAAAGTTTACGGTACTTTGAAGATCAGTGTGATTGTATGGGAGGTTTCCGGCGTCTGGGACCGCGGTCCCAGTCGCCGGATCCATTTAATTTTTTCTTCCGGCGACTGGGACCACCCTTACATAAATAAAACCGGCCAAGTGCGGTCGGGCACGCACAGTGTAGGGTTCCGTAGTAGCCCGTATCACAATGTAGTACGATTCTGTTGTTCTGAATATAGAAAAAAAAAAACATATTTGGTTTTTCAAAGCAAGTCTTTACCCGTTATAAACAAGCAACTACTTCATCTTAGTCACTTTAAAGGATTTTGTATTTGGTAAAAAAATATCCAACACCCAAGTTCAACGACTATTACTGCTAAACTAATAAAGTTATCTTAACCGCTATAATTTTCCTTTAAAGTTCATGAAATGCACTATCATCGTGAATTTTCCCAGATTTTTCTTGCCCGCATTTTAGGTTTTAGAGGGGGGGGGGGGGACGCCCTACTGAAACAAAAATTTGCACTTTAAAGTTTAATATTTCGTAAATGGTGCATTAAATCGAAAAATAATTTTTGCAACCCCAAGTCATTTTAGAAGACCTATTCAACGATATCCCACACGATGGGGTAGACGACGAAAACAGTATTCATCCCCACTTCACATGTAGGGGAGCTACAATAAAAAAAAATATTTTCCAAAATTTTATTTTACCACATTGTCGGCGTAATTGATATACACGCTCCTACAAAATTACAGCTTTCTAGTACTAACGGTCTCTTAGCAAAACCTCGGACAGACAGACAGTCAGACGGACGGACATGACGAAACTATAAGGGTGCCTTGTCGGAACTACGGAACCCTAAAAAATATCTATTATTCAAGCCAAAACAGTACAGTCAAACGAAGAAATGTTTAAAAACTCTTTGATTAAAAAATATCATTTATTTATAAAAAACGCCCTTTCATTCTTGTTATTTAAAATTTACGCGATAAAAACACACATAACTCATGCTAACATTAATCAAGACGGATATTAATGTGAAAATTGCTGTCGTTCAGGCCTGCATACTTCCTGTATTGGATTATGGCGTGGTACAACTACTCTCACGTTAAAGTAAGAGCAACTTACTTAAAATTTAACGCCAATGCCGAATGGCTCTCAAAACCAGCGGACAATTCCCAAGAATCCTAGAAACCTCACTACTCTGGGATATGATATCTCAGAGTAGTCAGATAGGAAACGCCGACTTCATCTAGTTTAAAAAAAAAAACATGATTGACGTGTAAAAGTGTTTGTACAAACCTACTTACAAAATAAATAATTTCATTTCATTTATGCTCGATTGGGATCCATAGTACCTTCGTGCACAAGACTTAAACGAGGACATGCTGCGCCAACCC
This sequence comes from Oligia fasciuncula, assembly GCA_963082905.1. Lineage (NCBI taxonomy): Eukaryota > Metazoa > Arthropoda > Insecta > Lepidoptera > Noctuidae > Oligia > Oligia fasciuncula. Next base: position 18,430,971 of record OY720406.1, on the reverse strand, counting down.
CGCGAAATGCACATCGAGGATCTAGAGACCCCTGCTGACGCCTACCTCGGATACGGACAGCACAACCCGCTCCTAACTACTACTAGACTAGGTGAAATCGACTATGTACCAACAAAAGACAGGAGTCGGCTGCTCAGCAAGCGAACGACCGCTACACGTCCCCATAAACTATAATTAACTGTAAATAGCATAGGGCAACATAGAACAACACTATAAATTTACATAAATTTATTCTGTACATACTCGTACTAACAAGCTCACAGCACACACTACACGTCACTTAGGTATATGTAGATCTCTTTCAGACAAACATAGGTAGACAGACAAACATAGGTAGATTACAAGCAATATTAATAACACTTAGGCGTACAACATGTTTCTGTCTACAGGGTTTAAAGGAAGTAGTCCGAGGCGGGGTGACCCAAGTGCCGAGCTCGCTTCGCTCGCTCTTGGACCAATACTTAAAGAAATTTCTCAAATAAACTAAGTAAGCAATTATCAGGAAATGCATTTTGTCAAACGTTATTTATGCTTTGCGTTGTTAACTTTTACAATAATTAACACAACTTACTACATATTATTTACATACACTAGGTACTGAAGTAAATGACTAACTTAATGCCTATTTAATGAGTTTCATTTTTAGGAAATTGCGTAATAATAAGCTAATTATGTAAAACGTTTTAATTCCAAACGTTGTTTTATGAGATAAAATGAAAAAAAATGTATTGTTTGTCAAATAATACGTTATTAAAAAAAAGTTTATCGGATAAGTAAGTGAATTATTTGGCAAACTTGGTATTGTATAACGATGAAATGAGAAATCATGTTATTACCGTTCGTTGCTTGTCAAGTAAAAATTTGTAAATTATTTTTTGTTTCGGAGAAAACAGACTTGATATTATAATGTGTGATGATGACGTCAGCAGAATTCGACAATATTCTCAAAGAAAAGGGTTACGTCACGATGTCGATAGTTTGAGAACCATTGATTTAGTACCGAGATATTTAGCGGTATAATGTCGGCTAAAATACCTTGTTAGTGATGACAGATGATGTGGTTTTACTCACGGTGTATACAAATTTTCTTGGCTCAACATTCTGCGTGGTTTTAGTGCTAAAAATATTTATCGTTCGATAAAACATTGTATGTAACAATTTATATACAACGTTTTATCTAACGATTTATAGCAGGTTGTATTTTGTAATCAAATTCGTTTATGCCAACCAGAGTAGTGAAAAAATATATTCTACTAACTAACACTAATTATCCCTAAACGAACTATCTATTTAATATTTCTAAGCGTAGGGTAAGTCCAGGATAGGTGCCCCACTTTTTGATAGGGAGCCATAACTTATTAATTAAAAATCTATTGGCAATACGTCTTTTGCATATGGTAACTTTGATCTTTAATCTATGATGGTACCCCTTTAGTTTTTACATAAGTTTCATAGATTTTGAAGAAATTGTGTCTTTTTTACCCTCTCAAAAGTAGGATAGATGCCTAACGTGAGGGATAGAAGACTCGTAGTAAAAATGCTTCAAGGGATAGATGCCTAACGTAAAATTCACTGTATAAATGCTTCAATATTAGATCCTAATTTAAATAAAACATACTAATTAGTTTCAATAATCAGTTTGTATTCAGCATTAAACATTAAGCGTATTTCCTAACATTAATTTGTGACCTCTTTTATAATTATATGTCTATCTAGACTTATGAACAAAATAAACATTTTTTTATTGGTGAAATAAAAATAATACAGCCTTTTCCAAGCTTTCTTCAGTCCAACTAATGTGACGGGGGACCAACCCCCGGTTTTCTTTTATTTTGAGGCATTTCTTCCACCTGCAATATGAAAACATTTATAGAAATACTTAGGCATCTATCCCGAACAGCAAATGGGGCAACTATACTTTTAGCACAGGATAGATGCCTTTTTTAATTTAAAAAGAGTTAAAAAGAAAACTATAATTTATAGCATTATTTCGTGTACTTTAAACTGTAATATCAGCAAATAAATAAAAAAAATATAGAATTTTTATCAGAGTGAAAAGATATTCGATAGTAAGTACTTACGATTATAATTTCAACGCTTGTAATGGTCTCGCCGCGGAAGATTTTTACACTCACAGGCAAAACGCATGCGCTTTCGCGTGCGATTGGCGTGGCACTGAGGTCTGTGGGGGGAGCGCTTCCTATTACTTAGTACAATTTTAGCCCACGGCATTTCTAATATACAGTATTCAAAGCCGCGGCACCTATCCCATTGGGGCACCTATCCTGGAATTACCCTATACCAACTCTAACAAATCCGTCCCACTGACCGAATTGTTTTAACTGGCTTATGTTTTACTTTCCATCAAAGGGTTCACGCTAAGTTCAATGATTTTTCCCGCAATTATTAATTTACAACTTGAACGAATTGTCCTTAAATTGAAAACATTGTTAACAATCTTACTTGCTATTGTAACACAGCTCACCGACTAATCCTATGAGCCCGAGTTCCCACAATCAGCGCTAGATATCACCACATTTGCTAACGCAGCGATGCGAGGCAAATTAATTGCTCATTACAGCCACAAGTTAGCCGTCATGACGCCGTGACGCTATTTGACGCTATGACATCGTGACGCAATTAGCCAAATGACGCTGTTTCACGTAATTTTACGCACATCATTTTTACGCTCCGCAGCGTTTACTTACATTCATATTTTGTGGGTCTTTTGTGTTCTTTGTGGAGTTGTCTTTGCGACTTTGTCTTTGCAACTTCAAAGTCGTTCGTGTTCATTAATCATTGTTGGTGCAAGCCTGTTTGCTTTGTAAGAATGAACATAAGGCGGAGAATTATGCTTTACGATGGTAATGAAGGTTTCGTTTAATGAAATTATGTTCGCAGGTTAAAGGTTATTTTAAATTAATTTCATTTGTCTGGAGGGGGAGACTTGACGCAAAGTGTCATTTGATTTGAACAATTTCTAGTCTAGATTTTGCTCTCTAAAATCTATTATGTATGTACTTAGGATTAATGTTTCTACGACACTTTATTTATAATTTATAGTGAACAAATAATTTTGTGACGCTTTCAACGATCATGAAAGCTTCCCGAAGTAAAGTATATTGGCGATTGAGACGCCCATAAAAATCACGCCAAACATTTGTAGAGTATAAAACAGTAATAAAACAACACCATTTCATTCGCCACACGCCTGGGATGTATCTATGCCTGGGATGTATCTATGCCTGGGATGTAAACACTTCAGAAACTTTTACGAGATTGCCGTAGGTAAAGGTGGTAACACAATATTATCATAATCCTTGATCCAACAAATATTGCGGCAAGGTTAGTACGTTTAAGGGTTACCTTTGAGGGCTTGTGGTGAAAATCTTCTTACGCATATTATACAGATTTCCTCACTTTTGAAGATTATCGACCATTCATATAATATCTGGAGGCACGGGAGTACCGGCCAAGACGGGCCAAACGAAGCGCAAGGGCACTACCTACCTTTTCTCGAAGCGCTTCGTCGTATCTTTTTAACTTGGGTTTGGATTATACCAGATAAACAAAATTTTCGGGATATAATATCAGTAGTTGACTTATTAAACCTATAAAGTTTTAATTGCATAGCTCTTATACTTTAGGTTTTATTGATATCTAAAATACCCCGATTTCGTCACTGATTCACTGACTCACTGATGATCATCCATATTCTAAGGTTCTTTCTGAAGTCCTAGAAAGCTGGGTATGTAAGCTAGTAATAGTACACAAACAACAAAAAATTTATAAAACTTGGACCCTCCAACCCCTTAAACTAGGGGATGGAAATTTGTACGAGACTTCCGCAAATTTTGATGCTAGTTCTGAAAATTGATATAGGGACTCCTTGTTATCTATATATATATATATATATATATAAAAGGAGAAACTGACTGACTGAATGACTGACTGACTGACATATCGACGCACAGCCGAAACTACTGGGTCTAGGAATGTGGAATTTTGCACACGACTTCCGTTTATAATGTAGGGTAGCAGTAAGAAGGGGTTTTTGGAAATTCAACCTTTAAGGGGGTGAAAAGGGGGGATTTCGTTTGTATGAAAAATCTTATTCCTTCAGTTAATAAACTTGAAACTTGGCACGAATACTTATGTAAGTAAATTATGAAGTTTGGCATTTTTTGTTTTTCTAAACTACCCCCTAAAGGGGGATTGGAGGGTGTCAAAAGGACATGGCCGGATCCTGCCCTCAGAATCAATCAGAATACATAAATGTACAGCAATTATTAATATATGAAAATTACTTCTTAAATATACTAAAATTAATCGAAACAATTACACTTCTCTAGAACAGGCGACAAAAAATGGCAAATAATATGTGTTAATTGATTTTTTGTGGTTTTAGTAATGCAATTCAAATTGCATACGCGTTTGGATACATGCATAAGACAAACACTATATCTGTAGCACGCTTAAAGCTCAGACTAAAATAAAAAACACCCACGGCTGCCAGAATCTTATTGCTAAAGTAAATACCTATAGAAGTCAACGTTTTCACGATTATCGCAGTTATCATTTTTATTAGAGCTACCGTTGCCCGTGCCATGATGTTGATCACGTTACGCATTATGCGTCGACAATAATTATATAAAAGAGTGTGTATCCGAACGTCATAGTTATTTTCTTTACATCTGTCACCTGTCACTCAGTGCCGTGTGCTCTGTTTAGTTTTTCCGTATATAAAAAGTACTCTTTGTTGTAGTTTTGCGCTATCGTTTAACGGACTTTCGTTTACGCTTCTAACGTTAATATTCTGCTGTGCATATTGAACTTGTTGGTTTACGATTTGGATTCTGACGCTCATGATGTTAAGGTGCCTGAATTGTAGTGTGGCCACTAATCGAATGCGAAGGCATATTGTAACAACTCAAACGCCGCAGTTAGGCCTCGGTCTCGAAGTCAGCGATTGCGGGGCGGGGGCGGCGGCGGCGGCGGCGGCGCGGGAACGCAGTCCCGGTCTTGAAGCCAGGCGGGCAGATCGCGCGGTGCGTCGCTAGAGCGGCGTAGTGTTGTGTTATGCGAAATTAGTGTCTTTGTTCGCGAACGAAATGAATATAATACAGACAGGTTGAAGAACTAGAAGAAATAAAGCTGTCCGGAATGCCCGAACCACCTCCACTTCCACCAATTGTTAATCCTACTGTCGCACATGAACCTCCACCACCAGCTGATAACCCTGCTGATGATAACCCTATTGATGTTTTTCTTAAAATGTCTGTAAAACAAGTAGCTACTTATAGATTTTAAAAGTAAATGTCTATCGTACCTACTTAATTAGATACTTAATAAAAATTCAAGTGCTATTTTAGTGTTTTATTGTCTATCCAATTGTATATTTTTTGCCAAGTCGCTATGAGGAAGTATCCAGAAATATCCCAACCCAGTTACTGGGTAATACGATACCCCTTGGTAAGGCCTCATTTACGGAGACGCGGGGCGTCGCGCGTTGCGTTGTGCGGCGCGGCCCGCACTGAATTCAAACATATGGCGTTGTATGAGTGCGGTTGCGGAGAAGCGATTTTAGACGCGTTTGCTTGAAATGGAGCGTTTTTTGCAGCCGAGCCCGCGGCTGGCACCAGCATTATATTGTAGTCTTTGGCTGGTACCGCCGCGTCTCACGCGGCGTTTATCGCGGCGGCGCACGCAGCGGCAATTCTCGATGAAGCGATGCCCGCGGCGGAATCTTCTGTCAGTCATATTTGGAAATTGCAGAACGCAGACGTAGTCACGTATTGCAAGTTGCGACACGTGCGCTCCCATCTTCCGCTAACCTAAAACTGGTCGGTTTAATTGAGTATCCCGCGTGCGCCGCAGCGTTGCCCGCCACGTGCTTTGCTACACGCTTGAGAATTCGCCGCGGGCGCAGTGGCGGGCACCGCTATGCTTCCCGCCCCGCATCCCTATGAACAACGTCTTATATTGCCATACGTTTGTGTTTACGCGCGCGATGATAAGTGCCACTTAAGTTTTATGATCAGAGAAGAAGCGAGAGATACCTACTATAGATAGGATACAACAAAAAATGTGCCTAGACATTTTGAATAGCAATCAATCCGAGTTTTATAGAAGAAACAATTAAACAAAGAAGACTGGTTGTTAGACTTTCGGGCTTCTGACTACCCTACATCAATGATTACTAATAAGTTTTATTTGGTATTTTCATTTTCGGCTCTTTCTTCACTAGCAGACACGACGCGTAATATGTATGGAACACCGACATTTAGAGTAGTTCATACATTTGTAAAGAATTAGATATTCACTGATATCGATGTGAATAAATGTCACGTCAACTAGTGAAGAAACGGCCTTTATAACCATTGATAATATTGCATTTCTCGAATTGTTTCGTCTATAAAACTCGGATTGATTGCTATTCAAAATGTGTAGGCACTTTTTTTTGTATCCTATCTATAGTATCTCTCGCTTCTTCTCTGATCATAAAACTTAAACTATTGTAAAGACATACCTGTAAGCTTTAATATGACGTACTGTATGTCAGTGTACATGAATATTTTTTGTTAGGGCACAGCTCTCTACAAATTCCGGCCATGTCCTTTGTTTGGAAGAATTTTAACGCGCGGTCCGATTAACTCGAAACTCAGTATTTATACTTAATATCAAAAATAAAGAATGACGTATATCAGGGTTTTTCGAAAATCTACCCTTAACGGGGTGAAAAGGGGTAGTTAATTATACAGGCGAGGATTTTACTGCGTGGCTTGATTAACTCGAAAATTGGTATAAATAATCTTTGAGTCAAGTAATGAACATATCCCAAACGATTTTTTGAAATTCCACCCCTGTGGGGGTGAAAAGCGGGAATACAGTTTACATGAAAAATCCTAATCATTTGTTTGGTTAATAAACTTGAAAATTGACCCGAATACTTATTTATCTAAATAAATGATAATTAGATTACATTTTCGAAATTTTTTGAGGAAAATCTGTATATATCTATATAAATAAAAAGAAAAGTCCTGACTGACTGATTGACTGACTCATCAACGCCCAGCCCAAACCCTTGGACCTAGAAAGCTGAAATTTTGCACAGAGGTTCCCTATATAATGTAGACAAGGAATAAAGGAAGGATTTTTCGAAATTCAACCCCTAAGAGGGTGAACGCGGGGAAGATGAAATTTCACGCGGACGAAGTCGCGGGCAAAAGCTAGTAAATAATAAAATACATATTTCAGGATTTTTAGTAAAGAACCCTCCAAATTTTTTTTTTTATTTCATAAGCAACTTTCAAAAAGATGTGAAATCCCACCAAAAACATTTTTATGTAAAATTTTGCCAAGACGAGACCACTTATAGCTCGCAGTGCCAAAAAGTTATCAGATCTCATGTAGAGCCAAGCTTCTAACTCTACACGCCTAACTTCACAAACTCTAAACCGTTTTTTTTTTACGTGGAGGTATGCTCATACATTCTGCACTACCACGGGGAGATAGTGCAGGTATGTGGGACTCTAACCCACTAAAACTCCACGGAGTCCTCCTCTGCCGCTTATGGCGGGAACACGGGCACGCGTTAGCACTCGTCCGTGAACCCGCCGCGGCTGTCCGTCACCGGACCCTCCTCTGGGGAGTACTCCCCATCACCGGCGCACCAGAACACATAGCACGCCGTGACCACCCCAGGGACCAAATCAGCGCATGGGCGCCAGACAACCCCGTATCTGGGCACCCTTGGTCCCCCTGCGACGGGTCAGGTCATTGGCCCCGCCGCCTGCCAATTTTTTTTCGGCCGCAGAGGATAGGGAGAGCGGCCAACGTCATACTAACACTCCTCCTCCCCTGCGGCCCCACCGCGTCCGCCATCAGACGGTGGCGACCCCGTCAAGCCCGCGGAAGGTAGGGAGAGCGGCGCACCGTAATACCGGCACTCCTCTCCTGCCGCGGCCTTCTACCCTCAGCCGCGATGCCTCCCATACGACATCGCGGCCCGCCTCAGTTGCGATAATATATGTCGCCCAAGCGGCACCGCAACCTACATATTGGCCGCTACGTCGTCGGCTTGTCGGCAAAAGCCCTGACGAGCGGCCCCTCCTTGGGTTCCTCTTCGCTTCACCGTGGGTGACCAAGCCACGGCTACTGAGTCCCCCCGCCTCGACAGTGCGGGAACCCACCGGGGGGAAAACTCTACACCTTAGTCAAAATATGTGGCTCGGCCGTTTCGCTTATACCATCACATGGGCGTAAGGTGACAAATTTATTCACTCTTCATTACTTTTCTGTTATACAATAGTTCTTGTAGTAACGAAACGGCCAAGCCTCATATTTTGACTAAGGTGTAGAGTTTGTGAAGTTAGGGCGTGAAGTGTTAGAAGCTTGGCGCTACATGAGATCTGATAACTTTTTGCCAGTGCGAGCCATAGGTATGGGTCTCGTCTTGGCAACATTTTACATGAAAATGTTTTTGGTGGGTAATTATTATCACTAATTACGATTCCACAATCTTTAAATAGGTAACCGTGCAAAATGAAATCCATTTGGGTTTTTTTAGTAGGCAGATAAATTAACGTTTTCTCGTTTAACGAATTCACTGAGATAATACTACATAATAAAAATAATAAAGTTCCATTAAAAAATGTGACCTGTTTCACCTTACCTAACCTTAGTAGAATTCTATTCATTTCGTTATCAAATTCAAATAGCTATAATGTTATGTTAACACCTTCAATAACATAATTTCATTAGATTCGCAGAAAATTCAAATATCTCACGAATATAATAATATTTCAAGTCACGAATGACATAATGACATGAACATAATCCTAAACCTCCTTCAATTCAATATGAAATGAAACGCAACTTGTGCCCCTCTCCCACGACACTCGACCTCCAGCATTGTCTGACCTCTGATGTAATTCGAGGAGCGGTCGATACATCATTGAATTAGCGAATGTGAATCGATACATGCGGTCCGAGCCTTCGGTAGGCCGGGGACCGTTGGCCTATGCATTAATATCGATACGGATAAATAGGTAGGAGTGGACTGTCTGTCTGTGAGCTTTTATAAACATTGCTTAAATTTAAGACAGTAACTTCGAAAATGTATGGTTTAGCAGAACGTTAATCATTACTTAACTTAAGCGTTGGCGCCTGCAACCTTTGTGTTCGAATCATGCAGTCATCAATGCAACAGATTGGCAAACGTATTTCTCATGCGCTTTTAACTGATAATGCTACAAACCACCAAAATAAATAAGGAAATCTTCTACCTCACATTTTTATATTGTCTTACATAATTTCTTTTAAAGTCGATTCGCATATGAATAATAAAAATAGAACGAAGTGATATCAGGATAAAAGGCATTGTTCAACATCAACATTCTCTTCGTTTTATTGAGTACCAAGGTCCAGTCACTCAGAGAGGCAATACGTAAAAGGGATTGTTCTAATACGGAAAACACTTGTCAGCAAGTCTATGAATCTTAGTCTTGGCACAAATTCTTAAGCTCGTCTTAAGAATTTTGAATGCCACTTTATTTAGGCCAACGGCTGACCTAAAAGCAAAGATGTCGATTCTAGATGAAACAAAAGCAATGCCAACAAAATTCTGATCTTGTTTTTAAAAGTAGAGGATGCAAACAAATGTAGTAGAATGTAAACAACTCACAATTAACTATAGGATACAAACATACATAAATTAACGCCTTCGCGGGGGTAGGCACACATTACAGAACACCACCTGCATCCGAAAGGCCGGGATGGGACGCCCTGGAAGGACATAAGGTGATCTTATTGGTGATGTACTTCTGAAAGGGCTGGTGCGTAGTACTTGCTACGGGCGTGCGTTTGAACATAAGCGAAGCAAAAGGAGAAGTATGTGATGTTGTAGGATTTTGTGAAATAACTAGATATGTTATTGCATTTGTCTGAAACCATAGTTTGCGAACTTCTTGATGTTATGATAAACGAGCTGCGCCCCGCGGTTTCACCCGCATAAGTTTCGATCCCGCGGGAATATCGGGATAAAAAGTAGCCTATGTTAATCCAGGGTGTCAGCAATGACAGCAATATGGAGGTATCCATACAAAATTTTATCAAAATTTGTCCAGCCGTTTGAGCGTGAAGAAGTAACAAACATATAAACACACCTCCCCACACTCACAAACTTTCGCCTTTATAATATTAGTGTAACAATACCCACATACCTACTTAACCCATTGAGAAACAGCCTCGCGCTAACACTAGATATCTTACTGAGAAGCGAACTGTCTATAGCAAGAGGAATGAAAGGCACTCCTTTGTTTTAAACACGATCAAAGCTCGACCGTAGAATCTGAACTGATTTTGCACAATTTCAAATACCTTTGGAATATGTACCTACCTATAATTATAGTTTCACAATATACGTACCTAGAAGTACAGCTATCGCAATGTATTTCTATGAAGGTGAATGGTTGCATTCAGGGCTAAGGCTTCCTTTGAATGAGGTCCGGAGCTAGATTGCAAGGGTGACCGTAAAGGCATGAAGAGATCTCTTGTATACTCGTGTGGAGTGGTGACGCTTGATTCGGTCTTCTCCGTTCTTTCACAGGTGACTTAAAAAATGCAAGGAAATAATCACAAAACTCACTCTCTCATTGGATGTAGAAATGGCGCGAACAGTTGCTTTTAAAACTACTACTTACTAGATGGACGTAAAATAAAAATATTTACGTAGAGAACATTTAATGATGATTTTAAATCTTCTAATTTAGGTGTTTGCTAAGAAATCTTTACAACTGAGGTTTTATAAATAACTTTAGCAAAGTTAAATTGCGTAGCTAAGCTACCGTAAGTTAGGTTGTTTTATCTGGAAAAACCCGAGTAAATCCAAGGCACATCGACAATGTTCCTAATGATGGATTAGATTCTATCTACTAACCTTTCTATGCGTTCAGTTATATGTTGTGTTCATGTGCTTTCCGTGATGGCTCTAATGTGGGGAGACTGTGTATCAGCTCGTACTCTAAGCCACGTCTTCCTCGTTGTGTCATTGATGTTATTTCTAATTTCCATTATTATTCATGCTACGGAAGACCCTTAGCGACCTCTCCCAAAATCTCAATTATTTACTGCGAAGTAAAAACCCATGTTTATTTCGTTAAGGGCCGAAATAACCATGTTCTGAGATAACGCGGGATTAGCCAGTCACGATTAATTGTCTGTCAGAGAGCTTTGTTTGCTTAGAGTTGGCTTAAACCCGCGTTTGCATTCGAGACGGGCGGTGAATTTTTTTGTATGGGTCCTATTTTGATGGTTTTTAAGAGAATTTGAATTGAGACGGTTCTACCATCTTGGGCAGTTATTGATCTCTGACGGGAGCATTTTTGCTTTCCCATTTTGATGGATGGCGGTGAAATTACATAAGATAATTAATAGAATGTGTAATGTTGTGTCCATGATTGACATCGTAAGTACGGATATGGCACTTGGGCCTAATTACATTTGAAATATCTCTTCTCATTGACAAATGAATCCGCCCATTATTCAGATTTTTAAATAGTCAGATATGGTTTATCTGAGGAATAAATACTGCTGTTTGAAAGTTTTTGTATAAAATCTTTGCTTATTAGTCTATGCAAAGAATGAAGTGTCATATTTATAAACTAATAATAAATCTGAAGAGTTTGTTTGTTTGTTAGAACGCGCTAATCTTTGAAACTGGTAGTCGGATTTGAAAAAATATTATTGCATTTGATAGCCCAATTCTTGAGGAAAGCTATAATTATGCATATTATGCTATGTATTATTACGATATGGCCCTTAGGAGCCGAGCAAAAAGAAAAGAAGTCAGAAATAACGCTAAGCAAAAACTTATTAATAAGCACGTGCAGACGATGCGATGCGACGGGGTGGGTCGGGGACAAGGAATTTTACGCGGACCAAGTCGCAGACAGAAGCTTGTACTTCATATAAAAGTTAAATTACCATTTAAAAATCTGCTTTAAATTGATATTAAAACAGACTAAACGAGGGGTTCCACATTTGTAAAATATCAGCTTAGCTCATCAGTAAGTTATTCATCCCGGTTCATGGCTGTAGCATTATGAAATAAATATGAGCCGCCGAGGTTTTAAAGTGTGCTCGGGATAGCTCGCGCTTCCCCGAGGAGCCCTCCTCTTTAGAGTGTATATTAAAGAGTAACTGTTGCTGCGAATAATAAATGAGACTTGAATAGTTCTACAGAAAAGTGTCAAACAGTGGCGGCTAAGTGGAAAATGTGACGCCGAGGAGGAAATGAAAAATATGCTGATGGAAATCAGCTTTGCGACACTAACATCGCGGTTTGTTTCAGGAAAAGAATAATGGAGAAGACTGGGAAGTAAATGTGCGCTTTATAATTTCTAACGTGACCATATTATCTATAGTGTCGTGGGCGCTCACGTTCGCGTCCATACAATGTATGTCTGAGGAGTTTGTTGCGCCACTTCTTCTTCCCAGCGAAAGTACTAGGAAGTGATGAAGGGAGGGATCCGACTCAAAATTACTTTGGTATACTTATATTAGTTTAAGAATTATTTGTTAAGGTTAACTAAAAAAGGGTTATTATTTTTTGCTTTTCAGTTTTTTCGGTGGTTTAATTTTTTTGTTAAAAAGTTTTTGATTTTATAGAAATACGTGCCCCTTATAATGTTATCGTGGAAGGAAATTTAAAAGCGTATTCATATATTTCCATGGAAGTGGCTCTCACGATAATATCTAGAAAAGCACACGACAATGCCTAACTATGCCTAGCTATGGAACTTATATCCTAGACTGAAATGGAACAGCACGTTTCTGGGCAAGTAACTCTGAAGACCCAGACACTTTTCCCATCGGCAAAAATGACGATCTTCCATACAAACGTTCATCCCCTAATTAACCCCTTAAGGAGATACATTTTATATAATCCTTCCATAGTGCTCGCTTGCTATATACAGGGTTATTGGTAAAACATTAACAACCTCTTAAGAGGTCATTGTACTCATCATTATGAACAACTTTTACTATGGGACCAAACCTGAAATCGCGAAAAAAATACAGCTGTTCCCTACATTTATGTTCGTATATCTCGTCAAAATGTAGGGAATAGCTGATTTTTTTTTCGCGATTTCAGGTTTGGTAGCATAGTAAAAGTTGTTCATAATGATGAGTTAATTTTATCCAGTATTATACAAACTCACAATATATTTTTTTCATAATATAGTTTATCTACAAACCGTCTATTATTTAGTTTCCTAAAACGCCAAAAAATATGTAATTGCCTGTAATATCCCAGGACACAATTCATGAGTGTATTGGAACGGCTATGATGATAATATTTAATTGCCTTTTTATCGGTCATAAACGTTCGCTAACGGCGGCTAGCGAGCGCTAATGGGGTTTAAATCAATTTGCAACACATAAGGAGCTATGTAGGCCGTTTCATATAGGCCCCTATTTATACAGGCTGTTTGATTTTGATGTTCAATATTGTGCAAATGTGATTTTAGTACGTACTAACTATACGTTAACATTAAATGTAATGGTTTTACGATAATCTGGATTTGTATATCAGTGTACCTTTTCATGAACCATTTTTTTTTTCAGGATTAAAACGAAGTGTTTGTTGTTTTTATTCTTTTAAATCGTAGTCGACATTTTTCTCAAAAAACTCAAAGCATTTATTTCAATTAAACCATTTTACAGGCACTTTTGAATTGTCAAGAAGTAGGTTAGTCAGAAAGAGGAAGTAGCCTCCTTCTGTGAGACCGTGATGGTCAAGAAGGAGGCCGCCGAGCGGGATCGGGAGAGGGCTGATCCTGCTCGGAGAAGGAGGCGTCGGGGTGGCAACCGCCTTGGCGCCTAACACGCCGAAACCAGCTTACCAAATAAGGCAAATAAGGTAGGTGGACCTTTGGGGTTGCGGGCGCACAGAATGGGGACTCTGTCCGTCCACCAAGTGACCCCAGGGTAGGCGGTGGCACAGTGGTCACGTGCTGCCATGCACAGCGAGGCTCAGGGGAGGCCCCTTTACAGTCTCCCCAGGGATGTGCCTTACAGGCGTTGCACGGGGGGGTTCCGGAATTGGTCTTTTAAGAGGAACCGGGACCACCCCTATGTGCTGATGGTGATCACCGGGGTGGTTTTGGTGAGGTAAAAATCCCACACTCCCCGATCTCCCTCCCCGGAGGTCGGGGGCCTTTTGAAGGTTTCCCCCTGACAACAAAAAAAAAAAAAGGTTAGTAAGAAAAATGTGAAGCTAGTTGCCCATTCCAAAGCGTAGGTACCTATGGAGAAGAACGGGCAAGAAACTCCATGGACACTCTTTTTAAATTATATTTTACAAAAATATTAGTTACATCATTACTTTTGAATTTATAATTAAATAATGTGAGAACGATGTAAAAATAAACAAGACGTATGCGTTAAAAGCGTCCAGAGTACAACAAATAGTACTAAAACAACAATCCAAAAATAAAAATAAAATAATTAAAAATAAGCCGAGGCAGCTAAGTGAAGTTCTTGCAGTGGCAGTGTGACAAAAATTACAGCCGGTACCTATATTCTGTCGAAATCTCAACGTGAAAACTTAGGTGAAGGAGTTTGAAGTGAGCTGTCAATAGTGTCCCCTGCATCAGGTGGAATGTCAGCTCACTTCATCTATATTTCACGGTAAGATTTTTACAGAACAGATCGGATAGGTGTGTTTATAGGCCTAAATCTTGCACACTCTTCTTACCATCTCTATAAGTCAATCGGCGGGGTAATTGTGTACCGCACTACCAGCCGGTCGATTCTGTAAAAATCTCACCGTGAAAACATAGGTTAAGTGAGTTTGTTTTTGCTAGGAATTGACACTATTGACAGCTCACTCCACGCTCACTTCACCTAAGTTTTCACGGTGAACTTTTTACAGAATAGCACCGCAGTAGTAACCGCTTTCATCTTAACAGTTTAACAACATTCATTGCATTATTTACGTTGTTGAGCAGACAAATTCGAACATATGAACCAATCATATGGATTAGCAATCATCATCATCTGCCTAGCCTTTTGACAACTATGTTGGGGTCAGCTTCCAGTCTTACCAGATGCAGCTGAATACCAGTATTTTACAAGGAGCGACTGCCTATCTGACCTCCAAAACCCAGTTACTGGGAAATACGATACCCCTTGGTAGGTTGTTAAACTTTCGGGCTTCTGACTACCCGTAACGAATGTCAAAGATCCACGAATGACAGCCGGGACCAACGGCTTTCCGAGGCACGGAGGGGTCTCGGTATGGAAAGGTAGTCACCCATCTACAGACCAGCCGCGGCAAGCGTAGCTTAACCTGATCGATCAAGCTGTGCGGCTGTTATTATTTCGCCACGAGCTCCTCGGATTAGCAATATCCTACAAAATTATTCAGATTGCGATTGCTAGTGTGTTACGCAACTAGGGTGGAGATTGTTGACCCCTCATTATGATTATTAGCAGCCAGGAAAATATTACCGTTTTCCTTGACGAAAATACTTAATTGCCGCTCACGACACCCTTGGGTCCAACACGGAGAGGAAAGTAATTGCTCATTTTTCGTCAAAAAGGCTCCCAAAAGAGATATTACGACAACGCTACAAACCGCCAACCCCATGTTTTTCTTTCGTTCTTCATATACCAGGCAAGCAGATAAGTGTAAAGTTAACGTAAACATGTAAACATTACGGGGTCCCGATAAGAGCCGATCATTGCCGGAGTTTGCCGAGCGGAGCCGAGGGACGCGTTCTAACGTTATACGATGAAGAGCATAAGATTGGGGAGGAGACGGGATGAGATAATATAGAGTAGGTACCTACTTTAAGTACTTAGGGGTTCGCACTGGAAAATAATTTGTTTTCCACATGGGAGCTCATTTTGTTTAAAGCGCTTAGGCAACGATAGGAAAAATAATACTTTGAAGCAAAATAATATCAGGTACTTAATAAATATGTGTTCAAAATTGAACAAAAATTTTGCTCAATAACTGAGATTAAAAAAACTGAAGTGTTAATCAACTTTTGTTGCTGACCGTACCTATAGATTCACACAGAAGTACGCTTATACATGTTGCTTCCTACTTTCACATTACAAAATAATGTATATTTAAATTGTCGCATTTACCTAAACCAACTTCCTAACTTATATTTTGATTAATTAGGTACATTATACCTACTTGGGTTCATAAAAAAAAACAATTTCAATTTGATGTGTCATGATTTTTCAATTAGGTACGCTTTTTCCATTACACGCATTTTCCGCCCAAGCGCGCGCTTTCAGCGCTTTATCTCTCCCCAACATCTTTAGAATCATTTACCTCCAATTATTTTCTGCGCGCCTAGTAGATAAAGATTTACTCCTGATATTTACATATACTTTACGAAGCTTGTTATAAATCTTAGATAGATATGCCTTAGGATAGAATATTGCTGAACACCACATGTGCTTGCGTAGATATTAGATAGAAATATGTTTTCGCATAAGTACCTACTTATTTTACGATACCTAAGATATCCTATAAGTAAACCAACATGATACCGAGACATAAATACTCAATTATATCTCAATTACTCCTAGGGTTTTTGTAACTTAGTCTAAACATAAAATTATTTTACAAAAAATTTTTTTGCAAGGCACGGGCAAAACCGTAAAAACATATAAATTTTATGATTATTATTTTTTTATTTAGAATTAAAAAAACCGCCCAAGTGCGAGTCGGTCTCGCGCACCGAGGGTTCCCTACAAAGTAGGTATGTAAATAGTAATTTATCAACGGATTTTTTTTTTGTAGTTTGTATTTACTTTACGGTTTTCAGACTTTTTTCTTTACTTCTGCTACATGACATTGCTTCTTGCAAAATTTCATGATTTTAGGTCAAGGGGAAGTACCCTATAGGTTTTGATTCCGGAACATAAACGCCCTTATCTTTGACTTAGATGTTTGATTTTTTCACAGCCCTTTCAAGGGATTGCAGCCCTGAGTATTTGAATAATTTGAACTAGATATCTCCACGCATTCCTGAGAAAAAGGGTCTTGACCGACGGCCAGATGGATTACGAAGTGATCTTATAAGGGTTCCGTTTTTCATTTTGAGGGACGGAGCCCTAAAAAAAGTATAATCAACTACAAAGTATGTAATTTATTAAACAATGCAGCCTATTAAAGTTGATTTATATTGTTCAGACTTTTGTTTTACCCCACCTTCCCATACTACGCTAAAAGCAGCTCATAAATTTAAAAATTCAGGTAACAATTTTCCAAAACTCGTATGTTGCTCATTGTAATTCGCTTGCGTCGCATTTAGTTCGGACACACACTGTTCAGTGGCACGCCGCGCGCCTGTACGAATAGCCTCGCGACAAACTTCCACCAGCCATTGTCTCATAACTCGCTCAGTCAAACTCGCCGCTAGCTGTGGCCGAAATCAGCGAGATTGAAATCGTGCCGGTAATGAGATTACATTGTAGCTGAAAATAATTGTGAAATCGTCAAATATGCACTAACTATTTCATTGTTGCTTTGCTTTACCTGCGGAATAGTGTAGGTACTTATAAGTGGCGTTAAAGTCGATAATAAAATAAAAATAGATCGAAATTCTGTGAAAAATCAGTTCATTGTTATTGCACTTTGCAAAAAGATTACATTGTTGCATTACATGAACTTCAGCAAAGTGCATGTATACTGGCGATCACCGTCGTCATCAGTCCACTGCTGGGCAGGGGCTACTCCAAACATACGCTTCTTAGATACTGCTACCAGTTATATACCCTACAAAGATCGACGCTCCACAAAACCTGAAGGCGTCCTACGTTTTTCCTTTTTCTCCTACGCTTTCTTTTCTTTTCTTTAGGCAGAGCAGACCTCGGCTTTGCCTAACCCATAGGGGGATTCAGGCGTGATGTTATGATACTATGTGTTCTGTACAAATAGAGATAAATAATTCCAAGATACAAAAGTTCCTGTACAACAAACAATAGCCAGCAATTCAAAACTGAAACCGTCAAATATTTCACCAGCTATCCTTAAATATGACGGCACCTACTTAGTTGTATCTCCAGCAATAACACCGAGTCGTCGCTAACGCCGCGCCGTGGACAAAGGGGCTCAGCAGAGAGATCCGACTGTTAATCCGCTGGAGAAAGGACGGCTGTTTATTTCCTCTTAACTCTACTAATGACTCGACGATAAGATAAATGTTGCCGCCTTTTATATTGCAGCGAATAGACTTTTATTTTGTTTTAGTGCACGTGCAGGTAATATCTCTGCAAAGGAGAAGGGGATTTCTTTAGGAATAAGCATCGCTTTTGTACTTATTTTCTATTCTATTTTGGGCCTAAAAAGGCCACTTTGGCAGAATCATAAACTTAAGAAGACAGACAGACAGACAGTCCGTGTTTTTTTTTTCGCTGCACTACGTAGGTATAATCAAAGAGATTGGGATTGTTTTTGGATTGGATTGTTTGGCTTTTTACGTGTGTGTACTTATACTGCTAAATAAATAAAATAATGAATCAATTTAAATGTACCAATATTATTTATATTCCAGTTTGGGATGACATAATTATACAAATAAATAGGGATATTGTGGAATTATTTCCTGGAACCCGACCCCAACATAGTTGGGAAAAGGCCAGGCAGATGATTGTGGAAATATTTATGGTCATCAATACCTAAAGATGATAGCGGGGCCAGGAAACCGGTCATCCTACTAAAGATGATAGCGGGGCCAGGAAACCGGTCATCCTACTAAAGATGATAGCGGGGCCAGGAAACCGGTCATCCTACTAAAGATGATAGCGGGGCCAGGAAACCGGTCATCCTACTAAAGATGATAGCGGGGCCAGGAAACCGGTCATCCTACTAAAGATGATAGCGGGGCCAGGAAACCGGTCATCCTACTAAAGATGATAGCGGGGCCAGGAAACCGGTCATCCTACTAAAGATGATAGCGGGGCCAGGAAACCGGTCATCCTACTAAAGATGATAGCGGGGCCAGGAAACCGGTCATCCTACTAAAGATGATAGCGGGGCCAGGAAACCGGTCATCCTACTAAAGATGATAGCGGGGCCAGGAAACCGGTCATCCTACTAAAGATGATAGCGGGGCCAGGAAACCGGTCATCCTACTAAAGATGATAGCGGGGCCAGGAAACCGGTCATCCTACTAAAGATGATAGCGGGGCCAGGAAACCGGTCATCCTACTAAAGATGATAGCGGGGCCAGGAAACCGGTCATCCTACTAAAGATGATAGCGGGGCCAGGAAACCGGTCATCCTACTAAAGATGATAGCGGGGCCAGGAAACCGGTCATCCTACTATAAGTAAATGGTCACCTGACAGTGTGGTCTGTAAAGTGTGAAGTGAGCTGTCAATAGTGTCAATCCCTAGCATCAGATGGAATGACAGCTCACGTCACGTAAGTTTTCATGCTGAGATTTTTACAGAATAGACCGGCTGCAATGCCAGATACAGCTGAAATGTTGTATGAGCCTGTAACACCGTCATGCATACCCTTCAAACCGGAACACAGAAGCGCTGCTTGGTGGCATAAATACGGTAATATGGTGAGAGTACTTCCTTGTACGAGGTCCGTCACAAGGAAATCACTTCTTAAATTAAAAACAGTGGCACTCCAGGAGTGCCGACAAAAGTGAAAACTCTAAAAAGCGTAGTAATTTTATAAATATGTTTAAAGGTTTTCAAATAAAATGTGCCGCGCGTTGATGTCTTTATAACGGCCAAAACTTAAAACAGATGTGTCGGTTACTTTAACAGTGTCGCGAGTACAATGGTTTTTCCTATCTCAAAAAATTCCCAACGCGGCTATAGAAGTTTTCACTTCAAAAATCAAAATGTTCCTTCTCCTCGATACAATACGGTGTAACAATCGCCCTGAGAAGATCGCGATCCGTCGGTCGTCAACTTAAATCGAGTTCCAGCTCTTCGCCCGCTCCGCTTTGACGCACCTTCGCGCTGAGAGCTGAGCAACTTTGTCATTATGACGTCAGCTCACTGATTAGCGGTGACGTCGGGTAATGTGCTAATTGCATTTGTTGGCTTTTGTACAACAACGTTGGGAAAATGGCAGATAATTTATAATAGCACTAAGCCCCTGGCATTTTCCGAACAATATTGGGGTTCGAAAATACGTATGTTTTTGAATGTTTGAGTTTCTGGCTCCTTATTACTCGCAACAGCTGGCATTATGACACAAAGGGATCTCAGTGTATGTAAACAATGATCAACAATTCACAGTAGATCAACCGAGACAAGTGCCAGCAGCTGAATGAATCTAAGTACATTATCGTCTTTTATAGGGTAATAATTGTTTTTTTGAGGAGTACCTACCTACAAAGGCTCTAGAGGAATAATAAGTAATTCCATCACGATTACCCTTCAGACTTGTGGTTATTATGATATTATCGCGTAATACTGGTAGCCCCGTACTGATCAATGTCATTGTTCATTGCTATAGTATCATCACTCAATTACCTCTGTCGGTCCGGAGGGAAATCATGCAGTAATTTACTGATAAATATAATATTTTTGGTATTATTAATTTATTCAGGGATACCAAGGGTATTCGGGAAGCAATGCATTATGTTCATTGCGTGTTCACCACCTCTTATAGCAGTATTATTTTAATCTTACTTCAGTACGGGGAAGAGATGGAGCTGTACAAGACGTGTAGCTCCATCTCTTATAGCTAGTCCAGCTTTCAAGTTAAGGGTTTTTTAATATTTCTAAATCCTAACTATAATAATATTATAAATGCGAAAGTAAGTTTGTTTGTTACCTTTTCACGCCTAAACCACTGAACCGATCATCCTGAAATGTTGCATATACGTTGTCAGGTGTACAGAAACGAACATAATGTACCTTTCAGCCCGATAAAAAGTTCTGTTCCCGATGAAAACAACAATAACGATATTATGATAATAGATGGCGCCACGTGTCTTTCAAATCAAAAACAGGACAACGTCTGTCGGGTCAGCTCTAACAAATAAATCTGTTTCATTCCTCCTTCAATAATCCTGCGACCCCCATTCGATTCTCCAGCCTCACTGCCCGTTAGGATGTTTAGGTGAGGTTTGGTTCACGTAAAGGTTTAAAGACTGATTTGACTTAGTCCCGTCGTTCACGACGCTACTCAAAAATAACCAGTTACAGACTCAAATCACCGAAGTGTAGTCAAAATGTCACAGCACTAGTAATTCAATGGTGATGGCGGGCAGCACGCGACTCGATTTACTTACACGTTATGTGGTTGATTGCGTCTTGTATGTATGAATTTTTCCGGTAATAACCAACACAAAATATATCCTGCATTACCACAAAATATACTTCACATTTCCGGAAAACCGTTAAAACTTTCCTCGAATACGTAAAAGAAGTTCCGGCACTCCTGTTTGCCTGTAGTTTGTAGCCTGTAGTCTGTAACAAAGCATAACTAGGTAAGTATATGCATGAACACATGAACTGCAGTACAGTGTCGTATTGTAGGTACCGGCGCTGTCGTGGGAACTTAGTATACGGAATTCATAAATAAAGCTGGGATCAGACGTAGTTTTTACATAGATAGCAGTTTCCTGCTCTTATCCCATGTTACTTCGGGTCCACGCGATACGTTTTTTTCTTCCATTCTCCTCTATCAGTCGTCACTCTATCATTCACTTCTTTTTAAATGTCATACCTCACACAATCTATCCATATTTTCTTTGGTATTAGGTACTCTCCCTCTCCATTCATCAACATTGATATTTATGACTCTTTTATTTAAAGAAAGAAAGAAAATACATTTATTTAGCACAGACTAAAATACACAATACACCAGTCGATATTCGTGCACTAGATACATCCATCAGATAAAAACAAAAAATAAAGATCAAATAAAAAGTGTAAAGTCCGATGTAAGAAATTTGCGGGAAAGTGTGCCTCATGGCTGCACCAAAAGGCCCAGTTCAGCAAAAAAGTTACGTTTTATCTCATCAAATGCCTACACTTCTGGCATTTTCGTGACTGCATGTGACATCCATCTCAACATTATCATCTCCGCTGCATGCAATTTCGTCTCATCCGTCTTCTTTACGGCCCAAAATTCTAATCCATACAGTAAGTTCTTTATGAATTCGCGTCGCCTTTCTAGTGTGAGATTACAATTTTTTTTCTGTCACTACCATCAGCCTTGCAAAACACAAACAAACAATTTGACTCGCAAACAAAGGAAACAGAACGACAATTTTTCTTTCTTTTGTTTTGTTTTCATCTTTTCAAAAGACGTTTATTCATGCTTTTCTTAATTATTTCAGCAAATAGATGTCCGTTCATTACGGCCTTACCCACAATCAAAGAATATATATACCTACTCTCTACCGAGAGCCCACAATAATTTAAGTTTGGGGGATGTCGGTCTGTCAGTTTAGTAACGTGCGCAGTTAAGTAGCTGACTCAATCTGTCAATTTGACCTCTGAGCAAAGAGGTCAAAGTGACAGAAGTTTCCGATCTAATATATCAGCTTTGCCGCTCTACGGCACAAAACACAATATGTGTTGCACGACTTGTGCTGGGCACGTGAGTCTGTAAAACATTTTAATTTCACTGATACTTTCTGAAGCTTGTTGTACTGGTAAATATTAAGTAAACTGTATTTTTTGCTGATTAAATCACCAAGTAGCTGACACATGAAACACATAAAAAATAACATAAAGAATGTAAAACAACGTCACAACACTTGTAGTAACACAAATGTGCCCCCATGAGAACGAACCTTCACGCACACCGTGTCCACCGTGCAAGTTTATTGCGGAGATAAAGTTTACTTTACTTGATACTGTGCTCATTGTTATGCTCTGCTATTTCGTGCTATCAGACAATATTGCTCGTTCCGAGAAAAATGAGCTTGCACAACAAAATGAGAATCTATCGAAGCAAAGTACGGAGTTTGTCGGAAAAGTTTACTTCAAAGAGAAAATATTGAACAAGGAAAATCAACAATAGATGTTTTGATATCATCTTTGGGCACTTTTAATTGAAAAAAGAAGGGTTTGGGTTACTGGTTAAAATTGTGGGTCTGCAAACTTTGAATAACAAAACAGTTTTGTATATGTATATATGTCGGTATAGTATTAACACTAACAATCATACATGTTGTTAAAAGAGGTGACTTACCCTTTTTGACATTGCCTCAGATTATGCTTGTTTACATTTAAAATAAGACCTTTTTTGTTTACTTGTGTTTACCTTTATGTTAACAAAGACCTTTGAAAATCAATCACATTCAATCGAAAAAGAGGTGAATGGTCATGAAATTGTGAATTTATTTGTGACATTTACGAATTCATTTTATTTATTGTGATCGAAATCAACTCATTCATTACTCAGTACACCGCTGACGTCTGACGTCAAACGAAGAGTGACGTCAAAGAGGACGTAGAAAGGGTTCTCAAACAGAACAGTTTTTATACGCATCGAGGCTGTCACTAACAATGGAAAGGAAACTGTGCAAAGAACGAAGAAACTCAAAGGCTTGATAAAGATACTTACAGATTTTCTCGATTTTAGACGATTGACATTTGTGTGATCAAATAAAATCGAGTACTTATATGTGTAAGTAACAGAAGATTGATATCGTATTTTTATCGATCACCACTGGGCATCGACTCAATTTTAAAAAAATTTCAAAAGTCGAGCAATTCTGTAGAAGCTGATAGTTTTTTATTGGTCGTGAAAGCGCTGAATGAACGAGCGAAAATATTGAGCGCTAAAAATAGAGGAAATCTCTAAGGACCTTAATACTTTTTATATGCTCAGAATAGGCATATTGACGTTGGATTGGGTCATCGCCTCCTTGCAAGAGGTTGTCATAGTCGATGAAAGAAGTTTGCTAATAACGCATTTTAGAAAATGGAGTTTTTCATTTTCTTGGATAGGAAAAAATTGTTCACCAACGTGCTTGGAATTTTAGGTTCTAGGACATGTTGAGAAAACCCCTCACGATATTTTTACTTCATCTTTTTGAGAGCAGTGATGATGAAATGATTAACAGAAAGTAAAGCGCCTGTCTGGGTTCGAACCCATGACCAACAACTCGTAAGTCGGGGAGTTACCACGGGGCCACCACTGGGCCACCACTGCTCTCGCACCGCTTTAATATTCTTAGCATGTCGTAATATAAAATTTAAAGAAACATTAATTTCTAACAAAAAAAAATATCACACTAATATTATAAAGGCGAAAGTTTTTGAGTGTGTGTTTATATGTTTGTTCAAAATCAATCAAAATCAAAATATTTTATTTCACTTATGCCTACATGGGCACTTATGAAACGTCAGAAGCTAGGTGCATGTTACTTCTTCACGCTCAAACGGCTGGACCAATTTTAATAAAATTTTGTATGGAGGTAGCTGACACCCTGGATTAACATATAGGCTACTTTTTAACCCGATATACCCACGGGACCGACATTTACGCGGGTGAAACCGCGGGGCGCAGCTAGTTTTTGTTATAAAAGAAGACTTTTTTTTTGTTAGAAATTTATGTTTTGATATATTTTACAGAATATCTTTTTATTATGAGTAGTCAAATGTTGTTTACGTTTAGTCTCAAGCCAAACTGAATAGGGTTCCTATAGCTTAGCTAGTACTTAATGCAAAGTTTTATGCAAAACAATTCAGTAAAAACCTTCCTTATTCCGAGCTCACATCACAAAAACAGGCACACGGACTACGAATGCTATGTTGTAGAATGTATAGTTAGTAGTTTTTCCCCCGAGAGCCCATTTGTCTTGAGGCCTGTACGCCACCGTGACAGACATCCTCCGTATTTTGACACGGCTCCTCTATCCTGTATGGGGCTATGGGCGATATGACCCAATTTGCAGTAAAATGCCCGTCTCGCGAGACGTAAACGTCTCGCGAGACGGGCTGTGAAAAATTCCATTTCTGTTTACGTACCTATGTGGCTCGGTATAAATATAATATCGTTGCACCTTTTTTGAAAAGGGGTAGGCAAAGCTTCGGAGCAACCACGTTGAAACAACATGGCCGACAAAAGTAACTTCATGAGTAACTTCTTACAACATTTTGTGTGTGAAATACTTCGATCAATACTATTATTGATCGAAGGTGAAATAGGTATGTTTATTCGTTTGTAGCAGAAACAGGCCACTGCCGCGCAGAACGTTCACTTCGCTCGCTCCGCTTGCTCGGTTCGCGTTTTGCAGCAGCGCAGCGCAGGTCTAACTACGCTTAGCTCGTCTACTAGTATATCATTATTATAATTTATGCTAATAGCCAATCAGTTTGACTTATCAAACCAATTTAGGTGCCAACTTCACAGAATAAAATCAACAATATTTTGTTAATAAATGAATAATTCCAATAATTTTAATTGTGCCAAAAGTTTATGTTATTTTGTAAAATAATACGTGCTAATTGTGCGTGGATGAATGTTTTTCTCATCCGGGGCACAAGTTACCGTGGGCTACTTGGAAAACCTTAAATAGACTTCGTACCCAAGTAGGCCGCAGCAAGGACAACCTCCACAAGTGGTGGTTCATGGAGGGCTCAGACCTCCGGTGTGTATGCGGTGTCTCTCCACAGACAATGGCTCACCTCCCATCTTGCACCGCATGCTGTCACCTGCACATGTGAGGGCCTAATGGCCGCGTCAGCGAATGGTATCTGCGTTGCTGAATTTTAAACCAAACAAATTTAATATAACCATGTTTATTTTTCAGAAATGAGGAGATCCGCAGGAGAACCAATGTAACTGATATAGCCCGAAGAATTGCCAAACTTAATTGGCAGTAGGCAGAACACATTGCTCGCAGAACAGATGGCCGATGGGGCCCCAAGGTTCTGGAGTGGCGACCGCGTACCGGAAGACGTAGCGTTGGAAGGCCTCCCACAAGGTGGACCGACGACCTTGTGAAGGCCGCAGGAACCCGTTGGATGCGAGAAGCACAGAACCGGTCGAAGTGGAGGTGCTTGGGGAGGCCTTTGTCCAGCAGTGGACGTCTTTCGGCTGAAATGATGATGATGATGTTTATTTTTGCCATCGCCGCGCTAAGAAGAAGAATGTTTTGACATCTATTATTACTTGAGGGACAATCTACCTTTTATAATACCCGCGTTTTATGATTAAAAATACATTGCTGTATTAAAATTTAATTATATGAATCATGCCATGTGAACATTAATTGTGAAAAGGAACTCAATTATAAAGACATTTAATTCAGTAACAGTACAATTATTGTTATTAAAATATTATATTTATATGGGTACGGAAATACAATATTTAACAAACAAATAATGCCCAGAAATTATGTTTCCAAGTAATTGTACAAACAGAACACTGAATCAATATTAACTTAACAATTAATAAAAACATTTGAATCATGAAAAGGGCGTTACAGTAACGTTTCTAAAACGACTCCAAACGACAACGCAGGAATATTAAAAATCAAAATATTTTATTTCACTTAAGCTTACATGGGCACTTATGAAACGTCAGAAGCTAGGTGCACGGTTCCAATTGGTCGTTTCTGGAGAAGAACCGGCAAGAAACTCCACGGTTACTCTTTTTAAAAATAATTGGCTTTTACAATATTTTCAAAATTACAATATTTTCAATATTTTTTTTAAAACCTAATCTACAATAGTCTAAAGCAACACTTTCCAACCACCACACCATTTGAACCCCATAATTTTTAAAATTTTCAAAATTACAATATTTTCAATATTTTTTTTAAAACCTAATCTACAATAGTCTAAAGCAACACTTTCCAACCACCACACCATTTGAACCTCATAAATAATGCCAAGTAATACGTCACGCTGCGCGCTGGTGACCGCTCGGCAGGGAATTACGGACTTATTACACTTGACGGAAAGCACGTAAGGTGATACTTTGCCTAATTAATGTAATTATGGCGGAGTAAGACATGTACGCGCGTCAATCCGCCTGATTGTGTTATTGTCAAATGAAAATGTCGTGTGATATTGATTGATGTGATGTCGAAAGATATTTAGGTAACGAACGTAAATATATTTGTAGGTACTTCATTTTCATCGTCGTTCGTGTCGATGGCACGACAGTGAATTATATTTTGTTGGGCCAAAACATCGCCACTTCCTCGGCGTCGTCGGTGGCAGCGCAGAAGTCACTTTGTCTCACATAAGTCACTACTTGACTTCGATGCACGTTACTGCGTTCCCGTCCACCAACTCACGCAGAAAGATAACTGAATAATCGAGTCTTCCGTTTTTTCTGTCACTGACAGAGTTGTTTACAGGGTGGAAAAGGGGTGCTTGTAAGTTTTTACAACGGATCAAAATAAGAATAACATGGTACAGTCAACAAAAGAGTTAAGTATACAGGATCGTCGAATATAGTTGAAGTATAGTAAGAAACCGATGGATGTTGACGACTGAAATTTAATTTGATAAATGAGCTGTTTGTTTTCTATTAATAAAATTTAATTTTATTCGAGACATGTGCAGGCAGAATAGTCGACTTCGGCTCAGTTGTCGAAGAAGAAAAAAAAATAACGTGACGACAAAGAATTATACTATATTATAATTACATACTCATAATTAATATTATTTCGTTTATAATAATATCTATAGTTCTGTCATCTAAAATGGTCCGGCATGGTGTGGTTTTATTTATTTTAAAAAAGAAAAAATTAAAACCCTAAAACCATAGCAATTTGTGTCACCAATCAGTCGAAAAAATCTCACCATTTTCATACTGTTCATAGATATCCGATCCTGTTAGTACAGTTACAAAAAATGGGGATGCATTACGTTTCCCGACCCGCCTTTTGTAGTATTTAAGTGGTCGTTACATCTTCCATCGT
Organism: Oligia fasciuncula; assembly: GCA_963082905.1. NCBI lineage: Eukaryota > Metazoa > Arthropoda > Insecta > Lepidoptera > Noctuidae > Oligia > Oligia fasciuncula. The sequence goes on along the minus strand of OY720406.1, from coordinate 18,403,073 downwards.
GCCATATAAAAGCTTTTTACGTCTTCATAGAGAAGTTACGATTTTTATATAGACAGTCATTTGCCGACATGGCGACTATAAACGCAATCTGGAGCTCCTCTCAACCGTATTGGACGAACGAGAGAAACCCGATTGTTATTATTCGATACTTTGTGAAGCTTTGAATATTTTTCTTTAGAGGAACGTTGTTTTTTTAAGAATGGTTCTCGATTTCAATTCTGTCATGTCCCGATGAAGGTCGGGATGCTTTTTTATTTTCCTTGTCTGGGTTACTTGGAGTTGTTATTGAAACAGAAATGTTTTGTTCAAGTGGGTATATACTAGGTTTTGCTTGCGATATTTTAGCGTATTTCTCATTTTGGGTAACAACAGATTTTCCCCAAAAAAATAAAAAGGTATTTGTGTTTGGATAACTTCGGATTCAGGTTATAATCAAACCTCCTTACTAATAAACGTATTATATCAGATGAATAGTTACACACCGATTTCTCACTTTCAGTCGTCAGTAATTTGACTTTCGAAAGAAGAAGACAAAGCGTTGTGTAACAGACGCTATACTTACAACGTTTGTTACTAAGGGGGAAAGAATATAGATAGTTCATTTTCTACATTCAGTTCAATAAAAAGCTGAAACAACTAACACTTTAATTCCGTGACTCAACATAATTCCCAAATCTCGACAGAGCACCATATAAATACACACATCAAAAAAGTCTAAGCAACATGTACGGTTTTGAATTTTTGAATTTTTACTATTGTAATATATTTATATTTATTTTATAAAATAATAACTAAGCATTTTTTGATGCATTAGTGACAGCAACAAAATCCTTCATTCAATTAACAATATGTTTACCGTAACATAAGTAGCATAAAATAAAGTTAAAACGAAATTGAACTTTTCATAATTATTTTACAAAATTAAATAACGACATTTAATTTTTTAACTATTTGGTAATTCAATACAAAGTGTGATCGCCACTGTTGTTTAAAACTTGTCGGCAACGATTTTTCATTGAATTTATAAGATTGTTTATCTAATCCCGCGACAATCGCCCGAATGGAATTTTAACAAGTCTTTCTGTTGTTCGGTTGTCGACACTCCGTCCAGGTTCTCTAGAACACCTCTCTCTGGAGCAGTTCCATGCGTGCTCGATGGGATTGAGGTCTGGCGATTGTGCAGGCCACTGCAATACCCGGATGTTTTCCATTGCCAAGTACTCTCTGGTTCTCCGAGCTGTGTGCGAACGCGTATTGATGACAATACGCGTTCGCACACAACTCGGAGAACCGCGTCAGATTTCATTTGAGCCAACATTTTATGCAAATGGGTGAACATAACGCCCAAGGACATCTTCAACGTAACTTTCAGCGTTCATATTTCCATCTACAATAACGAGCTCAGTTCGTCTGTTCTTCATAATAGCCGCCCATACCATCACTGTGGAGCCACTGTAAGGGAGCACTTCCTGGACGCATCTCAGCCGTTCAGCATTTCCGGGACGACGATACACTCTTACCCTTCTCGTATTAGGCCTAAATCCAAACCGGGACTCATCGTAAAATAACATTTTAACCCATTGCTCCTGGATCCATGTCGAGTGTCACCTACACTATTCGTTTCGGCGTAAAGGTGGGCACCTAATTGGGCGTCGTGCTCGTAGGCCGTATTCAAGCAGTCTGTTTCTCACGGTTTGGTGGCTAACAACAACACCGCTTGAGAATGTAGCTTTAAACCTATCTCCCGGGCGGTTAACATCGGCTGACGTCTTGCAGTCAGTTGATACAACTGTATGTATCGGTCCTGTCGAGCAGTTGTACTCCTTTCACGTGCTGGGTGCTACTCAGCAGGATCCTGTATTAACGTAACGCTGCCAAAGACGACAAATCATGCTCCTATTGACACCAAAATGATGAAATACCTGACTGGTTTCTTCCCGCTTGTAGCATTCCTACAGCTCTGTGCATTTCATCAGCAGTCAAATGGCGTCTCTCCATGACATAAAAAAAGACTCACCACAAATTTTTTCAGAAACATTATATATCTCAAAATAATAAAAGTGAGATAATACCTAATTCATCAAGCAACGAAGACAGATTAAATCGGGAAAAAATAATTAGGTAGCTTTTATTTTAATGAAAACAAAACACAATCGAAAAGTTTCTATTTTTAAAATCAGCCAGTACTTATATGTTTCCGAGAACAAAAAGATTGTATACCAATCTACTTTGATAAGAAAAAAATAAAGTATAAATTAATAAAACATGCAGTTTCTGTAAATGATGCGTGTTGCTTCGACTTTTTTGATGTGTGTATCTTAGTAAACACTTAACAAATAGACGTATCCATAAATTCATTGAAAAAACCATAATCTCGGCGAGAGGGCTCCAATCTCTTCAATCCAATATGAAGCCTACGTGTAGAATGACGGAGGTTTATTAAAAAATACTCTTATCCATTGACGACTTGACACGACACAGAGCCGTGTCAACCGAGACACACGTCACATTATGTGACACGCAATACGTCAGATAAATATCCAATTACGAGATTTGGCGCAGCTTATTGAACGAGTAATAAAATGTCTCCGGTATTAAAATTTGATGTAGTTTAGGGTTGGACACAGCTTTAGTAAAAATTATAATACTTTCGGTCTGTAATACATATTAGTGGAGTCATCTTTTTAAACAAATTTATTCCTAAGTATATAAATAGCGCGTGGGCGACATGCTGACAAGACACAGTATCGTAAGTGTGGTTTTTGGTATGACTGTGGCATGACACGGTGAGAGACACGATACGGTCGAAATGGGCGTCCACGCTTAGGATATGAATACTCGATACGATACGCCTGATTTTGAACTTCAAGATGATACAAGGTGTGGACCCAGCTTTATCTGTACGACTGACAGATATACCTAGGTAATTTGGTATAAATGTAATGTGTTCTGTATAGTACAAAATATCTTTAGAGGTACTTAAATTCTTATCGGGCAATATGAGTGTGACAGTTAAACTTATTACCGAGAGTAAAACTACCGCAATGTTTGCTATCTTTACGAGAACGTCTGTGTCGACCTTATTATTACGAGAGCTCTTACCGGTTCAGGGAATCTTATTACCCGTAAGAACGCAATATTGTTATTGGTACATTGACGTTGCGTCTTGTTTGTTTTCAACTGCTATTCTTCGTGTCTATTGACAAACAAAATAGTAAAGTGCATTATCATATCAAAATATTAGCATGTTCGATCAAAGTCAACGTCAAAGTACCTTATTTGTCAGAAACACGGTACATAGGATGTTCATACATTAACAAAAAAAAAACAGTCATAAAGCCGCGTAGCCATTAGCATGTCGGTATCGCGATCTCATAAGATTGTCTCCTACCAAAAATCGCTCGACAGACGCGCCTAAAGAAGTTTTCACTTCAAACACACACACACATAAGTATCTTACACTATATTTTTAATTTACTGTTATATTTCTAATTCCGTGATTATGGTCGTATTCACGATACCTAATGGACTGAAAGAATGACGATTTTTCCCGAAATATTTGTCTTATGTACTACCTACAGTTTATGAATGAAGAATTAAATACATCGAAAGTTTATTTAATAAATTACAAAATACAATTAGTAATAGCCAAAGAAACTATCCTGCTACGTAGGAGAAGAAAACCGACTAGAGATGGCCTAAAAATTACGCTGAGAAAGTTTTAATTAATATCAAAGTAACTACGAACTGAAAGCCATCGCACAAAAACTTTATGTGATTTCATAATCATAATGTTCAAGAATGAACGAAATATAAATTATTCGATGTTTTTCTGTATATTTAGGTAAACTATATCGGGTAACATTATTGGCATTTATTTCACGTGTGGGCGGCAGATACTTCAAGTTAAGGCTCGCGCACATTTGGGCGGGCCATATCGCAAAGCATCGAAAAAATCCTCCTGTCGCGCAACGCACTCGCGCGGATAGTTCGCTAGGCGTATTTTTGCCGCCGCTGTTATGCGTTGCGATGCGGCCCGCCTGTAATGTGCGATGTTTAATACATTTATGAAATGCGTTGCGTTGCGGCCCAAAAGTGCGCAGCCTCATCGGACTAGACTGGATACATTTCAAATTAAAATCTGTCTGTAACAATTACTGCGTTGTGACGCGGCCGGATCTGACTCCTATGTGCTTTGGTGCAATTTAGCAATGCGGCGCGCTGCGGCTCGCCTTTGCTATTAGGTGCGTATTTCTAGCTGTGGCGTGCGTTGACGAACAGGGTAGAGAGGTCCGTTGTTTTGTAGACGCGTTGTTATTTGTTCAGGTAGTGTTGAGTGGTAAGTAACAATGATATTATAAGTGTGGTAAGTAATGTTAAAATAACAAAGGTATTGCGAAGGCTTTGTTATATGTTAAGACCGGAAAATTTATTGATTATACAATTACACACTATCGTATTACCCAGTAACTGGGTTGTACTCCATGTAAAGTACTGGTATTCAGCTGCATCCGGTTAGAAGCCAACCCTAATATAGTGGGGAAAATAGGCAGATGTTGATGTTTATGATGATCAAATTACTCACTATAATGTCAATTTGCCGTGTTATAACCATTTCAAACAACTGTAAAAAAAATTGTTGTGATTTGAATATAAGTACGGACAATAATTTATGTTGGTATCTAGTCCAATTGTTTAAAAATTAATTTCCTTAGCTGTAATATGAAGAAATGGGATTTGATTAAGCAAGTTGGAAATTACATAAGGTATAAAGACAGTCTTTAACATTATTTACCCACAGTTCGAAGCAAAACAAGTATTTTCTACTTTTTAAATAGGCATCTTTCAATAAAAATAAAAAAATAGAATAAAAATGACTTGCATCGTCTAAATTATATTTAGACAGTGCAATTTTTATTGTTACTTCAACGTATGTATGCCACAGGCAATTTAACTGCACCGTGTAAACTAGGCTTTACTGCAATACTTACAACTTATTTTTCAATCTTAAAACAAATGCTAGTTATCCTCAAACAAAACAATTACAAATCTCAACTTACGTCTAGTAATCCCTCTAAAAGCAGACGTGAGACGTCGAGCAATTTGTAATTCACAGTTACATCAATTTATGTATCTTATAATTGTCGAGCTAACAAACGCTCCGTCGGGTAGAAGAAATATTAATATTTGATTAACAACTCGTCTGTAACAACTCGTCTGTAACAACTCGTCTGTAACAACTCGTCTGTAACAACTCGTCTGTAACAACTCGTCTGTAACACTGGAGCGATTTAGACGAGCAACTTCCAAATTGGTGGAGATACCAACTTTGAAACTTGCTAATTGAAGGTTAAACTTGCTGAAAGTGATACTCTAGGTAATTTTACGTGAAAGTTAGCAGTACTTTTTTATACAGACGTACTGAAAGCCATCTTTAGGGATGGAAACCGGAAAATATGCAAGTCATCAGTTCGCCGAAAGACGTCCACTGCTGAACAACGATATGAAGTAGGTTACATGGATCCCTCGTTGTGACAGTCCTTTGTGCTTGACGCTTATCTTTTACGCTTGAAAAAAAAAGTATGTTTTCGTTTAAAATAGTAAGCGGATCATTTGAGAACAGCTGAACCGATTTGGCTATTTTTAAACTATAGAACGCTACATTCCGTAGCATGTAGCGTTCTATAGTTTCTGCTTAGCCCCTTGGGAAAAAGGCGTGACCTTTATGTATGTGTATATTATAAAATAGCATTCTCCGTAGCTACAATAGAATCTTATGAAAGGCTTAACCAATCAATCGATATACAGACCCTTAACTGAATGACAATCCCTATTCACCCTTTAATATTTAACGCGACAAGAGATAGGAGACATAACACCCATGGAAACGTACTGTAATGAGATCTGACACTTGACATAAGTGTATTAGTTGTTATTTGATATACCGACTACCCGCCATTCATACATATTGGATGTAATTCAAGATGAGTAACTAGCTTTATTGGATAAACGTCTTAGAACTAAAATAGTAATTCGTCTTATTTTTTTTTTTTTGGCTTTTAGTGTAAGAGGATCATGATGTATTTATGAAGCGTTTAAAGAGGATAAATGATTTATTTCTGTTACTTGGTTTGTTCAAACACTTTTACACGTCAATCATAATGTATTTTAAAAACTAGATGAGGTCGGCGTTTCATAACTGACTACTCTGAGAAGAAACGCCGAAACAAACTCCAGAGGTCATGACGTCATGTCAAACTCATAAGGTTGAGAGGATGAGGATTAACAGCATTTTTAATTAGAAATGTTACGGAGGCCATCTTAGCGGAGGCGGGGGTTGTGGATACAGAAAAAAGACTAATTAAACATTTATTAATGAAAAAATCTATATAATTATTGGTAATCCAATTAAGAAGGGGCAAACTTTATTTCACAAAAAAAGAGTTTTGAGGGTTTGTCATCTTCTAGGGGATTTATTTGTGGTTCATAAATTAAACCGGATCCACTAAATAGTTGCTCACTTGGTGCTGAACCTGGCAGCGGCGGTGACAGAGGAAAACTTGAAACTTCGAGTTGTACCTCACTGCTAAGAGTCTTCGCTTAGTTGGAGCCGATTCTCTTATTAGATTTCCGTTAAAAATGAGGACATGTCCAGCCATTAGCGGTTTTTCTGACCTTGTTGGCTTTGGCTTGTTTTTTTTAAATAATAATGAGAAGTCAACTTATGAATAGTGGAAATGTGATTGATATGTCGTGCGTAAGATTTCTTGCATCATTTCCGTAACCCTAGTTTCAATATACTTACCAATTTATTTTGCAAGTTGTTATTTGGACAGCTTAACTGTTTTTGGATGTCGAGATCATACTAAGTAAATTAAAATAAGAAATTGGTTTTATTTATTACGTATGTAATAAGCAAGACCGCCCATTGTGTCACCCTTTTTATGTCTGTAATTTCTAGGGTGTACATAATAAAGAGTATTCTATTCTATTCTATTATTTCTGTAAATTTATTAATCGCGAATTATTTCTTATTTAAAACATACGAGTATTAAGAAACTCCATGTTAACTCTTCCTAGAAAGATATTTTACTTTTTCTCTCAAGGTAGCTCGTGCCTGAAATAAAAAGAAAAATATCTTGTTACACCTAAACTTTATTATATAAGTTGTGATACATGTTGTCAAAGACTTATCAAAAAGATGTATTGACGTTTGTTTACCTTTTAGAATTTTTTATAAAACTAGTCTTTACAAATATTTCTAGGTGTAAACGCTATGAAGCTAAGAGACACAACATGTAGAATATCTACATGTTTTATATCTTGGTTTGATCGCAGGGTAATAACAGGGTTTATGCCAATATATAAGCCAGTCAGCGTGGCGGTGCGGGCTGACTGCCAAGAGTGCTGACGTTATACTCCAAGAAGCTGTTTTAAGACAAGTATTTAATCTAATCTCAAATAATTCCCATTTTACTTTCCTAAACATATAATTGAACACTCTAATGTAATAAATATAATTGAACACTCTAATGTAATAAATGTGCTTCTTTTTGTGATCCTCAAACAATTCCCATTTTGGGGTCCTAAAAATAATAAATAGCCAAGTCATTGCGACTAACTTGATTGCAGTACTCCGGGTGCGCTAGTGCAGTTGTAGTGGTCGGGGTGCGCTAGAGCATTCGTAGTGGTCGGGGTGCACTAGAGCAGTTGTAGTGGTCGGGGTGCCCTAGAGCAGTTGTAGTGGTCGGGGTGCGCTAGATTAGTTGTAGTGTTTGGGGTGCGCTAAAGCATTCCTAGTTGTCGGGGTGCCCTAGAGCAGTTGTAGTGGTCGGGGTGCGCTAGAGCATTCGTAGTGGTCGGGGTGCACTAGAGCAGTTGTAGTGGTCGGGGTGCCCTAGAGCAGTTGTAGTGGTCGGGGTGCGCTAGAGCATTCGTAGTGGTCGGGGTGCACTAGAGCAGTTGTAGTGTTTGGGGTGCGCTAAAGCATTCCCAGTTGTCGGGGTGCCCTAGAGCAGTTGTAGTGGTCGGGGTGCGCTAGTGCAGTTGTAGTGGTCGGGGTGCGCTAGAGCCTTCGTAGTGGTCGGGGTGCACTAAAGCAGTTGTAGTGGTCGGGGTGCCCTAGAGCAGTTGTAGTGGTCGGGGTGCGCTAGAGCATTCGTAGTGGTCGGGGTGCACTAGAGCAGTTGTAGTGGTCGGGGTGCCCTAGAGCAGTTGTAGTGGTCGGGGTGCGCTAGATTAGTTGTAGTGTTTGGGGTGCGCTAAAGCATTCCTAGTTGTCGGGGTGCCCTAGAGCAGTTGTAGTGGTCGGGGTGCCCTAGAGCAGTTGTAGTGGTCGGGGTGCCCTAGATCAGTTGTAGTGGTCGGGGTGCCCTAGAGCAGTTGTAGTGGTCGGGGTGCCCTAGAGCAGTTGTAGTGGTCGGGGTGCGCTAGAGCAGTTGTAGTGGTCGGGGTGCGCTAGATTAGTTGTAGTGTTTGGGGTGCGCTACAGCATTCGTAGTGGTCGGGGTGCGCTAGAGAAGTTCCTGCGATCAATTCAGCTCGCGCGTGTTTGGTGACAGTTCTAACCAAACCTAACCCGTTTTGTCGAGGAACCCTAGCTTTGTTTGTGACCAACTATAAGAAAAGGCCAGGATCAGTTAAATATTTCCACTATTTGAATGCACCCCCTTAAAAAAAACTTACCTAATATACTTTCTTCCATCAAAGTGAATACAAGCAAGCCTAATGAAATATTAGAACGACTGTAATGCCAATTACTTTAATCTGCCGCTGAATGTTGAACAAGTTAATTCGGCGCCATCTTGCTAATGACGTCACCGGCTTCTTTTGTCATGTAACGACCCCGAGGGGGGGGGGGGCGCGGGGGGACGCCTGCGTTTATTATAATGCTGTGTATTCTGTTAAAGGTTCTTTTAAAAGGAAGCATAATATTGTTGTTTGGTTATGGAAGATGATTTTTGTAAATATAATGATATGATTGATAGTGCTATGAAACCGCATTTTTTTACATTCAAAAGATTAAATTATTTTGTGCTGATCGCTGTTGCCATCAATAGTGTTTATGTTTACTAAGGCCCTGATCACCCTGATTCCTATAGTCCACATTGTATCTCGCAGCGCGGGATAAGTCCGCAGATAAATCCGCTCATCTGAATGTTACTGAAACACTTGCTCACACAACAGCGGACTGGACGTGTGCAGGCTTGTCATATGATTTATGTTTTAATTTATTAAACAAACAATTTGTTAATATGTTATTTTAATTGTATTTCCGAAATTCGGGTACAAATGGAGGTATCTTATATTGTAATGGTTTTCGGTTTCACATAATATGAATATGGTTTAACCGCGGTCCGCAAATAAATGATTACCTTGTAATAAAACAAATGTCATATTATCAAGAGATTTATATGAAAACTAGCTTCTGCCCGCGGCTCCGCCCGCGTGGATGCCGGAAATTTACTAACCTAACTTAGGAAATTCATGCCCTATATCACCCCCTATAGGATTATTTTTGAGACAAAAAATGTTATCTATCTTATTGCCACATTTTGTCTAAATCTGTAAAGTAACATACCGACAGACAGACAGAGGACTTTGGAAGTTTTTATATTAGTGTGGATTATTTATCTACTTTGATCTCTAAATTTTTCAAGCAACTCATAGTTCGTTTAACCTTTTTTGACCCTTTAGATTAAACCCTTGTAAAAAGCTTACTTACATTTTCCATTAGTTTTCTTAACAAAAACCTCTACAAAAATTAGTGAGCAAAAACTAAATTGGTTACGTTGAACAAAATGGAGTCTCCTTTTTATATAAGAATATCTTGTCATTCTTTGGGACACGTTAGAGTTGATTTTTCATAATACTCTTGGATCTAGATTACTTATTATTAAGGTTGAGTGTCGAAGTCAGAGGACAATGAGAGCGATGGCCGTTGAGTAGCGGTCACTAAGGTTTTGTTAAAATCTTGGAGCCAACAGACGGGCGGGTAAAACGGTTCAGTTTTATGATACCTACTGATGTGTGCTAAGATACATTCAATGAGATTTAGATAAAATTTTGGTTACAAGAATTTATTTCTCTAAAATAATTTTACAATATTATTCACTTACAAGAGAAAAATACAAAAATCTTATTACTTAAATAAAGGTACAACATCGGGAAGAATGACTATATAAATTAATTATATCCAATATCACTTACAATTATAAGGTATAGAGGTATGTGAAACAGGGTGCAAAGTTCACTCATACTTCAAATTCAAATTCATTTATTAGTGTGATTTTTGGTAAGTACATTTTTACATGAGATCATAATAAAAAAAAAAAGTTCCTCAAAAATCTACCTTATAGGTGTACACTCTTTAACATAACTAGTAATCATTATAAAAAAGAATAATCAACATAATAAAATAAAATAATTACATCAAAACACAATATAACTTACACCAGCAAAACATTAACAATTGAGTATACATAATAAATACAAATGAATTGAAATAAAGATAATAGGTACAATGTCAAAATTAAATAAATATCAATGTCAAATAACTTACAATTTATCATTAAGGAATTCGTCAATAGTATAATAACATTTTTCCAATAATAGATGTCTTAATTTGATTTTAAATTGAATAATATTTAAGTCCTTAATTCCATTTGGTAATTGAACGAATCCGTGTCGGTCCCGGAGAAAGAATAGGACCACCCCATCTCGTCCCGTGGGTGTCGTAAGAGGCGACTATTTGACTAAGGGAGCTCCAGACCCAGTGCATACCATATAGCACTTTGGGTCACCCGCGCGATGGCGGGTAAACCATCAACAATCGCATTCCCAAGGAGGGTTGGTGTCAGGCAGGCGGCCGACTGTAAAACTTTGCCAAACCTTTTAAGCAACATGATGAGTAATAATATGATGCGCGATAGGGCTAGGGCGTACCCCACAGGCGACGCGCAGGGGCAGCACCCGGCTCCTGTGGGAAGAGGACTAGGGTTGTTGCACCACCCCGGGCGGGGGCAACGTAAGAAGCGAGCCCGGGAAGTGAGATTGAGGTATGCAAGTTGGAATGTTGGGACGATGACTGGGAGAGCCAGAGAGTTAGCGGAAGTATTAAAAAAAAGACGAATAAATGTGGCGTGTTTGCAAGAAACAAAATGGAAAGGAACGAAAGCGAGAGAAATCGGTGAAGGATACAAGTTTTTCTACTGTGGTAGTGACGGGAAAAGAAATGGCGTGGGAATAGTGTTAGACAGTAATTTGAAAGAAGGCGTGATGGAGGTAAAGAGAATTAATGATAGACTAATCGTTGTAAAAGTTATGTTAGAACATGTAATGCTGAATGTAATAAGTGTGTATGCACCGCAGGTGGGATGTGATGAAAGGGTGAAAGAGAAGTTTTGGGAGGACTTTGACACAGTTTTGACGAACATTCCGGTGCATGAAGAAGTGATAGTTGGAGGTGATTTTAATGGACATGTGGGAAGAATGCGAGGGGTTTATGAAAGAGTGCATGGAGGATGGGGTTTTGGTAACGTAAACAATGAAGGAGAGACACTGCTTCAATCAGCTACCGCATTTGACCTGGCAGTAGCCAACACTTGGTTCCAGAAGAACGATGGACACCTAATTACGTACAAAAGTGGCAATCACAAGACGCAAATTGATTACTTTCTGGTACGACGCAAATACTTAAAGCATATCAAAGACTGCAAAGTGTTACCGGGAGAAGATCTAGTCTCACAGCACAGACTCCTAATTATGGAAATGGTTGTGGAAATAAAGAACAATAATAACAAAGAGCGACCCCCCCCCAAAATAAAATGGCATATGCTGGAGAAGAATGACTATGCGAAGAAATTTAAAGAGCGAGTGGTGGATAAAATGATATATATGGGAGACATGAATGATCGAAGTGTAAATGAATGCTGGAATGAAATGGCAGGGTATATTAGGAGTGCAGCGAAAGATATTTTGGGAGAGACGAAAGGAAAGGGTACGATTGATAAGGATACATGGTGGTGGTCGACAGAAATACAGAACGTGTTGCAGGATAAAAAGAGAAAGTTCAAAGAATGGCAGAGTGTTGAAGATGAGAATGTTAGTTTGAAAGCAGAAAAAAAGAGTGAGTATGATGCTCTAAAGAAAAAAGCCAAGAAAGCTGTGGCCATAGCAAGAGCAAAAGCCCAGGACAAGCTTTATGACACACTGGATAATCCAGCAGGTCAAAAACATCTCTACCGGCTTGCTAGAGCTAGAGAGAGAAAGACGAGGGATATTTGTCAGATAAAGTGTATAAAGGATGAAACTGGAATAGTTCTTTCGGATGCTGAGAAAATTAAGGATAGGTGGAAGAGCTATTTCGAGAGACTGATGAATGAGGAGAATGACTGGAGTGGTGTGCTTGAGAATAAACCAGTAAATGAGGGGTTAGTGAGAATGATTAGTATGGATGAAGTGAGAATAGCAGTAAATGGGATGAAGAATGGTAAAGCAATAGGTCCGGATGGAATACCAGTTGAAGTATGGAAGTTATTACGGGTAGATGGATGGACGTGGTTAGCTTTATTCTTCAATAAGTTGTTGCTGGAAGAAGCCATACCTGACGAATGGTGTAACAGTTCGCTGGTGCCCATCTTTAAAAACAAAGGTGATGTGCTGGAGTGCAACAACTATAGAGGAATAAAGCTAATGTCACATAGTATGAAGGCTTGGGAGAAAGTTATTGAAAGGCGACTGCGAGAAGAGACTGAAATTTCGCAAACCCAATTCGGTTTTATGCCTGGTCGAGGAACAACAGATGCCATCTTTGCCATCCGCCAGCTGTGCGAGAAATACAGAAGTGCGCATAAAAACTTGCACATGGTATTTGTTGACCTCGAAAAGGCATACGACAGAGTGCCTCGTGAAGTTTTGTGGTGGGCGCTGAAGGAGAAAGGTGTGCCAGGGAAGTATGTGCAGTTGATTAGAGCGATGTACAGTCGATGCAGTACCCAAGTCCGGTCTACAGTGGGCACTACTGGCAGCTTCGATGTGGCTGTCGGCTTGCACCAGGGTTCAGCACTCAGCCCGTACCTCTTCGTGCTGATAATGGATTCTCTTACATCGGATATCCAAGAAGAGGCTCCCTGGTGTATGCTGTTCGCCGATGACATTGTGCTAGTTGCCGAGAACGGCCTAGAGGTCCAGAGCAGATTGGAGGTGTGGTGGGAAAGACTCGAGACCGTTGGCCTGAGAGTAAGTCGGACCAAAACCGAGTACCTGTTTTGCGACTTTGGTGGTCTCTCCAGTTCTGTGCCCATATCTCTCGCCGGAACGCCCTTACCGATCTGCTCCGACTTTCGGTACCTCGGGTCGCTTGTCCAAGGAGATGGCGAAGTAGACCGAGACGTAACGCACCGGATCAACTCAGGATGGATGAAATGGCGACAGGTCACAGGAACAACTTGCGACCCACGGATGCCCCTCAAGTTAAAGGGGAAAATTTATAAGTCCGTGATAAGGCCTGTCGTACTGTATGGGTCTGAATGCTGGGCCGTGAAGAAGACGGATGAAAAAAGATTGCATGCAGCGGAAATGAGAATGTTGAGATGGATGTGTGGAGTGACGAGAATGGATAAAGTAAGAAATGAGTATATAAGAGGAAGTCTGAAAGTGGCGCCAGTGACAGAAAAGTTGAAAGGAAATCGTTTGTCTTGGTATGGGCATGTGATGAGAAGGGACGAAACGCATGTGACTAAAAGAGTGATGGATATACATGTTGATGGATGGAGAGGGAGAGGAAGGCCGAAGAAAAGATGGATGGATTGTGTGAGGAATGATATGAAAGAGAAGGGAGTGAATGATAGCGTGACGGTTGACAGGGGCGAATGGAAGAAGAAAACGTGTTGCGCCGACCCCAAGTAAACATGGGATAAGGGCAGGAAGATGATGAATTCCATTTGGTAATTTATTAAATATTTTTGGGGCCATGCAAAGTATGCTTTTGTGCATGAAGGCGGTCTTTGATGGTCGAACACATAGTTCATGCACATCAAAAGTGTCTAGGGATCAAGCATTTTTATGCGGATTTCTTGAGATTGAGATGTGGCTTTGTAATAAATTTATGATTTTATAAATTTATATGTATCCTTTTTGGTGCATTTCATAATTTGAATCAGGAACTGTGAATCAAATTCGAGTAAAAGATGAAAATCAGCTGTCAATATTTTCCCTATAAAAACATACAACGCATTGAAGACATTATTAGTGCTACTGTTTCCCTACTACTGATTAAAACCAACGTTATTATGGAGCGGCGACGTCATTTAAGCAGGGAAGAAATGCTCAGAGCCGTGGGAATGATAGAAGCTGGTTCCCGGCAACGTACTGTGGCTTTAGCTCTGAATACAAGTCAGAGTGTTATCAGTCGACTTTGGACACGTTACCGAAGCACTGGTACCGTGGCTGAGCGCCATGGAGGACGGTATCGCTGCACCACACGGAGACAAGACCGATACATTCAAATCTTAACTCGAAGAGCTCCAACAATAACCGCCATGATGTTAGCCGTGAGGCTTCATCACTCTTCAGGGAACTTAATTAGCGACCAAACAGTCAGAAACCGCTTGCATGAAGTGAACCTTCATTCCCGAAGACCGCTACGGGTACCACCTATAGCAATGCACAATCGTAGGATTCGATATCAATGGGCTCTTGAACACAGAAATTGGGCAGAAGAACAATGGCGTTTCGTGTGCTTTTCTGATGAGTCTCGTTTTGGTATGAGACCGGATACAAGACGTATACGACACTGGAGAACCCCTGGACGCCAACAGCGATTAAAATCCTGCCAGGAAGTCCATCCTTATAGTGGTGGAACCATCATGGTATGGGCGGGTATTTGGATCGGCGGAAGAACTGAGTTGATTTGGATCAGAGGCAACCTCAACGCTCAAATTTATGCTGAGACGATTGTATCAGACGTCATCGTTCCTCTACAAGTGCAAATCGGTCCCTTATTTCAGTTAATGCATGATAATGCACGACCGCACACCGCAAGAGTTGTAAGACAGACTCTCGCCGCAGCTAACATCAATGTCCTGCCCTGGCCTGCTCAGTCGCCAGACTTGAACCCGATTGAGCATGCATGGGATATGCTACAGAGAAGAGCTCTGCCGAATATGGAGGGTATCCAGTCGCAAGAAGACCTTTTTTTGTTGTTGCAACGAACATGGGCGGCCATTCCACAGCGTGATTTGGATGAACTCATTTTGAGTATGCCAAACCGATGTTCTTGTGTTGTTAGTGTTCGCGGTAGAAACACGGATTATTAATTGTTTAAGTTACCCAATAAAATTTTAAAGAAAACTGTTATTTCAGTCTTTTTTTCGAACTTTTGTGTTAGTGGTTCAAATGTCAAAAATCCCTTTATTAGGAAAATGGCAAAATTCTTTATTAATGCAAAGGTGACTTGGTTTATCGTTACTGTGACAAACGGAAACACTTTATTTGATGAATCCTTAAAGAAAATTTTAATTAATATCAATGAGGAGAAAAGTTATTGCAAAAATATATGTTGATCCCTAGACACTTTTGATGTGTGTAGTTTGGTCTAATCACTTTATAGCGATGTTCAGATGCTTTTTTGAATAGATGCATGTTCTTTTTAACAAATAAAGCAGTCTCAAATATGTACAAGCAAGGTAAAGAAATAATATTTATAATAATACTCTATAGAAAAGGGAGGATCCTCCGATCAGACGGGTGTTGTGTCTGGCGGGCAACTGCGAGATAATTCATGTCGGGCCGTTGTATCTATACTAGATGCGCGGTAAACTCTGCTTGCGAGATGCAGGTCTTACAAAACTGTTTCTGCTAAATATTTTTTATAATCTAACTTTAAATCTTTCTTTTCTTTCTTTCTTAAATCTTTAAATCTTAAATCTAACTTTCCATATTTATTTCAGTAACAAGTACAGAAGTACTGGTTGCGGAATTTCAGTGGGTAGAAGAAGACTGATACATACTCAAGAGTTTATTGCATTCCACAATGTGTACCTACTTGCTGATACCTTAAAATTTTATGTGATAGGAGGAAATAAGTAAAGAGAAAGAAAGAAGGAATAAACTAGGATGAAGACAAAATAATAATAATTTTAGTGGGTCAACGTTATTTTTAGAATCGATTAGCCCTCAAATAACAAGTCAAACAAAATTAAACGAAATCAAGTCATCGATCTCTACAGAATAAACCAACCACCTAAAATATCAAGAGAGCAGCGTTTTTAAAACGCCGCGAGCCCCACGCCCGTCTACTATAATATACTTTTAAATAACCGACAAGGGCGCCGAGTTAATTAAGCTATCCGTTATTATGATCGGTCCCCGTGAGCTCTTACCTTAGCAAGACATTCTCCTTTAAACTACCTTCGCTGGTCGCTGAGAACCTTTGAACCACAGTCTAAAAAAGGTACAGAAGAACCCCGATAAGGTCTTTTTTGGCATAATAAATACTGAACATGGCTTTGACGGTCATGAAACTACCACTTTTATATATTGTGAGAGAGTATTAAAATTGACATGTCACCGAATGTGTTTTTTCCTTTCTTTCTTTAAATAATTTCACAGATGAAAAGATTGTCACCCTATCAGAGAGTTTTGTAGAAAGGCTGATTGACTACGACCAGTCGCTTGTGCTTGTGATCGCAGTTCGTTGCTATTGGTAGTTAGGCATATTAAGCTACTGTCTCGAAATCACATCACTGTCTTCATAATAATAATATTATTAAGACGGTAATATTTCAAGCTGAATACAAATCAATTTTCAAAAGGAATACGTACCTGTTTTAACCAGCTATTCCTTGTTGCGCTCAGTAGGTCTCGTAATCTATAGATATTATAAATGTTAGTCGCTTTTCTTGTCTGTCTGTGTGCCCGCGTTGCTCTTCTAAATTATGCAACGGATTTTGATGAGGTTTTCACCATCATCATTTAGAGAATTCAGTCCGGAAGGTTTATGTGTATAATATTATATGAAACTACATAATAACAAAGACATATTGAGGTTTTGTGAAGTTGTAAAAACCGTGCTAAGCAGGGGCGGGTCGCTAGTACATACGTCTAAAGAGGATGCCACTGTCCTAGGGCTAGAGTAAAAAAATATAAAACTTTGCTCGCAAGTCCCAAATTCCGCGAAGAGTGGCCCTTCTGAACTTTGTTTAACGCGATGCTCTTTTTTACCTTCTTCATAATTATATAGGCACTCCTTTTTTAAATGACATCGGGCTCGGAGAAAAGAAAATGTAAGGAAAAATTTATAATGCATTGTCCTGTTCTGTGACGATAGCTGTTTTATAAAAGTGGACAGAATTATCGTTGGCCAGATTATTTTGTTGTTTTTTTTTCCTTTAAAAAAGTGTAAAATTCAACACTTTTTTAAAAGGAAAAAAAATACAAAATGCTTATCAGGAAATCTGAGTAAATTTTAATTATGGGTTTGTATTTTTTTATTTTTTGTGGTGCCAACGCGATGACGCGCCCCATTTTTTTTCATTATCTTTAGTATCTGTTATTATTATGCAAAATTTAAGAAAAGGGGGTTTCATTAAAAACTTAATGTCGTACACAATGTTAACTAACAAGTTGCGTCGGAAAATATTTATTTTGTTTTTTATTTAAAAAAGATATTTATTTACGTTGCTTTATGACGAATTTGGGTTCGGAATGGTTTCTGAAAATATTTTTGTATCTTGAAATATTAATTGGCAGCTGATTCTGCCAGATCTGACAGCATAAGCTGCCAATCAATAGCTACTAAACCAAACAAATACAAAATCAAAAGTCATTTATTCAAACTATACTGAGAATCAGCACTTTTCGAACGTCAAAATTACATAAGACAGTCCCCCAAAACGCCCGCCCTTCACCATTTCCTAGTGCCTTCGCTAGGAAGAAGTGGCGCAGCAAACTCCCCAAGAACTACTATATACTATCTCCCAAAAGCAACCACAACAAGGCTAGCCTCTTCTGTCACCCACCAAAGACACCAATCGCGATAAAAATAAAACATACAAAAGCCCACAACACGAAAACCTTATTAATTTAACAAAACAACCATCGAAACTTGTAGATAACTCCCATTCAGAAGTTGCATTAAAACTAAACAAGAACAAACCTTCACCCGTCAATACCGCGGGTCGTTGCGACCCCACTGAATAAACTGTAAGTGTATTGGTACAAAACAATGGGGTACGATCTGTCCCCAACTAATTCGATTTCATCGGTCGTCTGAGAGTGGACCGTTAGTGGTGGAGGGTTAGATGGATTGCGGGATGGCGGTAAATTGTACAGAGACGTAAGTAGGAGACAAGAACTACGGCTGGAAGAACTTTCGTTAAGGTTTTTTGGTCTTTCAGGGTTGAAAGAAAATTTATATTATTATAAGTGACTTCAAAAAAAGGAGGAGGCTGTGCATTGGCCGTTTTCACATTGGATGATAACGATAACTACACGATGTCGTCGGGCTGGTAGTTTCATACAATCACTACTAAACGCTTTCAGACTGTGTCATTGTAGTCAACGGTATCGTCGCTGACACTGATTGTCGTACCCATAGATATGAAAGTTTTACATTTATATTGTCGTACCGATATCGACGGACATTGCGGGGTGAGGCAGATCGCGGGCGGAGTGGCATGGGTAGGCGCCACCGGATCTGTGCATGGATGCCATAGTCTTTGGTCAACTGGACCCACTCGAAATAGACCCACGGGATCACTCAACCCAATCAAATTTTGAATAGGTCGACTTGACTCACTGCCCAGTTTCATCATTAGTACAGTCACGCAGTAAATCTGAATCTTTTAGTTTTATTTCTCGCGCCGCACCGCATCGCCCGCACTACTCTGTTTACATTTCGTTGCAACAAGAAGTTATTGTTTTAAATTATTTAACATGTAGAAGAGAAGGTAATAAGTGGTCTAAATATCGCACTTGTAGAATATGATGTACCCAAAAGGTTACCCGTATATATAAAAGATAAAGCAAATGTGATTTGTTCACTCCTGCCATCATTACTTCGAATACACTATTACACTTTTGGAATCGCGCGGCGATGTAAGCTGTTGCTGGCGCCACGCGACTATTCGAGACTGTTGTGGCATACAAAGCATGACGAAAAACGGTTGCTTACAACGTGTCACATACCGATCTCGTCTCGATATCGTTGTCGTCCGAGTTGACGATACGATATAGACGTGTTGGTGTCGTTATCGTCGCAGTGTGAAAAGGATCGATGAGCTTTTTTTTTCTTGAAATAAGTAATGTCACCGTTTGATTATGAACACCGTTAGTTTGTTTCACTGTCTATAAATTGTAAACTGTACCATACTGTTTACAATATAACGTATACATTTTCGATTTTCAGTAGTACGAGTATCAATCCATGTCAAACAGTCAAATTGTGAACGAACCTCCTCTTCCGACAGGGTTCACAATCTATCCGATTTTATCACCCGTAAAATTGTGAACTGTCCCTGATTTGTCGGTCTTGGCGGTAACCAAATTGGTCGCAGTAACTAAGTCGGGCACCCCGTTCAAATGGGTTAGACCTTAACCAAAAGCGCGCGAGCCGAGCGAGCGAAGCGAGCGGTACCGCGACAGCGGCCGGCGAGCGGTACTTCCAAGTTGGTCGCACTTACTTGGCTATTTAGTGTTAGTGCAAGATACGAGCCGTCGCATGCGAGCTTGATTCAGTTCACAATTTGTCGGTTTGCCATGGAATTATAAATTATAGAAAAATAATGAAAATAAAATGGTTTGCTGCAGTTTACAGTTTTTCGATCATTTATAACCTCCCGAAAGAGATTATAAACTAACTAAGTAAATAACTAATTACACGGTGACATATACACCGATATTTTGGATTTTTTTTAACCGTGACTTTTATTGTAGATTACTTACAGACCAATTTAAGTTTAAGTTTGAGTAGTTTATGCGGCCTACCCAAATGTCCTGTCTTTGGTATTGTTCGTCGAATCGTTGAGCTCCTCAAGTTCTGAGTTGAGCTGCACGATTTTTGACAAATGCGTGCACTGATTGGACAGGTCCGCTCAATCTGTGTGGTTCTTTCCTCAAAAGACCATTTCAGACACCAATCTACATGGTCTTCACACGATCTGACCAAGATTTTGTCTGGACTTTAAAAGAGACTGTGACTTCTGAGTTTGTTTCGGCCTTTCTTCTCAGAATAGTCAGTTAGGAAACGCCGACCTCATCTAGTTTAAAAAAAAATATGATTGACGTGTAAAAGTGTTTGTACAAACCTACTTACAGAAATAAAAAATCATTTATCATTTTATCATTTAAGTTTATCTACTTAATTAATTTATGTTAAAAGTTTCACAGACTACAATGTAGTAGAACCAACTTTACTAGCACATAATGGATCTCTGATCTCTCACGCTCGAGAAAATAATGATTAACTAAAGAATAAGTATCTCTCTCATAAAAGTTCAGCTCCTAATACAATTAACTGCCAAAACCAAAGCTTTAAACATAAATTAATTTCTTAATAAAGCTTTTAATGACACAGCAACCAACCACACAAACTTTTGAAAACCAAAACATTTTAATTTCATTTTTTATACCTAAGTAGCTACAATGCTGTATGTATTACTTTTATAATGTTTAAAACAAGATTTTACTCAAAATGTTTTTCTTTCATTTATATTTTTTGGAATACTTTTTATTGTACACTGGAGACTGCAGAGTTAGGACGGTAATTAATCTAATTAGCTAGTTAAGGAGGTTTCCTCCTCACTCGTCGGAGAGGTAGGTATATCGCCTTTAACTGCTCGACATTACAATCGAAATCCAATCATTGATTTGAGAGCTACTATTCACAGGGATAACCATTCAGCCAGATTGTCAAACTTTCGAGCTTATGAGTAAAACAACTTTCATACACTTATGAGAATATAATTAATGTGAAAACTAACGTCGCTGATAACTGCGACCAGGTAGTTTTACCTCACACATGGATCGATTCACCCAGCTATTCATCGATCATCCATAGTTTCCTACTAATATTTTACATTCGAAAGTAATTCTGTCTATACATATTATGTCTGTTACCTTTTCACACCCGCGGTTAGGACCGCTGAACGGATTTCATGAAATGTGGAGCACATGTAGTCCATGATCTGGGTTAGGACATAAATATGATATTTTTTATGCTGTTAGTATTTATTTTCGATATTGGAAAGCATATTATGGAACTCAAATGGAGTTGGGCAGGACACCTGGTAAGGCGCAGTGATGACACGTGGAGTAAGGCTGTGACAGAGTGGCGTCCAAGGAGTGGAAGACGAGACGTCGGTCGTCTGGCGGCGAGATGGGAGGGCGATGTTGTTGCCATCGCGGGTAAATCCGGGACTACGCTGGCACATGAGCGTGGGGATTGGTACTTGAAAAGATGCTCAGCAGTGAGTGAGGTCGGGTTGTAGATGATGATGATGATGCTCGCTGGTGTACACGTGGGATAATTTCCTCTTCGCAAACGAAGCCGCGGGCAAAGCTCGTATTCATATCTCATGCGTGGCCTTATTTCGTGGTTCGGCCCACATTTGTTTATTTTGTCAAAGTTAGTTACGATATTGGATGTAGGTACCTACTCACATTTTGCACATAAGCTTACTTTTTGGAAGACCGTGTTATTTCACCGTTGTTAATGTAGCAGAAAATGTATTAGTCGGTGAAACGAGGGAATTTCTTTTCAGTATTTTGTGAGCGGGAGTTTTTTGTTTATGTGTTCTCTTAAACTGTAGATGTTATTATCATTTGAAAGGAATAAATTTGTAAGAATCTAATTGGAGCTACAATGGCTAAATGGACAGCAGTCCTGAACGCACGGGAGACCGATTGGTGACAACGGTTTACTGTAGTTAGCGGGCAGGAACAGGAAGACACTGCTGACATCTCTGCTCAATCCTTTCGTCGTTTTTTACGACGTGGATGGATCATCACTTCATCCATTAGTTTGATGTTATTATTGTAACCACTTAAAGAAAAACAAGTCAAGTTTATCCAAAACCACCAACCTATATCCTCAACAGCTCCACCAGTTAGCATAACCAGATAAATCTGCCACGGCGCAGGCGGTGGCGACGCAATTGCTTACTTTCCCGACATTCCGACTCGAGAAAATTGCGACCCTCCCTCAGGACGGATCTAAACAAGCTCCCAACGTAACCCAATTCCAACTATTTCAAGCCTCGTGGACCTCATTTCCCTCCAATCGTGAATATTTTTAAAAAGCCACTAAAGAGCTTTAGCTGAGCAGCGGAGGTCGTAATAAAATCAAGCCGGCTGCCAGCGAGCGGAAAACGTCGCTCAATCGGATTCCATCGCCTCGCTTGTGAAGGAAATTGGGTTGAAACATCGACGAGACATGCCGAGAAGATGTTCGACCCTTAATTTGTAGCAACGACGACGAAGACGACGACGTAAAGTGCGCAGAAATCAATTTGCCTCTAATTTAATCAATAACTGCTCTCAACATTTTTCTCCTCTATTTTAATATACCTACTGTAGTTTCAATTTTTAATAAAAAAGGTACTTTCATTTTACGTGACAAAAGCTTTTACTAGTTGTCCGAGCAGTGTTAATTTGCGCCTCAATAATAGTCTCCCTACTCGTTATTTAGAGCGGAAAAATGAGAACAAAAGTTATTCCAAATTTTTCAAACAAAACATTATTTAACATTCACAGTTTTCCCCTAAACCAATTTAAATTCAGGTCCCATACTAGGCTCCATAAAAAGTTTCAAAACAAAAATACGGCGGGAACACATGTGCCCGAAAAAGTAAAGTTCCGACGATTTCGACCTCAAAAATGAATGAAATATAGGGTAGTAACATGCCCCCGGACCGTAACTCCAACAGATCCCGATGTCAAGGGACGGCACATAAAAAGTTTTTTATCATCTTCTGTTATTATATGGAGGCCGTGACATTACCCTTTGGAAAACAACGGCGAACTTCTCTCACATTATTCACGCGGAGTTAAACTTAGTCCTCGCCTGAGCGCGGTGCCTTGAATCGGCCACATCTAGAATTACCCGGAGATAGGTCATTGTAATTTGTCTTTTGTAGACGTGAAAATACGTAGAAGAATAGTAGAAACCCGTTTCAATGTTAAAAAGTAGGTATTATGGAATAAACTTAAAGTTCCTGAAACGCATTTCAGGCAATGCATTTTGTCGTCTGAGATTCATTATTTAGACATTCAGGTATAATTTTAGGCCTTTTCCGGCAACCCATTAATACCATTTTCGCTTTCTACTCAATTAAATTTTATATCCTTAATGTTTGAGGCTGGAAGCGCCTCGAGAAAGACGATTTTCCGTGATAATTACTATCCCGTACCTTCCTTAATATTCTTAGCAATAATAATTCTTCAAACAAAGTCACTCGGATGCTACATGATTAATCCATTTATTGTGCGGCATTTACGCATACAACTGTCAAGGTTGTTGTTGATAAGATAATGATAAGGAAAATGTATCGAACAATAACATAAAGCGGGAGTAAAATGAACACTAAACCAACAATTTTTACAAGTTTATTTTGATACATACAAATTATTTATAGGTACTAAATACATTACTGAAATTCATTTGGTTATTAATACAAATATAATATTCTTATGTAACGAAAGCGTTTTCTCCATAATTATGCGTTAATCGAAATAAAAAACATATCTTTAATTCGCTTACACATATCAACATATTGCTCTGCTAAAACTTACAGGAGCGAATACAGCATTCGTATGTTCTGTAAAAATCTCCCCATTTCATTAGGTGAAGTGAGCTAACTGGCTGGCTGGCTGTGGTTTCATTAGTGCCAACCACAGAAATCTAAATAATAATTTAGATTTCTGTGGTGCCAACCCTTCAGGTGGAATGACAGTTCACTCCTAAGTTGTCACGGGAGATTTTTTCAGAATATGCTGGCAGTTTAAGTACATTTGGGTCAATATCATGATAAAATTAAGACAAAGATTTACATTTTGGATGCCCTTAAAACAGTAGGTATTTTTTTAAATAAACGTTTTGTTATTTTTAACCTTTTGACCGCCACGCGTCTAAAAATCAAAAACGTGCCCTCAGCGTCAAAGTCTGTCATGTAGTCGAACCGTGGCGTGCTGGGCACATTTTGGTTTGTCATATAAACATGACTGTGGCGGTCAAAAGGTTAATACTTATAATTATATAGTTCACTGATATGAAGAAACAAATTAATTTCGAATAACCACTGAAAACAGCCACGTTCTAAAAACATACTCTTTATTATAAATACTAAGGCACTTATAACCTAATTTGTATGTTAATTACTTAATTAATTGTTAATTTAAGTAATTCCGCTTTACGATAAGTAAGTAGGTAATATAATTATTATTAATTAGCATTATTGGTAATTAACTTAATTCAAATACTGGTGGTGTTTAATAGAAAATTGATTCTTAAGTAGGTATAATGAAATGAAATGAAATGAAATGATTTTATTTTTTGTAAGTAGGTTTGTAAAACACTTTTACACGTCAATCATGTTTTTTTTTTTTTAAACTAGATGAAGTCGGCGTTTCCTATCTGACTACTCTGAGAAGAAAGGCCGAAACAAACTCAGAGGTCACAGTCTCTTTTAAAGTCCAGACATAATCTTGGTCAGGTTATATGAAGACCATGTAGATCGATGTCTGAGGTGGTCTTTTGAGGAAAGAACCACACAGATTGAGAGGACCTGTCCAGTCAGTGCACGCATTTGTCAAAAATCGTGCAGCTCAACTCAAGACTTAAGGAGCTCAACGATTCGACGAACAATACCAAAGAAAGGACATTTGGGTAGGCCACATAAATTACTCAAACTGCCAGACCATGAAAAAAAAAAAAAAACAGAACAGAGAGAATAATAAAAAAAATATATATAAGTATGTAAAAAGACCCACATCGTCTTCACATTCACAATGAAAAAATAATATAATACTTTACAAAGTAAGCAAATGTCATTGTTTAAAAAAAAAATATTCATCAATGTCAATGTGTATTAAAAAGAAAAAAATCATTCAAAATGCAGAAATTGGAAGCAGCTCAATCCCAAGCCTTTTTGTCCTCAATATAATCTTTAACGGTATAAAAGGCTTTCTGGCACAACTTACGTTTAATGAAAGATTTGAATTTATTAAGGCTTAGATCTTGAACGTGGCTTGGTAGTTTATTGTAAAAGCGTATACATTGGCATCTGAACGAGCCACCTATTTTCTTGAGCCTGGTTGTAGGTACAACATATTTGTGTTTGTTTCTAGTATTTATATTATGGATATCACTGTATTTTTTAAACAATTTTATATTTTTATGGGCATATAAAAGATTTTCATAAATGTACTGAGAAGGCACAGTCATTACATTAATCTCTTTAAATTTGTCTCTGAGAGAGTGTCTCGGACTTAATTTATAAATTGATCGAACAGCTCGCTTCTGCAAAACAAAGATAGTCTGAATATCGGCGGCATTTCCCCACAATAGAATACCGTACGACATTACACTATGAAAATAGCTAAAGTACACTAAACGAGCAGTCTCTATATCAGTTAAATTTCGAATTTTTCTAACAGCGTATGCTGCAGAACTTAGCTTTTTTGACAATTTATCTATATGTGGACCCCACTGAAGCTTAGCATCCAAAGTTATGCCCAAGAATACTGTGTTGTCTTCAGGATTCAATTCCTCGCCCTTTATCAACACATTAGTTTTCACCTGCCTTACGTGGGGTAGCGTAAACTTAATGCATTTGGTTTTCTTCTCGTTTAGAAGCAAATTATTAACATTGAACCAGTGGACTACTTTCGAGATCGCGCTATTTACATCGTCAGTAACCAACTGCTGACGTTTAAGTTTAAACAAAAGAGAAGTGTCATCTGCAAACAACACTATATCATGATGATCCTTTATGAGGTACGGCAAGTCATTAATATAAATGAGAAACAAGAAAGGACCAAGAATTGAGCCCTGTGGGACTCCCATTGTTACTATAGATCCGGGTGATCTTTTTCCATTAACGTCAACGCTCTGAATCCTTTTACTCAAGTATGAAATAAGAAGATCCAGAGCAGTGTTTCGGATCCCGTAGTGGCGGAGTTTCCTGATTAAAGTTTCGTGAAGAACGCAATCAAATGCCTTGGACAAATCACAAAAGATGCCCAAGGCATCGCATTTATCTTCCCATGCATTATAAATATGTCCTAATAGTTCAACGCCGGCATCAGTAGTTGAACGACCCCTTGTAAAACCAAACTGTTTGCTATGTAATAATTTATGTTTATTAAAAAATCTTTGCATTTGGTCTAAAATTAATTTCTCAAAATTTTTACTAAAGGTAGGTAGTACAGAAATAGGTCTATAATTTGTGGGATCTGATGTACTACCTGATTTAAACAAAGGTATTATTTTACTATTTTTCATAAGGTCAGGAAACTCCCCATTGTCAATACAACTATTAAAGATAATAGCTAGAGTAGGCGCTACAATGTCAATAATAGACTTGGCTACTTCTACAGAATTACCCCACAGATCTGCAGTCTTTTTTACATTTAAAGTGTGAAAGGTTTTAATTATATCTCTACAGGTAATATATTCAAAATGAAATTCCGAATCGCAACCATTAACATTTTCTTTAAGCAAAGACTCAGCAACAGAAGGTGATGAGTTTAGTGATTTAGTAGTTGAAACGGGAATATCTGAAAAGAAATTTTCAAATGCCTCGGCGACTTGTGCGTCTGATTTTATTATGTTGTCATTAATAGACAGGCTGTAGTCAGTATTTCGGTTACTAGATCTTCCCGTTTCACTATTAATAATATTCCAAGTCGTTTTAATTACATTACTGCTGTTTTTAATCCTTGAACCCAAATAACGTGACTTGGCCATATAACAAACTTTTTTAAATAATTTTGAATAATTTCTAACATACAAATTAAATTCATCAGTGTTAATATAAGTCCTTTCATTGTACAGTTCATAAAGCCGTGTTCTACTTTTATGAATACCAATGGTAGCCCAATCACTGAACGATGCATTACTATTAACCGAAATAGTCTTGGGAATAAAGGTGGAATCAAATTGTTTACAGTATACATTAAAAAAATTATCATAAAGATGATTAGGATCAGCATGAATAGACAAAACTGGTAATTTATCAATGAGTTTAACTTTAAAAGCCTCCAAGCGACTTGCAGTTTTGGGGTTAACAGTGATATCCTTTTTAGCCACTTTTTTGTTTTGATTTTGAATAGTAATCCTTTGCCCGCAATGATCAGAATCTAGTAAAGTTATAATTTCTTTGTGGCTTGGTATAATATGTGTATATATATTATCTAGGCATGTGGCACTAGTAGAACTTAATAGTAACTTAATAGTAACTTGATAGTAACTTGTTAGTGACTAAGGAATTTTAAAAAATATCTAAGGTTTAAGATTAGTACAAATTAAAAAAAGTTACATGTAGGCTTCAGAAAATTTAGTCTTACGAAGACTTAATACTTTCTATATGCAAAATGGATGGTCACATAAACTGTAAACTAAAATTGGGAATGGGGTTAAGTATTTAAGAGCAGTGGTGGCCAAGTGTTAACGGCCGCGACTTACGAGTTGTAGGTCGTAGGTTCGAACCTAGACAGGCGCTTTACTTTGTGTAAATTATTTCATCACCACTGCTCTCAAAACGGTGAAACCGGCATGTCCTAGAACCAAAAATTCGAAGACATGTGACATCTGCCAACCCGCACTGGGCCCGCGTGGTGGATTACGGCCCACTCCCTCTCACTGAGAGGAGGCCAGTGTCCCAGCAGTGGGAACATTATAGGCTGATTATTTTTGTGGTGTACAATAAAGTATATATAAATAAATAATAATAAATACACACAGTAACCACAAAATTGGATAGATTTGGAATTAACCTAATTAATGTAGGATCGGAATGTTATGAAAGATGAATGGAATGAAACGTAAAGATGAATGACAGATGTGAAGCATGTTGAATGAAAGAGATGAACATATGACATAGTCAAGGAGTGAAAGAAAAAGCAAATTAATGTTAAGAAAGGTGAAAGGTGTGAGACTGGAATACGGGGAGAAAGAAGGAAGGACGTTAGCGACTAAGACGTGTTTAAATAAAAATTGAAGATTATTAAGAAAATCAGTGCTTTTATTCAGCCCATATCGAACTAATCCCACATATTTTTGGGGGCTCGTCCGGGATAGTTCGATATTTCCAGATTGCTGGGCCAAAGCACGGGAAAAGACGGGAGCAGAAAAACCGACGCCAACGACGTGGAGCGGCCGGGGACTTTGCTCTAACGAAACGACGCCGACGGAAAAGACGATTGAAGACGGTAACAGTAGTTACAAAAGATTAGTAAAGACGAAAATATGGGTGGACACGGAAAGGATCGCCGACAAAGCCGTCAAGCGGACTATGACGATGACCATGCGGCAGCTGCATCGACGAGACAACCGTTCTACCAAGATCAGACTGAGAACTTGGTGGGAAAATTCAGTGGACAAGATAAATCGTATTCGGTGGCTAAATGGGCGACCGACATTGACGATAACGCTGAAATATTTCAATGGACGCCCCTACAGACTCTGATAGTCGCTAGAAGATCTCTGACGGGAACTGCAGCCCTGTGGCTAAAATCTGAAAAACCATTTAAAAGTTGGGACGAGCTGAAGGCGGGTTTGCTGAAAGAATTCCCGGATTCGATAGATAGCAAAACCATACATGAAATGATGGCCGCTAGAAAGAAGAAGAAAGACGAACGTTGTTTAGACTACATGTTAGTTATGAAAGAAATGGGAAAGCGCGGCAAAATGCCTGATTATGTCGCCATAAAGTACATCATAGACGGCATAATTGATTCAGAAGTGAATAAAATGGTGTTATATGGTGCTGTTACGTACACGGACCTCAAGGAAAAAATCAAAATATACGAAACAATTAAAGAAAAGATGGGCGCAAGTTACGTCCGAAATAAGAAGCCTGAGAGCAGTGAGGGTGGTGCTGGTACGAGTAACAAGAGGTGCTACAGCTGTGGAGAAAGAAATCACCAATCGTCACAGTGTCCTAATAAAGAGAAAGGTCTGAAATGTTTCAAGTGCAACGAATTTGGGCACATCTCGACGCAATGTAAACAAAGCGGAAACATTCGGTCAAGAACGAGTGAAAAGAACGAGGAACGAGAACGGCGTAGTGAAAAAGGAAAACCGAACTCTTCCGAAGATAAACGAGCGATGTGTGTGGCTGACTTCACTCCGAGTCCGAGCGTTTACGAGGTTGGCAAACCTGACGATTACGGCAGCCATGACAGCTCATTTGACAGGTGTACCAACATTAGCGACAAGATGGCGAATGCAGTGGGAACTGACGCTAATTTCACGGATGTTTACGACGAGATAAAGACGCCGGCGCAGATACGTTTTGAAAATGCCTGTAAGACGATATTTATCAATAAGTGTGAAGTAACCGCGTTAATTGACTCGGGAAGTGAACTGAACTTAATGTGTATCGAGCTTTACGAACATTTAGGATCTCCGGAGTGTGTGAAAACCGCTACGAATCTGGTCGGTTTGGGAGGCAGTATAGTGTCGACGGAAAAGTTAACTGCTTCTGTATTGTTAGACGGACACGATTACAATGCTACATTTTATGTTGTTCCAAGGCATGCTATGCCATGTAGTGTTATATTGGGTCAAGACTTCCTCAAAGACGTATTTACTATAATGTCGAAAGGGTCAATACTGATTGCACCAAACATAAACAATTGGTTGTCAAAGGTTTGTTGTGTTGTTAGTCAGGATCAGCAGTTTGTTTTAGGTAACATCAAGAATAAGCAGGTGCGGCAAGACGTTATTGACTGTGTGAAGAATTATAACCCTAAGCAGGTAAAGGAGGCACCAATAGAGTTGCGCATTGTGCTTAAGGATGACATACCAGTGGCTCAGCGACCAAGACGTATATCTTTAGCCGAACAGCAGCTGGTGGAAAAACAAGTAGCAGAGTGGCTCAAGGATGGTATCATTCGCGATCTTATAGCTAAAGGAATCATAGTCATATTCATCGATGATTTGTTAATTCCTGCTGTTGACGAAAGCCAGGCTTTGCAGCGATTGAGAGATGTGTTGGACGTTGCATCCCAGTATGGTCTGCAGATAAATTGGAAGAAAGCACAACTATTATGCCGGCGTATAGAGTACCTAGGACATATTATAGAAGATGGGAAAGTACAACCTTCACAAGAGAAGACTGATGCCGTAACCAGGTACCCTGAACCTAAGACTATAAGACAACTTCACAGTTTCATAGGATTAACGTCATATTTCAGAAAATATATCAAAGACTTTGCACTAATAGCTAAGCCGTTAACTGATTTGTTAAGGAAAGATATACCTTTTGAGTTTAATGATATCCAGAGAAGTGCGTTTAATGTGTTGAAGAATGCACTAGCTAGCAGCCCTGTGCTAAGAATTTATGATCATCAGCTAGAAACGGAGTTGCATACAGATGCTTCCGCAATAGCATACAGTGCTATTTTGTTACAGAGAGACCACACAGGTGAGTTACACCCTGTACACTACTACAGTAGGAAGACTAGTGAAGCCGAGAAGAAATATAGTAGTTATGAGTTGGAAGCATTAGCTATTATTGAAGGAGTAAAGAAGTTCAGACACTATTTGTTTGGTAAGCATTTTAAAATTGTAACAGACTGTCAAGCATTCCAAAAGACATTGAATAAAAAAGATTTATCAACAAGAGTAGCCAGATGGGTGTTGTTACTGGAGGAGTATGATTATGTTATTGAACATAGACCAGGAGGTAAGATGCAACATGCAGATGCCTTAAGTAGAAACCCATTCGTTGGAGTTATTGAACTAAGCCTGCAGGAGCGTATCAAGCAAGCACAGATGTTGGATGATGGTGTAAAGGCGATTATAGACATTCTGAAGTTGCAGCCATATGATGACTATGCCTATATTGATGGTTTATTGTACAAGGGAGCAGAAAGAAAGTTGGTGATACCGAAAAGTTTGGAATTTGAGGTTTTGAGAATGATTCATCAAAAGGGTCATTTCGGAAAAAGAAAAATGTTAGAAGCGTTAGGACAAGATTACTACATAAAGAATGTAAGCAAGAAAATTGAAGAACTTTTGTTGTCATGTGTACCCTGCTTGCTAGCAACAAAAAAGGAAGGTAAGCAGGAAGGATTTTTAAACTGTATTGACAAGGAGGGCATTCCTTTGCACACCCTACATTGTGATCACATTGGACCTCTTTCAGAGACAAGGAAAATGTATAATTACATCTTAACAGTCGTGGATGCATTTACGAAGTTTGTGTGGCTGTTTCCAGTGAAGGGAACTACCAGTAAGGAGACAATAGATAAACTAATGATTCATCAGCAAACATTTGGTAATCCTACGCGATTAATTTCAGATCGTGGTACTGCATTTACCAGTAACGAGTTCAAGGAGTATTGTGAAAAGGAGAGTATTCAACACATAACCATAACTACAGGAGTACCCAGGGGAAATGGTCAGGTGGAGCGCATACACAGAATTCTCATAGCGGTGTTAGCTAAGCTATGTATTGAAGAACCATCTCTATGGTACAAGCAAGTCAGCCGGGTGCAGAGAGCACTGAATAGCACGTATCAAAGAAGCATTGACACCACCTCTTTCGAACTCATGCTGGGTACGAAAATGAAAACTAAAGAAGATATACAGATTTATGATTTGCTTCAGCAAGAGCATAGAAGTAATTTTGTGCAAGACAGGGAAGACTTAAAGATGAAGGCGAAAGAGCAAATAAGAAAAATTCAAGATGAAAATTGTAGGACATACAACAGAAAAAGAAAGGAAAGTCGAAAATACGTTGTAGGAGATATTGTAGCCATCAAACGGACGCAGTTTGGCAGCGGTCTAAAACTCAAGCCTAAGTATTTGGGCCCCTACAGGGTCACCAAAGTCAAGAGGAATGATCGGTACGATCTTGAGAAGATAGATCGTATGGCGGATGGCTCACGAGTGACATCTTCCTCTGCCGACAATATGAAGCCATGGCCGGTGTTTGGCGATGGTGTCGAATTAGGTGAGTAGGTCAGATCCTATCAGCGGTTTTGTTAGGTTAGGTAATACATGGTGGTTGTTCTTGACCTAATATTCCATTATGATGGTGTAGGTTTTATGTTGTGTTAATGTTGTAAAATAAAAAGTATGTATTGAAAAGATGTACCACTTATCAAGCATTGGAATACTAGTTATGTACTCTGTGTTAGTTTCTATAAATTTCCATTTGATGTACTTGTTGAAGATGTGAAGACTTGTTATTTTTAGTTAAATAATTTAAGTGAATAACTTAGTTTTAGAAGTTTTGTCTGATGAATGTTGTTTATTGTTTCTCATGCAGTGCACCTTATAGTATGGTGTACACTCATTGTTACCTTTGTGCTTTTAGTAAGATGTAACTGTAAGTAAAATGTAAAGTTCAAGGTGTGAATGGTGTTGTTCTGTTTGTTCAGTTTAGATCTGACTGGGGACAGTCAGATATCAGAATGGCCGAGTTGTAGGATCGGAATGTTATGAAAGATGAATGGAATGAAACGTAAAGATGAATGACAGATGTGAAGCATGTTGAATGAAAGAGATGAACATATGACATAGTCAAGGAGTGAAAGAAAAAGCAAATTAATGTTAAGAAAGGTGAAAGGTGTGAGACTGGAATACGGGGAGAAAGAAGGAAGGACGTTAGCGACTAAGACGTGTTTAAATAAAAATTGAAGATTATTAAGAAAATCAGTGCTTTTATTCAGCCCATATCGAACTAATCCCACATTAATGAATACCTGATATCCTAAATGAATTATTTTGGATACAAACACATGAAGAGATTCTTTAATAGGATTATTTAATTCAAAAAAGGACCAAGTACAGTCAGGGAATATTACATTACATTATATATATACATTTTTATGTAAATTGACACCCTACGTCAATTTGCCGTGTGATTTGAATATACAGACAATTTAAT
Organism: Oligia fasciuncula; assembly: GCA_963082905.1. NCBI lineage: Eukaryota > Metazoa > Arthropoda > Insecta > Lepidoptera > Noctuidae > Oligia > Oligia fasciuncula. The sequence goes on along the minus strand of OY720406.1, from coordinate 18,369,954 downwards.
CTGGCAGCAAAGACATTAATTTATTTGCTGGTAGACGGTTTTCCTAACGATTAATTCCCCTGATGTTACATTCGCTTGTTCTTTGTAAGCAATTTTATAGAAAACAAAATATTCGACTAGTGTTAAAATCAGAAGGTAATCAGTTTTTTTTTTTTTTACAGATAATACCTACTACCATTTTGGAATGTTTTGTGACTATTCAGAGCATCGACGGAAAAAAATTTGAGTCACAAACTCAACGAAAAAAAAACCTTCAATCAATTTTAAAAGTTCGAAATTTTTTTACAAGATCTTCCAATACTTGCTCTCTTTCTACATATCTCTTTCTCCCTCTAAATAGCTCGATCTTTAAGCGGTGTCATTTCGACGATCTTGGCCGTGATTGGCGCGCTCGGCAGCAGGAGAGGGTTGAACTTGGCAGGCTTGCTGCCAGCTCGAAGGAGGCCGCGCTTGGCCGCCAGTATCAGTAGCAGGGTTACTGATAATGTGAATGACAGGATCTGAAATTGGATGGTGAATTGTTTTATTTTTTGGTAGAGAAATGTTATCTACTGTTTTGAAAAGGACTGCCTCGTTGGTGTAATGGTAGCATGCGCTATTTCTATTACTGAGCATGAGGTCCAGCAAGGTAATTGCGTAACAAATGAAACCCATTGCTACTAATAGAGTAGCAATGGGTTTCATTTTGACAGTTCAACAACATTCATTGCGTTATTTGCGTTGTTAGGCATACACATTTTTCGAACATATGGAGCAATGGATTAGAAATATGCTTGAAAATGATTCAAATTGAAAGTAATAGTGTGTTACGCAATTAGGGTGCTGGGTTCTATTCCCAGGTCCAGGTTATAGACTTAGCCATCTAGAATTTCTCAGTTTCTGATCGGAGTCTAGATTTGTGGCCGGTTGTTGGCAACAGGCTCGCCCCTTGTTACATGGGAGGCGAGATGTGGGTGTACACACGACGACATATCAAGCTGTACATTTCCATTTGTAGCTGACCACGCATTGTATAGGGTTTTCGTAAACTGAGAAGTTAGCTTATACTGGCTATGTATAGCTTGATATGCCGTCGTGCGTACTATTATGTGCACCTCTGCCATAGAGTAAATAGCTCTGTCTAACCCTACGGGGATCATAGAAGTGTCGCGTTGTTTTGAACAAGATTGGAAACAAATGAATGTCTACAGCATACATATACTTTCTCTAGCTATAGGTTCATGTATGTATAGCGTTCGTCATATGTAGGTACCTTGTAATAATGTTACAGTTACCATAAATTAACTTGCAAGTGTGGATGCAGACATTGAAGGAATGTATAAACTTTATCTAACAAGTACGTGTTTAAAATATAATATTATTACATAATGCTTCGTTTATCTCAATACGTAGAGTCATATAGAAGTGTGTGTCAACAGTTTGGTCTTCCTTCGTTATTGCATTCCCAACGCTTTAATTCGTACCATTTTTTTATATAACATAAAGTTATTAAACGACACTTCAATATTCATTACGTCTTTATGGTATTTCATTCACAAAAACATTAATCAAAACTTCCTCATGACAGTTTACGAATTACGCCCTATTTTCTTCATATTATAAACATAGGATTACATCTAACTGTTACAAACAATAAATATTCAGTAATAAACTGTATTACGTTGACACATCGAACAAGAAGACAACGTGATCAAGTCATCAAATCGAACCTCATTACTATTCACAACCAATAACATCCTAACCAAAATCTTAAAACAAGGATTATCAAAATACCGCAAAATAACACAATTTGTACTTACTGCAGATATCCCGAATGTAGCAAACACTTCATATGACATAAACATTGTGAACTATTACCACTCAAAACACAACAAAACTAAATAAAAAATATAAACATTTGGTGCGCACGCGGCGGTTCACTTATTAAGAACGCACTGACTATACTGTGACACGCAGAAACACTGTGCACAGGTGTGTCAAATATAAACATAGATATAAGAAACTACAGAATATGCACATTCCTTGTCGTGTGAAAGAGACAACGATATATGTGGGAAACTGCGAGAAAAAAGGGACGGAGCATTGGTATTTCCGTCCTTCACAACGTGCGCAGCATTTTTTAGATAAGCATTTCTCTATGATAAAAATGTTGGATGTAGATTTTTTTGTCTCTGTCGGCGTCATACGTATAGTTCTGTCAGTTATATAGTCTTTGTATTCAATTGAGGTTTGCACTTAGAATGGTGACACTGCGCCACTCTGTGTCGACAGTAGGAAAACTGTGCTTGGCATGTCAAGCGGAGCGGCAACGTCGCGCGCATACGTCATTCGAAACAGGTCTGCGACTGCGCACGCGCTCACCTTGCGTTTTTTTATCTGTGGAACAGTTATTTTTGTGTTTCCTTTGTTTTTAGCAACTGTAAACTGACAGGTGTCATTCATTGGCGGGCTGTAGATTTTTCATACGAACTATAATAATATAATATGTTTACACATACAGGTACACCGAAATAATAGGAACAGTCAAGTGTTACGTTTTTAGATTTCTAGCCTCATCTCTCTCGCCTCATCTAATTAAAAAAAAATATGATTGACGTGAAAAAGTGTTTGTACAAACCTACTTACAGAAATAAAATAATTTATCATCAACATTTGTCAATGTGTTGTGTTCTTTAAATTGAAATAGAACACAGAAGAGTGTTTTTAATCTTTTTATTTTAATATCAATTTATAAAAAAAATAAGTTTTGTATTTACTATTATATACGCTAACATAATTATACAGATCGGACTAACTTACCTAGTGACGTCCGATCCTCAATTATGTGAAGTAATCTCGTCCTCATTGTTCCTTATTTACTATGTAGTTTGCGCTTCTTGCAGACTCGCCAATCACATTATTTAAAGATTTTTTCTTCATCAAGAAAAAACAAATGTTATCTATGGTTCACTCGTTGGCGCGTTCTCCTGACATCTGTCAATCCAATCATTCTTTCAAAGCATAAAAACGGGACTTCATGATGATCTATATGGGCATCATAATTATAGTCCCGGCATAGTGCATACAGCACAACACAACTTTTAGAAGGGGTGAATCCAATCCTACACATACAAGTAGGATGATTATCTGGGAAGGGTTGGGATACAATGAGGACGAGATTACTTCACATAATTGAGGATCGGACGTCACTAGGTAAGTTAGTCCGATCTGTATAATTATGCTCCGTAATCTCGTCCTCATTGTTCCTTATTTACTATGTAGATGTTAAAAGAATAAAGTTGTGTTGGTAATACATAAAATGAGCATTGTTCAATTGTGTTGGTAATACATAAAATGAGCATTGTTCAATTGTGTTGGTAATACATAAAATGAGCATTGTTCAATATTTGAACATTGTAACCTAACATGTTATTCTAAGTTTGTTACTTAATATTGTATATGTATTTCTATTTAAGAATCAGTCTACCATTAAGGTAAATAGGGTAACTATTTAACTTAATTTATAATTCTCTAATTACTATTAGTTTCTGGAATTCTTATTCCGTTTTGAATCAACTAGTTTAATTAATAATCCTTTAAGGCACATGTAATAAGTTCTATGAACAATCACTCTGTATAGCACACAGCTGGAGCAAAATCATTAGAATCACTAATAAAAGGACTCTTATAAAACCGAGCAAGGGTTGAGGAATTGTGGTCCAACCAGCATATTGACACCTTCTTCAGAGCCCTTTGAAGTAGAGACATGTCTGTATTGGATTTATTTAGAAATATCTATTCCACTATTACTTAAAATTTGTTTTATCCATCTACTATTGGTTACAGTAGAGGTGACATCATAAGGTTTTTTTTTTTTTTTTTTATAGTTGTAATTAATGATTTACAATATTGTCTTAGGTATACTCATAATAAAATCTAGATAGGACGATTTAAGGGTTGTGGGCAGTACAGATAGATAAATTCTCTTTATAATGGTAGTATCAAGTTGAGTTGAGATCTACCAGGTTTTAATTATATCTGGAATGTTTGTGTTAATATTATCCTCATTACAAGAATGTTATTTATACTAATAAATGACAAGGTTTGAATTCTGTATGCAATCACAGGAGCTATTCTGGTTACTAATTGTTTGGTTAGTAACTCTAAACCAAGGTTTTGATTAGGAAATAAATTAAATAACCCAAACGATACTGGGGTCCCAAACTATTTACTACTTAATATAAATATTGCCCCTTTGTCATCTGTGTCAATGTGGGGGCTAAAACTAGAGAATTTGCTGTCTATTATATAGCTCACTCAATACCATTAGGATGTTGAGTGAGCTATATGACAGTGCTTCATTAAACTTAGTGGTAAAAATTATATAACTATCATGACTGAGCCTAGGGGCCAATGTCTTGATTCTAACAGAAGAGAATCCACTGATTTAGAGCAAATCCATAAATAGTTTTCCTTTGTTTTGCTAGACAAGGAAGCTAGCACTATATCAATTGAAGGGATCAGTCTTTCTCCTCTCAGGAAAGCGTCTCTGGTAATATTATGGTAGCAATCAGTGAGTGACTCCTGTGCATTGGGTGTGAAGATCTCATTTGACAGTAAATAGATCTATAAACATGCACTTGGATCAGGAAGTCATGTTATGTTGACGTTTAGTATTGGACCTGTTTACAACAGGTTCATGGGTTCATGCATAAACCCATATTTGTCTTTCCTCGCACCATTGCCAAAACTGTCAAGCCAAGCTATTTACATGAGTAAAGCGCGTACCACCCATCTGACTGATACGGGCTATGGCCATTGTGATATCTTTTCTAAGTCCTCACAATATCTGACTTAGCTTGCAAATGTTTTGAGCCCCATAATTGCTGCTAGTACTTAGTTCAAGGTATGGTAAGGAACTTTTCATCATTAGCTGTCCAGTGCCTGTGGATTTTGATGTCATTACATACCAGTCCCCAGCCAGTTTGAGAAGTATCAGGCAATATTTCAAGAACAAAGTCAAATTGTTTAATTCTATTATGGTTTGTTGAATGTAAGGTAACCAACAATCTCTGCAAATAAATGATTTTAAATTTGTTTCTAGTTTTGTTGTATTTGCAATAATTGATTTTTAATCTAGTTCTAACTTTATTATTTTCATTGTTGTTTTGTTACTTTCCATTATCTTGGTATAAATTTAACCATCATAGTGGTGGTTCATTGTGTTTGTCCCATAATAAAATTAATTTGTGTTGTCTGGTTATTAACAATTTATCCTAATAAATGTATTGTGTTGTCCTTACAGGCTATTCAAACAGATCCAGTTGCAATTAAACTGTGCTTAAGGCAGTACAACCGGTCAACCTCAGCGAATACACTTTGTTTCCTTCAACCTTGACATTGGTAGAATCATTGATAAAACGATGGAGCCGTTACTATAAATTGGAATTGGAAAGATAACTATATTCTACAGCTGCTGCCGGTGCAGATGCTAGAATACCTAGTAATTAGATAAACTCTATTACTTGTATCTAATTTCAGACTTAATATTCTTTATATTATGGACTGTAGGATAACTCTATCTTTTCCTGAGAAAGTGAAATGGCAGACTGGACTGAATCCAACAATTTTATTATCCTAGACACTGGCAGCACTGTCTAGGCACTCGTCTTTGTTTAAGTAGCAGATACATTTTTTTTTTTTTTTTTTTTTTTTTTTAAACACTTTATATATGAATTGGTAGGGCACAGAATACAATTGTCAAAATGTATGACAAAATGCAACCCTAATGAACTCTAATGACAGACAGCTGGCTTCATGATGTTTGTGAATACATGGATGCGGTGCTTAGCCCAAATACGAGGCATGTCACTTTTAACATATCTTGAAATAGAAACTGGAGATATCTTCTGACATATTTTCATATGGATAATTGATTTCCTCTTTTTTTTTTTTTTTTTTTTTTTTTTTTTTTTTTATCTATATATTATTGTAGACAAAAACTTATGTAAGTAGTAACATACTACATAATATTAAGTTTTTGAGATTTAATATGTATCTCCAAGTACCATGTGAGTTTGGTAAAATTATACAGTTACTAGATAAATTTGATTATTGACAGGAGCATGTTTCTATGGCACCTGGTAAAGGATTATTCAATGGAGATAGATTGCTTTCTTTCTGACTGAAGTTGTTATTCAGAAGCTTGAACTGGAACTCGGTAAAAGGTACTTTATAACCCTTGATCCAACTCATGTATAGTTGGATTAGTAATACCATACTTCAGAGAAATACTGCAATCTACCAGTCTGTACCTGAGCTAGTGATGATGTTGGTTCTGGCGATGATTTGTTGGCATTGAATTTATCTGGTATTCTGATATTGGTGTTTACTTACATCAATTCTTGCATTTCCTCGTTAAGGCTGGGTAGGATTAAGGATCTGTGTGTTGCAATTTTCATGATAAATGTCACACAGTAATCTAGCTCGGTAACTTAATATTTCGATTTGATCTGCACTATACAAACACTTGGGAGGTTATTAGACTGTTATAAACTTTTCCAATGAGTGTAATAGCAGCAGCCACTGTAATTCGCTGCTCCCTGATCATGGTGGTTCCATTTGATTCCACTCCTATTTACTACATTATGCTACAACCCTTTCTTTTTCATTTTTGGTGGGTTCAGTATTGCTACAACCCTTCCTTTTTCAATTTTGGTGGGTTCATTATGCTACAGATTATGCGTGTTTCATATTTATTTTCTGCCATACAGTTCCATAGGTACAGTAACTAACTGTACCCCAGCATCTCACAAGTAGATTTTTCATTCACAAGTAGGTTGGGGTATGTATGTATACCGTTTCACTCTTAGCCTCCTTCAGACTGTATTTTAGTAGAATTGAAGTACTAACATAGCATATGTAAGTTACATTCTATACTAACATATAGAAATATGAAGCATTTTGGAATTAGATTATAATTAGCGGCCTTGAGTATGGATATTCTCAGTCCGGCTGCGTTGACTTCAGTCACAGTCCAACTGTAGTACCCTCCATGGAAGAGGGCTTAGTACTCATCTCATCTGCCTAGCCTTTTCCCCAACTATTTTGGGGTCGGCTTCCAGTCTAACTGGATGCAGCTGAATACCGGTATTTTACATGGAGCGACTGCCTACTTGACCTTTGTACTCATCTATGAAGAATAATTAGAGTTAAGTCCCAGACTGCTTAGATCTAAATCCACGGCTAACCTCTCGTGATAGCTCCAGGGATACAGCATGTGTTTTAATACTGGACATATAGACTGGTTTTTATCTGATTTTATTTTGAATTATTTATTATGTTTTCTGTTAATTTATGTTTTGTGGCAATGGTTATTTACCTGAAATAAATAAATTATTATTACAGACCATTGGCTGACCTCTTGTGAAAGTTTGTATGGTGTTGATGGCACAGTTGAATATTCTCATGGTTAACCTCTCGTGAAAACTCTTAGAGACGGCCAGGGATCCATCCGGAACGTGTGTACAACGCTGAACGTATGTACCATCGGCTAACCTCTCGTGAAAGCTCGTGTGGTGTCGTTCTATTGTAAATATATGGCACAGTTGAATGTTATCATGGTTAACCTCTCGTGAAAACTCTTAGAGACGGCCAGGAATCCAGCAGAAACGTGTTTATAACACTGAACGTATGTACCATCGGCTAACCTCTCGTGAAAGCTCATGTGGTGTCGTTCTTGTGTAAGTATACGGCACAGTTACGTTCTCATGGTTAACCTCTCGTGAAAACTCTCGAGACTGTTGTGCGTATAGTATAACGGTACCCTATGTTATTTTAGGAACATGATTTCAACTGCCGATACCTTGAGTTTCGATGACGGCTCCGTTTTCGCTTCTTCAAGCGATTTTCCAGTTCTCGCAGACGTTCGGTCAGCTCCTTCATTTCTTGTCTCGTTTTCTTCTAAGATTTCCCATCTCGTTAAAATTTTTCTGAACTTTTATATACGAAAACGTGATCAGCGCGCGGCACAAAAAAGTACAATGATTGGATTGACAGATGTCAGGAGAACGCGCCAACGAGTGAACCATAGATAACATTTGTTTTTTCTTGATGAAGAAAAAATCTTTAAATAATGTGATTGGCGAGTCTGCAAGAAGCGCAAACTACATAGTAAATAAGGAACAATGAGGACGAGATTACGGAGCATAATTAAATAAAATTAATAATATGTATACAGAAAACACACATTTTGTTAAATAGGGGGCGTTTATGTTTGAAAGGGGAACTTCTCAGAACTGTAAAATAATAAGTGACATTATTATCAAAACGAGAATTAAAGTTCCAAACACCTATTCATCCTCTAGCCATTTTAATACTTAATAGGAATGTTGGCTAATTTGCAGATTTAGTACTTAATGATCATTAACTACACGGATATATCTACTGGCTTATTACCTTTACCAGTTTGTTTTTAATTCAGTTTCTTAGCAGCTATTAAATTGATAGCAGGTATTATCATCATAATCAGCATTTCTCATAAATGTTCGGTAGTAGCATTATAAAATAAATAGTTATCACTGTTAATGGTAAAATTGATTGGAAAACAAATTCGTGCCTATTAATTTGGTAGTAAGTAGGTGGAATAAAACTGCTTCGTTTCGGTATCTACCGGTGAACATTCAAGTCTTAGGTCAATCAAGCGTGAGCCACATCTCAAGATATAATATGTATACTCCTATCCTAGTGCCTATTCATTAGACTTGTTATAGTACATCTTAATATTATAAATGCTAAAGTGTGTCTGTCTATCTGTCTGTTACCTCTTCTCGCTTAAACCGCGGAACCGATTTAGATAAAATTTGGTATAGAGATAGTTTGAGTCCCGGGAAAGGACATAAGATAATTTTTATCCAGATATTCCCACGGGATCGACACTTACGCGGGTGAAACCGCGGGGCGCTGCTAGTATTGAATATTTATTTATTTAATAGTTAATTAAAATGGTTCAACACCAATTACATTAATTATAGAGACAATAATTACGTTGATAATAATAATATAATTTAAAACTAACATTGAACAGTGGACTCCCTTGCATACTTTCTCTCACAGAACACCAGACATATACGCATAATTTTAATCCATTCATCAGCAAACACATCACATTCAGGGTTGGCAGCCAGAAGGGCATTCACCACCTTTATAGTACGACAGACGATTCGGCTCTGGCTACAGTTTTGGCTGGCAGTTGCGCAAACAGATTGTGCCGGCTCTGACGGTGTCCGATGTATTAAGGACACAAATAGACGGCAGAAAAGACCATGGAGTTCCGGACAGTCGATACGACCCCGTAAGATCTTACAGGCTACAGTGAGTTGATCAAGGCCTCTTCTCACCTCCAATGAGTTATAGCCCAACGTCCCTAAAAGACAACTGGTAGGGTACATGTACGGAAAGAAATGGTATAACCTTTGGAAAAGGCATCTAAGGAAAGTTTTCTGTACCTTTTCCAGCATCAGTGTTTGGGTCGCGTTATAGGGGTGCCAAACACAGGCGCTGGACTCGAGTTTGCTTCGAACCAGAGCGGTGTAGGTATAACAGTCTAACAACATTTGGATTGCAAAAGTCACGAGCATTTAGCAAAACAAATCCCAAGCGCCTGCAAGATTCCTTCGCAAGGGTAGAAACGTGATCCCTAAAAGTCAGACAGCGGTCGAAAGTCACTCCCAAATCCTTTATGTTGGTGACACGAGTAATTACGTCACCATCCAAAACTATAGTCATAATCAATTGGCCGCAACCAATATCTATATAAAGATTGATATGTATTCTAAATAAAAGGATTTCTTTCTGCGCTAAATATAAACAATATGTAGGACAAAGCCCAGGTTTTCTCTGTCATGATGAGTCAGATTCTTCATTTATCTTTTTAAAAGCAAAATCTGCAATGGAATATGAACGAGACCGCTACAAACAACGTCACATATTGACAGGTAATTTAATTGATTGATTGAGCTCCCTTGATAACATGATTGATGTAACTGAAATTATTGATGCGACAAAAAGTATTAACTAATTGGTTTATTCTGACATTGGCACGATATTATTATCGAATTCATTAATCTGTCAAAGTTAATCAAATCATTATTGTTGGTTCAGATAAATCCCAATTTCCAACATTAAATTGATATTAAATAAATACGGCTCAATTAACTGTATACAACTCCGGACCCAGGATGGTCGAAGCAAGGAAAACCTGTTCAGGTGGAGATTCATAGACGACTCCGCCTTGGTGCTGTTCCATAAACGATGAGCCACTTATTATCATGTCCTACACTCCTATAACGTGTCTAGCTAGCTGCACGTTACAGGAACTGATGGACGCTGGTGATGGCGCAAACACGTAGCCGAATTCTGGCCCGAGTCCATTTAGATTACCATCGACAAGTATATATTAGTACCCATATACAGAGGAAATATGAAACACTAGGAGCGCTCCGTGGTTTCACCCGCATAAGTATCGATTACGTGGGAATATCGAGATAAAAAGTATCATATGTGTTATTCTAATGTATAAGCTTTAGTACTACTCATCAAAATCCATTCAGTAGTTTTTGCGTGAAAGAGTAACAAACATCCATCCATCCATGCATCCTCACAAACTTTCACGTTTATTATATAACTAGTAGGAAGTATGACAGGATAGTCAAGTACCTTTACAAAAAAAAAATTAAGAAACACTTATTAAATGACACCAAAATACAGATTTAATTGATTAAATAACATTATCATCAAAGTACCTCAATTTATTTACAAAGGGACACAAGGCTTTTGGGGTCTCGCAACAATAGAATAATTGATTGAGTCTCATTAGGCGACGCTACCCATCCTTCTTCTTGAAAGCCAAGGTTTAAGATGTGGCAGCGGCATTGAACCGAGCCCTGTAGAAGGACCTGGCAAGTCTGGCGCTCATAACGATGCCATGCCACGTCTCCTCGTGGACTGGTGCACGTACTGCGGAGGGACCCTGAAGTCGAAGCCGTAGCTCGGCAGCTCCAGGGTGTAGGAGAACGGAATGCCTATGGACTGGGGAGCAAGTGTTATTAAAAATAGTTGAGCTCTATGAACAAAGTCCGTTCAGAGATGGACGGTCATCAAGACAGGTAACACTTGAAACTTGAACTACAATAACCACGCTGAATTGTGACTATGAACGACCTTGACTGTTCTAACTAAGAAGTTATATTTCTTAAAGAGGATAAAAATATTTACACTAGATAAACTCTTAAACCCTTACTAATAAACGTATTATATCAGATAAATAGTTACACACCGATGGGGAAATACTGACTGCTACTGAGAACTAAAATGAGATTTAAAACACCTGACCATCCAGACGTCTTATACATCAAGCTAGCACTGTTTCCCACGAGATAAAAGCCAGCTTCAGACAGCTTCTTTACATCAATCATTGCGACCATGACTCAATCTGGTGCAGGTGGGCAGCATTCGGTGGCAGGCTCTCATCCCCATAGCCAAACGTCACGTACTTCCTGAAACTGTGGATATCCATGAACAATTGGATCCTTTCCAAGTTCTCCAGCATTATGCTCCTCATATTCCTGACCTCTGCTTCGGAGAAGGCTGAAGGGCCAGGGTAGATTTCGGAGCAGGGGTTCTCACTGACTCCGATGGTAGCCCAGTCCTTGCCGAAGTTCCTGTTGCCATCCACTCCGAAGCAAGGTGCGTGGTTGTTAGCATGGAATGACCTGTTTTGCACCAAAAAACGTTCCTAGAATAATTAAGAAAAGTAGATACATAATGAATGGTTTAAATGCGAAATTAAGATGTATAAGTTCCAAAATACTTATATTACAATCTCTCTGTGATTTAAACAGTTTGAAGATGTTATTGAAACACCTATGTTACTTTGGTAGCGTAATACTTACTTAATGAAGAGGCATATTGTGTTTACCAACCATATAATTATGTCTATGACAAAAGCCCAACATTCACCCCAAGTCTACAACTCAAAACCTGTTCATTGTCAATACTCACAGTTGTATGCGTGTACTCGTATCCATCAGGTTCACAAGCGGCTGATGATCCAGTCCACATCGCTGAGCAGGTCGCTGTCCTCGCTCCGCAAGTTCTCCACCAGCCTGTAGATAGAGTACAGCGCCACCGGGGTGGTCACCCACTCCCGCGCGTGGATCATTGCTGTCATCACGTACACTGGCTTGCTCTTGTCTTGGAAGTTGGTGGTCGAAGTCTGGTACAACGGCAAAAAAATAAAATTGTCTTTTGTGTCTATGACCTTCATCATCGACGTCATTTTTGCTTCCTTATAGTCCATATTACCAATGAAGCTGAACGAGATCAGCACATCTAAACCACGTCCAGGGGCGGTCAGTGTCAACATTCCACAGTAATGATGACACTGAGGGCTCTTGTACGCTCTACATAATATCTTCTTGTCTCTTTTTTGCTTCCGATCATTACGACCTGCCGTCCTACTTTCACGTGTCACTTAATAGTGTAACTTTGTGCCGATTTTGAAGATAGAATGTCGGGTATATTAGGTATCCTATCTCTTTTTAGTTATATATTACATCTTACTACTTTTTTAGTTATATATTACATTACCTTAGAGCGAATTTCATCACTGAAGGTTTTAGTTTTAGGTGTCATAAAAGATGAGCTTTTTATGTAAGATGAGTGTTTTATGTAGTAGTAATATATTTTTTTTTTTAATGTAACATACTAAATTTTCAATCCGTTCAATCGTCAAGCAATAATAATGCAAGTCTTGTGAAAGTCGTCATCAAGAAACAACGCCATAACGATTACTCCGGGCAAGATGAGTGTTTTATGTAGTAGTAATATATATTTTTTTTTTATGTAACATACTAAATTTTCAATCCGTTCAATCGTCAAGCAATAATAATGCAAGTCTTGTGAAAGTCGTCATCAAGAAACAACGCCATAACGATTACTCCGGGCAAGATGAGTGTTTTATGTAGTAGTAATATATATATTTTTTTTATGTAACATACTAAATTTTCAATCCGTTCAATCGTCAAGCAATAATAATGCAAGTCTTGTGAAAGTCGTCATCAAGAAACAACGCCATAACGATTACTCCGGGCAAATTGTGTGAACAAACCTTCAAATACTACTAATAGAGTAACGAAGGTAGGATACTCGCGGGCTATTCTCTCTAGGTACGCATCAATCTGTAAAATAGTAATACTTCTTCAGTCTGTATCTATCTGAAATCAAAATAGTCAATACACTACACAGCACTAAACCTCGAACAAAATAATAGAAACACATTCGTAATGTATTAAATTACGTGTGCCGCATCGGAAACGTGTTACAAATGAGTTCAGAATAACCCGCAAAGCCTCTAACTAACAAATGAATAGATAATGTGGTAAACTAATATTTATTCCGGTTAAATCACGCAAACATCCGATTAGGGGTGCATTTAGTCAGTTTAGTTTATGATTTATTGCTGAAATTAGCAACATTTTACTGAAAACAATATAGGGACTCCTCGTTATAAATATCAAACTGGGACACTGGGGGCAATTTACTCGTAGTTCATCAGTTTAATTGTCTATCGTCAGAGGGGCAGTTCCAGTATATTTTTTAACACGTTCGCATTCTAGTTTTAGTCTCAAATTGTCAAAATTCTCTCAAGTTCCCTACATTTTTTATTGGTTTTGACATTGAATTTTTCAGAGATGGACATTGTGAAAATCAAAATCGAAAGTTATTTATTCAATTTAGGCTGAGAATCAGCACTTTTCAAACGTCATAACTACATAAGACAGTCCCCCAAAACGTCCGCCCTTCACCACATCCTAGTGCTTTCGCTGGGGAGAAGAAGTGGCGCAACCAACTCCCCAGCAGCACAGCTGTCTGTTCATTAAAAGTAACCGTGACTAGATTTAGAACGTTTCCAATTCCGGGAATGGGCCTTCATTTATCTTTTACATCAGCAATTTTTTTTCATCGGCCCACGTAAATTAGGACGCCCTCAGGCGGCAGAGCGACGACCTTTGCAGGATGGCTGGGATGGCTGGTACCAGCTGGATTAAAGTTGCCGAAAATCGAGTTCAATGGCGTGCAATTGGAGATACCTATGTATGTCCAGCAGTGGACTGTTTTTCCGCAGGTAAAAATTATATGAGTGTGTTGTAACTTATCTTTTTTCTGTTTCATTATCTTCTAATTAATCAATCAAAAATAACTGAGTTATGATTTGGTCATACTTCACCAAATCATAACTCAGTGTTCTTTTTTCCAGCAAAATCTTTGGAGACTTACAGGGGAAGGAAACAAATGCTTACTCAGCAACATCTCCCAGATGCACAGAGTGTCCTAATCCCTGAACATCCAATGCCTGCCAGAACTCCGCCTTCTTCTCCGGTTTGACCATGATCTGGATCATCTCACCCCTCTGTCCCGCCACACCATGCTGCCAGATGTCCAGGTCAAGTAGGTGCTCCAGGTCATGCAGCAGCTCCTGATCAGTTTTGTTACGGACTTAGACATTGTAGACTGAATGTCTGTGAAAGAAGCATAGATTTTATTTTTCCGTCTAATGATTCTATTTAAATGCTGATCCCCATTCCCCATTTTATTGAGTCGGAATATGGAAAACAAAACGGAGAGAACTGTGTGGTGCGAGGAACAAGCAAAAGAGTGACAACTGGTAATTTTTCTGATATACATAATTATACACTTCCTTAGCTAGATGAATGACATGTATGGCAATGATATTCAGAGACTGAGCGATATGGTAGCCATATGTTGCCGTAAATCAAAAAAGATAAAGCACATCGTCATTGTTTCATAGTATTCTTACCAAATAATCACAAATTAAGTTTAGTGTTGTTAAATACTCAAATGAAAAAAACTAGAATGTTAATTGTCATTATTATTTTTATTTGCGTATGTTATGTAGAATACGTGGTTCCAATTAATGTCATAACCTAAACGCTATAGTAAAATTACGCCAATAAATGATAATTTCCACTTTTGGGCGTTCTTAAGTCATTCTTTCCATTTTTAACAGGAACACTATTTGTTGAGCCTGAAAGTTTAGACCATTTAATTCAAACAAACATAATAATTTAAGAGATTCGTTGGGATTCATCTCGGTTGCCAGAGGCTGTAATTTATCCAATTCAAAGCGTTCGTCTAACACAAAGTGCTCCCACATTAATGGCATTTGTAAACTAAACTCGAGTAATTCCCTTAGCCTCTGAGATTTCTAAGTTAGTTAAAAACCTTTTGGGCCTTTTATTAAGATATTTTAGTATTAAGTACTAAATTATAATTATTTAAGGCAACTTTTGAAGTTATTCTGCGAGCGAATTTTTAATTAGGCTGAGATTTATAACTGTTCTGCTGAGAACTGGAGATTTGGCTAAAAAAGGTTGAATAGGAAAAGTTTCTTTTATTTTTTTAATTCATCATTCCACTTCAGCTTTAGGATTTAAAGAGATAACATAACATCAAAATTGAGATTAAAATGTTTATTATGTAAGTATATCTTTTGAGACACTTTTATATGTCAATATTTTAAAAAATGGCGCCGGTATTTCCTAGCTGACTTATCGCTGAGAAGAAATGATGAATTGAAAAAATCCCGCCTGTATTCCCCGAAGCGTTTGGCAGAGCTGCACCTGTAGTACACCCACATTTTGCCAGTTATGTAAAAGACCACCAACCGGTACCAATCCAGACTCCGGGCGGCTACTGAGACACTTCTAATGGAAAAAACCAAAAACAAAAGAAATGAGGGGTTTGGATTTAAAGAGATAAAGGTTCATAGATGGGTAACGTTAGTAACTAGCTTGTCATTTTTGTAACTAATATTTTTGTAATATTTTGGTCGAAACAGGCAGAGGGACCGTGGTCACTGCCACCGCCTTTATTATAATTTTCAAAAGAAAAGTGCAATCTGCTAGTCGACGACGATTTATAAGTGGCTGCAGGTGAGGTAGGTATAGTCGATCAAAAAAAGATCTAAGTAATTATTCAGTTTCTTGACTGACTGGGAACCTCAACCATTGCTGATGAAACAAGTTTGACGTCATTTCTTCTATAATCTACATCCTAACACCCCCTGACCTGCCATCGCACACCCATCCATCATTATCAGCAACTTAAAGCAGGATCCATTATTTAAGGCATGTTCACATTGGTCATTAGTTAAGGCATGTTCACATTGGTCATTAGTTAGGCATGTTCACATTGGTCATTAGTTCAAAATTGTCATAACATCGCGCGCTCGCTCGCACCCTGTTGATTTGATTCCGCCCTTACGTGTACAAACTTTATAATGGATTTTAATTGCAAAGGTCAATTCGTTATGATTGATGTTGTTTTTTTTAGTCTGGTACCAACAATTTAGGGAACAGTTTTTCAGGGTTGTCTCACTCCTATAGTAAAAGTTGTTCTTAATTACCCTTTTGCGGGCTTTCAGTTATTTCAATTACACCACTTATAATATCATTGATTACACCATGTACCTATAGTTATTTTAAGAGTTTAAGAACCCAATGTTGATTTGAACTTGAATAGTTTCGTTAATAGTATTTTCTATTAATTTATGTAGTGCTGTCATTGCTAATACATAAACCCGTATGGTACCCCGAACCTAAAGGGTTTTTGAGCAAGCATATGCAGTGCGAAAAGTTAATAACTGTGAAGGTGCGGCATGATGAGAGAATTAACACCAAAAATATATTTGAAAAGATTCAGATACGAGCCCCCATTTCATTTGAAAATGGACCAAAAATAACGTGATCTTCTTCACACCTTGATTTTGCTGTGGCCATAGATATCCGAGGTGTGGCCTTACTAAAAATTACTTAAATAGGCAAATCTAATGAAAAGATTGTGGGTTTTCCCTTAAGCTGACGACTTGAACTTGACGAGGAAATCTCAGATTTGGCCAATATTTAAAACGATAATTATTCAGGGCGAATAAAAGTTATTAATATAAGGTATATTAGCTGTGTAATTCACAAAAGTACCCAAAAGTGGCTATAATTGTGCATTTAATTCTAAATCAACGAACCGAGAAGCTTTGATTACTTTTTGAATTTGAAGCAGACCCTTTTGTGAAGATTTGTCGGCATTGAGAAGTTTCAAAATAACAAACATTAAAAGTAACGAGTAAAAGTTAAGTAGCTAAATTAACACATCGTCGGGGTACACTATAAACAATCAACTTTGTTTAAGGTGTAGGTACCCCAACATGTTTTAATTTAGCTGCTTAACGACAATTTGAAAATTTTACTAAGACACTAGGCAAAGGTATTCGTTGAAAAACACGTCTATAAATGGGCTGTCCAACAAGCAATAGGATAGCAAACAATAAATGTTATTTCAACGATGCGATGCGATGTGCTTTATGTAAATGTATCTCCATTATTATTTTTGTGCCAGTACGAAAGAAAACGATGATCTATAAGAGAGAAAAATGTATAGGTAATCAAATTTTTTACCAGTAAACTCTTTATAATAATGCCAATAAAAGCTGAAAACAACACGATTACCAAAAGCTTTTGATCTCATTACGCAACGAATGGCGAAAACAGCCCAGGCAATGAAGTGACACCAATTATTCGAGTTATTCGAACATTATGCCAGTTATTCAAACGCACTGCAAGTAATTACGCCTGCGAGTGACCGTGCAGCACTTCATTACAGTTAATGTATTTTCACTTCCAATGTATTATTTATTTTATTAATCAGTTCTTTTACACTTGGGTAATATCATAACATAAATTATTCACGTCTGAATTCCCCGAGGCGTCTGGCAGAGGTGTAGCTACTCATCCTACACCCACATTTTGCCAGTTATGTTTAAATCCCAAAATAGGGGGCGAGTTTTTGTGTGCTTAATTAATTGGTTAAAATTGTGTCAAGTTGCTTTTATTACCTATATTTTGGTATAAAAAGGCTTAACGTAAATCCTTTTCCACGCAAACATATAATTCGTTAAAATGAGATAAACGTTTTTGTGGAATTACTTATTAAACCATTTGTTTTGGGCTTTTACAATAACCAGCACAGTGAACATCACAAGTAAATGATGTGTGTGCTTTAGAGGTTCATACGAACAAATTTAAGATCAGTACATCTTTTTCTTTTTATTTCATTAAGAAAAGGACAGAAGATAAATATTAGTTTAGTTCTGTCAAATTAGACAGCGCCTAACGTAAATTGACGTATTCTTAGTAGCCATGTTTTTAATCACGTCTAAACTTGCTATGGAGTACCTTAATTTGACAGGACTAAATCTGGGGGCACGGAAGTGCCCCCGCCAAGACGAGCCAAGCGAAGCGCAAGGGCACTACATACCTTTTCTCGAAGCACTTCGTCGTATTTTTGAACCTTCTTATCTTGGGTTTGGATTATACCATTTCAACCTACAAAGGGCTCAACATTCTCTAAGAATTTATCCCTGTACGTCATCATCTGCCTAGCGTTTTCCCAAATTTTTTTGGTCGGCTTCCAGTCTTACGGGATGCAGCTGAATACCAGTACTTTACATGGAGCGACTGCCCACCCTGACTGACCTCCACAACCCAGTTAGCTTATTATTATTATTTGGTAAGACACACTAGCAGTTAATTAGTTGATGCGTGTGGATCGTATAGCTTGGAGATATTTAGTCTGTGCAGTCGATTCTTGAAGCAGTTCAGTGTGGGAGCCGTCACAACATTTTCCGGGAGCCTAGTCCACGCTGTTACAACTCGGTTATACAAGAATTGCTTCAAGGGCTTGTTTTGATGAATTTTCCCATATCTTTAGGGAATGACAGCCGGGACCAACGGCTAAACGTACTTTTCGAGAAATGGAGGCGTCTCAGTATGTAATGGATGGTCACCCATCCACGGACCAACCTTGGCACGCGTTGCTTAACCTTGAAGATCGACTCGAGCTCCTGTTATTATTTAGCTACGAGCATTTACTGCGGTCAGGATAATGCCATATTTCCCAACACATAAGTAATTCTAACACAGTACCTACTAACTTGGCTTTTAACTAAGTGTAAAGTGGGGCTTCAATTATCTGCCAACGGTGTTATTTTATGTACAGCGTGTCTCAACTTTTGTGGTAACTGTTTTGAGCACAACCCTTACATGGACGAACAGTCTAAAAGGCCAAGTCAAGTAGAGAGTTGCTTTTGAGACAAATAATTGAAGCATAAGACCAAATTATGGTTCCAGACTATGAATAGAACTTCCCTAGCTAGTCTTAGCGCGGAAAATATTTGTACCTGTAGCTGGATCGCTTACACAGGGAGGCTGGGACATCGCCGCGCAACCTGAGCGGTGAGTATTTGATTCTGGAATCTCAGGCGTTGAAAGTACTCGTTAATTTAAAAAAAATGCAATTAATAACCAACGTAAAATGTCTACGCTGTAGGGTGCGCTGTAGCCTCATAACGCATCTCCCTGACACCCTTTATAATCCTATACGACACGTATTATTTTTTATGGTCAACAGAGTTCGTGTTAAATACACCCTATACGTGAGAATTTAAACAGCGCAGCGGCAATTTTTTTAATACATAAAAGAAAATAAAATATACCACAAAATATTTCAATATTTTCACGTAGGTAAACATGGTTTACAAATAATATTGAGTACTTACGCGGTGGTATCATATTCGAAATCATACAGTCATTGCAAAACGGGATTAAAAAAAAACAATTGTGATATTCAGTGTTCGCAAAACACAAACTAGATATGACATTAATAGTGTTATTTATACCGGGCGGTTGGACCGCGCGTCCTGACCGCAACAAAAAATGGCCGCGTTTTTGCACAAGTACCTATATAGTGGACCGAAAGTCGGGCTAGCGGTTTTATTTATTTAAAAGCCGAAGTTCACCTGGCTCTCAGCGAGATAGCCTTTGTGTAATTTGTCTTGCAAATTGCGGGTAGTCGGAATAAAGTGAACAAAGTTGTGCTGGAAATGTATTGTAGAGTGGCTTTTATGACTTTATTAAATGTATATAGAATGTCAGTTTGCATATTGTGTTAGTAGGTACATGCATAGTTCAGAAATAAACGATATTTTTTATTGTAGCAAGTTACTTGCTTATAACTTGATCTTTTTGTGATTGTGTTTTTTCTTCGTATCATGTTTTTCTCAAATTACCGTATTTTGTTTCTTTTTTTAAGGAGCCAAAGGGTAAAAACGGGACCCTATTACTAAGACTCCACTGTCCGTCTGTCTGTCTGTCACCAGACTGTATCTCGTGAACCGTGATAGCTAGACAGTTGAAATTTTCACAGATGATGTATTTCTGTTGCCGCTATAACACCACATACTAAAAACAGGATAAAATAAATATTTAAGGGGTCCCCCATACAACAAACGTTTTTTTTCGGCGTTTTTGCCTTGTGGTACGGAACCCTTCGTGTGCGAGTCCGACTCGCACTTGGCCAGTTTTTTACTTACTTGATTTGTAATAACATAGTAGTTAAGTACTTAAATTATAGCAAGTTACTCTATCAAACACTTACATGAGAAATCAGTTGAGTTTTTTAAGACATAACTGATTTTCACAAAACTGGCCAAGTGCGAGTCGGACTCGCACACGAAGGGTTCCGTACCACAAGGCAAAATTTAAACGCCGAAAAAAACACGTTTGTTGTATGGGAGCCCCCCTTAAATATTTATTTTATTTTGTTTTTAGTATTTGTTGTTATAGCGGCAACAGAAATACATCATCTGTGAAAATTTCAACTGGCTAGCTGCCGCGGTTCTTGAGATACAGCCTGGTGACAGACAAACGGACGGACGGACGGACGGATGGACGGACAGCGAAGTCTTAGTAAACAGTTGACCCATTCAAACTGTTGACCTACATTCAAATATTGGACCTACATTCAAAGCAACCCCAACTTTTCCCAGGTTAAACCTTTAGGTTCTAAAGTCCTTGAAAAGTAGATACCTGGAATATTTAAAAAAAGAGTTAGTCTGAAATAATAAGCGAGAGAATATTTAGGGAGACTTTAAATATTAAACTTATTCATGAGGCGTAAGACTTTATAAATTTTGCAACTTATAGCCACGGAAAGTTTTAGTTTCAGGTAATTACTGGATTGTAAAAATATATTTATAGACTATTTTTTCTCTGGTATGGTACCTACCGAATACAATTTATTACTGACGCACCAAATTCATATAATAATAACCCAGATTATTTGACAGCTGTCAGATCTTAAGTGTCTACTTAATGTTTCTCAAAGCTTTAAAACGAATACAATTAAAATAATAAAATTGTTTCTTGCGAAATGTTCCTGTGAAATGAAGATGATGTTTTGACAGCTTTCTGAGATATTGCTTTCAAGCAACTTCTTGAAATTGGTTTAGGTAGGTACATTAAAACTAAAATATAATTGAATACCTAAAACTCTTTGGACCTTTCCCTTTAAGCCTTATTTTTGTTTTTTACATAGAGTAATGAATAAGACCCCACAGATCGAAAAACAAATCGGAAACAATTTCTCGAGACAACTCAGAACACACAAATAGCCAAGTTCCAATCAAGCCTAAACGCCGAAGAGCATTACGTACCGAGTTACAGCACACATCCAACTTATCTTATAGGCAGGCAACCCTAAAACTGCGGTACAACCCTACCGAGGCATTGTCCGGTCAGGGCTGCCCACAGTTCCATGGCCACCCCTTGATTATTTAGTATTCGCCGTCCCTTCCGCTCCGGCTGAATATCACACAAGATACATGGGGGTAAAGACACAACCTTTCTCTTCGATATTCTTATTTTGTTATAAAACTTCAATTTTATTTGCGGGGTGACCCTATTTGGTGCCGAAATTACGCTTAAGTTTTTTCTGTACATTGTTTTGGAATACTGGTATTCAGCTGCATCCGGCTAGACTGGAGGCCGACCCCAGCATAGTTGGGAAAAGGCAGACTGATGTTGATGACGTTGTTTTGGGATGTTTACGAAACAGTATACGAATAATGTTACAAAAAATATTGTTTGCGTATTTTTTTTCAAATATTTGCGCCCATTGTTTGTTATGGTAATGATGAAACCTTTGAAATATATTTTTTGTAAAGTCGTTGTTGTTTCACACAATATCATTTTTGACATACTTTTATTGGAAAGTATTTTTGTTCAGTTTTATGCATTTTTGATACCTTGGTTTGAAATAACATATATTTTCTTTTATTTTCCCTGCCAATATTGTTATTTAGTTTTATTTCAATAGACTGAAAGCAACAATTACTGTTAAAACTATCGCACCAAAGACTTTTTACTGTCAAACATCATATCTAATCCTCTCTTCAATATAACTCATTTCAAACACCCACAAACTCCATTAAATCAACGAATTCAAAAGCCGATAACTCACCGCCATTAAAGACAACTAAAGAGAAAACATCGGAACGTTGCCGTCAACAAATTTCACAATGTTGAGTCCACAAAGAGTTGCCTCAAACAAAATATCCGTTTCATGAGCCAGTGGGCCGCGTCTGAACATTACTCGATTGGATGCTGTGCAAGGCATAAGCGAAAAGCGGTCTGAGAAACTGGGAATTTTTATTCGCCTGTCATTTCTGATAGCTGAGAGAAGGAATTTTTTGGAAGCATAAATGGTAGACGCACAGGTCGTTGGACAGACTGGATGCGGAAGGCGGAGGACAGGGTGTTGTGGCGCAGCCTGGGAGAGGCCTATGCCCAGCAGCAGTGGCGTGCCTAGGGGTCAAAATTAGGGCAAGCCCACAGATTTTCAAGGTATAAAAAAAACGCCCAACTGAGGGATTGGCTGATTTTCTTGTCGTTAATGGTTGTTAGTAGTACTAACATCATTATTATAATTTTGGTAAGAAAAACTTATTTCAAGCATCAGTACGTAATTGTCATAAGCGCCATCTATACTAATGAATGCGTAAAATAAATGAACCACAACGCTTAGCCGGACCTTTTTTCATTTTGCTTGTCACTTGCAAAATTTGTTCAATCAAAATGCACTAGATGGCCTCCAAATATTATCGATTTATTGTTATTTTCTCGTACGCATTATTTTATGAATAATTAGGTACTTACATTTTTAAAGTCAATTGATAATTTTAACATGAGCCACTACATAGGTTTGTCATATCATATTCATACCTAATAAACGATCGAATGAGTAGGTACCTATTTTATTTATTCTGTCTTCTTGACTGACAAAAATACTTGTTTTTATTTCCGAGAAGTACCGACAGTCCGACAGTAATTTAAGATTGGCTACGGTGAAGTAAAGAGTTATTTATTGGCAGAAAATTGCAGAAAACTCAATGTATTTACGTACCTTTTCGATGACAGATTCCGAACACATAATGATAAAAGAACACTAAGTATATTCATTAACCATTTACAAAATCATAGGGAATGACATCACCAATCACCACAATCAATATTTTTTTCAAATAATAAAACTAATTCTCAAAGTAAGTATTCAAAACTTCAAAACAATAACAATTTGTTTGAGTCGCGTCGTGTCATCGACTCATCGCGCCCGCCACACGTGCTTTCGCAACTAACTTTACGCGGGTCAACGCAACGCGCGGATAGTGCATTTGCGCAAACTTCATGCCTCTCAAAAGCCTGGCTTTTCATTTCATAGAACTCTGTGTATAAGTACTTACCAATATATCAACAAATGTAAACGTTTCTATAGCAATTTGTATGCGAAAACTGCGAGACAGAGAAAGGAAAGGCAAGCCAGGTAAAAAGCCAGACTAAGTGTGAGCGAGATGGCGCATTTGAACGCATTGTATAGCGTTTAGAGCCGAATTCCGAATTTGGCGCGAACCTATCCCAAAGTTAGCGCTAGTTCGGATTTCGAAATTGTATTATATGTCATGAATGTTTGAGTTCGAGTTAATTGACTGGAATTTTTTGAATATATTTTTTATTGATTTTGTTGTTGTGAATTATGATTTTATTAGGGCAAGCCGGGCTTTTCTGCTTCTATGAAGGTACCGCCACTGCCCAGCAGTGGACTGCGATAGACTGAGTTTATTGATCGAGACTCTCTGATGACGACAGTGCTCACTACGAGTCCTCAATTGTGGAGCATAATGTTATTACTAGATCGATATGTTAGTCCTCATTAATTTATTAAATTTAAAACCTTTTGCTTAAAATGCTGGGGCTGTGACCTGAGAATTAGACCTCAAGGCCAAAAATATGTTACCGCAATACTTGTGACAGTCGACTGCGTGCTCATTAGCTAATTGAAATAATCAGTTGATAATGTGACCAATGAACATTACGCTCGCGCTGTGACATCTTTTATTATTCTCTATTGTGGCATCAGAAATCAACATTTCAACGGCTACTTTCCAACATTTATTATTTGGACCAACACCTAAATAAAACAATTGAATGTAAATAGACTCGTGAATTCGTGGCTCTTGGTAAACCAAGTATCGTCTAGAAATATCTGAGGCTCCTCCAATTGAATTGTTCGAAACAAAAAAAGCTTAGATAAGATGACGGGATATACAGCACGATTATTTGGTGAAAACGTTTTCTTTTCCAAACTAAGGCCTGGGCTATATAGATCGCGGTAGCGGGCGCGGAATCCACAGCGGTATTTTTTCTGGAATAAGTGGCAACAATAGACACTATACAGTCGATAATTTTCAAAGGACGTTATATCGCTACTCTTGCAGTGTGACCTCGCTTTATAATACCCTATTACCTACTCTCTGCGGCCTACGCTCAGCTTTCTCTGTAGCCTTGGTTTAAGATAAGAAATCTAAGACTAGCCATTTGTTCGCAATCGATTACTGTTCACTGAGTTAAAGATATAATAAATTAGCCTTCGACAGTCAGATAAATGGAACTACTAAGCTTAGGAGTCAAATAGAGTGGAGCAATGGATGTCTGTCTGTCAGGATGTACTGACAACACGTTTGGCTGAAGGTAAAAACTGCAAGGTACATTTGTACCTGTTTGTTGCCACCTTAGTTCACGTTGTGGAATGTTTGTTGCCACCTTAGTTCACGTTGTGGAATGTTTGTTGCCACCTTAGTTCACGTTGTGGAATGTTTGTTGCCACCTTAGTTCACGTTGTGGAATGTTTGTTGCCACCTTAGTTCACGTTGTGGAATGTTTGTTGCCACCTTAGTTCACGTTGTGGAATGTTTGTTGCCACCTTAGTTCACGTTGTGGAATGTTTGTTGCCACCTTAGTTCACGTTGTGGAATGTTTGTTGCCAACTTAGTTCACGTTGTGGAATGTTTGTTGCCAACTTAGTTCACGTTGTGGAATGTTTGTTGCCAACTTAGTTCACGTTGTGGAATGTTTGTTGCCACCTTAGTTCACGTTGTGGAATGTTTGTTGCCACCTTAGTTCACGTTGTGGAATGTTTGTTGCCACCTTAGTTCACGTTGTGGAATGTTTGTTGCCACCTTAGTTCACGTTGTGGAATGCAATAAATGATTGAGTATTGAGTTATGATTATTGTTAAGGGAGTACTGTATATTCGTGTATATTATAATTTGAAATAATTTGTTTAGCTTCTTAATAAAATGGAGCTGATCACAAAAGTAATTCAAAATTCAACTGCTGGATACGAGAAGCACAGAACCGGTCGAAGTGGCGGTGCTTCGGGGAGGCCTATGTCCAGCAGTGGACGGGTTTCTGCTAAAAAGATGTTGATGATCACAAAAGTAGTCTGGCAGTCTTAAAATACATTTACAAGTATATTGACCGATATATGTATGAATGGTTCCCTATAAGTCGAGTCCCTTTACTACCCTACCCCATAAATCATTACAATTACCTATGCCTTTTTTTATTTTTATTAAGGTTGGCACTGTTGCATGTTGGTTTCACTTTTGGTTTGCCTGTTACGCACTGGGATAATATTCGGGCTTATAAATCACCATTTATGCTAGCTTCACCGCTGTTATGTGTACTTCATGCAGGTTCAATTCTTATAGCTTTGTAGTATAAAAATGAAAAATGCAGACCGGATAGAAATACTGTGTGCCTCCTTTTAATGTTTTCTTGTACAGTGAATTGAATGACGTTATTGACATTGACAGTACCGACTAATGACAGATAAAACATAAAACTAAATGTTGTGTTGCCAGCAGTAGATAATATGTTCATGTCTTCTTCATGTTGACAATATTCCCGATGATTTCTCAAAAACGCTACCGCCCCTGACTTGCGCCAGTCAAATCATTTCATCCAAACTTCAAACTTGAGCGAAAGTCGACAATTTTGCTATAGAAATTTTTGACCCTTCCTCTTCGAGCTGCAATAAAGAAGAGCTCGCCTCTCCCATTGATTGCTGTATTATTCCAAATGGCTCAAAAAGAGAAGTTTTTAAACAGACTGCGGGTGAAGCTCAGTAGGTGTTTATCGAACGCCTTTTTAATCACTATCTGGAAAGAATTTTGCTTTGCACTTGAGGAAAGAGGTAAAATGTGGAATGTTTTACTGGGGATTAAATAATCGTGACCTTTTTAAGTGACAAAAAGTATTAATTCTGGACTTTTATAGTTCATTACTTCTCATGATATTAATCAGTTGGTTAACGTCCACGTCTGGAAATAGTCTTCTCTGTAATCTACCTATCTAAGGACAGCCGTGATGAGCAACATACCATAGTTTAGTGTCCGATAGTCGCCTTCACAGACACAGTTGACTAGAGAAAGGGTGGCCGATTCCTCGGCCGCCACACGGTCTGCCTCAATCACAGCCTTCCCACAACTATAACTCAAACGGCCTATAAACAGTCCCTAAAATCATTCAACCCATAACTCCATATCTGACCGCACCACATAACGGGTCATAGCGGGTCAATTTACCCTCTCAAACAGACTATCTTGACCTTAACGTTTTGACCAAAGTTTGTAGGATGCTCATAGTTTCAGTTATAGCTATATGATTGTTGTGGTTCTAAGAGGAGCGTGTTATTGTAGACATCAACCGCATTGATAACCGTATAATGTTTGAAGTTCTGTGATTGAATTACTTAGAGGCATGTTTGAGAGATGAACTTTAAGATCTGGGATTTTAAGTTTGATAGAGAGACGTTTTGATTCGTACTAAGTTTAAAAAAGTTGTTAGCTTAAGCTACTGTTTCCTAGAATAGTTCTGTCCAGAACTATAGGCCGACCGCTTAACTGAGACGTTGCCTAAGGTAGTAGCGCGGTGCGGGAGGGGGTGTGGTGATGTGATGCGAGAGCTCAGTGATTCGTCAACTTGTGACAACTATCCTCCCGCACCGTGCAGCTACGGCGATTGGCACACTGCTGCGTTTCACGCAGCGGTGTGCGGGAAACGGAGCCAAATTCTACGCGCGTGAGTGCGTTTTTATTAAATTTGTATGTAAGAAATCACGCGCGTGAGTGCGTTATCTGCGCCCCGCTGCGTGATGCGTGGCAGTGTGATAATCGCCTACTCAGGCAACGTCTCAGTTAAGCGGTCGGCCTATAGAGAGCGTTTTTATTTAAAACTAATATGGTCAAACCCCGCTGCATAATGTTCATGACTGACGACACTGCGACCTTTATGTCAGTCAGCGCCCTTCTAGAAAACTATATGAACTTATACATACACAGCTTTTATATTTTGTTAACACAAGTTCTCCTAGTTACCCCAAAGAGCAAACTTGAATGACTGCTAACACCATCTCATAACAATACATAAAGACTTGTGGGCTGGTAATGCGTCAGCAAAATATGCGCCTGACTTTTCCTACGTAATAAATTCCTTTACAAGAAAACACAGCTCGATAGGGGCGACGCGACGGTACTACGCGATTCTATCCGAATTTCATAGAAATTGTTCTACTCGTACCTACTAAAGTCGCATCGCACTGTCGTGTCGAGCCTGTCTGAGGGAGCCTTTAATGTCTATTCGATGGACACAAATGTAATAAACAACAGATGTGATAAAAGAAGTAACACGAGCAGCTATCCTGAAGTAGGCTACAATCGAGATAAAAGAAAGTAAGAAAAAAAGATTGATTTCTCGGCAGCTGCGTCGTGACGGTGACAAGAAGGCATTCACTCACCATAATGCTGTGCTATAGGAGACCCACAGCAAAGCGGTGACTGTCAATGGTCACCTGATTGACAGCCTAATCTTTAGCCACACCTGTTAGTGGCCGCAGCGTTAAAACTGTTGACTGTGTTGCATTGAGCTCGTATATTTCTAGACAAAGAGAACCGTTAGGGGTTTTATCGTTATCAATTCCTCACTCTGATAACTTTCATCAAAGAAGATTGGCCAGTTTACTCTTGAAGAACAGAACAGCCCAACAAACGCATTTACAAATGTTGTGTACCTACATTGAAAACAAAACCTCAATAAGCCATTCTTGCTGCTCCGCCTTGACTAAACTACTTCAGAACAACAATGAGTAACGTTAACCTCCCGCCGCATCTTCCTCGCTATAAATAACAACTACAATAGGAACAAAAGTAACCCATTTCGCGAAAAAACCCTTAAAACGCTAGTTTTCTTTGTAAAATATTTAAATTTTTCACATTTCAGACGTCGGCGCTGAGTTATTCCGTCGCTTTGTTCAGGACCGCCCCTGCGATCCGTGCCAAGCTAATTTATTGATACAACAGGTTTTCCCTGCGGTTTCACTCGATAGATGCTGGATTTTTGCGTTGTGAAATACGTTGCCACATTTAAGAGCTTTGTTCGTTCACTGTATTGCAGCCTGTGAATGTCAACAACTCAACAATGGCCTTCTAATTACAATGAACGGTCAAAGGGAAATCGTGATATTTTATTAACCTAATTTATTTAATAAATTACAAATCTATAGCTACAAATACAGTTATGGCTTTATGGAAACATAGAACCAAACTCGTAAGCATTTATTTGAACACCATTTACAAGCAATTTCGAATTGCGAGAGTCGGTTAGTCAGAAAGTTGAAGCTAGTTGCCCATTCCAAAACGTCGATCTCTATAGAGAGGAACGGGAAAAAAACTTCAAGCACACCATTTTAAATCAAGATATTACAAAATCCTGGTATTCTTGTTGCTTCTTTAAGTGAAAATAATGTAAAACAATTCAAAATATTATACGATCAAAGATAAAAGTCACCACTGTCAGCGCCCGTTTACGAACAGAGAAGGACACTGCCTCTATGTCCCTAATCCCTTGTTCATCTTCTGCTACGCCACATCTGACCATTCTAAACAAATAGCTCCCAGCATGAACACTCTATATGTGTAAATATTCTAGTTAGTAGAAATCCGGCAGTAAAGTTAAGGCTAATAGACTTTAAACCATTAATATTCATGAGGGGATGTGAGTGTATGTGATTTGTGTCTGTAATGGCTGGTACGATACACGGAACCTTGTGTAGGGGCTACGTGTGGAGGGATTAGACCCATTCTATCACCCGAAATTATTATTACAATACAAACATTGTTGCTTCTGCGACAGTTATATGTTTTAATGTTGATTTTAGGGTTCCGTACCTCAAAAGGAAAAAACGGAACCCTTACAGGATCACTTTGTTGTCCGTCTGACTGTCTTTCTGTAAATACCCTTTATCTCGGGAACGCTTAAAGGTCTCGAGTTGAAATTACCCATATACTCAGGTCTACAGTCGCTTGAAGCTGTGAAAAAATCAAACTTCTAAGTTAACGTAAAAAAAAATACGGCCGTTTATGCCGCAAAAAACGTATATTTCGACACTCTCAAGAGAAAAAAAATTTATAGGGTACTTCCCGTTGACCTAGAATCATGAAATTTGTCAAGAAGCAGTACAAGAAGTGAAAGAAAAAATCCGAAAACCGGAAATTTTTAGTTACATAAAAAAAATATCCCGTGATAAACTATTAACTTATCTACAAATTTGTACGGAACCCTCGGTGTGCGAGTCCGACTCGCATTTGATCGGTTTTTGTATTTAGGGCTGATTTTCAACAGTCAGATAAATTTTATCTTATGCTTAATTATTGCAGTTTGAGAGCTTTTGTTGAAAAAAGAACTGGAGTAATCACGGATATCGATATCGATATATCGATATCGGTTATCTATGAGAGTAATCGACATAGCTTGCAGAGTAAACTTGACAAACTGAAGTAGCAGTGTGCTGGCCATGTTTGTCTTAAGACAGATGGCTGGCGGAGCAGACGAGTCTTGGAGTGAAGAGCGCGTGTCGGCCAGCGTACTGTGGGTCGCCCCTCAGCTAGATGGACCGACCACCATAGGGTGGCTGGGACAGACTGGATGCGGAAGGCGGAGGATAGGGTGTTGTGGCGCAGTCTGGGAGAGGCCTATGTCCAGCAGTGGACTGCAATAGGCTGAGTTTTTTTGTTGATTAAGAGCTTTTGTAAAAAAAAAAATATCTATCTGTCATATTTATTCTTCAGATACTAAAAAGTTACCTGAATATTGAAACTTCAGCCCTTGGTTAAATATTGTGTTTCTTGGACGATATTTGTACGACAATTATAGTCATTTAATATTTAGTTTATAGACAGAAAAAACAATAAACATAAATCTAATTAACTCCAATATGGATAGTAATTCCCAAAAAATAAGTACGGATATATAACTATTCATCAAAAATACGCGGAACCACAGAAATCTTCGTTTATTGCAGACATTATATTTTTATGTGTTGGCATCAACAGATTCATGCAATTTTCCGCTGCCCGCGAATATTTTACAAAGATATAAAAGCCTGCAAACTAATCTTTTAGCGTTTTCTACTCCAGATTATTGAAACACGACTCTAATCGAATGCAGATAAGAGATATTTTTGTTGTTAACAGTGAGTAATAAATTTATATAAAGCACCTTGGCAGCATAGAAGAAAGTTATATACTGACATTACGGTTTTATTCGGTTTATATCATCAACCCGCGAACTTTGATACAATTTCAGCCACTTATTTGACATACGACACAGTCAGTTACGTCAGCAAATATTTGTTGTTATTTTCTCCTTTCCGACGGCTGTTTATTATTTTTCCGGAATCTCCTCAACTTCGTCTGGATCTGATTCAAGGATATTGGTGTTTTATTTATAAATCTACTCATGATTTTGTTGTTGATATTTTACGAAGATGAGACTTACATAGAAAATATCCCAAATGTTAACATGTTCCGGCGCGGAAAACGAAACACAATAGAAGTTTTATTGTCATGACGGCTATAACCGTATAGTGCCCTTGAAAGTGTTAAGACGTGGAGTACACACTAGAGATGATGAGTTAGTAACTAAATCAATCATTAATTACATTCCACAATGTGCACTTATTGGTGGACCCTGTCGGGCACCGCAAAGTAGTAGGAGAAAGGAAGCTTTCAAACGTAACTTCGTATTCTTAACTACATGTATGAATTTTATAGCTGATTAATTTGACCGGACTATACTAAAATTTATCTTCTGTCCTTTTCTTAATGAAATAGAAAGAAAAAGATGCACTGAACTTAAATTTAGTTATGTTTGGGTACAACAGAGTCGGCACCAATATAGCACTTATAGAATACCTATATGAAATAATGAATACCTGCTGTATAACCTAACCCATTTGGAGGGACCGCAAGAAGTAGAAGAGTGACTAGATAACCTACATCACTATCTACGCTTATCTATATATCTAAGCTTAACAATACCTACGTATAATGTACCTATCAACCGGGTCCTAATTACCAGACGTGAACAGTGATATTCTATAACACAAAAGGGTTATCTTAATAGAAAACCAGATATCATGCCATTAATGAGCCCCTAAATAACATCAAGCTATGTTCCCCTACTGCAGTATTGCGGTAATACTGTTAGCAATACTTTATTATGATTACTAGTTTTATTAGTGCCTGGTGATTTATTTGAGCGTGTCTTGTGCGTGCCTCATTCGGTTACAGCTTGGCATTGAGCCAGCAAAAAGGGGTTGATGGTACAAGACAGACAAGAACAGAAGGCCTACACTGTGCAAGAGTAATGTAAATAAGAAGCACATGTTTAGCTATGAAAAGACAAAGCCGCCTAGGCTTTATTATTTTATTGATGAGGCCTTAATTTATTGAGGCACCCACAGGCAAGCCTGGTTAAGCAGCCGACTACCTTCTAGGTTGACATGCGAGATGCCAATTATAAAAAAATATGAAAACACATAACACGGGGGGCCTAAAAAGGCCACTTTGGCAGAATCATAATGTTATCCTTTTATGATTCTGCCAAAGGGGCATTTTAGGCCCCCTGTTAAGTTAATCGTATCAATTGGTGAAGGATTTTTTTTTCGTGTGTGCTAAAATACCAATCAATCCAATCCAAATCCTATCCCAATCTCTTTGCTTATACCTACGTAGTGTAGCAAAAAAAGAAAAACACGGACTGTCTTCGCCATATTATGATTCATAAATTTATCCTTTTATGATTCTGCGAAAGTGACATTTTTAGGCCCCCAGTAGCTTTCACAAGGTCACGTATGTTATGTCCCCAGCTTTTTCAGTGTTTTCTGCACTTTACCTGCATTTTTTTCTATCTATGCCCATAATTGACCATGAACAAAGTGTTTATTATCATTATATCAGAATCTAAGAAAGTAGAACGGACTTGTGTAAAATACAATTGACACTATTAGGTATACGTTTTAAAATAATTATCACGTCAAAAATTAAAATTACTTATTAGTTATAAGTGAAATTAATTACTAAGTACTTGGTTCTTTTTAATTAAGGAAAAAAAAGAACACTGGCCAGACTCTTACAAACCAAAGAGTAATTAAGTGGTTTAATTCAGTAAGGTACTCATCCAAAATGTAGGTATATATCCCAAACACTTTGACCTGGAAAGCTGTAATTTTGCACACAGGTTCTCTTTATGATGGAAAATTGTAGACGAACAAGGAATAAGGTTTTTTCGGTAACTTCCACAGGTTAGAGAATAAAGGGCGGACGAAGTCGCAGGCAGATTGCAAGCTAATCACAATGAAATGTAAGAAATTCTTGTGAATTTTGATTCGTGCGTACTTAGTTGTGAGTGTAACTGAGCAGTGGTAGCCCTGTGATAACGGCCGCGTCTTACAAGTTGTAGATCGTAAAACAGGCGCTTTACTTTGTGTAAATTACTTCATCACCACTGCTCTCAAAACGGCGCAGGAGAACATCGAGAGGAAACCGTCATGTTCTAGAACTAAAAAATCGAAGACATGTGATATCTCCCAACCCGCATTGGGCTCATGGTGGATTACGGTCCACTCCCTCTCACCGAGAGGAGGCTTGTGTCCCAGCATTGGGAACATTATAGGCTGATTAATTTTAAGAAATAGTGAGTGGAACTTCTGCACATATTTATTGAGTGACTGTATAACTGTATGTTTTTATAACTAACGTTCTGTCAGTTAACGGTCTTTTATATTTATGGCAGAGTTAGTGCCGCTGTTCCAAGTTCATTAAGTTAATAGGAGCTGCAATTTTTAATACGACTTATCGGGATAGGCTAATAGACTAGACTAGGTACACGATGGGGAAAGCCCCTTCGTGTACCTTAACCCTCGTTCATATTTCACTTGTTATCTGCGGCACAATCTTTCGCCTGTATTTTATTTCTTCATAAAAACTATCAAAATCAAAATATTTTATTTCACATAAACCTACATGGGCACTTATGAAACGTCAGAAGCTAGGTGCACGGTTCCAACTGGTCGTTTCCTATGGAGAAGAACCGGCAAGAAACTTCACGGTTAGGTACTCTTAAAAATAATTGGCTTTTACAATGTTTTCAAATTACAGTAGGTATGGGAGGACAGTATCTGTTAACAAGTACCAGGTACTTTGTAAAATTTTACAAAACATAAAATAATCTATCAAAAGGATAAATAAAATACAAAAACACAACCTATTAAAACCAAGTGTTATGATTGCCATTACAACCACTAATAAAGAGTTGAAATTAGAATTGTCTGCATAAAATGTCAAATAATAAGATTATGTCAAAGAATTATGTAAAAAATTATTAAAAAATAAATATCGTAATTTGAGAGCAGTTAATAGACATTTACGTAGTATGCCGTTAATGAGGTGCCAAACTACCTTGTCTTCAACGTAGTCTTTAATCTTTTAATAATGTTTTTTTGATGAGGACACGTTTGATGAGGGTTTTGAACTTTCCATCGCTAAGTTCTGTAACTTGCTTTGGCAACTTGTTATGAAAGCGGACGCTGTTTATAAGAATTTACCTGAATTTAACTTTAATAATAAATACCTAGCTTTAAAACTATTAAATCTTTGAAAAGTAAAATTAAGCATACAAGACGTCGCTTTGGGTTTTCCCATCGGCAAAAATGACGAACTTCCATACAAACGTTCATCCCCTATTTAACTTCTATAAAAGGTGAATTTTCAAAAATACTTCCTAATGGTCTTGTAGCCAACGCCACATGGGAACAACGCGTCATACTGACGTCACACAAATCCTGCACCGCGCAAGCAGAGTTTACCGCGCAATTAGCATAGATACAACGGCCCGACATGAATCATTGGGCAGTTGCCCGCCAGACATAACACCCGTCTGGTCGGAGGATCCTCCCTTTTCTATAGAGTATGAGTGAACTTTACACCCTGTTCCTCATACCTCTATACTGGTGACCCCGACGTGATCGTCAGCGCAGCCTTCGTGCACCTACTTCAGCGTGACGTCATCATCACTCCCGCAAGCTTTAGCGGCGAGTCACCCAGCCAGCCAGCTTCCACGGCTTCAACGGGTATCCTGACCACCAGCATGCAGCGACCGCGCATTCCTGGTCATCACCCTCAGCCTCATCAGCAACCTCGGCACAGCACACTGCACTTTCGGCCGGCCCACAAGCAGAGCCCTTGAAATACGCTCTCCTGGTTCACGCCAGCAGTCAGCCTCAACCCGGCGCCTGTACCACATCCGACGCACTGGAGCATAACGCAGCGCCACCCCGACTCACTGGGGACATCTCCGCAGACAGTTCCGACTCACCGTGAACTATGCGGCAACCGGTTCCGACTCACTGGAACCTCAGCTGGCCTGGCAAGCATCGCAAGATACAAGACTCAGCCCACTGTCGACCTCCGGTCTCCGGGGGGGAGTGATGTAGCCAACGCCACATGGGAACAACGCGTCATACTGACGTCACACAAATCCTGCATCGCGCAAGCAGAGTTTACTGCGCAATTAGCATAGATACAACGGCACGACATGAATCATTGGGCAGTTGCCCGCCAGACATAACACCCGTCTGGTCGGAGGATCCTCCCTTTTCTATAGAGTATGAGTGAACTTTATACCCTGTTCCTCATACCTCTATAGTCTAAACAGACGGACTGCATTTAAACTGCATGCCAGTTACAACATGTCATCGCAGTTTGGATGCAGTTAACATAACTAAGTTTCGAAGCAGTTAAGTCAACTGCATCCAAACTGCGATGTTGCAGCTGAAATGCAATCCGTCTGTTTAGGCCCTTAGTGCTCACTTTCACTATATAGTGAAAGTGAGCACTTGTATAAGGAACTCTTGTGCAAATTTCATGCGGAATGAATGGATGAATCTAAGATTTTTATTTAATAGATAGTTATAGGTATTGTATCGGTAGTGATGTCCCACAATATAATAAATGCACAAACAGTCGGTACAGTGAGCTCCAGCCACAACACTGATTGCAGCTCTATTGTTTCGATATATGCACTTAGATTACCTGAAATCTGGATGCGAATAGAATAAGAATTAAAGTATTTCAGCAAGTATTTAAAAATAATAAAAGCTATAGTGTTTAATGAAGATGAATGAAAACGACAAACATTCGTCAACACTCAACATGTCTGTCTAATATTCAGACGTATGCCAATAATTTCAGCAAATATTTTGGACAAAGCTATAAATATAAATTAAACTAGTGTTATTGACATAAATCATTTTTTTTGTATAAGTTTTTTATTTTTCTCTTTTTAGGGTTCCGTAACAAAATGGTAAAATGAACCCTTATGGTGAGACTCAGTCTGTCTGTCTGTCTGTCACAGCTGGATATCTCAAGAACTGCTAAGGCTATCAACTTGAAATTTGTAATAGTTTTAGATGACGTTTGCCCAACTATTTTGCGAATAAGAAAGAAATAAAAATATATGTAAGTACTTACATTTTTTGCAACAGGGACTGTAAGGGGGTCTGAAAAATTCGAAGTTTGGCTACTAGGGCATGAGGGATATCATAATTATCAAAGAGCGCAGTTTGCACATTTTTTCTTTTTTTTTTTAGGCCGCGTAATTTTTGAAGTTTTCAAAGAGAAAAATCTGAAATAATAATTCTATGTTATAGAAGTTTATGAAAAAGTTTATGTTATAGACTACAGGAAAAATAAAACGATGTCTCTAAATACGAGTAGCACACTTTTTCAGAAATCGTTAACAAAAGTTACACTAGTTCCTCTTGACATTGGTTTAATTGAAATAAATGCTTTGAGGTTTTTTTTTAGTTTTATAGGCTGATTATACTATGTATACATACAATCATGTAGAAATCAGGGTAACTACGATATATGAAAAAAAGGTCAAACTGGCCGAATGCATGACCTCGTCCAATTTTTTAAAATAAGTCAAAAACCACGTTTACAAATAGAATAAACCAGCTATATTTCAAATCCGTTTACATGATAAGTCGCGCAAGGAATCATCCGGAGATTTATATCAAATCTTAAGGAAAAGATCAGGCGGTTTCATTTTTTTTTTTGTCGCTTTCGGTTACGGGTTGAGCATATTATTCTAACGTGCCCTAAAAATGCCACAAACGGTAAATTATTACTCCCTTAGGATCGTCTTTTACGCACCATAGGACCTTTAAATTGCAGATTTGATTATAAGGGTAGCGAAACGGCGATTTCATCAGATTTTTAAAAGCAAATGGAGCTGAGGTTTACATTTTTACTATGCTTGGTAAACGGATTGGCAATAATAATAATATTATTAATGTCCAAGACCTCTCCGTGCCTCGGAAAGCACGCTAAGCCGTTGGTCCTGGCTGTCATTTGTGGATCTTTGACAGTCGTTGCGGGTCGTCAGAAGCCCGAAAGTCTGACAAACAGTCTTACCAAGGGGTATCGTATTACCTACCTAGTAATTGGGTTGTGTAGGTCAGATAGGCAGTCGCTCCATGTAAAATACTGGTATTCAGCTGCATCGGGTTAGACTGGAAGCCGACCCCAACATAGTTGGGAAAAGGCTAAGCAGATTGTTTTACAGCTCATTAATAATCCTTTCGAAAATGAACCTTCGTATTTCGTTTTCCATTCCACGGTTATGTAATCCTAGTGGTAGATATGATGGCCTGGCGGACTGTGGTCGACATGTTAACTGTCCCAGAGCCAGCCCTTTAATCAAAGCTCTTTCAGCGCTGCGCACAACACACGCTGATTTTAAAACATTTGAGTGTGCCATCAACTTTGTGTTAAGCCAAACTGTGAGTATTTAAAACAATATTCTTATTTTCAGAGTTATTCAGCTGGTGGAGATAGTGTAGCCTTCTATATCGAGAACTTTACGGTAACCATATAATTATATTTTATGGTAGGTACACCCAGCCGCACGTTTGTAGTAGTAATTTGACATTGATAGCGCTTTTATGTCGCAGCAGTAAAGAACGCGAAAAATAAGCATGAAAATGGGTATGTCATACAATAACAATAGTAATACCAGCCTATTGTCTGTCTTTTAGTCTGTGCTAAATAAATGTATTTTCTTTCTTTCTTCTTTCTTTCTATGATGGTAGCAGGTGCAGGGCAGAGGAAAAGATCGCTTGTATCGATAAGACCGCCCATTGTGTCACCGCTTGAAAAAGTTTATTTTTTATCTGTAATATTTATGGTGTACAACAATCAACTCAGCCTATTGCAGTCGACTGCTGGACATAGCCTCTCCCAAGCTGTGCCACAACACTGTCCTCCGCCTTCCGCATCCTGTCCCTTCCAGCGACCTTCTTTACGTCGTGCATCCATCTAGCTGGGGGTGTCCCACAATACGCTTGCCGATACGCGG
Source organism: Oligia fasciuncula (assembly GCA_963082905.1). Lineage (NCBI taxonomy): Eukaryota > Metazoa > Arthropoda > Insecta > Lepidoptera > Noctuidae > Oligia > Oligia fasciuncula. Next base: position 18,331,909 of record OY720406.1, on the reverse strand, counting down.
TCTCCACTCCAGGACTCGTCTGCTCCACCGGCCATCGGTCCTTCGACAGAAATGGCCAGCCCACTGCCACTTTAGTTTGCTTACTTTGCAAACTATGTGGTGGTATGGTAGCTCCGGTTCTTTTCCGGATAATTTCATTCCTGATTTTATTTTTTTTGTAGTGTACATAATAAAGAGTTTTTACTCTATCTGTCTATCAATCAAAGACGTCTTCTCATATAGAGAAGGCATATTTTGGTAACATTAATCACCACACTTGCTCAAGCCAGGTTGCCAATTTCAGATTTATACATAAGCACTACTACATAGACTAAGAGGGCTGATTTTTCAATTCAACATATAACTTTTATTTGAAGACTAAATGTGGCTGTTTGAGACATTTGAAATAGGTACATACAAAAGTTGTCAAACCGCCATTTTTATTCCCAAGATAAAAATTATCTGAGGGTTGACAAATCGGCCCTTAGACATTTAAGTAGTATAGTTAACTTTGTTCAGTTAATAAGATACTTTACTTCACCCAAAAAAATATTGGACTAGTTTAAGCATACAAATATATTACAGTAAAAACCTAGTTTCCTAATAAAGAAACACGAATCGTCAACAAAAAAAAGGTCGCAAAAAAATAAGTAACAAAATTGTACTCCCTGTTAGTCGGGAACTCGGGACTGTTAATAATATTCCCAATTCGTTGTCCCCGTAATGATATATACGGAACCGTGTTTCTGTGCGCTGACAAACTACCCTCATTTGACAACTGCGAAAGATTTTTATTTCGGCCACTTTATCTTGCTGAACCCTGAATGTAAGTTCAGCTGGGAAGTCCGTTTACTTTACTTATGTTGATCGAGAGTGTTAGATGGAGGTAGGTTTACTTTACTTATGTTGATCGAGAGTGTTAGATGGAGGTAGGTTTACTTTACTTATGTTGATCGAGAGTGTTAGATGGAGGTAGGTTTACTTTACTTATGTTGATCGAGAGTGTTAGATGGAGGTAGGTTTACTTTACTTATGTTGATCGAGAGTGTTAGATGGAGGTAGGTTTACTTTACTTATGTTGATCGAGAGTGTTAGATGGAGGTAGGTTTACTTTACTTATGTTGATCGAGAGTGTTAGATGGAGGTAGGTTTACTTTACTTATGTTGATCGAGAGTGTTAGATGAAGGTAGGTTTACTTTACTTATGTTGATCGAGAGTGTTAGATGGAGGTAGGTTTACTTTACTTATGTTGATCGAGAGTGTTAGATGGAGGTTTATTTTTCTATGTCCACCTACGGGTTTTAGTTAGAGCTCGTTCAGACGACACGCGCCCGCTAAGCGCACGCCACGCGCGTCGGCACCCGCGTCTAACTCGCTTTGATATTTGTTGTAGGTATATGATTTGAATTATGACACATCAATAGATCTCAAATTGCATAATAACCGCACATGCCACGCGCCCGCCTCGCGCCCTTCTCGCGCCGCCTCGCGCCCGCCTCATGCAACGCGTGTGCGGGTCCTGTGCGTGGTCGGCGCGGGTTATCTGAACAAGCCCTTACAGTTACGTTCGATTTGAAGTAAGTAAATAAGTTATAAGTCCATGATCAGTCATGAATAAGTCACTACTTGTGTCTTCCATCTGAGGTTACGGATGACTTCTAAGTTCTACATCATCATTTGTGGTTACAGACGACGTCAAGGCTAAGGACAACATTCTTCTGTCAGCTAATAGCGAGAAACTGCGACCTCCAATTTGTCTGCAAAGTACATATTATGGTGATTATGGTGACAATTTTCTTTATTGTTTATTTTATTTTACAGTTTTTGGAAAACTTACAGCTAAACACTTTTTCACGATTGAGAGTAACAGAAATAAGGCCAATTACAAGTTTTCACAGATAGAAGAAAGAGCATATAAACAACAACAAAAAAATATTTGAGAAGGTAGACAGTTTTTGCGTAGAAACATTATTTTATTTTTATTTTATTATCATAAGTAAGGTAAAAATGTGTTTCAAACAGAGTAAATTGTTACCAGATAACAATTCACTCTGTCCGAAACACATTTTTGCGATCTCTTTCCTGATCACGCAGACCGATAGATTCTATCAGTTTACGTGATCAAAAAAGAAATCACAAAGAATCCTTTTTAATTTTGAAATGCCGGTACTGAAAACATCGATGTCGACGCCCCGGCAGGCCGCATTATACGTCTATGACTGTACAAATTTCGTCTGTAATTCGTTCCTACCCTAGGAGTATGCAACAGATAAGGATTGCGCAGAAAATCAGAAGGAGCCCGCAGTCCGATTTTGTTCAGCAATTCGGGAAGCTCGGTTTTGTTCTACTTTTGAGGTAATTAGGAGTTTACAGGTTGCAGAACTGGAGCTGGCTGGAGCAGTGGTGGCCCACTTCTCTCAAAGCTATGAAGAAAAACATCGTAAGAAACTAGAATAAAAAATTCGAAGACATGTGACTTCTACCAACCCGCACTGGGCCCACGTGGTAGATTACAACCCACTCCCTCTCGAAGAGAGACGACCTGTGTCCCAGCAGTGGCAACATTAAAAGCTGATTATGTTGCAGGCTGCAGATCCTTGCAGGTATATTATAATCACAATAATACAATTAAGTCTAAATTCTTTTTTCCAATTATTTCTAACTTTGTAGGTTTAATATAATTATGTGTATTGGTCCCTCAATGTTTTCCCCCAGCGAAAGCAGACTTCTCACCAGATACTAGCGGGAATTATGATAACACAAACAACAGAGCGACATGCATAGTGATCAATTACGTTGAGTGTCCATGTATTATGTAGCGCAGAAGAAATTGCACAGGAATATGTTGGACGAGAGGTTTTCCTTATGGTTCGGAGGGAAAAAACTGGTCAAGACGGTCGGACTCGCACACCGAAGGGTCCGTATGTAAATAGTTTTTTTTTTTTTTTTTGTAATGTAACTACAAATTTAGAATTTTCGGATTTTTTCCTTTACTTGTGCTACATGACATTGCTTCTTGCCAAATTTCATGATTCTAGGTCAATGAAAAGTACCCTATAGGTTATGATTTCCGAACATAAACGCCCGTATCTTTTGATAGTTTGATTTTTTCACTGTTTCAAGGGATTGCAGCTTATTTGATATTAATTTCAACTTGATTACACCTTACACCACGCGTTCCTGAGAAAAAGGGTCTTGACTGACGGACAGACAGACGGACAACGAAGTGATCCTTTTGTAGGAAACCGAATGATCCAACACATGCTCCAACATCAGTGAGAGAACAAGCAGGGGATCGAGGAGGGGGAGGTGGAGGGGACGTTCAGGGGATCAGACCGGAATAACTCCATCATAATATCGTGATAAACGGAACCATAGCCTCACATTTATAAAATGCTTCTAAATTATTTCTTCGATCGAGTCGGACATATCAATTCTTGTTTTTTCTATTCCGTGTATCAATTCAATTTTATTTTTGTTCACATACTAATCATACCAGCGCCATATTCCACATCATATGACGTCACGTCCGACACAGGTGGACATTACGCATGTTACGAGATAGAAGGATGATGAAAACTTTTCGATAATGTTATCTCCCCTTACGACATTAACATTCACTTATGGCAACGTCAGTTTTGGGGCGGGTATCACATCTCCGCTGCGAAACCATAGCAGTGAAACCGGAGTAGTTCTGCCATGACCATGAGTGGGCCGTAATTCACCACACGGGCCCAGTGTCTTCGAATTTTTTGGTTCTTGGGTATGGGCTGGTTTCCTCACGATGTTTTCCTTCACCGTTTTGCAAACAGTGGTGATGAAATAATTAACAAAGTAAAGCGCCTGTCTGGATTCGAACCTACGACCTACAACTCGTAAGTGGCGGCCGTTAGCACTTGCCCAACACTGCTCGTCTTGCAAGTCTTGCATATTGCTTGCATATTGCAACCTCAACCAACACCAAATCAATCTTCAGATAATCAGTATTTCATTAGAATAGAACCTCGCCTTCAGGTTGACCTTCACGTGCCCCTCAGGGAAATAGCCCTGAACCTAATTCACTAAACAAACCCCAATATTTAATTTAGCACCACATTTTCCGATTACAGAGTTGATTTGATAGCCCTTCGGGAGAACAAAGGGTCTACACTACGTACTAAACATGAATGAAGAAAAAATAATCGTATTTGAGCAGTCACGCGGTCTGCATGAGATCCTGGAAAAGAATTTTCGAGGTATTCCACTCAAGAGCACTGATTTGAACCGACCTTGGACGAACCGCACCTGAGCACTTCCACTAACCGCACTGAAACAAAATTTTGTAACGTGCGGTTCTCGCTTGTTTCTATCTATATAATATATGTTCTATGTATTTTAAATAGTCTGAAATAAAGGTTTTTATTTATTAATGTTACCCAGTGGGTTGTGGAGGTCAGATAGGCAGTCACTCCGGTCAGACTGGGGGCCGACCTCAGAAATATGTAGTTGGGAAAAGGTTAGGCAGATGATGATTTATTTATTTTACACAGAAAAGCAATCAAAGCTTTAGGCGTAAGTAATAAAGAATTTTGTGAGAAAAATGTTATGTTGGAAATTTTATTTATTTATATGTAACAATTTAATGCTTTAAGCTAAAAAGATTTTTCTATGTACTGTCATAGCTGTCGTCCGAAATTAATTTCTCTGTTCATTCCAGTTTGCTAGAATACTGCACTAGGAATCCCCCCCTCACAGGCGTTACACAGAAGGGGGTTCGGATCAGTCTTTTGAAAGGTAAAGATGTCCCCTTCCATGTGCAGATGGTGACCACCAGGGTGTTTTACTGAGGTAAAAATCTCACTCCCCGGCCTTATCCTCAAAGCTCGGGCGCCTAATGAAGAAATCCCCGAAAACAAAAAAAAGTCGATATTCTTATCTTACCAATAAATATGTATTCACTGCTCCCAAATTACGATGATTATTTTTTACATAATTTTTTTACCTACAATTTTATTCCAATTTCAACTCTTTATTATTGGTTGTAATGGCAATCATGTCATTTCCGTGTGTCATTTGGTTTAAATAGGTTTTTATATTTTATTTATCTGTTTTTAGATTGTATTGTTTTATATTTTGTGAATGTGAGAACGTTGTAGGCCTTGTAGACAAATATGTAGACCATATTTATTTTATTTTATTTTTTAAGTGCCTGGCACTTGTTGACAGGCCTACACTGTCCTTCCATACCTGTTAATACTGTAATATGACAACATTGTAAAAGCCGACTATTAAAAAAAATACCGTGGAGTTTCTTGTCGGTTTTTCTCCATAGAAAACGACCTGCACCTAGCTTCTGACGTTTTATAAGTGCCCATGTAGGTTTATGTGAAATAAAATATTTTAAATAGGCGCAAATTGCGCATATTCAAGCAACACAGCACATCCTTGCCATACCTTCCTTCTACGTTCCAATGTCTACCCCTGGGGCGAGTCCTGTGGCTGAAATATATTTACACCCTTTTTGGGACGTCCTGTTTCCGGGTGCGTAACTTATATCTTATGTTTAGTAATTATTAGCGGTAGATAGCTATATCTTTCTATAAAGCTGTCCCAAAAGGGTACAATGTGTGGTCAGGTGGATTAGGGAGCGGGTTTTCGTATTGAGTTATCATGAACCGGATTACTGTTTTTGACTTTTACCTTTATGATTTAAAATATTACAATGCATTTAGAAATAATGAGGGTTTTGAAGTACTAAGCAAGAATTTATGCTCGTAATCTAACAGTTTTTATACCAAAACTTTTACATTACGAGCATAAACTCCTAGTTTTGCGTCTCATGTTAGTGGTCTGCCGAGTAATTACTAAATCGCATGATGCTAAAGATGAATCGCTTTAAAGTATAATCGAATACTGTAAAGCGCCTGTCTGGGTTTGAACCCACGACCTACAATTCGTAAGTCGTGGTATTATTTCTTCATTACTACTCTTAAAACGGTGAAGGAAAACATCGTGAAGAAACCGGCATGTCCTAGAACCAAAAATTCGAAGACATGTGACATCTACCAACCCGTACTGGGCCCGCGTGGTGGATTACGGCCCGTTCCTTCTCGCATAGAAGAAACCTGTGTCCCAGCAGTGGGAACATTATAGGCTGATTGTGCTTATGCTTAACTATATACTGAAGACTGAAGAATGATGCGTATTAAGTGTTGCCTTACATATTATGATTTACAAGGTCACCCATAACGAACGATTTAAGAAAACATTTTCACCAAATAAAGTCGGAGAATAACATCTGATTCGACTACCTTCCTACCTTCAATCTTGGTCACCTACTATTTGCAAATAATATTTCACTTAAATAGCCTCTTTAAGTCACCTCAGCTTATGATTTTCCTATGGGGGCTAGGCAGAACCTGCAGAACGCAAACCCCCATAATACAAAACAAGGTTTTTCTTTAGATCAGGTTTAAACCACCGAGCCAGTTATGAATAGTGTTATAGAAATGCATTTGCATAAATCGAAATAAAGTTTGAAATACAAATACTGGCTGAAAGGTTTCGGCTAGAAGTAAAGTTAGGATTCGTTTTAATAAGACGGCATATGTTTAGAGCGAATTGCACCAATGAAACTGAACTGAAACTGAACTGAAAGCGATCAGCACATCCTAACCACGTGCAAGCACTGGCAGTGCCCTCATTGTTGTGGAATATTGACACTGACAGCTCTTGAACGCGGTTGGTTAACATATGGTTTACGTAGCATACGATTTGTACGTCAAGGCCGTATTTTTGTGAAACAATGCTTTTTTAGGGGTCCCGTACCCAAAGTGTAAAACCGGAACCCTATTGCTAAGACTCCACTGTCCGTCTGTCTGTCTGTCACCAGCCTGTATCTCATGAACCGTGATAGCTAGTTGAAGTTTTCACATGTGTATTACGGAACCCTACGTGTGCGAGTCCGACTCGCACTTGGCCAGTTTTTTTTGTTTGACGATAGTTAGCGCTATTTTTGACGTACAGGTACGCGAGAGTCAAGCGAACGTGAAACAACCCGCGCATAGATGTGCTGACCGCGTTCAGTTTCATTGGTGAAATACGCCCTATGAATCATAATATATTATTCTCCTTCCCTTTGCTTCCATTCATACAAGTACACGCGCGCAGTACTGAAATGAATACTGATGATAACATAATATTAATTCAAGATTACCCCGAACATATCAATCTCGAATAACCGACACATAAAGCCCTCGTAAGTAAGTCCCTTCGAGTCATCCATCACAATTTGCTAATATCCTCTTTCCTATATATCTTCCTCCTTTGGTAATCAATTTTCTTAGCCCACTTTACGAACATGCCTTAACAAGTCAATGTTATTGATAGAACAGTTTGTTTAATATTGGAGGTCGCTTTTTAATTTGACGGATTTTTAGAAAGCAAAAAGGAAAATATATTAGTTTGACCCAGGTTAACGAGGTATTCCACTCAGAGCACTTGCTCGAACCGACGCCGACGGCGCACAATATTCACACAAAACAAAAAACTTGAAATAGTATTGTGCAGTAGGCTTCTTCACCATGTGACCAATATTTTAATTTAATAGTGTCCGTGGAGTTTCGTTTTTTTTCTTTTCTTTCTTTTTTTTAACAAAACGTTGCCCCACACTAGGAATATCTGCTGTATTGTGGGTGCGTTTACAAACATTTAAATTCACGTACACAAACAGCCAGATCCGGAACAACTACTTGTAGGTCTTACAAATATTTGTTCCGTGCGGGAATCGAACCCGCGACACGCAGCGCAGCAGTCACTTACTTCTCCATAGGAACTTACTACGCATTAGAATGGGCTAGCTTCATCTTTCTGAGTGACCGATTCCTTCACAATTTAAAAGCGTGGTGCCTGTATTTCGTAGGATCGTGTATCATGGGAGTTATTTGTATTGTAAAATAGTTGCAATGCCCGTACGCAAAATACGCGCATTGACATGGAGTTGCGAAAACCAGCCCGTATTACCTATTAGTTGCAATGCTCCTTACTGGTATAAATAGGTACCCGTGTGGAAAGGGAAGCTCTACTTTGACTGAATTAGGTATATTAGAAAAAGGTGGATCCCTAAATCTTACATGAGCTCCAATTTATTGCTAGTCGGTAGGTATGTCATAATTTGGCGTTGTATGAGAAATTTCTTACTCGACTCGGCAACATTTTGCCAATTGCCCTTTCAATTTTTAAACACAATTATTCATTTCCCACTTTCTTTTGCATTTCAATTACCTACTCAATCTCAAAAGTACGCTTATTAAATAAACTTATAAAAGAATATTTCAAGAAAATTGTTCTTTAACTGGAATTTTTACGCGAATTTCCCCAATGTGCCGAAATGAGGAAATAATTAAGGGTGTAACTTTTCATCGACGTGAAACGTTTTGCGTTTTTTCGGGAGATTTTGTCGTAAAACTTGGCAAGCTGAGTGTAAGTCAGATAAAACGTAATTTTAAAAGTTGGATGTTTATTTGAGTTGGCAACATTATGCTTGGAATGGAAAAGTTTCCATTTGCAATATCATCAGTTATCGTAAAAACGTTACGCCTATTGTCGATTTATTTTCTTAAATTATTTTATGGAGATATGAGTTTTCTACTTAAAAGAGTTTTCGTATAAAAAGAAATAAAAAGAAAATGAAATGTATTTTTTGGCCAATACAATACAAAACTTATCTGATTATACAAAATGTTTTTGCGATTGGTGTCGGCAGTGACTGTTTTAGCATCATGGTTTGTTGTATTTAGATGCTTTTAAAAGCTGCCATTTCAATAAAATCATTATAACACAACTCAAAAGAAAGTAGGTATGCGATAAATGAAAATATATTTCGTAAAGTAACAACATTATTAATCATTCCCAGCACTATCTAGGTAATACAGGCTGGTGTCCGCAACTCCACGTCAATGCGCGTATTTTGCGTACGTATATATTCCTACTACCTAACAACCTCTAAAACGTAATCAAATAAAGCCTTATAGGTATCGCAACGAAGAAATATAGGTACTTCTATAAACATTCCGGTAAATTTCCCCGCTGCGCTGTTATCAAAAGGATTACCTTCAAAATAATATCGTGTTGCGAGGTCCTGGGGGAGGTTATTAGTGAGCTGATCGAGTTTCTTTGGGTCCAACTGTCGAGGGCCTGCTCTAGGCTAGACACTTTATATTTGTAAATAAAGATAAAAGCCAGATATTTTATGACAACCTTTGCTATGTTTAGTCATCTGTAGAAATTGAATAGGATAATACCTTTTTTGAAGATTCTGGGACAATAGATCTTAAAGGGCAAATATCTTAGCAACGGCAGGAGGAATGATTCTCCCAAACGTCTCACGTGATTTTTTTTCGCGCACGAGGTTTTCAACGCTCGCCGAGAATTGAAAATCCAATCCAGTGTGTTTTTTGACGCGCTGGGATGCGCTCTGTTGGAAGCTCAATGGTTGGCTCAACACCGAGAATTAAAAATACATTGCGCTATAAAACATCATCGCGTTAAAAAATGGCCCGTGCGCACCTGCGCTGACGTATCATTATTATAACCAATTTTGAACATTACACGTGGACACTTGCCACTGGACCTTGCCACTTGAGCCACTTCTCCTGTTTTTTATATTTCTATGATTAATAACATTGGGATTTTTTTGTATTTACTTGTATATTATACTTAGTTAGTCCTAGTGACAGTACCTAGTGGAAATAGTTGGGTTACATATTGTATAGAATAATTTAAGAAGATACCTGTAAAATAGTATTACCTATGTTTTTAAATACTCACAATTTCATTTTTTTTTTTTTACTAGACTACGCTGTCCCACTCCTGGGCAAAGGCCTCCTTCCACTCCTTCCATCTTCCGCGAGCCCGCGCGTCCTCAAAATTATACCTTTGAATCCCAGAAAATGCTACCGTTTATTATTTTATATTTGCTTAATTTATCCTTGAAATTGAACCCTTTTCTTGAACATTCTGTTTATAAAATATACGTTTGAACCTGGTAAAGAAGAACTGGGTCGTTCATAATTATGACTGACGCCTCTATTCTGTGAATCATATTACCGATCTGTCTGTTATGTACAATTTTTCCGAATATATCCTTTTTATTTTTATCTTGGAATCTGAATTATAAGGTAGCTAAGGTAGCATTTTTGAAATAGAATTAAATCTAAATATTTTATATCACATAAACCTACATGGGCACTTATGAAACGTCAGAAGCTGCACGGTTCCAATTCATCGTTTCCTATGGAGAAGAACCAGCAAGAAATTCCATGGTTACTCTCTTAAATGAAAGAGAACATTGAACTAACTGACGATTATAGTAAATGTCTACAGCTCTGTGCAGGACATGAAACACAAAAAAAAAACTTTCTAGAACTCTCGTTGCGGGAAATTTTCTCGAAATATTACGAGGGAAACCTATCCATTACCCAACCTCCTCCATTAAATTACCAAAATCCAACTCGGTATTACAACTTTTTTACAACGATTGATATTGTTATACACCTACATTCTTCTTCACTACATAGATACTGGTCTAGACAATTAGGTTCCGTCACGTAATCCATACATCATACCTACATAAATCTCTCCATTGACTACTACAACTACGTCACAAGACACAACAAATCACAAGCTTTAAGCCCAACGTATCATACTTAGTTCCAGTACATAATGTACTAAAGATTATAGGTAGGTACCGGTAATGTACCAAACATTTACCGGTACCTATAAATCTTACCTCTAGGCTTATTACGCAATTAATTCCTACGATCAATTAAAACTTGGCGGCACAAGAGCCAAGTAGGACAATAAAATAGATTAAAATCTGATTTGGATTCGGTCTAGGTTCTGTTCGAGTGGTGTTTGTATTTTGTTCTGTAATTGTTAGGTAATTCTAACTTCATTTTGAGTATAAAGCGATGGTTTTGTATTTGTTGTGAGTTTGAATCATGAGTCAATGAATGTTTCAGAAGTTTGTAATTGTTTAATTTGATTATAATCATTTCATTTTGCCAGCGAATTCACTCAGGTTCAATTCTAAAACTAGGTTCTGGCCTAAACAAGTGAAAATCGTTTTCAAAGCGTTTCGTATTTCAACGATTTAGACAAGCATTTCGATAGCATACCTGGCCTACATCAGTCCCCATACATTTTGACAAGCATTTCGATAGCATGCATCAGTCCCATACATTTTGACAATCATTTCGATAGCATGCATCAGCCTCATACATTTCTGACTTTTGCATCATCGTTATCGCTATCAGAACGTCACTGTATTGTGGCATAACCACAAAAGTCAGATGGAGATGGATTTGATATCAAACACGATGGGTTTTGGCGCTGAATCGTAAAAATCTCGTACTAAAAGTAACCAAATTATTACATTCCTAAAAATTCCCCCGCACTGCTATTTCCATCCTTTGACCCTCTTATAAAAAGCACCTTTTCACGTAAACAAACCAAAATAAACGTTATTTTTAGCGGTTTATTAATGAAGTCTAATTTAACCGTCGTTTGAGGCAGAGGGAAATTAACAATGTTATAAAGCCAACACCTGAGGTTGGCTTTTAATAATGAAAACGTATCCATCACGGCTTACATTTTGGTGAATAAGCAGAGAGGGACAATAAATATACGGAATCCTGCCGTTTTGCCTGAAAGATTTTGACAAAATTTCATTATCCCAACAAATTGTAGTTATGTTTTTTTATACCAATGCAGTATTTAGTATGATTTAAGTACGCACATTTTCATTTGGTCAAATTTTTACTCGGCAGAATAATACCAAGGATAATCTATCTTTATACAATAAACATTATTTTAGTTAAATGATTTGTTATGAAAAAAAAATACATAGACCAAAATATTTTTTTTCCCGACGCGGACGACACTAAATATTTGGCTTATTTTATTTTGCGTAAAATATGTTATACTAACTGAAATATGACTAGGTACGTTGGTAAGCAAGTTATTGTTTAAACGTTCACTTGCCAAACATTAGGTTTGCGTTACAATTTTTTGTGAAGAGTTTATTTGCTAAGTATGATTAGGCAAATGCGGAAAATTGTTTGGGAAGTGATAATATAATTTGTCAATATCATATTGATGAAACAAGGGATGATATACATATTATAGTGAACATATGATAGAAACACGCTTGTACGATACGACTACATACAGAAAGCAAAGCTAATAGAAATCTCTATTCCTAGACAGTACGTTTCGCCGAAAACTTTGTTGACAGAAAACATTGTTTGTAGATAACTTGATCCATATGAAGCACTGTTGACAGAGATCTCTGTTCATACATGGCACTTCTTGCTATCTATTTACAAAAAATCTATTGTTTGGACTAAAAAAATAAAACACTAGTGATTGTAGTATGTTTCTTGTAGAATAATCTAACAAAAAATCAGAATGATTGTATGTATATTAGTATGGTTTTTATTGTGAAAAGAAAGGTTTTAGAGGTATATTCATGATTTTATTCTATCATATTAAATTAGTTGTATTATGTTTTCAACACATTATCTACCTAGCATACCTATATCCTGAAGCATATTACATATTTTTCTTGATTTTGTTTACTGTAGTCGATCACGACGATCACTTTAGTGCTTCTAAAACTTGCATTTTTTGCGTTTAGGACCAGTGAACCCCTTAGATTACAATGTTTTGTCAAGTCACCAATACCGTGCGAAGCAGGGGCTGGTCGCTAGTAATCAACGAAGCCAAAACTATGTATGCTTCCATAACTATCACGCTTGATCGACCTCATACTAGATACACCAACTTTCTTGAACAAACCTGAACCTCTAACTAATTCATACATCTTCAAACATTATGCGTACCTACTGTTAGCTCTTATATTTATTGAACAGGTTCTAAAACACGCTGCGCTTGAACAAGCTCGTACCTTAGCTCAGGTAGCCGAGCATCAAGTTTAAGTTATCGGGATTCGGGACGCTGTTTGTCTTGTAACTAAGAAGTAAACGACAGAAGGCCCACTCGATTCAACGTTTGGGAATAAACTGACACACAGTTGCTAAAGTAACTAAAAAAAATATGATGAAATGCTGGAGCTATTTAAACTAATAGTAATTCACCTGCCTAGCTTTATCCCAACTATGTTGGGGTCGGCTCCCAGTCTAACCGGATGCAGATGAATACCAGTATTTTACACAGAGCGACTGCCTATCTGACCTCCACAACCCAGTTACTGGGTAGTACGATACCCCTTGGCAAGACTGGTCGTCAGACTTTCGGGCTTCTGACTACCCGTAACGACTGTCAAAGATCCATGAATGACAGCCGGGACCAACCGCTTAACGTGCTTTCCGAGGCACGGAGGGGTCTCGGTATATAAAGATGGCCACCCGTCCACAGACCAACCGCGTCAAGCGATCGACCTGTGCGGGTGTTATTATTTAGGCACGGGCCCCTCCATTTATACTTTATTTAGACTACTAGTATAAAGTAATATATTTTTTCACTCGTTATTATGTCACTGGTAAAAGCGGCATCCCCTTTGGTCTTTGGCAAAGAATAGGTATCTTGTTGCGGAACTAGTCAGAAAACAAGCATCACAGTAAATGTGATATAATATTATATTCAACGTAAATATAAATGAAAGTGAAAATAATGAAATGCGAAAACATCAATCTGTATGCATTTACAAACATGGTCAGGAAAATTGGACAATTGGTCCTGAAAGTTTTGCTTTTACTTTTATCTATAATTGAATGTTACAGCGTAAAGTTGACTTAAGCAGTAACTAGAATTAGTCAAAAAAGCAGACAAGTACAATAAAAATACGAACCCCGCCGTAAAGTTGACAGGACACTACTCATTGCTTTAAAATCTTTCATCATCCTACTTCAACAGCCAGACATAGAAAAATATTCAGTTGAACTTCTGCTCCAACATATTTACTGTCAAAAGCCCCGATTGTTCTCCAAGACTCTCTGCTATTTAAGACGACATTGTTTTGTTTTAGTTAACACTTTCGACCCAATCGCCTTTCTCCCAAGGTAAGGGAAACTCGCCCTGAAACCTTTTCCTTTGTGGATATGTTTTAAGGGGTTGACATGTGTTATGGCTGTTTTCGAAGGCTGCGGGTTTCAAATAATGTTTTTGGGTTTGAGATTATAGCTTCAATTCAATTCAATTTAAATCTTTATATTGCATTCACATGTGTATAAAAGATCTTAATAAATGTTACAAGTTTCACATGGTGTCGGGCACAACAATTTGGTATAATAAGAAAAGTAGCGTGCTTTAATTAATAATTGGAGTAACTACATAATATAACACAGCTTTTTATGATATCGGAATACGTAATAAAAGTTTTGGATGGTTAAGCTTGTCGCCATTTAAATGTTGGTCTTATTGCGGTTGTTTCATTTAAAATGTTTTTGTCTAACCGGATGCAGCTGAGTACCAGTATTTTACTGGGAGCGACTGCCTGCACAACCCAGTTACTGGGTAATACGATACCCCTTTATAAGTCGGGTTGTCAGACATTCGGGCTTCTGACGACTTGTAACGACTGTCAAAGATCCACAGAATGGCAGCTGGGACCAACGGCTTAACGCGTTTTCCGAGAGTCTTGATATGTCAAGATGGTCACCCATCTACGGACCTGATCGGCCAACCCGTATGGCGGTTATTGCATAGCTACAAGCCCCTCAGTTGAATATATAGCATGAACAGTCAAACACCCATTTATTTACATACAAAACGGAGTCATATTTTTTTTCGTTTGGAAAACATCAAGTTACGCGAAGTGAAAGCCGAGAGATTTTCCACTGCGCCATTCCAACTAATAATCACTTAGTAAGTCACAAAGCATTTTCATTTAGTCCTTTTCGTAAAACTCAACAAAGAACATAAAGTGTCTCTCTAAGAATAAAATGTCTCTGAGGTTGCTATGGTTACCTTCTCAACTCTAGAAAAGTCCTTTCAACTTTAATTTACACAAACCTCTTATCTACGTACATATCATTGCGCTATCTGATCAGAGGTATGAGCAGAGGTCAGGAAGCAGAGTACGTATGTAGGTCGCGGCGGTGGCGGCAGACGTCGCGACAGTGTTGGCGCCAGCACCCTCTGGCATGCCACAGAGTAGGTGAGTGGTGCAGATGGGACGGGAAGTAGAAAGAGGATGCATAAATTTAACATAGCGTGAAAACGATCTCGAGACGTGGTGTTTGTGTGTTACATGTAGCGGGTAGGTGGTTGTTACATGTCTTCCAATGTTTGGTTCTAGGACATGCGTGTTTCCTTACGATGTTTGCTTTCACCGTTTTGAGAGCAGTGTTGATGAAATATTTTACACAAAGTAAAGTGCCTGCCTGGGTTCGAAGTCGCGGTCGTTTGCACTGGGCTATCGGTGCTCTTACATTTAATAAGCTAACTGAAGTATCTGGTAATTTCAGTGAACATTAGTTTATAACATCAGCTTTTCTTTTCAGTTACGGTTGAAACAGATACCTAAGTACCTAATTTTGAAAAGCAATGATTTTCCATTCTAAACGTTGTTTAGTTTGTAAACCTGACCGTGAAGATCAACATTATCTACATTTTATTTTAGTAACAGCACTTTCTATTTCATCAAGAACACTTTAACAAAGAATGGCAGTCCTCAGAGATGCACACAACATGATAGGCATTAATATTCCCAGCATTTTCAAATGCTCCGTACCAAACTCACTGCAGACGAATCATCGCTTGTTTATAGAGTAACCCCATTGGCATCCCCAGATCCACCTCAATAGTCAACCAATAAGCAGAGAGCCAAAAAACATTCTGACCAATCATGAACAAGAAAAATACCAACAATATTTTGATAAACCAATGGTGTTCACAGAGTTTCAGAGAAGAATATTCTAAGTCAGTCAGTGTTTTGTTTAACAAAATAGTTTATTTTTAGTACAATATAATGCTTAGGTGATTGTTTATAAGGTGTAAAGTGTTGTAGTGAAATATGATCATTATTTACATTGATATATTGCTGTTAATCATACTGGTGAGTTTGTTTTGACGTTTTGTCTGAATTTTTTCTTAGCTTCTGTTTTATGATTGTAAATAAAGTTGTATTTAGAACAAATCATGACAACGCCATATTATATTATGTGGTGTCATATAAATAAGCCAGGAAACAAGTGAATTTTTTGAGTATTGCGCTGTCTTGAATGACAAAGCATGTTCAATGGTGCACCACATTTTTTATTTATGAGTAGATCAACTCTTGATTGAGAAGTGGCACTTTAAGACCTATATGGAGTTGTTCCTTCTACTAGTGTGTGTGTGTCTTACTGGTGATGTTCTTCAAAAAGGTCAGATGCGCAGTATACAGTAGTTTCTGCCTAACTCCATGGGAAGAAGGCGTATAAAGAAGTGTAATAGATAGTCTCGGTGGTGTTTCATGCAACTGGTCTTCTAACACTTGACATAAGTATAGTTGACCTCGTAAATGCTTTATCGCCCTAAGCTTTTTTTTTTTTGAGGATGGGAAATCATCAAATGACCCCTCCCGCTCTGGGTGTCATAAAACAACAAGGTATATTTGTCTTTTTGACAGTTAGGTAGTTTCAAACTTAGTGAAGTTTTAATTTAATGGGTTTTTTTTATGCGGTAAAACAATAAGGCGTTGACTATAGAAAAGGTCTATGGTCAATATCATGCCAGGCATTAGTCTTCATACTTCACAAAAATGGCTAAGAATTTAAAAGGCTAACTTTAGAACTAAAATCCTGAAGTCCCTGTTCGCTTGACCAGTTCCCCTAAGCCTTAGCATCAGAACTAGAAAACACTGGGATAAAGTTCTCACAACTTTGTAAACTTTAAGTCGAGTTTGCATCGGTTTAGTGAGTCGGTTAGTATGGGTCGAGTACTGAGAGAACACAGGGCCAGTGTATGGCAAAACGAATGCTATGATAAATATTTAAACTACCTACTTACGATAATTAGGCAACTAGCTTCATCTTTCTGACTGACCGACCCCTTGATAATTCAAAAGTGCATGTTTTGTTTAATTGAAATAAATGCTTTGAGTTTGAGTTTAGTTAGGCTTTTATATTAACTTTACCACCACAACAAGGGGACTACAGGACCTAAACGCAAAAAAACAAATTTTATAATGCCTAAAACTATGTATAATATTATAATCGACTACAGTCAACAAACAAAACCTGAAATCGAGAAAAAAATAATGTGTAATAAATGTAGGGAACAGCTGATTTTTTTTTTCGCGATTTCAGGTTTGGTCCCATAGTAAAAGTTGTTCATAATGATGAGTAAAATCACGTGTTTAAGTATCGGTCACTAATTACCAGTCACCCTATATACATACAAACATTCTGATTTTTTGTCAGATTAATTATTCTAAAAGGAACATATTAAAGTATATAATATGTTTTGATTTTTTAGTCCAAATAATAGTTTTTTTGTAAATAGATAAATGCTTCGTATTTTGTAATAAATTACCAGCGTTGTGACATCGCGCTTCTCTTTCTTTTCCATGCAGTCCGACAGTGACCGCGCTTTAGGCTCATGTAGTACCGGGTTGGGTCGAGGTATTCGTCATTCTCCTGCCCTTATACTAATCTATTTGGGGTCGGCGCATCATGTTCCCGACACTCTGCATACTGAAACATAGGTACTTAGATTCATGTAGCGGTCTGTATGTGTGAGTGCGTTCATTCGACTATTTGTTCCTAGTTGAAATACTGTATGATTTGAACTAACGAAATCGCTCTGAAAAGTGACAAGGTATCTATGTAAATTTTTGTTTACAAATAAAAAAAAACATTACTCATTGTTCCATGTGAACAGGGTAAAATTATCAGGTACAAGACTTAACTTCTGCTGATTTATACTGATATATAATGCCTTGAACAAAAAAATACATCCCATCACGATGCGGTTCGATCAAGTGCCGTTGAAATCAGTACTCTGAGTGGAATACCTCCTTTCTTCCATTTGGGTCGAGGTATTGACGTTTTGTGTGGGGGCAGTTGATAATTTTTCGCGATGACGACATTGTCCCATGGAGAAAGTAGTTCAGATTGATGGTCTGTACCACACCCTTAAATATGTATGACCACACGTTACTGATACATGCTGTAGCAACGCCTGTCTATCAATGATGAAATGATGAAATGATTTGAAATGATGAAATGAAATGATTTTATTTTTTGTAAGCAGATAATATAAATAGGTACCTACTAATTTATTTATTTACGTCCTTCATAGTTATAACGTCATTAAAGGCAATGCTATAAGTATCTCATCAACTGCTATAGCAGTTCACTGCTGGGCATGGGCCTCTCCCAGACTGCGCCACAACACCCTGTCCTCCGCCTTCCGCATCCAGTCTGTTCCAGCCACCTTCTTAAGGTTGTCGGTCCATCTAGCTGAGGGGCGTCCCACACTACGCTTGCCGATAAATACGCGGTCTTCGTCGCGGTCGTCTGCTCCACGAGTCTTGGAGTCCTTAGACAAACATGGCCAGCCGACTTCAATTCATAAGTATCTAACAGTCACAAAAGTTATACCTACTGCCATAAGAAACTGTTGGTGCTCGAATGGCGTTGGGAGGGAGCGCCGTTGGTAAACATTTTGTGTAATTATTGTTTTGTGCAATTTAATAAAAAAAACAAGATGACGTCATTAGTTCTGGTTCTGCTACTCGCCGAAAGAACCTTGTATTACCAGGTCATCATCATTATCCTGCCCTCATCCCAATTTATTTAGTGTCGGCGCAACATGTCTTTTTCTTCCATACTTCTCTATTAGTCGTCATCTCAGTAGTCACCAGATATATATAAATAAACTAGGTACACGTTATCTCAAAATATTGCTCACAATTTCCCAATACATAGCTAATGCAAAACATTTCTGCTACTGTGTGAACATGGTTCTAAAAACAGCTGATTTTCTATTTCTATACAATATAGCTCGGATACAATTCGCATTGTTTCTCGTTTACAAACGTCTTCTCGTTCGCGACACCTGTTTTCTCGCTAGTTTATTTAAATGTGCCATTCTCGAGATCGGCGTGGAAAGATATGCGGACAGCACCTGCTGTCGACTGCACGTACAAAGAAAGCGGTGAAAAGAGTGCTCTAAACCATTGTTTAATGACTTGTTGATTTTCTTCTAGTAGCTATGTTTTACCCTGTATTTTGTACCCGGTTGATGGAAATTGGTTCCCCCCCTATTACATGGGACATAAACTGGGTAAAGGTGGGTGAACTATAGGTAATCTGCCCAACTCCTTGGGGATTACAGGCGTTATGTTATGTTAAATCTAAGTAGGCGTCTGATAACCTGCACTGGGCCCGCGTGGTGGATTACGACCCACTCCTTCACGTAGAGAGGAGGCCTGTAACCAAACAGCGTGCAGCGGGAACTGGTAACATTAAAGGCTGATGATGGGTTTCTAAGGTCTACTAATTTAATCCACTGAACCTGTTTCTGCTAATTTTGAAGGTGCAAATAAACATTTTATTATTATTATTACTGACTTACACGGTGGTGATCATCCAAGATTTGATTGCTATGAAATGACCAGCACACAGTGAGCAAGCGTGATCTTCTGGGTATGAGAAGAAGCGTTAGGGCCAGTTCACACCGAGACGTGACACGACGCGCAGTTTTCAAGATAGAAATACAATTACAGACCTTATCTACTACAATAAAAGGCACACAATTCAGTGTCTACTACGTCAAGTTACGCTGCGGGGCGCAGCGCGGCGTAGCTCACTGAATCATGTACCTTTTTGTGTAGTAGATAAGGTCTGTAATTGTATATCTATCTTGAAAACTGCGCGTCGCGTCGCGTCTCGGTGTGAACTGACCCTTATTCTTGCGGTGAGACAGGTACAGACGCCAGCACATCAAGCTACTACAATCTGTCATTTTTTTTAAAATAGATTTTCAACTTTATCGCTAAAGAGTATGGTTCAAAGTTGATTGGGAACATTTGACAGTTTCGGGTAGCTTGATGTGCTGGCGTCTGCACCTACTGGCTGGTTTAATTTGCGAGCGTTTCGGGGGATGACTGACTATTTTATTTGCGAGCGTGTCGGGGGATGACTGACTATTTTATTTGCGAGCGTGTCGGGGGATGACTGACTATTTTATTTGCGAGCGTGTCGGGGGATGACTGACTATTTTATTTGCGAGCGTGTCGGGGGATGACTGACTATTTTATTTGCGAGCGTGTCGGGGGATGACTGACTATTTTGACGTTCAAAAAGCGCTGATTGTCAGCCTTGTTTCAATAAGTATTTTATTTATTGCGCTAGCTTTTGCCCGCGGCTTCGCCCGCGTGGAGATCCGGTTAATCCAGGTTATAAACTATACGTGTGCCAAATTTCATTTAATTCCGTTCCGTGCCGTTTTTACGTGACTGAGTAACAAACATACTCACATTTATAATATACTAGCAGCGCCCCGCGGTTTCACCCGCATAAATGTCGATCCCGTGGGAATATTGGGATAAAAACTATTCTATGTCCTTCTCCGGGATGCAATCAATCTCTGCCAAATTTTATCGAAATCCGTTCAGTGGTTTAGGCGTGAAAAGGTAACATACAGACAGACAGACAGAGTTACTTTCGAATTTATAATATTAGTATGGATTATATTATATTCAGTAGAATTTGCTACACAAATAAAACGTGCCCGAATGACGGTAAAAGTTTAACATACGACGTGGACATTAAAAAGAAAAGTTGTAGGTACCCGAAAAATAAACTTATAATTACTTTTTGTTACAGTTATGTCTGACAATATTTATGTGCGGCTACTGTTTCTACCGAATAAACAGAATGCGGCAAAATGGAGAGGTAAGTTATATTAAATTAATTAAACATCGTGATATGTTTGCCGTTTTAACCAGGGGACTTGAAAACGAAATGAATTTCGTTCCGTTATCGTATGACGTTCCAAAATTTGTAACGATACTAATACCTAAAAATATCAATAACGTTACAAAAAAAAAACGGTTATTATAGGATATAATTTTCGTAGAACAATATTATAAGTAACGTTATAGGTATCAGTAACATTATGCTTATCCGCTAGTGATAACATTACAGGTGAATCGTTACAGATTCATTTGTAACGTTATTCTTCATACTTTTTTGTCTTTTTCGTCATCTTATAAGTCATGAAGCTGGCAACGTTGGGTATCGAAATAAATAACGTTATTGATAATATTTTTAGTGAACAGTTTAAGATTTTGTTCCGTTTGTCAGTGTCGTAATAGCCAAGGAATTAATTTTGTTACGATCCTGGTGGAACGGTACAAATTATCGGTACCGTAACTACGTGTAACGTTATTTTGAGAAACGTTTCAAGTCCCTGCTTTTCCCACTATGTAGTGCCATTAGGTAGTATTTCAGTAGGCAGTATTGGTGGCTTATCATCATCATCATTTCAGCCGAAAGACGACCACTGCTGGACATAGGCCTCCCCCAAAGGACTATAAAATCAGGCAATCAAATTCTACCATTCTTCAATTTATTAATTCTACCAAATTCTTTCTTCTTGTAAATGTTTATTTGAAATTAACGATTTGACTTTATTAATGTGTAAATTAAAAGTTTAATCCCAAAAAAGACTACAATTTTATTTTACTGCTTTCTCTTTTTTTTTTTCCTGTTCCACCTCCTTTAATTACGTTTAATTTAAAACGTATTTCAGTAATTTAAAGGATCATTTAAAATCACCACAGCACAGAATAAAAGCTCATATTATTATGTAAATTATTATTTACGATACAAAATGCAGGATAAGCTGCGGCCACCGGCTCAAGCCCACTGAAACCGCTCAGCGCCCACAATGGCCCACAATGGCCCACATAAGCCCAATCTGAATTGGAAAAATATCAAATATTATGTCCATCCCGACTTTTGGGTTATTTCAATGATAAACAGAATATTTGCATATTTCTGATTTGGTATGTTTCAGGCTTCGGTTCTCTTTTGACTTTATATTTCTAGATAAATTATGGATTATTTTGAGCCAATGCCGGTGAAATTGAATTTTAAATCAGTACCGACCTACCTACCTATATTTATACTGTTATTGAAACTCATTATTACCTTTGACTTGGTAAATTCCTTAATTTAAAAAAAAAATACGGACGCTGGCACCAGGAAGTTCAGATTAATAGTGTAGGTAACCTTAAAGTACATCTTAACACTTCTCAAATGTCACATTAATCAAGAAAACAACCAAATGACTAAGTAAGCGATAATGTACCACTTTATTCCCCAGTTTCATATTACCAAACAAATTATAAAATTACAAGTTATAATTATTTCCGCAATTTAATTAGAAATCAATCTAAATCTTTGCGAATTGTTGGGCTTTGCTTTGTCTCCCGGAGTTAATTAAACAAGTTGTATTGGATATCAAAATATTAAGAAGTTTAGATTCGCTTGTTGGTTTCAGATCGCGATACTGCTGAGACCAACTAAAGTTATGTTTTCGCACAAGAAAGAAGGAGAATCTACTGAGGAACTTAGGTAATCTTTGTTTTACCTGTTCGTATTATAGTTAAATGAGTAATTTTGGACATTCCCTTTGAAAGCGATGTCTAAGTAATAAAAAGACTTGTTTTCTTCTAGTTCAGCAAAAACATACACAAACACACAGATTTGACCTTTTCCGAAGTTTTCTCATAAAACACTTTCGTGCAAGTTGCAAAAAAGTCGGTTCATGCTAGTTTGAAAAGCATTCTACTGCTAAAACCTTAATCTCGAATTTTCACTTCCTATTAACAACTATAATTTATTCCATGTGTTTCTCATCATCAGCTGGTAGTATACTCCCGGTGACCTGGCTCCTGGTGGCTGGTGGTTGGTACCGGGGCAGTAGCAGCGGGGAGTAGCAGCTGCTACCAACCTTGAAGAGATCCTACCTTAGAATATACCTTATGTTTTCATTTCACATTACATTTCCAGAACCGTCGTAGCGTACCGGAACCCGTTCACCGGCGACTACTGCGTGCACAAGAGCCGCGCTGGTCCCAAGGGTTACGTCAACAACCTTCAGCAACCCGACTCCTCCGACAGCGGGCTCTCAGATGAGTACGAGCCTCTGAACCTGGAGCCGCTGGGTCCTCAGCCCAATCTGCCACATGTTGTTCAGGATAAGATGCCGCCGGGGATCGTTTGCATGCCTCAGGTGAGGGACTTGTTTCAACACTCTATTACTCCACAAACTCTATTACTTCTATTTGGTATGTTTCAGTCGGAAAGGTCCTAGTTAAACAAATTAATGGTAAAGCAGATGAAACAAAAGATTGAAATTCCATTTATTTAATATTAATAATAAAGCTGAAGAACTTATTTGTTTGTTTGTTTGAACGCGATGATAACCTCTGGAACTACTGGAACTACCCGTCGGATTTGAATAAATGTTTTTGCATTTGATAGCCCAATTCTTGAGGAAAGCGCTTAAGAGCCGAGCAAAAATAAATCAGAAAGAACACTAAGCGAAAACGAAGTAATAGCGCTGGCAGGCGATGCGATGCGACGGGGCGGATCGGGGTAACAAGAAATTTCACGCGAATGTCGCGGGCAAAAGCTAGTATTCTATAGATAAAGCTAGTATTCTATAGATAAAGATCGCTTTGCCATTCATTCTGATTTGATGATTCAGTAATCTTTGATCCAATCTTCCAGCAGATAATAACAGCATCTGTGTCATCGCAGAGTTACTGTTTATTAACGTTAAATCTAAAGAAGGAGTTCATTAAAATAACTCTGCTTCCAAATTCGTTAATGCAGTTTTAAAACAAATTTTAATTTTGAACGTGTCCCTTTTTAGAGAGCTTAAAAATTCACTGAATTCACTTTTTTTCAGAACCAGATTATAAATCAAATACCCAAATATTATTATTCCATTACACACTTAGGTGAAACCTTGAGCG
The DNA here is from genome assembly GCA_963082905.1 of Oligia fasciuncula. Classification (NCBI taxonomy): domain Eukaryota; kingdom Metazoa; phylum Arthropoda; class Insecta; order Lepidoptera; family Noctuidae; genus Oligia; species Oligia fasciuncula. The sequence continues at coordinate 18,307,949 of OY720406.1, read as the reverse complement.
TTCAATAAAGAAATTTACATGAAAAAGACTTAGAAATAATGGCAGCAAGTGTTTGAAAAATTAAAGTCAATCCAGCTGAGAGGCAATTTAAAATAATCCTTTGGTATAACACTTTGCGCACTGCTAATGGTCGTCGGAGTTTAAATTTTAAATTTACTGAAAGAAGTAGTAGGTAAGAAGCTTGCGGCATTAGCCGAGTAGGTAGGTGGGTGGCCAGGAGGGTTGTGGAAAGTAAGATTTCTTTAAGTGCAGAAGAAAAATATTGGCAAAGGAACCTGGAATGAATTACTCAGAGACAGAAAGTAAAACTGTGGTTTTAAAGTGCTTTATCAGATTGACGTAGGCATTATTTCCATTCAAGAAGAATTTTTTTAGGGGTTATTCCGTTCCACCCCAAAAAATCCACCCTAAGGTGGATACACGGAAACATATGTCCAAGAATCCACCCTAGGCCTAGTTAGATGAACGGAATTTATAAGCTTGGGGTGGATTCTCGGACATGAGTTTCCGTATATCCACCTTAGGGTGAATTTCTTGGGATGGATAAACGGAATAACCGTTTTATAGTAGGTCCTTTTGTAAATTCTATGCACTTGAAAAGCAGCACAACATTATATTCAAAGAAGTATGAAGTTGTCCGTATCAGAAGTCATCCTAAATATTAAGCAATCCAAAATTTAGTTTAATATTTTTTTTTTTTTTAAATCACTTCAAGACACAAATATCAGTGTAGACCTGGGAGCCTAAAAAGGCCACTTTGGCGGAATCATAAAAGGATAACATTATGAATCATAATATGGCGAAGACAGTCCGTGTTTTTCTTTTTTTCGCTGCACTACGTAGGTATAATCAAAGAGATTGGGATTGGATTTGGATTGGATTGATTAGTATTTTAGCACAAACAAAAAAAAATACTGAAAAATCTTTCACCAATGGGATTTGATGCGATTAACTTAACAGTTAACTGCCCATTATGATTCATAATGTTATTCTTTTATGATTTTGCCAAACTGACCTTTTTAGGCCCCGTGGCTCTTGTAATAGGAATTCCTTTAACACAAGAGCCAAAAAACAAATGCATGTCAAATTACATGAACAGAATGTCCTACGATAACATGAACCCTTGCCATCCTGTTGCAAACGTTTGTAAAACTGGGAGGGATAATGTCGGGCGGGCGCGCGTCGCGTCGCTTTAATGACACAACTTTAGAAGAGAAGCACATCGACTGATACTAATGCTCTTCATAGTAAGGCTAACGACGATTCAATATCAATGAGATTACATCATGACAGTGATTATGACATAATACAGCATTATTCAGTGACATCTTGCATATTGTTTGCATATCTCTACTACACATACAATAAAATAAAGTCGATTTTCGTGTATGTCTGTGTGACCGCTTAGACCTTCTAAGCTACGCAACGGATTTTGATGCGGATTTCAACATCTTTTAGAACCTTTATTCCGAGAGTTTTATGATGTTTATTAATCTGAGGTATAGCACAAAAATCTCAACTCAACAATGCGGTCACACAGCTTTCTGTGTGACCGCATTGTTGAGTTGAGATTTTTTCACGAAAAGTGTAAAACAATTAACCCTATTATGGAAGGAATTTCGAAAAAAACCTTTCTTAGTGGATACCTACTCTTCACAAAGAATATACCTTCCAAATTTCATGTCTCTAGGACCAGCGGTTTAGGCTACTCGTTGATATATCAGTCAGTCAGGACTTTGAATTTTATATATTAGATAAAGAAGATAATCCATGGTGGAATGTGACAGAGTCTATATTCAAATAACGATATAGAAGAAACAAAACCCGAAACGTAGATCTAGCGAAAAAAGTAATAAACCAACTCACAAAAATATCACCACTCACTCACCCTTTAAAAAACAAAGTGGACATTGACAAACACAGCAGCTCGGACAATCAGGGCAAACTTGAGTGGAGTTAAGATTTATGTGGTGTTGTGTAGTGTTGTTGTGCTGCACTGCGATACGTCACGTCTGTGCCGCGCTGAGGTGCAGCACAGCGATATGTCACGTCGTTTTTTGCTTATGAAGTCACACGTTTTTGTCGAGTTGTGACTCTGTCTGTTTGAACGATGATGGCTATATGTTACACGGGCTGAAGGGTGGAATAGCTTTACATTTTTGGTAGAGATTGGAAAAATGTTGGCCGACGTAGCAGCAAATAAAAATTTATGCGTGATGTAACGTTATGTTACTATATCTCAACTTTTTAAAATTAAAAACAAAGTAAATGTCGTGTTGTGTTCCCACTCATTAGAGTTAATGACTATGTCAGTTCAATAACTTTTAATTATAAATATAACCATCCTAATGTTTCAACTTGAAATGTTTTAACTAGCACAATGGAAGAACAATATCCAGAACAGGATTATTAAAAGTTCAAGCGAAGTAGAACAAAGCATTGGTGTATAACAATACACTAAACTTATTAAAACAATGTTCACCTGAAAGTAATAACTTTCAGTTGAAAATTGTTTTAATAAGTTTGTTAATAAGAAATTCTTATTCGACAAGAAAACATTCTTACACGTTAAAGGAAGAACTCTTCAAAATTTAGTTTATTTTAAAAGAAAACGATCTCTAGGGCTTCACAGTTTAGTAATATTTTTGTAAAAATATAATTCAAAAGAGTGTCCATGGAGTTTCTTGCCCGTTCTTCTCCATAGGTACCTACGCTTTGGAATGGACAACTAGATTCATATTTTCTGACTGATCGACTTCTTGACAGTTGAAAAGTGCCTGTAAATGGTTTAATTGAAATAAATGCTTTGAGTTTAAGTTGAGTTGGTTGGCTTTAGGTGTTGGTCGGGAGTTGTGTAACACACTATCAGTAGCAATGGATTTCATTTGGCAGTTCACAACATTTATTGCGTTATTTACGTTGTTGAGGAGATATATATATTGTAGCCTCCACCCGTTCGATTCCCACCTGATAATTGGCGACTGAATAAAAAACGGGTGTGTACCTTTAAAAGTATATATATTTACAAAAAATACCAAGCTTGTAAGCCGGAGGCACACAAAGATTTGTGGGTCGTGGGTTACGGATGTCTGTCGTCACTCCTGCAGGGATAGGTACTCCCCTGTAGTTGCGGACGAAATCCCGCTGGCCGGAGATGGAAGTTGGCCGAAGTTCTGTACAGAGCTGTACGGTGACGTCACTGGTAGATAGAAGGGCGGCTATCTGACTTGCTCGGCGCACCGGTGGTGAAGAGTAAAGGTGAAACCTGGAAACCACCGTTCCAGCTGATTAGAACTCGGCCTATTATCCTCCGTGCTGGGGTACCACCGACGACAACGAGGAAGAGATACCTATTTAATTGTAGTAGTATTGACGTGGTGGTCCTGACCAGAACGGAGTTTACATATAAAGCAAGCTCGAGCAAAAATAAATTGGCAAAAAAAAGATAATTATGAAACGGTTAAATGTTCAGAATTTAAATTTTAAAATTAATTTTGTACTTGAAGGTAGAAGGAAATTAAGTAGCATGATACAGCATTATTAGCAATTACTGAGGCAATTCCTAAATAGGGCTTACTTAATGTAATGAAATAAGCAACAGAAAATGAGAAATAAAACAAGCGTTCTAAATATTAGTAGGTACACAGAATAATGATTGGCAAAAATAAAAATGACAAAATTATGATGTTTGTAATTTGTGTGCTATTCAAAACTTACCCTAAATCGGGAATTTCACTACTTAAAACTTAATTGGCACTTGTTGAACTCGCCGTGTAGATTATGATTTTATATAAATAACGGTCGTGTCTGCTAGGGCGCTCGACAGGACACAAAGCGATACGTGCACTCTCACATCAGCCTAGAAACGACTGGCGAGGACTCATTCGCGGTCTCGCGTCTCCTGCGCGGGCGCGATCCCATTCACATCATTCATTCCATGCGAACACTCGCCCCGCACCGCACACGTACCTACCCGGCGCGTTCCAAGTCGTACACAAACAAAGAACAAAGCATTCATTTATAATAATTTGTCTTTTAGCATTAGTGCCGTAAACAAAACATGATTATTCATGTAACGTTCCGTTACAATATATATATATATATTTTTTTTTGTGATACCTATAATCTATACTAATATTATAAAGCTGCAGAGTTTGTTTGTTTGTTTGTTTGTTTGTTTGTTTGAACGCGCTAATCTCTGGAACTACTGGTCCGATTTGAATTATTATTTTAGTGTTGGGTAGTCCATTTATCGAGGAAGGCTATAGGCTATATTTTTTTTCTTCAAAATTAGGGATCCGTAATAAAATTGCTATTTTGTAACACAAGGTGTAAAATCGAAAACCTATTTTTGCGTGCGCTGCAAAAACTATTGACAATAGAACAAAATAATGTACTACGGGTTTGTAGAGCCCATTAAGACCTACAAAAAAGTCCGCGAGAACATATGTCTAGCTATCATGGTTTAATCACAAAAACCGATTTTGTGTTCAAAATAATTATTAAATCGTCTGAAGAAAAAAAAACTACGTTAAATATGTATCGTAATATTAATCTTTATCGAAATTAAGCATTATGTTATCAAGAGTATTTATGAAGAAGTAAAATACTTTTTGTTTCATCTCAATCGGATATTTCGTTTAAAAGTTATCACGTGTGTAAGATGTTAAGAGTTGGTACCTATTAAGGAGTTATGGGCCATAGAGTTTTTTATCTATACTAATAATAAGGCTGAAGAGTTTGTTTGTTTGAACGCGATAATCTCTTTAACTACCGGTCAGATTTGAATTCTTTTTGCATTTGATAGCCCAATTCTTGAGGAAGGCTATAGGCTATTTAACATCACGCTATGACCCTTAGGAGCCGAGCAAAAAGAAAAAAACTCAGAGTGAACGGTAAGCGAATACGAAGTGTTGCGACGCGACGGGGTGGGGGTACAAGAAATTTCACGCGGACGAAGTCGCGGGCAGAAGCTAGTACAAGATATTTAGTTAGCTTAGCTTAGGTATTAGTGGCAACTCTAACATGTAAAATAATGTGACAGCCTTTCGGTCTATATTATTGTAAACCTGTTTCTATAAGCTAATTTTGAAGGTGCAAATAAACATTTATTATTATTATTATTTTTCGAACATAGGTATAGCTATAGATTAGTAATATGCTTCAAAATGATTCAGATTGAGATTGATAGTGTATTACGCATTTACAGTGAAAAAGGAAAAATGTTAATTTGTATTTCAATTAAGATATTCTGAGTAGCAGCTTGGAGTCTTGGTCGGTGGTCGGTGTTATTTATGAAATCTGGGTGTGTGTATAATCAGTAAAAAACGATTCGTCGAAATCGGACTACTACCTATGTAAAAATATATGTGTGAACAAACTTAAAAATCAATGTATCTACACGCGTCGACTTGAGAACTTCCTCATTTTATTCGTTGGTTGAAAAATTTGTTTACTTACCTCCTCCTATTTTCCTGTACTTTTTTTACCAACTTCAAAAAAAGGAGGTTATCAATTCGATACGTATGTATGTAATATTATTGGAATTGCATTATATTCACATATGACAATCTATTAGGGCTTCCAAACAAATATAATTTTTTTTATAGACGTATGTATGTATGTATGTATGTATGTTTGTCCACGCATATCTCCGTAACTATTAATCGGATCGTGACCATTCTTTTTTTATTGGCTTACATTTACTTCAACTTAGGGAACAGTGCAAGTTTCATCAAAATCGATTCAGTAATTTTCAAGATATGGACTAAGACGTGAAAGTGTGACGGCCTGGCTTATTGATACGAGCTACGGGTGTAGTGTCAAAGCGAAAACCTCTCAAAACCTTGGTCAAATTTTAGTGCAACAACTAAAAATTACCAAATAAAAAGTAATTTAAAAAAAAGTAATTTAAAAAAATTAAACCGACTTCAAAAAGAAATGAACTCAAAAATAAGAAATAACTTTAATTTCGGAAGTCGGTGTCTTGGGATCTGTATTTTAGTTTTAGTTTTTTGCCACCGACTTCCGAAATTAAAGTTATTTCTTATTTTTGAGTTCATTTCTTTTTGAAGTCGGTTTAATTTTTTTAAATTACTTTTTATTTGGTAATTTTTAGTTGTTGCACTAGAATTTGACCAAGGTTTTGAGATGTTTTCGCTTTGACACTACACCCGTAGCTCGTATCAATAAGCCAGGCCGTCACACTTTCACGTCTTAGTCCATATCTTGAAAATTACTGAATCGATTTTGATGAAACTTGCACTGTTCCCTAAGTTGAAGTAAATGTAAGCCAATAAAAAAAGAATGGTTACGATGCGATTAATAGTTACGGAGATATGCGTGGACAAACATACATACATACATACATACATACGTCTATAAAATTTTGTATATTTGTTTGGAAGCCCTAATGGATTGTCATATGTGAATATAATGCAATTCCAATAATATTACATACATACGTATCGAATTGATAACCTCCTTTTTTTGAAGTCGGTAAAAAATTAAACCGACTTCAAAAAGAAATGAACTCAAAATTATGAAATAACTTTAATTTCGGAAGTCGGTGGAAAAAACTAAAACTAAAGTAGGTACAGATCCCAAGACACCGACTTCCGAAATTAAAGTTATTTCTTATTTTTGAGTCCATTTCTTTTTGAAGTCGGTTTAATTTTTTTAAATTACTTTTTATTTGGTAATTTTTAGTTGTTGCACTAGAATTTGACCAAGGTTTGGAGATGTTTTCGCTTTGACACTACACCCGTAGCTCGTATCAATAAGCCAGGCCGTCACACTTTCACGTCTTAGTCCATATCTTGAAAATTACTGAATCGATTTTGATGAAACTTGCACTGTTCCCTAAGTTGAAGTAAATGTAAGCCAATAAAAAAAGAATGGTCACGATGCGATTAATAGTTACGGAGATATGCGTGGACAAACATACATACATACATACATACATACATACATACGTCTATAAAATTTTGTATATTTGTTTGGAAGCCCTAATAGATTGTCATATGTGAATATAATGCAATTCCAATAATATTACATACATACGTATCGAATTGATAACCTCCTTTTTTTGAAGTCGGTAAAAAATTAAACCGACTTCAAAAAGAAATGAACTCAAAATTATGAAATAACTTTAATTTCGGAAGTCGGTGGAAAAAACTAAAACTAAAGTAGGTACAGATCCCAAGACACCGACTTCCGAAATTAAAGTTATTTCATAATTTTGAGTTCATTTCTTTTTGAAGTCGGTTTAATTTTTTTTAATTACTTTTTATTTAAACCTTATAATTCTTTTAATTTCTGAAAGGTGTTGTGATAACTGATAGACCACTTTCTTCAACCATATACCTCTGCGTACCTCTTAGAGAAATACATGCTTAATCTTAATATTATCTCTTATTGCAGCCCGACCTCACGATAAAACTACAGATGAGTCCCAACAACGACTACAACAGCGTCAACAAGTCCTGGAACTGGAACTACAAGGAGTATCAGATCTGAACATGGCGCAGACACTCTTCATTGACAAGATTTTGACCTCATCATATCCTAATTAACGACAAAAATTAAGGCTCGACCGAGATGGGTTTTTCGTTCTCGGCCGAGACCGAGACCGAGACCGAGAATAAAATAATATCTCGGCCGAGACCGAGAGCTGAGAACGAGAATAGAAAAAGCGTGTTTTTTTTTTTTTTTATACTGTTTGCTTTTTAATACACTACTAATTGTTTAACAAAATTAATTGTTTTAATAATCAAAGTTAAATAACATTATATTATAACATAAAAAAAGCAATTTTTCGGCATTTTCGCCCTTCAAAGAATGTCGTCTCTCGTCATACAATTGTCCAGCTTTGCTAAAAAGTTGTTCACTTGCTACGCTAGTAGGCGGCGCAGATAAAAACTTATTTGCTGCGGGCTTAAGCACCTTATAAGGCGACGAAAACCAATACTCATAAAAAGTAATTTAAAAAAATTAAACCGACTTCAAAAAGAAAGTAACTCAAAATGATGAAATAACTTTAATTTCGGAAGTCGGTGTCTTGGGATCTGTATTTTAGTTTTATGCCACCGACTTCCGAAATTAAAGTTATTTCATCATTTTGAGTTACTTTCTTTTTGAAGTCGGTTTAATTTTTTTAAATTACTTTTTATTTCGTAATTTTTAGTTTTTGCACTAGTATTTGACCAAGGTTTTGAGATGTTTTCCCTTTGACACTACACCCGTAGCTCTTATCAATAAGCCAGGCCGTCACACTTACACGTATTAGTCCATATCTTGAAAATTACTGAACCGATTTTGATGAAACTTGCACTGTTCCCTAAGTTGAAGAAAATGTAAGCCAATAAAAAAAAAATGGTCACGATCCGATTAATAGTTCCGGAGATATGCGTGGACAAACATACATACATACATACATACATACATACATACATACATACATACGTCTATGAAATTTTGTATATTTGTTTGGAAGCCCTAATAGATCATCATATGTGAATATAATGCAATTCCAATAATATTACATACATACGTATCGAATTGATAACCTCCTTTTTTTTTTGAAGTCGGTAAAAAATATTAGCATTTCTTTGCAGTCTTGGCTCAATTCAATCAATTTACAAGTATCAACAACAAGTAATCACAGCAAGTAGCAACACAACACTTAAAAGAACTTATTTTAATTTACTGTGTTAAAACAAACTTCCACTCATTACTATTGTAAACATAAACAATTACAAATAGGTACTGCTCGAATGGGGCGAAAGCGGCCGGCCGCAGTTCGCCAGCCGGGACTTCAACCAATCACAATTCAGCTCTCTCACGCACTTACACCAATCGACTACGCGCTGCGGCGCGTTGCCACGCGCGGTAAAATTTGAATGCCGATCCGAACAATGTTACAATCTCGGTCATGACCGAGAATCTCGGCTATAATTAGCCGAGAACCGAGACAAGTTTCTCGGTTGGATTTGTAGCCGAGAATGCCGAGACCGAGACCGAGACCGAGATCTCGGTCGAGCCTTAACAAAAATATTCACATAATCATCATCATAACTAAGTCTAATGCCCATCGTCTACGACGCTACTCAAAAGTCAATCAATTATAGACTAGACTTTTCCCAACTTTGTTGAAGTCAGCTTCCAGTCTAACCGGATGCAGCTGAATACCAGTGTTTTGCATGAAGCGATTGCCTATCTGACCTCCACAACCCAGTTACCTTGGTAAGACTGGTAATTTCTTTAAAACATAATTACAATTTTGTCGCTTCTCAAAAGTATCCAGTTACAAACTCAAATAGCCAGAATATCTCAGCAAAAGTATTTCCTAGGCTGTCCGTACACGACGCGACCAATCACAATCCAGCTAATAACGCGTCAGTTAGCCGCGTACGGACCGCCATCGAAATAGTGCGCTGACATTCTGGCTGATTGGTGATTTCAAAATCAAAATATTTTATTTCACATAAACCTACATGAGCACTTATGAAACGTCAGAAGCTAGGTGCACGGTTCCGATTGGTCGTTTCCTATGGAAAAGAGCCGTCAAGAAACTCCACTGTTACTCTTTTAAAATTAGTTTTTACAATGTTTTCAAATTACAGTGTTAACAGGTATGGGAGGACAGTGTAGGCCTGTTTACAAGTACCAGGTCAAAATAGAAAATGGTCTACAAATCTACAGTCTACATGGGCTACAACGTCCTCACATTCATTTGTTTGAATTTGTAACAGTTACTTTTACGGCTATGCACCTGTAGTGAGGTGCATTCACACCGAAGTTACTTTTAGTGGGGAACATGATAACTTTAAGTAACTTTCTATAACTTTTGCGGCTTTTGCTATAACTTTTTGTTTTCCATTGTTGCCCACGCACAAACGGAACAGTTGCAACCGTTGCTACACAAAAGTAACTCCAGTTTAGATACACCTTTAGTTAATCCCTTTGCAATGAAGGGCATTAACATAATCGTGACATTTCAAAGTGTTTATCTTGTCATTCAAAATTTCTAGTTAACAAAATAATATTTTATAATATTCATGATGACAGGTTTTGATAGTTAACTTCTGCTTGATTAATAGTTATTAATTACAAATTAAACACATTCAATTTTATCTTCAACCAAGAATTTAATCATTTGTTATCAATAAAATTGATGAAGGTTTATTTGTATTAAATGTACATTAATAATTTAACTGGGTTGAATTAATGATATAAAATATTCACACAATTTATTAATTCATTATAAATAATGTCGTACGATTAGGTATGCTCGTATTAAATAAATTACAACTGTAGGTAGTGACCTTCAGCTAAGCGCACATTACATCCGCGAGGTGATTGCGTAACACACTATATCAGTAGGAATTGCCTTTTTTTAAGTTCAACAACATTAACTGCGTTATTTACGTTGTTGAACATATTTTATGAAGCGATGGACTAGTCCATCGCTCAACAACATATTTACAGTATCATATAACAGTATCCTTCAAAATGATTCAGATTAAGATTGATAGTGTGTAACGCAGTTAGAGTTCTGCTTCGAACTGCAGGACATCGAATTTCAATACAAAAAGCCGCCTGTAGTGCGCTTCATTCAAAATGTACGCAAGTAATGCAGGAGGATTGCAATGCGCTGCGGCCCGCCCTAACCTACGACAACCTTTTACCAACTATTTAATAAACACAGCTAACTTATCGGCCACTTAATAAACCATTTCATTAACTGGACATTTGCAACTTCTTCAAAACTTCGGGGTCACGCTAATAAAGTTCGGAACTCCTTCAGACGTAACGTTATATTGTCAAATAAGATGAAGCCTCCGGACTGCTCGGTACGAACTTCCACAAAGGGAACAGTAAGCACTTAAGTGCTCTTAACAGGTTTAGCTGAGAGTGCCGAGTGTGTACTCAGGAGGGTGCTAGTACTGTTAAGGATGTTTCGCAAAAATTAAGCGTTTGATTTGTGAAGTGAGATAAATAGAATTTTTACGGGATATTAAATCTTTCCTACAATCTTATAATATAAAATTTAATTTTATAAAACCCAACAACTCATTCCTTTAATAATTCTCATTCATCTTATAACATTATATTACGAGATAAATATTTAAATAACAAACATCTCGTTGCCAAACCATGCTCAAATAATCTATTTATTAATTAAGAAATAAATCTTTAATAATGTTCAAATGTAACTCAAATTCTACGAATCATGTTTAAATTATAATTATTTTAAATAATATAATTATGCTTCTGTTGTGTACGGTGCCAAATACATAATTAAATTATGTGAAGTACAATGTAAAAATAAAAGATATAAATTACTTTACTTCGTTGTTTTATTATTCACTCAGGTAACGTAGCTTATATCCAAAAATTTTAGATGTTACCAGTTTTTGTTAGGTCCGTATCCTAACGCAATAGGAAGAAATCTTACACCCGGTTTCAGGAACGAAAATAAACTCTGTTGGGGAGGTCTGCAGAGGGAAAACACAGGAAATACTGCTAAGCATTTATTAGGAAGGTATAATGGTTTATCTAAGAAGAAAGTAGAAAAATTGTGTATCGTACAATAGTACATTATGATACATGTGTGCTAAGTTGATCATTATGCACGAGGCGATATTATCGCGCGAGCCGCAGGCGAGAGCGATAAGAAAGCCGAGTGTATATTGATTAATGCACACGCGTTTCATACGACGTTTTTCAACACACTTGCGAGGAAAAAAAACAGACTTGTATTGTTAAATATTAACTTGTATGGAAAATGGTGCGCTGGTTTTGTTTTCCCGCGCGCCGTGCTAGCCAAGTAGCCAGCACTAGCGATGCGCGCGCAACATTGACTCATTTTAAATATATTAATCTATGGCACAGACAAAACGCCTAAACAGCCTATAGAAAAAATATAATAAACACAAACCTGAAAATTGCAAAAAACCTAAGAATTTCGCGGTCTACCACTGCGCATTCACCTTAAATTGTCTGTGGTCCCCTGCGAGTTCATTTTGCGACCAAGGACAATACAGACTATTTAAAAAAAAATTGAAATATAGCCCGCGGATTTTTTCTTTCGGCATGAAGTCTCTTTAGGCGCTTTCCGAATTAGCTATAATCGCTCACATCATCTCCATGGACGTAATATTACGTCCATGCATCATCTCACATGCGTTCCGATTTAGATATTACTATTATGACTGCTGAGAGCTGGCAACAATTCGGAACACTCGTGAACGCGCTCACATGACAGTGCTTACACAATGTAAAAAAGATATTATTACAGTATTTCTTTGTATAAACACCACATTTCTTCTTCAGTTCTTCTTCTTTGGTTAGGTGGCGACTGTCAGCCAGAAGCACAATTTCAAAAATGCCACGTTAGTTTAATTTAAAGATGATGCAACTCAAAACAAAACACACACTGACACAACCTCATACACACACTGTCATTTTTGACAGCGCTCACGGTGATATTATTCTAGGGCATGGTCGGCATTATCGCAAGATGGCGAATGTCATGACGTCATCTATGACGATTTACGGGACATCGTTATCGTTATCGCGCTCACGCTAATTCGGTTATTTCCCAATTCGGAACACATCGATTATTTCCCAATTCGGAACGCAGGGTTTGATGACATTAAAAAAGCGCGCGTCTCCGACTAGTAAATAACTAAATAGTTATCTGTGGTATTACAGAACATGTGGATTAAAGTAAAGAAAAAGCACGCGTTCGTAATACACTCCATTATGGACCTAAAAGCGGTTCAATAAGAGCCACTTTACGAGCAAGTGTGTTGAAAAAGCTATTATAGGTATATCAACTTTTATGTAGACCGCTTTCTATCTAGCCAGTGTTAGTACATGGAGGTGACACACCTTCAACAAACACAATTTGCTAACAAATTGCAAACACATGTCAACTGCTGTGATTGGTTCACTGAATCAACCACCAATCAGATCAAATTTTGATTTTCATTCCAGAAACCGATCGTTAGGCTGGAAATAGTGTTACACGGACGTCGATCCCTGATGTCGGTGGATGGCGTACCGATTTATGTGTGTGTTTTATATGACTCGCGCTCGCAGACCGTCAGTGCTACAATATACAGAGACACGTCCATTCATCGCTAGCGTATTGGTACGCGAGACCGACGGTACGCGACCGAAGCGACGTCAAAATTACTTTCATTATTTCAAGCCTTAAGCTTGTCTTTCCTAAGACTGCAGTGTCCGCCACATAGCGTCCGTCATTTACGAGGTCATCACTGAAACGTTATTTATGAAAGTAAGTTGCTGTGATTTCCTGGAGAGCGTTTTTGATACCGTATTATATTCAAACTCCAGTGCCATCATAATTCATGACAGCCATCACTGTGACCGAAAACCGTACCCTCAGGCTCGCTCGCACCACAAGCACTAAATACGTTTAGCACTAAACTATTTTTAAAATATGTTTAGCGCTAAATGCGTTTTGTGATTTGTGGTGAAAGCGGGGCTTTTATTGGGATGCTAAACACATCATTTCATCTCACATAAGATAAAATGACGTAATTGTACGAGTACAGACGCCAGCACAACAAGCTACTACAATCTGTCGAATTTCTTCAATAGATTTTCCACTTTATCGCTTAACCGTAAGGTTCAAAGTTCATTAGGAAAATTTTACAGTTTCGGATAGCTTGATGTGCTGGCGTTTGTACACGTGTTATGCTGTTTTTTTTAATTTGGTCTACTAGGTCAATAAAAGTCAATCTGCCGTGCCTTTTTCCAACTATGTTGGAGTCGGCTTCCAGTCTAACCGGATGCAGCTGTATACCAGTATTTTACATGGATCGACCGCCTATCTGACCTCCACAGCCCCGTTACTGGGTAACACGATACATCTTGGTAATACATAGTTGCCAGATTTTCGGGCTTCTGACTACCCGTAACGACTGTCAAAGATCCACGAATGACAGTCAGGAACAACGGCTTAACGTGTTTTCCGAGACACGGAGGGATCTTGGTATGTAAAGATCATCCATCCACTTACCAACCGCGGCAAGCATCTGATCGATGGACCCGTGCGGCTGTCATTCAGCAGCCTCATCTAGCTTATTTTTTACCGACTTAAAAAAAAGGAGGTTATTATATTATGATAAAAGGGATTCCGATATCCCATTTACAGAATTAACAATTTAATTTCAGGGTTTTTTTTGTTATGTATTTTTCAGGTTAACAATAAAGTACATTACTTATGAAGAAAAAATGTCATCCAAGAGAAATCCCAGTAACAGTGCTCGCTAGTTTAATAAACGTCGTATAAAGGGAGCGGGTCAGCGGGGTAAGTCTGCATTGGATTATATCGCGATTCGTCGCACAAACGCTAAATCTATTGCATTTCGGAGCTCGCCTCCCGGATCAGGGATGTAAGGGGTGACTCAGATTCTAACGTATGAATTCGGAAGAATACACAAGACTTGCTTACTTCTATAATATCAGCTTATTACTGTCCCACTGCTGGGCAAAGACCTCTTCTGATACAGAGAAGACACGAGCATCGATCACCACGGTTGCTCAAGACGGTTTGGCGGTTCATTACAGACAAATAAAATTTCAAAAATAAAAGAGATTTTCACCATTTTTATATTTGTCAACCTACACCTCTGCCTTCGCCTCCCCGGAATACAGGCGTGCGGATTAACATTTGTAATGTTATGGTCAAATAATAATATATCAAAAAACTAGGAGACTTTCGTAAAACTTTAAAAATTATAGGTACGTGTGTATCATTGTTTATCTGTCATTAATTCTAAATTCGGTTGACTAATATTATTTTGTCATTTAGATATACCGAAAACAATAGAATCTATTTCAAATTAACTATCACCATTTCAATTCCAATCGGTTTAATTTAACTGCCACTATTAAAGATAATTTGCATACTAGGATCATTGGCATAACATTGATAATAATTTAAATTAATTACGTTGAACGATCACAAAGTTGGCTGGAATTTAGTATCAGAATGCATATTAAATTACGGGCTTTAAAACCGACATGTAATTATTAAGCTAAAATAATTAATATTTTGTGTTTGACATTCTGTTTGACAAACAAAACAAATGAATAAACACTATTGAATTCTATATTCTGACATCTATTGTTTCGAGATGTCAGTATGTTGTATATGTTAATTAGTGTTCATGCATAATTGAATGTTCCAAATATTAATTATAATATTATTAGCTTCTGCCCGCGACTTCATCCCCGTGAAATGTCTGGTTCCCTCGTCGCATCGCATAACCTGCCCGCTATTACTTCGTTAGCGCTTAGCGTTCTCTCTGACTTTGATTTCTTTTTACTCGGTTCCTAAGGGTCGCAGCGTGATGTTAAATATCACATGACCTTCTTCAAGAATTGGGTTATCAAATGCAAATGTAATTTTTTAAACTCATCTGGCAGTTGCAGCGCTTAGCGCGTTCAAACACACTCTTCAGCTTAATTATTAGTATAGATAAATGCGAAAGTGAATTTGTTTGTTACTCTTTCACGCAAAAAGGACAGAACGGATTTGGATGAAATTTGGCACACCGATAGACGACTATATAAGGACACTAGCTATACTTTTCATCCTGGATCGCAGACGAAGTTGCGAGCAACAGCTAGCTCAAAATAAAACTTTACTTACAAAAGAATTGCCACTTCCGAGTGTAAGTAGCCCTGTAGCATTCCTAGGGATTGCATAACGTCAACAGATGCAAGTCAAATGCACGGCCATATTGACTCGAGCGCGCAGTTCGGGACTCGTTTCCTAGGATCTCCGCTGATATGCAGTAGGGGTGGCCAACCTTTCTACGTCTAAAAGGTGTCACTGACTCTGGCAGAGCCACCATCAGGGATTTTAATTTTGATAGCACAAAAAATTAGTCGCTAATTAGTCGAAATTGGTCGCCAAATATCAGAATTTGTCTGTCACTGGTTCAAAAGTTATAAGGGTTTATAGGTGGCCGATCTGGAGAGTCTCCCCAGCAGGGCCACATTTATATCTCAAAAACTAGGGCACCTAGCGAAGATCTGTTTTCTCCCATATTTAGTCGCCAATTAGTCGGAATCAGTCGCCAAATATCAGAATTTGTCGGTCACTGGTTCAAAAGATATTAGGGTTTATATGTGAAGTCCAAGAGCTAGATCGAATAGTTCACGAAAAAACTTCGACTAGCTCTTAGACTATACCTTACTAATTGAACTCATTCCATAATCCATCCATAATCAGCCTATAATGTTCCCACTGCTGGGACACAGGCATCCTCTCAGTGAGAGGGAGTGAACTCATTATATCTCCTAAACTAAGACCCGATTAAATCTGTGACTTGGCGACTGATCCCGACTAATTTATTGGCGATTAAATATGGGAGAAAACAGATCTTCGCTAGGTGCCCTAGTTTTTGAGATATAAATGTGGCCCTGCTGGGGAAACTCTCTCCAGATCGGCCACTATAAACCCTTATAATTTCTGAACCAGTGACCGACAAATTCTGATATTTGGCGACACATTTTGACTAATTAACGACTAATTTTTTGTGCTATCGAAATTAAAATCCCTGATTGTGGCTCTGCCAGAGTCAGTGACAAGTCTAAAAGGCATTTTTTTTTTACTTTTTGAATATGATTGTTTTTTTGTGTGGTTTAGTTGATTCATCATCATTCGTTTGCTTTTATCCCAATATATTTGGGGTCATCACAGCTTGTGTTCTCCTTCCAAACTTACATATTGTTCGTCACCTCAGTGGCTTCGTTTACGTTCAGACACCTGTTCAAATATTTTCATTTGACGAAAAATGTATGCTGCCTTCACAATTATTACTGTTTGTTACATTCCATTGGTTTAGCACCCCTGGCATAGAAGCAAGATTTTTGCCAGTATTGAAATATAAGCTAAGTGACGAGAATTCAGTTGTCAGCTGAAAAGATTTTATTGCTTCAGAATTTTTATGTGGAGGTAGACCATATTTTGTACCCGTGCATTACGGTCGGAAGCTTGGCTATTTCAGAGTGTACTGGAAGTATTTCAGAATAGCCACTTGTAGAAGCGAGAGCTAGACCATCTTCTTCTTATCGTGTCATGGCAATCTAAATGGAGTCGGTCGGAAATTCGGCTACGAGTTTGGCGCCATCACTAGCGTCTATCAGTTCCTGTAATGTGCAGCTGACAGGTCATGTAAGACACGATATTAAGTGTCTCATCGTTTGTGGAACAGCACCATTTTTACACTCCAGTGCGGAGTCACCTATGAATCTCCACCTGAACAGGTTTTCCTTGCTTCGGCCAACCTTGGTCCGAAGTCTTTTTAAAAACTTCCAGGTTAGCCAAAGCATCGTGTCCAGGTGAGAGATCTTCAGCAGGTTGAACAAACAGGTCTTGCACAGCTTCAGTCGTTCTTTAGATCATTTGCCTGCCTACTGGTAGGACGATACATTTTATAAAATTATTTGTGACTTGCTAGAACAACTGAGCCACGCCAGCCTCGAGGTCGGACTCGAAATGAATATGACGAAAACGAAGTTAATGACAAACAGCACGAAATGCAAAGTGGACATTGGGGGTGTGGAGGTTGTATATGTCCATGAGTACATATACCTCGGCCAAATAGTCTCTTTTCAGGCGAGGCAAGATAAAGAGGTTGCTCGACGCACCGAAAACGCCTGGAAGAGCTATTGGTCGATGAAACACCTAATGAAAGGATCACTTCCACTTTCCCTAAAAAGGAAACTCATGGACATGTGCATCCTTCCCACCCTCACCTACGGAGCGCAAACGTGGTCGTTAACGAAACGTCAAAAGTCCGCACTCGGGGTCTGCCAGCGAGCAATGGAACGAAGTATTCTTGGAGTCAAAGTCACGGACCGCATTCGGAACAGTATACTTCGTTCCAAAACACAAATTGCAGACGTGGGCAACACAGCCGCCAAACTGAAGTGGAATTGGGCAGGCCACCTCTGCCGCATGTCGCAACAGAATTGGGCAAAAGTAGCCACTGACTGGATTCCGAATAACAGGAATCGGCGACGCGGTAGGCCCAGAAAGAGATGGCGTGACGAATTGGACGCCTACCTAAGGGATTGGCCGGATTTGGCTAGAGACAGGAAAAAATGGAAAGACGGAAGGGAGGCCTTTGCCCTGCAGTGGGACATAACAGGCTCATAATAAAATAAAATATTTGTGATTTTCAGCCTTTGTGGCACAAGGATGTTCTCGTGCAAAGAGTGTCGTGTGTCGGAGACCATTTTGGCTCTTTTACTGGAGCTCGTCTGGTGGTGATATTGGATACAGGTGGACCATAATTAGATTCAAGTATTAGAATTCAAGGATTAGAATTATATTTTTTTTTCTTATGAAATTAAAAACTTTAACTGAACAAATAAACTCGGAGTTTCGAGTTGTATTTGGTAAAAAGTGAATAAAGATAGATTTTTTAAGACTAGCGGTTTTAGAATTTCTATGTAGGTAAGTACTACTTTAAGTTTTATCTTAACTGCTCTGGTTACTAGTAAATCAACATGAAATATAATCATTCGTAGCAGAGCTGTACATTCAGAGATGTACTACTTTATTAGCTACATAAAGGTTTAAGCAGCTAATTATCTAAATCTTTGCATTCCTATAGAAATATACTGCGGTCAGCCCTTTTTTGCTTGGAATTAATCGCGTTGATTAATCAAATCAGCATCTTAAAAGATGTGACTTAAAACTGTCAGATACAAGCGATTTATTAAACAAGACCTTAAATAACGTACACTGCTGTAAATCTCTGCCCGTTCAAATTGATGGCCGAACTAAAGCATCAATACGTCAGCAAATTGCCTATAGCCCGTCGAATGGGCCCGTAGCCACGTAGCACTGCTACGTCGTAGCCTCGTAGCGCTCGTAGCGTTCGCAGCGCTTGTAGCAGCAATTCGGCGCGATCCATCAGTGAAGAGATTGCGGTGGAGCATCGATCAGTGTCGCTGCTCGCGCACGGGGGGCGCACGGGGGGCGTGGATGTAGGAATTGTATACGGATATTCCATCTTGGAAATATCGTCACGATTTTAGTACCTCTCTTAACAGAATAAGGGTTAGCACTCATCCGTGAACCCGCCGCGGCTGTCGGAGTACTCCCCATCACCGGCGCACCAGAACACATAGCACGCCGTGACCACCCCAGGGACCAAACCAGCACATGGGCGCCAGACGACCCCGTCTCTGCCACCCTTGGTCCCCCTGCGACGGGTCAGGTCATTGGCCCCGCCGCCTGCCAATTTTTGGCCGCAGAGGATAGGGAGAGTGGCCAACGTCATACCAACACTCCTCTTCCCCTGCGGCCCCACCGCGTCCGCCATCGAACGGTGGCGACCCCGTCAAGGCCGCGGAAGGTAGGGAGAGCGGCGCACCGTAATACCGGCACTCCTCTCACGCCGCGGCCTCCAACCCTCAGCCGCGACCCGCCTCAGTTGCGATGTCGCCCAAGCGGCACCGCAACCTACATGTTGGCCACTACGTCGTCGGCTTGTCGGCAAAAGCCCTGACGAGCGGCCCCTCCTCGGGTTCCTCTTCGCTTCACCGTGGGTGCCAACGAATACATAACCAATAATATAATTATAGTGCCCTGTCCAATATTATTATAGTGCCTTGTCCAATAAGCACACTCACATTCTTACCTCCTCGTCAGTCCAACTGCCCACCTCAAGTGGTAGTTCAATCGCGGCTTCTTTTTATCCGTACTTATACAAACCTACTATCTAAGAGTTGTAGTTATATAGACCAGTGGCCCTAGCACGGACGCACGACGTAAATCCGAACAATTTCTGCATCAAAAATACAACTAAGTATCTTGTAACATTTCGGTTTAACTATTTCCGAAAAACACAATAAGTTAATCCAATAATTATGAATAAGTCTTAAAACTAAGTTAATATTTTGTATCAAACGAGTATTTTCAAGTTCTAAGTCGTTCAAATTTCCGTTACGTTTACTCCGCGTGTTCGTGCGAGGCCCACAGTTACTATCTACTGGTCGTATGTACTCCAGCGATTGAAAGAAGCTATCAGTTCCGATTGGCGAAGAGGGATGGTTTCATTTAAGTGATACTGATGTATCGATGGTTTGCTGGAAATGTAGTGGGTATGGTCAGTTAACAGTGTTTTATTGGCTTTGTGAAAAGTGGAGATGTGAAATTGTAGTTAAGTGTTGTTAGACAAAGTCGTGAAGAAACCGGCATGCCTTAGAACCCAAGTTTGATAACATGTGTAGTTAAAACAAGGTACTAGAAACGTACATTTATCATTCATCATGTTATTAGTTATTATTTAACCACGAGCTACTCCTTCCATGCATTTTCTAAAAATATCACACTATAATATTATAAAGGCGAAAGTTTGTGAGTGTGGGGGTGTGTGTGTGTGTGTGTGTTTATATGTTTGTTACTTCTTCACGCTCAAACGGCTGGACCAATTTTGATAAAATTTTGTATAGAGGTAGCTGACTATTTTTTGTCCCGATATTCCCACGGGATCGACATTTACGCGGGTGAAACCGCGGGGCGCAGCTAGTTAACAAATAAATTGATAAAAAGTACTTTTAGTGAGTACTTTTAGAAATCTCTTAAATAATAACGATTTCATTCATTGTTCTCTTTCATTAAAACACAAATTGACTGTTCTACAGACAGAAAGTCAATTTCCGTAAATTAAAACATTTAAAATCTAGTCGTAACTTGTCAGAAGTCGTATTTTTTAAAGATTGAGACTGAGATTAACTTACGAACGTTCTTAAAAATATGAGAATGGCCCCTAATTTCTCTAATAGAACCTCTTGGAAATAAAACCTCATTTCATATTCAGTTATTGACAGTTATAATTAAAAAGCAACTGTCCCCCACTGACCTGTATTATGATAGAGGTCAGTGCTTTCCCCCTGCTGGAATGTATATCATTAGTAATCTCTCTTTCTAAATAGAATGAGACTGAAATGAGTCGAGATTATTATCTGAATAAAGAAGACCTACATCTTCTTAATTTAGATCCAACAGTAAATGAAAATATCAATAGTATTAAAGCCTTGTAGTTACGAAAATTAATGGGAATAAACTGCAAACAATAGGTTTAATAAAATACAAATATTTGCAGACGAAAATAATGGGAGAAACATGTGACGGCGCTGCGTCATCGTACTATTGTAAACGGCACGTGCACCGGACCGATCGGGCGATGTCGCCGTCCCCACCTCCCCCACTACTCAACTTGTTTGTGCTCGGGTATAAAACGAGGCCGGGCGGAGCGATCGGGGCATTCTATTCTTGACTTCGGTCCGATGCACATGCTGTCATAGCGCCTAGAGTTGCTAGATCTTTTAAATTACCAGTTACTATAATTAATTAAGTAACAGTTATAATTAAGTGTGGAATCAAATAAAAATAAAAAGTGATTAATAAGTAACTACCTACTTTCTACTTTAAAATGTCTGATCCTGAGTTAACTCCTACATCAGAAGTGCTGGATCCACCTCCACATGAAACTGAACTACATGGAACTCCGGTGAGCATGGAAAACAATTTCTTTACAATGTTCTCCAGTGGAATGGAAGCAATTCTTCAAAAAATTGCTGAAAGCATGAGTTCCCGTCCACCTCCGGGAAATACGCAAATCAAGTTGATGCCTTTTGATCCTGATGCAGCAGAATCTGATATAGTAAACTGGTGTTCGCTCAGCGATATTATAATTAAAGAAAAGGAAGTACATGGAGTCGATTTGATTTTGGCTCTTTCTCATGCACTGAAGGGCCGCGCTGGACTCTGTCTCACCAAGATACAACCAGACAATATCACCTGGAGCTCTATTAGGGAAATTCTGATTTCCAGCTTTAGCAAGCCCATGATGATGCAAGATTATTTCGACCAAGTTATTAAGTTTCAGATTAAAAGCACAGAAAGCCCAGCAGAAGCGGGTTTGCGTTTATGGCAATTTATAGAGGAAATTCCTGAAGCAAAAATGTCAGACAAAGTCATGACAGGTTTTGTCATATCTGTTTTGTCTCAATGTGATGACAAGATTCGTCGAGAACTTAATTCAGTTGTAATTAACGATAAACATCAACTTTTTCGTACCTTGCGGAGCTTCACATTGAAGCGAAGAATTGACGAACCAGCTACATCTGACAATGATCCAAAAAGGTTTCGTCCTTCAACAGATTTCCATGGAACTTGCCATTTCTGCAAAAAACGAGGGCACCGAGCTCAAGACTGTAGAGATAAACAACGGTACCTGCTTAAAAAATCGAATGTTTCAGACAACAGTATGGATTCACCCAAGTCCAAAGTCATCTGTTACGTGTGCCACGAGCGTGGACATGCTGCTAATACATGTCCTAAGCGCTGGCCGAAAAAAGAAGACGCAGCATCAAGCAGCAACAACAACAGCAGCGGCAGCAATAGCAGCAGCGGCGGCAACAGCAGCAAGCAGGTGAACCTATGCTCCAAGGTGACGCGAGGTATGTTACAGATAAATAATTTACAACTACCTTTTATTTTCGACTCTGGTTCCGAATGTAGTCTTATAAGACAAAGCAATTGTGAAATTCTCAAAGGAGAAAAGTTTCATGAACAAGTGGTTCTAAAGGGTGTAGGGCCTAATAGCGTGGATTGTTCGTTACAAGTAAAATGTCCAACTATAGTACAAGATTGCTTATTTGATGTTATTTACCACGTTTTACCCGATGACTGTCTGAGTGAAGAAGTTTTACTAGGTCGTGATATTTTGGAGCAAGGAATTTCTGTTAAAATTAATAGTGATAGCTTAACTTTTTCTAAAACAAAGGCTTTCAATACCTGTTCAAGAGTCGAGGAGAACTTTGATATGGCATTAATCGATACAGATCTTGTAGGGAAAAATAAAGACCAACTAATTGAGATCCTTAAAAAATATTCTTCGAATTTCATACAAAAGCTTCCAACCACTCGTGTATCTACCGGTGAACTTAAAATTAACTTGATTGATACTAATAAAACCGTACACAGACGCCCATATAGGTTATCCCCTACAGAATCCGATATCGTGAGTACAATCGTTCAGGAATTACTAGATGCGAATATAATTCGGGAAAGCTCTTCACCTTTTGCTAGTCCGATTTTATTAGTAAAAAAAAAAGATGGTTCTGATCGTATGTGCGTGGATTACAGAGAGCTCAATAGTAACACTAAGCCAGATAGCTACCCTCTTCCACTAATAAATGATCAAATAGATAAATTATATGGAGCTCACTTCTTTTCTAGTATAGATATGGCCTCTGGGTTTCACCAAATAAAAGTTAATGAGGAATCAGTTGAAAAAACTGCATTCGTTACACCAACAGGTCAGTTTGAATGGTTAACTATGCCATTCGGTCTTAGAAATGCTCCTCAAGTATTTCAAAGAGCTATAAATACAGCACTCAAGCCTCTTAATGATAGTAAAATTTTAGTCTATATGGATGACGTACTCTCTGCATCGGAATCTATAGAAGAGGGGTTAGTCCGTCTTAACAAATTGTTGGATACCTTGTCAAAGGCCGGATTTTCATTTAACTTTAAAAAATGTTCTTTTATGAAGAAACAGATCGAGTATTTAGGTTTTGTAATATCAGCTGGCGAAGTCAGACCAAACCCATGTAAAGTTGAAGCTTTAAAAAATATCCGCACACCAAAAACTGTGAAACAAGTTCGACAATTCATCGGTCTAGCTACCTATTTCCGGCAATTTATCCCTAATTTTTCAAAAATTATGAAACCCTTATATCCCTTGACAGCTGGAAAGGGTAACGTTTGTTGGACCCCAGAACACGATAAAATTCACGCAGATATTGTCAATCGTCTCGTCACAGAACCCGTTCTAAAAATTTTTGATCCTAATTTAACCATAGAACTCCATACTGACGCGAGTAGTGATGGATATGGAGCAGTCCTAATTCAGAGGCGGAATAACCTTCCCCATGTCGTCGCTTATTTCAGCCACAAAACAAGTGATGCGGAGAGTCGCTATCACTCCTATGAATTAGAGACATTAGCGGTAGTAAAATCTGTGGAGCATTTTAGACATTATCTCTTCGGTCGTAAATTTAAAGTTTTCACCGATTGTAATGCATTAAAAGCATCGCATTCTAAAAAAGATTTAACTCCAAGAGTTCATAGATGGTGGGCTATTTTACAGTCCTATGATTTTGACATAGTGTATAAAGAGGGTAAAACAATGGCTCATGCAGATTTTCTTTCTCGAAATCCGTTGCCTATTAAACTTAATGAAGTATGTGCTTTAGAACAAAGACATACAAGAATAGTAAATTTATCTGAATTAGAAAGGGGATGGTTGCATGTTGAACAATCACGCGACTCTGAAATAGCAGAAATTATTTCGAAAATGCGATCAAATGAATTACCTACAGATATGGTACGCACTTACGATATTAGACAAGGCATTCTGTATCGAAAGATTGAACGAAGCAAAATCACAAAATGGCTTCCTATCTTACCCAAATCATTAATTTGGTCTTTAATAAACCTCGTGCACAATGAAATAAAACACCTTGGTTTTGAGAAAACACTTGATAAATTATATGACCTCTATTGGTTTCAAAATATGTCAAAATTTGTGAAAAAGTTCGTTGATTCTTGTGTCACATGTAAGGCTTCCAAAGGTCCATCGGGTGCTCAGCAAGTTCGTTTGCATCCTATCCCAAAATTGGCTATTCCATGGCACACCATCCACCTAGATTTAACGGGCAAACTTAGTGGAAAAAGCGAACGTAAAGAATACTGTTCCGTCATTATAGACGCGTTCACCAAATTTGTTCTCCTGGAACATACCATGAATTTAAATTCGGTAAATGCCATTAAAGCAGTTAAAAACGCAGTGGATTTATTTGGCGCTCCAAAGCGAATTATAGCTGACCGAGGTCGTTCCTATGATAACAGCGATTTCAAACAATTTTGTACCGATAATCATATTGAACTTCATCTTATTGCAACTGGTTCCTGTAGGGCAAACGGTCAAGTAGAACGTGTCATGCGAACTTTAAAAAGTTTACTTACCATTGTTGAATGTGATCCAGTTACTGTATGGCAAGACCAATTGGGAGATATTCAACTTGCCCTAAATAGTACACGCTGTAGAGTAACAGGGTTCTCCCCATTGGAACTGATGTTTGGAATTCAGGGAAATTCATTACAATTATCAAGAATATCTGTGAGCCCTCATGACACTAATAGACTTGATCTTGAATCAGCTAGGTCAAACGCATCTGACAATATTCAACGACTGTCTCAATCTGATGCTAAACGGTTTAATATGAGAAAAGCCAGGGTACGTCCTTTTTCCATAGGCGATTTTGTTTTCATAAAAAGCGAAGAAAGACACCAAACCAAGTTAGATCGCAAGTATAAGGGCCCATTTAAAATCATCTCTGTTTTAGAAAATGACCGTTACGAATTGAAACATATTAATGGATCTAACAGAATTTATAAGTATTCTCACGAGAATTTACGGGAAGTGCCTCATGGACAATCGGGATTAATAGAAATCGCAGATAATATCAGTAATGATGACGTGACGGCGAATAATAATGATGAGCTTGTTCATGAAACTACCCATGAAATAGATGTTTTAAATGATGCTATTTTAGGAAACAGTAACACCATGTCTGTTAATAGTGAAACAATGACTGCCGACTCTTGTACTTTAACAGCTAGTAGTAATAGTCAATTTAGTAGATCACGTACATCATCAGTAGAGTCTTTGGAACCTGAATCAATCACCGTTGTGACAAATGCTTTAATACATAGAGAAAATTAATGAAATAGAACAAGGGCAATTTTCGAGTTAACTGACTATTATAAGCTACAGGGACCATTTTAGTCCGGACTAGCAAATTCAGGACCAGTATAAACTGAAGTAAATCTTGAAGGGTCGTCTATGACCGGACCAAGCAGTAAATCTTGAAGGGTCATCTATGACCGGACCAAGCAGTAAATCTTGAAGGGTTGTCTATGACCGGACCAAGCAGTAATAATCCTGAAGGGTTAGATATAACCGGACCAGGAGATTACAACTGAAGGGTCATTAGACCGGACCAGGAAATTATAACTGAAGGGTCATTAGACCGGACCAGGAAATTATAACTGAAGGGTCATTAGACCGGACCAGGAAATTATAACTCTGAAGGGTCATTGGACCGGACCAGACCATAAGATATGATTTTAATGTCAGGATGAACGAACACTAAAATTGTGTTCTCTGTTTCAGATGCCTAGCTGTCTCTAAAGTGCGCGTGCGAGGACGTACGCACGTCAGCATGGCCGTGACGGCGCTGCGTCATCGTACTATTGTAAACGGCACGTGCACCGGACCGATCGGGCGATGTCGCCGTCCCCACCTCCCCCACTACTCAACTTGTTTGTGCTCGGGTATAAAACGAGGCCGGGCGGAGCGATCGGGGCATTCTATTCTTGACTTCGGTCCGATGCACATGCTGTCATAGCGCCTAGAGTTGCTAGATCTTTTAAATTACCAGTTACTATAATTAATTAAGTAACAGTTATAATTAAGTGTGGAATCAAATAAAAATAAAAAGTGATTAATAAGTAACTACCTACTTTCTACTTTAAAATGTCTGATCCTGAGTTAACTCCTACACATGCTTATTCAGAGATTATTTTGAAGTAAAAACCGTTGTTGTATTATTATTTACGAAAACTGAGTGCAAAACTGAAATGTATTTTATTCTGCCTATTTGTGTTCTGTGTAGAATAAGAATTGCAAAGCTCGTTAAAATAATAGTACCTATTGCAGTATTAGTAAATGCTGCGTGCAATTTTTTCGACAACCTTCCTTCTCTAAGAATATACGCAACCTTTTTTGGTCACTTTTCCTGTCAAAAAAATTAAACTTTTGAATAATGAACTGTTTCTGACAAGTTATTTTTTCCCTTTTGAAGTTTGTGACACTTGTTAAAAGGCACCACTGCTGACAGGTTGGACGAATTTTTTTTTCAGATCTCTACAATAAAATTATCGTTAATATAGTCGGAATGTTGTTGTCGTAATGTTGTGCACCGTGAGTAATGTGTTTGTGATACTTTGTAACTGAGGTATGTTTTCTGTCCTATTGATTATTCAAATACTTTCTATCTTTTTTCATTTTGTTTATCCGATTTCTTCTCATTGCCATACCACAAATCCGGCGAGTCGCAACTCCCGTTGAAGAAGCCGTGATTTCCTCTTTTTTTGTTGCCAGGTATGTGTAATTCTACTAAATTTTTTGGTATAAGAGATTCAGCTTGTTACCTGATTCTTATTGTGCGTTATTTGTCTAGGATACGCCTGGAGATTTAACAAGCCGAGTTGTTGGCCCTACCCTACTACTTCTATTCCTGGATGAATTTCAACAGAAAGCGGGCAGATTCGAGCGAGCAGCTTGCTCCATTTATGTTTTAAAGAGTACCCGACCAAGATATTGGAGCTACTGACAGACTCGACGAAACGTCCGGCGTTCAGGAGGGAATTCGACAGATATTTTATATGTTTTCCTTCTCTTAGTAGTCTAGTCTATCCTGATCCAAACAACATTTTCCATTATTTTTTATGTGATTTCTAACTGTAAAACACAGAATACTGCAGGTTTTTTATCGTTCCTTTGTGGTTTCGTTGGCCTTATTAGTGTTACGCGATCGCAGGGGAACTTCAGTTGCAACTGCTGTTTAAACTTTACGTGTAATCCATCTAATTTTAAAATATAATATAAAGAACAAAACTTAAGTAATAATTATTTACAAACCCGTCAGACAAAATGTAACAAGTTACCTAGTTAGTTTAGATATATTTTTCTACATTTTGATATTATTTTGTATTACCTAGCTTTTTTATATTCGGAATGTTTTTAATGAAATAAATTCTATAGCGAAGTGTTACCTTTTTATTTTTACCGACTTCAAAAAAAAAAGGAGGTTATCAATTCGATACGTATGTATGTAATATTATTGGAATTGCATTATATTCACATATGATGATCTATTAGGGCTTCCAAACAAATATACAAAATTTCATAGACGTATGTATGTATGTATGTATGTATGTATGTATGTATGTATGTATGTTTGTCCACGCATATCTCCGGAACTATTAATCGGATCGTGACCATTTTTTTTTTATTGGCTTACATTTTCTTCAACTTAGGGAACAGTGCAAGTTTCATCAAGATCGATTCAGTAATTTTCAAGATATGGACTAATACGTGTAAGTGTGACGGCCTGGCTTATTGATAAGAGCTACGGGTGTAGTGTCAAAGGGAAAACATCTCAAAACCTTGGTCAAATACTAGTGCAAAAACTAAAAATTACGAAATAAAAAGTAATTTAAAAAAATTAAACCGACTTCAAAAAGAAATTAACTCAAAATTATGAAATAACTTTAATTTCGGAAGTCGGTGGCATAAAACTAAAATACAGATCCCAAGACACCGACTTCCGAAATTAAAGTTATTTCATAATTTTGAGTTAATTTCTTTTTGAAGTCGGTTTAATTTTTTTAAATTACTTTTTTTATTTTTCTACGTTATGCTGACTCTATCGATTCGATCGAAAATATCAATTTATCTTTATTATTCTCTATGCCTTTTTGTAGGAATGGACTTAAAGTTTTATGTTATTATAGGGCCCAAATTGTCGTGGCTAACAGGATTTTTTTTTCCTGTTTGTGACACAAATAATTCTCTCGCCATTAGAATGGCATCATTAATGTAGTTAATAACCGAATCAGTAGTTTTCATTTTCAAACTGCATAGTCGCTTTTCACAAGAATAAGAGTGCCAAGTAACGTAATTAAAACGCGCTATCGAATGACGTCAATAAAAGCGTGAAATAAGCGATTCAGTAGTAATTTAAAATGAACACTGCTACTCGATCTGAAAATGAAAACTACTGATTCACTTATTTTACTCTATTTTTTTTTTTGATATATCAGCTGTGAACTTGATCCCTCAATACAGAAGTCGACATTCGATACATCAAAACCCCCTGAAATCAATTGTAAATCAACACAAGATCAAATCGAAAAGACATGAAAAAAACTGGCCAAGTGCGAGTCGGACTCGCACATGAAGGGTTCCGTACCACAAGGCAAAAACGCCGAAAAAAACACTTTTTTTTGTATGGGAGCCCCCTTAAATATTTTTTTTATTTTGTTCTTAGTATTTGTTGTTATAGCGGCAACAGAAATACATCATCTGTGAAAATTTAAACTGTCTAGCTACCACGGTTCTTGAGATACAGCCTGGTGACAGACAGACGGACGGACGGACAGCGAAGTCTTAGTAATAGGGTTCCGTTTTTACCCTTTGGGTACGGAACCCTAAAAAAGGTTCCCTTTGATAAAAACTCACGATTTGGTGACCTTTAAGAAATTAATTTGTATTGAAAACAGCCTGAAGCTGAAGTCAGTTTACTTTTTTCACTTTAATGAAATCCAACATTTTGCGAGCAATTGAAGAATATGTTAATTGGATTTAATTGATTATGACTATGAGTTATGATTTATGTAAAAGTTTAATTAAAAATTAATTGAAATGCTAATTAAATAAATGTAATGTGTGTTGTTTTAAACATGGTTGTTTAATTTATTTCTGTGTGGGTAATGTTTTCATTTAATTTGCGAAATTAAAAGATAATATTACATGTAGAAATCATATCCCCAAGGTGTACGTTTTGGTGGCAAAGTTTTTTAAAATTGCTTAATTAAACACTGTCTTCAGTGTTTACTCAAGCAATGTTAAAAAACTTTATTACCAATTACATAAACGATTTACTTTTGTAAATCTTATCTTGTAATCTTATTCTTCTTTCTTCTTCTTGTCTTCTTCTTTTGTAATCTTTTGTTTTTGTTTTCTTTTGTTTTTTTACCCTCGGTGCTCGAGTCCGACTCGCTCTTGCCCGGTTTTTCTTTTTCTTTTTTATTCGAGTTAATTATATTTTTGTATGCACATGTTTCTGTGACAAATAAACCTATTTTTCTTTCTTCCTTTTCTTTATCTAGCAGTGGCCGCCGGGGCGTCTCCTTGCTCAGTGCTCATTGATTCCATTTCCCCCACAAATCAATATAACCCTCCACCGTCAACACTGCTTACCCCGCTATCGGGAAGCCTCTCATGCATATTCACGCTCGCCTAATTTATGTGTTCGGTAGCAACGTGTATTGAAACAACAGTAAACAGTGGCTCTATTCAATCGTGTGTTTAATTGTTAAATGTTATGTGTGTGTTCATTGATACTGAAGCTACAATTATTGTTGAGGCTTTGATTGTGGCTTTTAGTTTAACTTGGGTGGTGTATGTACCTGAGGGGAATAATAGATCTTGTAAGGCCTGTCTTATCACCTCCGGATAAGTTCCGGAAAAATACATATTCTGTTTAATGCGTTTCTGTGTAACTGTAAGTCCGTATATTGGGAAAAAGCTTAAATTTTCATATTTTGAAGTGGCTTTTACCTTGCAATTATTTGTCTATATTGGTTATTGTGTTGCGTAGTTTCATACCCTACGTGAGCCTCCGAAGTTCATCATTTGGATATTTCGAGACAGGATTAGAACCCTTACATTGATTTAATTATCTAAGCAAAATCAAGACGAGTTGTTAGTGAATGAATGGCTACAGGAAAACGTTTTCAAAAGGGAGAGTCTTTTGAAAACGTTTTGCAGGCTGAAGAAATTAATTTCCAAGGTAATATCATCGAAACAAAAGACCGGAAAGCCTCAGATTTTGAGAAAATACATTTTTTGCCATTAGCAAACTTGGGCTAACCAAACCCTGTCAGTCCATTTGGGAATAACACGCGTTCGAAGTAATGTAAAACTTTTGGGCAACCATCGAAATTAAAGCTGAGAGTGCCTGTTCCGCTACGTCAAAACTTAGCAAAAACATTTCCAATCTCAACCTAAATTAAAAACTTAATACTAGGCATATTTTTCCATCTAAAATCATGTTTTTCAACATTCAGCTCCGTCTAGAAACTTCAGCGTCCCGTAAGACCGCAGTGACTTTGCAACGACGTTTTAATCTCAATAACAACACGCCCTTTTACTCGCCCTGTATCGTTGACAAGCAATTAAGAATGTGTCAGCGATGAAAAATTATCGCAGACAAGTTTTCAAAGAAAATGTGAAAATTCGCTTGCTTAAAAGTTCATAAGTTAGATGAATGAGGCTTAACACTTCGAATATAAGTTATTATTTTAAATTTTGTTAGATTAATCTAGGCTTAACCTTCTGAGCCACATTTAATCCTTAGAAAAGATTCTTTACAGCTCACGATTAATTTAATTTCTAGTTGGGCCTCAAATGAATTGGCTTTTTCAACACGTTTTCTTGTGAAAGAAGTAGGTAATCAAAATTAATTTTATCAAACTTAGCGGAGAATCTTCACTTTTTGAATGTCAAAATAACATAATAAAAAACCCCAAATCGCCCGCCCTTTACCACTTTCTAGTGCTGCAGCGCAACTGTCAGTTCAGTTGGAAATTATACATTTCCCAACATCAATCTTCATAGACATTTAAATTGAACAATGAATCTATTTGTGTACTAATCAAATCATCGATAACATAGATATCCGAATCGGTACCGAACTTGTTTGAGCGTGTACTGTTAGAACTTCGAGACTGTTTTGCAATAACAGCTATCAACAAGCTAAACTTTATAGTTTGATGGTGAAGTTATAGGTTTGCCCGCGGCATGGCCTGCGTTTATCTCGGAAATTATCCTACGGGAACGTACCCAGGTCATAGTGTACCTGTGTGGTAAATTTTGTCTGGCAGGTTAACAGACAAAGTTACTTTCGCATTTATAATATGAGTATGGATGCATTCTTATCTGACAACAGTAAGAATAATGCTATGTACGTTGCATTATTCTGCACCAGCACTAGCCGATGAGTGACGAACTTTTATTGTTCTTTCGCTAATGTATGGATGACGATGGACACGCGACAGTCACATAGGTTTTTGGACCATAAAGGGCTTACAGGACCTAAACGCAAAAAACACAAGTTTTAGAAACAATAAAAGTATATGATCGACTACAGTAAACGAAATCAGAAAAATATATGATATTCTACAGGATATAAGCTAGGTAGATAGTGTGTTGAAAACATAATACAACTAATTTTATATGATAGAAAAAAATCATGAAGATACCTCTAAAAAATTTTATTTCACGATAAAAACCATAAGTTAATATAGATATAATCATTCTGATTTTTTATCAGATTATTCTACAAGCAACATATTAAAGCACTAGTGTTTTAATTTTTTAGTCCAAACAATAGATTTTTTGGAAATAGATAATTGCTTCATATTTTGCAATAAATTGCCAGTGTTTTGTCATCGCGCTTCTCTTTCTTTTCTTTTCAGTCCGATAAGGTAATGTAGTCGCCCTAAGGAGCCCGAAAACTTGCAGTTATTGAACACGCGTACTTTTTACTTTGCATTCACTTAGTGTTCATAAATAAAATATAATTATTGCTTTATATTCTAGGCTATAGCGGCCTATGAGTCAGACAAGAATTAAAAAAATCGCAATCCTTCTGACATCTGCCGCAAATATTTATTACAAAATATTGTTTTTGAAATTTTATTTATTTTTCCTTTGCGAGTGTGTTGAAAATCGTCGATTGCTATGCTTGAGCATTTGTTGAGCTTGATCACATTTGTTGAGCTTGATCACATTTGTTGAGCTTGATCACATTTGTTGAGCTTGATCACATTTGTTGAGCTTGATCACACTTGCATCAAAATGTATTAAGTATTTTCTTATAACCCTTATTTTTGATGGATGTTACGTGCATAGATTACCAAGATTAGAGTAAGGTTACTGTTGTGTGACCACGGAAAGCAAGAACATCGTACATTTAGCTTTCGCTATTAACGAAACACATAATGTTTTTACCTTTTTACTACCATCATCATTCAAACAACGCTTTGCTTACCTTCATAATTATTACATTCGTATCTTCAATAATATTCTAGCTTACTTAATAATATTCGAGAGACTGCGTTCCTGAATTCCTGATACCTGACAGTGCGACAATTAGTAGCTAATAAAGATCAAATTCGCAAAACACGTATTCGTTTGTGCAAACTTGACGGTGAACTTGATCGTGAGTGGCCCGCATAATGGACATCGTATCAAATCCCATTGGTGAAGCATTTTTCAGTTTTTTTTTTTTTGTCTGTGCTAAAATACCAATCAATCCGATCCAAATCCAATCCCAATCTCTTTGATTATACCTACGTAGTGCAGCGAAAAAAAGAAAAACACGGACTGTCTTCGTCATATTACGATTCATAATGTTATCCTTTTATGATTCTCCAAACTGGCCTTTTTAGGCCCCCAGGAAACAAAGAAGTAACAATTAACATCAGATTACAAACTATCCAATGTTTCAAATGAACTAATTTCGACACACGTTAACGTTACGTCACCAAGCCACTGTACCATACCTATTGCTGTCAGCCACAAACCACAGTGTAATCATTACTTCCATACTTAATGAATGTTGTCAATGTGTGATATTTGCGAATTTGCGAAGCGCGAACAATACGTGTTTGTAGCGGTTAATACGACTCCCGTTGTTTCACGGAACATACATGTGTGGAAGCGGACGCGGTAGCGGGGGCGGCAGCGAGAGTGGGAATCTTGACGTTTCGTGTGACACTGACAGTTTGACCTTTTTGCGTAAACGATTTATTATGTTGATGTGGAAAAGTATGCTGTGACTTCGTTATGCTTACTTTTAAGAGGATGAAGGGTGGAATCAGAAAGTTCAGAAAGAAAAGAAAAAAAGCATTTCAAATCAATGCTTCGTTCACACCTAAAATTAAAATATGTACAGTGTTCAGTGAATGTATGTGTGTGTGATAGGTATGTATTGTTCAATATTTTAGTGCACTACAGTGTGATATTGCATAATTTAACAGAACATAACTTTTCTAATTTAATTTAGTAATATTGACAAATGATGATCACCTAATTTGCGACATTGCCAACTTTCTGATTGCACACTCTAAAACTATTATTCCTTTAACATTATCTAAACTAGGAATTGATTCAAGTCACAATTGTAAGACTACCAGTATTATTATATTCACATTATTTAGGTTATCCAATTGTTATTATTTGTACCAGTGACGGGTAACTGTCAGCTGTCATAGACACGAAAACAGTCTTGTATTTTTCGTCTGGTAACACTGACAGCTGGCAGATACCCGTCACTGAAGTAGTAATCGACTAATAGAATGAGTATCGTTTTGGCTGTTGAGAGTTGATACCTCTGCCACCAATTGTGACAGGTTTTTACTTTTGCATGTTTTTGAACGACACTGAAGATTGAACTGTCGAACAGAGCGTTGCTTTTTGCTGTGATAATTAAATCGAAGAATATCTGTACGATCGTTGTTTCATTTCTGAGTTGAGATTGAGTTCCTACAACTCAGAAGTGGGATAAATACAACACACCCACAAGTTTTGGAAAATATCAGTTAAATATGGACAGTGACAGTAACGAATCGCATAGGAGCCGGTCCCGTACTCCAGCAATTACGAGTATGGAACGTAAACGTTGCCGCGATAATGAAGCCAGTGAGAATCGCCCAAGTAAGAAGAAACGTCGCAGGCGGAATAAAAGTACGCCTAGCGATCCGAGTGACCAGGGTCAGAGCAGCAGACCTCGAACACGGACTGATAAGCGGCATCGACGGAGCCGGAAACGCAGCCGCGAAGACGAGCAGCGCTCGCGCCGAAGCCCGACGATGAAGCGGAGTGACCAGGACGAAAGGAGTCGACCTCGAACACGGACTGATGGGCGCCGTCGGCGAAGTCGGAAACGTAGCTGCGAGGATGAGCATCGCTCGCGCCGAAGCCTGACGAGGAAGCGGAGCGAGCAGCAGCATACTGGACGCCGTAGGCGGTCGTCCGACCGAAGTACCTCATCAAACAGCGCAGTAAGTGATGAACCACGCGGAAATATTCAGGTAAACAAATCTATGTTTGCTAACAGTGAGACTCAGTTATTTTTGAACGAGTTAATTAAATCTTTGTCGAATGCAAAGCCAGAAGGCAATAAATTCCCGATGTTAGGTAATGTTATTCCTGAATTTGACCCCATGGTCAAGGGCCAGACGGTCCACATGTGGCTTAATAAGGTCGACGAATGTGCGAAGCTGTACCGTTGGGGTGATGATCAGGTAATACACTACGCACTACCCAGACTTGCGGGTGTTGCTCGTACATGGTACCAGGCTTTGCCTTCAATGTCATTTTCGTGGCCTGAGTGGAAAATTAAATTAATTGATTCCTTTCCTAGTAGTGACGACTATGCAGAATTACTTACTGAGATGTTAAATAAACGTGTGAAATACTATGAATCGTTAGAATTATATTATTATGAAAAATTAAATCTGTTGAATCGATGCGAGATTTTTGGAAAGCGTGCCGTTGATTGCTTGCTCTATGGCATTGAGGATCGTTCCTTGAGACTTGGCGCTAAAGCGGCGAAGTGTCAAGAGCCTGAAGAGGTTCTTAATTACTTTCAGTCTATTAAACAAAGTCGTGATTTTGACAAGTCTAAGATTAGCCAAGATAAAAAGAATTTACCATCAAGTAATACGAATTCGAATACTAAGCAGTCCGTTGGGAATGATTCAAAGTTATCTAGGTCACAATCTAGTGCATCTGTAACTTGTTTTAACTGTAAAGAAGTAGGTCATTATAGTAATAAGTGTACACAAAAGCTGCTGAGATGTAATATTTGTAAAAGGCTTGGCCATGTGACGATCGATTGTCCGCAGCTGTCCAACGAAAAGAGTAAAGATGCTTCTAGTACTGAAAAGAAAGTTATGAAAGTCGATGTTGATGATACTAGTAATGAGAAATATATGATCTCGCTAAAGGTTAACGGTGTACTGGTTAAAGGATATGTAGATTTAGGCAGTCAGTGCACATTGATACAATGTAGCGTAGCAAAATCATTAGGAGTTAGTTGGTCAGTAGGCGAGTTACCCGTTATGAGAGGATTAGGTAATAATATCGTTGTACCAATAGGAATGGCACGTGTAAAAATAGATATTAA
This sequence comes from Oligia fasciuncula, assembly GCA_963082905.1. Taxonomy (NCBI): domain Eukaryota; kingdom Metazoa; phylum Arthropoda; class Insecta; order Lepidoptera; family Noctuidae; genus Oligia; species Oligia fasciuncula. Next base: position 18,271,772 of record OY720406.1, on the reverse strand, counting down.
TAATATCGTAGAGATGGTTGACGTTTATGTAGTTGAAGATGGCATAATTAGATATCCCGTGTTAGTTGGTCACAGTTTTACAGAAAAACCTGGAATCATTATTACAAAAACTACAAATTCCTTAATCTTTAGCAAGGAAGAGATTAACAAGTTACGATTATTTCTTAAGGCGGATGTTGAAATTCAACCAAAACAAATGACTATGATTCCTGTTTTTTCCGATAAAAGCTACTCTGGGTCTGTATATGTCAGGGGTTCATTAAGAGGTCAGCCTAGTAAGGAATTTTACTTATTGCCAGGTGAATACTACCTTGAAAATAGTTTTGGGGCACTTCTAGTCCAAAATTTTAGCGACCATTTACTTTTACTAAATAAAGATACATTGGTTAGTCGAGTTTATAGATCTGAAAAAGGTTTTGAAATCAACATGCTAGATTTTAGCAACCATGATACGAGTTCCGATCTGAATTATGGCGGTCACTTATCTGATGATGAGATATTTAGATTGAAGTCTCTATTAAAGAGGTACGAGGGTTGTTTTTCCTCATGTTTAGCTGATTTAGGGTATACTAACATAACGCAGATGGAAATAGAATTGAATGACGCGAAGCCGGTGGTTTACCGACCTTATAGACTCTCATATCCGGAACGTGAATTGGTTCGAACAATGGTAAAGGAAATGATCGACGCCGATATCGTTTGCGAGTCTAACTCACCCTATGCAAGTCCTATCCTTCTGGTAAAGAAGAAAACGGGTGAGAAGAGGCTCTGCGTCGATTATAGAGCCCTAAATAACAAGACTCGTAAAGAGCACTACCCTTTACCGCTGATCGACGACCAATTAGATAGGTTGTCAGGCAATTCTCTTTTCATTAGTCTTGACCTTGCATCTGGGTACTACCAGATTCCAATATCAGAGGGTTCACAAGAGTTCACGGCTTTTGTAACACCCGACGGTCAGTACCAGTATAAAAGAATGCCATTTGGATTAGCGAATGCTCCTTCAATTTTCCAAAGGGTAATGAATAAAGTTCTCTCTGATTTGAAATACGTTGTTATTTACATGGATGATATCCTGATTCCCGCTAGTACATTTAATGATGGTTTAACACGATTAGAGGAAGTTCTCCAGCATTTGGCCAATGCAGGGTTAACTCTCAAATTAAAGAAGTGTCATTTCTTCCAAAAAGAAATAGATTTTCTAGGGTTTTGTGTATCTGGAGATGGCATACGTCCCGGATCGCGTAAAACAATTGCAATTTCCAATTTTCCTGTACCCAAAAATGTACATGATGTAAGACGATTTATAGGACTTGCAAGTTTTTTTCGTAGATTCGTCAAAGACTTCGCAATTATAGCATGCCCATTAACGAATCTTTTAAAATCCAAATTTGAGTGGAAATGGACCGCAGAATGTATATCCGCTTTTAACACGCTCAAAGAAAAACTCGTAGAACGACCAATAATAGCCTTGTTTGATGCGCGATTAGAGACTGAGTTACACACCGATGCATCAAAGATAGGCATCGCAGGCATTCTTATGCAGCGAGGTAGTGACAGCCAGTTAAGGGCTGTAGCCTACTACAGTCGGAAAAATTCAGAAGATGAGCAAAAACTGCACTCTTTTGATCTCGAGACGTTAGCTGTGGTTGCTTCCTTAAGTCGATTCCGTGTTTATTTGCTGGGACTGCAATTTAAAATAGTAACTGACTGTAATGCGTTAAGAACGACTTTGACGAAGCGTGACCTCATACCCAGGATCGCGCGATGGTGGGTGCAGCTACAGGAGTACGACTGTACCATCGAATATAGGTCAGGATCACGTATGGCTCATGTGGATGCCCTGAGTCGTGCTCCGGTAGCTGAACACACTGACGATTCTAATACACATGTAATTGACGTATTACAAGCAGAGACTACCGATTGGATTGCGACCGTACAAAGTAACGACGAAGAGATAAAGCGAATTCGAGAAATTCTTCTCGACGATGAAACGAAATTCGTTGCCGATGTACGAAAGAATTATCAGTTGAAGGGCGACTACGTATACCGTATCCTAGATGATGGAATTCGTTGGGTAGTACCGAGGGGTGTTAGGTGGCAAATTTTGCGCATGAACCATGATAATGTAGGGCATTTTGGCTTTGATAAAACGCTAAGTAGGTTAAAAGCAACATTTTGGTTCCCGAAGATGCGACGATTTACAAAAAAATATGTATCATCATGCTTACAATGTGCACACCATAAAGCACCATCAGGCCAAAAGGAAGGGTTTTTACACCCTATCCCAAAAATAGAAATCCCATTCCATACATTGCATGCGGATCATCTCGGCCCGTTTGTTCGTTCTAGGAGGGGCAATATGTATATTTTAGTTATTGTTGATGCATTCACGAAATTTGTTAATATACGTGCCGTGAAGGATACGAAAACGTCAACTGCAATTAAAATATTTCATGAGTACTTCAGTTACTTTGGTGCTCCGTCCAGGCTAATTACAGATCGAGGTACGTGTTTCACTAGTGGGAAGTTCAAAGAGTTTACAGAAAAATTGAACATAAAACACATATTGAACGCGGTAGCTACTCCTAGAGCGAATGGGCAGGTCGAGAGGTTCAATCGAACTATATCTGATGCGTTGAGCACCAAATGTCATGGCAACAATGAAAATACATGGGATGATTATGTAGGAGATATTCAATTAGGTATGAATACGACTGTGAGTAAAGCGACAGGCAAGAGTCCCTCAGAATTATTATTCGGGTTCAAATTAATTTCGACATCGGAAAATATATTGGGAGACGCTATTTCTGAAACAACTCAATTAGTTAGTGGCGACGACCTAATGCAACTGAGGTCCGATGCTAAAGAGAAAATTGATAAGGATCAGGAAAAGGCGAAGGCTAGGTTTGACAAGAACAGAAAGACACCGAAATCTTACAATGTAGGAGATCTAGTTAGAATTGAGAGAACAGTCATTGATAAGGAGCATCTAGGTAAATCTAAAAAACTTATACCAAAACTTCATGGCCCGTACCGAATCGTAAAAGCTTTACCCAACGATAGGTTTTTAGTAGAGGACACCCCACTAACTAGAAAAGGAAACAAACGATACGAAAACATAATAGCCATTGATAAAATCCATCCTTGGCTTAATTTTAATGATTATTCCAGTGACGATGGCAACGAAAATGATAATAATGACAGTGAAACTGATAATGAATAATGAGATTAAATTAGGTAATAATATTAAAATGAATGAATTTTGAAGTATTTTCTAATTAATTATTACGTTACTATTGTTATTACAATGTAAGGATATTAAATAATGTATGAATTACTAAGATGATTGAGCGTATTTTGCATTATTGTGCATTGTAATAACTATTTGATTGTCGATATGGAATTGATTGAGTTTGTGAATTGAAATGATTCGTGCAGATAATGAATGGAACTGTGACATAGTTCCGCACAGATTATGATCGTAGATTGAATTAGTAATATGAGCACAGGCTATGAACAATCAGTACAGAAACGAATGGTATCAATTAATTGGTATCGTACAGATGATTGTAGACCGTAGCAGACCGTGCAAGATGTGTATGTGTTAAGATAGGTTTATTATGAGCATAGACTATGAGCAATTGGTGCAGAAACGAATGATATCGAGTACAGATATCGCACAGATGATTGTATATCATAGTGGATCATGCGAGATGAGAGTTTTAGGCATAAATAAAAAGAGAAGATTACATGTCTTAGATGATTGTATTAGAAAGTATGATATAGTAATTATGTAACTAAATTAATGTGTCTATAGATTTATTATTGTATACACGTACTAAAGTTTTTTTTTTTTTTCTTTTTCGAATATTTATTTTCTTGAAGTGAGGGGACTCACTTAATAAAGGATGGCCGAGCTGTAAGACTACCAGTATTATTATATTCACATTATTTAGGTTATCCAATTGTTATTATTTGTACCAGTGACGGGTAACTGTCAGCTGTCATAGACACGAAAACAGTCTTGTATTTTTCGTCTGGTAACACTGACAGCTGGCAGATACCCGTCACTGAAGTAGTAATCGACTAATAGAATGAGTATCGTTTTGGCTGTTGAGAGTTGATACCTCTGCCACCAATTGTGACAGGTTTTTACTTTTGCATGTTTTTGAACGACACTGAAGATTGAACTGTCGAACAGAGCGTTGCTTTTTGCTGTGATAATTAAATCGAAGAATATCTGTACGATCGTTGTTTCATTTCTGAGTTGAGATTGAGTTCCTACACAATAGTACAGTCTGAGGATCGACTTTAGATCTCCTACTCGCAATTCTATACTTTAACCGTTGAGGTATTGGCCCTTTATAAATTTAACACATCTGTATTTTAAATGCGAATACTCCAGTCACTAACGGTCTCAGCCACATTAGATCATTGAAAACCCTTTCTATTTTCGCGACCCCCTCTGCTGCCGCCTGTCAATATAACCCAACTCTTAAATAACTCGACTACCCTGGCGAGTACATTTGCGAGCTCGATAATCACGACAGTGTTTTGTTTCGCCACAATTACGACCACTCCATTTGACAGCTGCTTTCATTTAATTCTCTGCTGTAAACTTTGGTTGTGGTGAAGTCGAATCGTATTGGGAGTTATTGCATGTATGTTTTTAATTGGTGCAAAATGTGGTTTGGTTATTGTGAGTATAATGTTCTTGGTGTCTGTCTCAAATTTTAACGATTGGGTAGACGAGCGCATTTAGGGTAATTTTGCATCGGGCAAAAAGAGTTAAGTTTATGATTTTTAATTCATTTATTTTGCATAATACTGTCATCGTCATCCTGCTACCGCTATCCCGTTTTTTAGTCGGCGCTACAACTCTTCTTCCTCCATACGTGTCTTCGTCGTGTCGGTGGCACGACTGTGTATTAAATTTTGTTAGCCCCAAACTTCGCCACTTCCACAGTATCGTCGGTGGCAGCGCAGAACTCGCTGCCACCAATGGCTGGATTTTTTGGGGCACAGAGCGAAGGAAATAGTTTCCGCCACAGCTCCGCCCTGCTGCCATACCGTCGAGGTAGCCCCACTTTACACAACACACACTTCATTTCTTTTGTCTTTTCAGCTTTCACACAAAACCTCAAAGTGTTTGATTCTTATTTAAAGAGAAAAGAGACTTATTTAACCCTAGAACCATTCCCATGAAAAAAAAACTTTAAATATTTTTTTAAATTAAAATCATAGTATAGAGACTTAATGCCCTGAAATCATTAAAATCGGTTGTGTAATAAAAAAAGTAACGACTATGCAAATTCCTATACACTAGGGCGTCCACAATATCTTTAGCTACGCTTCCAGTCCAGTACACGACTACCTCTCCCTCTGACCTGTAGGAGTGGCTATCGAGTAGCATCGACTTAATTACAACAAGTTAGCTCCTAAGCTCCAACTAAGCACTTACTAAGTTACTAATTGAACAACTACTTGTAATCTAAATGAGTTACTTGTAAGTAAATATAGGTAAAGTTTAGAGGTAGACTGTAGAGGAATTTTACTATTATTTAAAAGGAACTGTTTAAATACGACCTGGAAAGGTACGTGGGCTCGTAACGTAGACTTTGCTTAAACTTAAGTACTTATTAGCGACTGTTTAACTATACTGTCTTTTAACTTTAAGCAACATTTATAAATAAACCCCTTAAGTCCAGTAAGTCTAACTATTACTCTCAAAATAGAGATACTTATCCTTACATGATAGAGATAGTTTTCTAAATAAAATAAAATAGGCAGTGTCTATGGTACCTTTGTCCTCTTTACACGCGATAATCTTTCTTTCTACATGCCGATCGTTGCGATTTGTAGGTATTTAATAGGTAAGTATGTGATACGAGATATGTTGTATTGAAATAAAATAATAATGTCTTGAGGGGCCCGTGGCTAAATAATAACAGCCGCACAGGTCGATCGATCAGGTTAAGCTACGATTGCCGCGGTTGGTCTGTGGATGGGTGACCATCTTTACATACCGTGACCCCTCCGTGCCTCGGAAAGCACGTTAAGCTGTTAGTTCTGGCTGTCATTCGTGGATCTTTGACAGTCGTTACGGCTAGTCAGAAGCCCGAAAGTCTGACAACCAGTCTTACCAAGGGGTATCGTATTACCCAGTAACTGGGTTGTGGAGGTCAAATAGGCAGTCGCTCCATGTAAAATACTGGTATTCAGCTGCATCTGGTTAGACTGGAAGCCGACCCCAACATAGTTGCGAAAAGGCTAGGCAGATGATGATGTCTTGTTTAGCAAAACTTCGTCAAGTCTTCTGGTCGCCTATCCCACCTGCCCGTTATGGCATACGGTGCCGAAACTTGGACACTAACAGTTGGGCTGGTCTACAAATCCAAGGTAGCTCAGCGCGTTATGCAGCGGGCTATGCTCGGAGTTTATAGAGAAATTATCCGGGAAAGAACTGGAGTTACCGACATAACTTGCAGAGTAAGGAAATAAGACAAGACGATCGGTGATGCAGAAGGGTCCTGGAGTGGAGACCGCGTACGAGCAAGCGTAGCGTTGGGTGCCCCCAGCTAGGTGGACCTTAAGAAAGTAGCTGGTACAGACTGGATGCGGAAGGCGGAGGAGAGGGTGTTGTGGCGCACACCGCATTATCGCAGTCCACTGCTATACATAGGCCTCTCGGGAGAGGCCTATGTCCAGCAGTGGACTGCGATAGGCTGAGTTGATTGATTGAAATATGTCTGACTGTTAATTCCTCGCTAACAAATAGAATTTTAGGGCTGTTTTTAAAAATAGTCCTTTAAAGCTTTTAATAACAACACTTCAACATACTTTATTGAAAAAATGTAACACAGTAGGTACCCACTTATTACAGTCAAAGAAACTATTGCTTAGGTTTCTGAAAGCTAACTGCGATTTTCTTCTAAAGTAGGGAGAAAAAGAAATGGCTGCAAAGGTCCGCTACTTTATTGTACTCAATTCAAAGGGATGCCTGCAAGCTGTTACTGTTAGGCAGGGGTTACATCCGCGGCTGAGAAAAGTAGTTTTAGTTTTTAATCACAAAGTCAGATTTGAAATTAGGTAGGTCAGACTACAGCATTATTTGTCTGGTTTATTCACTATATATCCATTTTGGTTACCTATTGTGAAAGCCAGTTTTAGACTATTTGTTTTGTACTATGATGCCATTTGCCGTGCTTTCAATAGTTCCTGAAGCAGAATCAGTCAAATGTTAGTTCTAATAAAAAGTTAAGATGACCCTTTTATCCTCCGTGTTTCAGCATATGTTTTGCTTTATTTCCCTTCTTTAATTAATGTAGTAATGAAAACATCGTGAGGAAACGGCACGTCCAAAAACCAAAATTCGAAGACATAGTCCACTCTCTCTGCTGAAACACAGGTGCTACATATTTTACGTGAACATTAAATTATTCTACGGATTTCCCTGATATAAAATCAGTCAATAGCTCCATAGCTCCGTCCTATGTACACGCAGCTTAACTCCACAAGTCCGCCGGTCAGACGGGTTCGTCAATAAGTTTCTTCAAAGCAAAGCTCTTCGTATTTGTCGAATGCAAATACAATAATCTCTTGTGAAATAATCGCAGCAGAACAGTCAATAGATATCTCCATGAATATATTGCGATTCTTATTGGATTCGGAAATATATCGCAATATCGTGATATTGAACTGTTTTTTACGTCGTAAGAAATTCCCTGTTTAAGGGCGTTTCTTCAACGCAGCCGTCACCGGGACGTCATCGAGAAACGAGATTATTCGAACCGAACGTGACGTGCCGATGACGGCGGTGATCGTTTGTCGGCGGTTCAGTATGTTATGATGGACAAGATCAAACATGTTTTATATTGCCGTCGCATCGGCCCGTTTCAATCTCGGGCCGAGTTCTAGCTGTCGTGCCAAACTATTCGAAGCTTCGGCGGCCGGGAGGGTGGCCCTCGGGCTGCCTCGGGTGACGGACGTGCGGTAGACACGCGGCCATGGTAATGTTTAAGTATCGTTACTTCGGAGCCATCATCTCAAGGATATGAACACATTAGAGTAACGTGCAGCAAAATACGCACATTGTATATTACTATCGGGTTTTTTACCAAGCACGCGGGGAATTTGACGGCACGGCTGGCGCAGTGGTTAAGCGATTGACTGCTGCGCTGCGTGTCGCAGGTTCGATTCCCACACGGAACAAATATTTGTATGTCCTACAAGTAGTTGTTCCGGGTCTGGCTGTTTGTGAAAACTCACCCACATTAAAAGAGAAATTCCTAGTGTGGAGCAAAGTTTTTAGGAAAAAAAAATGGAAACGCAATTAGATTATCTAAACTTTCAGTAAAGAAATTGTTGATCATGAATTTAATTGCTCATAGGTAATGTTACATTTTCCTGGCAGAAAACCTACATAAAATAATTTTCTGTAAGAAATTAAAATACTTTAAACTCAAGAAATGTCAATTCCATTAGAGTTTTAGCATCAATAATGAGATGGAGACTCCATTTGATAGAAAAATATTACTTTTCTCCTACCTTCCAATATATTGTTAATTCAATTCCTCACGTTCGGGGCCTGAATATATCTTCAGTAATCGAATCGAGACAGACATTTATTAAATTAGGACCGTGACCCAGAAATGAGATATATTACACGCTTATCGTGAGATCAGATAGTCAATCGGGGAAATTAAATAGTACCGGTTACTGTGTATTCAATGCTATTATATTATACCTATATTAAGTAAAAGCTATTGCAAGAATGGAACTCTCCTTCTTGTTTTCGAATAGATGATACAACAATCGTCTAGGTAACTAGATCACTGCGCTGCTGGGGAGTATGTTCCAGCTAAAGCGCGAGGGCGAGCGTTTTGGGGACTGTCTCATGTCTTAATTTTGACGTTCAAAAAGTGCTGATTCTAAACCTAATTTGAATAAATGACTTTTGACTAAATTTTTTTATTACCTTTGGCCTAGTAGGTGGCCACACTGATCGCGGCTTCAGTAGTGTTCTCTTCGTCCTCAAATGTCATACTGGAGTTAGAAAATAGCACGTTATCTATCTATGAAATAAGCACATTTCCTTATATGCGCTTTCCAGGATGGTTCCTGCTGTGCTATTTTAAGAGGACATGGTGCTGATGGTGATCATCGGGGTGACTTATTAATTAAATCACCCCGGTGAGAAAAAATAATCTTTCCTAGGTATCTATTAATCCCATAAGTACTTCCCGGTCTTGTCCCCCGAAGGCCGGGGCACCTATTGAAGGTTTCACACCAAAAACAAACTGATTTTTTACGTACAAATCCCGTAATATGAAGATACACAAAGAACATTGTAGGTATACAAATTATCACTCAACAAAGGAACGCATTATAATGATTACGCAAAATACACAACAATGCAGCTTTCATTTTATTTTTGGAACAGCTTTAGGTACCTACTCTTCACTCAATATTTGCAGGAACGGAATCATTTAAAGAAAGAATAAAAAATACAGTTAGTACAATGTCAGATAAAATTAAAGAACAAAGAGAACAGGCACGTACAAAATTAAATGTCTCGTACATACACGCCCAAGGGTGTTATAATGAGTACATTCGCATCCAAACGTTATGCGAATCTAATGAGAGTCTTTTTACAAGCTTTTATATTTTATTGGAATTCTTTCTTCTTGGCTGGCACATTTTATTTAAGGTTGTACGGAATAATTTTGTTTTTGTACTTATTTAATTTTATTAAAGTTGGTTAGGCTTTTTATTTGGTAATGTCTGGTTTAGCATGAAAATAATTTGAATTATGCTTTACATGTCTCTACTCTATGTACAATTTCTTTTTTTTTTCTCTATTAACATAATTATTTTGTGTGCGAAGTAGTCCCCTATAAAAAATAAAATAGCTTTACCAGAACTTGTTTCATGTTCTATTTCAGGATTTAAAACATGACTTTTTACTTTATGTGTTACAACTTGATAAGGGTACTGTGAAGAGCTGATGAGCTCTCCTAAGAAATTAAACAACTTTACGATTTCTTTACGTTTATTGTGACTGAACGTCTTTACATTTTCCTGAATAAATTATCACCGCTTTAATCTAAACAAAAAAAACCTACTACTAAATATTTAACACCTCGTTCTAAACTTGCTTGACTGTTCAAATACGACCAGAGCTAATTTATTGCCAGCCTGCACTAAATAAGGTCAACTTTAGCGGACAACCTATACAGTACCTACAATTCCATGTTCAAAATTGTCTGTTTTAAGCCATTTATTACAAGCTTTTTTACAAGCTTTTATTTAGCTTGCACTGTTCGTATGTAAGTATGTATGTATGTAAGTTGTCCGTCAAAATTTGCAAACCATTTTTCGACCATTTCTTGGTATCCGATTGAGCTGAAATTTTGCATACACCTTTAGTTCTGCTAACAATATAATGTACAATACTCAATATTGTAATAATTTCAATATGGCCGCCGCTCCAAGATGGCGGATTACATATTTTTTCTCAACCCCCTTAATATGGGTATCAAATGAAAGGGCTTGAAGAGTAGGAAACGATAAAGTTAGTAAAATTACATAAAATTCAATATGGCCGCCGCTCCAAGATGGCGGATTACATATTTTTTCCCAACCCCCTTAATATGGGTATCAAATGAAAGGGCTTGAAGAGTAGAAAACAATAAAGTAAATAACATCACACTAAATTCAATATGGCCGCCGCTCTAAGATGGCGGTTTATATTTTTTCAATCCCCTTAATATGGGTATCAAATGAAATGGCTTGAAGAGTAGCAAATGATAAAGTAAATATGGCCGCCGATTCAAGATGGCGGATTTATTTTTTTCTCAATCCCCTTAATATAGGTATCAAATGAAAGGGCTTGAAGAGTAAAAAACGATAAAGTTAGTAAAATTACACTAATATTAATAAATCTTTAAGACTAAAAAGTAAAAAATAAAATAAAAATAAAAAAAAGTTTTTAAAAACAAGCTTTTATTTAAATAAGAACGTAACCCAAAAAATAAAGAATAACGCGAACTAAAAAGAAAAAAATAAATTTAAGTGACACTGTCATTTAAAAAAATATATATAAATTTTAAAAGCTTGAGGCACTGATGATGAGGTTTCCGTTATACAGGTGTAGGTACCTACTACACAATAGCAGTGCCTCAAGCTTTTAAAATTTATATATATTTTTTTAAATGACAGTGTCACTTAAATTTATTTTTTTCTTTTTAGTTCGCGTTATTCTTTATTTTTTGGGTTACGTTCTTATTTAAATAAAAGCTTGTTTTTAAAAACTTTTTTTTATTTTTATTTTATAATCGGTTAACATGAAAAAAATACATTATGAGCGTTTACGCCGAACGTCATTTCATACAAACTTTCAAGCCCTTGTTTTCCGAAATGAACGAACCGATTTTAATGAAACTTCATACGCATAAGCAGGATACAAAGGTCTAAAAAGTTAGCAGAGAACATTTTCGAAAAATAGTGTTACAGCCAAATTAGACCGATTTTAAACTTTTCATAGAAACAGAGATTTCCAGTTATCTTTTTTTTAAAAAGACATTTCGAAAATGTTCTCTGCTAACTTTTTAGACCTTTGTATCCTACTTATGCGTATGAAGTTTCATTAAAATCGGTTCATTCATTTCGGAAAACAAGGGCTTGAAAGTTTGTATGAAATGACGTTCGGCGTAAACGCTCTTAATTGTTGCTTCGTTTTTTTTTACCGTGGTCAATAAATACGAACAGACTGACGAATAGGGGATTCGATGCGCTAAAGAAATAACCATGACATGGTGTGTGAAAGTAGCTCCAATATTGTAGTAATTATAGTTATAAGGTACAGCCTAAAACGACACGCGTCCATCAAAATAAAAGAGCCTTCTTGGATATCAAGCCTCAATCTAAAGCAATCCAAATATTTATGATTGCATTTAATTATTATTTTAATATCAAGAGTGACAGCTGTCACTCCGAGTAAATGCTGTCACTCCAAGTAAATGCGAAAACTTTCACGTGACACCCCTGTTTAGAATCAAATAGGTACGTACCTACTACACATGTCTTTAAATTAAATGAATATAAAAATGCAATAACAATTATAATTTTCTTTGTATCCAAGTTGTGGGTTTAAAATAAAACTGAATTTTCATTATAACTTCAACAGCTTTCAATTTAAATTAAATGGAATGTATTTCGATTTTAAAGTACGTTTTATCTTCTTGCAAGTTGTTTTTTATACCATTAATCAGGTCTGCCAGTTCGAAATTAAAATTGCCACCAATTTTGTGTTTTCTGTTTTTTTTATACGTGTCGTGACTGCGTTTTAAATAATAATGTGAACTTTCTTTCGCAGAGGATTTTTTCGACACAATATTTTATTTCGTTAATAGTTTTAGTTTCATTAGGATATTGTTTTTTAATTAGCCTATTCTGTCCCACTGCTGGGCAAAGGCTTCCCCCAGTAGGATATTAAATTGTTTTTTTTAATACTCTTTAAATATTTTTTTATTTAAGTAGGTACCTACCTGCTATAAATAAAGAAAATTACTTTATTTGCTGTGATTTTTTTGAGGTTAATCGAATTTTAGAAAAGTCAGCCAAATGAATCATTATTCGCTCACATTCAAGCGTGTTGTTAGATTTGGTAAAATAACAACAACAAATCAGAACTTAATATGTAATATGAAATTTCGACAACAGCCGACCTATTCCGTAAAAATCTGACTGTGAGAACTTATTATTAGATGAAGTGAGCTGTCAATAGTGTCAATCCCTGGCATCAGGTGGAATGACAGCTCGCTTCACGTTCACTTCACGCTCACTTCACGTCTTTACGGTGATTATTTTTTATTCAATAATCTTCTAGAGTTCGGAGCCCCGGTAGGTAAATCTTCTAAATACCGTTATATATTTCAATTCTCACCTAAGTACAGTAGTAAGTACAGTATGTCGCCTGTCGTCGTATTTTTTCTAAAGCCCGCTAATAGCAGTGTCCTGTCCCAACGGAGAACATCACTCAATTATTTACCGCTCGCTCAGCTCATCGAGACTGTAATTAAATTATCTTTGCCTAGAAAAATCCTGAAGAAAAAACGTTAAAAAAGAATAGGAGGTGGACCTTTTAAATCATTACGTAAACTTATTACTTACTTACGTCAACGTTGCTAGCAATTACTGAAAAACAGAGCAATATACAATTTCAATCCAATTAAATTTTATTCAGAAACAATTCACATTTTGTTATTCAAAAACACATTGGATGCGAGAAGCACAGAACCGGTCGAAGTGGAGGTGCTTGGGGGAGGCCTGTGAGCAGTGGACGTCTTTCAGCTGAAATGATAATGATGATGATTCAAAAGAAGTACTTTCTGTTGATAAAATAATAGAATACGACAAACACGCTTTTCCTAACTCTGTACGGCCATGACGTAGGGTGGCAATGTAAAATTTAGCTCAATTTATTTAGGGTCATCGCGAACTATAGTACTAACAAAGATTTATAAAAAAAACTTGACGTGAAACCGGCAAACTTTCGCCACGTCTCACTATAACAGAAAGAAAATTTAAAAAAACAGTGGCGCTCCGGGAGTGCCGATAGAAGTCAAAACAAAACACAAACTTTGCCATCACTCACTGACATAATAATATCGGATATAGGTACATTAAAACCGAGTAAATCCTGAGGACAGCCGAACACATCCAAAGCGGGTATTTTTTGGATCGTCTTATAAACAAAACACGCGCGGTGTCGCTTACGGTAACAGTGGCGCGAGTCAATGTTTCTTCCCATCTCAAAAGCTGCCCAACGCGCTTAAAGAAGTTTTCACTTCAACAAACTTAACGTGTAACACGCAAACTTTCGCCACGTCTCTTTGCTATAACAGAAAAAAAAATTAAAAAAGTTTTTGTAGTTGTTGCTAAATCATGACTATGGGAATATTTTCTTCTAATTGTATCATCATCATCATTTCAGCCGAAAGACTTCTACTGCCGGACATAGGCCTCCCCCAAGGACCTCCACTTCGGCCGGTTCTGTGCTTCTCGCATCCAACGGGTTCCTCCGGCCTTCACAAGGTCGTCGGTCCACCTTGTGGGAGGCCTTCCAACGCTACGTCTTCCGGTACGCGGTCGCCACTCCAGAACCTTTCGGCCCCATCGGCCATCTGTTCTGCGAGCAATGTGCCCTGCCCACTGCCACTTAAGTTTGGTAATTCTTCGGGCTATGTCGGTTACCTTGGTTCTCCTGCGGATCTCCTCATTCCTGATTCGAAATTTCTAATTGTATACGTAATAGTTAATGTAGCAGCTTCGTCCTTCATCCCATAACACCAGCCCATCACTGTTCTACTGCCGGGCGAAGAGCTTTTCTCTACACAGAGAAGGCACGAGCATTGATCACCACGCATGCTCAAGACGGCAGGGTAGTTGCGTAACACACTATCAGTAGCAATGGGTTTCATTTTGACAGTCCAACAACATTCATTGCGTTATTTGCGTGGTAGAACAGACACGTTTTTCGAATTTATGGAGCAACGGATTAAAAATATGCTTCAAAATTATTCAAATTGAGAGTATAATGTGTTACGCAATTAGGATGCGGCTTGTGGGTTCAAATTCGGGCAAGTACCAATATGACTTTTTCCATTCAAATGTACTTTCTGAGTTTATCTTGGACGATACTGACATCGGTGAAGGCAAATATCGTGAGGAAACCTGGATTTATCACACTAATATTATAAAGGCGAAAGTTTGTGAGGGGGTGTGAGGGTGTGTGTGTGTTTATATGTTTGTTACTTCTTCACGCTCAAACGGCTGGACCAATTTTGATAAAATTTTGTATGGAGGTAGCTGACACCCGGATTAACATATAAGCTACTTTTTATCCCGATATTTATTTATTTATTTATTTATTAACACTTTATGCACAAGTAAAAGAAATACTGTACAAAGGCGGACTTAATGCCTGAGGCATTTTCTACCAGTCAACCTTAGGGTGATGCAGAGACAAAACATGGCAGGTGCAACAAAAGGGATAAATAGCTAGGAAATGTCTATAAAATACAAGAATAAATACTAATACATAGATAGATATTCCCACGGGATCGACATTTACGCGGGTGAAACCGCGGGGCGCAGCTAGTTATAGTATAAGTCTTAAATCGCTTCACTCTATAATATGCACAAAAATATTCAACAATCTTCTATTTTAATATTTCTTCCACTCCATCGTACACAAATCCTCTTTCCTCCATAATCTGATCGCTCCCACACGCCACCGAGCGGAAAGCATAAATCCACCGACAAATAGCAAGCGGCCTACGATGCGATGCGATATCGATACGAATATAATACTGTCGTACACACAACCACCTATGAAGCTATACTTCCAGTATAAGCAGACCTCGCACTGAATAAGCTTTCAGTATAATGTATTTTTTTTAATAATCTAATGAACTAGCTAAGTACTCGTACAATGGGGTTTATTTATAAACGATGATTAAAGTTAAGTGACGTTCAAACGTCAAAAATGTATGCTTCTGTCGCTAATCACTACTTAACTTTAAGCAACGTTTATACATAAAGGGGTTTAGTCAAGTCATTTTTATGATTAACTAGCTGCGCCCCGCGGTTTCACCCGCATAAGTTTCGATCCCGTGGGAATATCGGGATAAAAAGTCAGCCAGGGTGTCAGCTACCTCCATACCAAATTTTGAGCGTGAAGAAGTAACAAACATATAAACACACCCCCACAGTCACACACACACACACCCACTCACAAACTTTCGCCTTTATAATATTAGTGTTTTGTAGGTATTTGGTACACAGACACTTTTAACAGGATTCACTATTCTTTAAATTTAGATAATTTTCACTATGTTTTTATTGAATTTGTATAGGATAGGGCTTCCGCAGATAGGCGCGACACGACTAGTAGAACAGTTTTATGAAAACTTCATGGAAATTGTTCTTCCAGAATCGCGTCGTAACGTCGCGTCGCGTCTTTAAGTCTTTTATTAAATGTTTAAGTGACAGGAGTGGAGGAACTATCATACATTATTTTCAAATCACTAAACGCACGAGTGAAATGATATATTTATTTAAATAATCAAAATATATACAAACTAAAAATAACAAAATTAAATCCTAACTTAACTAAACTATACAGAAACTAAAAAATAGCGTCGAAAAATTCATCCGCATCGCTGTCGACTGGTAAAGTAATTGCACTAGCCAACACTAATTTGTCCATTCAAAATGAAGAATAGACACACTCGAACACACTAACACTCGAAGAATAGACACACTCGAACACACTAACACTCGAAGAATAGACACACTCGAACACACTAACACTCGAAGAATAGATGAAACATCGTGTTTTCTCCTTAACCACAGTGAGTACAAATGTTGTTTCCAATGATGCCGATTGTTGCTAGGTTGCTAGGAGAATGAAAGCCCAGCTTATACTGGAGCTTGATTACGTCATGCGTACACAGAAAAGTTTTTTCGAAGAATTCGCAAGAATGGCGGAGGAAACTAGCCGACGCGACGTTTGCAGTCTATTTGTGTCAGTTATATTGTTTAGTTAAGTTACTGTTGTGAGGGTTACTTTGTGGATGGAGAGAAAGGATTTTCTTTTATAGTTTAGAAAAATACGCATGTTACAAAAAGAGTGATGAATAATAAATGTTGATGGGGATGGGGTGAGGAATGTTTATTTATTTATAATATATTTTATTGCATACATACACCACAAAAAAAACATCCATAAAAATATATCAAACTCTGTAAAATATACAATGGGTGGCCTTATCGCTTTCTGCAATCTGTTCCAGGCAACGAGGGACCTAAATGTTATTTTTGGACGTCAATGTTCCGATCACCCTGTATACAAGGACCACATCTGACTAAACAACCTTTTTTCTGGCCAAGAAACGTATGTTCTGGATGAAAATTTAAACCAAATAATCACAGACAAATAAATAAATTAGGCATTTATTTTGAACAAACACTTGTATACCTATGTATACCTTTTTTTAATCCACCCAAACTACATACCTACTCAACAGTTTGGCGATGGGATTACATTTGATTCAAATACGTAAAAATACAGATACTCGTAGAATAAATAGACAGCAAGAATATTATCATGTTGGCATCGCGGGCCGCCGGCGCCGCGCCGGACAAGTAAGGCAGGCAGGGTTTTCCAAGAATACAAACAAAAATAAACTAACCCCGACATCTCCGCCTCCACACAAAATGACAAGTTGACACTATAGCAGTACAAGAAAACCCTTCCAGCGCCATTTTACTTCAAAGTGTCACTCGCTATGGAAATGAAGAAAGAAATATGTCACAGTCAGTTATCCCTCGCGCTCGCGGTGAGGTGTGGCTCGACCCTAATCCTCGCGTTATTTAAGCCTCGGTATTGGAATTGGAACCACATTGGAACAAACATTGGCTATTATTCAATGTTCATGAATTCATCTTCACCAACCAACTTTGCCTTTGCCCAACTTTGCCTGATGGTCATCGGTTCCTCGGCCAATATGGCGTGCTTGTTGTTGCTGTAGGATATTTCGCCTACTATGGTTCTTTTAGGGATCACCTCATTCCAGATTCCGTCTCTCAGAGAGACTGAAAGCATAGCCGTTTCCAAAGCACGCTGACCGACTTCGATAAGCACGCTAACCGACTTCGATAAGCACGCTGACCGACTTCGATAAGCACGCTAACCGACTTCGATAAGCACGCTAACCGACTTCGATAAGACATTATTTTCTTAACTTTGTTTTTCTTTCTATTTGAGAATTAGCCGTACCGAGGGTATCCACATCTCGGCTTCGTAAGTTAGTTTTAAACTGAACTTTATTAAAAAGGGAATACTTTTATATGTGTAGTTCTGTCTATAATCATTGTAATTTGTTTTTAACCGTTTTAATTACAGTAAATAAATAATAGGCAAGGTGCACTGTGTGTGAAGTGTCGGTATTCCGGCGGTGGACGATATTGTTGCCATCACGGGTTGAGGCTGGCACAGGGGCGTGGAGAATCCGAGGATCGTGGAAGGCGTACAAGTTCCCATGATCCTCCGTCAAAGTGCGGGAAGGGAACATCGGGGTGGTTTTTAGTCAGTAAGAGTCTGACAGACCCCGCCGCCCACCCCAGGGCGGCGGACATCCATGAGGATTTTCCACCCGGGAACAAAAAAAAAGGGGGCATGGGGAATGACACAAGAAAGAAGCGACCTATGTCCAGCACTGGGTGAACTCGGGCTGATGATGAGGAAGGCCCACTGATGGTTGGCCCAGGTTACACAAGTGAAAGTCCATGTGTACAGCATTAGAGATATCAAAACAAACAAACAATAATTAAAAACAAATGCAGCAATGGACACAAAACATACACCAACACGCCAACATGGCCGTAACCAGTCCCAAGTCCGTATGAGTGATACATTTTATATGACCGCGTCCGCCCCGTTATGTGCCATTTACCCGATTGTGCTCGTAAAAGAGGGTACGTTTTTAACAATAAAGAACGTTGTGCGTATCTGTGGCGGTCTGAAAAATGTATGTTTGCCACTGATATGAATAAAGTTAATGGTGTAGGTTTTTTGTGTCAGTTTACTGTTGTGATATCTTGTTAGTGAATATAAAGTATGATGTTCTAACGTAATAAACGAAGTACTTACTTCTTCTTTCTTAACGACACGAAATATATGAGTAGGTGCGGCGCGGTGCCGCTCGCCCGGCTTTTGTTTTGTCTACCATAACATACTGAACCGCCGAGTTCGGTGGCCATGGAAAAAAGATTGCCGTCACCGGGACGACACGATCGGTTCGAATAATGTCGTTTCTCGATGACGGCTGCGGTGGAAAAACACCCTAAGAATAAGTATCCCATGATGACGTGATAAAAATATTTGTATTAATAAACTCAATGTATTTATTTCAATTAAACCAATTGCAGGCCAGGCCAGGCAGGGTATTTTATTAGCCTACACATGCTGTATATGCAAATAAAATCGACTTAGTTCATTTAGAACCATTTGATTCTCCATTCAATACGTATTGTTTGTTATCCGTTTCCATACAATTTGATACAACAAAACAAAATCATTAATCACAAGACTATCAATAACCCAGCAAATAAATAATATTCTCATTATACTACGCTCCGTCAAATAAATCGTTACTGCTCGTGAAATAAGTGGCCCGGTACCGAAAGTACCAGAAACGCCCTATAACGCGTCACTGTCCACCGAACGTACCGTACAATAAACTAACCACCTCTTTATTCAATGCAAGTTTGTTTGTTACCTTTTCACGCCTAAACCACTGAACCGCTCATCCTGAAATTTTGCATATCCGTTGTCAGGTGTACAGAAACGGACATATAGGGTACCTTCCATCCCGCATGCTGTTCCCGAGGAAAACAACAATGAATTGAAATGAAATGATTTTATTTTTTGTAAGTAGGTTTGTACAAACACTTTTACACGTCAATCATGTTTTTTTTTTAAACTAGATGAAGTCGGCGTTTCCTATCTGACTACTCTGAGAAGAAAGGCCGAAACAAACTCAGAGGTCACAGTCTCTTTTAAAGTCCAGACATAATCTTGGTCAGGTTATATGAAGACCATGTAGATCGATGTCTGAGGTGGTCTTTTGAGGAAAGAACCACACAGATTGAGAGGACCTGTCCAGTCAGTGCACGCATTTGTCAAAAATCGTGCAGCTCAACTCAAGACTTAAGGAGCTCAACGATTCGACGAACAATACCAAAGAAAGGACATTTGGGTAGGCCAAATAAATTACTCAAACTGCCAGACCATGAAAAAAAAACTTACAAAACAGAGAGAATAATAAAAAAATATATATATGTAAAATGACCCACATCGTCTTCACATTCACAATAATTATTATGATAATAGATGGCGCCACGTGTCTTTCGAACGGGATCGACACATATGCGGGTGAAACCGCGGGGCGCTGATAGTAATATAATAATATAAATGTTGCATGCCGAATGATAAGATATGGCTGAGCTTTAATGTATTATAACAGCTATTATGTATTACTTACCCATATTTGCAGAACCGTTGAACGTTGAACCGTTTCAGAGATTGATAGTCTAACCTCTTACTAAATATTTGTAAAGACGTCGCATAGATGACTGGGTTAATAATTGATTAGTCTTAATTAGCAATGAATGATCCTTGGTACGCCTTGGCACCAAGGATTGTTTTGATTCTAAGGTTAGATCAGTGTTCATCTTGGTATAAGAAACAATATTAAACAGCTTATTCTCCAGGTAATACAGTTTATTTATTTATTCAGTATTATTATATTAGTAAGCAGGTTAACACAAGTTCAGACGAGGTTACTAAGTATTATTTGCAGTGAGCCGCAATCTAGATAGTTAGTCTGTATCTTGGGGCTGGGGCTCGTCAGTGCCTGTCATAGATATAAGTTAACATGTCTATAGTGCCGGTAGTCAACTGCCGACACCTATATGCTCGTGCTATCTGAGCTACATTGTCGACGTATTTTCTTCAACTTTTTCTCTATCTTCCTCATTTTTCGATTTACACAGGCCTCAATATCTTCATCACTATACCGTTTTCTCAGGATAATGATATTTAGGTATATTATACGTTACGTTATTTACAATAATACGTATACACGCGAACAAAGAACACTTGAAACTAGTTTATTTTTTAATTTTTGAGAGGACCGAAAATTCGTGGCAGATGTTGGCGTGGTGTTGTGTGATCCCATCCATGATCTGACTTCGACAAGTACTGCTTAGTTTCATAGACAGCACCCCTCGCGCGTAATCTAATGGAAGGGAGGAACTTAATGGCCTTATACATTATGGTATATACTTATTTTAAGACGCAGTGTTGAATGTGCGAAGTTCCTTAAGCTAGGTAACTACTGAGCAGTATCCGAACGGAAACTATCTCAACATTATTTAAGAACTACTTAAACTCATCGCAAGTGTCGAGGGAAGTCCGTAATTTTTATACCAAGTAGTTAGTACTTCCGACCGTGTACGGGTTTTAAAGTATTTTAAAGAAGTTCTTTTAAAGTTATGACCACTTTGAAGTGATGGAGGAAACCCATTAGAGGACTACCACTCATAAATCCTGAGAGTTTCTTTTCACATCTTCTTCACTTATTATGGCAGGATATTAACGTGAATAGCTGTTACTGAGGAGGAATATTATGCGGTCAATAGGGTTGGTAGTGAGACTGGCTTCACAGCTCTTCGTAACAAAAAGAGTTTTGTTTTAAAGCACCCCCAAATCCCACAACATGATGTCCTAAGAGTGTTTACCACTGCCAAAATGAACAGTCACATAAAATTAATTAGTAGAACTAGGCAGATGAATTGTTAATTATGGTTCCCATTGCAAGCGAAACATTCAAGTCGCCTAAAACTTCAGACAAAGATAAACCAATCCACAGCCTTTTTAAAACCAAATAAATAAATCAACCCCACATAAAAATCTTATAACAGACATGAACTTACAACAGCTACAAGAAATAAAAAATTGGTCTCCGAATACAATAAAAGTCTGAAGAAACATCGGTCTTTCAAGAAAAATCTGCCAAACTCGAAAACGAGTGAACAAGACCTGGAAATAAAATAAATAGCCAGCCATTCTCATAATGGTGAAAGTTTTTAACCGACCAAAACGTATGGCAGTGCCGCGGAGTAATCGCCAAGTTCCTCCACTAACCTCTTTAATTTGTGCGAGCAATTCTACTGAGCGCCAAAGTTTATAGCACACCCTCTTGTAGTCGAGCCGTAAAACCAGCGAGAGTTAAAACATTGACGATAGTGTTTTATATTTAAACTGGCAAGCTGCCCCTGCTTCGGACGCAATGGCGAGTCAAAACATACAGATTTCTGTGCTAAATCTAAATTAAATATTTTAGTTTTAGACACCTTCCGGAATAAATGCTCCAAATGATAGTGAAAACCGCATCAAAATCGATTGTGTAGTTTTGAAGATCTAAGCAGACACACAGACAGATACAAAAAGCGACTACGTTCTAAATTATCTGTAGAAGATATAAAACGTATTTTTATACGCGTCGTTTTGTTGGACACGACGCTTTTGGTTTATTTGGACGTAAATGGGGTGGCGAATAAAACTGTTGTAAAATCCGGCCAAAGTACTGAATTGTATTAGGGTGAAAGGTTTATTTAAAGTAATAAATGAAGGGTAAATTATGTCGAGGTCAAACGAAAGATCCGAGGTAATGTTAGATACAAAACGTTATTAGATTTTAAAATATTTCAAAACGGTCCTTTTGTTGTCACTTTGAGCATTTAACTTTCACTCTGAGACTTTGATCACGCGATTATGTCTCAACTAACAACAAAACTTATTATCTACGCAGATTAAAGAACTTTTCCTAATCCCTTGTGCAATAAGACGGATTATACATTTTTCACATAATTCGTTTCACACTGGTCACTTAAACCTCTCCGGCCTCCAACTACAACTCGCTCCAGCGTGTCTTATGGCCCCAAACGAACTAATGCATTCAAGTGCACCTCACGCTAGCAAAAAGCATGGAACATAAACTTTGCACTATACCATACTAACGTACTAACGGTTCCGTACTCGTATTAATATGAGTACGAGTGCAAGTAGTTACGACATGCTGTCGGAGAAATTCGTCAGTCGCGACGTTAACTTGTTTGGTGAAGTTACTTGTAGCTTTGAGGCTGTCGACTTTTAGTTAAGTAGATTATTGTGTAAAGGGAAGTTTTTTGGATTTGGGTTAAGCTATTCAAAATGTGTTTTAGTAAGTAGAGTACATAATGTTAATAAAAAAAAAAAATGGTTGCCTGTAAAGTCGGTTTTACGGGCGAAGATTTTACGTGACAACGACCGATCATCCGATCATAGTTGAGTGGGAGAGAGACGCAAGGCATTCGGCGGGCCTCTCTCTCGTTCGGTGACTCATCGTAACGTTACCGAGCGTTACACTTTTTCATAAGTGACTCCCAGTCGCAACCTAATTTAAGACGTTGTCACGTCAAAAGTTGGTCTTTGAGCCGTGGATGGGAACGCACTCTTCAAGTCCATAAACACTTTCTACAATGATGAGTAAATAAACAGAAACTAATTTGACATAATTCAATTATGTAAAACTGTCTTATAAAATATGCTTTGTTTTAAAAGGTGTTCATAATCCAAGAGTCAAAGAGCAAAGGCGTTAACCCAAGACAAAGCGCTCTTAAACACCAAGCACTCATAATATCGGATTAATTAAAAACCTTAACACGTGTTAAAAATATTAATAACACAGCAAGCACTCTTAAAAGTAAACTCCCTTCCCTTACATTTCTGCATGCTTTCATACGTCGTAAGAAAAAACCTCTTATGTACAAAAGGACCATTCATACGGTTTCACGTTCCACTGAATCCTGCCAAGGAGTGCTAAGCTGAACGAATGCACTGCATTCTTATGCACCTAATATTAGTAAGTGGTGGAAGGACCAAGAATTCCATTTAAAAATGCACGGTCATTGTAAGTCCCCGTGTGTGCGAAACTTTCTTGGACAAATCTCGGTTTAGAGTTAGAGGTGTGTTGTGAGTGTTTTATTTTGTTGAAAGGTTTCCTTGAGATGCTTTGAAATAATTTATTTGTCGTCTTTAACAAAGCTCATTGCTATCTTCTAAAAAACGAACATGTAACCGGAATTTCTAGTAGTAAGTATTACTGTTACAAAGTCAAAGTCAAAGTCAAATCATTTATTTCAAATAGGCACATTAAAGGCACTTTTGAACGTCAAAAAAAAAACTAAATAGAAATGATTCTAGTCGCCCATTCGAAAAGGTAGTTTTCGTATGGAGAAGAATGGGCAAGAAACTCCACCGTTACTCTTTTAAAAATGTTTTACAAGGTCTTGTATACATAATAAAAATTATATGTGAACACGATGCACCCATAATAAAATTAGTCTACCACAAAAGGTAAAAAGAATTAAAAATTAAGCAATGACAGGTAAATCAAATAAGTGATAGATACATGGTGCTCACATATTTACAAGTTATTTAAAAAAAAAAAAAATGCAAAAGTAGTTGAACTTTAACAAGTGTGTGAGCCACTGTAGTCGCAGATTGTAAAAATGAATTAGAATAAGATGTCATAATTAAAAATATATATATAAATTAAATTAGGAACAAGTTTGATTTTGTCTAGACTTTTAGATTGTCCTATGGAGCAGGACCAGCATGTTTCCAAACATTCTTATCTTGGATATAATCCTCTAATTTGTAATATCCTTGTTTACAAAGTGTACTTTTAATATGAGTTTTAAATTTTCTTTCATTTAATTGCAATATGTCACAAGGTATTTTGTTGTAGCATTTAACACAGTACCCCCAAAGATGTATGTACTTTAGATAATCTAAAAAAAGGTTGATCTAATTTATCTTTATTTCTAGTATTAAAATTATGCCTATCACTTATTTTATTAAAAAGATGTTGATTTTTTCTTACATACATAATATTTTCATAAATGAATTGGCAAGGTACCGTCATGATATTAACCTTTTTAAATAGTTCCCTAAGAGATTCGCGACGACGTAGATTGTAAATGGCTCTGACAGCTCTCTTTTGTAAAATAAAAATGGATTCAATGTCAGCAGCCCGACCCCATAGTAAAATGCCATATGACATAATACTGTGGAAGTAACTAAAATAGACCAAACGCGCGGTTTCTACATCTGTTAACTGTCTTATCTTTCTAACAGCATAAGCGGCGGAGCTTAGCCGCCCCGCAATAGATGTTATATGAGGTCCCCATTGTAATTTCTCGTCTAGCGTGATTCCTAGGAAAACTGTCTGATCAATAAATTCTAGTTTTTGGCCATTCAATATGATTTCACATTCGCTACTTCTAACATTCGGTAATTTAAATCTAATGCATTTGGTTTTTTTTTCATTAAGTACTAAATTATTTACCGTAAACCAATCTTGGACCTGAAGAATAGAGTTATTCACGTCGTCAAGATTTTGTGACCGTCGGTCTATTTTAAAGATTAACGATGTGTCATCTGCAAATAACACCATCTTCGGTTGATTTTGTAGTAATTGGGGTAAATCATTAATGTAAACTAAAAAGAGGAATGGACCCAATATCGAACCCTGAGGAACACCCATTGTCATTTCAGACCCTAATGAGTTTACGCCGTTTACTTGAACTTTAACCTTTCTATCTTTCAGGTATGATCTTAGCAAGTCAAGTGCTGCTTTTCTAATTCCATAGTGCTCCAGTTTCATCAGAAGTGTCTCGTGGTTTACGCAATCGAACGCCTTAGAGAGGTCGCAAAAGATTCCAATGGCATCTTGTGCTTCTTCCCAGGCGTTAAAAATGTTCTTTATTAGGGTAACACCGGCGTCAGTAGTGCAACGCCCTTTGGTGAAACCGTACTGGTGTTCATGAAAGATGGAATTTTTATTAAAGTGACGTAACATTTGATTGAGCATCAACTTTTCAAACACCTTACTGAGAACTGGTAGAATTGACACAGGTCTATAATTGTTAGGATCTTTACTATCACCGGATTTGAACAATGGTACTACTTTACTATGTTTCATAAGATCCGGAAAGACTCCTTGGTCAACACTGGTGTTAAATATGAAAGCTAAATAGGGCGCAATAGTTTCAATAAAAGATCTACATACTTTTACAGACATTCCCCAGAGATCTTCTGTTGATTTAATGTTAAGATCTCTAAAAGCTTTTATAACAGCCTGGGGGCTTGTATGCTGAAACCTAAACTCCAAAGGGCATGCCTTTACATTCTTTTTAAGTAAGGCAGCAGAAAGCGTGGGGGATGAATTTAAAGCTTCAGTAGTTTTAAGGGGAATATTAGAAAAAAAGTTTTCAAATTCCTGAGCTATTTCTACATCTGAGTTGATGGGGCCATGTGCAGTCTCTAAATTAAATTCAGTGTTAGGCTGTTTTTTCCTACCTGTTTCATTATTTATTATTTGCCAGGTAGTTTTTATTTTATCATCAGCTGATTTTATTTTATTGCTAATATAAAGAGCTTTAGCTTTTTGGCACACACTTTTAAAAGTTTTTGAATATTTTGCAACATACCTACTGATGAAAGTTTGTATTATTCATATGTTGCTTTAAGCCATAGAGTTCAAAAAGTTTTTCCCTGCTTTTACGAATACCTGGAGTCGCCCAGTCACTAAATAAAAACTTTGTGTGAATGTTTTTAGTTTTTAGTGGAAAAGTGTCATTAAACTGCGCGTTTAATATTGAAAAGAACTCGGCGTAGAATTCATTTGGGTCACCTATATTATTAAAATTCTGATCACATAACTTACTGGCCAAAGAATTATTTAATTTCTCTAACTTTTTACATGTAATTGTCCTAAACCTTATTTG
Source organism: Oligia fasciuncula (assembly GCA_963082905.1). Lineage (NCBI taxonomy): Eukaryota > Metazoa > Arthropoda > Insecta > Lepidoptera > Noctuidae > Oligia > Oligia fasciuncula. The sequence goes on along the minus strand of OY720406.1, from coordinate 18,245,306 downwards.
AATTTTTTGTAAAGGCATGTAGGAGCTAAATGTTATTTTTTGTCCACTGTGATCAGATGGCAACTTATTTACAATTTCTTTGTGTAAGTAATCACAATTACAAAAAACATTATCAATACAAGTGGCAGAAGAAGCTGTCACTCGGGTTGGTTCAATAAAAACATTTGACAAATCAAATGACCTAAAAAGACTTAACAATCTGACAGTATTCGAGTTATTTTCCAATAAATTAATATGAAAATCTCCACATACTATTATTGACTTACTACTAGTACTAAGTTTCTTTAACACATCTTCCATTACAGAATCAAACACCGATAGATTCTGGTAACTTGGAGGTCTGTATACACATACTATAACATGCTTATCAAGCTCAACACAGGACAATTCAATGGTGTGTTCAACAGACAGTCCGATTATGTCTTTTCGTTCTTTTGATTTAATAGAATTTTTAATTAATATTAATGATCCGCCATGTATCATACGTTTTCGGCTGAAATGGCTAACTACACAATAATTTTCATAATTAATTGACTTTACTTGATGATCTTTCAACCAATGCTCTGTTAAACAAATGACATCAAACTTGGTGTTTTCCAAAAACAATTCTATTTCCAATAATTTGGAAGCGCAACCTTGGATATTCTGATTAAATAATTTTAAAATATGTTGCACTCCCTTTGGTTTTTTATTATTATTAATTATATTGCCAGAAGATACCTTTTTATTATTCTGTAATACTAATTTGGTATTTGAAGGGGTAACTTCTGTTGTCTCACTGACTAGTTTAAATAGTTATCCGGAGTGACCTCCACAACTACAACTGGAGAGTCTGGATTGCCCGAGTATGTTCCAGCGGGAGGAGAATATCCTATCTGACTGGTAGTAGTCTCCAAGGATGTTGGTATTATAGGTGGTGGTGGTGGTGGTGGTGGTGGTGGATCCTCCTTCGTACAACATGACGATCCATAATTAATCACCATGTTGTTAGTATAACTAGGCAACACGGACTCGTCACTAATACTAGAACTCGTCATATTAGCTACTAGCTTCTGCCCGCGACTTCGTACGCGGATCCTGTTGCTTATGCCAGCGACAACGGGGTCGTCAAAATCGGAGATCTGAAACGTCTGATGTCGAATTCTAAGAGCCCAGGGACTGAAAAACAACGGGATGCGCGAGACGATTCGAGACGTCATTTTCAGGCAATAATGTACCAATAAGGTGGTAAACTTGGCCTTGCACTTTGAATGTTGGCATAAATGGGCCTTCTGAAATCTGTTCTGCACCAAAAGATGTCATTTGAAAGGCATTATTGTACGAACGTATGTTATCCAAGAAATGTTTTGACTGTGGATGGTCACCGATTAGCAGTGATCTTAATATTTCTGGAGGATTTTGTAATATTTTAATATGTACTTTCCCACCTGAGCAACACACATACCGTTTGTTTCTTTTTGCCATTTAACAGCTTCACAAAAAGTACAATTTTGAACCATACCTCCGATGGCGGAATATGTGGCGTAGTCAATCATAGGAGTATACGTAAATGCACTCCGTTCCTTATCAACCCAAGGAAGGTCGCCATGCCCTACGGCTATATCTTGAGACACATCCGATTCTTCAGATGATATCGACATTCTGTTCAGAGAATGTCGAAGTCGATCAGAATTCAAACGTTCGTTGCGCTCTTCTTAATCTGTCTCTTCATGCCGTACTCCAGCAATTCTTTCTTTCTCACTTTCTAACTGATTATGAGTATTTTGTTGTGTGCGTGTTCGGGACAATGTATGATAATCTCATCACTTGTTTCAAAATACCTGTTAGTAGATGTGCGAATACGCTGAGAACTCAAGCGTGATTCTGTATCGGTAAACGTTTCCGATTCGCGAGACAATGCATGTCGCTCACGATCAGCGGACAGTCGCGCATCACGTTCCGCACTTGTCTCTAGAGACCTAGAAGCAGATGCGTAGATATGCTGAGAACTCAAGCGCAATTCTCTATCTGTGAATGTCTCCGACTCGCGAGATAATGCGTGACATTTACGATCAGCGGTCAGTCGCACATCACGTTCCCGACTTGTCTCTGGAGACCTAAAAGTCGATGCGTAGATACGCTTGGAACTCAAGCGCAATTCTCTATCCGTGAACGTCTCCGACTCGCGAGACAATGCATGACGTTCACGATCAGCGGTCAGTCGCGCATCATATTCTTCACTGGTCTCTAGAGACCTGGATGTAGATGCGTAAATACGCTGAGAATGCAGGCGTGCTTCGCGATCCGAAGAGGTTTCCACGGAGCGAGTTGCAGCCTGATGTTCTCGAACAGCATCAAGTCTCTCCTGACGCTCTTCGGTAGATTCTTGGGATCTTATGATCCGCAATCTTTTAGCTCCTTTGGAACATTGGAAAAGCTTTGACCTTTTTCTAGGCATGGTTATAGTTTTATTGTGAAGAAGATACCTGATCAATTAAAATCTAATTGACTTGTCTGGCGCCCATGTGCTGGTTTGGTCCCTGGGGTGGTCACGGCGTGCTATGTGTTCTGGTGCGCCGGTGATGGGGAGTACTCCCCAGAGGAGGGTCCGGTGACGGACAGCCGCGGCGGGTACGGATGAGTGCTAACGCGTGCCCATATTCCCGCCGTAAGCGGCAGAGGAGGACACCGTGGAGTTTTAGTGGGTTAGAGTCCCACATAACTGTACTATCTCCCCGTGGTAGTGCAGAACGCATGAGCATTTAATCACGTTAAAAAAAAAATGGGAGTTTTGGCCAGTAGAGTCAAATTTTCAATGATATACCATCGTCATCGAAAATCAGTCCTAAACTGTTACCGCCTTCACCGCGTGGAGGTGAAATTAGTGATAGTTTTGATTTCCACATCAGATGTTTCTGATCTTCGATTTTTAGGGTTCCGTACCCAAAGGGTAAAAACGGAACCCTATTACTAAGACTTCGCTGTCCGTCCGTCCGTCCGTCCGTCTGTCTGTCACCAGGCTGTATCTCAAGAACCGCGGTAGCTAGACAGTTGAAATTTTCACAGATGATGTATTTCTGTTGCCGCTATAACAACAAATACTAAAAACAAAATAAAATAAATATTTAAGGGGGGCTCCCATACAAAAAAACTGATTTTTTCGGCGTTTTTGCCGTCTGTCTGTCGCCAGGCTGTATCTCAAGAACCGCGGTAGCTAGACAGTTGAAATTTTCACAGATGGTGTATTTCTGTTGCCGCTATAACAACAAATACTAAAAACAAAATAAAATAAATATTTAAGGGGGGCTTCCATACAACAAACGTGTTTTTGCCGGCTGTCTGTCGCCAGGCTGTATCTCAAGAACCGCGGTAGCTAGACAGTTGAAATTTTCACAGATGATGTATTTCTGTTGCCGCTATAAATACAAATACTAAAAACAAAATAAAATAAATATTTAAGGGGGGCTTCCATACAACAAACGTGTTTTTTTCGGCGTTTTTGCCGTCTGTCTGTCACCAGGCTGTATCTCAAGAACCGCGGTAGCTAGACAGTTGAAATTTTCACAGATGATGTATTTCTGTTGCCGCTATAACAACAAATACTAAAAACAAAATAAAATAAATATTTAAGGGGGCTCCCATACAAAAAAACGTGTTTTTTTCGGCGTTTTTGCCGTCTGTCTGTCGCCAGGCTGTATCTCAAGAACCGCGGTAGCTAGACAGTTGAAATTTTCACAGATGGTGTATTTCTGTTGCCGCTATAACAAAAATTACTAAAAACAAAATAAAATAAATATTTAAGGGGGGCTCCCGTACAAAAAAACGTGTTTTTTTCGGCGTTTTTGCCGTCTGTCTGTCGCCAGGCTGTATCTCAAGAACCGCGGTAGCTACACAGTTGAAATTTTCACAGATGATGTATTTCTGTTGCCGCTATAACAACAAATACTAAAAACAAAATAAAATAAATATTTAAAGGGGACTCCCATACAACAAACGGGTTTTTTTCGGCGTTTTTGTTTTGTGGTACGGAACCCTTCGTGTTGGCCAGTTTTTTTATAAGTCAACAGGAAATGCCCATCAGACCGAACAACTTTTGCTAAGACGTCATTCCTATATATGTTATGGTGTAGCTGGGCTCTTGGAGTTCCACATCAGGTGTTCGAGATCTTCAAATTTATTCTCTCGGCAGAAAATGCTCATCACGTGGAACAATTTTTGCTATGGTACCATTTTTGTATCTCTTATAGTTTAGCTGGTCTGTTGCGGTTCTGCATCAGGTGTTCAAGTTTCCAAGATAAATTATAGCCTATATGTTGCCCAGACATAATACCTATACAACAAAACAAAAATCATTCAAATCCTTCCAGTAGTTCCAAAGATTAGCGTGTACAAACAAACAGACAAACAGACAAACAGACAGAAATTTTTTTTCGGATTCGTACCCTATTACTGTTTCTAAACCCCCCCCCCAATTTTTTTTTTTTAATATTTTCATTGTACAGACACCGTTTTTCTACTGTTTTATTATATGTATATATAGATATATAGATAACCTCGTTAATATTATATGCTATCAACATAGCAATCATATGTCTACATTCCCCAGACAGAGATATAGTTCTCTGAGTTAACTTAATACCACTAACAAACTTGTTAGTGTCAAAAAACAATAATTTGTCTCTATGACAACATGTCAGATTGTGAATAGTATTATTTAACTTATAAATATAATTATTTTCATTGTATGATAAAGTATCTGAGTAAGGAAAAGCACACAACATTAGCTTACCTATGTTTAACTTTTTACGGTCAGGGTTGTCTTTTTTTTCGTCTATGCGTCCCTCTGCTGGGCAAAGGCCTGGAAGAAAAAATGAAGAAGAAGAAAAGTCGACAAAAAATTACCCCGTTATCCGCCCACTAACGTCAGTATTCAGGTTAGTACGTGACGTACTTCAAAAGTAAAAACAAAAAACCCAAAATAATGTACTTATTTAAGGTTGCAACACATAAATCGGGAAAAGTTCAAACGATTAAAATGGGAAAGTTGTGGAAATACCTTGGGGGGATAAATTCGTCGTAAAAAAATGTGTTTAGTTAGTTACTAACTAAAACTTAAAACCACTGAATGATTTTTAGAACAAACTTAAAATGTAGGGAAGATTATGACAATTATTTGAAACCTACAGTGAATATCATCTCACTGAATCTCTCTAGCATAATAGAACATGCCATGTGGACATGTTCATGTGGAGACCGCGAATCAGCAAACGTAAGGTAGGACGCCCTCAGGCTAGGTGGAGCGACGATCTTCGCAGGATGGCTGGTAGCAGCTGGATGAGAGCTGCCGAAGTTTTAGAAGCAATAAAAGTATATGATCGACTACAGGTAAACACAATCAGAAATATATTATTCTTCTCTTTATGCTAGGTAGATATAGATAGTGTGTTGAAAACACACACACATTGAAAACATAATACAACTAATTTGATACGATAGCAAAAAGTCATGAAGATACCTCTAAAAACTTTCTTTTTACAATAAAAACCATACTAAGGTCGAAAATGGCCTGAACTGTTTCGAGAAAAGGATGGTACGGCCGTGCCGCTTATTGCTCGATTTGGCGGGGGGGCACTACCGTGCCCCCAGGTATAGGTACATACAATAATTCTGATATTTTGTCAGATTATTCTACAAGCAACATACTAAAGCACTAGTGTTTTAATTTTTTAGTCCAAACAATAGATTTTTTATAAATAGATAATTGTTTCATATTTAGCAAATAAATTACCAGCGTTGTGTCATCGCGCTTCTCTTTTCTATGCAGTCCGACAGTGACCGCGTTTTAGGTCATGTAGTCCCCAATAGGAGAGGCATGCCCAGCAGTGGACTGTTGTTATTTATTTTTAATTAAAACGGTAACACCAATACCATTAATTAACATAGAGATTGAAACAGGTACCTATACAAAAATTATTCAAATACTAAAATATAATAGAGGACACTCTAGCATACTTCTTCTCACAAAACATCAGACATACCCGCATATGTCTACTCCATTCATCGGCAAACAGATCACATTCAGGATTGGTGGCCAGCAGGGCGTTAAGTACGACACACTGGGGACTCAGCTCTGGCGACCGTTTTAAATGACGGCGGCGCAAACAGGTCGTGTCGACGGCTATGGCGATGTCCGATGTATGATAACGATAATGAATAATACATGTAACAGCATAGCAAATAAGTCTTTATTAAGTGCAACATAATATAATAATATAGATCGTATACTATCTATGTACATATATACAGGTTGGTGTCATCTCTTGCAGCGCCCGAGGCGCTTCACGGCGCGCGTGAGCCCCGCGAAGTAATGCATCACTTGCTCCTGAAACAAACGTTGTATCTTTGTTATTTCTGGTCTGTAATGGTAATTTCACTCAGCCGGTCGAAGTGGTGATGCTTGGGGGAGCCTTAAGCACAGCAGTGGACAAATGATGGTGAATGGTAATTTTGTAATGTTCGGGCCTAATAATGAACTTCTATAATCAAATTGCAGGTTCAAAAACGGGCATGATGTGATTAATATCTGATCATCATCTGCCTAGCCTTTTCCCAACTATGTTGGAGTCGGCTTCCAGTCCAACCGGATGCAACTGAATACCAGTAATTTACATGGAGCGACAGCCTATCTGACCTACACAACCCAGTTATTGGGTAATACGATACCCCTTGGTAAGACTGGTTGTCAGACTTTCGGGCTTCTGACTACCCGTAACGACTGTCAAAGATCCACGAATGACAGCCGGGACCAACGGCTTAACGTGCTTTCCGAGGCACGGAGGAGTCACGGTATGTAAAGATGGTCAATTGGTCACCCATCCACAGACCAACCGCGGCAAGCGTAGCTTAACCTGATCGACCTGTGCGGCTGTTATTATATAGGGGAAGGTTGCGATCATTGGACTAGCTCTTTTATTTATTTTATTTATTTTATTTATTTTATAATTTATGTACACACAGTAAAATACATAGAGATATGACATAGTTATAATTTGAGTACAAAGGTACTGCTTATTTCTTAAGAAATTTCTTCCAGCAGACCTGCGAAAGGAGAAGTAAAAAAGAAATGTAGACAATAGTGTGTGAGAACAAGAAGAGAAAATATGAATGTGTGAAGTCTAAAACTAGAATATTAAATAAACCTACACATATAAGTACTTAAATAAATACATAAAGCTAAAATATATAAACATATATATATACATATATATAATATACTCACAGTATAGAGGAAAGGTAATGCTCTTTTAATCGACATTTAAATAGAGAAATAGTTTTTAAATCACGAATACTAGGCGGAAGTGAGTTCCACAATCTTACAGCGTGGACAGAGAAGGAATAAGAATAGTAGCTTGTTTTATGAGGCTGAGCTTTAAGGAGGGATCTTAGGTGAGATCTACACGGTGCGTCGCTAGGGCGAGCGTAAGAAAAACGCTCACGCAAGTAGGAAGGATAAGACGAGTTGTGTAAGATGTTGAAGAGGAGACATAAAATTCGAGTATTCCTGCGAAGGCGGATTGGGAGCCACTTGAGTTCCTTGCGAAGGTGAGAAACATGGTCATACTTTCGAAGACCGAAAACAAAGCGAATGCACAGGTTTTGCAAGCGCTCAAGCTTGTTTAATAGCTCCTCAGTAGCATCCAGATAGCAGGCGTCGGCATAATCTATAATCGGCTGAATAAGTGTTTGTGCCAAAGAAATTTTAGTCTTCAAGGGCAGAAGACTTTGAAGGCATTTCAGCGAGTGAAAGGAGAAATGCATCTTACGGCTGACCTCATTGACCTGAGCACGCCACGAAAGGTTGGAGTCAATAACTACACCTAGATCTTTAGCGGTTTCAGCATAGTCGATGCGAACATTATCGAGATATAAAGGCATCAGAGATTTAACATCAACCGCATTGCGAACGAATCTGCTGCCTATGATTATGACCTGGGATTTAGTTGGGTTAATTTGCAAACCGCATGATTTAGCCCAAACGCTGATGCGAGCCAGGTCAAGATTCATTGCAGCAATTGCAGAACTCGCGTTAGCTACAGTAAAATGTCGATACAGCTGCAAGTCATCTGCGTAGAGATGAAAACTAGAGGAGATTACTCTGGTAACAAAGTTTATGAAAATTGAAAAAAGAAGAGGAGAGAGAACGCTACCCTGAGGAACACCCTCAGTGAGGCTACACCAGTCAGAGAAGGACTCCTCCAGGCGAACACACTGAGAGCGTCCCCGAAGATAAGAACTGAACCAAGCTAAAGTGGAAGAAGAGAAATTGATAGATTTGAGGAAACCTAGTAAAATTTCAAAATCTACTGAGTTGAAGGCGCTACTAAAGTCAAGCAATACTAGAACAGTAAGTGACTTATTCTCCATAGCCCAGCGGATGTCGTCAGTCACCTTCAAAAGTGCGGTTACAGTACTGTGACCCGAGCGAAAACCGGATTGAAAAGGGGATATTATCGAGTTTGACGTCAAGAAAAATGATAATTGTCTATGGACTATGTGCTCAAAAACTTTAGAGAGAAAAGGGAGAATAGAAATAGGTCTAAAGTGGGTTAATAGAATAGGATTGTTAGTTTTAGGTAAAGGTATTATGTGAGCCTGTTTCCAAACTGTCGGAAAGGAGCAAGAGGAAAATGAGTGATTGAAGATGTGAGTGAGAACAGGAAGTAATGAGGAAAGGATAAGAGTTATCATTCTTGAACACAACTTATCATTACCGACTGCTGAAGAAGTAATCGCAAGTATAGACTTCTTAACGTCATCCTCAGTTACTTCGGTAAGCTTAAAATGAGAATATTGTGGTAACGGCAAACTAGCAAGACTCTCTAGTGTCGCAGCCTTGACAGACGGATCAAGAGAAAAGGGAAGGAGAGAGAAATGCTTATTAAGTTCATTGAGGTTCACATCCTTACACTGGTTGGCAGGTGACTTGCCTATGCCTACAGATTTGAGAAATTTCCATACATCGGAAGAACTGCGGTTGTTGAGTTGGTCGTGGAAATAGCGTCTCTTAGCATCTTGACACAGATGACTGCAGCGATTACGTAAAGATTTGTAATAAGAGAGATTCAGCTCTGAAGGTCTGCGCTTATATCTGCTCTTAGCTTTGTCCCTGCGAGCCATAAGCTCTTTAATTTTTAGCGTTATCCATGGTGCAGGGTTATGTCTAACTTTGACACGTCGGATAGGGGCATGCTGATCATATAAGTCGAGGACGGTTGCGTTAAAACATTTCACCTTATCGTCGATGTCATCGATCTCAACTAGAGGGGTCCAGTCGAGATCGCCGGCATCACGCTGCAAAGCTTCCAGATCTATGCCCTTGTAGTTACGGAGATATAAAAACTGAGACTTACGCTTGGGAACACGGATACGATACGAAAGGTAAATGAGATCGTGGTAAGAAAAAGTAGCCGTAAGTTGACCATGATAAGAAACATTACTAGGAGAGGAGACAATCATAAGATCTAGAAACGAGGGTGAACAGTTAGGAAAATAGTGAGTTGCAGAGAGAGGCAAAACTTGAAGATTGAAAGAAGACAAGAGTGAAAGGAGTTTAAGGGAGCGAGTGTAATTTTTTATCAAACAGGTATTAAAATCACCCATTAAAATAACGTGCTCATACATGGGGCAAAGATCACTGAGTGTGGAGTCGAGAGAATTGAAGTAGTCTATGTGAAGATTAGGACTGTAGAGCACTGCAAGCAAAACTTTTGTGTGATGAACAGTAATTTCAAGAAACAAGTATTCAGCCGACTCAGAATATCGTGGAGGAGATGAATTGACCACCCTGTAGGGTATGTCAGCACGCAGGTACATAGCAACACCTCCTCCACCTTTGCCGGTCCTATCGTTACGGATCAAGACGAAGCCGGGGAGTGAGTACTGAGTAGAGAGGAGTGATGGCTTCAAAAAGGATTCCGATATTAAGAGCGCATCCAGATGAGCACTGCTAAAGGATGCCAGAAGGTCAGAATAGTGACGAGGAACACTCTGTGCATTTATGTGAGCTATATGAAGATTCTTAGGGTCATTGGAGAAAAGAGAAGATATTTTATCATGTAAAGTAAGTGGTATGGAAGAGTCACAGTCCGCACTAACAAAACTAGTAGAAGAAGAGCACGAGAAGAAGCTGTCGTTAAGATCAGCTACATCATCCATGAGCGTAACTAAATTATAATATAAATATAAAATTAATACAAATATCTAAAATAAAAGAATAATAATAATTAAAATAACGTAAATACTAAAAACACAAAAAAAGTTAAAGATTTTCCTTTGAGAAAAACCTCCCCCACTCGCTGGTATATTGGCAGGAATTTTACAATATTATCTAACAAAGATACACAACTATGTTAAAACAATAATGTAATAGAAACAAAATTACAAAAAAAGAAACATACGAAATCATTGAACTGTACGTAGAATGGAACGCGACGCCATGACGGCTGGATACGGACAGTGACATGACACTGACATCTGTCTACATCGCCACATTGTCTGTCAAAACAAAGTTCTAAGACCGTAAAGTAAACATAGCATACCGGCAGTATTAAAAATAAAAAGTAAAATGATAAGCGGTGATACAAATAAAAATTGCTAATTTAACTACCGGCCCAAGATAATTGTAAATTTGTGACTATGCGAAGCGGCCAAGTTGAGAAGTAGTGAACTAAATGGAGAAAAATGGAATGACAAAAACAATAACAACGAATGTGCTACTTGCGCAGACGCGTCTTCCTCGATCTCTTAGCAGGAGTAGCTAAGGTTGCGGCACTAGGAGATCCACGATCTACAGATTGCGCAGAATCCTCGGTGTCGACTGAACAAGACGGGAATCTGGTTATTAGATCTTGGAGTTCGCCTGCCGTTTCGATCTTCCGGCGGGATTTGCCTGGGCAAATAACAACAATCTTGCCTTCCATGGACCAGCAACTTGGCATACCGAAATGCTTACGAGCAGCTGCAAACACACGATGCCGAACTTGTGTCAAGAACTCGGAGATGGTGATCCCGGTACCCTTGAGAGCTTTCTTGCTATCCCATACTAGTTGTCGGTGCTCCATTTTGAAGAATCGTACTAGTATGGGTCGGGCCTTCTGCTGTGAGAATCCAAGTCTATGACAAACATGGATAATATTCTTGTCATCACATACCTCCGTCAATTTAATTTGGTTGGATATGATGTTATGGACCACATCAATTAACTTTTCATTATCCTTCTCCGGAACACCATGGAACAGCAAGACCTTTCTTCGCATGATGGTTTCATGCCTATCGAACCCAGCAGCTAGCAGCTCCATTTGAGTTTTCAACTTGGAGAGTGCTTGACAGACAAACAGCTTAAACTCGGAGAACTCACGTGCAATGGATGCAAGGTCTGGTAAAGCTGATGTGGTACCAGAGGTAGCCTGCTGCAATTTAGCTTCATATTCCTCCATTCGGGAGCCAAATAACTGTTCGAGGTCCTCCAAGCTGGCAGCTAGTTTAGTGTCCATGATCAGTGTAGAGTGATAGTGAACCAGGTAGAAGTGCTTCAGACTTGATAACAATATATAGCGAATGTGGGAGGTCTAATATAAAACGAACTGATTTATTTCATTAATAAATAATATATAAACTATTTTTTAAAATTATTTATCAAGAGCACACAAAAATGTATGTTACTCCTATGCCTACCCACAAAGGAAAAAAAAATCTCTTTCATTGGACCACCAAGGTATTTCCAAAACTGTGCAAGCTAGCAATACCCAAACTAGTCGAAACGAGTCCTTGACGACTCCGTTGCACCCCCCTCTTACCTCAGTGACGTTGCGTCACGTGGCGAGGAGAGACGTGTGACGTTGTCTTTGCGGCGATCAAAATCTAAATATTACACTCAGGACAATTTGACGTAAGTATCATTGCATTCATATTTGTCTGCGTGCACTGTTATGAACTATTAGACAATTTAATTGTGATTCCATGAGTGTTATTCAATTTTGTCTACTCATGACCATGTATATTTTATTTTATTTTTGACGTGACAACGTCTTAAATTAGGTTGCGACTGGGAGTCACTTACGAAAAAGTGTAACGCTCGGTAACGTTACGATGAGTCACCGAACGAGAGAGAGGCCCGCCGAATGCCTTGCGTCTCTCTCCCACTCAACTATGATCGGATGATCGGTCGTTGTCACGTAAAATCTTCGCCCGTAAAACCGACTTTACAGGCAACCATTTTTTTTTCTTAACAAATACCTTGTTGCCTTCAATGGACCCCAAGAGAGGTCCACCGTTGGACCGGTCCAATCATAGCAACTTTTTACTGTATTTTTCTGCTTATAATTATGGGAATAGGTCCCGAGTATTTCACTAATTATGGAAAAAAACCACAGAAAAATTGTTATAAATTTAAAATTCCAGAATGTCGCCGAAAAAAGGAAGTACTTTACATGGAATGAAACAAGAATGAACCTTGCTTTAGAATCAGTAAGGAAACAAAGAGTTGGTTTAAGTGAAGCAAGCAGAATATAATATGGAGTCCCGAAAGCAACAATTGCTATTACTACAAGCGACTTTAGCTTCCTTTAGACTGTATCTTAATTTTGATGACTTGTTGGTCTCACTAAATGTGCCAAATGTAAAATTTTATTAGATACTAATTATGTAGCCTATAAATATAGTTTGTTTGCTTGTCGTATGTTATGAGTAATGTTTGTCTCTCCTCGTATGTCACAATTTTGTAATATTGATAATTATAATTAGTTGCCTCGATTGGACCACTAGAACAAATTTCTCGAAGTCCATTGATGGCAACCTGGTGGTTCATTGAAGGTGCCCATGGTCCAAAGAAGGCAACAGCTCAAGATTTTGTTTTCTTCGTTTATAGCAAAAAGTGTAAGCCCGAATTGTTTGTGCGTTTGATTATCTATATACATATAATAAAACAGTAGAAAAACGGTGTCTGTACATTGAAAATATTAAAAAAAAAAAATTGGGGGGGGGTTTAGAAACAGTAATAGGGTACGAATCCGAAAAAAAATTTCTGTCTGTTTGTTTGTACACGCTAATCTTTGGAACTACTGGAAGGATTTGAATGATTTTTGTTTTGTTGTATAGGTATTATGTCTGGGCAACATATAGGCTATAATTTATCTTGGAAACTTGAACACCTGATGCAGAACCGCAACAGACCAGCTAAACTATAAGAGATACAAAAATGGTACCATAGCAAAAATTGTTCCACGTGATGAGCATTTTCTGCCGAGAGAATAAATTTGAAGATCTCGAACACCTGATGTGGAACTCCAAGAGCCCAGCTACACCATAACATATATAGGAATGACGTCTTAGCAAAAGTTGTTCGGTCTGATGGGCATTTCCTGTTGACTTATAAAAAAACTGGCCAACACGAAGGGTTCCGTACCACAAAACAAAAACGCCGAAAAAAACCCGTTTGTTGTATGGGAGTCCCCTTTAAATATTTATTTTATTTTGTTTTTAGTATTTGTTGTTATAGCGGCAACAGAAATACATCATCTGTGAAAATTTCAACTGTGTAGCTACCGCGGTTCTTGAGATACAGCCTGGCGACAGACAGACGGCAAAAACGCCGAAAAAAACACGTTTTTTTGTACGGGAGCCCCCCTTAAATATTTATTTTATTTTGTTTTTAGTAATTTTTGTTATAGCGGCAACAGAAATACACCATCTGTGAAAATTTCAACTGTCTAGCTACCGCGGTTCTTGAGATACAGCCTGGCGACAGACAGACGGCAAAAACGCCGAAAAAAACACGTTTTTTTGTATGGGAGCCCCCTTAAATATTTATTTTATTTTGTTTTTAGTATTTGTTGTTATAGCGGCAACAGAAATACATCATCTGTGAAAATTTCAACTGTCTAGCTACCGCGGTTCTTGAGATACAGCCTGGTGACAGACAGACGGCAAAAACGCCGAAAAAAACACGTTTGTTGTATGGAAGCCCCCCTTAAATATTTATTTTATTTTGTTTTTAGTATTTGTATTTATAGCGGCAACAGAAATACATCATCTGTGAAAATTTCAACTGTCTAGCTACCGCGGTTCTTGAGATACAGCCTGGCGACAGACAGCCGGCAAAAACACGTTTGTTGTATGGAAGCCCCCCTTAAATATTTATTTTATTTTGTTTTTAGTATTTGTTGTTATAGCGGCAACAGAAATACACCATCTGTGAAAATTTCAACTGTCTAGCTACCGCGGTTCTTGAGATACAGCCTGGCGACAGACAGACGGCAAAAACGCCGAAAAAATCACGTTTTTTTGTATGGGAGCCCCCCTTAAATATTTATTTTATTTTGTTTTTAGTATTTGTTGTTATAGCGGCAACAGAAATACATCATCTGTGAAAATTTCAACTGTCTAGCTACCGCGGTTCTTGAGATACAGCCTGGTGACAGACAGACGGACGGACGGACGGACGGACAGCGAAGTCTTAGTAATAGGGTTCCGTTTTTACCCTTTGGGTACGGAACCCTAAAAATCGAAGATCAGAAACATCTGATGTGGAAATCAAAACTATCACTAATTTCACCTCCACGCGGTGAAGGCGGTAACAGTTTAGGACTGATTTTCGATGACGATGGTATATCATTGAAAATTTGACTCTACTGGCCAAAACTCCCATTTTTTTTTAACGTGATTAAATGCTCATGCGTTCTGCACTACCACGGGGAGATAGTACAGTTATGTGGGACTCTAACCCACTAAAACTCCACGGTGTCCTCCTCTGCCGCTTACGGCGGGAATATGGGCACGCGTTAGCACTCATCCGTGAACCCGCCGCGGCTGTCCGTCACCGGACCCTCCTCTGGGGAGTACTCCCCATCACCGGCGCACCAGAACACATAGCACGCCGTGACCACCCCAGGGACCAAACCAGCACATGGGCGCCAGACAAGTCAATTAGATTTTAATTGATCAGGTATCTTCTTCACAATAAAACTATAACCATGCCTAGAAAAAGGTCAAAGCTTTTCCAATGTTCCAAAGGAGCTAAAAGATTGCGGATCATAAGATCCCAAGAATCTACCGAAGAGCGTCAGGAGAGACTTGATGCTGTTCGAGAACATCAGGCTGCAACTCGCTCCGTGGAAACCTCTTCGGATCGCGAAGCACGCCTGCATTCTCAGCGTATTTACGCATCTACATCCAGGTCTCTAGAGACCAGTGAAGAATATGATGCGCGACTGACCGCTGATCGTGAACGTCATGCATTGTCTCGCGAGTCGGAGACGTTCACGGATAGAGAATTGCGCTTGAGTTCCAAGCGTATCTACGCATCGACTTTTAGGTCTCCAGAGACAAGTCGGGAACGTGATGTGCGACTGACCGCTGATCGTAAATGTCACGCATTATCTCGCGAGTCGGAGACATTCACAGATAGAGAATTGCGCTTGAGTTCTCAGCATATCTACGCATCTGCTTCTAGGTCTCTAGAGACAAGTGCGGAACGTGATGCGCGACTGTCCGCTGATCGTGAGCGACATGCATTGTCTCGCGAATCGGAAACGTTTACCGATACAGAATCACGCTTGAGTTCTCAGCGTATTCGCACATCTACTAACAGGTATTTTGAAACAAGTGATGAGATTATCATACATTGTCCCGAACACGCACACAACAAAATACTCATAATCAGTTAGAAAGTGAGAAAGAAAGAATTGCTGGAGTACGGCATGAAGAGACAGATTAAGAAGAGCGCAACGAACGTTTGAATTCTGATCGACTTCGACATTCTCTGAACAGAATGTCGATATCATCTGAAGAATCGGATGTGTCTCAAGATATAGCCGTAGGGCATGGCGACCTTCCTTGGGTTGATAAGGAACGGAGTGCATTTACGTATACTCCTATGATTGACTACGCCACATATTCCGCCATCGGAGGTATGGTTCAAAATTGTACTTTTTGTGAAGCTGTTAAATGGCAAAAAGAAACAAACGGTATGTGTGTTGCTCAGGTGGGAAAGTACATATTAAAATATTACAAAATCCTCCAGAAATATTAAGATCACTGCTAATCGGTGACCATCCACAGTCAAAACATTTCTTGGATAACATACGTTCGTACAATAATGCCTTTCAAATGACATCTTTTGGTGCAGAACAGATTTCAGAAGGCCCATTTATGCCAACATTCAAAGTGCAAGGCCAAGTTTACCACCTTATTGGTACATTATTGCCTGAAAATGACGTCTCGAATCGTCTCGCGCATCCCGTTGTTTTTCAGTCCCTGGGCTCTTAGAATTCGACATCAGACGTTTCAGATCTCCGATTTTGACGACCCCGTTGTCGCTAGCATAAGCAACAGGATCCGCGTACGAAGTCGCGGGCAGAAGCTAGTTATAAATAAAGGTCCTACGAAATAGAAATAATAAACTGCTTTCATTTTAACACTTACACTTTTTGAGGTATGAGGTCGTAAAGTTATGTGGTCCATTCATAGCAACCTTCCCCTAGCCACGGGCCCCTACCCTCCTCTCCGGGTAATTAATATCTGATCTGACCAAGATATGTCTGAACTCAAATAGGAAACGCCGACCTTATCTAGATTTTATTATAATAATATGACGTGCAAAAATGATTCCGATTATCTATATACAGATAAGTAAGCAATTTCTTTTCATTTCATTGTTTATTTTCTAGTTAAGAAAATCTAGGCTGGGATTAAAACTACGACACGCAGTAAATAAACATGATGCTCGTTTTATCATTTATTTTTGAAGAGAAATCGTGAAAAACTTTTAGCCTTTAAAACTAAGTGCCAATCCCACAGACAGGACGTACAAAAAAAAAACACGCCCGAATTCCAATTTCAATAAAAAAAGAATTTGAATGATACATGTGTCAGGCTGGAAGTTATTCACGCCATTCGGGAGCTAAACATTTTTGACAAATCCAATATGAACGCGACATGCCGCGACTAAATGCTTCTATTTCTAGAATTTCTCTGTGTTCCTGACATTTGTTGCGACAACTGTGACAGAGATATCTCTTGAATAGAATTAGTAGCGGAAATTAATGTAATATTCTCTGTAGTGCTTAGGATTGCATATGACACTCGGCTGCTGGCTGCGTTTTGTGAAACTCCTAATTAAACTATTTTGATGAGAAAAGCAGACTGGATGCGCAAGGCGGAAAACTGAGTGCTGAGTGCTGAGGCGCAACTTGAGAGGAGTGTTTTCTCAGCTGTGCCTGAGTTGATAGGTGATGAGGAATTCTTTGAGGATCAGAGAACAAAAACTTGTTTCTTCAAGTACATTTTGTGACTCAACCTGGATAAAATGAATTTATTTTTACCGACTTCAAAAAAAAGGAGGTTATCTCTGTTTTCTTTCATTTCAGTATTTATGTTATTTTGTTACATCTATACTAATATTATAAAGAGTTAAAGTTTGTAAGTTTGTATGTAAGGGGTAATCTCTGGAACTACCAGTCGGATTTGAAAAAATATTTTTGTATTTGATAGCCAAATTCTTGAGAAAGGCTATAGGTTATTTAACATCACGCTATGATCCTAAGGAGCCGAGCAAAAAGAAAAAGTCAGAAAGAACGCTAAGCAAAAACGAAGTAATACCGCGGGCAGGCGATGAGATGCGACGGGGTGGGGCGGGGGAACAAGAAATTTCACGCGGACGAAGTCGCAGGCGGAAGCTAGTGTTCAATAAAGTGAATGATGAAATAACTAAAAGCAACAATGAAAACACCACATAGAACCTACCACGCTAAGACGCCAACATTATTTTTTAGACCAAGACAAGCAAATATCCTTTCCCAAATTGGTACACTAAGCGTCAGTATAATACCCACGCGAATTTGTGAGCCAGATAAGACAAGACACAAAACGCCACAAACCTGCATGAGGTTGAAGCACATGGCCACCAGCGCCATGCCCAGCATGAGGTACATGGAGCACACGATGAAGGACGTCTCTATCCGCGGAGTGTACACGCGCTCGCCCGGCACGAAGTCGCCGAAACCGATACTGGAAATATACAGCTCAGATTATCAAACAAATGAAAAAAGACTAGTTTTTTAAAACAGTAAATGACCACTCACATAAACATTTCCCGCGCGAGGGGCATTGTTATGTCCCCATACATTTTTTATTTTGGGCCGCGGGGCGCCCTCGCCACTTATACACGACTCGTACAGAAAAAAAATCTATGGACCGCTGTTAAACTAATGGCTGTTTCTTCAAGTGGATAGACCAGGGTAGATTACAAAACTTGTTTCGTAACTTTAAGAGACTTTGATTTTTTTTAATAATTGCTTATTTTTAATGTTTGTTTACATTACGAAAATTAAAAATTAAAGTAATTTTCATTCAAAATCGAAAGCGATGACCCTATTTTTTTATTTACCTAAAAAATAGCCCCATTCATACCGAATCGAATGACATATAATACATACCATTGTAGTTTCAAAGTTTATATAAACAATAACATTTATATCACGCGAGTATCCTATTACGCACCCGTCATCGCCGTCATTTGTTTTTTTTATGATTTTCAACTACAGATAACTAATTTCGTAATGCTGCTACAAACTCACGGTTTTTGGCACACATGTACTACATCTAATCACTCGACTAAAGAAAATGGAACGCAAGCAATACTCACATAGACAAAATTACAAAAAAATAAATACTGAGGGGCTTGCTGTCACAGTTTTATGTTACGTGAGTTTTATCCAGTTGTCATTGCGGCGTATTTTAGGTTGCGTTAGTTTATGACGGCGTACACGTGAGTGGGTATGGAGTTTCTTCTTTCTTTTCGTTTCTGCCCATTCTTCTCCATATGAAACTACCTTTTGAAAGGGGCAACTATGTAGATTCAATTCTTCTTTTCGCTTGTAATTTCTGACGTGCAAGTGTATTTTAGTTTGAATGGTCTCGAATGTAGGGTTTGACTTTAACAGGCAATAAAAATGAGAATCTTTTAAAAAAACATGTCATTACAAATCTAATTTATATGATGTGGCTCATACAGTGTCCGACAGCATCTGTCTGGCATTCATGCTAAAATGAACATCATCATCATCTGCCTAGCCTTTTCCCAACTATGTTGGGGTCGGCTTCCAGTCTAACCGGATGCAGCTGAATACCAGAGAAGCACACACTATTGTTGTTACAACAACATTTTTTTTTTTTTGTGAAGTATTTATTTTTTGTGTTTCACGAACTGTGCCCAACGCACACATACGCGCGTTTACGCGTCGACTTGAGAACCTCCTCCGTTTTTTTTCGTCGGTTAATAAACCGTACCTATTCTTTCTTTCATACAGTACCTATAGCTGTATTTGCAATGAATGATAATTCAAGACAAGAACTAGCCGACATCTGCTGTAAGGGCTATATTTCACCGGGACACCATGGCGGCGCAACCAGTCGCCGCTACCAACAAAATGTATGGTTGGTTGCGCAACCGCTTGGACGCCTGGTGAGATACCCACCATAAAGCTGTGTATATTTTGCTGGCAGCGTGACCGTGGTTGCGTCGCCATCGCCATGGTGTCCCGGTGAAATATAGCCCTATTTCAGACCGAAATAGCATATCAATTAGATACACTACACTTCTAATTAATAAAATTACTTGACATAAACCGTCAGATATAATTAATTATTGCCTCGATTGGCCTTCCAGATATCAGGCGTAGGTATTCTAGTTAATTTCAAAGAATTATTGGTTTATTGGCTAAAGGGTACCATTTACATGAAATATCGAACCTGCGTAGCACAGTAAAGTGAAACTAAGCTAGATGACATACCTGCTGAGTGATATGAAGCAGAAGTAAGCTCCATCGAGCTGGTCCCACTTCTCCCACATGCCGAAGATCATTGAGCCAAACAATAGATACCTGAAACACCAGAATATCATAAAAGTACCTATTTGAAATAATTCTAAGGATCCTCATTTAGCTTTATATGGGGGACGCGCTAAGGTAGCTCTAAATAAAAAATAAAAAAAATACAATTGGCGGGTCAGTGTCAGGTCAATCATCGATACAACTCTCAAGTTAAACTTGGCCTCAACTAAACAAACAACCCCCTGACCTGCAAATTGAAAAACCGTAAGAAAATTTAAATATTGCGGGTTACCCTGGTGCTTTCGCCCTTAAAGCCTTTGAATTTTAAAGACAACAATATTTCACCTCAAGTACCAAACTTGCTACTAAATTAGTCATCAATGGGCTTATTTTGTCCACAGTTTCTTCTTAGTCTTGGAGAAGTAGGTATCATTAATAAGGATTGCTAGTTCATTCGCCTCAAGTCACAAATAATACTGAGACCTGAAAATTTACAGCCTACTTAGTACCTATCAAGGCGTTTAAAATTTATAAGCTGTCACAGTGGAGCCGTAATAGCCGATTTAACGTATTTATGAAATCTCAAACGACGCGCGACGCTTAGGTCACAGTATAAAGATATACAGTATTTCGACTTCATACAAACGGACGAAACGCGAGCTATACCTACGCGCCTCGACCTCGGCATGCGCTTGGCATGCAGACAGTCGCGACTGTGCCGCAGTGACGAACGGACGGTGTGTTGTTTTTTTTAACAATAACCGCGCAAAATAAATTGAAGTACATATTTAATATGACGAGTAGGATATATTGTGCTGTTTTTGGTTGCATGAATTCGTCAATAACGCATCCAGAGATAACTTTTTTTAGATTACCTGGAAACTCTGAAAGGTAAGACTATAAAATAATTTTACTTACTAGTAGGTAGGTACATAATGTGTGTCTTTTTAATGGATAAGTATTTCCTTTTATCTCCCGAAAAAAAAGATGTCTGGATTAATAAATAAAGTGAATAGAGTAAAGGAAAGTGATAGACACGAGTGAAATAGGTAGTTATAGGCGGTTCATGAATCATTATACGGTAGGTACGCTTGTGTTAAAACCTCGGGGCATGTGATTTGAAATGAAATGATTTTATTTTTTGTAAGTAGGTTTGTACAAACACTTTTACACGTCAATCATGTTTTTTTTTTTAAACTAGATGAAGTCGGCGTTTCCTATCTGACTACTCTGAGAAGAAAGGCCGATGTGTGTTTTGTTTTGTTAGTTTGTAAAATTCAAAGTAAAGACGTGGTTTTTATTATTAATATTTATGTACACACAGTAAAATACAATAACAAAACTAAATGGAAACACAAAGTAGGCAAATGTAATTAAAATGCTGGAGGCGGGCAGCCCTATCGCATGTTTACGTACCGCGCAGCTGTAGGCATTTATTTCAAGGTTACGGCCGAGTTACAATACTGTATGATCTTTATACTGTGCTTAGGTAGGGGACGATAACAAAATCTATTTGGAAAGTAATCTTACGAATGAAGCCCCTTACCCATCAAATATGTCCAAATAAATTCTTGAAATAGAAATACATTGGTTATTTAATATCTTACAGAAATCTTATACCTTTCTCGAAATAAATAGATATTTACTCAATGTTAAAGCAATCAAATCAAACTTCTATAAATTACGTTCTGATTTATTTACGGAAAACTTGAACAATAATAATTCTATCAAAAGTATTATTATGACTTAAATGTCTGGAGGCTGAACTTTTATTGAATATAACTTATCATCAAAATAACCTTTATAAATTATAAATGTTAAAATAACTCGGTCTGTTTGTTACGTCAGTCATCACGAATAAACAACTGAACTCATCATAGTGGAATTTGACAAAGAGGTAGCTTGGGAGCTAGAAAAAGACATGGGCCATCTTCATACTGAATATGTATGATGTAATACAAAATACATGCAGACGTCGCGGGTAACATTATTCTTTAGGTAATGTTAGTGTGCATACACACTAGCGGCACGCGTCAACAACAGAGGCAAGTGCCGCCGTCGGTGAGTGTCGACGGCTGCCAATTTATTTCAGTATTTTGCTATGTTGGTACTGCTGAATGCGGCTTTTTCCAACACAGTTGGGAAAAAGCAAAGCCAAGTAGTCTTTTGTTTGTGGGTTATAAAACTACTTGCTGTTTAGCAACTTCGTCTCGTGTATTTTGTTGTACCTACCTATTCCATTTTTTAATACAAATATACAGGACGAAAAGTAGCTAATGTCGTTCTCCAGGTCCCAGGCTACCTTTCTGTCATATTTCATAACGTTCAGTTTAGGTGTGAAAAGGTAACAGATGGGCAGAGTTACTTTCGCATTTACAATATTAAATAATAAATGAAGATTTTTTTATCACCATCCAAATTTTTACAGGGTGCAGTTCTACCCATAATTATGAACAACTTTCACTATGGGACCAACTCTGAAATCACGAAAAAAAAATCAGCTGTTTCATACATTTTGGTCAAGTACTCGTAGGTATTGAACTTTTGTAATAAACAGCAGATTTTTTTTCGTGATTTCACAGTTGGTCCCATAGTGAAAGTTGTTAATATTCACGGGTAGAACACCCTGTAAAAATTTGGATGGTGATAAAAAATCTTCCTGTATACATACAGGGTGGCGGGACACCGACGCACAACTTGGATTCAGTACATGATTCTAAACCCCCTGAGTTGAAATTATTAATCGGTTATTTTTTTTAAAACCGCTATTTTCTACAAAAGTGCGGTATCATCCCACGCGGTCAAAATGTTTGGAACAGCTATTGTTTTTTTAAATAATCGACATAAAATGTCAACGTACAATTGTTCGTGGAGTAGATACTAGTTCAGAATTCATGTTTTTAGTTTTCGTGTGGTTGTTCTTGCCACCCTGTATAGTATGGATGATTATGAAGATAGATTCAATAAATTTAAGTAATGCTACTTACCCAACCATAATAGTGACACAGACGCTGATCGGCACAGTGATAGTCTGTGCGTCGAAGGTGACGTAACTAAAGTCGCTGGAAGCGAGGCTGTCTGCGTAAGGCGCCGGCTCGGAGCAGCCGCGGCGTGGGGCGGCGCGGGGCAGGCGCGGGTCACACGGCTGTGGCATTGATATGCTTCGGATATATTCTGGCCTCCTGGTAATAATAATACATTTTATCATCATCATCATCATCATTTCAGCCAAAAGACGTCCACTGCAGGACATAGGCCTCCCCCGAGCACCTCCACTTCGACCGGTTCTGCGCTTCTCACATCCAATTTTATAATAATCCATAAATTTTAGGCGACAAAGGCCTTTATATAATACAAGTAGGTACATAATATTTTTAATAAACTAAGGCTTTATTGTGTAACACACTCACTACCTTACACTCACTCATCTAGCTTTTTAGGGTTCCGTAGTAGGTACCTACAAGGAACCCTTATAGTTTCGTCATGTCCGTCTGTCTGTCCGAGGTTTTGCTAAGAGACCGTTAGTGCTAGAAAGCTGTAATTTTGTAGGAGTGTGTATATCAATTACGCCGAGAAAGTGGTAGAATAAAATTTTGGAAAATATTTTTTTTAGGGTGGCTCCCCTACATGTGCAGTGGGGATGAATATTTTTTTCGTCGTCTACCCCATCGTGTGGGATATCGTTGAATAGGTCTTCTAAAATGACTTGGGGGTTGCTAAAATTATTTTTCGATTTAATGCTCCATTTACGAAATATTAAACTTTAAAGTGCAAATTTTTGTTCCAGTAGGGCGTCCCCCCCCCCTCTAAAAGCTAAACTGCTGGCTTGAAAAATCTGGAAAAATTCACGATGATAGTGCATTTCATGAACTTTAAAAGAAAACTATAGGAATTAAGATAACTTCATTAGTTTAGCAGTAATAGTCGTTGAACTTGGGTGTTCGATAATATTGTACCAAATACAAAATCCTGAGCATTAATCCTTTAAAGTGACTAAGATGAAGCAGTTACTTGTTCATAACGGGCAAAGACTTCCATTGAAAAACAAAAAACTAAAAAAACCTCAATAAATTATCATAACTTTCACAATACTGCCGCTAGATGGCGCTGACGAAGAAGAGCTGAGATAGAAGTCACAAACGAACTTGTTAAACGTTTAAGACCATCACACTTCTGATCGACATCCCCGCACGTCTTAGCAATGATAATTCAAGTTTAAAGTCGGTTTTTGTTTTAACTTCTAATATCTTTACCATTACTTATATTCAGAATAAAGAACAACAGAATCGTACTATATTGTGATAACGGGCTACTACGGAACCCTACACTGTGCGTGGCCCGACACGCACTTGGCCGGTTTTTATTATAAAACTATCAAATAAAAAAAAAATTGCGACTGATGATGAGATACTGTTTTAATAATTTGAGCGGTATGAATTTGAGTAAGCGAAAAATCAACTAAACTAACGACGAATATTGATTAATAATAAAATCCAGAACGACCGTGGGTTGTGATTAATCCATTTCAGATATTAAAATTCTAGCCGTGCGACTAAATTACCAAGTGAGCGACTAGAAATACAGAGAGAGCAACTTCAATATTAAGATAGAGACGATTTTTCCAAATGAGGTTTTACATAACGAACTAAGTACTAAAAAGTTTACTTTAAGCAAAGGGCACTCCGAGGTTATGTTTGCTTAGGTTACTTTAAACCCTTTAAACAGAAATAGGGCCCCGCGAAGCGCGGCTCCGTCGACATGGGATGCAAGAACGAAAATACCGTCATGATGACTTTGTGACTGGTTTAGAAAACGTATTATAATAATGTATAATAATGATAGATAAAATGCCGCTCAGTATAAATCAATCATTTGCCAAATATTGAAAAAAATCCAGGACGTAACGTTGACACTCAAACAAATAATTAGGTCGCTCAAATATTATGAAGCTTCTCATTTTGTATTTTACGTTGCTGTTCTGATGATTTCTCGTCACTCGCAGTCAGTCGCTCACTTAGTAATACTATAAGGTAAATTAATTATTTTTGTCACATATAACTTGAATTTATAGTCACTTGTTTAAATACTAGCCTATTTTTTTAATAACATGACGTGTAACAGTGATTCCAATATCCTATTTACAGAATAAAAAATCAATTACAATGGCTTTCGTTTTGACAGTTCAACAACATTCATTTCCCTATAATGCGTTGTTGAGCAGATAAATTTTTCAAACATGAAAAAATGGATTGAGAATTTCCTTCAAAATCCTTCGGATTGTGGTTGAAAGTGTGTTATATTGGAGTGCAGTTGTCTCATGATAATTTCCTTCACCAGTCATTAATAGACACTCAAGTCCGCTCAAGTCACTTCAATAGTGTCATCAGGTGGAATGACATGACAGCTCACTTCAATAGTGTCATCAGGTGGAATGACATGACAGCTCACTTCAATAGTGTCATCAGGTGGAATGACATGACAGCTCACTTCAATAGTCTCATCAGGTGGAATGACATGACAGCTCACTTCAATAGTGTCATCAGGTGGAATGACATGACAGCTCACTTCAATAGTCTCATCAGGTGGAATGACATGACAGCTCACTTCAATAGTGTCATCAGGTGGAATGACATGACAGCTCACTTCAATAGTGTCATCAGGTGGAATGACATGACAGCTCACTTCAATAGTCTCATCAGGTGGAATGACATGACAGCTCACTTCAATAGTCTCATCAGGTGGAATGACATGACAGCCCACTTCAATAGTGTCATCAGGTGGAATGACATGACAGCTCACTTCAATAGTCTCATCAGGTGGAATGACATGATAGCTCACTTCAATAGTGTCATCAGGTGGAATGACATGACAGCTCACTTCAATAGTGTCATCAGGTGGAATGACATGACAGCTCACTTCAATAGTCTCATCAGGTGGAATGACATGACAGCTCACTTCAATAGTGTCATCAGGTGGAATGACATGACAGCTCACTTCAATAGTCTCATCAGGTGGAATGACATGACAGCTCACTTCAATAGTGTCATCAGGTGGAATGACATGACAGCTCACTTCAATAGTCTCATCAGGTGGAATGACATGACAGCTCACTTCAATAGTGCCATCAGGTGGAATGACATGACAGCTCACTTCAATAGTCTCATCAGGTGGAATGACATGACAGCTCACTTCAATAGTGTCATCAGGTGGAATGACATGACAGCTCACTTCAATAGTCTCATCAGGTGGAATGACATGACAGCTCACTTCAATAGTCTCATCAGGTGGAATGACATGACAGCTCACTTCAATAGTCTCATCAGGTGGAATGACATGACAGCTCACTTCAATAGTCTCATCAGGTGGAATGACATGACAGCTCACTTCAATAGTCTCATCAGGTGGAATGACATGACAGCTCACTTCAATAGTCTCATCAGGTGGAATGACATGACAGCTCACTTCAATAGTCTCATCAGGTGGAATGACATGACAGCTCACTTCAATAGTCTCATCAGGTGGAATGACAGCTCACTTCAATAGTCTCATCAGGTCGAATGACATTACTTATAACCTTGAGAACATTTAATAAAATAAATTTTCTACACAACCTCGCGGTAAGATCTCTAAACACTTAAAATGTAGGTAAAAGCAAATAACTATTCACAAAAACAAGAAATATCTTTCGTCTCCATTTAATTCCTACATTATTTAATAATATTTAATGTAAACCGTCGTAAAGCTTGTAAAATAAGTGTCTTACACACAGCTGTACAACTTTATTAGGGACGGAATATTATTAATTAAAGATGGCTATCTAATTAAACCGTCAAAGAAATTCTTTAAGAAAAACGCCGCCGGCTTTTTGTAAATGAATTTGTCTGTTACAAAAACATTAATTAATGATGCGTGGTCCACACCGAGACAGGAGAGGTGTTAGAAATCTTTTCTTGATGAGTTATGTCAAGGATATATAGTAGCTTTTTCCTGTCTACTAATTAGTCCGTTGTAGTTGACAGGCCCACACTGCCCTTCCCTATTTACACTGTAATTTTTATATTTTATTTATCTTTTAGATAGATTTTCTTTTATATTTTGTGAATGAGGAAATGTTAAAGGCATTGTAGATTGTAGACCATTTTCAATTTTAGTGACCTCTCAAGCTCCGCTAATGAGACACAATTGAATTTCTATTGTATTGTATTACATAGGATACGCCCGGAGCTTGTAACTTACACTTTTTTCGGTCTAGTTTCGCCAAGGATGCAAAAGCAAAAAGTTCCTTACGTGACACCCCTCGACAATTATTTTGTATATGGTTCTAGAACATGCCGTTTTCCTCCCTATTTAATCTTTCACCATTATAATAGCCTTATTAACATTTTCCTATTAGAATCATATAACTGCAGCATATCAATGCTGCAGTGTTCGTTACTAACAAAGGAGTTGATTCGTGCTTACTCAAACCAGAAACAGCACAATATAATCCGATATCAGTTCAATAATTACCATTAGTCTATGTTGACGTACACAGGAATTAATTACCTAATGTAAATTGCAATCTCAAACACCCAGGGATATTGGGTTTCCGGGTACTAATGATGTTTCAGTCCCTGGTATAATTATAAGTGTGTAGTTCTAAAGATTTCGAAACTCGGAAAGCCATCGAAAATAGACTGATTGAGGAGTCAAAAATAATATTATGTTCAACAAAACTAATCTAATAAAAGAAACGCAGATCAACTGGCAAGTTAGTGTCAAATGTGTGTTTGGTATCTCTCTGCTGATCTATTCTGTAAAAATCTCTCATTGAAAACTTAGGTGAAGTGAGCTGTGGTGGTGTCAAGTGGTGTGTGTAGCCGTCGACGCAAGAGATATTAATATATCTCTTGCGTCGACGGTTAGTCGATGACTGGTGCGCAAACACAGGTGCACTCCCACTTCCCTCACTCTAATCCGATGGGACGACAATCCGACACGACCGGAGAGAGATCAGGCGCAGGACCAACGGCTTAACGTGCTTTCCGAAGCAGGGGGGTATCACACTGCCAACGTCATTAAATAAATAATCCACAACACACACAATCTTAAATAATCCACATCTACCTTATAGACCAGTAGGTCTAACATACATTCATAAACTCGAAAAACTTCACTCTACTTTTTGGGTATTCGGTTAAAATATCGGAATTTCATTATGGACGATGTAGACAGTGAGTGGGAGCGCAGGGCTCTAGCGGTCCGGAGCAATAAGTTGTCCCGTTGATTTGCGCGGTGTACAGACCAAGTAGAAGTAACACGTTTCAAGGCTTATTGCCAAAGTTCGTACACGGGAAATTGTACTAAGCGATCGCTGGATGTCTTGCGCGTCCAATATAACAAGATGTTGTTGAGGCTGCCTCGTTACTGGAGCACGTCGAATTGTTTGCATAAGCGCGCACCGACGGCTTCTATGCAATCATACGCAAAAAACTGCGTCCCTTCTGAGGAGAGTGAGAGGCAGTCAAAACAGCATCCTGAAAACTGTAGCCGAAAGCTTCGGCTCTCCGATTGTACAGCAGTTTGTGCGTTAATTTTTACTAACACTAGGCAATAAGTCAGTTATTTTCTTACATGTTTCTAATACTAATGGATATTTGTGTCCGAAATAAAGTTATTCTACGAGTATTCTATTATGACGAAATCCTGACATTAGTTTTTATCTGCTTAATAAAAATCTTAAATTCATTTGGTCACTCACAGACAACACAGCCTAAACCGCTAGGTCTAGACGCATGATAGTTTGCACAAGAGTTCCTTTTAAGACGAAGGTAAGGAAGGATTTTTCAAAATTTATTCTTTATTGGGATGTCCCATAATACCATAACCATACCATAATCAGCCTATAATGTTCCCACTGCTGGGACACAGGCCTCCTCACAACGAGAGGGAGTGGGCCGTAATCCACCACGCGGGCCCAGTGCTGGTTGGTGGATGTCACATGTCTTCGAATTTTTGGTTCTAGGACATGCCGGTTTCCTCACGATGTTTTCCTTCACCGTTTTGAGAGCAGTGGTGATGAAATAATTTACACAAAGTAAAGCGCCTGTCTGGGTTCGAACCTACGACCTACAACTCGTAAGTCGTGTCCGTGACCACTGGGCCATCACTGCTCTCATAATGATTTCTTTTAAATCCCTAAGGGGGATAGGAGGACCATTAATAGGGGATGGCAGTTCGCGATTTTTGCTGATACGAACCCCATCGGGCACACGGCTTGTATCAAGAGAAAACTCTAAGACAACGTTGCTATACGTGAATTACTTGGATGCACGTAACGCTGATTGCAACAATCCGACTTGCACTACACAAGTTTAGTTTGATTCCAGCAAAGTCTTACGCTTAGAACAAACACCAAAGAACTTCCTTACTAATCTAACTTTGCATAGTTTTGAGTGCTGCCAAACGCCAAGAAATAACATAGTTAGCAAGTCAGGAATTCCGTTCGTAATGAGCATGCAAATTGTTAAATCTCAGCGCAATCCCGTTCTAGATTCCGAATCAAATCGCACTGTGGAATTAGGAGCTACACTCGAGGAGGAGAATAGTTATATTGTTGTCTTACTTTTGATTGGGGTTCGTTGATTTTCATTTGTTTTACTACGAGTCTATTGGCAAAGTCTACTCTCAAAGTCATATAGTTTGTCAGTCAAAATAAGACAGTTGTAAAACTTTTCATTTTTGTTGGTGTTGGTATCAAATTGGTTTTTAATAATAATAATAAACCATTTATTTTTAGGTAACAAAGACCCATAGATACAAACCTTAACCTAAGTATACATAATAATATAGTTACAATTTTGTTAGTAAATAAAACATGTTAGTATCAATAGTTGCACTAAGTCTTTGTGCGTTCCGGTGGTACTTTTTGGGTGATGTCCCCGAATATGGAAATTGTGACTACATTGTTGTAACAAATGTAAGTGGTAATAGCTTCGATCAATAATCGGTAACAGTAAATAAATAAATACCTATTCATTTGTTTAACATACGTCATGCTGGGCAAATTTTTCAAAAGTCAGATAACTTTTATCTGAGGAATAAATATGGCGGTTTGACAGTTTTTGTATAGAAAATATGTCAAACTAACTTAACCTAACTTAATAAAATCTTAAATTCCTGCACTGACAGACAATGCACAGGCTATAACGCTAAGTTATGAAGCATTCAATTTTGCAAAAGAGTTCCTTATATTACGAAAGTAAGCTATAAGGAAGGAAATTGAAAATTCATCCCCTAAAGGTATTAAAAAGTGATGAAAGTTTGTGCGGAAGTTCGTCATTTTTGCCGATGGCAAGTCCTATCGGGCGTACGGCTTGTACAGACGCCAGCACATCAAGCTATTACAATCTATCAAATTTCTTTAATAGATTTTCAACTTTATCGCTAAAATATTAGGTTCAAAGTTGATTGGAAATTTTTTACAGTTTCGGGTAGCTTGATGTGCTGTCGTCTGTACAACTATTTTAATATACAGGGTGGCGACGACATCGATGGACAAAAAAAGCATACATTTTGACCTCGTAGGTATTGCACGGTTCTATGAAGCAGCAATTTTTTTTAATAACCGACGAAATATTTTTACGATTCAGAAGCATTATATGCTGAATCCATGGTAACATGTTCCGCTTCGATATCCCAGCCACCCTGTGTACCGTGTAATTCTTAAAAATTATAAAAAAATATTAAAAGTGCGCTATGTTATGTCTGGAGAAATCTAACAGGCCCTACATGGGTTCTATAACCATTACTTCCATTGACCTGAACTCAGAGACATCTGGTTGCGAATCGCAGTTGTGAAAACGGCCGGAGGGCACAGACTGCTTCGTCGGCCTAGTGATCGCAGCTGAGGTCTTGGATTAAACTCCCGGGATGGGCTAAGTGTCGGCGCATCAGATATGCGCGTGATTGACCGAGGGGAACGCGCGGAACGTCGGGTACCAAGACCGGCACGCGCCCGCCACGCGTAACTATTCAGTAATCTGTGGCCACGCCACTCAGCTCACAAACGCACTCCGCTACGGGCATTTTATTGTTTTCTATCATTATGTAAATTCATTTCAGAGTGACTAGCACTGTTGAAAAAGTTATAAAAATGTTTGATATTGTAGCGTAAACTGCACTTTATTGTGTAGGAATTAAAGTTACTTTACCATAAACTCATATTTGTTTACATTTTTGACAAATAAGTCGGAATATGTCCTATTTACGGAATGCCTATGAATAGCTGGATATAAGATCGTTGTAGCTCGTAAATGTCCGCGGCTGACATGTGGCCTCCTGCAGCCTTTAGTCACAATATAAGTCAATTTTTACCACCATTGAAGGGATGAAGGTGGTTCTATTTTCTGCCTGGAGCCACACAATCGTCCCAGATTGATAGACAGTAGGCCAACTAATAGCATTGGCACATATCGGCTGTCTTCGACCGCGAATGGTCAATGACGGCTCTAAATAAACCGCTCTCATAAACATGGCCGACACTATATTGACGTGTGCATGTACTCCGTTATTATTGCAGATAAAACGCATTTACTGGATCAGGCGGTCAGGCTCTATGCCAACAGGAGATTGTAAAGCTATTGAATGTGCATGCATTAACGTGTCATGATTCTTTCAATTGGGTAGCAGACCATACATAATATACTCACATCTTCTTCCCATGGAGTAGCAAACAGGGGGTCCAAAAAGGCCACTTTGGCAGAATCATAAAAGGATAACATAATGGACAGTTAATTGTTAAGTTAATCGTATCAGATCCCATTGGTGAAGCAATTTTCAGTAGGTATTTTTTTGTCTGTGCTAAAATACCAATCAATCCAATCCAAATCCAATCCCAATCTCTTTGATTATACATACGTAGTGCAGCGAAAAAAAGAAAAACACGGACTGTTTTCGCCATATTATAATTCATAATGTTATCCTTTTAAGATTCTCCAAAGTGGCCTTTTTAGGCCCCCAGACCATCTCACTACAAAAACTAAAAATCTAACGTCGGGTATAAATACAAGGGAAATTTCAATGACAAAGCTGCCGCCCGTTTGCTTTCATAAAAGTATTGCATCAAATTTAAAGGCACATAATAGACTAGGGAGTATACTTAGATGCAAAAAGTGGAAAACAATATGGTCAGAAAACCGAATTGTCATTATCTATTAAAAGATTGGAAGAAGACACAAACTTAAACACAACATTAAATTAAAAACAAAACAAGGTGCATACCTGGGATACCCTCGAGGAGGAGGATACCTTTCCCCAGGAGGTACGCCGAACTCTGGAGTGACGTCAGACTCTGGGTACCGACCTCTCCACGCCTGAGGCCGCTCTATGCTCTCTACTTCACTTAAATCATACTGCAAATAAAATAACTGTCATTAGAACTAGAACTCTATTAAACTTAATGGGACTACTCCACTCTTTTGAAATAATAATGAAGGGAAAGAAAGATAACGTATAGATAGAAAACAGTATAGGTACTAGTACCATTTAGATAAACTATTCAGATTGTTATTAGATCATAACAATCATAATGTTAGTTGACATGAGATTGCATTGAATACGTAGATACTACACCGAGGAACAGTCCACTTGGGCATAGTCTGTTACTATGTGTAACATTGTGCAATAAATAAATAGTCAATCAGGGTTAATAATAGCCACAGTATCAGTCAGAATCCACGTGATGTTTCAAATTACTGCTTCATGAATTTCTATTATTTTTATTGCAAATTGGGCCAACCAGCTCTTGACCTCGATCAGCTGGCCTGGTGGAAAACAATGGTCTAAGATTGAACGAGCAAGCCCTGAAGACGCCTATTCACTCTTGATTTGAAGGCTGATTTATGTATAATCGGTGGTGCAATGCAATGACGAATGAGGAAAAAAACTGTCGTGGCAAAATGGCGAGTAACCCATATCAGTCACTCAGTTATCCACTGACTGGCTCTCTACAAGTCAATGTTATACAAACAGCTTTTCCAGAGCATTTACTTACATATGCATAAATGCATATAAAGTGGCACAGCACTGAGAATTAATTACCAACATGTGCGGCTCGTTCACTAGACTACTGATAAATATTTACGTTCATCTACACACGTCGGTCAACACTTTCGTTCGAGCCCGGTTCGATCCGTGACGGAACATTTCTATCCTTCGTGGGGTAGTCAAACGTTGAGTCAAGGCCCGTCGTCCACGACGCTACTCAAAAGTAACGTCTAAAAACTCAAATCACCAGTGAGTAGCGAGAATGTCATAGCACTAGCATATTTCATTGGCCGTCCGTACACAACGGACCTTATTAACGCGTTGTTAACTAGTTTGTGATTGGTTGCATCGTGTACGGACCGCAATTGTCATAAGTTGGCGCTGTGATACCCCCGTACCTCAGTCTGCGCCTGATCTCTTTCCGGTCATGTCAGATTACATTACACATCGGCCTATGAGAATGAGGGATGGGAGAATGCATCTGTGTCTGCCGCACACACGCCTGCACTATAATATCTCCAGCGCCGAAGGCTAGTCTTCTTTGACATTGGTCGCCATGGTCGAAATACGGTCTGGAGGACTATTACTACTGCTGTCACATTCTGGCTACATATTGGTGATTTGATTTGAGTCTGTAACACGTCACTTTTGGGTAGCGTCGTGGAGGATGGGCCTAATTCTCAGTAAATATCACGCCTACGTACGAAGTGATTCCGTCCGTCAGTTTTGGAACTGTTCTGATAATTGATGGTGTGCCATTAGTGTTTGTTTAGGAGTACTGTACTAGTGATTCGAGGGTCAGTTCATTGGTTGTTCAGTAAAATGGTTTGCACGTGCATCTTCAGCCTCAAGGTTATTTCGGTAAACTAAATTCTATGTACAAAGTTTTAATGATAACATCAGTTAACAGTAACAGTGTCCCACTGCAGGAACATATTTTGAGACCAAGTCTGAACTAACATTGACCGACGCGCTTGTTTACTTAGTTGGCGAACGCTCGGAGGCAGTTGAAGCACAAAATACAGATAGTACAGAAGGCAATCTACATACAAAGTGCGCTCGAGCAACGCACACATAGACACCGCTCACGGACACGATATCTCGGACGGGTTGGGACTAGTGCGAGCGCGGGTACCGACTCAAAATTACTTAGGTATATCACATTAGTTTAAGAACTGAGTTATTAAGGTTAATTAAAAAAGGTTTATTATTTTTTGCTTTTCAGTTTTTCGGCGGTATAATTTTTTTGTTAAAATGTTTTTATTTTATAATTTTTCTGGCTATAATTTAAATTTTTTTTGTTCCGAATTTATATGGGACCAACTTCGAGGTATACCCACCCTATCTAATAAAAAAAGAATTGTCAAAATCGGACTACTCAGTAAAAAGTTATGTGTGGTCCTTCGATCAATCTATTATTGATCGAAGATGTGGTCATACATAAAAAAAATATACGCGTCAACTTGAGAACCTCCTCCGTTTTTTCGTCGGTTAAAAATAATGAAAAACTACGTAAATACTTGCTAGGTTAGGATCCCGCATCCTCATGCTTAAAACCCTTTCTTTTTTTTACTAGCCATTGTTGTCCCACTGCTGGACCAAGGCCTCCTACACGCCTTTCACCTTCCTTCGAGTTATTGCAAAAATTTTATGATTTACCTGAAGCCGTAACCTAGCGGTTCTTCTTCTCGTGAACCCTGGACATCCTCTGCAGAGACAGATGAGTGCATAGATGCACTTGAACCAACGCGCCAGCAGCTCACCTGGAATGGTAGCGCTTTGCTATATTTGACAGAATAATGACTGGTTATTGGGGAAAATATTGCACGACGTTGGTCCTTCAGATGTGTCACGTGTGAAGATGGACCAGTTTTTTAATTGGGTTTTTTTTTTTTCTCATTTTTATCTACTAGGTATAGATACCTACGTTTCCGTTGGGAGCTACTTAGAATGAAAATTGATTTTAGAGATTCTACGGACCAAACTTGATTCTGTTACGACTTTCCTTAAAAAAATTTTATCATTTTAAATTATGGATACCCTGAACATGTGTCTTCATGTCATGTGCCTATAAGGGTCTCAAAGGTACAAAAACTAAAAATCTAATTATCTACTGTGTTCTGTAGTAAATCCTTAAAAGTGAATTAGCTTATTTATCCAATCTAATTGTTTTCCCCTTTTGTGAACAAACGCCGAGTTAATTCCCAAGTGGTATACCACAAACAAAACAATTAATTGTTTTAACAAACTAAACAAATCAAGTTATACGATTCTCAGATTTTCAATTAATTCACTACCTACGCAAAATTGTTGTTGAGGAGATAATTGTGATTCAGAGAAACTATTATTTACTCCAGTATACTACAAACAACAAGAGGTGTTTCAGTTCACAATTTAAATGAAATGTCATAACTATGAAGAGGAAAACCATTAAGGCTCCTACAAACAGGCGCGACTCGCGATGTAATCGCGCGCGACACAAAGGCACCGCTCGCGCGCTCGTTACGCGACTTGCGGTGCCGTGTCGCGCGCGATTTTATCGCGTGTTGAGCCTGTTTGAAGGAGCCTTTATATTATTATCTGCACGTGTATAGGTAGGTAGATATTATAGTTTGCTAAAGTATGTATATTTGGTGACTGGTAATTAGTGACACATAATTGTACTCATCATAAACAAAAGAAACGAATTTTTATTTACTTAGCGCGTGAGTCGCGTGACCCCAACGGAACCGCGCTCGCAATCTCTACGGTTGATAAATGAATGAAAAACAGAATAATGTATGGTAAAAACCGACTTCCAAAAAAAACACTACAAAGTGAAAAATAACTTTAATTTCGGAAGTCGGTGTCTTTGAATTTGTATTTAAGTTTTTTGCCACCGACTTCCGAAATTAAAGTTATTTTTCACTTTGTAGTGTTTTTTTTGGAAGTCGGTTTTTCTTTTTTGTTAAAAAGTTTTTATTTCCCGCTTTTTAGTGGGTCTGTTTATAATTTATCTAAGTTACAATAGCCTAATGTCAACTTGTTCATCGCCTTTACCAAAATATTGCTTTTCCCGATGCAGGGAAATTCATTGTTGAGAGTTCTCCTGGTATTTCACCATCAGCTCCATTTCACCATTCGCATTGTGACGAGCATAACTTGCTTAGCAACCATAATAATGTAATCGAATCGCAACCCATGAAATACTTATTATTGAGTAGTTCCGGTGGCCATCTATGGTCTTCATCATCAGTTCCACTTCACCAAATAGTGCTTTTCGAGAGCAAATGCACGAGTTACTATAAAAAATACCCAAATCGCTATAGGTGTGCCTATAATATTTGAAGAGTTCCTTCGATTTCTCCAGGATCCCATCATCAGATCCTGACCTGATGACAATGGGACAACCTGAAAAGTATACCCTTTCAAACAAAAAAATATTTTTTGAAATCGGTCCAGCCATCTTCGAGTAATCGGGGAACATACATAAAAAAAAAAAAAAAAGGTTCCGACGAATTGAGAACCTCCTCCTTTTTGAAGTCGGTTAAAAAAGTGGAATAGTTTTGTTTGTAAAAGGGATTAGTAACTAAATTAAATTGCAGCTGATGTTGTATTATTCTCGTTAGGTACTCAATTATGGCGCTTGGTAAATAAATAAAAAATCGTTTCTTTGGGAAATTTTTTTAATATTATGATGATTACAATCATTTGTTTAAGTTATGGCCACTAATTTTATTACCAGTCACCCTGTATACATAAACTGTATAATCTGCGTTCGCGAATTATTTGCCAGAATGTAAACCAATACGAATTAATGGAAAAATAACTTTAGTTCCTACACAATAAAGTTCAGTTTACGGTACAACTTCAAACTTTTTCAATAGTGCTAGTCACTCCGAAATCAACTTAATTTTCATTGAAATAAAGTTGATATTTGTTTAACTTGAAATAGGGTGGGGGTGTGCAGCACTGCGCACTTTTACTATAAACCCAAACCCTTTCCCTTTCCCCAATCCCTTTACGGAATTGCGATTTTATAATTTATATACTAAGCACAAATTATTGATAGTATACACAGTATCTGGGTTGTGGAGGTCAGATAGGCAGTCGCTCCATGTAAAACACTAGTATTCAGCTGGATCTGGTTAGGCTGGGAGCCGACTCATAGTTGGGAAAAGGCTAGGCAGATGATGATGGTTCCTGTCGACTGATTTTATCTCTAACTAGCTCGATGCTAAGAAAATAAAGGTCTATTTTTTTAATGTTTTGAAGGGCAGTTAATTTATTGTAATTAGGCCCTCTCAAGTACAAGACATTCATCATCATCACCAGCTTACAGCAGTTCACTGCAGCACATAAATAGGCCTCGGAAGTAAACAGTATACACCTCGTATTGTTATCAATAACATACACTACAATGAGGATGGTAGTGGAAACTATTGTCGTCGGAGAACAGTGGCCTTTTTTTTTTTTTTTTTTGGGTGGGAAATCATCAAATGACCCCTCCCGCTCTGGGCGGAGCGGAAGGGAGTGTCAGACTCTTACTGACTAAAACCCACCCGTGTTCCTTCACTTGCCTGTGCCAGTGGCCACGGTATCTCTTTCGAACAACCCGCGACCCTGGCGGGCATCGGCCCTAGCGGACCCCGTCAGTTGGTGCTGACATCTCCTTGAGGCGCGCGTGGAACACAACGCGCCGTCGACCCGGGCCTGGTCCTTACCGGACGGCGAGCTGCCCATTGCTCGCCGCCCGCAAGCCCGCGCCTACGGTGGCCGGGAATCGGCTATCGACTCCCGACGCCGAGAACAGTGGCCTTAGTGTGAGTTTTTCGACTCACGTTCTATTGCGAGCGCGTTAGAATTTTGTATGGGAAATTAGGTTTCTCCTAGTGACCACCAGGTGGCGCTATAACTATTTTGTCTACAAATTTCTAACGCGCTCGCGATCGAACGTGAGTGAAAAAACTCACACTAAGGCCTCAGAGTAACAGCTGATAAATGACTGTTAACTCCGCTAAAGATTCCTGAACACACGGTAGTCGCCTTAAGAACAGGAGCGTAACTTGTATAGGTACCAAACTCAAACTCAAAGCATTTATTTTCAATTAAACCATTAACAGGCACTTTTGAATTGTCAAGAAGTCGGTCAGTCAGAAAATATGAAGCTACTTGTATGAAATCGATCCCAGTATTGTTTTAGTTGCTAAAAGACAATTGTTTATCTTTTCTCCTTTTCCAGACGAAGGGTAAATATGGGAAACATCAAAAGAAAAAGACTTGGCCTCATAAATTTTAATAAATTTACAAATAAAAAGTAATTTAAAAAAATTAAACCGACTTCAAAAAGAAATTAACTCAAAATTATGAAATAACTTTAATTTCGGAAGTCGGTGTCTTGGGATCTGTATTTTAGTTTTATGCCACCGACTTCCGAAATTAAAGTTATTTCATAATTTTGAGTTAATTTCTTTTTGAAGTCGGTTTAATTTTTTTAAATTACTTTTTATTTCGTAATTTTTAGTTTTTGCACTAGTATTTGACCAAGGTTTTGAGATGTTTTCCCTTTGACACTACACCCGTAGCTCTTATCAATAAGCCAGGCCGTCACACTTACACGTATTAATCCATATCTTGAAAATTACTGAATCGATCTTGATGAAACTTGCACTGTTCCCTAAGTTGAAGAAAATGTAAGCCAATAAAAAAAAAATGGTCACGATCCGATTAATAGTTCCGGAGATATGCGTGGACAAACATACATACATACATACATACATACATACATACATACATACATACGTCTATGAAATTTTGTATATTTGTTTGGAAGCCCTAATAGATCATCATATGTGAATATAATGCAATTCCAATAATATTACATACATACGTATCGAATTGATAACCTCCTTTTTTTTTTGAAGTCGGTAAAAACCGGGCAAATGCGAGTTGGACTCGTGCACCGAGGGTTCCGTAGTGTAGGTATGTAAATAGTTTATGACGGATTTTTTTTTTTGGTAATGTATCTGCAAATTTACGGTATTGGGGTTTTTACTTTTACTTGTGCTACATGACATTGCTTCTGGCTGTGGCATGACATTGCTTCTGGCTGGAAATGTTATGTTCAAACAAAATGAATCGACATTTGATACAAAAAAAAACAGCAAGATGTCCGAATGTGTACGAAATATTTATAAGCTGAGTTGTTTATATAAACAGATTCAACCACTGGATGTGTTTATAAAAATGACAACTTCCTTTACGAAATAACAGTAAACAGGAGACGCCAACGTTTTGTGTTTCGGGAAAATTATTATTCTCTTAATTAATTTTTTCTGAAATTCCGCCCTAAGCGGGCGGAATTTCAGAAAAAATACCTACAGTTTATTAATGTTTGAACCATTTGGGCTTCTAAATACTTTAGCGTACTTCATTTTATTTTAGTAAATAAAATAGTCTGTTTATTTTATTTTCATAAGTTAATTAGATACTAAAACGAATGAAGACGTGTTGCTGGGGAGTTTGTAGCGCTATATCATCTTCATGGTTTAAGGCTTCCGCAGATCGGCGTGACGCGACTCTGGTAGAACAATATTTCCATTAAGTTTTCATAGAAATGGTTCTACCAGAGTCGCGTCGCGCCTGTCTGCAGAAGCCTTTAGACACTTGCGAGCGGTGAAAAGTAAGCTTATCTTGAAGATGTTTACTGTTTATTTTGACGTTCGATATTCCTGGTTTTCAATACATTTCAAAGGAGTTTCAAGTATTCAATTCCATTTGCCAACAAGTTCTAGCGGGATTCTCATTTGAGAAGCAGAGGACGCTGATTTATCCGAAAAAAAAACAATTATTGACCAATATTCTCTATAGCATTCGTTTCGAATATCAAATATTGCCATTTCAAGACTAATCATTCAAATACAAATTGAATCTTTTCAGTTTCGTGATTATGTAGACATCGACTCGAGATTCTCTAATCATTCTTACTTTTTATCTTAATGAGCAGCTGCCTTACTTAGCAAAAATCATTTGGGCAATTATACATTTATAATAAGAGGGCCCTTTATTATCTTCAAATTAGTCCACCTCAATGGTTAATCACAATTACACACTCTAGCAAATTCGATGAGGTATTTTAAGCGTGCAAAAAAATATCTCGCTTTTTTATTTTACAGTAAGTACCTACCTAAAATTAATCCGTACTTTCAACAGGAAAAAGTTATAAATGTTAATGTTTTTTTTCACATTCAAAGACAAATTATGATACCTGTCTACTTTGTCTCACACAATACACAGGGTGGCAGGGACATACACACGCATACACGCGCAAGGACATACACGCGTTGGTACATACACGCGCAAGGACATACACACGTAGGTACATACACGAACAAGGACATACACGCGCAAGGACATACACGCGGAAGGACATACAGTCACGAGCACTAATATGTCAACACTTGGCAACTTTCAATTGCGATTTTTTCGTGAAATGACGAATGCAATGTTGAAATACGACACTTAACATAAACATATGGGTTCGAAAATACTTTGTTCAAAATAACATAAGATTTCATTAAAAAATAAAGGAGAAAATTGCCTTTGAATAAAGCCAAGTGTATACATACTTATGCTCGTGACTGTACACGCGCAAGGACATACACGCGCAAGGACATACACGCGCAAGGACATACACGCGCAAGGACATACACGCGCAAACTGTAACTATGAATTCAGCCCATGCACTCACACTCTAGCGTAGAAATTTTTCGTCGGGTTATTAAAAAAAATCTGCTGTTTCATAGACAAGTTATAAAAAATTGTACATAAGATATAAATATTAATAGTTAATTATTATGAAATCGTCAATACCAATCTTGCGCTAGCAGAACTGGTTCAATTAGCCAAGATACAGGCTGTGCCTAGTTTGGGACCCGCTGTTAAATCGGTCTAAGTTTTCTCTTGGTTAGAACTGCATGCTAATACTTGTATGTTGGTGAACATTTGTGTAAGTTTTAATAAATTAATTTGAAGTGCAATACCGATGCGGGTCAAAATGTATGGAACAGCTAATATTTCTTTATAACAAAAAAAAAATTCAACGTAGGTTTAGAATCACGTACTAAATCCATGGTAATAGAATGCTCGTCGATGTCCCATGTGCCACCCAGTACAGGAAGAAGGAATACAATGGAACGGATGCAAATCTTACCAACATTGGTCAGATAGAGCAGGAACAGCGGCATCCCCAGCAGGGCGTACAGCACGGTGACCACCTTGCCCCAGTCAGTCTTCGGAGACAGGTGACCGTAACCTGGCGAACAGCTCGTCTGGTTACATACACATAACATCACGCCTCCCGAAGGGTGGGGCAGAGGTGTATCTTTAGAAACTCCCACATTTCCCCAGTTATGTTTAAGTCCCATGTAATAGGGGGCGAGCCTATTACCATCAACCAGACACAATTGCAGACTCAAGGCTGCTACTGAGGAATTCCAGATAGAAAACCCAATAACACTTTTCCCGACCCGGGAATCGAACCCAGGACCCCAAGCGCTGCAGTTGCGCTTGGAACCTCTAGACCAACGAGGTAGTGGTTATATAGACTAAAACAGGAGTCTTTATGTAGAAAATGCTTGATGAGAGCCAGAACGGTTTTTTTCCGGGACGACATTCTTCCGATGTAAAAGTTATTTGTGGAAAACGTGTTAACTTACATAACAACGACTCTTTAAGACTTCAAGATCACGCTGGTATAAATATCTGTCTAACTTATGCGTAACTTACGTAAGTTATGCATAAGTTAGACAGATAATTGACAAAATGACAAAATGGCTATTGGAACCACAAAGCTAACAATGCTCTGACATTTTGATCTTCCAAAGTTCCTATGGTGTACAATAAAAAATATTCTATCCATCTGTCTTACTGGACCCTTACCTATAGTGGTAATGACAGTGAGGGAGTACAGGAAGGCTGACGAGAAGCTCCACTGTCGCGAAGATCTCCCACCGTCCCAGCCCTTGTGCACCGCCTTCACTATCTTACTCTGGTAGTTGAGCAGTTCTGTGCCGATCCTGAGACCAACAACAACTAGTAAGACTGAGCTGAGAAAAACATAAGCTCTAGTCATCAATCTTCAATCAACAAAGCCTGTCGCCCACTGCTGGACATAGGCCTCTCCTAGGCTGCGCCACAACACCGCCTTCCGCATCCAGTCTACCCCAGCCACTTTCTTAAGGCCGTCGGTCCATCTAGCTGGGGGCGTCCCACACTACGCTTGTCGATACGCGGTCTCCACTCCAGGACTCTTCTGCTCCACTGGCCATCGGTCCTTCGACAAAAATGGCGACTTCAGTTTGCTTACTCTGCAAGCTTTGTTGGTTACTCCGGTTCTTTGTCTGATTTTATCCATCAAAGAAACTCTGCGCATAACCCGCTCCATAGCGCACTAACCGACCTTGAATTTGTGGACTAGCCCAACTGTCAGTGTTCACGTTTCGGCTAAGCATGTCATAACTGGCAGGGTGTACTGGTTGAAGACCAGCATAGTCTTCAAACGTTGCGGGATAGGTGACGAGAAGACGAGTCATATCAGTGACAGGCAGCAAAGAGTTAACTGTGCCGCACTAACTAAACCAGAGTTTATAAGCTCTCGAAGAGCACTTCTCTTAAGTTCTGCTGATTCTGTGCTGTCTCTTAGAAACCAGTCATGTGATACGCACCTCTCCTTCACCGCCGTCTCATTGAAGAGGTTCAGGTCCAGCGTGACGTTCTGCCACAGATACTGCGAGAGGTTTTCGCGTTCGCGCTTCATTTGGTTATCTACCTTCATCTCGCTACCGCCCTCTATCGCTTTGAACATGAATGCACCTGTAAGAATAGAGTAATATTAATAGGCGCTCTTAGACAAAGTGTAATTGAAATAATATTTTCAGCGAATTATTTCATGGGCCAACTCCCGTAATTAAAAACGTTCAAAATCTAGTCGCAATCTCATCTCAGCAACAATCAATGTCAAAAACTTGTTAAAAATGTAGGGAACTTAGAGGTATTTTTGACAGATCGAGACTGAGATCAGACTGTGAACATTATTAAAATTTCGGGAATTATCAAGTATTGCTTCTAGCCCTTTACTGCTCGATAATGGTAAGAAATCCAACTATTCCTTATTCTACTATGAATACTAATCCATAGATATTCTAACAATATCATAGATTGAACTAAATCTACTTAAGAACTAGGCCCCTCATCTCATATTCCCAATGTTACGAAATTTGTTTATCATATGCAAATTCCGTAACACTTTGATGATCATACCATCACATACACATGAAAAGACTGCCACACCAAAGCTAACAGGTTTTGAATAGATTATATTTTCATTTTTTTTAGCTTGTGCATTTGCCATAACTATATCACTTTTATCTCATGCCAAACATCGCCTTATTATTAATTTATCACGAGAATGAACCACGAAGACAGATTCCTTTTAATTTACCGAGGACGACAGCCGAACATAAATTACGGAGCATCACAATGTCGTCAAGAAAAACACGAGTTTAATTTTGAAGAGTTTCTCTTTGAAGCTGTGGTAAGGTAGCGTGCACACTGTCGGGGAGAGTGACTTGACGAGACTGATCCTAGTTCACAATTTTAGTAAATGGTTCCTGTTGACTTATTCTCATCAAGGGGTACCGTGCTATTTAACTGAGTTGTGAAGGTCAGATAGGCAGTCGCTCCATGTTTACTGGTATTCAGCTGCATCGGGTAAGACTGGAAGCCGACCCTAAAGGATAACATTATGAATTAAAACATGGCGAAGAGAGTCCGTTTTTTTCTTTTTCTCGCTGCACTATGTAGGTATAATCAAAGAGATTGGGATTGGATTTGGATTAGATTGATTGGTATTTTAGCACAGACAAAAAAAAATACTAAAAACTCCTTCACCAATGGGATTTGATATGATTAACTTAACAGTTAACTGTCCATTATGTTTTTTTTTTTTTTTTTTTTTCCCACAACTATCACACAACGCCGTCTAATCTCAAGCTAAGCAGAGCTTGTGTTATGAGTACTAGACAACTGATAAACATACTTATATATTTCTAAATACATACATATATAGATAAATTACACCCAGACACAGAACAAATGATCATGCTCATCACACAAACATTTGTCCTGGGTGGGAATCGAACCCACGACCTCCGGCATAGCAGTCATAGT
Organism: Oligia fasciuncula; assembly: GCA_963082905.1. NCBI lineage: Eukaryota > Metazoa > Arthropoda > Insecta > Lepidoptera > Noctuidae > Oligia > Oligia fasciuncula. Next base: position 18,201,207 of record OY720406.1, on the reverse strand, counting down.
CACTGACCACTAGACCAACAGGCCAGCAAAATGATGATGATTCATAATGTTATCCTTTTATGATTCTGCCAAAGTGGCCTTTTTAGGCCCCCTGTTCATAAATTTAAAAAAAAAAACTGCCCTCTTCACAAAGTTACGCTCTCAGAATAATGAAATTATCCAGCACTTCGCATCGCTACAAAAACATAATTATTATGTAAAGATTTCCAGGAATTCCGTTCAGTTTACAGATTTTTGGCACCTTTGTCTACATTCCATAATAATTATTAAGAATCTATTCAAAGGAGGCTGTCCGTGGGCGCATTGAACCTACTTTCAGATGAAAGCCTTTTGAATAGCAAGGTAAATAGGAGTTATGATTAAATACCAAGCCGTTATTAAGTCTGATAAATAGTATCTCCTGCACAAAAGATCCATTAACCAAGGAAGTACGAACTAATTTTAATATCTAGAATGAAACATTATTTTTAGATTAACGTCTTATTTGCCTTATATTTCGAAGAAAGACGAAATGTTATTATAAAACATTTCTAAAGAGTAACGGTGGAGTTTCTTGCCCATTCTTCTCCATACGAAACAACCTTTTGGAAGGGGCAACTCAAACCAATTCGTTTTTCTTGTTAATTTTGTCGTTCAAGAGTGCCTTTCTAAAGTATATAATTATGTTGAATATAATTGAAATAAATGATTTGACTTAAACTTTGGACTAACAAAATGTCGGACGAGAAACATGGATAAACTCATCCTCAACCAAAATATATACAAATCAATGACAGTCTAAAAATAAAACCGAAAAAATAAGATTCTTCCTATCTTTGATTGTACAATGAAACTCCGAATTTCATTTGCATCAAACTTTCTCCAATATTCCTTGATCGTGTGCAACCGCCTAACGCGATAACGCAGGACCCCCACAACCCCTCTTTCTTCGTCAAAATGACAAAGGAAATACCCAGCAGAGATGCTGTAAAAGTTAAAAGTGCTCAGTGAAGTGTAAAGTTCAGGCTTTCAAGCCATCTAATGACGTGGAGCGACAAGCATAATTCTATTATTGTGGCACAATCAATACCCTTTGATTTAGGAGGAAAGAGCGATAAGGCTTGTGCAATTATAGCAATGATTGATATTGTGGCGTGGTCATTCGACCGTGGTTTGACAGAAAGTTTGAAGTCCTTTTTCGATTTGAATTATGTCTGTTTCATTATTTCAAACTACGTAAAACTCTAAAAAACAACCATGTAGGTAAGTATAAGCACATTGGTTAAAGTTTAGCTTTTTGGGGGCTTCTGCTCAAATTGGGGCGGTGTTAGCGATGTAAGTTAGTAGTTAGTACTTTCTAAGTAAGGTTTCGTACTTTGACGAACATTTAGTCTTTGACCAAACATTGTAATTGAAATGTTGCATGTTGAAAAATTATATTAATCGTAAATCATTAATCTATGTTTTCAAGTCGACATAACTGAGTATGACGAGTCAACCTGGATTTGCGTCCGATATGCTAACGAGTAAAATTATGAGCATGCATTTAACTCAAACCAGAAGATAAAGTACTAAAGGTCCTAAATTTTTTCCATACTTCTATTTATAATTTATATGGTTTTCTTAATACAATAAGGATTTTATCTATATATAATTTATATGGTTTTCTTAATACAATAAGGATTTTATCTATATATCTAAAATATCAATATCATAACGTTATGTCACAAGGCATTACCTACAATCGGCTCCCTACCAAAAGAGCATCTCATAAATTGTACAAAAAAAAACAACCGACTTCCAAAAAAACACTACGAAGTGAATAATAACTTTAATTTCGGAAGTCGGTGTCTTTGGTTTTTATTTTCGTTTTTTGCCACCAAACATACGTACAAAAAAAAATTACAATCGAATTGAGAAAGCCGACTTCAAAAAGGAGGTGGCTCCTTTTTGAAGTCGGCTAATTATGTAAAGATACGGCACTTATAGCCACAAATGCATCCTATGATAATTCCACTAAGCCACCACTGAAAAGTCATAGGAAAGCAAACGACGCAATTTCGTTAACTTAAATTTTTACTGAACAGATTTTGATGAAATTTCTATAGGACCAATCTTTATTCTTTATATTCTCTTTTTCTTTGAAATAAAAAAGAATTTAGCACATTGGCTTGTATATAAAGCATTTTTGGGTTTAAAAACAACAACCGAATTGATAACCTCCTCCTTTTTTTGAAGTAGGTTAAAAATGTACCTACCACATAGCCATAACAACATCAGGAGCTTACCGTAACACAACTCCCCTCAATTCATCATGTTTTATAGCATTTGGCAACACCGCCGTACAATCGTTTGTGGTGTACCGAATAGGTCGCGGCTGAATTATCGATTGGCAAACACTTTCTAACAACTGTTGCGGTTTTGATTCCATTTAATGCCTTTGTTGCGGTTCCCATATTATATTTATGGAAATTTGACATCGGAATTTGATGACCTAAATGGCGAAGTAGGTTTGTTGTTTGACTATTATTTGGGATTGTTAGCACTGATGTTTAAGTATTTGTTGGGGATCTGAAAGTTTGTTGAGTAGTTTATTTGTATCACAGATAATCGAAATGACTATTAACAAGACGACTATTGACAACCGCTTCTTTTCTGTAGCAATCTATCTAACCTTCTTGTTCAATTTGATTGAACTTTCTCAAACTTCCAATCTTTGTTAGCTTATTGTTTACCAGCTCTAAATAAGAAAAAAAGTTTATTTGACCCAGTTTAAGTAAGGCACACAAAAACAACAAAAAAAAACGTAAAATAGTATTGTGTGCCTCACAGCTGTTCAGCATACAATCATGTCCGACAACAAATGCCTGACGCTGGTTTTCAACTTTCTTTTTTCAGTTTTATGATTTGTGTAAATATTTAAATAGATAGATATGTATAGCAAATAATACAAAAATCGATTAAATATTTGTTTAAAAATAAATGTTTAAACTCCATGCACCACTTTACAGTAATAAAAAAAAGTGGCCAAGTGTATGTCGGATCATGCACATTGAAGGATTTTTTCATAATTTCACTACACCATTGTTTAGCGGTTCATAGAATACTCCTGTTTTCTTCATTTAAATGATACAGTGGCAATAGTCTCCGAGAGCAGCTGAGCGTGGTGGACGGCTCTCCCTCTCACAGAGAGAAGTCCTATGTCCCAGCAGTGGGAACGCTATAGGCTGTGTAACATGGCTGTAAAACAGACGGACGGACGAAAAGGACGAAATTATAAGGCAGTGTTTCCCTGTGCCATTGTAAAATGGCATAGGTATCAATACATAGCCTTCGGAGTGATTGCAGTCCTCTGTCTGTATACCGGGAGCAACTGAAACTGATTACTGATTTTGACGTCCCTCCGTATAGATCCTTTGAGTGCGACATTACGGCTTTGATTGCACGTTGACGGGGAGCGGGACTGGTGACGTAAGCAATCGTCTAAGATCTTTACGAGTCTTTCTAAAAGGATTATAGGAAAAACTGTATGTTCCAGTCCGCGACTTCGTCTGCTTGTAGGTTTTTCATATTATATCATTTTTAGGGTTCCATACCTTTTTTTTTTTTTTTTTTGGGTGGGAAGTCATCAAATGACCCCTCCCGCTCTGGGCGGAGCGGAAGGGAGTGTCAGACTCTTACTGACTAAAACCCACCCGTGTTCCTTCACTTGCCTGTGCCAGGGGCCACGGTATCTCTTTCGAACAACCCGCGACCCCGGCGGGCATCGGCCCTAGCGGACCCCGTCAGTTGGTGCTGACATCTCCTTGAGGCGCGCGTGGAACACAACGCGCCGTCGACCCGGGCCTGGTCCTTACCGGACGGCGAGCTGCCCATTGCTCGCCGCCCGCAAGCCCGCGCGTACGGTGGCCGGGAATCGGCTATCGACTCCCGACGCCCGGGGCGTCTCCTGCGGCGGCTGGGGGCGTAAGGGCGCAAGGATTGCCGCTCCCTCACGCGCTCCGCCTCCTCCTTCGCGAGCATCACTGCTTCGCAGAAGGAGGCGATAGCCTCCCATGCACTCTCGCTCCGTACCATGGCCCGGACTAGGGCCGGACGCGAGAGATCGCCGCCGCCGATCGCCGCCGTGAGGACACGGCGGTGCTCTGCCCAAGCTGGGCAGATCTCCACCGTATGCTCCACCGTGTCCTCCGGGCGATCCACACAATGGTGACACCCGGGCGTTTCCTCCCGCCTTATTCGGAACAGGAACCTCCCGAAGCAGCCGTGTCCGGTGAGGACCTGCGTTAGGCGGAAGGTGAGGACGCCGTGGCGTCTCTCTAGCCACTCCTCAAAGAGGGGACTTATCGCCGCAATTGTGGCGTGCCCAGCACTGGGTTGCGACAGTCGCACTCTCCATGTCGCCATGAGATCCCGCCGGAGGTCTGTCCGCTGCACCGCGATTTCTCGCGGCAGCGGAGTTACGCCCCGGCGTTTCACCTCCTCTCGCCACTCCCATATGTGGGCGAGGACTTTGGCCTCCAGATCCCATGGCGGCAATCCGGCAAGGAGGCTCGCTGCCTCCCCGGAGACCGTGCGGTATCCCCGGACTAACCGGATGGCCATGACCCTCTGGGACGCGTTCAACCGCCTGGCTGGTCGCCGCCTCAGTGAACGCGCCCACACCGGTGCCCCGTAAAGGGCCATGGACCGCACGACAGGGTTCCATACCTCAAGAGGATAAAACGGAACCATTATAGGATCACTTTGTTATCCATCTGTGTCTGTCTGTCTGTCAAGACCCTTTATTTTGAGTTGAAATTAAAACCATATAAGTACTCAAATCTACAGTCCCTTGAAGCTGTAAAAAAATCGAACTTCTAAGTTAACACAAAAAACGGCCGTTTATTTCGACATTTTCAAGGGAATCAAAATTTATAGGGTGCTTCCATGGTACTTCCCGTAGAATTATAAAATTTGGTAAGAAGCAAGTTCATGTACCTAGCACAAGTAAAGGGAAAAATCCGAAAACCGTAAATTTGTAGTTACATTTAAAAAAATCTCGTGATAAACTATTTACATTGTTTACATCCAGGATGAAAAGTAGCCTATGGGTCATATTCAAAATAATTGTAAGTTACGGATAGGAAACAGATATGAATATTATTTGATTGTAACAGAAAAATAACAGAAAGGAATTATTAGGGCAAGTTTAAATAGCACACGTTTATAACAGGCTACGAGTGCAAAGTCGGTGTGGGTCGCTAGGTGGGTACATAATCAAATAACATTTTGGTGATCGTATTTTAGTTGGTATAATTGCCATAAATTCATCATCATCATTGCCATAATGCCTTATCTCCGAAACTACCGAGCCTAAAATTTTGATATTAATATTAAGGCAAAAGGATTCTAATGATTAGAATTATGTATAGCCATATTTGTTACGGTCGTGAATCATATTTTAATCAACATACAACTTTACACTGACCTGTAAATTGCAAAAAACCTGAGTCAATTTGAATTTCGCGGGCTACCTTGGCGCATCCCCCTTAACTGATACTGAGACGGCCGACGAGAGGCTGGGTACGCCTCGGCGAGGCTGCGCGGTTAGTATAAAAGGCTCAAGCAGTGAGGACTGAGGATACGCAGTAAAACATGCACACACAGACAATACATGGCACAGCAATGCAATACATGGCACAATATACGCAAACTTTACATACTTCAAATAAATTTAAGTAAATAAAAAAAAAAGTTTTGGCTAACCTGCGGTGCACTAAGTACCTATTAATATTTTATTTTCATTAATTCATACATGAGACAATGTGAATAACGCCTAATCATTCATATCTGTTACGTAACGGAAAAAAGTGACAGATAAAATAACGTATATGAATTAATTGCACGTGTCTATCCTACAAATCTATTTATTTCCACACCAATTCACATGATTATACGAATATTTTATAGTAATAACAAATATCACAATACAGCCCTTTCCTAGTATGAGTAATAAAACAGTAAGTACTTACCGCTACTGTAAACGACTCACATTGAATATTTACTTTTAAAAGTCTAATTTTCTTCGACAACGAAACGAGCTGAAAAACTATATTGAACAAAATGGCAAAGCGTTTATTCTTACGCGTCGTGTAGTAACAGCTAGTGAACTAATTTTGCCAGTATTTCAAATTTCTTTATTGCCATGGAAATAATGTTAAAATAGCATAACAGAGAAGAATAACAGATATGTGCAAAATCAGGACACTCATTAATAAATTAAATTTGGAGTACACTAAATAGTATTTTATATTTTGTTTAGTAAAGTGTTGAAAGTTTAAACAATATTCTCTGAATATATATTTTTTTTAACTTTTGTTGAATGGTTAATAATTAAATTATTTTTTTTAGTTTATCGTTAAAGACGTGGACATAGAATACTTGTATGAAACGGATCCTACGCAATGTCTGGTTTAATTTTTTTAAATGAATTGTTTAGGTTTACCAAATGTTTCGTTGTTTTTTATTAAGCTCAAATAAATATTTTATCTGTTTGTTTATGAAATTCTAGTCAGTTGCATCTCGTTATGAAAATAATTGGGTTGGACATTGAGAAAGTAGTAAATATACAATTATTTTGAATATGACCCCTATACCTATCCTTCTCCAGATCCTAGATCCTGTTATATTTCATAACGTTTGTTTCAGTGGTTTAGGCCATAAAAATAACAGATAGACAGACAGAGTTACTTTCGCACCATAATATTAGAAATTAAGTATTTGTTAATGATTACTAATAATTTACCGACAGAACAGCTATTGCTGAACCTACTGATTTACGTAGACGACAGATAAATATGACCTTTTTTCCGTGGGGTAATCCTCGTGGATGCCCTCCGTCTGGGGAGAACGGAGGGTTGTGTCCACCTCCTACTCACTAAGACCCCACTCTTCCTTCTACTACCTAAAACACATAAATACCTATAGTCCTGCAGTTTTTTCTTCATAGACAGCTTAGAGTTACGTGGAACACGCACTCGACGCGAAAACAGTCAAACAGACAATGTATGTGCGGTCGACCACATTAATTTCCTAATCCCCATTCAAAGTATACCCTATTATTTAATTACGTGCACAAGCCACCCTCAGTAGCTCACTTATCTTCAAAGAATCAAAGAGCCCGCCCAGCATAACCAATCACATGAAAGGCATTAATTAGCCGTATTCGCGATGATTCATCAAACGCGGCCTCATTCTGAAGTACTGAAGCTTTAATTAAAACTGTCGCTGGGTCTCCAACTTATGGGTTCGAAATAGCATTAATTCATGGATTATTTTCAGAACGCAAGTACCTACTTAATTGGCTACTGTAACTTGATATGGGCGACCAACTTTTGAGCGAATGTTTGTCACGGCTGGGTTTCGCGGAAAATTGGAATTTGTTTTTAGAACAAGCATTTTGTGTTCTTTGTGAAAATGGCTGGAATTTTTAATTTTCATCAGAAAATGGCGTTTACGAGTACATATAGAGAAATGGGTAAAGGCGTGTTTCTGGGAATAATAAAATGAATTATGTTCGTTGTTTATTGCTTTGAGGTACCTACGTAATTTGCTAGTATACTAGTTTTGAGAACCCAATAGTTTGCTAGTTGACTAGTTTGAAGATATTTGTTTGCTAGTTTTTAGATAACTTGTCTGTTCAGAGAGGCTACCTAATGATTCCGCTGTCACCTTATGAGATCGCCACAAACCAAGCTCTTATTCTAAAATGTCGTATATTTCCCATTTCTACTATTTCATGTGTATGCGGGTCACATCAGCCGACAGATTTAAGTAGCCGTTTAGTTAACTGCCCAGCCTTTTAACTAAACGGCGGCCGTTCAACTATCGGCCCGAATGATATTCAATTATAGTTTAGGTTGTGGAACTGTAACCAATCACGCGCGAGCCGTTCGCAGTAACTATGCCAGGGCACCCCGACCAAATGGGTTAGGTTTGGTTAGAACTGTGATCAACCGCGTGCAAGCCGAGAGAGCGAAGCGAGGCGAGCACTACTTCCAAAGGCCAGGCGGTTAACTAAACGGCTAATTTAACCAGTTGGCTGAGACATATACAAGCCGTGCGCCTGATGAGATTATCCATCGACAAAAATGACGAACTTTCACACAAACTTTCATCATTAACTCCTTTAGGGGATGCATTTTCAAAAATCATTCCTAAATTCTCACTTTCGTTATGTAACAAGGAACTCTTGTACAAAATTTCATTCTTCTAGACCCAGAGGACTTTATTTAGACTGAGTCTTTGGTCAACTGGACCCACTCGAACTGGACCCGCGGATATAGTTGACGTAATCACATTTTGAATACGTCGACTGGACCCACTGCCCAATTTCATCATTAGTACAGTCACGGAGTAAAGCCGAATCGTTTAGTTTTATTTCCATGACCTAAAATATACCTACTAATACTATTCTATTAGGTTTAGACTGTGCGTTGTTTGTCGGTAAATAAAAGAATCTAAGATTTTTTATATGAGCCATTAAACTTTCTGTCTCTCTTCTTACCTGCAATAGTATACGCCACGACTAACACGATAACACCAACATTGCTGAACAGGAACGCAAGTAGACCGCGCACGTAGTCCCGAATGCGGGACGCGAGCCTGCGCTTGCGCCGGGGCATCTTTCACCGCGCATCGTGAGGCCCCGCCCCCTCGCCTCTGTCGCAGCTCATTGGGCTGACTTTATGGCATCTGAAGGTCTGAAATAGAGGAAATGTTGTGAAATACTATACGTATAAGTATTTATAGTAGTTTAGCGAGGAAATCCACATGAGCACGGACGTAAGAATATCGCGGCGGGATTTTATCGCGCACCGGATTTTCAAGCCTCGGTGTTGAGCCGAGCATTGAGAATCCCACAGAGCGCATCCCAGCACTTCAAATAAACAAACTGTTGGATTTTCAACTCTCGGCGCCAAGCAGTGCGTTGAAAATCCAGTGCGCGAAACAGCGTGCCGACCTGATGGAAAAAATCGTTTTAACAAAAAAAAAGTGCTGTCTTAAAGTGCTGAAAAGTAAACGGGTCAAAGACAGCAGATTTTTTTTTCAAAAATGCCTTTCATCTGTTTTAGAACATAATTTCCCATAAACTAGAGACAAACTTACTCTCTCTTCTTCTTCGGTCTTCAGACTGAGTTCTACAAACTTGTGCACGTGATGGAAATGTATGATACATAATTAGATCTCACTGTGTAGACTAGATACCGTGAGTAGAGGGGCCCGTGGCTAAATAATTACAGCCGCACAGGACGATCGATCAGGTTAAGCTATGCTTGCCGCGGTTGGTCTGTGGATGGGTGACCATCTTTACACATCGAGATCCCTCCGTGTCTCGGAAAGCACGTCAAGCCGTTGGTCCGGCTGTCTTTCGTGGATCTTTGACAGTCTTTACGGATAGTCAGTAGCCCGAAAGTCTGACAACCAGTCTTACCAAGGGATATCGTCATTACCCAGTAACTGGGTTGTGGAGGTCAGATAGGCATTTTGCATCACTATCCGAATCACAATGATCTTTATTCTCATTCTAATACGGTTACTGTTGGATTGCTGCCACTGACAAATCTATCAAAATCATTGTGATCTTTATTCTCAAATGCTGTTAGGTTGCTCCTGTCAGAGGTAAGATAACTTGAACGCGGCGTACTGTAGTTTGCTATGGCCTTATCATTGTTGGAGTTTACAACACTTATTATGAATATTTTTCTAAATGTATGCATGTGGAGAATTTTGCAGCAAGTAACCACAATGTGTAATGGGACGTGCCAAAACCGTTAAACGAGAGCCTCTCTTCATGTGCACAATGCAATCGTGTTTAACTGTTGGAGTCCGAGCTATCTTACCCTTTCCACAGCAGAGGTATCCATAAACATTCAAATTCAAAAAATTCAAATTCAAATTATTTATTAATCACAATTTTACAAGAATAGGAAAGACAGCTGACCCCCAAACTAGGCATTTGCCTGAATCTTGGGAGTCAGTGTTGCGACATTTTCAAATTAGTACATAGTGATTAATTGCAAGACAGAATAAAAGAAACTAAAATTTAACTAATCTAAAATCATATTAAAATAAAATAAACTTAGAAAATAAATTGCCATCATAAAATCAAATCAACAGTGTGAGATCAATTAAGTAGCGATTATTGCATAGTGATTATTGCAAGAGAGGAAAACTAAATTAAAAGACCATGACTAAGACCATGTAATCCCCAAGAATGACTATTTCATGAAATCTTGACATTTGGGGATTACATGGTCTTAGAGAGTTGTGTTGATGACTTTAATGATTATAATTCTGTAAATACATATTTGTTACGACCGCGAATCATATTTTAATCAACGTACAACTTAATACTGACCAGCAAATTGCAAAAAACCTAAAAAAAATTGAATTTCGCGGGCTACCCTGGCGCTTTCACCTTAAACTAGCACACCAAGGGCTTCAAACTTCGATCAATAATAGTACCTACTATTATTGATCGAAGGTTTCAAACCACGGTACCTACCTACTTACAATATTGAACACTACATTTGTGTATACCTATTTAAATATGTACTTATAAAAAACACGTTTTTTTCTAAGGGGGTTTATTTTATCATTATTTGCTGTTATACGGGGAGGCGTTTGCCCAGCAGTGGGACCGTACAGGCTAACGGAAAAAAAAGTGTCCACTTATTACGGTTCAAAAGAGACAGCCCTGCGGCAAACGGACGGACAACGGAGCCTTAGTAATCGGGTCCCGTTGGCACCCTCTGTGTACGGAACCCTAAAAATCAGGTCACTACTGTAACAAAATGGCTAACGCAATATTTGACAGGAAGCACACAAATCAAAATGGCGGTTCGGTTACAAATCACACAGTTATTATAAAAGGATATATAAATATGTCAGTCTCGAACTCGTATATTTTCATGCAGTTTGCTGACATTTGTTTCGGCGTTAATCCCAGAATGATGAAGTGTATCAGCTGTTTGAAATAAATCACTAAAGTTAAATAATACATAAATATGGGGTGTTATGACTTTCATTAACATCACTCCGACTTATTTCAACGTCTTGGAGAAATATTTAAGACCAGATTAATTATTCCTCCAATGAAAAGCCATTTATATCATAGAAGTTGCTTTCCAATGGTTATAAGGATATTTAGTAAACTTATTACTTGGCTTATTTTTTTCGTCTTTTCATTACGGACGCTTTTAACGTTGTGCATCACTCTCACATACATAATTTTTAACATGAATGATGTAACCAAGACTTTGTACTTAACAATATTATTTTGATTTAAAAGAGTGTCCATGGAGTTTCTTGCCCGTTCTTCTCCATAGGTACCTACGCTTTGGAATGGGCAACTAGCTTCATCTTTGTGACTGACCGAACCCTTGACAATTCAAAAGTAGGTAATTGGTTTAATTGAAATAAATGCTTTGAGTTAGAGTTTGACTACCAAAATCGTATAGGGATCTGCCAATCAATCAATTTAAAACAGCGATAAGCAAATTGCTTATAGAAAAATCATTCCATTCTGTTGTGAAGGAATATTTACACTTTAAAGATTCACACTGACTAACTATGATGTATGTACCAATTTTATTAGAAAGAAAGAAAATACATTTATTTGCGGCAAACATAACGCATATAAGAACATAAACAGAAAAAAATAACAAGTTATGGGAAAGCATGCGTCACATCAACGCAAAACTAATAGCTATTAGTTTAATTCATGCAATCAATCATTTTAGACTGGCCTGTTGGTCTAGTGGTCAGTGACTATGACTGCTATGCCGGAGGTCGTGGGTTCGATTCCCACCCAGGACAAATGTTTGTGTGATGAGCATGATCATTTGTTCTGTGTCTGGGTGTAATTTATCTATATATGTATGTATTTAGAAATATATAAGTATGTTTATCAGTTGTCTAGTACTCATAACACAAGCTCTGCTTAGCTTGAGACTAGACGGCGTTGTGTGATAGTTGTGGAATATTATTATTATTATTATTATTATTATTTTGCATGCTAGTTTTAGCGAATTGTTTTAGAAACTGTTAAAAAACCAGACCATCCTACTACAATTCCTGCAAATAAATATCATTTCATTAATCAATACTTGTATCTTCGTGACAAGCTGGGAAAAGTAAAGAATAATCGAACTGATATAAATATTTTTCACACCACCTGCTGGCTATCGTCAAATTTTACGTCATGCCAACCTAACCTAAAGCAAGTCATTTAAACCTTATGCTCTAGCCGGGCATTAATATTGTAGGTACTGAATTTCATTAGGATCCGCTGGTCATTAATGTGATTTGAATTTGGAACGTCAACTGAGAAAATTATTTTGAAACATTAACCAAACAAAAAGTAATACCTTTTCGGTCGATCAAAGAGTTCTCACTTCATAGGTTCTAGTCGCTGCCGACGAACAAAATGATCGGATACTGTGGCGCGTATAGTAGGTACACCCGCGTTTAAAATGTTGAATTTGGGCTGACGCTCCATTGACGGTATTATTTATTGTGTTTTTTATGAAAATGCATGAGTTTATATCGAAAAAATAAAAAACCTGACAGGCAGTGCGTAGGTAGATATGTTATTTTAGTTGAAATTCAGTGAAGCGCAAAGTAAATCAGTGAATTTAGACATCAGAACGCAGTAGGAATAATAAACATAACATAAATACAAATACTGCAAGTAATATCAAAGTAAAGGCACCGAATGTCATGATCACTAATGAAACCAACACATATGCTTAAATAAATACCCCGACTTCGCTTCATCCTACCTATTTAGGATTACCTATTTAGTCGGCACCTTAACATCGAGTCCATACGATATGCGAATACAAATTACGGGTTAAATGAGAAACCCCGATTAGGGCTAGGGATGGGAAGTTTCCATCGATACTTATTATAGGTTATCGATACTTGTGTGTTGACTTAAAGAAGCGTGTAGTCGCGTGTGGTCTTTTAGTATGATGTACCTAGGAACAGGCAAAACTAGATTAATGAATACACGCAATACTCATTAAAGATATTACGAGAGAATTACGTGTAAAAAGTCAAAGTTATTTATTTGCAGCACAAAAGATGGTGGGTACAGTCAACAGCAAAAGTAGATGATCAATCAGAAATTCAATAGTAATGAACGGAGTTCGCGTCAGAACTGTGTGGCGTCAAAGTACTACTACTTAGAATACTTTTGAATCACTTCGACGCCACACAGTTCTGACGTGAACTCCGTTCATTAGTATTGAATTTCTGACTTTGATCATCTACTTTTGCTGTTGACTGTACATAAATTATTATTGGCATACAAATATTAAATAAAATAACAAGGTGCTAATTTTAATACGCACATCTTTAAACAATGAAAGTTATAATAAAAGATACTCATTCTAGAGCCCGCTGCCAGTGTGCAAAGCTTACTTTTTAATATATTTTTATTGTGAACAAAATAAATTACATGAATAAAGCTGAATAACCGAGATGAACATCAAACCGCCAGCCCACAATGACGGAACAATTCAGTTTGACCACACTTTTACAATTTGTAAGGCTATTGTGAAAAATGGCGACTCTATTTATTTTTTATTTATTAGCTTGTGTAACTCCCGGATAATAAATTGCTGGTAAACCACATGCTCTCGTTTCCATATTGTCACAAAAACAATTTAATATTATTTTTATCACATCTATTGAAAAAGAGATAGTGTATTCTTCGTAAACAGGGACTAAAATTGCGCTTTAATCCTTAGGAACTAAAAGTGATTTGAACTTAGAATGTGGATATTGTTAGAAAAAGTTCCATTCACCAAAGACATGAACATTGTACCTATGAATAATTAACAAGCTGTAAGATAAAGCAAATCGCGCGCAGGCGAAATTACAAAAAAGTTTGTGAAAAAATAAAAAACTTGCGAAAAGCATTCTGCCTTCGTTCTTAATTTTTAACCGACTTCAAAAAAAGGAGGAGGTTCTCAATTCGGTTGTATTTTTTTTTTATTTTTTTTATGTTTGTTACCTCAGTACGCCGTCATTTATACTTAAACCGATTTGGAAAATTCTTTTTTTATTTAAAAGGATATACTTCCAGACTGGTCCCATTTTTATCAAAATCCAGTTCTGAATCCACGAGGAATTGAGGAAACTCCTCAAATATTATAGGGACACCTATAGCGATTTGGGTATTTTTTACAGTAACTCATGCATTTGCTCTCGGTAACCACCATTTGGTGAAGTGGAACTGATGAAGAAGACCACAGATGGCCAACGTAACTACTTAATAATAAGTATTTCACGGGTTGCGATTCGATTACTTTAATATGGTTGCTAAGCAATTTATGCTCGTCACAATGCGAATGGTGAAATGGAGCTGATGGTGGAATACTAGGAGAAGTCCTCAACAATTAACGTCCCTGCATCGGGAAAAGCAATATTTTATAAAAGGCGTTGGGCAAGTTGACATTAGGCTATTGTAACTCAGACACATTATACACAGACCCACTTAAAAGCGAGAAATAAAAACTTTTTAACAAAAAAAAAACCGACTTCCAAAAAAACACTACAAAGTGAAAAATAACTTTAATTTCGGAATTCGGTGGCAAAAACTAAAATAGGTACAGATCCAAAGACACCGACTTCCGAAATTAAAGTTATTTTTCACTTTGTAGTGTTTTTTTGGAAGTCGGTTTTTTTTTTTGTTAAAAAGTTTTTTTACTGAAAATTGTATGTAAGTAAACAAAAGTACTATTCTTATTCATAAGTTGCACTTACTTATTTTTTCATAGAGGGTGATAAAAAGTAGAGTGTCCACCTCGGGAGCAACACTATTTTAAGCTCGAGTGACGTACTTTGAATCCCTCGCTGTGCTCAGGATTCTACTTTAGGACCCCTCGCTGCGCTCGGGATTCTACTCTAGACTCCTTCGCTCTCTTTGGATTCAAAGAAACACTCTCGCCTTCAAAATAGTTGTTTGAACCCTTGGCAAACAATCTACTATTTAGTGCCCGGTTGGTCTAGTTTTTCCCTCTGGAATTTCTCAGAAGCAGCCCGGAGTCTGAATTTGTGCCCGGCTGATGCATTAGACTCGCCCCCTATTCCATGGGCCATAAACAACTGGCGAAATGTGGGTGTGCCTCTGCCTGACCTTTCGGGGATCGATAACAGGCGTGATGGTTTATTACAATTATAAAATGACTGTAACTAATGAAACAGTGACCAGAAGCTTTCTTAGCCAACTACCAGTTAGAAGATGACAAGGAGAGATAAAAAATAGGGACACACCAGATACACGTGGTTTCTATTACCTTGATCTAATGAGAAAGGATAAAGGTCCAATTTATTTTTACATCTAAGCGCTCCTTCATGATATATAACTTGGCAAACGAACCGCAAAATGGAGTGTTTACCGTTGTTCATCACTGAAAACTTTGTCGAGTCGACCGTACAGACGAATTTGGATTTTTTTAAAATTTATTGTCACTCATGACTGAAATTCACAAACATGTTGTTTTGATAAACGAAAAAAAATATAACCACACCATTATGTTGTTCCTGAACTCCACATGAAGTGAACTGAAACCTAACTTTAGAGATAGGTCAAAGGCAATCTCAGTGGTGACCGCAAACCACTTGTGTGTTAGTCAAAATGTCATGAACACAACTATCAACACTTTATTGAACTCTGCTTTGTTAGGAACGATTTAGGTTATAAGACTGAGACCTGAAATTGAAATTTTCATTGAATACAATCAATTTCCAACTATGTTGGGGTTGGCTTCCTATCTAACCGGATGCAGCTGAATACCACTATTTTACCTGGAGCAACTGCCTATCTGACCTCCACAACTGCATGACTTGATAGTCTTGGTAAGACTGGTTGCCAAACTTTCGGGCTTCTGGCTACCCGTAACGACTGTCAAATATCTACGAAAGACCAATGGCTTATTATGCTTTCCGAAGATCGGAGGTCTCAATATGTAATAGACGGTCACCCATCCAAGACCCTACTGCGGCAAGTGTAGCTTAACCATCGATCGACCCGTGCGTGCGGCTGTTATCATTTAATACACACTGCAAGAAATAAATGTACCCATACCTTATCGATGGAGAAGCGAAAATGCCAACCCTAATACCTCGACACAGTTCCGCATCTCCGTTCAAAATATTAGTTCGATGATTAATATACTATTTCCTCAAAATATAGATTATATTAACAACACGATACCTCAACATATAGATTATATTAACAACACGATACCTCAACATATAGATTATATTAACAACACGATACCTCAAAGATTATATTAACAACACGATACCTCAACATATAGATTATATTAACAACACGATACCTCAACATATAGATTATATTAACAACACGATACCTCAACATATAGATTATATTAACAACACGATACCTCAATATATAGATTATATTAACAACACGATACTTCAACAGATTCGTGCGAGTATCTCTGCTCCGTAAACATTTACATTTTCATAACACTGAACAGTTACGACGGGACGGATTAACGATGACGGATAGCTGGCGCTGGGACAGAATCAAAAACAACATATAAAACATGCGCAGATAATAATATGAGATGTCTATTTTACTGACACTTACGATTACTAAGCATGGAAACTACAGTGACACATCTTGGTAGCAGTGTTGATTCTGAAATGTTGGCAATCAATCTGCCTAGTCTTACCAACCATGTGGATATGTCATGTCCTCGATATCCAGTCTAAACAGATGCAGCTGAATACCAGTATTTTCCACAGAGCGACTGTCTATCTGACCTCCACAACCCAGTTACTGGGTATCACGATAAGTACCCCTTAATACGACTGGTTGTCAGACTTTCTGAGCTGCTGACTACCTATAACGACTGCCAAAGACTGCATTACGAATGACAGCCGGGACCAACGAGGCACGGAGGGGTCTCGGTATGGTATGTACGGAGAGCAGTGGTGGCCCAGTGGTATCGGCCGCGACTTACGAGTTGTAGGTCGTAGGTTCGAACCCAGACAGGCGCTTTACTTATTGTAAATTATTTCATCACCACTGCTCTTAAAAACGGTGAAGGAAAACATCGTGAGGAACCCGGCATGTCCTAGAACCAAAAACTCGAAGACATGTGACATCTACCAACCTGCACTGGGCCCGCGTGATGGATTACGGCCCACTCCCTCTCACAGAGAGGAGGCCTGTGTCCCAGCAGTGGGAACATTATGATTATGATGATGTACTGTATGTTTGTGTATGGATGGTAACCCATCCACGAACCGACACCGGCAGGTGTAGCTCAAGCTTTGATCAACCCGTGCGGCTGTTATAATTTAACCACGAGCCCACCGATTCTGAAATGTTGTCTGGTTTCAAAACCCAATCAGCGCGCGCAATTCCCTCAGATTTCCGTATTGGCGTTTTTTAAATTCAGTTGAAGTACGGGTTTTTTTATTGGTTGGTAAAACTTATACAGATAACTGCTAATATAATGGACTCGAATATTAAGTTACTCATACGGCTTTAAGCTGTTAAAATTAAATAAAATGTAGTGAAATTCATTGGTTCATTTCGGGGCAGCCGAGTGAGGAAAACCGCGCGATTATTTTTATTTTAACAAGAAATAAACCAGGAGCTAATCCCAGACGTTTATTCAACACTTAATTCTAATTAAATGAATAGCTACAGGCTACAATTAAACACATCTTAATAACACCTGGTAAAGAGTGATGCGACGTAAAACCATAAAACTGTTACCAAGCCAATTGCAAATTTTGAGTTGTACAGACGCCAGCACATCAAGCTACTGTATTATGTCAAATTTCTTTAATTGATTTTTAACTTTATCGCTAAATTATAAGGTTCAAAATTGATTGGGAAAATTTGACAGTTTCGGGTACCTTGATGTGCTGGCGTCTGTACCACGATAAAATAGTTAGGCAATATATTCCAATAGCTTGTTAGTTTAGCCCGTCTGGTATATGTCTAAGTTTCGATTTGCACTTTCTAAAAACTGTTTCACGTGGCTTTAAATATATTTAACCGTACATTTATCAATCTTGACAGTTCCAGTAATGTACTGTTGCCGACTTTTACGAAGAGTAGCTAAAGCTGTGATAATGTAAAACAAGCGTAAGTATTTGAATTCATACATTTACGTTAGAGTGATTATCATATAGAGCGATTTGGCACGTCGTAATGGTATTACTATGGATGTTAACGAGATGTAGAGAGATACCTGAGAGGATTTGGCGAGGGTGGAAGGACCATAATTGTGGAGGTTATACATGTAAAAGGGGTCGACTTAGTCTACAAATTACCTACTGCATGTTTATCAGGATTACTACATATTCCCCGAATGGTAGGGGATCCCAGAAGGGATTTTAGACAAGCATATGCAGTAAAAAGTTGATAGCTGAGTAGGTGCAGCATGATGACTGAACACCGAAAATAAATGTTAAAAGTTTCAGAGTATGAGCCCGTTGTCAGGAGTCCACTTTCAGATTTCAGAAATAGGACCAAAAAAAGCGAACTTTGCAGCCGTTGGTTTTTATATAATCTTGTGTGGCCTAACCTACAAATCTGATGAAGAAATCGTGGGCTTTCCCTAAATCTGACAACTTTGAAAACTCAGGTTAGGACCACTTTTAAAAGGATATTCAGGGCGAATAAATAGCGCTAAAGTAAAACTTTTGCGCTATTGCACAGGACATGTAACACAATAGTGTTACATAAACACAGATAGTGAATATATAAATATCTGGCGGATTGATGGAGTAAATATGACGAAATTTAATTGATTTACAAGTCTCCAAAAGTCGTTAAATAATTTTGCATTTATATCTAAATCAACGAACCGAGTAGCTTTAATTGCTATTTGAATTTTAAACAGACCCTTTTATGAATATCTGTCGACATTAAAATTAATGATTAAAAGTTAAGTAGCAAAATTAAAGCATCGTCAAAATACGCAATAAACAAAGTTGATTATTTCAAAATTTTACTACGATACTTAGCAAATAAATTATTTGAAAGGCTATCCAACGAGCTATTAACATTTTAAAAAATATTCAGAGATGCCCGACGATTGTTTGTTAATGCTGGCAAAGATGGAAAGCCATACTTACTAAAATTAACAAAAACAATAAACTAACTACTTATACTTATACGTCGTAACACTTTTCCATTCAAGGTTTTATTGTAACTGCGACTCTCTGAGCTCGATATCCTTACCATAAATCGCCCCCATTCTTACACACCTCCCCTCCTCCCCTCCTTCTTCTTTTTCTTTTCTTTCTCATTCTTAGTTCATTTTTGTGAGTTTTGATAAATAAGCCTCAATACTTCTGCTTAGGCCGCCAGCCGGTAGACAAGAAATTAAAAAAAATAATGGGTGCGAATTGAACATGTTTAGATTAAATGAACGATCATCTACAAAAATACAATACAATACAATATAATCTCTGAAAGAGGGAGGTTATCAATGCATGGTGAATGTTTCAAGTCAGCATAGATGAACAAATCCGAAACTATAGGTAGATAATACCGAAAAATACAGGAGTCTCGGGGTCGATTTTGATGAATACTAAAACAACATCATTAGAGCCACCACCACCATCGTACCTCACCACCATCACCATATCATATCATATTGCACCATCGTGCATCGTAAGGTGCAATAGCATCGTCATGGTGAAGACCAAAGAAACGATGGATATGCTGTATAAAAGATAATATGGCTAGAAAGGGAGTAACTACCGAGATGACGGCTAACAGTAGATATGGAAGAAAAAATCAGCCAACTGCATGTCGGACCACGCACAATGAAGGGTTGAAGTAGTTGGGATGAATTTATCCCAAGAACAAACTTCACATTGTTGAAAAACATGTTCTCCCATACATTTCAACTGCAAATGTAAATTGGTCGACTACTTACTCGTTAACTGGTAAAGCCTTATTAGCAGTGATAGTTTTCCTTTTCACTTCGATATTGTATATACTACTGTAGTATTTGTTTCACATATCCAAAAACAACAATTTAGCTAGCAGGGAGGCACTTGACTCTAACAAAAAATAGCTTAATATTTCGCAAACAGAGTTCAAAAAGATTGCGGGTGTTTTTCACACACCCGCAATATTTTTGAACGGCCTATCCAACAACACTCCGAAACATGGGATAGATGAGAAAAACAAAAACCATTTCCACTTTACGTGTAGGGGAGGTACCCTATAAAAATATATTTCTCATGATTACCACTTCATGTCTGTGTGAGTAATGTGTATAGAGACTTTTAGTACTAGAAAGCTATAATAGGCCCCAATCTTTCTAGTACAGACGCCACATCAAAGTACCCGAAACTGTCCAATTTTCCCAATCAACTTTGAACTGTTTAGCAATAAAGTTGAAAATCTTGACAGATTGTAGTAGCTTGATGTGCTGGCGTCTGTACTAAGATGACTTTACTACAGTAAGATAGACCAGTATGTATACCTACTTGGTTTATTAATACACGTCTGATGTGTCCTCTTAGTTTTCATTACGCCATTATGAGTGCGCACGACTATACCTATATTAAGCTATACATAACCGGTGGGGTAATTGCGTAGAGATATTCCGGTCTGCGGTGCTATTCTGTAAAAATCTCACCGTGAAAACTTAAGTGAATTCAGCGTGGAGTGAGCTAACAATAGTGTCAATTCCCAGCAAAAACAAACTCACTTCACGTATGAGATTTTTACAGAATCGACTGGCTGATCCCCTGAACCCCCTCCTGGATCCCCTGCTAGTTATTCTTCTGTTTTAATCTCTGTCTTATCCACTATAAACTTTCTCATTCCCTTTTTCTTTTGTTTTTATTCCTGACGGATCATCAGCAACAAAATATACGTACAGGGTATCAGTAGCAATCGCTTTTATTTTGACAGTTCAACAACATTCACTGCGTTATTTACGCTGTTGAGCAGACAAATATTTAGAAAATATGAAGCAATGGATTATCAATATCCTTCAAAATTATTCAGATTTTGATTGACACGATCAATCAAAATCTGAATAATTTTGAAGGAAGGTTAGGTAATTATGGTGCAATCTATCTGAATGTTCATATACCTGTACCTACAATGCGAGGTCAGCTAAAACTGGAAATGTATAGCTTGATGTATCGTTATGTGTACAGTCACGAGCACCATTAAGTCAACACTTGGCCACTTTAAATTGCGATTTTTTCACGAAATAACGAATGCAACGTTGAAATACGACACTTTACATATACCTATGGGTTCGAAAATACTATGTTCCTAATAATATATTTCATTCAAAAATAAAGGAGAAAATCGCCTTTGAATAAAGCCAAGTGTATATATACTGATGCTCGTGACTGTACTATCTATTAATGTTGTTAAATATATTTAAATATAAAACTTATATGATACATTTCATAAGTTTTATTTTGAAACCAAAAATCTAAAGTAACAATAATTAAAATGATAAATCTCACATTGCTATGATAAATGATCTGCAAATGCTTTCAGTGATCTCTTTCATCTAATCTGGGATTTAAAGAAGAAATATGTCTAGAATTTATTATAGGTAGCTTGTTTAGAAAAGCTATAATTATCGAGGTAGGTACAGGTAGAATTTCTCTTTGTATTATTACTTGACGTAGCATAACATATTATCACGACTGTTACCCAGAAGGGTTGGGCAGTTATATTTAAGTCCCATGTAACAGGGGGCGAGCCTATTGCCCTCAAACGGGGCACAAATCTAGACTCCGGGCTGCTACTGAGAAATTCCTGATGGAAAAACCCAAAAACATTTTGCCCGACCTGGGAACCGTACCCAGGACCTTCATGCTCAGCAGTAGTGCTTGCGACCAGTCTTACTTGACTTGAACAAGTGAAGCAGCGGTGGCCCAGTGGGAACGACCCCGACTTCCGAGTTGAAGGTCGCAAGTTCGAACCCAGGCAGGCACTTTACTTTGTGTATTTAATTTCATGGCATATCCTAGAACCAAAATATTCGAAGACAGTCCCTCTCTCCCCGAGAGGAGGCCTGTGTCGGAACATAATAGGCTGATTATGCTTAAATTATGCTACTTTGTTATTTCCAATCAAATAAGGGCTGATTTTTCCGACGCCTGATAATTTTGTCCGACGAATAATTTTGAATATTTGACAGCTCTTCCATACAAAATAAAAATATCCTTTGATTGAAAAATTTGCCCTAAGTGAAAAAAGTTACTTGCTAAAATATATTAGTATGTATATATCGTTGGTTTCTGAATTGTGCGTGTACCTACCTACTAACACAATATGCAAACTGACATTCTGCAATTAGTAAAGCCATAAAAGCCACTCTACAATATATTTTCAGCATAAGTTTGACATAACATTATTGATTATGTAGATAATAAAAGTTATCTTTGATCCACTACTATTTCCTGCAGGCAGGTTGAACAATAAAAATGTCACACATACATTTCATTTTTATTATTGTACCTTATTACCCGAATGCGCGATAGCAGAGACCAACACCCTAATTGCGTAACACACTATCAATCACGATCTGAGTCATTTTGAAGGATATTCCTAATCCATTGCTTCATATATTCTAAAAAAGTGTCTGCTCAACAATGTGAATAACGCAATGAATGTTGATGAGCTGTCAAAATGAAAGCCATTCCTACTGACGGTGTGTTACGCAATTACCCCGAGGGGTACCTTTTTGTAAAAGGTAAAGCCAGTCTCTGCTATCGCAATGACAGGATCTAAAAAATGCTTTTTCATGTTAATTCATGTTTATAATTATTATGTTTGTAACTTTGTGTGTGGGATCCTTTATACCGTTTAATGAGGTTTCTACCGACTCGTCTGGGTGGTTCCAGCCGGTCGATTCTGTAAAAACCTCACCGTGAATAACTTAGGTGAAGTCAGTTTGTTTTTGCTAGGAATTGACAGTATTGACAGCTCACTTCACCTAAGTTTTCATGGTGAGATTTTTACAGAATAGCACCGCAGGCTTTGTTTTTATGAAATCCAAATCAAACACTCTTTTTTAATAAACATTAGGGCCCAAAGAGATGTTTCAAAAACATAACACACAGACACACTACCTAAACAAACGAATCTGAGATTAAAAAAAACACTACAAACTGAAAAATAACTTTAATTTCGGAAGTCGGTGTCTTAGGGATCAGTATTTTAGTTTTTGCCACCGACTTCCGAAATTAAAGTTATTTTTCAGTTTGTAGTGTTTTTTTTGGAAGTCGGTTTTTTTTTTTTGTTAAAAAGTTTTTATTTCTCGCTTTTTAGTGGGTCTATTTATAATTTATCTAAGTTACAATAGCCTAATGTCAACTTGCCCATCGCCTTTTTATAAAATATTCCTTTTCTCGATGCAGGGACGTTAATTGTTGAGGAGTTCTCCTTTTATTAGTTTTTAGATTAGATGCTGATAATCCTGGCTGCAGCATCAGGCCAGACTTATGTCAACATTGCATTGAACTTAAAATTAGTCCTGTTTAAAATGAGCCCAAACACGATTACGGTGCTGTAATTTCAAGGTTTGTACTTTTTCTGATGCTCCTGGCTTCAGCATCAGGTCTTCGGTGTTCCTCAGTAACAGTACGTTTATCCACACATCGAGCCCTTTTCAATGAGCCTAAACACGATATATCTGCTGTTAGTTGTCGAGGAGTTAGGTAGCATCAGGTCATGCCTTGATGATCATGAGACCAAATGTAGCAAATGCCCTATCAAACCTCAAAACAATTTACTAAAACAGTCCTTGCCTGTTCGAGTAACTTCTTACTGTTAAGGAGTTGTACCTTCCATCATCAGCCCAGCTACCTGAGATGGTGACAACCATACACAAATACACAAGATACTTCATAAAATATGCGAAAAACAATAAGTGAGCCTATAAAATTTGAGGGTTGCCCTCGATTTCTCTAAGATCCCATCATCAGATCCTAACTTGGTGACAATGGGACCACCTCAGAACTATCTACTTTCGAACAAAAAAAGAATTTTGAAAATCCGTCGACAATTGGCGGAGTATTCGATGAACAAACATACAAAAAAAAAAAAAAACATACAAACACCCGAACATAGTACCTCCTCCTTTTTGTGAAGTCGGTAATTAAATAAGTGCCACCAACTTGAACTGAGCTTGATTTGAACTTTTTAGTTGCTGTCGAGTTGCGTTTTTTTTTGAAGCGCTAGAATGCGCTCTGTTGGACTTTCAATGCTCGGTTCAACACCAAGAGTTGAAAATCCAGTGCGCGATTCAATCTCGTCGCGGCCTTTTACGTCCGCGTCCGTGCTACGTGGGCTTATACCAAAGCAATTTTCTATCTGTCAAAAATAAATGCAGACTGTAATTCACGTGTCCACTATTTTCGCCTTTTCGCTAACCACTAATTACGAGCGCGGAGCGCTTAGCAACAATGCATCATCTAGTACCTATCTACAGTGCGGACCATCTGGACGTCTGTATGTATATCCTGCCACGAGCACCGGCTAATATCTGCGACGGATGTAGCCGGACATAACTACGGATAATAATAAACCAGGAACAAGAATTATTATTTGCGTGCAAACAATACAGGTGAAATTCAGCCGAAAAATCGGCTACTACTGCGAAACGACGTGAAAAAACAAAAGAGGATTTCAAAATACATTGCGTGATTAATGACAATGTTCTTTTGTTTTCGTTGGTGTGAACGACTAATGGATTGTTAACTGGATGTTGAAACTTCATTTTTGTAGTCGTGGTACGTTAGTCCTAAAAGATTATTACAAACGTGCCCCGGCCTCGGTAGGAAGCTTAAAATTAAGACGTTTGCAATCTGAAAATTAATCGTGTTTTGTGAAGAAAGATGTTTGGTAATCTACGGATATTTATGCGATAAAGTTTGCATTAGCAACTGATTCTTTTCCGGAAAATGATTGATGGTTTCATCCGTTATCTTAGAGTTGAGAGAAACATCATAATCAAGGTTATGGCACATAGCTTTGTTTAATGCTCCTTTTTTTGTGGATCTACGTGAAATCTACGTTCCAGGCAACTTAAGTCAAAAACGAACTACAAGGGCGCGTGTCAAAAACACTCGTCTAAAAACGAACTATTTACCACAACTAACCTTTTATACATTTTTTGTTGAAACAGCCACAATAATAATCTTTTAATTTTTTAAAAGAAATCTTAGGCACCTCGTTTGACAAAAAATATTTTTATTAAATCTAGAAAGTTAGACAGATTTTATTAGACCTTTCAATTATAATCTCTAAGGCTTGACCGACTAGAAAAAAATAATTTATTAGATCACCTAAAGGTTACCTACAAATAACCCCTAACGGCTTGACCGACTAGAAAAAAATAATTTATTAGATTACCTAAAGGTTTCATCATCATCATCATTATCATTTCAGCCGAAAGACGTCCACTGCTGGACATAGGCCTCCCCAAGCACCTCCACTTCGACCGGTTCTGTGCTTCTTACATCCAACGGGTTTCTGCGGCCTTCACTGTTTTTGTTTCTTGGGGGGGTTTGCCATAATCGCCACGCTTGGCAGGCGGGTTGGCAATCGCAGTATGGTATGGTGCTGGAATGCATAGAGAACGCTGCTGCCCATTCTCCGGTACGACCCTTAGTCGCCTTTTACGACACCCACGGGAAGTATGGGGTGGTGCTATTCTTTAAGTCCGGCACCACACAGACAAGGTTACCTACTACCGCGCAAAATCTACTGGGATTAAAAAAATCAAGATTAAAAATGTATTTAGATGAAAAAACTACAGTTCACTTTTGTTTTAGGACAAAGCGCTATCATGACTGTCGTGATGGCCCGGTAGCTAAGGCCTCGCCTCATGCATGAGGTTGTGAGTTCAATTTGGGCAAGTATCAATGTGCTCATAGTGCGACTTATAGTAATTATAAGTCTGAAATTGCCAACCCGTCTTGGACAACCATGGTGATCAATGCTCGTGTCTTCTCTGAATCAGAAGAAGTCTTTGTCCTGCAGTGGGACACTAATAGGCTAGTATTATTACTATTATACCTACTAAAATTTCATGTTTGTATTTAGTGTTGCTATCAAGCTTATACACCTAATTCTGGTAGTACCTCTACGCTAAACCCTTGCTGATAGCGTAGCAACCGTGGCAAATTTGTCAGACAATTCCAAGGCGAGATTGCGGTAAAAATTGGCAAGGATATTGCACGTTGATCCTTATTTATAAAGGTCTATATATCCAAGCTAGCTATTTCCAAAGGTATAATAGGATTAGAGTGTTTATTAAAAAACACAGACTCTTTATTCGGTATCTTGCACATCCTACAAAGCTTGTTATAATGTGCTCATCCACGTAAGCGCTTTTTTATATATTTTTTGTTTTTCTCCCTCGTTGGTCCAGTGTGATGTCCTGGGTTCGATCCCCAAGTAGGGAAAAGTTTAATTGGGTTTTTCTGTCTGGAACTTTTCAGTAGCAGCCCGGAGTCTGTATTGATGATGGTAATAAGGTCGCCCCGTGTTATATGGGACATAATCAAAACTGGCGAAATGTGGATTTACTATACCTACATACACCTCTACCTAGGCCTTCGAGAAATACACACAAGCCTTTACTCTGCACTAGGACAGTATCGGGCTGATATAGTTACTTACTCCTGTCCAGCAACTGTACCATTAAGAATCACACTTTTTAAGGCGGAATATGGAGATTGTCAATTGCTAACAGCCATTCCGAATTGTTCCATGACAATCCTGTCGATTTTCTCCATAAATTGTGAAAATCTAACCAGAAGTGCGAACCTAGCAAAAAATATTTCAGTTTAAAAGGGTAATAAAATAGCAGGTAGCCCAAAAACCATTAGGCACCAATCCTGCGGCGTATTCGCGGCACAGTGTAAAAAAATCGGTTCGCACGACGACGCAAAGTATTCGAACGCTCGTTATTAGGTATACTGTGGTTTTATTTCTATGTTTTGCTGAATATTGAGAATTCCTGCAGTTGTGAATATAGAGCTTTGCTCAACAACGTGTTCGAAGTATTGAGAGTCAAACGTGGATTAATTGGAAGCACGTTCTCTCAATTTGTTCTATTTCTCGCGGAATTCAGATTTCAAAGAGATGTTTTCAAATTCTGGTGGAAGAAAGACATGTATTAAACCGCGAGTAAAATCAGTTATTAATCAATTGAATGCCGTAATTACGGAAACAATTATAAAGTCATTGTGTCTTGCGTGGATTCACGTTTAAGTCTACACAATGGTAGTAAGTAATTTAAATGTTCTTAATTTTAAACACGTCTCCGTGAACACAGTTCATTTATCTCACTCCCACGTATTTTATGAACACTCATAAAAATTTAATGTATCTTAACAATTTCTGTCTGAAAAGATACAATCTTTTTCGCTCTCCGCCATAAAAGCCCATTTACTGAACGCGTCTTAAGAAGCACGAAACGTTACGTTAAACGTATCTATCATTAGAGCCACGCAACTGGTGTCACATAAACGTTACGATTTAACTTTATATTGCTCATAAATTCGTGTAATTACGAGTTTTACTTCTAAATGTTTCTTGGTGATGGAATACTTTAGGTTGTTTCTTGGAATTCGGAAGAAGAGGCCATTTTGTTTTATAAATGGTACTGTCATTTGTAACTTTTGTACACGTCATAATGTCAGATCTCCAGTTGGTGTATCGTTATGGTTCTAATTACCGGTAAGAGGAAAATCAAATGAAATGCCTACTTCGGTTGACATCACTCTCTGCTTTTGTAACTCATTCCAGCTGATTCTCTTTGAAATACAAATTGGTTACTCCGATGGTAAAAATAATGGAAAGAATTAGTAAGAAATCATTTAGTACATAAGTACAGGGAGCTTGGCAAGAACTGGGGGATAAGCCCCAGGGTCACTCACTGGCTATACACCACAGTCATCCGACCAATCATTACATACGGCTCACTAGTCTGGTGGCCCAGAACAGACCTGAGCACAGCCCAAAAAGACCTAGAAAAGCTGCAGCGGTTCGCATGTGTGGCAATCACTGGCTGTATGAGAACCACACCCACTGCTGCCCTACAGGCTATGCTTGGACTGCCGCCTCTACACCTCATAGTGAGAGAAGAGGCGACCCTGGCTGCCTTCAGGCTCTCTACATCAGGGACCCTGAGCAAAGACTCTAGGGTCAAACACATAGGGTTAAAAGAAGATGCGATCAAACGGCAGCCAATGATGGCATCACCCTGCGACAAAGCCCCGAAACAATACTGCTTTCAAAAGCATTACAATATAGTGCTTGAAGAGGAGCGATGCGACCACTCAGGCCCGAAAGAACTGAGAATTTACACCGATGGCTCAAAGACCGACTGCGGAACTGGAGTCGGAGTCTTCTCACACGACCTCAACATAAAAATATCCAAACCGCTGGGAATGCTCAACACGGTCTACCAAGCCGAGTGTGTGGGCATAATGCAAGCGGCTTACGCCATAGCGGCCAGGAGAGTCACGGACACCCATGTCCGCATACTCTCCGATAGCGCCTCAGTTCTCCAATCCTTAGACAAAAAATGTATTACATCGAACCTAATACTAGAATGTCACAATGCGCTCGAGCGGGTAACTGTATCGAACCGCAATACAGTGACACTAAAATGGATAAAAGGACACAGTGGGTCGCTAGGCAACGACGCAGCTGATGAGCTGGCCAGAAGGGCTTCCAGTATGTCAGTCTGTGGACCGGAACCTATCGTGCCCATACCTTTCAACCAACTACGCAGGTGGCTACAGGAGCACACCCACACACAAGCAGAAAGCTGGTGGACGTCGTCACCAGGATGCAGGCAGTCCAAAGAAGCCATGCCGTTATTGGATGGCAGGCTAACCAGGCGCTTACTACGACTGGACAGGAAAGGCCTGCGCCTGGTGACGGGGACCATCACGGGACACTGCTCACTAAATAAACATTTTTACACATTAGGCATAACAGACAGTCCCCTGTGCAGGGCTTGCATGGAGGCTGATGAAACCATTGCGCATGTGCTCTTTGAGTGCACAGGCGTCACCCAGATAAGGACAGAAACCCTCGGGACACCCAGATCGTACACAGATGTTCTGAACAGACCAGGAGATTTGATCAGCTTCTGGAGGGAGGTGGGCTGGTTGGAATAACCACCGACGGCCACCATGGCCCACGCACAATGGTCCACTGTAGGACAAAGTGCGGAAACCAAATCCCCTAACATAGAACATAGAACAGTACAGGGAGTGTTGGAACTTTTGATATCGTGGTTGGAGAAGGTTGTAAATAAAATGCCAGTGTTCGGTACCTATAAAGTCTATTGGCTATTAATTAGCACAGTGACGTGTCATACATAATTTAATCAGAACACAAGTTGTTGCTACGGCGCCGGCGCGGGGAAGACGACAACACAACATAATTATGTAACAAAGCTAACAATGAACAACAAAGTAAGTACGAGTAGAATATTACAACCTGGCGTAACTATATAAAATTAACGATAAAGTAATAATTAACTAGTCTGGTACTAAATAATTTACAACAAAGTACAGAATTATTCGACACGGGTAATTTAGCTAGAGGTGATTGTTCTGGGGATATATTACTACATGAAATACATTATTGTACCTATTAGAATAGGGAGCCCAGACGGCTTTTGAGCAAGCGTATGCAGGGCGAAAAGTTGATAGCTGAGCTGAGTAGATGCGGTATGATGAGAGAACACCGAAAATATATTTGAAGAGTTTCAGATGTTCGTGGTCAGGAGTCCGGAGAACTAGGCTGGCATTTAATAACATTCATCACCACGCTTGGCGGGTTGACGAATGCAGACTTAGGTAAATAAATAAATTATAATTCCAGGTTTGCTCACGATGTTTTACTACCTAACAAGTACATACCTACTTAATTATTAAATGATAAATCATCATCTGCCTGCCTTTTCCCATCTACGTTGGGGTCGACTTCCAGTCTAACCGGATGTAGCTGAATACCAGTATTTTACATGGAGTGACTGC
The DNA here is from genome assembly GCA_963082905.1 of Oligia fasciuncula. Classification (NCBI taxonomy): domain Eukaryota; kingdom Metazoa; phylum Arthropoda; class Insecta; order Lepidoptera; family Noctuidae; genus Oligia; species Oligia fasciuncula. The sequence goes on along the minus strand of OY720406.1, from coordinate 18,171,123 downwards.
TTATCTGACCTCTATAACCCAGTTACTGGGTAATACCCCTTGGTAAGACTGGTTGTCAGACTTTCGGGCTACTGACGACCCGTAACGACTGTCAAAGATCGACGAATGGCAGCCGGGACCAACGGTTTAACGTGCTTTCCGAGGCACGGAGGGGTCTTGGTATGTGAAGATGGTCACCCATCCACGGACCAACCGCGGCAAGCGATCGATCGAAACATGCGGCTGTTATTACTTAGCCACCAGCCCCTCAATTATTAAATGATAAATGATATTATTTATTTCTTGTGAATTGGTTAAAAAAAACGTCAAAATTAACCTACCAAGACTACCTCGCTAATAGGCTTTTGATAAATCCGATTTGGGCTCAGATCATCATCATCTGCCTAGCCTTTTCCCAACTATGTTGGGGTCGGCTTCCAGTCTAACCGGATGCAGCTGAATACTAGTATTTCAGCTGAATTGCAGTAGGGCTCAGATACGCTCTAAAAATAAATAATGTCTACTTACAACTCTTACAAGTAGAGTTAGGTACTTTGGAAAAGTTTAATTATGGTAATCAATGAATTCCCACGCAAAATAAAAGTAAAACAAATGCTACATTCTTTGCGAAAAATTAAAACAATTTACATTTTAACTAGCCTTCTAAATTATTTAAGGTATCCAGAAATATTTTCGGCCAGCTGTGTTAAATTACAAAAGTAGCCCTGAAAGAATAATTAATGAAACTTTTTAACGAGACCTCCTCCGTAATGACTTCGCCTTGTCAATCAACGTGACAACTGTGGCTCTATTGTCCACAGATAATAAATCAAAAGTTTGGACTGTCAATGTCAAAAATGTTAGAGTGAACTTTGACGTTTGAGAATTAAAGGTAAAGTTCACATATTAAGTTGGCTAGCTTAACGTTGAAACTGTATTATGAACTAGCTGGTAAGGTAGAACTGTTTAATTGCGTACACACAAGTTCAGCGGCTTTGGAATTATTGAAGTCGGACCAACATTGGTGTGGCGTATCCCACTAATTCCTCTTTAGGGAATATGAAGGTTTATGGCTACGTATTAATACTCTTTGGTCCGTGATGTTAAAGTTACCAGTCAGTTTAATGAGTGGATTACGTACGGGCGACTGTTCTAATTGGGACCCTTTTAAAAGGAAGCGCAGGGTGCGTGAAAAATAGAATAGAATAGAATAGAATAGAAATACTCTTTATTATGTACACCAAATAAATTACAGACATAAAAATAGAAACTGTACATAGGGTGACACAATGGGCGGTCTTATCGCTAAAAGCGATCTTTTAAAGACAACCTTTGGATGGATTAAAAAAGGGGAAGGACAGACAAATACTGTAGGTAGTCTGTGGTGTACCATTTACATAATACAATAAAACACACATAACGTATATTAACAAGAAGAAGAAGGGAAAAGGAAAGAAGGGAAGAAGGGATAGGTAGTCAGTATCAATATTTATGCAGGCGGTCAAGAATGACAAAATCAATACTTGATTTGTAAAACATCTCAATTACATGAATACAGATAAATAAAATTGAAGTGTCTATTTATAATATCAGAAAATTAGCTTTTTACTAAACGCATAATTAATGAATACATGGTACTTAAAACAAAAAAAAACACAATTAAAAAAATGTTTGTCAGTCTGTCTGTCAGTTCCGGCTAACACCGAAACGGTTAGACCAATTTTCACGGGATTGACACTGTCGTAATTGATGTTATAAGCAGTAACTTAGGCATACTGTTATTACGGCTCGAGCAGACCGGATGCGTACGCGTAGACGTAAGCGTAGACGCGCACGTACCACTGAGTTGTAATGTATGGATCTGTATGAGACAGGACACACCGCTTGCGTAACGTAGCGGTTTCCTACACTAAAGCAAGAATGCACAGGAAAAAATTGTGCTCGAACCTAAAAGAGGTGCAATAAGCGCTACTTTTGAGCAAGCGTGTGAAAAAATCTATTTAACTTCATAATAGTCACAACAGGTTATCTTTTTTATTAACAGGTATATGTACTAGCTTAACAGAAACCTGGCGAAGTCTACAATTAAATAGAGCGAGCTCAGGTGAATGGTTCTAAGAGAGAAGTTTTTGAGAATATTACTTCACTGCTTGTTGACACAACTCACAATTTGGAGCCACACAGCTCGGCTATTGACCAGCAGAGACAGGCCTGTGGATACTACTGAATACTCACTGTATCTATCCGAACTCAATAAGAAAACAAAAAAAATCTCATTCATTATTATAGTACATGTAATCCAAAGCACAACCATCCATCAAATACATTGACTGCTTCATTTTCACCTCCATTGGAGTTTGTAAAGGAAAAAGGTCTGTTCTTAAATATACAAAGCCATTTGCAGAAGTTACAAACATTTTTAACGTGCCAGGCTAAAAACAACCCTCAGCGGGATTGTCCGAAAGGGTTACCGCTGGCCCGGAACATAAAGGGCTAAGGAAGGAACACGGGTGGGTTTTAGTCAGTAAGAGTCTGACACTCCCTTCCGCTCCACCCAGAGCGGGAGGGGTCGTTTGATGATTTCCCATCCGCAAAAAAAAGGCTAAAAACAACCCTTTCGGTATAGTCGCCAACTCTAAAATCGCAGACCAAATCCAGGGACAGGATTGCGAAGCGCTAAGAGTCGAGTCAAAGTTGCTACAGAATATTTATTTATTTATCCACTAGCTGCGCCCCGCGGTTTCACCCGCGTAAATGTCGATCCCGTTCGTTGGAATATCGGGATAAAAAGTAGTAGCCTATATGTTAATCCAGGGTGTCAGCTACCTCCATACAAATTAAAAATTTTGTCAAAATTGGTCGAGCCGTTTGAGCGTGAAGAAGTAACAAACATATAAACACACCCCCACACACACTCACAAACTTTCGCCTATTAATGTGATTTATTTGAGGCATCAAGGCCCATATAAATACATACAAAATAATATTAGTATAACTTAAAAATACTATATATACATACAACATTATAGGTAATTAAAAGTTAAATATTAAAACATAAGTTAATATTGTATCAAATTACTTATCACAGCACCGAAATAAAAAAAATTGGAGACATAATCAAACAGATTACCTCTGCAGCGTGGTAAAAACAATTTAATGGGAGAGAGCTATCATTATGCTGTTAAAAGGGTAGTAGCAAACACCAAAACCTTCATCGGAGCTTTATAAGTCCACGTAGCGTATCTAGTTATGATTAGATAATAGAGACATCCGCGAAGGTGCTCTCAAGCGCTTCCGGGTTTTGACGATCCTTGTCATGTCGCCTGCGCACCGTACACTACACTGGAATGAACGTCACGCACAAACTTTAAAATTATATTTTGTGCACATCGGAGTTCTCAGTCTGGTGTTAAGGAAATTGGTCGAATATCGCAATTTTTGTATTCGAATATTCGAAATAGTTTATTATTCGAATATTCGAATGCAAGCCCTAATACCTACCTCCTTTAATGTAGCTATATGAAATACCGTATTGTAAAGGAGTTACTTACATTTAATAGAAAATTATGTTATACTAGCAGCGCGGTTTCACCCGCGTAAGTTTCGATCCCGTGGGAAAATCGGGATAAAAACGATCTCTATACCAAACATCTAAATCGGTTCAGCGGCTTAAGCGTGACAGGCAGACACACTTTCGCATTTTTAATATTAGTTAGTATGGATTTCCTCATTCATTTATTTTCCATAAACTTCCTTTACACAGAGTTCATAAGCGCCCATTACTCATTCACAATCCGAGGGTTTTAAAAGAAATTAGGAATATCCATTGCTTCATAGGTTTTAAAAATTCGTCTCCTCAACAACGAAAATAACGCAATGGATGTGGCTTAAATGTCAAAACTAAAGGCATTGCGATCGATTTCCCTGTGTATTACTTAACTAGCTTCTGCCCGCGACTTCGTCCGCGTGAAATTTCTTGTACCCCCACCCCGTCGCGTCGCAACACTTCGACTTTTTGCTCGGCTCCTAAGGGTCATAGCGTGATGTTAAATAGCCTATAGCCTTCCTCAAGAATTGGGCTATCAAATGCAAAAAGAATTCAAATCTGACCGGTAGTTAAAGAGATTATCGCGTTCAAACAAACAAACTCTTCAGCTTTATTATTAGTATAGATATAGATAAAAAACTCTATGGCCCATAACTCCTTAATAGGTACCAACTCTTAACATCTTACACACGTGATAACTTTTAAACGAAATATCCGATTGAGATGAAACAAAAAGTATTTTACTTCTTCATAAATACTCTTGATAACATAATGCTTAATTTCGATAAAGATTAATATTACGATACATATTTAACGTAGTTTTTTTTTCTTCAGACGATTTAATAATTATTTTGAACACAAAATCGGTTATTGTGATTAAACCATGATAGCTAGATATATGTTCTCGCGGACTTTTTTGTAGGTCTTAATGGGCTCTAAAAACCCGTAGTACATTATTTTGTTCTATTGTCAATAGTTTTGGCAGCGCACGCAAAAATAGGTTTTCGATTTTACACCTTGTGTTACAAAATAGCAATTTTATTACGGATCCCTAATTTTGAAGAAAAAAAATATAGCCTATAGCCTTCCTCGATAAATGGACTACCCAACACTAAAATAATCATTCAAATCGGACCAGTAGTTCCAGAGATTAGCGCGTTCAAACAAACAAACAAACAAACAAACAAACAAACTCTGCAGCTTTATAATATTAGTATAGATAACCCCGCTGACATGCATCGGAGAGCGATGAGGTGCCGCGAGAGAGCCCTCAGGTGTTTGTCACTTGTCAAAGTCATCCTGAATGAAAATCGACTACGGCAGTTTTCAGCAAGGAACTTCATTGGCAAAATGGCAACTGAATAAAAGTAACAAACACCTAGCGCCATATACGCGAAACTAATTCGACAGTTTTCTTCCTCATTGCTTCGCGTTTTGACGACTCGGTGTTTGGTTTGGCAGTAGAAAAATTTTACAAAAATAATTTTCCTTTTCTAGCTTTATATGCCAAATTGCGATATGGTAATAAAACTATTTAAAACATATACCTACAATCAAATCAACAGTATTTTTTTTTACCACAGACAAAATTGGAAACCGACCCCAACATAGTTGGGAAAAGGGTAGGCAGATGATGATGAGACAAAATTGAAATAATATGAGGTGGAAAATATCAATCACTCAGACGGCCGCGTCCCGAAGCATTCGGCTCGGACAATACTTTTAGACTGTAATAGATACGTTGAAACTACAGTTACGTACATAATTGTAAAATTAAATAATTGATCGTTGATGTAACGTCACCGGCGCCCACGCACCACGTTAACGTTTCATACGATTTTGACGTCAGCCCACGAAATACGCGATCAATAAAATGCATGAATATTTTGAGCCGAGATTTCAAATATGTCTGTCCGTTCAATCTATAAAGATGAAAAGAAAATGTGATGCTTGTGCTTTTTAAATGATTTACCTTATTTCTCTGTTCACGCGATAAGCATAATCAGCCTATAATGTTCCCACTGCTGGGACACAGGCCTCCTCTCGGTGAGAGGGAGTGGGCCGTAATCCATCACGCGGGCCCAGTGCGGGTTGGTAGATGTCACAATTGTCACATGTCTACAATTTTTTTTGGTTCTAGGAAATGCCGGTTCCCTCACGATATTTTCCTTCACCGTTTTGAGAGCAGAGGTGATGGAATAACACAAAGTAAAGCGCCTGTCTGGGTTCCAACCTACTAAACTCGACTACGTGTTCGATTTGAGCGTCGACACGTGGAAAGAAAGCAAAAGATCTTGAAATTTAACACAAAGTTTTAAGCATTAAAAATTTTTCCTTTTTTAACTAACATCGGGGAAGGAAAAACATCGAGAGGAAACCTGGACTCATACCTAGTTATTAAGTGCTTGGCCAGACTGGCAACGCGGGGCGGGGAGCGGCGCGGGTACGGGAACGAGTAGAGTCGAGCGCAGCTGCGTTCTGCGTGTTGTCGTGTCCAGTGTTTGTCAAAATATAATATGGATGAAGAAGACTTATTTTTCCTAGAAAAAAGCTCGAACTAGTTTGAGAAACCCTGTCCCCTCGCGGGCCGCACGCGCACCCACTGCGGCCACTTGTACAAACGAGCTATGGCATGAGTTGCCCGCGCCCTTGGACCCGCGTCGAGCAGCCCGCGCTGCTCACCGCACCTGCGTGCCCACTATGGACACTCAAATGAAGTTCTTATGTTTGAGTACGCTGCGCCGCGCCCGCGCTGCCAGTCTGGCCAAGCACTAAAAGTCTGAAATCTCGCCAACCAGTCTTGAGCAAACGTGGTGATCAATGCTCGTGCCTTCTCTGTATGAGAAGAGCCCGGTGCCCTGCAGTAGGATAGGGATACGCTGGTATTATTCATCATCATCATCATCATTTCAGCCGAAAGACGTCCACTGCTGGACATAGACTTCCCCCAAGCACCTCCACTTCGACCGGTTCTGTGCTTCTCGCATCCAACGGGTTCCTGCGGCCTTCAGAAAGTCGTCGGACCATCTTCTGGGAGGCCTTCCAACGCTACGTCTTCCGGTACGCGGTCGCCACTCCAGAACCTTTCGGCCATCTGTTCTGCGAGCAATATATGCCCTGCCTACTGCCACTTAAGTTTGGCAACTCTGGTATTATTATTAAACATGTAAAATAATGTAAATTACGTAAACATCTGTTACACGCGCCATAAATAGATTCAGGTGAAGCCCTTAATCGTAACAATGAAAATTGTAATGACAAGAAATGTCAATTGCCTGAAAATATAAGCGTTAGCGTATTCGGTATTTTTTAGGTACACCCTGCCTAGGCCTTCGCGGAATATAAGCGTGAGGTCATGTTAGTGGTTACCCACCAAGATATTCATTTTCTGAATCTGTTCAAGAAAAAATCTACCTGAAAATGATTCCCTTGAGACCCAAGTCCTTGTCGGACAAGATGCCAATTTAGTTTGCAAAGTGAACGTTTTTACCTACATACAACCTTTTTCCCGCCGTTTCAGTGACAATTTACCTCTTCAATTTCCTAGCTCTTAGGATCAGCTTTGAAGAATTTCTTCAGGTCACAGCACTTTGGTCCTTGTAAGCGGATTCTTTAGGTACGTATTATGTAAGGCATTTCGTAATGAGGAATTTGATAATTAAGGAACCTACTGGACTGCCTCATTGATCCAGTGGTCGCAAGTGCTACTGCTGAGCATGAGGTCCTGGGTTCGATTCCCAGGTCGGACAAAGTATTACTTATTGGGTTTTCCCATCAGGAAATTCTGAAAGTTAGCCCGCCGGAGTCTGAATTTGTGGCCGGTTGATAGCAAAGGGCTCGCCCCCTGTTACAACGTAACGGGCGAAATGTGCGGGTATGTACCTACCATCTCTGCTTAACCTTTCAGAGAAACAAGGCGTGATATAGTATTAATATAGTATGGTATCGGTTTATGTTAGTCATTAGAATTAAAAGAACAAAAAATCAAACTGTGCTCGCATACCTATTCCGCGTAAGAAACTTGAACAAAAATAACACAACAAAAACACAAACAAATTCAAATTACTTGTGCTTGTGTGCGTTCCGCTGTAGTGCAAACCACAGACGCAAACGCATTGAATTGAATTTGACACTTGATTGACGTTCACATTTCACAATGACAATATTGACATTCAACCGAAAAGTGTTGCCAAAATAAATAATTAGTGTGGGTTGCAATTTATATTTTTAATATAAACTTATTTTTTTTTAAATATAATAATTACGAAAAAATATACAAAGTCTCCTTAATTTATGTACGGTCACCAAAGGAGATACTCGTAAGTAACCAGGGTCGTCGGAATAGTTGTAACCGATGGATATTTTCGAATGAAAAAATTAACTGTTTGTTTTCTATTAATTGAATTAAATTTTATTCGAAAACATCCATCGGTTTCTTACTAAACTTCAACTACCTATATCCGACAACCCTGGTTACTTATCTCTTTTGGTGACTATCCATACTATCTAATATTATAATTTTATAAATTCGAAAGTAACTCTGTCTATCTGTCTTTAAGTTATCTTTTCACGCCTAAACCACTGAACGGATTTCGATAAAAGGCAGAGAGATAGATTGCATCCCGGGGAAGGACATAGGATAGTTTTTATCCCGATATTCCTGATATTACGCGGGTGAAACCACGGGGCGCTGCTAGTAATTTCATAAAAACATAATGCAGCTTCGTATAAAAGCCCAGCCTCCATACAAGAACCTAACATGTCCTTTGTTAAAAGGAAACTCGCTCCCGCTCCCCGCTGTCCCTGCCACAGCACCTGAATGTACAGTACCTATGACGTATGCCTACGTTGCACGGTATAATAAAACATGTATGCGTGGCGAAACCAAGGATTTATCCCCGACCCATTATTCACGGGACTTTTGGCAATAAATGGCCGCGCCACTTAGGACCAACACCTAGTAATGTGAATAGAATGGAAAGAGGGAATTGTTAGGCAATTTTATGAGATTTCTGATTGGTATTGTATAATGGAATTGTGGGTTTTCCTGTTGAAATGGATATTGTTTTGTTGAAACTTGGTTCCAGGTGTTGAACTAAGTGCTTAGGTTGGTGTTGATGGATTGAGGAAAGTGACTTGCGGTCTTGCGAAGCTTTAACCGTGGGAATAAGCTAGAACTACATTCACCTAATAACTGTCGGCTTTTGAAAGCCTGCACCTTAATTGCGTAATCAATCTCAGTATGAATCACTTTGAAGGTTCCTTCTTGCTAATCCATTGCTTCATAAGTTTGAAACATTTGTCTGCGCGACAACGTAAATAACGCAATGAATGTTGTTAAACTGTCAACATTAAAGCTATTACTACCTACTGTTAGTGTGTTACGCAATTACCCCACCGGTCATGAAATTAAAGCACTTAAATGTTTATTTCTGTAAGATCTGAGACACTTTTACAAGTCAATTTGGTAGAAACTTTGCATAGGCCACATCAAATGTAGGTACTCAAAGCCGCCAGACAGTTATATTAAGTCAAAGGTCAAATGTCAGTTAGGTAAGCTACGGTTTACTACAAAAGCGGTGACCGCACATAACGGTCGCAGTGACAGCTGTCATGATAATGATGACAGCTGCAAACATTTAAACCGCCAAATATTATACATAACCGCCTACCGCGACAAAAGACAGTCGCGGTTCTGTTTCGTTTTGACACCTCCGACACAAAATAACGCAGTGACTTGAATTGATTGTCGTACTCGTAGAAACGGTATATTATAATAATGTGTCAGCTCACTCTTCTCAGTATGGACACTTTAGCGCGTGACTAAGTACAATGAGCACTAATCTTGCGATTTAAATCTTTAGGCAGCGGGGTTTGACTTTACGGGATCCCAGGCTTTATTGCTTTCTTGTCACGAATTTTAAATTAATTTTCAATACCTACTAGGTACTCGCCATCTTGTGCACTTGTATTTGGGAAATGTGACGTCAGTACGTCCTTTTTAGGGTTCCGTACCTCAGAAGGAAAAACGGAACCCTTAAAAGATCATTTCGTTGTCCGTCTGTCTGCCCGTCTGTCAAGACCATTTTTCTCAGAAACGCGTAGAGTTATCAAGTCGAAATTAATATCAAGCACTCAAGGCTGCAATCCCTTGAAGTAGTTAAAAAATCAAACTACTAAGTCAACGCAATCACAAGATACGGGCGTTTATGTTCCGAAATCAAAACTTAATAGGGTACTTCCCGTTGACCTAGAATCATGAGATTTGGCAAGAAGCAATGTCATGTAGCACAAGTAAAGGAAACAATACGAAAATCGTAAAGTACATTAGAAAAAAGACAGATTTATCAATTTTTTTGTTTTAAAATGTTTGTAATCAGGTTTTTAAGGAAAGAAAAATTGGAAAAATTTCCCCATAATCTTCTAATTCGGGTCAATGTTAACATTTATTTTAAATAGGCACATATAGGCACTTGACGAATCAGTAAAGCTGACTAATAAACGAAACTGGCCAATTAAATAAACTGACGACTGAGGGAAACTGACCAGTGATACGCGGACTCTTTTTAACATCATAATTTACAAAAAAAATAATTAATTCTATGATTGCCGCCACATAATAAAAAATAAAAGTTGTTGACACCCGTCTACCAATGTTTTCCAATATTTCAAAACTATGTGAATAAATGTAAAGGCAGTGTCGCTAACACGATCAACACAAACGTATCGCGGTAGGTAAGGGGTGTCCTTATGAAACTCAGCAGTATTAGCAACAGTTTTGTATGGCGGGCGATCCTCTATCGAATAAGTTTGAACTTTTTGGTACAAGTCGGAACAATATATTTTTTTTTTTGTTATCTGTCGGCAACCATAGTTGTCTCTTCCAAAAAGTCGTTTCGTATGGAGAAGAATGGGCAAGAAACTCCACCGTTACTCGGGAAAAACTGAACGTCCTTTTTTGTATGAACTTTATTGAAATTTGGACAGGACAACGTGAGTCGGGTCAGCTAGTATTGTAATATTTCATAGGACGGTAAATGTCTGTCTACAATTTTATAACCTTGTATGTGAATATCCCAGCTTTATTCGATCTTTGACGCTTTTGCCTCCAAAGTCTGGACAACAAAAGTAGACCACAACACTCACACTAAACTCTGATTTTTAATTTGCTACACTAAAATGACAGCTGCGATCGACTTTTTTGTCAACGTGACATTATTTAGTTGTAAGTATTAGCTGTCATTTTGGTCTAGAAGATAAAAATCTGATTTTACGTATATTCACAAAAATTATATTAGACAATATAGTAAAATATATATCCTCTTTACCCCACTTATCATAAAAAAACACTCAAATAAATATAAAAAACTCCAGTAACAAGCACTCTTGCTGTAACAAATCGCGCGCGTATTGCCATACATCCGCCATTTTGACATAATCAGTTATGATTTATGTGACACATTGATACTTTAGCAAAAACTGAACAGTGTAGGCGCTTATCATAAATTGTTAGAAATCATGTTGACATTTTTTATATTAAGTATTCCAAAATATAAGTTGGTAGGTACTTGGGCATCACATAATCAGCCTATACTGTTCCCACTGTTGGGACACAGGCCTCCTTTCTGTGATGAATGGGCCGTAATCCACCACGCGGGCCCAGTGCGGGTTGGTAGATGTCACAATCATGTCTTCGAGTTTTTGGTTCTAGAACATTTTCCTCACGATGTTTTCCTTCACCGTTTTTGAGAGCAATGGTGATGAAACAAATTACTTACACAAAGTAAAGGGCCTGTCTGGGTCCGAACCCGCGACCTACAACACTCGTAAGTCGGGTGCGTTACCACTGGGCCACCACAACTCTCAACATGAGGGATCAACGAGGCTTAAAATTTAATTCATGGAGATTGCGCAAAAAATAAGAATAATAAAAAGCGGCCAAGTGCTAGTCGACAAACGAAGGGTTCCGTACCACCGTACAATATTTAACACTATCGAGCAAAAAAAACTCCGAAAAAAACACGTTTCGCCTTTAATCATTAACTTTATTTTATTTTTATTATATGTGCTGTTATAGCGACCATAATATTACACTCTGAAAATTTCAAGTGTATACCTATTACGGTTCAAAAATACAACCCTGTGACAGACGGACGGACGGACAGCGGAGCCTCAGTAAGAGGGGCCCCATTGGCACCCTTTTAGGTACGGAACCCAGATGTATTTATTTTTGTTGAATGCAAAACACGTAAGTCACAAATAAAATGAAGTTGTCATTTTTTTTTAAACTAGGACAATTATTTTATCTACACTATTTTCACTCAAACAGAATGAAAATAGGTAGATACATAAACAGCGTGGAAAGATGAATCAGGCTCAGGACAGGAAGAGTAGTACCTAGGTAGGTTAGGAATATTGAAGCTGCCAATTTTGACCCAAAGGAAGCAAACGATTTTTTTCAAAAGTAAGTAAAACTGCATTCAAAGATTTTGGAAAAGTCGTTTGCCTGAACGATTCGATCCAACTCAAATGAGCAGAAATAACAACGTTTTAAGTAGGTAATAGTTATTGCACCAATCGATAGGTTCAATCATTAGCACAAGATCGTTCACAATCTCAAACCATCTACCCAGTAGGTATAGATACACCTCATACGATGAAAATAGTACAACTACAAAAATTGTTTGCCGCCAAATAAAAATTACAGATTTTTTTTTTTTTTTTATTTGCCACACACTTAGAATTTCTCCTGTATTGTGGGTGAGTTTCCAAACATTTAGACTCATACACAAACAGCCAGACCCGGAACAAGTAGTTATTATATAGGTCATACAAATATTTGTTCCGTGCGGGAATCGAACACGCGGCACGCAGCGCAGCAGGCGCCAACCGTGCCGTCTGTTGGTTAAAGTGTTTACGTATACATACATCTTTATAAGATCCCATTAAAATAGATGGACAAACTTATAAAAATCGTTGAGACCACCAAAATAAGGACGATGGTAAAATAATATTATAAGAAAAACGCATAGATACTTACAAGAAAAATAATCAGCTAAGTACAGACGCCAGCAGGTCAACCTACCCGAAACTGTCAGATTTTCCCAATCAACCTTGAACCTTATGCTTTAGCAATAAAGTCGAAAATCTATTAAAGAAATCTGACAGATTGTAGTAACTTGATGTGCTGGCGTCTGTACAATGTGCCGGCAATTTATTATTTTAGGTCAAAATAAAATCACTTTAATCATTTTTTTTTTGCTTGGATATCCTTGGTTAGACGAACTGAGCGCCGCGCGCCGTGTTAAAATTTGTCCATCTATTTTAATGGAACCCAGTATATAGTAATAATAAAGCTGAAGAGTTTGTTTGTTTGTTTAAACGCGCTAATCTCTGGAACTACCGGTTGGATTGAAATAGTAGATTATGCACCGAGGGGCTAAAGTGGTGTCTAATGTCACGGGCGTCATGTTGAATCTCGAGCGCAATGAAGGATTCGGGATTTAACTCACGAGCGAAGCGAGGGAGTTAATACAAGAATCCTGAATGCAGCGAGGGATTCAAGCTAGCCCAAGGCAAAGACACCTTTAGCCCAGAGGAGGATACTCTACTTTTTACACCTACTGTGAGAAAATAATAGCCATAGTACGAAAAATAAAATAGAACTGGTTCCGAAATGGACTTGACGCCTTTCGTACTTTTCCATTTTTGGAAATTGTCGTAGGCTTTTATATAAGTTTCCTTTGACTTTTTCGGCAGTAAATCATTGGAAATATTATTAGCTTCGGTTGTAATGAATTCAGGAGTACAATCACTTTCATCACTCGACATTTTATAATACTTTGTTGATAAATTTAAAGTTTAAATGCCAAAAATTCGCGCCTTCATTGCGTCTACCAATAAGTAGCCAAGACACGAACAATTCGATTTTCAAAAAAAAAAGTCTCTTCTACGGTTTTGTCGTGTGTGTCTATTGATATCACTCTCATGGAAGTGGCGTTTGTGTAAACTAAGATTTATACAGGGCTGGTAGAATGGTTTTGGATGATTGGCTGTATGCATTTTGAATTTAGAACGTCATTGGAGACGCTCGTGAAAATAGAGTATTTTTTATAAAATGTGATAAATCGACTGTAGTATAGATAGGTTTTATTATTTATTTATTTATTCACAAAATCCACAGCAATCTTTGCGCAGTTTACTTAAAATAAATTAACTAATGTTACAGCCAATTACTATTACGGTATTACGGCGCGGTACGGTACTTGTTATTAATAATGCCAGTTTTAATGTTATTCCATTCCTTTTAAAAAATGGTTCGTAGTTATCTAATTATTCTTACAATATTATGTCTTCGAAAACATGGCAACGATATGAAGAAGCAGTCGTTATGATTTTGTAGGAAATCGAGAATATCATCCACGCGTAGTAAGGGTATCGAGAATAGCTTTCCTCATTCTGGCACCAAAGGGTGTTTGTTAGTATTATACTGCCAATTTAGCTGAGCATGTGAGATTCCAAATTCAAATCACATTATTGACCAGCGGGTCATAATGAAATCCAGTACAATATTATTGACCGGCTGTGCCCCCGGCCACTAATGACTCACTTTAGGTTAAGGTTGCTTGATACATAATTTGACATTTTCGAGCAGGTGGTGTGAAAAATTATTTTTGCATTCTCGATGAAGGCTGTAATCACGCTAAGGCCCGTAGGAGCCGAGAAAAAATAAAAAGTCAGAAAGGACACTGAGTGAAAACGAAGTAACAGCGCGGCCAGGCGATGCAATGCGATGCAACGGAGTGATTCGGGGGAGCAAGAAATTTCACGAGGACGAAGTCGCGAGCAGATACCTAAGCTATCACACCAATATTATATAGGCGAAAGTTTGTGAGTGTATGTGTGTGTGGGGTGTGTGTGTATTTATATGTTTGTTACTTCTTCACGCTCAAACGGCTGGACCAATTATGATAAAATTTTGTATGAAGGTAGGCGCAGCTAGTCTGTCATATAAACGAATTGATTGGAAAAGAAATCGTTGTGATTTACAACTAAACAATATTGTTCAAGAGCTGTTCAGACACACCACGTGGCTCCACGTCGTGGAGCCCTGACACAGCTAGGAGGCGTCGCGCACCCGGTAACAGATGATAGGACGAGCTGGGGAAAACCAACGACCAGTTGTCCATTTCAGCCCTGGATCGAAAGAGCTGGAAGTCATGGGGAGAGGCCTTTTCCCAGCAGTAGGATGATTCAGGCTAAAAGTAACCAATAACCAGCTGTGTTTTCAGATTTGATTAATCAGTGATAATTGGCCCATTCGCACCACCCGTTGGCCCATCAGATTTGCCTCTTTACTTAAAAAAAAAAAAAACATATATAAAGTCGAACATATAACCTCCTCCTTTTTAGAAGTCGGTTAAAAATAATGACGGAATTAGATATTTAAAAAAAAATGTCTTAGCAAGTGAGACAATAATAACATTTTAATAAAATGTTGCGAAGCAGGAAACCTTTTATAATAGGTTCGTTAAACTTAAGTAAAAATTGGGGGAGGCCTTTGCCCAGCAGTGGGACAGAACATGATAACCAAAAAAAAAAAACTTAGGTAAAAATTGGTACTTACCTACCTACACGTTGAGAAAGTAGGTACATAACCTCCTCTTTTTATAAGTTGGGAAAAAGCAAAACTTAAAATTTGATTACCTGCTTGCCTCAGGTGGGAAGAAGTGAAGTGGACGAACGCCTGACTATCTAGGACTACCTTAATATTGGCATCATAAAAATAAAATAAACTCACCTATTTTCGTAGCTTTATTGTTATTATATTCGCTTTTATTTTCCGATTCACCATGCAAGTTTCCATCACAAAATAAATATTTTTATAAAGCCTATTATGTTCCAATTTTAAAACTTTGTTTATATTTTGCACACCACTAAAATTTAGTCGATTTCATAGCACACTATAACACTTCAAAACATTACTTTAAATCGATTAAAATTCTGTTCTCTCGCCTAAATACCATTTTATTTACACTGTTCTAAAATTTATAGTCACACTGGTAATATTTATGGGAATTTTAATTTTTCAAATAATATTTACGGTTTGTGTGTACGATTCGTGCCAGTAACAGGTAAAACGGTAGGAATGTTCTATTGATATGTAGCTCACGCGCCAACTAACTAATAAACTGCCTGTATCGGGGTTGGTTTATACTCCGACAAAGATAATGAAAGAGACTGGACTCAATACATTATGTTAAAACCGATACATTTTGCAGTTCGCCCGAAAGAGAAAGAGTTCTTGACACCTGTCTGTTTCATACAAACGAATACCAAACGTGTTTTGCGATTTCGATCTGTATTATTAGCAACTAGAATTTTCGCACTGTCAGTTGTCAGAAACAACGTATTCTCTCGACGGGTGGACTGTATATTGAACGTGGGGAAATACAGAACTAAAATAGAAAGAAATGTGCTTTAAAAGCAGATTGCATTCAAGACTTTCTTTTCTAAGCTTATACTTAAACCTGAACCTAACCTACACCTCACCTGAAAAGGAGTTCATGAAATCGCTTGCACATCGCAATGATTAATGAGCTCGCTACCTTACGGAACAGGTAGTCCTTGGCAGACTTTGATATAATATCCAGTCCTCTCTGAAATGTCATATATTATTCATCTAGAAAACCATTAGGAATAAAGTAAGTATTTTTCATGCATTCAGATGGCTTGTATTTAGGCTACGAGGCTATACTGTAGGTATTATGTTGAAGGACAGAATTCATAAGCTTGAAATTAATTTTAATCCCATAGCACAAAACCTGAGTCCTTTTTTTGTCGATATGCACCAGAATCTGCTTCGGTGACAACGCACATTTGACAAACCTCCACTATTCTATTTCCTAGGCACAAAACTCCATCGCATCCTCATCTAATCTTTGGCCTGTCTGGTCTAATATTAGGTGCGCGTGCGACGGCGGTCGTTGCGTATCAGTTTTAGTTTTTATTGTACGCCGCGCTGCGCGCCGTCCGGTGTATTTCGGGACTACTCGGCTTTACGGCCGAGACCGCGCTGGCGATATGGACTGAGCTCATACGAATGTGATAGATTTGCTGATGTCATAGTGATGATCTAGGTACGAGGTAATCGAGGTATCGTTGCGCTTCCGGTGGTCGGGCCAAAAATTGGGCCATTGTTTTAATATGGAGATGATTTCATGAGCGAAAAGTATGGTTACCCATACCTTAAGTTTCATATTATTAATGAAAGAAAGTAATACTGAAAAGTATGACAATTACCGTGACTAAGGTATCGGGTATACTGCACGAGTACTTCAGGAAATCAAATGGAACATTTTTTTCTTTCATTATTATTAGACTGTATCTTAGCTGATGGTATCTAATGGTAATTTAATGATGCAACTGACGCTGGTGCACGCTTGGCAGTAACTTATTAACTCGAGACTTGAAGACCCCCCGATTTTAGCTAGGTATCGGGAAACGCAGACATTGCAGAAGATGCATTTTGGTAAAGAGCTAAAAGACAATTGTTAAAAGACAAATCCAATATGGTTACGAGGAGGGTAGGTTGATCATCGCTGATGTCAAATTTTGACTTAGTGACTATTATTGTCTGGTTTCAGTTTAATAATAGGACTTCTGATCTTTCGTACATGTAAACGTCGTAAAATAACAAATAAAGGAAGTCCGGTAGGTCAGATGGCTGGCGGTTTACCTCAATTATTATTTATTAAGGCCCGAACAAATTGGGCCGCATTCTTCTCGTATTTGCCGCTTGAGGTGTCGCAAAAAGTTAACTTTGACGTCACTTTAGCATAAATGTCTTCTATTACATCTTTAAATCCTTGAAACGTACTGATTAATCGCGTGTAAGTAATTAGGTTAAATAATAAGGTATGTGAAATAAACGAGTATCTACTTATTTTAATCATGACAAATACAACTGACAATTAATGACAAATTCGCTAAACTTATCATTGATTGCATCTAAATGAATGTTCGCCTATTTTCCGAAACTGTTTCTATCGGGAAATTGTTAAGTTATGATTAACGCAATATGTCGCACCGATAAAAGTTTCTCTGTTCGCGGTAGAGTACAGTCATTACTCAGTTCCGTTAGAAATATCACATAAAATAGCAGTTCCATGATAAACGAAATGCCGGAAATTTCATTTTGTAGTGGAACTCAAAACAAATAGGATCTGGGGACGTATTATATTATTATTGCACACTAATTTATGTTTTCCTCTTTCACAATATTGATAGAGCAGTTCTAATGAATTTTAAAAAAATTCGTGATAGCTTAGTAGCTTAAGGTAGGCTTCTTCGATACAATTCACGACTCCTACGATCCGTAATTCCGTTTGAGCTTATTTAGTTTGAGCTTATCAGGTTTTGGTAGCCAGATTACACGAAACGTGACATCCATTGACATATATTACTAGCGTAAGGACCGGGCTAACGGCGCGACTAAATGGCACCAACGCGCTGGCCCTAAAATGACGGTTTTAGGGCCAACGCGACTCAGTTGACAGTGGTGCGCGCGAACTTCGAACGAAGAACTTCTATGTAAAATGTTCAGACGGGCGTATCCTTACTTTTGAAATCATTGGTGACATCATTCTAAAAAGAGAAGAATAGAAGAAGAGAGAAGAATAGAAAAATTACTTTTTTTTAAGAATCTATCCGAGACACCTGACAGTTTTCTTCGGCATGTTTGTATTTGTTCACTGTTGTGTATAATCCGTTTCCTGTCTAGTCTACAATAATATCACTTAATAATTTCTAATCATACCTATCGCGCGTAGTGACGCAAGTATTATGAAACTAAAATTAGGAGTCTGTCTATCAGTAATTGTTGATTTTAACTAGAAGGGGCATTATTGCAGACAGTTGGGAGCAGTTCAGTGGATTACTAGTGATTATCTGATAGGCCACGGACAGTCAGAGTCGTGAGAATATAAAACTGCGCCCGGGGGGCAACGCCTGATTCTGGTAAGTACCTACTTACTTTCCTTGGTGATCACCTTTAAACCTATTCATAACCCAATATCAACATGTATTCTTTATTTAATTGTGACTTATTATTTTATTTTATTTAGTATTCTTTAGAACAAGTCTGCCTGTATGTAAAACATTTATTTTAATTTTTTATACTCTGCATGTGAATGGGATTCTCTTTTTCTGTAAGTAACCTTAAAATCTGAGTTTCTGAATCCAACCCTTGACCAGTGGCGTAGCTATTCTTAAAGGGGTCCTGTATCAAAATTTGTTGGAGTCCCTTGCTGAGCGATGGCCGTTTTGCGTAGATGTGACGCATACTTTTTCCCATTTTGTTTTTTTTTTTGTTTGTGTTTTTTTATTTTTATGCGTCTTAATTGCCGCAAATAAACGTATTTTCTTTATTTTATACTCGACTGCAGGACTGCAGTGAATCTCCAAAAAAGGGTGTTGTTTTTTTTACAAAATAAGTAAGCACCTAATACCTATACTGACTTGGAAGGTTAAGCTGTTGTAGTCTTTGATCGTGATCTAAGAGAATGCAAAAGGGTCATATTCAAAATAATTGTAAGTTACGGATAGGAAACAGATATGAATATTATTTGATTGTAACAGAAAAATAACAGAAAGGAATTATTAGGGCAAGTTTAAATAGCACACGTTTATAACAGGCTACGAGTGCGAAGTCGGTGTGGGTCGCTAGGTACTTAATGAAATAACATTTTGGTGATCGTATTTTAGTTGGTATAATTGCCATAAATTCATCATCATCATTGCCATAATGCCTTATCTCCGAAACTACCGAGCCTAAAATTTTGATATTAATATTAAGGCAAAAGGATTCTAATGATTAGAATTATGTAAAGCCATATTTGTTACGGTCGTGAATCATATTTTAATCAACATACAACTTTACACTGACCTGTAAATTGCAAAAAACCTGAGTCAATTTGAATTTGGCGGGCTACCTTGGCGCATCCCCCTTAACTGATACTGAGACGGCCGACGAGAGGCTGGGTACGCCTCGGCGAGGCTGCGCGGTTAGTATAAAAGGCTCAAGCAGTGAGGACTGAGGATACGCAGTAAAACATGCACACACAGACAATACATGGCACAGCAATGCAATACATGGCACAATATACGCAAACTTTACATACTTCAAATAAATTTAAGTAAGTAAAAAAAAATGTTTTGGCTAACCTGCGGTGCACTAAGTACCTATTAATATTTTATTTTCATTAATTCATACATGAGACAATGTGAATAACGCCTAATCATTCATATCTGTTACGTAACGGAAAAAAGTGACAGATAAAATAACGTATATGAATTAATTGCACGTGTCTATCCTACAAATCTATTTATTTCCACACCAATTCACATGATTATACGAATATTTTATAGTTATAACAAATATCACAATACAGCCCTTTCCTAGTATGAGTAATAAAACAGTAAGTACTTACCGCTACTGTAAACGACTCACATTGAATATTTACTTTTAAAAGTCTAATTTTCTTCGACAACGAAACGAGCTGAAAAACTATATTGAACAAAATGGCAAAGCGTTTATTCTTACGCGTCGTGTAGTAACAGCTAGTGAACTAATTTTGCCAGTATTTCAAATTTCTTTATTGCCATGGAAATAATGTTAAAATAGCATAACAGAGAAGAATAACAGATATGTGCAAAATCAGGACACTCATTAATAAATTAAATTTGGAGTACACTAAATAGTATTTTATATTTTGTTTAGTAAAGTGTTGAAAGTTTAAACAATATTCTCTGAATATATATTTTTTTTTAACTTTTGTGGAATGGTTCATAATTAAATTATTTTTTTTAGTTTACCGTTAAAGACGTGGACATAGAATACTTGTATGAAACGGATCCTACGCAATGTCTGGTTTAATTTTTTGAAATGAATTGTTTAGGTTTACCAAATGTTTCGTTGTTTTTTATTAAGCTCAAATAAATATTTTATCTGTTTGTTTATGAAATTCTAGTCAGTTGCATCTCGTTATGAAAATAATTGGGTTGGACATTAAGACAGTAGTAAATATACAATTATTTTGAATATGACCCAAAAGCGAGGTAGCGGGCTAGAAATTTTTGAGCTTTCTGACTAGAATCCGGTTTTATCAAACCGTTTAATAAAACCGTTTTATTCGTGGAGTTTCTTGCCTGTTCTTCTCCATAGGTACGTACTTTGGAATGGGCAACTAGCTTCATCTTTTTGAGTGACCGACCACCCCTTGACAATTCAAAAGCGCCTGTAATTGGTTTATTTGAGTTTGAAGGAGCGAAGCGACCCCGAAAATTGGAGCATTCTGGACCTGGCTAGGTTAACTTTTATTTTAATTTTACTAACAGAATGCAAGAGCGAGATGAGCTATAAAATTGGAGCATTCTGACTCGGATGCTGCCATTTTGATTTTTTTAACTAGGTACAGAAATGCAAGAGCGAAGCAAGCTCGAAAATTGGAGCATTCTGACTGCGATTTTAGATTAACCTGTCATTGTGAATTTACTAAAAGGTAACGCTATGCCCCTACACTTGACTAGCGTCACGATGATTTTAAGACTAAGGTGCTTGGGGTGGTCACCCCCTTCTTCCCACCTTAAGTCGGCGCTTGCGGGCAGTTAGCTCTATTTATACAAATTCTACATACCTATGTATGTATGATCTTAACAGCTACCTAGTTGTTCCAGGTTAGGGCCCTGTTTTTGCGTGAGCGTTTTGTGTTTAGAAGTGGAAGCTGCAACCCCACGGAAAAAGGTCCAACATTTATGGTAGGACTTTCTTACCATTGTATGTTTCTACATGTAGGTATACTTTAGGTAGACATTTAAAACAATGGGTCGTCATTATTTATTTATGAAGGGCAGTGCTGGCCGGGTGGACCAGTGGTAATGGCCCAGACTTACGAGTTGTAGGTCGTGGGTTTGAACCCAGACAAGCGCTTCACGTAGGTAATTTGTGTAAATAATTTCATCACCACTGCTCTCAAAACGATGAACAAAAACATCGTGAGGAAACCGGCATGTCCTAGAATCAAAAATTCGAAGACATATGACATCTACCAACTGAATTAAGGGCCCGCTCCCTTTCACCGACGGGAGGCTTTTGTGACCGAGCAGGGCAGTGGGATCGTTAGAGGCTGATTATGATAAGCTATATATTTTATGTAAGATATGGATTTATAGATTACATAATAAGTATATTTAGATTACCTACATATATTGTATTGCTTTGTAGGTATGTACCTAGTAGACACGTTAAAAATAACGTAGGTTTTTGAATATTAATCATTAGTTATTAGTTAGTTTAGTCATTGGCTATGAAATCCTGCTATTCTCAAATAGATATAACAAGATAATTCGGCATTTTATAAAGTTAAAGTTATTAAAAGCAGGGAATCGCAGAACCGGTCGAAGTGGCGATGCGTGGAGGTTGTCCAGCAGTGGACGTCTTTCGGCTGAAATGATGATGATGTTGATGAAAGATAATAACAACAAGACTTTCCATATGTAATCCCCGAATTGGTTTATTTGTTTACACCATAAACATCCGACGCAGGAATGATCTCGATTGATTAACAATTTTTTTTTGTTTCAAGGTTTAAAGTTTTTTATCTAACAATTCAAATTATTTTAAGTTTAGTCATTAAACGCGACACACAGCGCCATCTACCAATTTAGAACTGAACTACTGATTCAATGAAAAGTGACATTAAGACGTTTAACATACCAAGTATAAAATTAAAGTACGACTGAACGTACTGTTTATTTAATTTATGAGTAAGTTTATTAAACGATATTTAGGAAAAAAGCTAAACTGAATTATAACTTTACAACAAATGGTAATAACGATGATTGCAATAAATGGTATTGTGTACTTATTTTTCAGCAAACATAGAGTTAAAAAGCATAATTATCATTCACTAATCTGTACCGCAGAGGAAAACGACAGTAGCTCCCCTTTTAACAAAAAAAAATGTTCTTCTAATTTTTGAGTCTTAGTAGATTTATCGATTCGATTGGAATCGATTAGTTCATTATTCTACTTACAACTCTAGTGACGTCTGTGAACCAGTGTTGCCAACTTAGGGGTTTTCCCCCCAGATTTAGGGGGCAAATAAGTGAGATGGGATTTTTTTAGGGGTCTGAAATTGTTAAGGGGTTTTTTCAGGGATTTTTTGACCCTTTAATATTTTTAAATTGATAGGTAATATTAATACTTATTTCTTGACCTAGCGACTTATGATGACATCTAGTACGTAATTCTACAACCACTCTGTGGTGTCTGGCGGCAATACTGGCGCCACTGGCTTAATCCATCCAATAAAATGTTAAATTTATTCAATGTCAACATGTATGATTTAAAAAAATCTGAATTCATAAAATATTTCGTCTTCAGATGAAGATGAAATATTTTATGTAATAAATAACTTATAATAAAAAGACTTGAAACATATTACTGCATATTATTTCTAAATCATTATGAATTTATATTTATATTTTTTTAGGGGGACAACTCAATAATTAAGGCGATTTTAGGGGTTTTTGACACAAACTTTAGGGATAAATATTTTTGAAAGTTGGTAGCACTGCTGTGAACGGCAGTGAACGAACTGTCAAATCAGTGACGCTCCCCGCCGCCCTCTTTCCTCTTGACGTTTTGTTCAAGACGAACGTTTATTTTTCGGCATCACACGTTTCGTGTCAAACGACTTAAAAGTAAGTGATAATTACAAAATATTACCGTGTTTTTAATGTTTAGTGTATAAATAATGTGTGGTAAAACGTTTATTGCACGATGGTGGTGTATATTGTGAGATAAAGTTGGATTATGGTAATGCGCGCCAGACTGGCACAAGGCGGCAATACCTCGGTGTTTGCTAAGTTCTTTACCATTTATCGTGACTATTATGTACAAAGAATGTATCTTTCGCGACCAGCCCCAGGTATTTTTCTAGTAGTCCGAGGTTTCTAAACACCGATTTCATTTTGTTCACCATGCCTTGATATTCTGTTCTCGTGAATATTCCTCGTTAATTTTCCACCTCTCCATGATTACGACTGTACCATGCTCATATTATTGATTTTGAACGCGTGGTAAACGTAAACTTTGAGTTAAACGGGATAATAATTATGTAGTTTGGACTTCCAATGTTTTGTTTATAACCTCAAAACTTAACCACACTAGAGAAATAAGTACGGTCAGTGGGTCGTCTTAGGGGCGTACTGAACATATAGAACTCTTGTGAGGTGAAACAATGAGTGTTCGTGCATGCTGCGTTATTCATTGCTAATTATATCCCCTAAATTAATTGCAGAAAACTAAAATGCAGTCGGCACTAGGTAAACAACCCATACTTATGTGCAATTATTGCTAGCTATTACATATAAAAATGTGTTCTATAATCGTCAAACACTAGCAATACCTAAGTAACTGGCTAATGAACATAATTCCTATATCGTCCAGTTACTATGCAAAGTAAACACATTCACACTTTGGTAGGGAACTTATAAATACAAGGTTAATCAACGCCTGCTTGGTAATAGGTAGGTACTACGGGCTGGTATCCGCAACTCCACGTCAATGCGCGTATTTTGCGTACGTACGTTGCGAACGCCTGCTAATCCCATACTCTACTGATTTTCCAGAATGCGTTACGTGGCCGCGTATTTACTGGCTGTGCTTGGCGGCAAGGTGTCCCCGGCAGCAGCGGACGTGGAGAAGATCCTCAGCTCTGTTGGTATTGAGGCTGACGGAGAGAAGCTGAAGAAGGTCATCTCTGAGCTCAATGGCAAGAGCGTTGAGGAGCTAATTGAGCAAGGTAAACATTGATTGGCTATTTAATTATTGTTGTGTTGTATTATTGTTGAAGAGAAATAGTCGGGGTCGCTGTCGCCGGATACGGTGAAGAGGACTATATGATTTGACACAAGCTTTGAAACTTCATGCTGAGGAGCAGCCTTTATTTCTTCAGAAGTACAAAGACATGCCTAAGCAGCACACCATGTAACATTTTGACATTATTTTGCAATGTCAACTTAGTCTGCGACAACCTACAATCTCTAAGAGTTGAGCACTGGTCATTTGAGTCTCTTGTTTTTATTTGAGTTTTATTTCAATTAAACAAGTCTTATGTAATTGGGTATTAATGTTATTTTATATCTTGTCCAGGCCGCGAGAAACTGTCGTCCATGCCGGCGGGTGGCGCCGCCCCGGCCGCGGCCGGTGGAGCCGCGCCTGCTGCTGCCGCCGCTGAAGAGAAGAAAGGTATGTCATGCTGCTAGTAGTTCAGTTGGCAGTACTTGAGCCATGAAAGCGATAAATAAGATCATCCTTAGTTCAGTAAATTTCAGGAAACTGATTTGTAGTTTCTGGTGAACTGTATGTAACTGGTGTCTACTTATATTTTGAATATAAGTTTACTAGGAAATACTCATAGGTTTATTCATAAACATTGCTTAAAGTTAACGAGAGATTTAAAGGTCAAAAATGTAAGGTTAAACAGTTGCTAATCATTACTTTAATTAATGTTTATAAATAAAGGCGATATTTAACTAGGACATAATACAACAACTTCTTGATTACCATGATGATTCCAAACAACACCATCTTTCGACTGAAAGCCTTTGACGCTAACAAACCATTTCTGATATCTTCCCTCACATCACAAACTCCCCCTATCTTCTGTACCCTGCTAACCCTTAACTTCTTTATTGCAGAAGAGAAAGAGACCAAGAAGGAAGAGTCTGAATCAGAAGATGAGGACATGGGCTTCGGTCTGTTTGACTAAATGCACTTTGCAGGTGAGTTTCAAAGATATTTTTGTATTTTGCAGCATGTAATTGTCTGCTGTGTAACATATTTGTATGATGTTAAATGTATCTGTTATGGCAACACTCATAAATAAACAAGATAGTTAGAATACTCTTTATTAGGTTCACTAAACAAATTACAGCTGTTATATGTCGAATTTTTACATAGGGTGACACAATGCAAATAAGCACTTGTTCGCTAGTAAATTGGTTACGACATAACAACTAATGTCTATAATGTCTGGAAACCCAAAAGGGTTGGGCAAAGATGTATTACACCCAAATATGCCACGTTAACTAGCTTCATATTTTCTGACTGACCGACTTCTTGACAATTCAAAAGTGCCTGTTAATGGTTTAATTGAAATAAATGCTTTGAGTTTCAGTTTGAGTTTGTTAAAATAAAACAGCATAAAATTAATACCAATTGAATTTCAAAGACGAATAGGATTAATGCAATCTGATCTTTTGCCAACTTGATTGATTAGTTACTTGTTCTTGCTGGTATTTTGTTTTCATGATGATTTCAAACACACCATCTTTCGACTGAAAGCCTTTGATGCTACTTACCCTAACTGATGTATGCCACAAACAATCTATTAAACCTTTTTACAGCGAACATAGACAATAATTTTGTTTTTCTGTATTGTTTCAGTTTTCGCGGCGCTGGTCGTTATTCCATTTTCTATGGTATAAGCGTAAAATGTCAGTATTTATGTTTCTATGAAATATATTGCTGAAAATATAAACATTCATAGAACTTTTATTTTGTTGTTGAATGTTTCCCTATTTCCTATTTATACAATAAGATTTGACTGATTTGAGGATGGAATGTGTAACTGATAAGTAAAAGTTCCTTATTTTCTATAGTTGGTGGCAGTTTCCAGCGTTTTATTGACTCTGTATTCAAGGTATAGCCGCTTTAAGAACTAAAAATAATAGGCAGATTTGTTACAACATAATTTTTATTGATTAAAATGGCTAATGTACGGACGCCAGCAGGTCAACCTACCCGAAACTGTCAGATTTTCCCAATCAACCTTGAACCTTATGATTTAGCAATAAAGTCGAAAATCTATTAAAGAAATCTGACAGATTGTAGTAACTTGATGTGCTGGCGTCTGTACGGACCCCAGCACATCAAGCTGCTACAATCTGTCAAATTTCTTTAATAGAGATTCAACTTTATCGCTAAAGCATAAGGTTCAAAGTTGATTGGGAAAATTTGACAGTTTTGGGTAGCTTGATATGCTGGCGTCTCGTCTGTACAAGTTTTTTAGAAATAAAAGTGCCATAGAATTTCGCTTGGAACTTGTTAGTAACAGAGTTGCTCAATAGATGGCGCTAATTTCAATATTTATTTA
Source organism: Oligia fasciuncula (assembly GCA_963082905.1). Classification (NCBI taxonomy): domain Eukaryota; kingdom Metazoa; phylum Arthropoda; class Insecta; order Lepidoptera; family Noctuidae; genus Oligia; species Oligia fasciuncula. Next base: position 18,144,375 of record OY720406.1, on the reverse strand, counting down.
TTAAATTATACAAAAGCTTTCCCAACAAAAACAATAATTTACATAATAGGTACCTAGTCATCAATCAATATCGAGTTTCTTGAAAGATCCCTCGACACTTCCGAAGATGTCGGAGATGGTCTTCGGCTTTCCGGGCCGCTTCGCTTCAATCACGCGTTTGTTGTTCTCTTGCACAAAGAAATCTTTGTTAGCTCGCAATCTTACCAGCATTTCATCTGTAATTAAACAAAAACGATACTTTATTCGCTTTCAATCATTATTGCCTTCTGGCTGTCTTCTTAGTAGAATCTGTAAAGTGTTTGTCGATGACTTGGGAGTTTATGGCTAGATATCACCTTACATATGACAAGCATGAAAAGCAATGAATATTGCTTCTCAAGTTTGCATCAGCTTTTATGTATAACGAACTATTTTCGGGAATTGTTCACAAATAAAAAAAAACAAGGATCGAATTGAAAAGCTCCTCGTTTCTTTGAAGTCTGGTAATAATACAAGCCAGTTACGTTCCCTTTGATTTTTACCCGATCGACTGCGACAGCAGTTAGAGTTGTCTTGATTCTTTATTTACAAGCCGAATTCTGGGCCGAAGCCATTTAGATTGCCATCGACACGCTAAGAAGATAAAATCTTGAAAAATAAATTGTTACTTAGTTGTTTGAGCATGTGGATGTGGGGTATTTAAACGACTTTAGGAGAATTTAAAAAATAAAAAGCTTGAAATTATCAAAAACCCGACTGCAACTAAAAAGTTCAAAACAAAGATCACTTCAAGCAGTCTGATGCAGTTGATGATCTTGTTTTGAACTACTAGTTGCTGTTGTGGTTTTAAAATTTTCAATTTTTTTGTCTGCATGTTCACAAAAATTGCCTCAAATGATCCTGAATTCTTAACTAACCTCTGCATTCATCAAAGGTCTTGAACTCCCCACCCGCTTCCTTCGGCAGTCCCACCATCGGCACGTACTTGTCCAAGGTCTTGGCTCCGATCTGATGGATGATCAGCACGTCCAGGAGTTCCTTCTTCATGAACGGCTTGATCATCATCATGAGCCGGTCCATGAAGGACGGCGCATTGAGGAAGTGGAGGCCTTTTACCTTTACTAACATGGCTTCCTGTAAAACATTTAAAAAAAAATTAAAGCCTTTAGTAAATTAACATCGCCAGTTCTATTCGTTGGTAGGTAGTGTTTTTTGTCCATAGATAAATAATATAGACAGATCTTTTTTTTTTTTTGATTTGGTTTTGTCCGATGGCGACGATAGAAATTCGTGGTTCTCCAAAATATCTAGGTTTGCTATTGAAATATAACCGCCATAGTACTTTCTTATTTCTTTTTTTTTTTTTGTACTTTTGACATTGACTGGCGCTGAGATAAGACTGCGAATAGATTATGAACGTTTTTAATTAGGTACGGGAAACTTTGCTGATCTCTCACCTGCAAGTAGTACAAGAACTGCTGTATAGTCTGCACATCCAGCTTAGTGAGATGCCCCAACTTGAGGCCCTCAAGGTCGAAGATTAACACGAAACCTGGCCACGTGCCCTCTTCGAACTGCCACAGGTCCAGGATCATCAGTACTGACCTGGGGATTATGAGTTGGTTACATCATAAAGGTGATTGCGATACCAGAATCCTGTGTCGTGTTTAAGCTGTATTTCAGCAAGGATGGAATGTTTTTCTGAAGCGACGATCATTTCTGTTTCTTCGTCAGCTAATCAGCTTTTCTCGGTTACTGACTATCATGTTACTCAATACCTGAGTTGTGGAGTTACGTAAGATATTTTACCTGTATTTTAGGAGCAATTCTCCTTTTAAAATACTGGTATTCAGCTGCGTCCGGTTAGGCTGGGAGCCGACCCTGACATACATAGTTTACTAGGCAGATATTAGTAGTCATAGGGGGTGGCAGGTCTTTGGTAGTAGGTGCCTATCTACGCTTGTTATCGTGAAATTCCTCAAGGAATTATGTTGGGCTCCTGGGTATCGATTAAAGCTAAACTGGCTGTTCAACTAGGTACTGACGCCAGCAGATCACGCTACCCGAAACGGTCAAATTTTCCCAATCAACTTTGAACCTTACGTTAGCGAAAAAGTTGAAAATCTATTACTTAAATTTTCACCCATACTCTCCACATACACATGGGTGTGCAGTTACAGTTACATACATTCACACACACTCTCCTACATTTTTGAGTTGCATTCCCTTCTCCTGTTTACCTAAAATACATGTTTAAGAAAAAATACATACTAATATATGTAAGATACATAATAATATATACAAAGTAAGATATTGAATAAACACAAACATGGCAAACTGACACACTTCACAAGTTTTGTGTATTTTATAAGATTCCTTACAGCTGATCACTGTCTCTTAAGATACAGGTCACCCTAGTTTAAGAGGCAGGGCTCACCCAATTCATGTACAGACCTTGTGGTTACAGCACAGTTATGTAGTATCTGTTTTTACTCTTATGCCTACTAGTTGTAATCAAATTGTACTATAACAACTACATTTTATGTATTTTCTCGTCTGTAACTTATTTTTGTGTATTAAATAAATTATTATTATTATTAAATAATTTTGACAGATTGTAGTAGCTTGATGTGCTGACGTCTGTACAAGGATTCGTCCGCTGGTCGCTGTCCGTGCTATGCGAACTTAAGCCTTAACGGTTTGTAGCCATAAAAAGGTTGGTAGCTATACCTACCTAAAATTTGCAATTACACAATTGTAGAAAAAATTGTTACCTACCTTAGTGACTTAGCGAATTCGAAGTTCTTTGGCTCGTAGTCCAGTAGACGGCAGTAGAACACAGCATCACCATTCCTTGACCGAGTTTGTATTGGCTGGAGTAACCTGGAACAGACAAAATCATATCGATTAGGTACCAGATGATAAAGTCTGATGTCGCCCTCGTGCCCAAGGCGCGGTCGCAGCCTGAAATTTTGGAGGGGGTCACTCACTACACCTTCGATCAATAATAGTACAGTCAGCGTCAGAGAAATGGAACCCCCCCAAGACTTAAAGACTATCGCCCGAGCACGCTCAGGCCCGCCGTCGCTCGTCGCTCGAGCGACGCGGCGGGCGGCGGCGCGGCGGCGCTGGCGCGTCACGTGAGCCTTGAGCAGCTCCCTCCCCCGCCGCCGCACCAATCTCTGCCCGAGCGCATCCAACGGTCCGAATCAGATATTATTTGCAAGTTTCATTCAAGTTTTTAATAATTCTTTAAGGTATTTTTTCGGCTTCCTTCTGGCCGAACCGTATACCAAGAATAACTTACAAAAAGACACTTTGCGTGCGATTAAGATACGAACCCGCATCACCAGGCGCCAGCCGATCATCGAGACCGTGTCTTATACTACTAGGCTATTGGCTCAGTTGTCAACCTTAACGAAAATTGGAATAGTATTACTCCTTATAACGAACAAGGTTATTAACGGTCTAATCTTCTAGATAATAAGGTTTAAATTTCAACTTTCGTTTTATATTTAATACCTTAGTTTTACAAAATGCAATACGCATTAACTCCTCAATTAACTAAAAGATAAGGTTGAAATTAGCATAGATTTCTTGTTTGGTTGAATATAATGTGTTGATTCCGATTGTTGCACTACCGTCATTTTACTTCAGAAACTTAACTGCTGTATGAACTGCGAGTTAAGGTTGAATTTAGAATACTTCTTCGCTTTATTTAGTAAACTGTGATTGAGGGTATAATTATTTTTTAAATGGTTTCGTTTTCGTGCCGATTCGCTTGTGTGTAATTATCTTCGTCGTAATATTATCAAATTTATTAAGTTTTTGACCAGTTGATTCTATTAACCGATGGTATGGTTTGATTAACAACTTTTTTGAAGGCTAAAATTGTTGTTATCTGGGAACAGGAACAAAGCATAAAGAAAATAGCACGAGTTATGGGCATAACGGTAAGATTTATGTTATACTTCCACATATTACCTATTTATTGTTGCAATAATGTTGCATTATTACTTACTAGTTGGATGTTTTTATGTATTTCTAATATTATTATTTTCATTGCAGAGAAAAACAGTTCGTAAATGGATACAAAGGTATCAAGCGACGGGTGATGTGAAATGTGATCGCCAAGGCCAGAGAAAATACAAATGGAGCGACAACGTAATATTGTGAAAGCTCATTTAGTGGCACCCTTCAAAACTTCAAGAAGTGATAGACTGCTGTGACATCCTCTCCGTTATTATAAGGCAATTTACTCGGCAGATTGATTGTGTAACGTATCGGATAAAATTGCGTTGGAACATATATGAGCAAGTGTTAATAATACCCAAAATTTGTGGGATCATTATCTCGTAGTTAATCAAAAACAAACAACCATTATAATTATTATCAATCCAGATAATCTGGTTTACAAGTAGTCTTGTAATGTATTAACGATGCACCATCTGACCTCACATATTTTTCTAATGTTGTGTTAAATAAGGGTTATTAGAAAATGTGATAAAAGAGAAAGATGTATATTGCTATACTATTATAGTTTAGCATGTTGATTCTTCCTCTGTAATTCACAGACACAAAGACAAAATTTCTTTTTTTTAAAGGTTTTTTTCCGATAAGTAAATATAAAAAAAAAACTGTTTTCACAACTTTAAATAAATAAATATTATTGTCGTTATGTTTCTATAAATATATATATAAACGAACCTTTATCTAATGTTAAACGTTCTAAACCTCATCCAGGGTATCTATTTTGTGTTTAGTTAATATTCTAAGTAAATAACCCCAATTTAACACAGATAGAAAACTGTATACTCAACCTGGAAGTGGATTCCATGAAGTCCTAGAAATGTAATTAGAAAAATAAATGAATATTGTTTATCAAAATGCCTAGCTTTTATTACAAACCTCCATTTGGTTTCTTAAATAATAATTAACGAAAATCACCTAATAAAGAAACTAAAAAAAAGGGTAAATAAATAAAATAAAGGAAAAAGAAATCTTCTCATCCGCGGATTTGAACTCGTGACCACCGCATCGCCAAGCCGCAGTGTTAACCATTAGACCAACACGCCACTTACGTTACATTACGAAAAACTTAAATAGGTTTGATGTCAATACCAAGGGGGGGACCTTATTTGTGAAGCGAACTGTACTAGATGAATGATTAGGAACAAAAATAAGTCGCTAAAGTGGCCACGTTTGCACACACATAAACATTGTATTTCTTACTACGAACTATAGAAAAAAGTTTAATAATATTAACAACTTCAGATTATTATAAACCTTAACACACTCACATAAAGTTTAATTACGTTTGCAAATGATTAATATTTAAGTCCTTCTGTCATCGAAGCAATAAATTTAAAATGTCACTTGAAAATAAAAAGTCATTTTTATAATAAGTACAAAAATATTTATTCTAAAATGAAACTTAACTTCTAAGCAATAAGGTTAAAAACATTTTGTTGACAATTTCGTACTTACTCGAATTTGGAACTAGACGTAGTTCTTGGAATTACATTCCAATGCTTCAATGTTTGTTGGAATAGTTGGCGCGTTATCGCAAACATTGGCCAAACAATCATAATATTTGCTAATTGATTTATATTTACTATTTAATTGTGTTACTATTTTATGAAAAACATTTAATGATAAAAACTTACCGAAAAAAAGATATTCCTTTTAAAATCTTGGTGTTACGGTGGTTATTTACACAACTTTTGAACGTGCACTGAGGCATTTTTACGTCTTAACATTGGCTATGATTGGACCATACTAATTTGAAATAAGAGCACAAAAGTATTCGTGCTTGTATTTTTCGGGCCGTTTTTGAAGCGCTTATCGGGCATCTAGTACTATTATTGATCGAAGCACTACACTAATAAAAAATAGGTATCTGGAATAAAATAAACATTATTGCACAAGACACAATTTTATTTTATACATTACTTTTATAAAACAAATGGAAGTCGTCTTTTTGTATTTGCGAATCGGGTGATAATAATTATTTGAGACGTCTGGTACTATTTCCGGGTGAATGTTTAGAAGAGCTAAACCTGTTAACCGCTCTTCTAACATGTTAGCTCTCAACCACGTTTTTACACGCCTAAGCGTAGAAAAGGATCGCTCTGCTGTCGTACCACTTATGGGAAGAGTTGCCAGAATTTTGAGAAAATGTCTTTATATTTGGGTACAAATCATATTTTTTTTTGAGATTTTTACATTTTGAGATTTTTCAATTTGAACTTAGATTTTGGGGGGGGTCATGTCCCCTGTGACTCCCCCCTTCGGACCGCGCCTGCCAAGTACGATGTTGTTATCGCACGCTGGAATTTCATTGCACTTCTTAGCGCCCAGAGTTATATTTTCGGCACAATAAAAAAATTGGGACCACACGTCAACATCTCACAGTTATAGTAAAAAATGTATGAAACTGCAACGTGAACCTAAAATTATACAGAACAATATCTCCGATTAACGTAGCCTTACTGTGTTGTTTTTACCTACTTACACATTATGCAGATTCTGTTCCGTCTTTTTATCCACGGCCCGGTCTTTGAAGAAGTTGGTGAACAGTGTCCTGAGGGTGTAGTGAAGGTCCAGGACTTGCTTAGACACCTCCGCGCTGTGTTCGCAGCAGTGATAGATGAGGATCAAGTCCAAGTCTGAAAGATATAAGGAGACGTGTTTGTACGCAAGAGCCAGGGCCATGGAGTCTGTTGTTGTGTCGGTTTAGTGGTCGCATGCGCGACTGCTGAGAATGGAGTCAGTCTGGATTGCAGTCTAGATTCGGGAAGTGTTATGAAGTTTTTCCATTAGGGAATGCTCAATAGCAGCCTGTCGAAATGTATGCGGTTAGCGACATTAGGCATACAAGGGTCTATAACATATCCGGCGAAATGTGGGTTCCCCTTGCTGACTACCCAATTTTGCCTCCCATCGTCGGCATGATTAATATTCTCATTCCTTACATAGGTCCTAGGCTGCTAGCCTACCAAGTCTTTGGAGACAGACCATTGCAAAATTCGTGTCCAAGAACTTATCAGGGCGATACCCTCACTTGGCGTATACAATGTCACCAGTAACTGCATGACCAGCATACTGATATCAGTTGTAAATCTTACTAAACTATAATACGTACAGCATACTAAACGATAAATCGCAATAGCAGCAGTCTTTTTATGACTCGTCAGTGGTTTTGATTAGTTTATAATGTTCTAGATATACTGTGTACCTACTTAACTCTCAGCATAGATTTGACCACGGTGGGTCAAACTCAAAGCATTTATTTCAATTAAACCTTGTACAGGCACTTTTTAAATTGTCAAAATTAAATAGTGTGTCAGATAATCAGAAAGTTGAGGCTAGTTGTCCATTCCAAAACGTAGATCTCTATGGAGAAGAACGGGCAAGAATGGACACTTTTAAATCAAGATATTACAAAATCCTGGGTGTCGTAAAGAGAAGGATTGAATTCTAGTTATGCGATGTTGCCCATTATGTACCTAAGTATGTGCCATGTAAGTATTGTGTACTTATATCTTTTGTTGGAGATAAATAAATGGTATAGCAGCTGTATAGGTAGGTACCTCATAGCCGACTAAGACAACTGGGTGGTACTTATACGGCCCACCCGCCCTTTTAGCACATTGGCACCCTCGTTTGCTTAAACCCAAATAAGGGCTTTCACATGATGACGGTCAAGCAGTAAATAATATTCTTCCAAGTAGGTACGTACAAAGAAGGCAAGTTACTAGGTACAGACTGCAGGTTCCGCTATGATTGCGTACCTATTATTAGATTAGCTGTCTACTTGATCAATAATAAATATAAAAATGATGTAGTGTAAAGGTCATAAAAAAACTGATACAAAAACTCGGCGAGCTGAATCCTTACTGACCTAAAAAAAATCGTAAGACACGATCTACGGTCTGTAAACTTAAGGTAGGTATCATAAATACAATTCAAATTTATTTCTTAAAAACCTGCATGGGCAATTACCTAAGAGCTAGGTGCACGGTTTCAATTTGTCGTTCCCTATGGAGAAGAGCCGGCAAGAAACTCCAAGGGTAAAAAATAATCGGATTTTATAATATTTTCAAATTACAGTGTTATTCGGAATAGCAGGACAGTGTAGGCCTATGAACAAGTACCAGGTACAGACACCAGGACATCAAGCTACCCGAAACTGTAAAATTTTCCCAATCAACTTTGAACCTCATGCTTTAGCGATAAAGTTGAAATCTATTAAACAAATTTGACAGATTGTAGTAGGTCGATGTGCTGGCGTGTGTACATACTTAGCATAATCAGCCTATAATGTTCCCACTGCTGGGACACAGGCCTCTGGAGTGGGCCGTAATCCACCACGCGGGCCCAGTGCGCGGTGGTAAATGATAAATGAATATTAGAACAGAGGTGATGAAATACGACATACAGCTCGTAAGTCGCCACCGATACCAGTGTTCCCACTGGACCACCACCGCTCTTTGTACCGTACTTTAGTACCTATACCTATGCACCTACCTAATATCCTGGATGTTTTGTTTTTAATTTCAACTACTTAGCTTTTGCTAGCGGCTTCGACCGCGTGGATGTCGGAAAATATCCCAATTATAATTTTTTTTCATATTTATTTTGTTGCACTCACGAAATATTTAATGTTATGGTTGCAAAGTTCCGTTTAAAAACTTTGGTTCACGCGGCGCACGCCAGTACCTAATGATTTGATTTTTTCCGACATGATTTTTTTCGTGATTTTTTCCGACATCTTCAACAATCATCGTCATAATTATTTTTTTCAGCCCAATAACATTTAAAACCATAATTAATTATACATCTACCTAAACACCTAGGTACCTACCTTACTCATGAATCACTGCGTCTATTGGTGAAAAACGGTGAAAACTGAAAACCGTATGAATATCTGCCGTTCGGTAGTTTTTGACTTTATCACGTTTACAGACGCTGCTGCTGGCTTTGTTTTATAATTGTAATGATATTCCCAATATTTAACTATGCTGTGGCATCCAATTTTTTTTATTTGTACGAAATTATAGTGTTTGACAGGTATGACAACACCAGCGATGATGCGACACCTAGCGGTATAAATTGGCAGTGCCTCTCGCCATTGCGGAAGTAGTTACCTATTGAGCTGTAGGTAGCAGAGATAATAGTCGCTAATGAATTTATCGGCTAATGAGAAACCTCACGAATGTATGGTACATTAATACTTATATAATACCTACTATTGTGTTAAGTTGATTTATGCATAGGCAGAGGATGTTCTACTTTTTTCTCAAGTCAACATGATATTAAATAGAACAATAGATCGCGCGTACATAATTATCGTCTCATTAGATAAGTCATAGATCTAACAATTTAGGTATAGGTACCCGTTTACATGTTTTTTTAGGGTTCCGTACCCAAAGGGTAAAAACTTTTTCACGAAAAAAAAAACAACCGACTTCCAAAAAACACTACAAAGTGAAAAATAACTTTAATTTCGGAAGTCGGTGTCTTTGGATCTGTATTTTAGTTTTTTTGCCACCGACTTTCGAAATTAAAGTAATTTTTCACTTTGTAGTGTTTTTTGGAAGTCGGTTGTTTTTTTTTTTTGTGAAAATGTTTTTATTTTTCACTTTTTAGTGGGTCAGTTTGTCATTTATCTAATTTACAATAGCTTTTACAAAATATTGCTTTTCCCGATGCAGGGACGTTCATTGTTGAGGAGTTCTCCTAGTAAGAACCAGGAGAACTGGAGCTGAGAAGTCACCCTCAGCTCCACTTCACCATAAGCATTGTGACGAGCATAAATTGCTTAGCAACCTTAAAGTACACAATTTGCACTTTTTTTTTTTAATATCTTTTTTTGTTTTTAAGTGATGTATGTACGATTACTGTCTAACTATTTGGTGTATTGTGTGTCTTTTAGTCTGTGCTAAATAAATGTATTTTCTTTCTTTCTTTCTCATCGAATCGTAACCCGTGAAATGCTTATTATTTAGTAGTTCCGGTGGCCATCTGTGGTCTTCATCATCAGTTCCACATCACCAAATGGTGCTTTCCGAAAGCAAATGCACGAGTTACTATAAAAAATACCCAAATAGCTATAGGTGTGCCTATAAAATTTGAGGGTTTCCCTTGATTTCCATGGGATTCCCTCATCAGATTCCGAATTGGTGACAATGGGACCACGTCGAGACCATACCCTTTCAAACAACAAAATAATTTTAAAAATCGGTCCACAATTGGTGGAGTAATCGCGTAACAAACACACAAAAAAAAAACATACCGTCGAATTGAGAACCTCCTCCTTTTTTGAAGTCGGTTAAAAACGGGACCCTATTACTAAGACTTTGCTGTCTGTCCGTCTGTCTGTCACCAGGCTGTATCTCAAGAACCGCGATAGCTAGACAGTTGAAATTTTCACAAATTATGTATTTCTGTTGCCGCTATAACAACAAATAAGTACTAAAAACAAAATAAAATAAATATTTAAGGGGGGCTCCCATACAACAAACGGGTTTTTTTCGGCGTTTTTGCCTTGTGATACGGAACCCTTCGTGTGCGAGTCTGACTCGCACTTGGCCAGTTTTTTTTTACATTTACCTAACCGTAAAGGCTCTTACAAACAGGCGCGACACGCGACGCGAATCGCACGCGACACAAAGGCACCGCTCGTTGCGCGACTTGCGATGCCATTGTGTCGCGCGCGATTCGCGTCGCGTGTCGCGCCTGTTTGTAGGAGCCTGCTACTTCGCGCCAAATCAGACAAAAGTTCAAAACTAAAGTTGAGAAAAGCTTTTTTTAATAATAGATTTTATTTTTATTTAAAACAAACGCGTTGGATATCATCATTCTAGGGAGCATCGACCCTCTGAAAAAAATTCGAAACGTAGTGTAAAAGAACTCGAAGACTGTCTCAGATTGCGCCGCGCCGTAGTCTGTGCGCTGCGCGCCGTCCTTGTTTTCCTAGGTTTTTCATGATTGTAAGTATTACAATAAAAAAAAACATGTAGGTACCTGATTATGTGTCATTCCTAATTAATTAATAAAAACTTCTAACATGTACTCTTTCAATTACCAAAACTACCTAGGTACAGACTAGCACATCAAGTTACTACAATCTGTCAGATTTCTTTAATAGATTTTCGACTTTATTGCTAAAGCCTAAGGTTCAAGGTTGATTGGGAAAATCTGACAGTTTCGGGTAGGTTGACCTGCTGGCGTTTCAACAGTTTTTTAAAATTGATTTTTCTATGACACGCGTTGAAATTAGGCGCAAAGTAGCTCTGGTTTACGGTTTCTGGTAGGTATTTATATGGTGTACATAATAAGGAGTATTCGATTCTATCTTTTATCTATTGTTACATCCATGCCAATTACGGAACAATAAAAGATTCATGTGCGTACTTACCTACTAAGTGGCAACGTCATAAGTTTGTCCACCCCGGCTTGCTTTAAAGAGATCATGTTTGATTGCATAGTATCACGTCTTTTTACCTGAGGGGTGGGCTAGCCTCCATGTTTCGCAGATTCTAACCTCAAATGCGTAGTAGGTAGGTACGTAACGACTTGGAGCAGGCCTATGGCAGACCTAACCCTAGGTAGGCACGAGCGATTTTTTAATGCGATGGTGTTTATGGCGCACTGGATTTCCAACTTGAGTTGAGTCGCGTATTAAGAATTCAACAGAGTACATTCCAGCACATCAAAAATTTAACTAGGTAGGTATTGGATTTTCAACTCTCGGCGCTAAGTGCGTTGAAAATCCAGTGCGACAAAAAAAATATCGCCCGTGGGTACGAGGGCTACGTGTCGTAGGTAAGTCTAGGTTTCATATAAGGCTTTGCATAATAATGTGAGTTTCCAAAGCCGACCCTCTCTCTCGGTAGGTACATACCTACGTAAGTGGCACGGTATTACATTTTCCTGCCTCTTTATGCAAATGCCCTTTGTCTCGATGTCATCTCGATAGGAAAAAGACGTTTATCCTCCAGTGGATCAGGCTGATGATAAAATTAGAAAAATCGAATTTAGCACGTCTAATTTGTTCGTTTTCCAGTTGAATAAAATTATTGTCACGGTCAAAAGATTCATTTCATACTTGTAAATTAATGACACAAAAACTAATGCGTTTTAAATTATACCTAATGCAGCAACAGGTTTAGCAGTGAACTTTAGCTAACCTTTGAGCTGTCAAAATTATCTCGCGTAGATACCTACTGACAACTGAACTGAACAAAATTACGAAAAGATGCCCAATTTTTTTTTACATGACCTCTTTTCTAGTAACTGAATTGGATATAGGTAGGTACCTATATCCATCACTCATTGATGATATCCCCAAGAAATAGTGAATAACTTGAGTTATAGCAGAATGCCACATTATAATACTATAACTACTTACATTTTAATAACTTAACAAGACAGTCAGTGTCGCAATTATTTAATCGGTTTCTACTTAACATTGAACTTGACGTACAGTCGACAAAATAAATAATTGTGTACTAGGCTGTTATTAAATACTTCATAATAACCCTTATTGTGCCACCAGCCTTACCAAGGAGTATCGTATTACCCAGGAAGTGGATTGTGGAGGTCAGATAGGCAGTCGCTCAAATGTAAAATACTTACTAGTATTCAGTTTCATTCGACTAGATTGAAAGCCGACCCCCATAGTTGGGAAAAAGCTAGGCAGATGATGATGTCCGTGTAATGAGTGGGTGGGTACCTATAGTGGGTTGTAGGACTGTTGTATATAGGGATTTTTTCTAGTCTATCCACAGGCTAGAAAAAAAAACAGCGTCCTTTCAGCATTTTTCCGCTAAAAGAGGTACCATGAGCTCAATTTAAATTGCTGGCGCCTGGCGCGATGTAGGATTTACGTGAGGTCAGGTGTAATGCCTAGTTCGTATGTCAAAGTCAAATAATTTATTTCAAATACGCACATTAAAGGCACTTTTGAACGTCAAAAAAAAAACTAAATAGAAATGATTCTAGTCGCCCATTCCAAAAGGTAGTTTTCGTATGGAGAAGAATGGGCAAGAAACTCCACCGTTACTCTTTTAAAATGTTTTACAAGGTCTTGTATCTATACATAATATAATTATATGTGAACACGATGCACCCATAATAAAATTAGCCTACCACAAAAAAAAAGAATTAAAAATTAAGCAATGACAGGTAAATCAATCATGTGATAGATACATGGTGCTCACATATTTACAAATATGTGGCGTTATACTCGTACATAGATGTGTGTGATGTACATAGATGCCTCATGTTGGTTTGGTCCGTCACTACTAGGTCAGATCTCGTTAAATTTGGACAGTGTTATTAGATATCCCATTAATTAGGAAATTCTTCGAAGTTTGTGCCCAGTTAGTGATAATAGGCTCGCCCCTAGTCCCTACGTAGGACTTTGAATATAACCAACGAAATGTGGGTGCACCTCTATCAATCCCAACGGGGATACAGGCGTAATTTTATTTTATTAACACCCCAATGATATTTACTTATTACTTGCTACATTCTCGTAGGTATGCACCTAACTGTTTAGCTGTGTGTACATAACCAATAATTAACTTAGTTATTCTGAATAAAAAAAAAACTAGTTTTGTATAGTTCAAGGTTGGGCTTCATACCATCTATTATTAGTAGTTAGTAGGTAATTAGATGCATACGTTAACTTCCTCCTGGTGCGGTAAATTACTGTGACTTCTTTCTTGTAATTAGTGTAATCTTTATTGAGATGACGGTAAACATCGGTTGTTTGGCTAATTCATACAGTGTTTGTTTTGCTGCGTTTTTTCCTACTGTGCAAAATGATGATAATTATGTAGTCAACTATCATGACAAAAATTTTGGTCACCAGAGTGTAGCAAGTAGATAGAATAGAAATCATTTATTTGCTTATAATGTAGGAATACAGATAAGATGGGGCGTTGAAGATTTTTATAATGGAGCCTGGCATAGGTACTAACTGTCACGCCATTTTGATTTTTGTTTGTTTTTTACCGACTTCAAAAAAAAGGAGGTTATTAATTCGACACGTACCTATGTATGTAATATTATTGGAATTGCATTATATTCACTTATGACAATCTATTAGGGCTTCCATACATTTATACATATACAAATTTTTATAGACGTAGGTATGTATGTTTGTCGACGCATATCTCCGGAACTATTAATCGGATCGTGACCATTGTTTTTTTGTTGGCTTACATTTACTTCAACTTAGGGAACAGTGCAAGTTTCATCAGGATCTATTCAGTAATTTTAAAGATATGGACTAATACGTATAAGTGTGACGGCCTGCGATGGCTTATTGATACGAGCTACGGGTGTAGTGTCAAAGGGAAAACATCTCAAAACCTTGGTCAAATTCTAGTGCAGAAACTAAAAATTACGAAATAAAAAGTAATTAAAAAAAAATTAAACCGACTTCAAAAAGAAATTACTTAACTCAAAATTATGAAATAACTTTAATTTCGGAAGACGGTGGCATAAAGCTACTACAATCTGTCAAATTTCTTTAATAGATTTTCAACTTTATCGCTACATCAGTAGGTTCAAGGTTGATTGGGATAGTCAAACACAAAAAAAAAACAATAGATATAGGAAGATGATCATAAGTACCTGTCATATATTCGCCGGGCAGATGGGGTTGTGTGCTGAGCCATTCTCGTAACTTCGTGATGTCGTCAGGAGTTGTGCCCGTGTTCTTCTTGTACTCATCCTCCAGGGATATCCCTTTTATTGCCATTGTTCTAAAAGAATGAGGGTTTATCTAAACTATTAGATATTATAAAGAGAAAATATTTGATTTTTTATGTTTGTTTGTTACGCTTTCACGCTAAAACGGCTAAACAGATTTGGATGAAATACAAACTAAATGTTGAATAATTAATAAGGGAGTCCCTTTTATCTAATAGTCGGACATTTTCAAATTCCTAAGGAACATACGGTATCTGTTTTCATTTAAATTAACTACCTAGGTACCTAGTTAATAACAAATTACTCCATGCCTACTTATTTTTTTTTTTCGGTTGGGTAATCATCAAATGACCCCTCCCGCTCTGGGTGGAGCGGAAGGGAGTGTCAGACTCTTACTGACTAAAACCCACCCATGTTCCTTCCTTAGCCCTTTATGTTCCGGGCCAGCGGTAACCCTTTCGGACAATCCCGCTGACCCGACAGTTGTAAGTAAGTTTGCACAAACACTTACACGTCAATAACATTTTTTTTAAACTAGATGAGGTCGGCGTTTCCTATCTGACTAGTCTGAGAAGAAAGGCCAAAACAAACTCAGAGGTCACAGTCTCTTTTAAAGTCCAGACATAATCTTGCAGCAGATACTGCTGTAATCGCATCATGCCTACTTATTTACGATGCGATTAAAGCAGTACCTGCTGAGATGATTTTATTTATTTATTTATTAAGGACATCAACAGCTTCTAAGTATAATATACCTTAAGTACCTACTACCTATAGATCACAATAGCCTCGGTCTTACACAGACGCCAATTATAGGTTTACCGCAATCACAGAAATACACAAGTGATCGTACATAGGTAGGTATAATAAAGCTAAAGGCTAAGCTAATTCTAATGATTTAGCCGATTTAATAGTATATGGCAAATTAGAACACCTTAGGTGAATAATCACGTCATTCCCACTAGCCATTACCTACTTCTTCCTCAACGTGTGATCTTGTACCTA
The DNA here is from genome assembly GCA_963082905.1 of Oligia fasciuncula. NCBI lineage: Eukaryota > Metazoa > Arthropoda > Insecta > Lepidoptera > Noctuidae > Oligia > Oligia fasciuncula. Next base: position 18,128,664 of record OY720406.1, on the reverse strand, counting down.
CAATACTTACCTAAGTTATCAGCTATAAAAATAAAAAAGTTGTTCTAATGACATTAATTTAAACACGTTGATGGCGTGGCTCATTATATGTTTGTTTTATGCGCCAATTATGTATCAAATAAGTATAATTTAGTCACCCGTACGAAATCTGACCAAGATTATAATTGGACTTTAAAAGATACTGTGACTCTTGAGTTCTTTTCGGCCTTTCTTCTCACAGTAGTCAGATAGGAAACGCCGACCTCATCTAGTTTTTTAAATATGATTGACGTGTAAAAGTGTTTGTATGTAGGTACAGTCAACAGCAAAAGTAGATGATCAAAATCAGAATTTCAATACTAATAAACGGAGTTCGCGTCAGAACTGTGTGGCGTCGAAGTGATTCAAAAGTATGTGATTGTAAGGGTACGTATTTGATATTTCAATCCCGAATTTTAAAAGACCGACTTTTACAATACCGATAGACGAAATCCCGAAAAATGAAACGCCGAATGGTTGTTTGGTCGAAAGTTTAAAATCCCAAAAGTTTAAAAAGCCGATGTTTAAAATCCCGAAGTTCAAAATCCCGAAATTGCCACCGTTTCCGAGAAAAAATATTTTTTGTAAACCTAACCTCAAAACACTTAAAAGTTGCCTAAAAAGCGTAGTCGGAGATTAGGTTCATCATAGGGATCACCTTTCTCAAGAAAAAGCGAGCAAAGGGCACCCCGAGGTTCGGTTTTGTTAGGTTACTTTAAACCCTTTATACAGAAACACCCCGCGAAGCGGGGCTCCGCCGAAATAGGATGCAAAAGCGAAAATAACGTCGCCGCCCGGCGGGGGGCTCCGCCGTCTATGTCGACGGAGCCCCGCTTCGCGGGGCCCCTATTTCTGTGTAAAGGGTTTAAAGTAACCTAACAAAACCGAACCTCGGGGTGCCCTTCGCTCGCTGTTGCATCATACGTCGCCTATTGCGTTTGGGATTTGATCCATCGGTATTTCGTCCATTTGGGATTTCGTCCTTTCGGGCATTTAAACATCGGTATTTTGTGTTTCGATATAACGACTATCGGCATTTAAAGCTTTCGGTCTTTTGGGCGTCGGTATTTCAATCATCGGTATTATGAATCTTCGGGATTTTGATACGTACCCGATTGTAAATTATACATACCAAACATTTACTGCTACAGCTGCCATATATTCGTAATCAGTTTTGACTCCTATTGAATTTCTGATTTTGATCATCTACTTTTGCTGTTGACTGTACAAACTTACTTACAAAAATAAAATCATTTATCGTTAAATGAACAGCCTGTTTTTTATGCACTTCAATGATTTTAGGATTTAAAGTATTGCTTTAAATGTTAGCTATGGGTTATGGGTTAAGCTATGGGTCGGTGTCGGATTTCAAACTACAGATAAAACACATAGATACATAAATGATCTGCTTCGAGGTCACTTCGTTAATAAAGTCATTCAAAATATTTTTCTAAAGGCCTAAAACAGGCTATTCAGATTCGGTTAAAAACAAAACATATAAACATGGTCATGATGATGAAGTTATTATAGTTTTAAGTAAGACACACACACACCCAGAAATTAAATAGACGTATCAAAATACCTCCTTACAACAAAATAAATACTCCCCTTAATATGAAAGCAATCCATCACCAAAATCACTAAAAATACTCACTTATATAAAACTATGTATTTATTTATTATTTATGTTCTAAAACTATTTCCATTAATTTATGTGACGTCACTAAACGCGTCCTGTTAACGCGGTCTCACATACGCTACTAAATACACTTAGTTGTTCCAAAAGCTATCTACAGCTATAAAAGGCTTTAGTAGGCTACGCACTAGGTAAATAAACTGCGACGGTTCAACCACGTTCAACTGACTGCATAGTGTCGAGTAACGAAAGTAGGTACCGACTTAATAGTGTTCGGCTCAGCAGGTCAGCTTCCAGTCTAATCAGATGCAGCTGTATTCTGCTATAGCTGGCATCGCTTCTCGGTGGCGCTTTGATGAGACAACTGTGGCATTTTATTGAGATATTTCTTCAGCAGATAGATGAGTTACAATACCCGTATTAGGTATACATAGATCGTAGAAAATGGGTTGGACGAAATACCACCACCAGTTTTATAGGGCCAGTATATTAAAAAAATGCTGCTCCTTATGCTGTGCTTGACATAACATAATATGCTATGCTTGACATAACGTAGGGAACCGCTGTGTTTTTTCGTGATCCAGTGACCGAGTCGCGAGTACAATGACCCATTTTCAGGTTTTCAGTATATTGAAATTACACTTTTATAGTGTTTTAGGCAGTCTTGAGCCTGGTGACTTTTGCCCAGTCTACAACTGCCGAGCGTGGGGTCCTGGGTTCAATTCCCAGGTCTGGTTATGTTATTGGGTTTCTTAATTAGGGATTTCTATGTAACAACCCAGGGGGCCTAAAAAGGCCACTTTGGCAGAATCATAAACGTATTTTGCTTTTTTACGTTGCAAGAGATTGGGATTGGATTTGGATTGGTATTTAAGCACAGACAAAAAAAAAAATAACTGAAAAATCCTTCACCAATGGGATTTGATACGATTAACTTAACAGTTAACTGTCTATTATGATTTATAATGATTTGATGAATTCCTTTTATGATTCTGCAAAAGTGGCCTTTTTAGGCCCCCAGAGTTTGATAGTTGGCAGTGTTATGGAAAAGTGGAGTGGATCATTCGGTTCGCTATAAAATGGTTGAGCTGGATGGTGCTGATCCACGCGTCATGTTCGTGAACGGGCGCCGTCGGTTGAGACTGGTCAGGCTTATTTTTAATCTTATATTTTGACTCTTCGTTTGTGTCTTTTTTTACATTGTTCTCACATATAGAAGCAACAAGAGTAATGTACAGACGCCAGCACATCAAGTTACTACAATCTGTCAGATTTCTTTAATAGATTTTCGACTTTATTGCTAAAGCATAAGGTTCAAGGTTGATTGGGAAAATCTGACAGTTTCGGGTAGGTTGACCTGCTGGCGTCCGTACCCAGGATTTTGTAATATCTTGATTTAAAAGAGTGTCCATGGAGTTTCTTGCCCGTTCTTCTCCATAGAGATCTACGTTTTGGAATGGGCAACTAGCTTCAACTTTCTGACTAACTGACAGACTACCTATTTAATTTTGATAATTCAAAAGTGCCTGTACAAAGTTTGATTGAAATAAATGCTTTGAGTTTGAGTCATACATGATACACCATGGACTGGCAAGATTCCAATGAACCGCGATTGTTATTGAACCACGAGCTCGTCTTTGGCATTGACATTTATATTGTAAGTAACTTGATCTTTGGACTTACGATTGCCTCTTTTATTTAATACTGAATGAAAAATGATAATCTGAAGATGAATATTGCTACATTTATAAAATCAAAAAAAATCCACTTCGGTTTTTTTTTTTATTAATGTTTGGTACTTATATCATAATCTTCTGTCCTTGTTGTCATTTGCAATTCAAATGACTACCGTATAATAGTTCGGCATCAAAATATTTTATTTTAATAATACTTGGTTTATAAACAGTACAATTAATTTTATTATAACTGAAAAATGAATGAAGTTGTTTTTAAATAAAAATAAAACGCTCTTCTGAAAGCCAACTCTCGTCATTAAAAACGTTCAAAATTTCGTCGGAATCTCGTCTCGCGACAACCAATGTCAAAACTTGTAAAAAATGTAGAGACACTACATGTTTTTTTGACAGATTCAGACTGAGACTGACTGACAGTTGCGGATGCGTAGTCAACTACGAATCCGCAACGGTCCTTATGAGGCCCCCTCCCTCAGGTCCCACATCGCCGGCGATGGAGCTAGCTGCAAGCAACAAAAGACGTGCAAATACCTTTAATTTTTGGCAATTTTATCAATAGACTAAGTACGATGGTACCATATTTACATCATCATAACTCCGTGCCGCGGTTGGTCTGTGGATGGGTGACCATCTTTACGTACCGTTACCCCTCCCCGGCTGTCATTCGTGGATCTTTGACAATCGTTACGGGTAGTCAGAAACCCGAAAGTCTGACAACAAGGGGTATCGTATTACCCAGTAACTGGGTTATGGAGGTCAGACAGGCAGTCGCTCCATGTAAAATAGGTACTGGTATTCAGCTGCATCCGGTTACACTGCAAGGCTTTTTTTTTTTTTTTTTTACGTTGAGAAATGCTCATGCATTCTGCACTACAACGGGGAGATAGTGCAGTTATGTGGGACTCTAACCCACTAAACTCCACGGTGTCCTCCTCTGCCGCTTAAGGCGGGAACACGGGCACGCGTTAGCACTCATCCGTGAACCCGCCGCGGCTGTCCGTCACCGGACCCTCCTCCGGGGAGTACTCCCCATCACCGGCGCACCAGAACACATAGCACGCCGTGACCACCCCAGGGACCAAACCAGCACATGGGCGCCAGACGACCCCGTCTCTGCCACCCTTGGTCCCCCTGCGACGGGTCAGGTCATTGGCCCCGCCGCCTGCCAATTTTCGGCCGCAAAGGATAGGGAGAGTGGCCAACGTCATACCAACACTCCTCTTCCCCTGCGGCCCCACCGCGTCCGCCATCGAACGGTGGCGACCCCGTCAAGGCCGCGGAAGGTAGGGAGAGCGGCGCACCGTAATACCGGCACTCCTCTCCCGCCGCGGCCTCCAACCCTCAGCCGCGATGCCTCCGATACGACATCGCGGCCCGCCTCAGTTGCGATGTCGCCCAAGCGGCACCGCAACCTACATGTTGGCCGCTACGTCGTCGGCTTGTCGGCAAAAGCCCTGACGAGCGGCCCCTCCTCGGGTTCCTCTTCGCTTCACCGTGGGTGTCCAAGCCACGGCTACTGAGCCCCCCCGCCTCGACAATGCGGGAACCCATCGGGGGGGTCAATGCGGGAACCCACCGGGGGGGCAACACTGCAAGCCTTTTTTTTTTTTTTTTTTTTTTACGTGGAGAAAAGCTCATGCATACTGCACTACCACGGGGAGATAGTGCAGTTATGTGGGACTCTAACCCACTAAAACTCCACGGTGTCCTCCTCTGCCGCTTATGGCGGGAACACGGGCACGCGTTAGCACTCATCCGTGAACCCGCCGCGGCTGTCCGTCACCGGACCCTCCTCCGGGGAGTACTCCCCATCACCGGCGCACCAGAACACATAGCACGCCGTGACCACCCCAGGGACCAAACCAGCACATGGGCGCCAGACGACCCCGTCTCTGCCACCCTTGGTCCCCCTGCGACGGGTCAGGTCATTGGCCCCGCCGCCTGCCAATTTTCGGCCGCAGAGGATAGGGAGAGTGGCCAACGTCATACCAACGCTCCTCTTCCCCTGCGGCCCCACCGCGTCCGCCATCGAACGGTGGCGACCCCGTCAAGGCCGCGGAAGGTAGGGAGAGCGGCGCACCGTAATACCGGCACTCCTCTCCCGCCGCGGCCTCCAACCCTCAGCCGCGATGCCTCCGGTACGACATCGCGGCCCGCCTCAGTTGCGATGTCGCCCAAGCGGCACCGCAACCTACATGTTGGCCGCTACGTCGTCGGCTTGTCGGCAAAAGCCCTGACGAGCGGCCCCTCCTCGGGTTCCTCTTCGCTTCACCGTGGGTGTCCAAGCCACGGCTACTGAGCCCCCCCGCCTCGACAATGCGGGAACCCATCGGGGGGGTCAATGCGGGAACCCACCGGGGGGGCAACACTGCAAGCCTACCCCAACATAGTTGGGAAAAGGCTAAGCAGAGCATGACCTCCGTGTTTGTATTCTATCAAGTGGTAGACAGAAATGGCCATTACTGAATATTTATACTTAAAAAAGTTTTAGTGCACTTCAAAGTCAAAGTTCAATCATTTATTTCAAAATAGACACATGAAAGGCACTTTTCAACATAAAAAATTGCAATAAAATAGAATTGATTCTAGTCGCCCCTTCCAAAAGGAAGAGGTTCGTTTGAAGAAGAATGGGCAAGAAACTCCACAGTTACTCTTTTAAAAATATTTTACAAGGTTTTGTATACATTCATTATATAATTATATGTGAAGACGATGCACCTAGAATAAAATTAGTCTACCACAAAAGGTAAAAAGAATTAATGATATAGCACACACAATGGTACAAACAAGTACAAATCAATTATGTGACAGATTTTTTTTTAATTAAAAAAAAATATTGTAAGTAAAAGTAGATAATTGTCGTAGAATTTTAACACGAGATCTACACTACAATACATTTTATAAAGGGGTTTGTCGAGAAGTGTTTCTATACGTAGGTAAGTCCACGTGGCAAACCGCTATTTATTTTAGTTTGTTCATTGGCCACAGTTCATTCATTCTGTTGGATCATTTAGCTCCCTATAAAATGGTTGAGCTGAATGGTGCTATACATGCGTCATGTTCGTGAACGGGCGCCGCGCCGTCAGTAGGGACTGGTCATTTCTTTGCTGCCATGGCTTATTTTAATTTAATTTAATATTTGAATTGTTTTTTTCATTACGGACGCTTTTAACGTTCTGCATCGTTCTCACATGCATAATTTTTAACATGAATGATGTAAACAAGACTTTGTAACCATATTATTTTGATTTAAAAGAGTGTCCATGGAGTTTCTTGCCCGTTCTTCTCCATAGGTACCTACGCTTTGGAATGGGCAACTAGCTTCATCTTTCTGACTGACCGAACCCTTGACAATTCAAAAGTGCCTGTAATTGGTTTAATTGAAATATATGCTTTGAGTTGAGTTGAGTTGGCTGGTCAATACTGGAGTAAAATTATAACGGTTAATTGTTATCGTCATTTGGTAATTCAATGTTGCTAGTATAGGTACCTATTGTTTTTTAACTAAATTATTCTCAATCGGATGATATTGATAAATGAAACTATCATTGTCATCGCCAGCCAGCACTAGTATTATTATTAATTCTGTTTTATTTATATAAATATACGCTACTTAGCGTCAAGATTACAAAACGTGTGTCTAATGTCAGTGTTACGTCAAAGTCCCTAAAAATATGTCTTGTTTAAAAGGTGTTTAGCCTAAACAACTGATAAACACTGTTTTGTGGTAGTATGGTAGGTATCGGTGCACTGTTTAAATCTTGCAAGAGGTTCGTACTATTATTACCGACTTCAAAAAAAAGGAGGTTATCAATTCGATACGTATGTATGTAATATTATTGGAATTGCATTATATTCACATATGATGATCTATTAGGGCTTCCAAACAAATATACAAAATTTCATAGACGTATGTATGTATGTATGTATGTATGTATGTATGTATGTATGTATGTTTGTCCACGCATATCTCCGGAACTATTAATCGGATCGTAACCATTTTTTTTTTATTGGCTTACATTTTCTTCAACTTAGGGAACAGTGCAAGTTTCATCAAGATCGATTTAGTAATTTTCAAGATATGGACTAATACGTGTAAGTGTGACGGCCTGGCTTATTGATAAGAGCTACGGGTGTAGTGTCAAAGGGAAAACATCTCAAAACCTTGGTCAAATACTAGTGCAAAAACTAAAAATTACGAAATAAAAAATAATTTAAAAAAATTAAACCGACTTCAAAAAGAAATTAACTCAAAATTATGAAATAACTTTAATTTCGGAAGTCGGTGGCATAAAACTAAAATACAGATCCCAAGACACCAACTTCCGAAATTAAAGTTATTTCATAATTTTGAGTTAATTTCTTTTTGAAGTCGGTTTAATTTTTTTAAATTACTTTTTTTAGTTTTATAAGGTTTAAAAATAGCCACTCAGACAGCGACAGCACCCCACGCTCCCCTCTTGCGAAAGGAGTGAACGATCATCGAGGGCTGGTGATAGGTCTACCACCGCCCGCCTCACGCTCAGGGCACCGCGCCACATCCACAGAGTACTTTGATAAGACTAGTAATAGAGACCAATCTTGTTCCGTGGAACAGGTCATAAGAAACTAGCGCCACCTGATATTCATAGTTAGAACTACACCTTCACCTAGGTACCTTTTTTTTATACCGGTATGCTTATAGCTAGGTATTTTTAGTTTATCATTTCAGGGATTGATAAATGAAATACAGTGTTATTTAGCTAATCATGTTTTTATTTATTATTTATTTGATCGCCAACAGAGGCTACAAGTTTGACAAGGACAAACACATTAAAATAAATCACAATACAATACACGAAAGACAATACACAACCACTCATAAAATTACTTTCTGGTCACAAATATGGATTAGTCGGAGGAACTTTTGCTCAATTTAATGACAAACGCACAACGTTACACAGAAAGATCACAAAAATATCGCTAAAAAACCAACGTAGTTATCAGATATTTGTATTGGGGATACCAATTTATTGATAGTAAAAGCACCAAAGAAATTCTACCACCATCAATGAATGTTTGCAAAATATTGGTGAAAATTATTGCAATATGTAATAATTATTGATCGAAAAATAATGAAAACTTTGCGATAAATGTAAATAAAACCGTTGACTTATTTTAAAATATTTTTTGGATACCTACACAAAACCGAAGTCAAATTTAATAAAAATATACTATTTTAGTAGTAATGAGCTACAGATGTATCAAAGTTGCGATTGGTTGCAATTATTTTTAGAGCCATCTATTCGAATTAATAGTGAACTTGCTTCAGAACTGCCATCTTGTGATCATATTTGTTGTATCCGAGCAATTATAATCCGACAAAATTAAAAAACACATTCAAACTTATGTTGTACAGATACAACTTAATACTTCCTGATTTTGTATCATTGTACCCACTGCTGTCCCCAGTTTTTTGTACTAAGATTGAGTACCCTGGCCACATCTCATCAACGTGACTTGTGAGGACTCACATAGTGTGAAAGTCTCGAGAAGAGCTTACTATAGAAATGATCCTATGAAGTAAGGTCTTAATTCGTATTGGATAAATCGAGGAGGGTCATTCAGCGGCGGAGAATCTCAACACCACGATGTAGAAATGCGCGTCATGGGACCAGCGCCATCTAGTGGTGTGTTTTGGAAGTTGGTATACTAATTATAAAAATAGTCGTAGTGGCGATGATTAATAAGATTGTTGTATTTATTTTTGTGATACTTGTATAGTTTGGTTAAAATGTTTCGTGTAATTATTAAAACCTGTTGCACTGTGAAGTTTCAAGCTTCTTACCTCTGATCATAGAATCAGTGCTAGCAATATAGTGGACTTCTCCTAGTCAGATATAATGAATCAGTCGGACAGGGCCAACAAGAAAAACCATTACTTACTTATTAATTAAATATTAAAAAATAACAACCATAAATTGCAATACAACTGGGATTATACATCATAAATCTTGTTTTCTGATGTTTACCACCCATTAAAAAAAAAAACTTACCTACTCATAAACATAATATCACGCTTGTACTTTCCTAAGGATTGGGCAGAGTGTCCTTTTAGTACCTACACCTTTTAGTACCTACACCTTTTAGTAAGTACCTACACCTTTTAGTACCTACACCTTTTAGTACCTACACCTTTTAGTACCTACACCTTTCGCCACTAGAAAAATAAATAAATTACTTAGCATTTTATTTTTCATGAATACATTTAAAATCAAGATTAATGATTAAGTAGGTACCTACCAGAATTTTGATTAAAGATCGTAAATATCATAATAACGATTAATGTTTTAGAAAAAAAAAAAAATAGACGTGCTCTATCTTTATTTGGGTTCCGTAGCCAATCGGCAAAAACGGAAACCTCCTGTCCGTCTGTCCGTCCGTCTGTCGTCGGGGTGTTATACCGCCATTTTACTCGGAGACTGATTGCACTATATCCATGATAAATGGAAATAATCTGAGCACCGCTGAACAATGGTGTAGTGAATTAATTACGAAAAAAATAATTAGGGGTTAGCCTACCCTTAATATCCCCATGTACCTAACACATAAATGACGGGATGAAAAAAAAAACAATGCTGATAAGCGTGTGGGGTATCGTTGGATCCCTTAATAAAAAATAATATGGTTTTTGACTAGTTTTTTTATTTGTAAATAGTTTTTGTGATATTGGGATTCATAGTTTTTTCGAGAATTCAATTAATGTGAAATACAAATTTATTTTTGCGGTTGATAAAATTAATTATGTGCTTGCGTAAGTATTCATCCCAACTACGACACCCTTCACTGTGCGTGGATTTGCAGATGTAGGTATTGGTTAAGGGGGCTACAGGACCAAAACGCAAGTTTTCTATTGCCTCAAAGTATATGATCGACTACAGTAAACAAAATCAGAAAAATATATGATATTCTTCAGGATATATGCTAGTTAGATAGTGTGTTGAACACATAATACTTTCAACTAATTTGATACGATAGAAAAAATCATGAAGATACCGCTAAAAACTATTTTTTTACATTAAAAGCCATACTAATTTACATACAATCATTCTGATTTTTTGTCAGATTATTCTAAAAGCAACATACTAAAGCACTAGAGTTTTTTAAAATATTTTAGTCGTAAATAGATAATTGCTTCATATTTTACAATAAATTACCAACGATGTGTATTCTCGCTTCTTTCTTTTCTATGCAGTCCGACAGTGACCGCGCTTTAGGTCATAATATTAGTGGATAGGTCATAGTCTTACTTCCTACTTAAGATTTGAGGTAGAGCTTTGTTGGAGATCACAATAGGATCATAATCAGCCGTAACAGGATCAGGAAACAAAAAAAATAACTTTAGAACATGTAACATCTTTTACTAACCCATCAAACAATACATTTTTATCATACAATTCTTCTACTTCTCACATTATCATAGTGCCTTCGTCAATCAATATCCAGCTTCTTGAAGGATCCCTCTACTCCTCCGAAGATGTCGGAGATGGTCTTCGGCTTGCCAGGTCTCTTGGACTCCACAACACGTTTCTTGTTCTCTTCCACAAAGAACTCTTTCGAATTCTTTATTTTTGCTGCCACGTCATCTAGAAGAGAAAGGATAATTTTGAGCACATAATTGAAAAAAGTGAAATGGAAATTGAACTAACTTTCAGTGCAGTTGAAGTGTGACAATACACAGTTCAGCGGTGCTTTTCTGTAAAAATCTCACCGTAAAAACTTAGGTGAAGTGAGCGTGGAGTGAGCTGTCAATAGTGTCAATTCTAGCAAAAACTAACTCACTTCACCTAAGTTTTCACGGTGAGATTTGAACAGAATCGACCGGTCGTTCAGTTTTCGTTAGTCAAAGAAGACAGGAAATTCAAACGTAACAAAGAAAGAAAGAAAATAAGTTTATTTGCGATAAACAAGACGAAGAGACAGAACACAAACACAAAAAAAATAACAAGTTGGGGGAAAACATGCGTCACATCATCCACGCAAAACGGCCATCGCTCAGCATAATGCTAAGAATTCATGCGAGACAGAGCCCCAGCTCTGGTTGTGGTGGTAACTGACTTAAGAAATGTGGCAAGGCTAAATAATAAATAACGCCAACATCATGGTCAACAAGCTACAGGCAAACCTTTTTCAAGCTTCATTGCGGTTTAAATCGGCTTTTTTTTTTGACTAGTGTACAAATTTGACGGTATAAATCCTTCTTATTCAGTTTGTGAAATATCTTTTAAATTGGTCCAATATTGGAGGAGGAAATAGGCGAGAGCCAAACCTCGAATTATGACTTTTTACTTACGCTTTTTCTAAAGTCTCTCCGACCGCATTTCCTCTTACATAGATACAAATATCTTTAATGCAAAATAAAAATCTCATAGTATTCACCACTGCATTGCTGCAAACTCTTGTACTGGCCACCAGCTCCCTTCGGCAGTCCCTCCATCGGCATGAACTTCTCCAGGGTCTTGGCTCCGATCTGGTGGATGCTCAGCATTTCCTGAAGTTCCTTCTTCAAGAACGGTCGCAGGAGCATCATCAGCTTGTCCATAAATGATGGCGCGTTGAGGAAGTGTAGACTTTTGATTTTTAGCAACATGGCTTCCTAGAATTTTAAAGTTGATAAAGCTTAGAGAAACTAGGAAATATTGGATATTTTGTAATGCTGTTGGATAAACAACTGGTGATTTATACGGAAGTAAGGTCCTTTGCTAACGAAAATGGAGGTATACAGTGAAAATAAATAATTTCTTGCTCAAAAAACATGTTTAAGATTTTTTTTTAAATGACCTTATTTTTATCAATAGAAACGGACCCAACTCCTTATAAACCGTCTTTAAGAGTAAGAGGGGCAAATAGGTTTTATATGCCGAAAACCAGACATCTTATTATATCATCTAAGTGCAATAAATTACCTGTAAGAAGTATAGGAACTGCTGAATGGACTGGAGGTCTAGCTTGGCGATGTGTGACAACGTGCACGTGTCCAGGTCAATGAGGATCATGAAACCTGGCCACGTGCCCTCTTCGTATTGCCAGAGATCCACCAGCATTAGAGCTGCCCTGGAAGAATGAAAAAATACGTTATGTTGGATTACAGAAGTTGAAGAGGTATTTCTTTATAATTTATAGCAAAACAGAGTCATTCACTGGAAACCATTGTCAAGATAATTAGGTAGATATCTTAAATATTATATTTAAACGATTGGCAACTATCCTACTAATATTATAAATGTGAAAGTTTGTGAAGATGTTTGGATGTTTGTTACTCAATCACGCGTAAACCGTTGAACAGATTTGAATGAAAATTCGCACATAGATAGACCATTTCCTGGATTAACACATAGGATACTTTTTATCCCGATGTTCCCACGGGATCGAAACTTTACGCGGGTAAAAACCGCGGGGCGCTGCTAGTGCATAATTATCACGGAACATCGTCCCCCTAAGGGCTAGATCACACGTAGCACAACCTCAACGACAAAACGTGGATGGACGCTTGCGTGCAACCACATCGAAGTTCTGTAGTTACCACAACGCAACTGCAATAAGCTGCAGCGACACTGTTCACACGCAACCACTGCTTGCCTACATTTTGTCGCTGCGATGTGGTGTGGTTGTTGTACGTGTGATCGAGCCCTAAAACTCTGTGACTGATTACGAAATAAAATGTCTGATGGAATATTGAGAGTACTAGATCTCGTACAGTGGCTACGAGCCAGATGAAAGCATTTATCAGAATCAATTCATATTGTTATAATGATGAAATGTGGGTGTGTGTGTGGGTACTCCTCTACCTAACCCTTTAGGAGAAACGGAAGTTCCGGATTAGCCCATAAGCAAATTAAGTAATTGCTTAGGACACTACGTTTTGGGGGACACCATAAACAGCACCGAAAAAATATTTGCTAGCACATGAAATATTTGCTAGCACATGAAAGACAAGGCTGTTTTTTTACGACTTCGACCATTTATAGGTGGCGGATAAAACTCACCTGGAAAATGGAAATGCATTGAAATCTCTATCAAACCACCAGAAGAGAAGCACACGCTTAAGCGCATCTGATATTTCAGAGACATATCTACATATGTCTCTGAAATATCAGATTCTTCAGATTTGATTCAGATTTCTTATATACCTACGTATATAAGATTAAAGATAGGGTAGTAATAAAAGCTCCGAAAAAAAAGCAAAATAAATGTGCATACTCAAAATATGACTGCTAATTTTCCGACAATTTATATTTGTTTGATAAATATTAAATTTTTTGTCGGTTAATTTTGTATTAATTTCGGTAATTCATTTTAACACAGTGCGGCAGCGTAGGTAGTGTTACCTGATAGCATCAGCGAAGATGAAGTTCTTCGCATCGGTGTCGAGCAGTCTACAGTACAAAATAGCGGAGTCATCGTATCCCCGCACTTCAAGTGGTGTTATTACACTGGAATTAGAGACAACGAAGTATGTTAGAAGAATCGAACTACTTAGTTCTTGATAACACGTATTACTTACTGAAATAAATAGAAAAAACATTTTTTCGATTTCGACTTTATCGCTTAAAATAGGACAGCTTAACTCAGAATGCCACCAGCAATATTTAATGAGCTTTTAATGCTTTGGCTGATGGGGCCGAAAGGTTCTGGAGTGGTGACCGCGTACCGGAAGATGTAGCTTTGGAAGGCCTCCCAGTGGTCCGACGACGTTGTGAAGGCCGCAGGAACCCGTTGGATGCGACAAGCACAGAACCGGTCGAAGTGGAGGTGCTTGGGGGAGGCCTATGTCCAACAGTGGACGTCTTTCGGCTGAAATGATGAATGCTTTGGCTTATGGCAGTAGGTTCCACTATGTTTATTATTTCATCGTACGCTGGTGTAGCCCTTAAGTAGATGGATAGTGTAAGTTGGTATTGACAAAAGCAGTAGGTGTGTTGTGGTTGTGCCCAAAGGATGATGGATCGCCAATTTATTGTCAATATCCCTTAGTCGTCTTTAACAACACTCGGGGAAAGGACAATCATTCTTCATCATTTTAGCCGAAAGACGTCCCTTCTTAATGCTGGACAAAGGCCTTCCTCAAGCACCGCCACTTCGACCGGTTCTGTGCTTCCCGCATCCAGCGGATTCCTGCGGCCTTCACAGGGTCATCGGTCCACTTTGTGGGAGGCCTTTCAACGCTACGTCTTCCGTCACGTGGTCGCCAGTGTCGGTTAAGGAAAGGGGAATTTCATTATATTTTTATTTCTGGATGGGCAACACTAAATATAACGTAAAGTACTCACTAAAAACTGAAAGTCTTCAATATCTTGTCGTTCACGATCCTGTCTTTGAAGAAGTTGCTGAAGAGCGTCTTGAGCGTGTAGTGGAGGTCCAGCACCTGCTTCGACACCGCAGAGCTTCGGTAGCAACAGTCGTAGGTCAGGATAAGGTCCAGGTCTGGAATGTTAGGCATGGAAATATACTTGAAAACTTTTCTTGACGAATGACAGGTAATAGAAAGCATCTGTAGTGTCTTTAATTAGAACCCGTCGTTGAATTTCGAAGATAGAACGATGATAATTGAAATATCTGACTAATCTCTTGCAAGAAATACCAGTACCACATTATCGTTCTTCAGTACCATGTAGGTAGGTAAAACTGAATATGTATCATCATCATCTGCCTAGCCTTTTCCCAACTATGTTGGGGTCGGCTTCCAGTCTAACCGGATGCAGCTGAATACCAATATTTTACAAGGAGCGACTGCTAAACTGACCTCCACAACCCAGTTACTGAGACGAAACCCCTTGGTAAGACTGGTTGTCAGACTTTCGGGCTTCTGACTACCCGTAACGACTGTCAAGATCCACGAATGACAGCCAGGGCCAACGGCTTATCGTGCTTTCCGAGGCACGGAGGGGTCTCGGTATGTAAAGATGGGTCACCCATACACAGACCAACCGCGGCAAGCGTAGCTTAACCTGATCGATCGACCTGTGCGACTGGTATTATTTAGCCACGGATCCCTAAAAAAAACCGTATATGTAGGTGTAGGTATAATGTATATAAATAGTAAGTCCATGGTTATAGTTCATTTTCTATCGGTATAGTCAGAATTCCAGGGAACAATCCCTAATGCCATGGAACCGCGGGTATTTAAAATTACCCATGGACCCGGTAATGGGTCGACCCACCGGGACCACGGATAACAAGTGGTCTGTTAACATTTTACGGAAATCAAGCACGAGGCAAAAAATGTCTTAAAAAACACCCGACTCATACAAAAACCTCTAATAACAAAAAAAATAATAATTTTCAACACACTTGCTCGTAAAGTGGCTCTTATTGAACCGCTTTAAGGTCCATAATGGAGTGTATTACGAACGCGTGCTTTTTCTTTACTTTAATCCACATGTTCTGTAATACCACAGATAACTATTTACTAGTCGGAGACGCGCGCTTTTTTAATCTCATCAAACCCTGCGTTCCGAATTGGGAAATAATCGATGTGTTCCGAATTGGGAAATAACCGAATTAGCGTGAGCGCGATAACGATAACGATGTCCCGTGAATCGTCATAGATGACGTCATGACATTCGCCATCTTGCGATAATGCCGACCATGCCCTAGAATAATATCACCGTGAGCGCTGTCAAAAATGACAGTGTGTGTATGAGGTTGTGTCAGTGTGTGTTTTGTTTTGAGCTGCATCATCTTTAAATTAAACTAACGTGGCATTTTTGAAATTGTGCTTCTGGCTGACAGTCGCCACCTAACCAAAGAAGAAGAACTGAAGAAGAAATGTGGTGTTTATACAAAGAAATACTGTAATAATATCTTTTTTACATTGTGTAAGCACTGCACAGCATTGTGTTTATTATATTTTTTCTATAGGCTGTATCGGTTTTGTCTGTGCCATAGATTAATATATTTAAAATGAGTCAATGTTGCGCGCGCATCGCTAGTGCTGGCTAGCACGGCGCGCGGGAAAACAAAACCAGCGCGCCATTTTCCATACAAGTTAATATTTAACAATACAAGTCTGTTTTTTTTCCTCGCAAGTGTGTTGAAAAACGTCGTATGAAACGCGTGTGCATTAATCAATATACACTCGGCTTTCTTATCGCTCTCGCCTGCGGCTCGCGCGATAATATCGCCTCGTGCATAATGATCAACATAGCACACATGTATCATAATGTACTATTTCAACACACTTGCTCGTAAAGTGGCTCTTATTGAACCGCTTTAAGGTCCATAATGGAGTGTATTACGAACGCGTGCTTTTTCTTTACTTTAATCCACATGTGCTGTAATACCACAGATAACTATTTACTAGTCGGAGACGCGCGCTTTTTTAATCTCATCAAACCCTGCGTTCCGAATTGGGAAATAATCGATGTGTTCCGAATTGGGAAATAACCGAATTAGCGTGAGCGCGATAACGATGTCCCGTGAATCGTCATAGATGACGTCATGACATTCGCCATCTTGCGATAATGCCGACCATGCCCTAGAATAATATCACCGTGAGCGCTGTCAAAAATGACAGTGTGTGTATGAGGTTGTGTCAGTGTGTGTTTTGTTTTGAGTTGCATCATCTTTAAATTAAACTAACGTGGCATTTTTGAAATTGTGCTTCTGGCTGACAGTCGCCACCTAACCAAAGAAGAAGAACTGAAGAAGAAATGTGGTGTTTATACAAAGAAATACTGTAATAATATCTTTTTTACATTGTGTAAGCACTGTCATGTGAGCGCGTTCACGAGTGTTCCGAATTGTTGCCAGCTCTCAGCAGTCATAATAGTAATATCTAAATCGGAACGCATGTGAGATGATGCATGGACGTAATATTACGTCCATGGAGATGATGTGAGCGCTGTGATGTGAGCGATTATAGCTAATTCGGAAATCGCCCAAAGAGACTTCATGCCAAAAGAAAAAATCCGCGGGCTATATTTCAATTTTTTTTTAAATAGTCTGTATTGTCCTTGGTCGCAAAATGAACTCGCAGGGGACCACAGACAATTTAAGGTGAATGCGCAGTGGTAGACCGCGAAATTCTTAAGTTTTTTGCAATTTTCAGGTCGGTGTCAGGTTGTATCTTGATCAAAATATGATTTGCGGCTATAACAGGTACCTCTTTACAGGATTATAATCATTAGAAACATTAATACATCTTTCTAAGTTAGATTTGTTCCTTATGAAAAAATCTCTTAAGGAAAAGTTCTTAAGGAACAAAATTCTAATGACATGAAATACATATACATTATAGGTAGTCGCGAATCATATTTGATCAAGATACAACCTGAAATATAATAAGGTGAATACCTTAAATTGACCGGGGTTCCTTCCGAAACCAAACGGAAAAGACCCTGACTGGCGTTCTATTATTGCGGATTCTCACTGAACGAATGTATATTTCTCTATGCCAATTTATAGTACTTTCTAATTCCATAAATAAAACTACAATTTGACGTACAACACTACAATCAGTCTAAACATTAGCTAGTTTGTGTTTATTATATATTTTCTATAGGCTGTTTAGCGGTTTTGTCTGTGCCATAGATTAATATATTTAAAATGAGTCAATGTTGCGCGCGCATCGCTAGTGCTGGCTAGCACGGCGCGCAGGAAAACAAAACCAGCGCGCCATTTTCCATACAAGTTAATATTTAACAATACAAGTCTGTTTTTTTTTCCTCGCAAGTGTGTTGAAAAATGTCGTATGAAACGCGTGTGCATTAATCAATATACACTCGGCTTTCTTATCGCTCTCGCCTGCGGCTCGCGCGAATAATATCGCCTCGTGCATAATGATCAACTTAGCACACATGTATCATAATGTACTATTATAATATATTGGCTATAATTTGTAGGAAATATTTTGATCCAAGCGACCTCGCGTCGGGGGACGGCTAATTCAACACTTAACACAGCTTATACGTCTGCATTCGTTCACTAAGTACATACAGCCTTGTTATGATGTAACAGCATCATTATGAACCAACTAATGACACAGTCATCGTTCTATCGTCTCTGCTCCACTAATTGTCGTTTATCTGCTGATCATACATGCGATCCATATTGAGCTGTGGCCTGCATTCGATTCTTGTCAAGGATTTCTTCTATTTACGTCAGTCAATACATATGATAATAATAATGTCCGGCTTATTTTCCTTGACTAGTTACCATCCGTTTTTTAGGAGAAAATATTCAAAGTCGGTAAAAACTGAACGTCCTTTTTTGTATGAATTATTGAAATTTGGACAGGATAACGTCTGTCGGGTCTGCTATCTATATTGTTTGTTTAAACGCGCTAACCTCTGAAACTACCAGTCGTATTTGAAAAAAAAAAAATGCATTTGATAGCCCAATTCTCGAGGAAGGCCTATAGGCTATTTAACATCGCGCTAGGACCCTTAGGAGTCGAGCAATTAGAAAAAAAATCAGAAAGAACGCTAAGCGAAAACGAAGTAGGTATAGCGGCAGCAAAAAAAAAAAGAACAGGCGATGCGATGTGACGCGGTGTGTCGGGGGGACAAGAGGACGAAGTCGCGGGCTGAAGCAAGTTTAACATATAAACATAAGCCTTCCGGAATAAATACTCTTAATGATGAAACTACTCTAAATGCAAACCGTTTTAATATTGGTTTAGAAGAAGAACAAGATAACACAGACAGACAAAGCGACTTTAATTTACAAATATGTATACATAGATTAAAGAATTTTCAGAAGCAGTTTGGAATCAAGATTTGCGCCTGTGGGGTAATTGCGTGTAACACTTTACGGAATGGTTTTCATTTTCATAGTTCAACAACATTCATTACGTTATTTACATTGTTGAGCAGACAAATTTTTCAAATATATGAAGCAGATTTATGGATTAGCAATATCCTTCGAAATAATTCAGTTAAATTGATAGTGTGTTAGGCAATAAGGGCATATATCCATCTAGTCGCGACACGCGATAAAATCGCGTGCGACACAAAGACACCGCAAATCGCGCAACGAGCGGTGCCTTTGTGTCGCACGAGATATATATCGCGTCTGTTTGTCTTTAGTGCTTGTTCACATAGGAACGGGCGGACGCGGTGACGGGTGCGGGCGCGGTGGACTTTGTTCGCCGCACCTGCGTTTTGTACGTGAACACTTGCCTACTATGCTGTGTGTTTGATATTTCGCGACCGCACTCGCCACCGTGCCCGCGAGTCAACGTGTTCAAGCACTTATAGGCTATAACGAAGGGGTAACAAAACCTCGGCTTACCTTTTCTGGTACCTAATAAAGATGTGAAATTCTGATTTGACAAGGTACAAAGTGGTCTTCCCAGTTACATCAGTTCGTCTAACTTCTTATAATATGTTGTGATTACGACAAAGCGACATAATTTCCGTAATTGAGGAAGCGGCGAGTAACAACAGCCTCCATTGATTCACTAAACACGCGTTATTAAATCAATTAGCTGGGAATAATGAAAAAACCTGTACAAGTGTCGTCCTTAGCATGACACTAAGGTTTTTTAATGGATTGTTGCAAAACTATTGTAATATTGTTGCAAAACTATTGTACCTAATATAGACACTGCTATCTGGTAAAGAGGTAACGAATAATTAAAAATATATATTCTGCACAAGTCTCTAGGGCTTAAAAAGGCCACTTTGGCAGAATCATAAAAGGATAACATCATGAATCATAATGGACAGTTAACTGTTAATCAAATCCCATTGGTGAAGGATTTTTCAGTTATTTTTTTTTGTCTGTGCTAAAATACCAATCAATCCAATCCAAATCCAATCTCTTTGATTATATCTACGTAGTGCAGCGAAAAAAATAAAAACACGGACTGTCTTCGCCATAATTTTATGATTCATAATGTTATCCTTTTATGATTCTGCCAAAGTGGTCTTTTTAGGCCCCCTGATAATTCAAGGATCGCGAATGATATTTAGTTCAACATACAACCTGACCAAACCAACCTGCAAATTGCTAAGAAAATTGGAACTTCGCGTACTACTCTGACGCATCCCTCTTCAGGTAAGGATTGATTCTCAGTCGTCAAAAAAAGGTGGACAATGTTTATGAAAATAAAATGTAGGTAGGTACAGTAGATACACACCAGTAATATGTTCTGAAGGCAAGTGCGGTTGCGTGTCGACCCAATCTCTGAACTTCTTTATGTCTTCTGTAGTGATCTTTGTCTTCTTCTTGTATTCTTCTTCTAACGGAAACTGCTGGACAGGACCCGACATTGTTCTGGGAAATTTAAACGTCAATTATTTACTGACTTAGGGTGGGTTGTATCAAAAGCTCCGTTATAGTTTGCGTCAAAGTTAAATTTAATCGTAACCATAACCATAACCATAGAATCTACTATCCGCTGTTGCACCGTCATATATTTTACATGTTTTACAGTTAAAGTTAAAAGGGTGACAAGTGATAAGACGTCATATTTCCCCAAAATGTACGTGGGTAATTTTTTGACAAGGGCAACACTTCAAGCTTGTTGTCATCACGCTTTCTTTGTTTGACACTAGTGATGTTACTCAGTCATTAACGGTCAGGCACTCGATTGTCTCTATTATGTAAATTAAAAACACAAGAACAGAATCATAGCAAGATCAAAAATACAGTAACCGTTCTATATTGGTAATGTACCAAGGTGTTTAAGTCAGTGACTGAAGGAAGGGAGGCCTTTGCCCTGCAGTGGGACAGAAATGGCTGATAATAATAATAATTCGGCTAAGATTGGCTTTGTTCGACTTTGTAAAGAGCTTTTTGTCTTACATTCCACTGATTATCAGATTGATCTGATAAAATCAGTGAAGATTTAATGAAAAATTACACTTTATTATCTGACAGCACTAACCCACAGAACATGTATTTTCTCTTATTAAAACTCTGTGACTCTGTACATTACAGTATTATGACGGCTTATTACACGAAATATATTTATTACCTGGTTTAATAACCAAGAATGATAGTTAACTAGTGTGGCAGTGTTGATGATATTTCTAATCGCAACTAAACCGAGTGGCACATCGAGAGAAAATGGACTCGATTCTTTATTTTTTTTTATTTGAGTAACGAGTTAAATAAAATCGAGCCGCATCACTATCTGACACTGTCAGAAAGACAAGACGTAAGTGATAATAACATTCATTTTATTTTTCCGTTTCTTTCGAATTGCATGAAATTGATATTTCTGTTTTCCTGTATGTAATTGAAGGATTGTATTATTGGAAGATGCATTACAGCATTTACTCCAGAAGGATGTTGAGTTAATTGTTCAGTAAGATTGCAACGCAATGTGCGAAAACATTGCCCGAGACTGCTGCAGATGTGCGGTAACTTGAGAACGCATGGATTCACGAACGCAAATCAAATCATCTGTGCAGTTTAACGAAAGTGCGTATAGACAATGCAAGAAAGTATTGAAACTGTTATACATTATGGAGATTTGGATACAGGAATATTTACATCATATGGCGATTTTCACAGCAAACGCATACTGTGCCTGATGAATGCGGGAAAGAACATTATTTTGCAGTGGATTCCAGCACACCAAAAAGAACAATAATAATATTAGTTAGAATACGCTTATAACACCGAGCTGCTCTTGCTGGATGCTATTGCAAGGTTGCAACTGTTTGGTGGGCAGACGTTGGTATAGTTGGCTGTTGTGCACATGTAATGTTGAGCATGCGGTATTTATGTATTTTCATCGGTGGAGCGACCTGCATATTTTTTAGATGAAATATTACCTACTTCTAAGTCGTGTGACGTTGAAATTAATATAAGTAGGTACCTACTTGCAGAAATAAAAATGCTTTGTTATGTACAATTTATGTGTTTTTTTTTAACGTTTGAAAACACCCCTACTCGCTGAGCAGTGGTGTGTCCGTCGTAACAGATGCGACTTACAGCTTGTAGGTCGTAGGTTTGAACCCAGACAGGCACTTTACTTTGTGTAAATTATTTCATCACCACTGCTCTCAAAACGGTGAAGGAAAACATCGTGAGGAAACCGGCATGTCCTAGAACCAAAAATTCAGAAGAATACGCAGAAGCATACGCTAGAGCTTAAGTTTCTTTGGCAATTAAAGCAACACACTGAAGAGCAACAGTGAAGCTAGAACTAAAAATAAAAAAACTGAAATTAGAAATCGATATTCTTAAGTAAAATATTCTCAGGGGTTTCTTGTTTTCAGCAAGGGAGGACCCTTGCTGAAAACAAGAACCCTTGGGAACTAAAAACCCGGAATCTGTCCAAAAATTTATTCTCATCACACTTATGAAATCGATCAATGCGATGGTGATTTTTTTTCTCTTCCTAACTGGCAAATCGGATTCACTGTCACTATCATCGCTAGAAGAGCTTTATTCCCACAATATTTCGCGGAGTAAAGACATACCTAATTTGTTTTAATAGGTACTTTATTCAACAACACAATATTTTTATAGGTTACAACTGCAAAGCAGATGACATTACAATGACACTAACCGTAACTATAGCCCTTAACCGGCCGAATTTGGTCGATTAATGTTATAGTTATGTGTGACGTCATTTTAACAATTATGACAAAACTTAAATCGATGCAACCCGAATTTCGCTTAACCGGAGATTTGACGTCTGTCAAAGCTTTGATTATAGTTAAAAATGGCTTGTTATAGTTATTTATGACGTCATTTTAACAATTCTCAAACCGATGCAACCCGAATTTTGCTTAACCGGAGATTTGACGGCTGTCATGAGATTGGTTATGGTTATAGTTAGCTGATGCAACTCACTCTAAAGCTAGGGTTTCCTAAGCCTGCGATGTCTGCCACATGTGTTTTTGTGTGTTTTTTTTCCTGTGGCAACACTACAGCTAACAGCTGTTAAAATTTGTTCTTGTAATTTTTAATCTTAAATATTTAATTTCGTTGTTTTTTAGGCCTATTTCCAACTACTCCTCAAGTAAATAGGATAATAATGTGTATATTGTGTTAGATTCAAATAGCTAGTGCAAATTAAGTGTAAATATTTCTATGTAAACCGGTGACAGTTACCGGCGTAAGTGAATTTTGCATTGTCATCTTGATATCAGGTACAATACTCTATATTTTACTTGCTATTAGTTTGTTTACGTACTACAATTTAACCAGCAATTAGTTTGTTCATTTTTAGTAAGGCTTTTTATTGATGCCAATGACCTTTGAACGTAAACATAACCTTGCATTGGTTTGGTGACAGAACTCCTTAGAATTACATCTAAATTTCATTTTTCCTTTTAAACTAATCATCTTCTCTACTGCTGCCACAACTACCTTCTCTCTTCTAATTTCTTGTCGCTTCCTTACTAGTTTTAATCATGATTATGACTCGCAGCGCCCGTGCTCGCCTCGGAGAGTCCAAACTCAATGAGGCTTTGAGCGCCTTAAAGGCGTCAAAGGAGTCCTGTGACCAACTAATTAAGGAAATAGATGACAATGAAAGGGTGCTCTTTGATGCCCATGAAAAGAATAGGAAGTTAAAAATTGAAATGGCTCAGATATATAATCAATACACTGATGCCATAGAAGAACGGGATAGACTTCAACTTGTTGTGGACGGGTTCAGCCAGTGTAGCACAGAGTATGAACAAGCTCTTAGTCAAAAACATTTATTACAACAGCAGCTACATGAGGCTCAAAGTCAAATAACACAACTTGAGACGACCAATCTTAACATCACCGCCTCGCTGAACCAAAGTCTGTTCAGTGAGTTGATGCCTATTGCCCCGTCAATGGTTTCTACCATAAACCCCACATACACTATGGATTTGACAGCTGATGATGAATCAAAATCATATAATTCAGTGAGGGTAGTAAGCAGTAAAAATAAACTTAAAAAATACATTAAAATTAATAAATACATTGTTAAAACACAAAAAATGGTAAAAAGACAAAAGTTCTTTATCAAAAACGTTAAATTGAATAGAGAAAGGTTGAATTTAATTAAACAATTAGACATGTATTCTTATAATTTGGAGCAGAGTACTAGGAAGTACAACATTGACACAGAGACCTTGCAATCTGAACTTGACCATCTACAGGAGAAACTTAGTTCAATGACCAACAAATATAATACCTCTGAAGACCTAATGAGGGAATATGTGTTGGCAATGAATGAGCTGGTAAACTCACAAAAAAACAACTGTGAGTATTGTCAAACACCAACCAATGTCACACCGGAGCATTCATTGACAACTTGCAATACCACCTTAGTGCAGCCCTGTGTTGATTTGATAATTCCTTCTACTAATAGTTCGTATAAAAAGTGTAAACAAACTTTAAATAATGATATTGTGTTATTTTGTGATGAGATCGGTAAGGACTTAGGACACTTGTTAACAGCTGAATATCCGGGACACTCAATAATAAATTACTGTATGCCTGGTTGTTCTTTGTTTCATATTATGAAAAAAATTATTAAATGTAACTTTAGCCAGGATACAACTTTATTAATTTTTATGGGTAATAGGGGAAATGTAAACAAAGGAGAACTGCTCCAGTATCATAGAACATTATGCAACCTTAGTTTAAGAAGAGTTGTATTGTTTACATTCCCTTATAGTAACAGTTTGCCACAGGAAGAAAATAGCTTAAGATTTGAATTGAATATGACAATGCATAACTTGACATTTAATAATAACATGTTCCATTTAGTTGATATTAACAATTATGTTAGTAATAATTTCTATTTGACAAAAGATAGATATAACATTGTTATGTACTATCTTTCTGACTATTATAAAAGACAGATAGCTGTGTCGCTATCTTATTTTTTTTCTATTACAGCCAAAAATTTGGCTAAACAACTTGCTTCTTTTGAGCAATGCAATGACATTATAAATAATTCTGCCAATAATTTGGTCACTATTAATGACATTGCTAATAATTTAAATTAGAAATTAAGACAATAGAGGCAACCTCTAGCTATAATGTACGCAAAAAAAGCTTAAAATCAGTCAATAGTATCAACCTAGTGCATCAAAATATTCAAGGATTTATGAACAAAGAATTAGAAGTAGAATTATTTATGAATTTTAATAGTATTGACATATTTGTATTAGTATTGACATACATTGGCTGAAAAGCCACCAGTTCTTGTTCAATTTTAATAATCACCAGGTTGGTAGTTCGTTTAGCAGAACAAATGCTATACATGGTGGCTCATTAATTTTAGTAAGTAACCAGCTCAAATTTAAAGATCGTATAGATATTGTGAGCCTATCAGTTGAGCGTACGGTTGAAATTGCCTGTGTAGAATTGGAGCACTCTATTGTATTAAGTGTGTATAGACCCCCTTCAGGATTGTATGACTGCTTTGAAAAGGTAATGGATGAAGTGTTACACAGGATTTGTAACTCAAACAAGTCCGTTATCATTTGCGGTGATTTTAATGTCAATTTATTAGAAAACTCAGGTTCTTGTAGTAAAATTTTAAGTCTGTTTCAGTCCTACAATCTTCTAAACCTATTTTTGGAGCCCACAAGAATAACCCCTACTAGTGCCACTTGCCTAGATAATATATATACAGATATTATACCAAGCCACAAAGAAATTATAACTTTACTAGATTCTGATCATTGCGGGCAAAGGATTACTATTCAAAATCAAAACAAAAAAGTGGCTAAAAAGGATATCACTGTTAACCCCAAAACTGCAAGTCGCTTGGAGGCTTTTAAAGTTAAACTCATTGATAAATTACCAGTTTTGTCTATTCATGCTGATCCTAATCATCTTTATGATAATTTTTTTAATGTATACTGTAAACAATTTGATTCCACCTTTATTCCCAAGACTATTTCGGTTAATAGTAATGCATCGTTCAGTGATTGGGCTACCATTGGTATTCATAAAAGTAGAACACGGCTTTATGAACTGTACAATGAAAGGACTTATATTAACACTGATGAATTTAATTTGTATGTTAGAAATTATTCAAAATTATTTAAAAAAGTTTGTTATATGGCCAAGTCACGTTATTTGGGTTCAAAGATTAAAAACAGCAGTAATGTAATTAAAACGACTTGGAATATTATTAATAGTGAAACGGGAAGATCTAGTAACCGAAATACTGACTACAGCCTGTCTATTAATGACAACATAATAAAATCAGACGCACAAGTCGCCGAGGCATTTGAAAATTTCTTTTCAGATATTCCCGTTTCAACTACTAAATCACTAAACTCATCACCTTCTGTTGCCGAGTCTTTGCTTAAAGAAAATGTTAATGGTTGCGATTCGGAATTTCATTTTGAATATATTACCTGTAGAGATATAATTAAAACCTTTCACACTTTAAATGTAAAAAAGACTGCAGATCTGTGGGGTAATTCTGTAGAAGTAGCCAAGTCTATTATTGACATTGTAGCGCCTACTCTAGCTATTATCTTTAATAGTTGTATTGACAATGGGGAGTTTCCTGACCTTATGAAAAATAGTAAAATAATACCTTTGTTTAAATCAGGTAGTACCTCAGACCCCATAAATTATAGACCTATTTCTGTACTACCTACCTTTAGTAAAATTTTTGAGAAATTAATTTTAGACCAAATGCAAAGATTTTTTAATAAACATAAATTATTACATAGCAAACAGTTTGGTTTTACAAGGGGTCGTTCAACTACTGATGCCGGCGTTGAACTATTAGGACATATTTATAATGCATGGGAAGATAAATGCGATGCCTTGGGCATCTTTTGTGATTTGTCCAAGGCATTCGATTGCGTTCTTCACGAAACGTTAATCAGGAAACTCCGCCACTACGGGATCCGAAACACTGCTCTGGATCTTCTTATTTCATACTTGAGTAAAAGGATTCAGAGCGTTGACGTTAATGGAAAAAGATCACCCGGATCTATAGTAACAATGGGAGTCCCACAGGGCTCAATTCTTGGTCCTTTCTTGTTTCTCATTTATATTAATGACTTGCCGTACCTCATAAAGGATCATCATGATATAGTGTTGTTTGCAGATGACACTTCTCTTTTGTTTAAAATTAAACGTCAGCAGTTGGTTACTGACGATGTAAATAGCGCGATCTCGAAAGTAGTCCACTGGTTCAATGTTAATAATTTGCTTCTAAACGAGAAGAAAACCAAATGCATTAAGTTTACGCTACCCCACGTAAGGCAGGTGAAAACTAATGTGTTGATAAAGGGCGAGGAATTGAATCCTGAAGACAACACAGTATTCTTGGGCATAACTTTGGATGCTAAGCTTCAGTGGGGTCCACATATAGATAAATTGTCAAAAAAGCTAAGTTCTGCAGCATACGCTGTTAGAAAAATTCGAAATTTAACTGATATAGAGACTGCTCGTTTAGTGTACTTTAGCTATTTTCATAGTGTAATGTCGTACGGTATTCTATTGTGGGGAAATGCCGCCGATATTCAGACTATCTTTGTTTTGCAGAAGCGAGCTGTTCGATCAATTTATAAATTAAGTCCGAGACACTCTCTCAGAGACAAATTTAAAGAGATTAATGTAATGACTGTGCCTTCTCAGTACATTTATGAAAATCTTTTATATGCCCATAAAAATATAAAATTGTTTAAAAAATACAGTGATATCCATAATATAAATACTAGAAACAAACACAAATATGTTGTACCTACAACCAGGCTCAAGAAAATAGGTGGCTCGTTCAGATGCCAATGTATACGCTTTTACAATAAACTACCAAGCCACGTTCAAGATCTAAGCCTTAATAAATTCAAATCTTTCATTAAACGTAAGTTGTGCCAGAAAGCCTTTTATACCGTTAAAGATTATATTGAGGACAAAAAGGCTTGGGATTGAGCTGCTTCCAATTTCTGCATTTTGAATGATTTTTTTCTTTTTCACATTGACATTGATGAATATTTTTTTTTAAACAATGACATTTGCTTACTTTGTAAAGTATTATATTATTTTTTCATTGTGAATGTGAAGACGATGTGGGTCTTTTTACATAGGTACTTATATATATTTTTTTATTATTCTCTCTGTTCTGTTTTTTTCTTTTTTCATGGTCTGGCAGTTTGAGTAATTTATGTGGCCTACCCAAATGTCCTTTCTTTGGTATTGTTCGTCGAATCGTTGAGCTCCTTAAGTCTTGAGTTGAGCTGCACGATTTTTGACAAATGCGTGCACTGACTGGACAGGTCCTCTCAATCTGTGTGGTTCTTTCCTCAAAAGACCACCTCAGACATCGATCTACATGGTCTTCATATAACCTGACCAAGATTATGTCTGGACTTTAAAAGAGACTGTGACCTCTGAGTTTGTTTCGGCCTTTCTTCTCAGAGTAGTCAGATAGGAAACGCCGACTTCATCTAGTTTAAAAAAAAAAACATGATTGACGTGTAAAAGTGTTTGTACAAACCTACTTACAAAAAATAAAATCATTTCATTTCAAATCATTTCATCACATAGCGTCCGTATTTTACTGTCGAATGACATCACTGAAACGTTGTTTATGAAAGTAGGTTGATGTGTTTCCCTAACCTTTTGACCGCCACGTCAATAACGAAAATCCGTGTTCTCTACGCCAAGCGACAAATTCCTTCTTTCATACCTACAAAATAATAGTCACGGCACATGTTTATTTTGAACTTTAAAAAAGGGTTAGTTGAGGTAAGAGTTATTTGTAAATGTAACTGTGAGTTCTCTTCGAGACGACAATAATTTGAGTAGTACATATACGGCTCAAATCCAAATCCTAACTATTATTATTAATATTATAAATGCGAAAGTAAGTTTGTTTGTTACCTTTTCACGCCTAAACCACTGAACCGATCATCCTGAATTTGAATTTTGCATAATATACAGGGTACCAGGGTACCTTTCATCCCGAAAAATGTGCTGTTCCCGGGGAAAACCACAATAACGTTAATTATGATAATAAATGGCGCCACGTGTCTTTCGAATCAAAAACAGGACAACGTCTGTCAGCGGGGTAATTGCGTAACACACTATCAGTAGCAATGGGTTTCATTTTGACAGTTCAACAACATTCATTTCTTTATTTAGGTTGTTGAGCAGACACATTTTTCCAACATATGAAGCAATGGATTCGCAATTTCTCGCGAATCCATCGCGGACGAAGTATGGGGCTACGACTAGTTGTTAAAAATTCCAGTTTGAACATCGTGAAAGACGTTTAATATGTACTTATTAGCATTTTCTAGCATATGGCCACTGACTCATTGCCCTGGAATCTGATCAAACAACCAAACACTGTCAAGGCACACACTTAAGAGTAAACTAGTCGCGAGCTCGAACTCACTGGTGGTCATGGCCAAAAAGCACGCTGACTCACTTGGCTTCGTGTCCGACAGCGCTAGAATCAGTGATGAGTAGTTAGACCCTAGTCTACACGCACAACGTCTAGTCCTCACGCACAGAAACACCGTTCCGAACAGATAGGCGCGTAAAAAAATTCGAAGAGTACTTTGGAAATCGAGTTTTATGAAAAAACCACTGCATAAATCAATTACAAATAAAGTTTAATAAACTCTTCGATAACTGAACTTGGTCGGTACGGACTTGGTTTTGAAGATTTTACAATTCTTTTATTGGTTATTTACACTTAAAGTTACGTTAAAAATAGCAAGAAAAACGAATCTTTGTTGTATCATAACTTTTCAATGGCTTTTTATTTTACTATTCTGTTTCCGTATAGAGAAAATTAATAATAAGACAAAACGATATCATGTATAACCATGGATGCACAATGTCAAACAGTGGAGACTCCCACTCTCACTCTCCCGAAATTTGTATGGAAAAAATATCGACTAGTGGCACCTTAATGTTAATGTAGGTATGTCAACGTTACCTACCGATAATGACAACTAGCCTTCACGGTTCTAAACAAATACTATTACTGTACTTCTAATATTGAATATTTACCTCACTAACACACAACTCATATCACAACATAGGAAACAACACAACATCATAACATCATCTTCCCTAAAGGTAACCTTACAGTTAATTAATTATCTTGATGCTATTTCAAATCGAAGATTCGAGGAATTTTTTTTGTTTGTTTGCTACATTCGTTTTTATTTTGTTTCTTGGCTAGATTGACAGATACCTCTACAAACTAACGCATACCTAAATGCATAAATCTGACACATGAAAGACTAGTGGAGACGTCTAGACAGAGGTGTTTTTTTGTTATTTATTTATTTCTTGGATCGCCAACAGAGGCTACACAATTAAATGCACGTTAACATAAACAGGGACAAATAAAAGTGTGTGCTTCCAATTATAGGAGACCACATGATTCACTTATTATCTAGGTACCTAAGTACAACAAGTTTGACAAGGACGAAAATCCACACTAATATTATAAATTCGAAAGTAACTCTGTCTGTATGTTACCTTTTCACGCCTAAACCACTGAACGGATTTCGATAAAATTTGGCAGAGAGATAGATTGTATCCCGGGGAAAAACATAGGATAGTTTTTATTGACATAACTCGCGGGCGAAGCCGGGGGCGGAAGAATCAAAGTCGTTGGGGAAAGGAGATTGACCAATCTACGTTTCGCCGACGACATTGTCCTCTTTTCTTCCTCAGCAGCTGAGCTAGGCCAAATGCTGGAACAACTGAGCCACGCCAATCTTCAATTCGGACTTACGATGAACATGTCCAAAACAATGCTGATGACGAACAGCACCGAACGCAACGTAGAAATTGGGGGTGTGCGGGTTGAATATGTCCATGAGTACATATACCTCGGCCACATAGTATCCTTCCAGGTGAGACAGGACAAAGAAGTCGCTCGGCGCAACTATTGGTCGATGAAACATCTCATGAATAATAATAAAGTAAAATACAATATAGCACATAAATAGTAAATATTAGTAAATAGTACAAAATGAATATACCTACAAGTAGCGAAATGACGTTAGCGACGTTTGGCACGTGAATGTTAGTTGTTTCCATTGAAAAGAACTGGTCGCGTATGTTTTAACGACCGGAGAAAAAAAATGGACTTTGATAATTATAATTTGCTAAAAAACATTGATTAAGTACCTACCTACTTAATCTATGGATTTAATTTACTGTTTAATCATCTTTCTATTTACTTAGAAAAAGTAGAAAAATAGATAGAGACCCAGTTCAAACATGCAATTTATTATTTTTACATTGATGCAGATTGTCATAAAACCAACCAATTGTGGTCTTGAAAACTGCAAGAAAAATTGGTTTGAAAACTAAATAAGTACTTTTTTTTGGCGCTCTTGACCCCGATCACGCCTGATGGTAAGCGATAGATGAGGTCTATGATGGAACGAGTGTGCCCAGAAGATGCCTGTTCACTCGTGATTTGAAGGCAGACCGGGTCTAATGTGGGTAAAATACTGTGCTAGTACAGGTGGCCAGTCTTAATGAAATCTTATTGAGTGAGCTTTGATAAATTTTTGTTATGACATGAAAAACGTATAAAAAAAAAAAATATGTAAAGGATTTTTGACAATGAATTTGAGTTGTATGATGGATTTAAATGAATAATTATTGAACATTGTTGATTATTTATTAGTTTAATATGACATGTTTTGCTAATGGGTTTTATGTAGGTAATATGATTTTAATTTTTGACGTTTGATGAAGTTTTGGTATCACAAGTTTAAATATTTTAATGAGTTTTATGTAAATTGTTTCAATTTTTGTCTTTTTTTTATATTTTTTTTATGTAACACATTCAGACACAATGTAAACTGTTATTGAATAAATGAAATGAAATACATCGCTCGCAAGCTTTGAGTTGTCTACTGGGTACCTTACCTACATTGAATATACTTTACGAACGTCAGAAAACCGAATAGCGATAGTCGGTTTATTTAATTAGGTACATAATTTATTATCATTCAATTTTAATCGTAGATTGTACAACTAGTGCATAAAAGAAGCCATTAATTTTACCCCGAGCCGCAGGTGAGAGTGGTTAGTTAAGTCGAGGGGTAAAATGGCTCTTTTATGCCCGAGTTGTACACTCTGCTCTCCACTTCGATTGCGAGAAAATGAAACAGGCATAATGTTCTTGAAAACAGCAGGAAAAAAATATTTATAACTGAAATACCAGCGGGGTAATTGCGTAACGCACTAACAGTATAAACAGGGTGGTCAAAAAGTCGTGGATCAAACGAAATAGGGAGATAAAGGAGGTCATTTTCAACGCTTTTAAAGTGAGAAATATTTTTTGTAAAGCTTCAAAATTGTTGGTATAAAATTTATTGCTCTTGAAATTTGGTACCCAGAGCCGCAATATAACTTTTGTAGTAGTCTTGTAATGGCTTCAAGAAATTACTCATTAATTCATACAGCACGTATGAGTAACGTGTGGTCATATTTAAGGGTGTGGTCAGACCATCAAACTGAACAACTTACTCCATGGGACCAACATCGTAATCCATCGTTCCATACAAAACTTCAATACCTACTCGACCCAAATGTATGAGACGGCTGATTATTTAGAACATACAGGGTTACTAAACTTGTAATTCGACGTATATGCGTCAAGAGCTGATAGGGGGGGTCAAAATGCAATAAATTGAACAACAATAGTTTTCGAGATATTTGATAATCTGTAGGTATGTGTAGCTGGCACTTCAATTAAGTTAAAAGTACTAAATCCAACAAAATAATTAAAATGTTGTGCGATTTCAGAATAATATCTTACCAATATTTTCATTTTACGCTTCAAAAATGTTTCAAATATCTCGAAAACTATTGAATTTCGGCTATATCGATCCAAATTTTATCAAAATTAGTCCAGCCGTTTGTGCGTGAAGAAGTAACAAACATACAAACCCACTCACAAACTTTCGCCTTTATAATATTAGTGTGATTAATTACACAACCAAGCTTAATACAAAATCATGTTGCCATGACGCTATGCTAACTCAAAACTAAAGTCAAAGCATTTATTTATTTCAATTAAACCATATTAAGGCACTTTTAAATTTCATAGGTTTTTTCTGAAGTTCACATACAGTTTTTAAAAGAGATTGTTTTGCCATTTCTTCTTAGGGATGTAAGTTAGCTAAAGAATGTCGACTCCATCTAGCTTATTTTATTTTTTGAAACATGACATGTAACAGTAATTCTGGTATCCTATTTACAGAATAAGTAATTTCATTTCATAGGATAAAAGGAGCATGATCATCACTAAAATAGATGCTGTAATTAAAAAAAAAATGCACCCACACTGAAGTTTCATTGAATTACATATAAAGATTCCTAATTTTTCAGTTGTATTAAGAAGAAGATTGTTAAAACAGACAATTCCTGTAGATAGGTACACCTACATACAAGCCACAAACTGTCCGCTTTCATATAAAAACTAGATCAACTATCAATATCACTCCAAAAGCAATAAGAAAAACACACGACATACTTACAAATATTTTCCAACCGCACACAGCACTGCACTCAATTAAAACAATATTATATATTAATGTATAAAATATATAATTAAACTATATTATTATAGACACGTCCGCATCCCACGGTGTCACATCACTACTACGAAATATAACTCCATATAAAGTTTTATGGGCTGACTCTAAAGCACGATCTACACGGTTTAAAACGGTGGTTTCAAACCTAAGTTTAAAACAGTGTAGACAGTGGTTTGAAACCAATTTCGTATGACCTTTAAACGTCCTTGGTAGAAAGGCCTGCGTTGTAAACCAGTGGCAGAAGAAAATGTTGGTTTTAAACCGTGTAGCAGGCATCTCGCAACAACAACAACTTCAAGGTCTCCTTCGTTTGTAGACTGGTTTTAGACCTTGTATTTCGTGCTTAACACTGCACCGGACTCGAGATCTAAAGGAAATTAACATAAAAATCGTGACGGAATTGCTCAAAATTATATTTAATGTGCCGGAAATATTTTCGGAACTGCAATTTTGTCCCATTTATGTTTAGAATTAACCTTGTAACGTGGCGTAACATGATATGATGTGTACCTATATAGAAGTACTTATAATACAGATACACATGTACAGTTAACAAAAGAGATAAGTATGCAGGATCGTCGGATTTAGTTGAAGTTTAGTAAGAAACCGATGGATATTGTTGACTGAAATTTAATTTGATGAATGAGCTGTTTGTTATCTATACATCATCATCATCATTTCAGCCGAAAGATGTCCACTGCTGAACATAGGCCTCCCCCAAGCACCTACTTCGACTGGTTCTACGGTTCTCGCATCCAACGGGTTCCTGCGGCCTTTACAAGGTCGTCGGACCACCTTGTGGGAGGCCTTCCAACGCTACCTCTTGCGGTACGCAGTCGGCGCAGTCGCCACTCCAGAACCTTTCGGACCCTCTTTCGGGTTCTTTCGGTATTCTATAAAATTAAATTTTATTCGAGAACATCCATCGGTTTCTTACTAAACTCAACTATATCCGACGATCCTGCATACTTATCTCTTTTGTTAACTGTACATATATTTATAGTTTGTACAATAATTTATATTGAACTAGCTGGTGCCCGTGACTTCGTCTGCGATCAAGACAAAAGACACGTGCCGCCATCTATAATCACAATAACGTTATTGTTCGTTCGTTTTCCTCGGGAACTGCACTTTTTTTCGGGATGAAAGGGTACCTTTCATCCCGAAAAAAAGTGCAGTTCCCGAGTATGTCCGAGTTTGTATGTCCGTTTCTGTACACTTGACAACGTATATGCAAAATTTCAGGATGATCGGTTCAGTGGTTTAGGCGTGAAAAGGTAACAAACAAACTTACTTTCGCATTTATAATATTTAAGTTAAGATTAGACACAGCGACCTGAAATGATTCATCAGCATGCCATTCATTTATTCACTATAGGACTATATGGGTTTGAGAAGTTCACTATTAATTTCACTTCAAAGTAGCATTATCTAAGTACTTAATAATTACATTGACAGACAACGAACAACGAAAAACGAAAGTGAGCACTGAGGATGCACAACCTAAAAGTGAGCACTGAGGATGCACAACCTAAAAGTGAGCACTGAGGATGCACAACCTAAAAGTGAGCACTGAGGATGCACAACCTAAAAGGGCTAATTAATTAGGGGTATGAAAGTATGTGTGGTAGTTTGTAATATTTGCTGATGGGAAAGTCCATTGGGTACACGGCTTGTTATATATTACAGAAGACCGATTGTCTATAGTTTTCTACGAACTGACCTCATCCTTTGAGTAACTGCATCGTTACAGTGTTAATTATGCTTAGGATGTGATCAAAGTGGCTTGCCTTCATCGTCATTCTCCTGCCTTTACCTATACCAATTTATTTGCTGTCAGCGCAACATGACTTTTTCTTCCATACTTCTCTATTAGTCGTCATCTTGGTAGTCACCACCTTACCACAGTATAAAGATCATACAGTATTGTAACTCGGCCGTAACCTTGAAATAAATGCCTACAGCCGCGCGGTACGTAAACATGCGATAGGGCTGCCCGCCTCCAGCATTTTAATTACATTTGCCTACTTTGTGTTTCCATTTAGTTTTGTTATTGTATTTTACTGTGTGTACATAAATATTAATAACTAGCTTCTGCCCGCGACTTCGTACGCGGATCCTGTTGCTTATGCTAGCGACAACGGGGTCGTCAAAATCGAAGATCTGAAACGTCTGATGTCGAATTCTAAGAGCCCGGGGATGGGAAAACAGCGTGATGCGCGAGACGATTCGAGACATTTCAGATCTTTCATTTTTGTAAGTCAACAGGAAATGCCCATCAGACTAAACAACTTTTGCTAAGACGTCATTCCTATATGTTATAGTGTCGCTGGGCTTTGGAGTTCCACAACAGGTGTTCCAGATCTTCAAATTTATTCTCACAGCAGAAAATGCTCTTCACGTGGAATATGTTTTGCATTGGCACCATTTTTATATCTATTATGCTTTAGCTGATCTGTTGCGGTTCTGCATCAGGTGTTCCATTTTCCAAAATAAATTAGTGATAGTTTGTTGATTTACAGAAACACTCAAAAGATGCGTCTCATACTGTACTATAGCTTAGATCCCTCAAAAACTATTTGGCTTAGTAAACTCAAAATTTGCAAGTTATTTAGTTAATTTACTGGTAAGAGACTTCAGGTTAATAAGGAAATTTAGGAGACGTCGAATAACAGAAGTGTTATAATTTACTGTAACACTTCTATGTAAACAACGTTCGTTGTTTTTCCCTCGGTCTCATTCAATATGTAAATACAGCAAGTTAGGACTGGTGACGCGGGAGCAAGTGACGTACAGTTGTCCGTGTGAGATGCAGCTCGTCCTGAGGTCGACACCCGTAGCCTTCAGTGTCTGCCCCTGTGACTTATTTATTGTCATTGCGAAGCACACGCTCACAGGAAACTGCACGCGCTTGAATTGAAAGGGGTAATTGTGGCCGGGTGTCACCATTGCCAGGATCGCCCAGAAGACACGATGGATCACACGGTGGAGGTCTGCCCCGCTTGGGCGGAGCACCGCCGTGTCCTCGTAGAGGCGATCGGCAGCGGCGGCGACCTCTCGCGTCCGGCCCTGGTGCAAGCCATGGTCCGGGGCGAGAGGCAGTGGGAGGCAGTCACCTCCTTCTGCGAAGCCGTCATGCTAGCGAAGGATGTGGCGGGACGGATGAGGGAGAGAGCCTCCCGTCCCAGCCGCCGCGGGAGACGCTCCGGGCGTCGGGAGCCACGGGACGACTCCCGGCCACCGTAGGCGCGGGCCTGCGGGCGGAGAGTAATGGGTAGCTCACCGTCCGATCAGGACCAGGCCCGTGCCGGACGGCGCGTACGTGTTCCACGCGCTCCTCAAACAGATGTCAGCATCGAGGAGGGGCCCCATAGGGCCGAAGCCTGCCGGGTCAGCGGGATTGTCCGAAAGGGTTACTGCTGGCCCGGAACATAAAGGGGGTTTTAGTCAGTAAAAGTCTGACACTCCCTTCCGCTCCACCCAGAGCGGGAGGGGTCATTTGATTACTTCCCATCCGAAAAAAAAGGGGTAATTGTGGGGAATCGGTGGTATACGTGGTATAAACACTGTCTCGCCGACACCACAACCCGTTAGAATTTCCGCCTCAATGATATTTCTCTGCAGCGAGACGACTTTGAGCCGGTTCCCATTGTTTCGGCGGAGTGATATCCCGAAGAAGCATAATTGGGACACCGACCTTTAGCTTAATGGTGTGCGCTGGTAGTTCACTTGCACTGAGGAAATTGAGAAATTCTACGGGGTAATGTGTAGCGTCATCTTGGTCGACAACAGTGTTTATTGAAGTGTAGATCACTTCATTTCCCTCAATTTCCGCGAGAATGCATTCATTAATCGCTGAAGGTTGGTCGTTTCTGGGTGTTAAAATGGCTCGTTCACACACCCAAGAATTATCTTGGTGCGGTATCCCATTGATGTCCCCGTACACCAGGCGTATCAAATCTTCTAAGGTGGACACCACTCTCCCAAGTATCTCAGGTAGAACCACCTGGCCAACGTCTACTGGTAGCGTTCCCTCACCCAATTTTAAGAGAACATCAGAAAATTCTTAGGCGTGTACATTCCCGCCAAGCTGTGCTCTCATATTCATCGTTAAGCGCAACCTATGAATATGTGGCCATAAGAACATTTCAACGAAGCATTCACCTCATCAGCCCTAGTTCCTCGCGTCACCACAGGCAGCGTTTGTCGGAAATCGCCGCTTAACAGAACTGTAACGCCACCCATCATTTGCTGGTTCCTGCGGATGTCCTGCAAAGTCCTGTTTACCGCCTCTACTGCTTTTCTGTTCGCCATAGTGCATTCATCCCACACGTTTAAAGAGCAATCTTTAAGCACGCGCCCTTTGTCACTGTTGCGTGACACTCCACAAACAACAAATGTGCTTGGTAAGATATAACTTAGAACCAAACGTTTGACTTGACTTTATGATAGTGTAGCTTGTTGTACCACCAATCAATCTGTTTAGTAACATTGGTGTGAAAATCCCCATACAATTAGATAGGACATGTATAGTTCTCAGATTTCATAACAGTATCGTTCCTAATGCACATAAAAAATGCAAAAACTAAAATAAAAAGAATTTTACGATTTAAAAAAATAATAATACGGGATTTGAACTCGCACCATTTAGTGCGGGAAACGGTCGCCTGACCATACCGCTAAATTCCCTGTTGACATATTGTTGAAATAGCTGTTCCCTTGCAATTTATAATATTACTGCCCCGCTCCTTTATAAAAATAGCGTGATTGTTATGTTTCCAGGGTTAAATTTTTATTAACTAAATAAATAACATGTCATTTTGGGCATTCAATTATTTTGTGCATTCAATTACGAACCAAAACCTTTTAAAATCAATATTGCTTACCTCCCATAACATACGGCGTGATAATATGTAGCCTAAAGCCTTCCTTGGTTTACAAAGAACATTTTTGCTGAATTTCAATTCAATCTATCCAGTAGTTTTGGCGTGAAGCCGTACCATACACACAGACAAACAGACAAAAATTCTAAAAAGTCACTTTTTGTCATCAGTTACGTTTTTCTAACAAAAGTCACTTATTTTTTCTCGAAAATTCTCAATGTACAGTTTTTCTTTCGTTACTGTTTTATTATATGTATAGATAAAAACCGTCTTTACTTTGAATTTTACAAACTAAAAAAACAAAACACACATGCCCCGAGGTTTTAACACAAGCGTACCTACCGTATAATGATTCATGAACCGCCTATAACTACCTATTTCACTCGTGTCTATCAATTTCCTTTACTCTATTCACTTTATTTATTAATCCAGACATCTTTTTTTTCGGGAGATAAAAGAAAATACTTATCCATTAAAAAGACACACATTATGTACCTACCTACTAGTAAGTAAAATTATTTTATAGTCTTACCTTTCAGAGTTTCCAGGTAATCTAAAAAAAGTTATCTCTGGATGCGTTATTGACGAATTCATGCAACCAAAAACAGCACAATATATCCTACTCGTCATATTAAATATGTACTTCAATTTATTTTGCGCGGTTATTGTTAAAAAAAACAACACACCGTCCGTTCGTCACTGCGGCACAGTCGCGACTGTCTGCATGCCAAGCGCATGCCGAGGTCGAGGCGCGTAGGTATAGCTCGCGTTTCGTCCGTTTGTATGAAGTCGAAATACTGTATATCTTTATACTGTGCCCTTACTATTGTCCGCGCGTAACTAGTTGGCCGCGCCTTAGGTATGTGAGCGGTGGAATGGAGGGTCGAGGGCGCTTTGTCATTACTCAGTAAGTGCGTTGCGAACAAAGGCAACCCCGCCGCCCTCACCCCCGTCCCCACCTAAGGCGCGGCCAACTAGTTCCGCGCGGACTATAGCCATATCAATTTTCACACACTCCATCCATCGTTTTTTTGGTTTCCTCTACTCTTATAGCCATCCACATCATACTTAAAACCTTCTTAAATATATTTTCCTTCCTCCTCCACATAACATGCCCATCAAAGTGTCTCGCCGTGTGCATTTATTCGCAAACTACGGTAACTACCAGGAAAAAGAACCTGTAATAAGAAAGTTTACTTCCAAAACATGTTTTATAACGGTGAGCAAGAGTGAACTAGGATTATAAAACGTTTGAGATTGTACCTAAATGATACCGACATTCGTGTAAAAACTCGCGGATAGGGTTATTAAAGCGCTCCATGAAATCATATATTTTGTATAACAATCACGTCTTCTGTTAGGTTAACCACAGATGATTATTATCCGCCATTTCTGTCCCACTGCAGGGCAAAGCCCTCCATTCCCTCCTTCCACATATCCCTATCCAGTGCTGTTAAACGCCATCTCATTCTGGGCCTGCCGCGTTGTCGTTTGCTGCTGTTTGGGACCCATTGTGTGGTTACTTTAGCCCATAGCTCCTCCGGCATGCGACAGATGTGACCAGCCCAATTCCATTTTAGCTTGGCAGCCGTGTGACCTACATCAGCAATTTGAGTTTTAGAATGCAGTATCGAGTTCTTTATACGATCAGAAAGTTTAACTCCAAGGATACTGCGCTCCATTGCTCGCTAACAGACCCCGAGTGAGGACTTTTGACGATTGGATAGTGACCATGTCTGCGCTCCATAGGCTCCACTTAGCAATATGATTCCAGAGATCAAAATTGGTCCAGCCGTTTGAGCGTGAAGAAGTAACAAACATATAAACACACACCCACTCACAAACTTTCGCCTTTATAATATTAGTGTGATTCTCGTAACAGCGCATTATATTTAAATAATTATATTGACGCACTTTGCCCCCCGGGGTCTCGCACATCTTTTTATAATTGTCTTGTTATTCAACGCTTTTTAGATAGGTAGGTACATTATCTAGTAGCTAACAAAAAAGCTTAACATAAACATAGTTTTTTAACACATAAAATAACACAAACTCCAATCAAAATCAGTGCACAAGTACTCTAACTTTTAAACAGAATCCTTTAAAACATTTATATTTCGGCAAACCTGTTTCATGTAGACCGGTTAGATCGCTTGTTTTAAAAGCCACGTCATTTACCATAGAACCAGGATTCAATATATAGGGCACTAAAAACCCATAAAACCTTGCCTTCATTCAAAGTGACCATTTGTTCTCACAAATAAAAAAATATCAAATAAATAAATGATGTCGTTCAAGGTGACACACTTTGAATGACATCATGAATTACCCTTTAATTAGGTACCTCTAATTAAAGGTCATGCATGGTGTCTGTCTTACATATTAGGTAATAGCGACCGGCTTGATAAAAGATCGAGAAGTCTTCTATATTATAATTATGTAAGTTGAATATTAATGTACTATACACATAACCCTTCCGGAATAAATTCTCTAAATGATGGTGAAAACCGAATCATAATCCGTTGCGTAGTTTAGAAGAACAATGTGGTCACACAAACAGACACGAAAAACAACTTTAATTTATAATATTTGTATGTATTTAGTTTGTTTGACGGTGACATTGTCCTTGTCGGAGCAGATTGGAGAAATGGCAACAGAAGTTGGAGAATGTTGGCTTGAAAATCAGCAGAACCAAAACCGAATATTATGTTCTGCGATTTCGGCGATCTTTCCAGTTCTGGAGCCATAGAGCGAACTTCTCCCAGTCTGCTCCGCCTCCGACTTTCGGTAACTCCCCGGTAGGTCGCAAACCAGGCGGGTGTTAGCCCTACCACCGCAAGGAAAAATTGGCCAGACAAATAAGGTGTTGGGTGTGACAGTCCAGCTCGGTTCAGGTGAGTAACTGGCGGAACAAATTGCGCTACACGAGGAGGCTTCTTCATACATCCCAAAAATTACTTAACTGTTATTTTCAATCCAATTTGTCCAACAAGACAAACGGTACATTATTTACGTATATCTATATTTTATATTACATATAATAAAATTGTAGAAAAGTGGTGTCTGTACAATGGAAATATATAAAAAAAAGTAGCAGGGGTTGTTATTATATCGATGCCGAACCCGAAATTGTTGTAATTAATATTTTTTTTGTCTGTTTGTCGGTTTGTCTGTGTGTTTGTGCACGCTAATATCAGAAACGGCTTATTCGATTTAGATGCGGTCACTAATATATTGTAGTAAGCTTCACTTAACATTTAGTGTTTATTTCATGTCAATCGGTTCATAAATTAAAAAGTTATGTCAATTTAAAGAATCACGGCGAATATTTGTTAGGGTATTCTATCAGAGTACCTACGTACACGCCTCGCGCCTGCGCGTCCGATCTTCGGAAGTACTGGACGGATTTGAATGATTTTTTTTTTTTGCTGCATAGGTATTATGTCTGGGCAACATATAGGCTATAATTTATCTTGGAAACTTGAACACCTGATGCAGAACCGAAACAGACCAGAGTGATACAAAAATGGTACCATAGCAAAAATTGTTCCACGTGATGAGCATTTTCTGCTGAGAGAATAAATTTGAAGATCTGGAACACCTGATGGGGAACTCCAAGAGCCCAGCTACACCATAACACATATAGGAATGACGTCAAAGTAAAAGTTATTCGGTCTGATGGGCATTTACTGTTGACTTATTAAAATCGAAGATCAGAAACATCTGATGTGGAAATCAAAGCTATCACTAATTTCACCTCCACGCGGTGAAGGCGGTAACAGTTTAGGACTGATGTTCGATGACGATAGTATATCATTGAAATTTGACTCTACTGGCCAAAACTCCCATTTTTTTTTTTAATGTAATGAAATGCTTATGCATTCTGCACTACCACGGGGAGATAGTGCAGTGATGTGGGACTCTAAACCACTAAAACTCCACGGTGTCCTCCTCTGCCGCTTACGGCGGGAACATGGGCACGCGTTAGCACTCATCCGTGAACCCGCCGCGGCTCTCCGTCACCGGACCCTCCTCTGGGGAGTACTCCCCATCACCGGCGCACCAGAACACATAGCACGCCGTGACCACCCCAGGGACCAAACCAGGACATGGGCGCCAGACGACCCCGTGCACCCTTGGTAGGGGAGCAGTCACTTAGCTTTTAATTGATCAGGTATCTTCACAATAAAACTATAACCATGCCTAGAAAGAGCTCAAATCATTCCCAATGTTCCAAAGGAACTAAAAGATTGAGGATAATAAGATCCCAAGAATCTACCGAAGAGCGTCAGGAGAGACTTGATGCTGTTCGAGAACATCAGGCTGCAACTCGCTCCGTGGAAACCTCTTCGGATCGCGAAGCACGCCTGCGTTCTCAGCTTATTTATGCATCTACATCCAGATCTCTAGAGACCAGTGAAGAATATGATGCGCGACTGACCGCTGATCGTGAACGTCATGCATTGTCTTGCGAGTCGGAGACGTTCACGGATAGAGAATTGCGCTTGAGTTCCAAGCGTATCTACGCATCGACTTTTAGGTCTCCGGAGACAAGTGGGGAATGTGATGCGCGACTGACCACTGATCGTGAACGTCGCGCATTATCTCGCGAGTCGGAGACGTTCACGGATAGAGAATTGCGCTTGAGTTCTCAGCGTATCTACGCATCTGCTTCTAGGTCTCTAGAGACAAGTGCGGACCGTGATGCGCGACTGTCCGCTGATTGTGAGCGACA
The DNA here is from genome assembly GCA_963082905.1 of Oligia fasciuncula. Classification (NCBI taxonomy): domain Eukaryota; kingdom Metazoa; phylum Arthropoda; class Insecta; order Lepidoptera; family Noctuidae; genus Oligia; species Oligia fasciuncula. The sequence goes on along the minus strand of OY720406.1, from coordinate 18,085,210 downwards.
TGCATTGTCTCGCGACTCGGAAACGTTTACCGATACAGAATCACGCTTGAGTTCTCAGCGTATTCGCACATCTACTAACAGGTCTTTTGAAATGAGTGATGAACCTGAGATAATCATACATTGTCCCGAACACGCACACAACAAAATATTCATAACAGTTAGAAAGTGAGAAAGAAAGAATTGCTGGAGTACGGCATGAAGCGACATTTATGCCCATTTATGTCAACATTCAAAGTGCAAAGCCAAGTTTACCACCTTATTGGTTCATTATTGCCTGAAAATTACGTCTCGAATTCCAGTCCCCGGGCTCTTAGAATTCGACATCAGACGTTTCAGATCTTCTATTTTAACGACCCCGTTGTCGCTGGCATAAGTCCGCGTACGAAGTCGCGGGCAGAAGCTAGTTTAATAATAAAAAGTATCTCCACATCAGACTGGAATCGTAATTAATGTTTTAATTGGCTACAACTCGTCTGTTACGCTTTCCTTAGTTATTGAGATCTCGCGAGTCAATTTTTTTTTTTTTTTTTTAAACGTTGCCCCACACTAGGAATTTCTCCTGTATCGTGGGTGCGTTTACAAACATTTAAACTCACATACACAAACAGCCAGACCCGGAACAACTACTTGTAGGTCATACAAATATTTGTTCCGTGCGGGAATCGAACCCGCGACACGCAGTGCAGCAGTCAGTCAATTATCCTTTCAATTGCTATTGCCTTTAATTCGCTCAACTACCTAATTAAAACTCGCTCAACATTGTACTTACCGTCTTTCGCCATTCAGTGTCAATCATTTGGAATAGGATATTTGATTTCTATCAAAGATTGTTTGTGACTTCTTTATAGATTGTACTAAAAGGCGACTTGCGAAAAAAAAATCGGTGGAAAAAAGGAGAAGTCACATGCTTTTGCAATTATTCTTCTATCCTTCTCACGCAAAATGATAATTGTACTGAATGGCGCGAAGTTAATAGGGCGTTCCTGTGTTGTGACGTCAGACCGCAGCAGTGCTGTCTGGTCAGAGGGATTGTCCGGTCAGCGGGATTGTCCGAAAGGGTTACCGCTGCCCCGGAACATACAGGGCTAAGGAAGGAACATGGGTGGGTCTTAGTCAGTAAGAGTCTGACACTCCCTTTCGCTCCACCCAGAGCTTTCCCCCCTTGATAATTTCCCATCCAAAAAAAATAAAAAATAAGCAGCGCTCTCTGTTTAGCATGGACTTAAATCGCATACAACTTCCCCGTTTTATGGGATGACACAGTGGCTTAATTTTTTTCTAGGTTTCGATAGATCAAATATTACAATCCAGTCCAATTGGTACTCAATTATGAAGAGTTTGTTTGTTGGTATGAACGCGCTAATTAATCTCTGAAATTACGAGTGGGATTAAAAAAATATTTTTGCATTTTATAGCCCAATTCTTGAGGAAGACTATAGGCTGTTTAACATCACGCTAGGACTCTAAGGAGCCGAGCAAAAAGACCGAATTTCAAAAATAACGCTAAGCTAAAGACGAAGTCGCAGGAAGCTTGTAATATGATATCCAGCGATACACAATAATAATATACAGCATTTGTTTGAAAATACTAAAAAATAAATGTGTGAATTTAGTTACAGGTATGGGTACGTAGGTACCCTGTAACTAAATTCAAAATATTCACCCGCGTAAATGTCGATCCAGTGGGAATATCGGGATAAAAGTAGTCTATTTGTTAATCCAGGGTGTCAGCTACCTCCATACAAAATTTTATCAAAATTGGTCCAGCCGTTTGAGCGTGAAGAAGTAACAAACATATAAACACACACACACACACTCACAAACTTTCGCTTTTTTATTATTAGTGTGATTCTATGACGAGAAGTATTTTACCGCATCACAAAATTATACTTATAGGTACGAATTGGTGTTGTGTTATTCTGTGGTTGTGTTGTATAAGTATGTATAATATGCTAAACAACATACTCTAACGGTAGGTACCTACATAATATTATTCTACCACGACACGCGTAGATTGACATCGAGATAATACAATAATAATACCCCATGACTTAAAACAATTTATATCAATTATTATTTTTAATACATAATTACAGAAAATTGACATAATTATACTTATAATATCGTGATTCATATACCTGCCTTATTATGTTTTGTGCAATCAAATCATGTACAGTCAACAAAAGAGATAAGTATGCAGAATCGTCGGATATAGTTGAAGTTTAGTAAGATACCGATGGATGTTGACGACTGAAATTTAATTTGATAAATGAGCTGTTTGTTTTCTATTAATAAAATAAAAATTTATTCCAGAATATCCAGCGGTTTCTTACTATACTTCAACTATATCCGACGATCCTGCATACTTGTCTATTTTGTTGACTGTACCTTAATGTTTAACATGTAGCCTTCATCATCTTCCTGCCCTTATCCTAACATGTAGCCTTGTGATCTTTATTTATCAAATGTTAAATGGAAGATCATAGATAAAATGTGAAATATTCAATTCAGCCATAATTATTTCCCGTTTTAAAATGCATTATCAAGTCTCTGTTATGTATGTACTGTAAAGGTTGTCCGCTAAAGTCGACTTTATGTAGTGCAGGCTGGCAATAGATTAGCTCTGCACCCTATTGCGTAACACACTATTACTCTCAGTTTGAATAATTTTGAAGCATATTACTAATCCATTGCTCCTTAAGTACGAAAAGTGTGTCTGCTCAACAACGTAAAAAAAGCAATGAACGTTGTTGAACTGTCAAAATGAAACCCATTTCTACTGATCGTGTGTTAAGCCGCGATTACATTACCCAATTTTAAGGAATGCTAACTAGGAAATCGGCAGATGTAATCGCAGTTAGCACAGATTGGATCCAATTTAGTGGAAATTGGAGGTCCAATCTTTCTACTTCCTAAATTGGATCCAATCTAGGATAGTGTAATCACGGCGCTACGATTTAGAACGACTAGTCGGCGTCCGCGCTTTGAGCAAGGTGGACGAGTAGACCGCGCGCACGAATGCTACCAAAGAGTATTTTTAGGGTTCCGTACCCAAAGGGTAAGGGGTCCGTCCGTCTGTCTGTCACCAGGCTGTATCTCAAGAACCGCGATAGCTAGACAGTTGAAATTTTCACAAATTATGTATTTCTGTTGTCGCTATGACAACAAATACTAAAAACAAAATAAAATAAATATTTAAGGGGGGCTCCCATACAAGAAACGTGTTTTTTTTTCGGTGTTTTTGCCTTGTGGTACGGAACCTTCCGTGTGCGAGTCCGACTCTCACTTGGCCAGTTTTTTTTTATATAAATGCTACATACAACATGGCGACTGTATCGGAAACGACAGCATTGCCCACAGAAAAAAAAATCCATGTGCTACGAGTATATAATTATACTATCCATACTATAATATCATACATTCGAAAGTACCTAACTCTGTCTGTCTGTCTGTCTATATGTTACCTTTTTACGCCTAAACCACTGAACGGATTTCGATGGCAGAGAGATAGATTGCATCCCAGGAAAGGACAAAGGATAGTTTTTATCCCGATATTCCCTCAGGATCGACACTTATGTGGGTGAAACCGCGGGGCGCTGCTTAAATAAATTAATAGAAATGTATGGGGAAATGCTTTATCTTTTTAATAACAACGACAAAAATTATATCTTTTTTTTTTTTGATAAAATTTTCTCTAAAGGTAGGTAGCTGACACCCTGGATTAACATATAGGCTACTTTTATCCCGAAATTCCCACGGGATCGACACTTATGCGGGTGAAACCGCGGGGCGCAGCTAGTCTTTATAATAATAACGACAAAAAATATTTTTTTATATTTTTAAACGACATTAAATTATTAGTTTCTTCTGTAGTTTTGATAAATACGGCGCCATCGATAGAAAATTCGAAACGTGCAACCTAGTACGATCCTTCTTCACGAATGCGACGACGCCGACAATGCGTCTGAATGCGTCGTCTCATCGTCTGTCTCTGTCCGATTTAGAATCCAATTTAGTGTAGTGTAATCACTAGCTCCGATTTCCTAGTTAGAGTGTTCCTAGTTAGCATTGCTTAAAATTGGATAATGTGATCGCGACTTTACGCAATTACCACCAGAGTATTGTTTTCAAGTATGGATTTAGCAGGTCTGCAGCCCTGCGCTTCGTTTATAACTTCCTTAAGCCCATCACAGACGTAGTTACAGAATAGTACCTAATATTATACTATAGCACAGCATATTAATACATATTATAGCTGCGTCTGTGATGGACCTTATAAGTATTATAGAATAATTTATGGTTGACTTAATGCTCGTGAGTAACCTTTAATTACCGTGACACTCTTAATTGGTATTGCATTTTTAGGGTTTCGTACCTCTAAAGGAAAAACGGAACCCTTATAAGATCACTTCGTTGTACGTCTGTCTGTCCGTCAGTCAATCAAGACCCTTTTTCTCAGGAACACGTGGAGTTATCATGTTGAAATTAAAATCAAATACTCAATGCTGCAATCCCTTGAAGCAGTGAAACAATAAAACATCTAAGTCAACGCAATCAAATGATACAGGTGTATTTATGTTCCGAAATCAAAACCTATAGGGTACTTCCCGTTAACCTAGAATCAGGAAGAAGCAAGAAGAAATTTCATGTAGCACAAGTAAAGGAAAAAAAATCCGAAAACCGTATAGTTACATTACTAAAAAAACACATTTTAAAACTTTACATACCTACCTACAAATTTGTGCGGAGCGCTCAGTGTGCTAGTCCGACTCGCATTTGACCGGTTGTTTTTTTTTTAAATTATAATACAGCTACTAGTAAAGATACTTATCTAGTTATTTATGTATAATAGTTTTGTTATGGAACAAATGAGATAATCATCACAACCACACATCATTTTATTCTGCACCTACATTTACTTCGTGTGTGTATATCCTTTGTGTGTTGACACTAGCGCCATCTTGCAGAATAAAGTGAGATTTATTGCTAACGCTGTTACATCATGAATCAGAAGGAGTAATAAATTGCCTGTTAACTACATTACTTTTTATGTGTAGGTGCTACTATTTCAACAGATGTCTCTCGTCTAGGTACTGTATTTATTTACATACTAAATTAGGTACCTTTGCATTACTTTACGAAACTATCGAAGTTCTACTTACACATCAAGCTACTACAATCTGTCAAATTTCTTTAATAGATTTTCAAGTTTATCGCTAAAGAAAAGGTTCAAAGTTAATTGGGAAAATTTGACAGTTTTGGGTAACTTGATGTGCTGGCGTCTGTACCATAGCCAGGAGTAACCAGGAGTATCAACGAGTTCTGCAATAATTCTCTGTGATTGTCCTACATGTATTTATTTGAATAAAAGTAAAATTTAAATATTGGCAAACTTCCAAGCTTAGAATGACCTTAACTTCCTTCAGAGCACCATAAAAACCTTCAATCCAAAATCCGAATAATTAAAAACCTTTTAAGATTAGATCACACTAAACATTCATCCATTCACCAAATCATTCATCAAAGAGCGAAACCCTGAACTTTAAGAGGCGTGCATTACAGGAAGTTTCGAAGTCGCTTCTCCAAAGTCACATGGAGTAATTACCTGATGATGCAACGAGCATCACATAATGGTTGGGGGAACGCGGCCGGCCGGTGGCAAGGTCGTCGAACGTGGTACGTACGTCAGAGTGACGTAGTACGTGGTAGGTACTGTTGGTGGTATTGTCACTTTTTTGTCACTTCATTTGCAGGTGGGTGTCACTTGAAATGACTTCAGAGAGAGGCTCTAATGTCGAAAGTAGTGTGCGAATTCACGTTGTGAATATTTTTTTCAAACAGACTGAGCTGGATTCCGCGTGGGATTAGTCTCAGGCCGAAATTATCCCAGCCAAAGCACGTGCAGGCAGCACGTGCTTTGGCTAGGAATTATTCCTGTCGCTGTCACACAGCTGTTAAACTACAAGTGCAGGATAGAGACGGGAACATGTCTAGCCTTAGTTTGAGGCCAGCTTTATGGACTTTCACAGATATTATTTTGATGGTGGTGTGGCGATCCATGGTTGAGCATTACTGTGTCTCTTGTTTACCCCTTTTAACTAACAGATTCTGGCTAAGCTAGACGCAGGGTATGGTAATTGCGAGCATTGCAGCGTGTTCTATCTGCTAGTAACTCAGCTTTCCTATCAAGCATTCAACGGGGAGTCCCCTACATGATAAATAGAAACGATGACACCTGAAAGCCTAGACAAAGTGACATTGTATCAGCGATAACGATGATTTCAAAAATGCATTGGATTAACTCATTGTAAGCTACCGAAAAATTTATTACTATGTCAATCCTGAAAGCGATTGTTACTTGTTTAAGCCCACTTGAAGACGGAATTAGACTCCTTTTTTTTCGGATGGGGAATCATGAAATGACCCCTCCCGCTCTGGGTGGAGCGGAAGGGAGTGTCAGACTCTTACTGACTAAAACCCACCCGTGTTCCTTCCTTAGCCCTTTATGTTCGGGTTCCTTTATGTTAATTAGACTCCTTGACTTTTGAACGTCCGACACAGACACATAGCATGTAACCTTTTAGACACAGACATCTGAGCAGTTGATTCCACGTCCCAGTGTCGTTTCCACGTTGAAGCGGGCATAAGTCCGCTCGTAAGTTTAGTATAAACTTAGGTCGGACTTACATTTTATTTTACAATAATCCTTGCCGTTTTCCCAAAACTCGCTTGTGTCTCCTATTTCACGTGAGACATAAATTTTCACGTGAGATTTTCACCTGTAGTACAGCCTTCACAACACCAATTTAATACACCAAAATCCAAACCACTCTGTGTCATTCACATAAAGGTGACATTGCTTCACCGTAGCTACAAATCTAACTTGGTTACTACAATGTTCTCGAGTAGAACCCGTTCTTTCGTTCGTAGTGAATGGTAGAATCGGCTCAGTCGGTCAGTCAGTATCGTGCATTTACACGAGCGTACCTGTGTGGTTAACGTCACAGAAATTAAAAAAAGTGAGTGATATTTCGGTATATTTAAATCATTTATTCGTTTTTAGAATTTTCTTGGGTAATTTTCTTATTTTACAGTTTTGTAACATTTTGTGTTGATTTGACTTTTCGATGTTGTGTTGTTATATTTTCGAAATGTTGTTTGTAGTTTGACATGTGTCAAATGTCAAATAGGTTGTGTTTGCATAACTTGACTTTAAGTAATTAAGTTTATGGTAGACAGCTTAAGCTATTATTTTATGGAAATAGTATTTTATTCCTGCACAGAATTTTATTATGATTTTAAAAACTTGGATATTAAATTAGTAGGCTAACTAGCTCAAAATGTTTTTTTTTTTAATTTACATTTGATTTTATAGTTTGCTATTTTAAGCCAAAATAAAAGCGGTTTTGCTGGACTCTCAAGTATAAATAGCCAGTTTTACTGTCATATAAGAAAAAAACTTATTAAAATAGAACGAAAATAGATGAACTTTATACGTGTCTAATTTCACATCGATAGCTTAAAAGTACATACATGGTTATACCGATGGACTTATCCATTGTATCCAAACAGATGGATATTGTGTATTTTTTGAGCTACAAATCGTAGTTACATAAAACAAGTAACTGTATGCTATTGCAACAATACTGCAATTAACGTTTTGTTTAATATGTTTGTACGAAACAACGCAATTATAAATGTCAGTTTGATTAGTTGACCACTTTAGCAATACATTTCATACAGAGTGTATAGAAGGCGTCAAGAGAAATATTTTTAGGCCTAGGGTATATTTGGGGGAGGCCTCTGTCCAACACTGGACGTCTTTCGGCTCAAAATAATGATGATGATATTAATTTGTATTTTGAAAATTAAAGTTTTAAAAAACTGTCCTAATGTCCGCTTCGACAAAAAGATTACGATTTAAGACACGGCATAAACATTACTATACCTACATAGATGTAATGTTTATGACACCTCTTAAATATTTTTGTTTTAATTTCTGTTAATTATTTCAGCTTGTTTAGTTTTTTATTTTTTGATTTAATTTAGGTTTTAACTTAAAACTGTTTAAATAAGATATTTTTCATTACCTAACTATTCAACTTGGTATTTATTACTTACTTAAACTTAACATGCAAGTTATAAATTTTGCTAAGATTTTCAATTAATTTCAATTTATTACATCAACTGAAAATTACAACATCGTTATTATTTCAATTAAAAACCTCTTTATTATTTCAATTAAAACCAATAAATAAAATTGGTTTCGTTTAATTATTTTAATTGAAACGGTAAAACGTTCGACTCGGGCGCACTCGTATGCACATTGACCGAATGTCATACATTTGTATGGCCTTACTCAGTTACTTAATACATATCTTTCAAGGATTGTATTGACGTCTAATCAACTTGCGGTCACTATCACGTGGGGTCAGTTGTTAGCACTTTTTCTTCATAATTACTGGCCTTAGGCTTTCTGAGCCGAAACAAGGCGCTTTACATGTCCAGTTTGCTGTTTGTATTTTTGTTTCCACTTTTAGTTTGGTGCTATTTGTCATTGAGTAAAGCACTGTTTTAGAGAGATCTTTGGATGACTTTTAACAAAAAACTAGCTTCAACCCGCAACTTCTTTCACGTGGAACTCGTAAGGCACCACAATTTATCTGCTAAAATAATAGCCGCATTTTTAACTCCTTTTTATTGGTGACGTCGCATCGCATCGTCCAGTCGCGCTATTATTTAGTTTTCGCGTTCTTTGTGACTTTTATTATTTTTGCTCGGTGGCTAAGGGTCGTAGCGTGATGTTAAAACTAGCCTATAAACTTAAGAGCAAAGAGAATTTTCCAAATCCGACCGGTAGTTCCAGATATTAGCGTGTTCAAAGAAACAAACTCTTCAGCTTTATTATTAGTATAGATATGTCAAACCACCATATTTATTCTTCAGATCAAAGTTATCTGACGATTGAAAGATTAACCCTTACTGTCATTTCTACAAATCGCCATTTCTTTGTCTTCATCGTCTTTCATATCGTTCCCCACATAATCCATCCATCTTTTCTTTAGTCTGTCTCTCCCTCTCCAACCATCAGCATTTGTATTCATCACATTTTTAGTCATATGCGTTACCTCCCTCCTCATCACATGCCCTTACCAAGCCAAACGATTGCTTTTCTACTTTTCTGTCACTGGCACCACTTTCAAACTGGCCCTTATTTTGTCCATTCTCTTCACTCTAAGTAATGATGTACCTAACTAATATTTTTGTAAAATATAATTTAAAAAGAGTGTCCATGGAGTTTCTTGCCCGTTCTTCTCCATTGGTACCTACGCTTTGGAATGGGCAACTAGCTTCATATTTTCTGACTGACCGACTTTTTGTCAATTCAAAAGTGCCTGTTAATGGTTTAATTGAAATAAATGCTTTGAGTTTGAGTCCACACAACCGTTTCAAGTTAAACAGTCAACTCAGCCTATCGCAGTCGACTGCTGGACATAGCATGCTGCGCCACAACAGCCTGTCCTTCGCCTTCCGCATCCAGTCTGTCCCAGCCTCCTTTTTGAGGTCGCAGCCCATCTAGCTGGGAGGCGTCCCACCCCACGCTTACCGATACGCAGTCCTCCATTCCAGGACTCGTCTGCTTCACTGTCAATCGGTCCTTAGACAAACATGGCCAGCCCACCACCTACCACTTCAGCTTGCTTACTCTGCAAGCTATGTCGATAACTGCAGTTATTTTCCGTATAACCTTGTTTCTGATTTTATCCTTAAAAAAAACTCCAATCATGGCCTGCTAGATAGCGCTCTGTGGTTGAAAATTTCAGGCACATGACATTTTTCATCTATGTTTCTAGGTAGTCATGGACATGCCCATAGAATCAAATCTATTCTATGACACCTACGAGGTCTTTTTTTCTTTTATTCAAAGTCAGTGGTCACATTGCTTAGGCCAATTCCCGTAAAACGTTAAATTAGTTAGCAATATCATCTCAGTGACAATCAATGTCAAAAATGTGGGTAGGTAAATTATTGGTATTTTTAACAGAATGAGACATTTATTTTTAAATGTCATAGCATCATTTTGAGACCTTTTGTCCTCGTACAGGCCTTCATTTTTATAATTGTATTGTTTTTATTTCCGTAAAATTTTCTATGATTGTGTCATGCTATGTATTTAGTTTGTGTTCTTCCTGTGCGAAACCCAATAAATACTTTTATTTCTAGATTAGAATGCGAACGTTTCTAAAACTACGCGAATGGCCTCATCTGGGCCATTTAACAGTTCCACACTAGTTTATCCAATATTAATTAATAAAGTCATTAAGATTGCAATCTGTGGCAGGTTCACTTGATAAGCCTCTAACGGCTTACGAATTGGCACATTAGAAACCCTTTCCCTTACTCTAGTTTAAAGACTTGCGCAAGAGTGCGCCACTTCATTTAATCGTTCTATGCTAGACTTCACCGCTAGTATCGTATTCGTTTCCTATCATATGGAGATCAATATCGTCCCTTCCTCTTCATAGAGTTTTGTTATAATATTATGATTATTTATCTGCAGCTATAAATACTAGAAAGAGTTGACTAGGCTTTCAAAGCGTCGTTTTTTGTCACTTTTGACTTCCAAAAACTGCTGGTTCTCAGAATTAGTAGATTTTCAAATATTTTGATTCTACATGAGGTGCACTGCTAGTGTTATCTATGTTTCCAGTATATTTTGAGAAATCAGGCTCACAAGTGTATCATACAGCTAGGTAGTTTCGTAACACACTAACAGTAGCAATGGCTTCATCTTGACAGTTCAACAACATTCATTGCGTCATTTACGTTGTTGAGCAGACAATTTTTCGAACAGATCGAATTAATGGATTAGCAGTATCCTTCCAAATTATTCAAATTCAGATTGTGTGGAACATAATTGGGTACTGGTGCTTCTCCTGTGTAAGGTTGGTCTTTGCCGAGGTAAATACAGTCTTTTTTCCAACTTCCTTCGGATTTTGGGAACATCCCCAAACTCCGCAAATGCCCCCACTAGTGCTCTTACTAGTTCGTTCGTGTAAATTCTGCTCTATTAAATAATTTAAGTGATAGGTAATTCCGATTATGATCTAGTAAATACCAGGTCGGTTAACTTCAAATTAAGTAATGAAAAGTAACACTTACTTAATATAATTATTGCAAAATGGCATCCGTTCCTAAAGGTTATTTAAATACAATTATGTTTATCAATTTATAAACACCGACGAGCTTAGGTGAAATTCCTCAGGTCAGGTAGAGTGACATTATCTTAGGTCAACACTTAGCTTAATGTCAACGACTTCTTCAAGGACATAAAGAGGACCTATTAGGTATTGTGCCTATCAATCCTGTGAAATGCCGACTCTGAGAGTATACCGCTTAACATCAGGTGTGCCATCAGTGCAATTAGGACACTGACAAAAAAAAAATAAACTAACTAGTAGTGACTCCCAAAAGGCATCTTCTAAAAGCCAGAGACATGTTTTGAAGGCTTGTTGCCAGTACCTCAGTATGCGATATAGTCTCGCCATTTCTAATAATCCGATCCAGTCTGACCCTTGCTGCCCTTCCCCATCGACGCCCTAAAACGAGGTCCGTACTCCACCCTGAGCGTGTAGTCACTTAGTTTTTAAGGTTTTTAAGCCCCGGCCTTAATTTGTTGAGGCGCCCTCAGACAATTCCGGTTTTAAGCAGACGACAACCTCCTATTAGTTACACCTGCGAGAGACCATTCCAAAAAAAATATCTCGCCATTTCTCAAACAAAATACCGATATGACACAATCCAATCTGTTCAAGAATGCGTCTGGTGACGAAAAAGCCGATACTATCGTTCATTAGTCAAGGTCAGTCGCAAGTGGACCATGTTTACGTAAAGCCGTCGCATCCGGTTTATACTTACGACACGAGACCGACCAGCCGCCAGCGACGCTCAAACTTAGCACATGTTGCGGTCACATCCTTAGAGCTGTTTGTGGAAACTCGTATTTAGAAATATGAAAATTTTCACCACATCTGGGGCCCACTTTCCAAGTTTATCAACGAAAATATAGGCCTTTCCGAAAGTACTTCTTTAATGCGGAATTATCCCTAATCCCGATTAATTAACTTTTTCGGATGGCCAAACACACCGGGAAACAGGACACCTTTCAATTTGTGTTTTCATTCATTCTTAGTTCGGGCCCTGAACTAATTTTATGGCCGAAGGTGATACAGACTAAGAATCACCCGCTACTTCGTCCGATACTAGGGATTTCGTGTTTAGTAAAACCCCTGGTTAGGTTGGAATCCAAAGCTAAGTTGGGAAAATGATGATTTATTTACAAACATAGAAAAAAAATTGTCATTGGGGTTGCACGGGCAATGGGTGAGGCAAATTGTTAAGTATTTCTACTACAGAATTCTCAGCGTCTAGCCTGAATCTGGTAAATGACAATATAGGGTACAACAGGCGTAATTATGGACTGCAGTCATGAATTAGATCATTACAGTGCAGACGTTGCCTGCATTCTTCAGAAACTCCAACAATTTCCAGTGCATAGCTTTGGTCATCAAAATAATTAATTGCAAAGGGTCTTTGTTAGCTGATATCCGCAAATTCACCCAATACTCATTATAAATATTAGTTGTTATTATTGAAAAAGCTTGTTTGCAACATAACATAACTGTCTTGTGCGTCATCTTCTTAAGATGATGATAAACAACTTAAATTGTATAAGGAAGCGATGGTAAACACAGCTCATCATAGCATAAAAACACTTAGTAAGCAATGCAATTAGATAATGACTATGGACAGGTAAATAGTTATATACTTACAACTCTTTTAAGTAGAGTCGTAACATCCGGTGTTTCAACTCTTGCATCCGTTTCACATCTTCAGGACCTTCTTCAGGTATTATTGCGATGATATCCAGGTAATTAAAAATAGAGCTTTCAATCATAGCACCATAATACATAATGAGGATATCAGTACGGTAGTCCCCCGGTGTGGAGGACCCCCATCAAGAATGAAGTTCCTTGCGCGATACTGGCATGCACACACACTCGTAAAAATAGAATGAGACACAGAGAGAAAAAGGTTGAATTAAAAAAAAAATCCATGACAACGACCACCCATGATGAAAAAATTTTAAATATTCGCAGCCGCCATCTTAGATTTTCATTTTGAAAACCTAATCCTATCTCTAGAGTCGCATGGAGTCGCATATAACGCTATTTCGTTACGTGACTGTTTCTACCAGTTTACTTCTACCTACCGCAAGCTGCTTTAAAGAACTTCGTAAACTCAGCAAAAGCAGTGTTTTGTGATAAACAATAAATAACGTAGGCAAATCGTTCAATAAAATTAATTAATGGTTTTATCTGCCAAAATATAGGCGGGTGCACAATATAAATGGTTTAATTACACATTTAAAATTCGTGCAACTATTTAAGTTTGTTGTTGTTTGTTTGCCTTGCTATATGATGTATCTATAAGTAAGTTCCTGTATGTCAAGTATCCGTAAGTCTTGAGTTGAGCTGCACGATTTCTGACAAATGCGTGCACTGACTGGACAGGTCCTCTCAATCTGTGTGGTTCTTTCCTAAAAAGACCATCTCAGACATCGATCTACATGGTCTTCATATAACCTGACCAAGATTATGTCTGGACTTTAAAAGAGACTGTGACCTCTGAGTTTGTTTCGGCCTTTCTTCTCAGAGCAGTCAGAGAGGAAACGCCGACCTCATCTAGTTTAAAAAAAATGTGATTGACGTGTAAAAATGTTTGTGCAAACCTACTTACAAAAATAAAATCATTTATCATTTATATCTCTCCCTGCATTTAGCTGGATTGTGTCTTCACTACCTACAGATAAATCTTGCCGACGATTTCGCACAAATGCTATTGCATTTCAGAATTTATCTAATAACTAGCTTCTGCCCGCTACTTCGTCCGCGTGAAATTTCTTGTTCCCCTGACCCGCCCCGTCGCATCGCATCGCCTGCCCGCGCTAACTTTATTCTTACTGACTCATTTTGTTTTTGTTCGGCTCCTAAATGTTTTAACGCGATGATATACGTATCCGTTCCTCAAGATTGATTTAATATGATCGATCCATTGGGCTATCAAATGCAAAAAGATTTTTCCAAATACGACTGGTACTTTCAGTTTCAGAGATTAGCGCGTTGAAACAATCAAACTCTTCAGCTTTATTATTAGTAGTTATAGATACTTGCCTGACCGGAGGCCGAACACTGAAACTTAAATTTTCCTTTGCCAAGTCTGCGCTTACTTTTAGCAAATCTTTGTTCCCATGATTGTGAGACAGAGAGACAAGACAATACCACTTTGCCAACCGCAGAGCTAAATTATGTAGAAACATTGCACGAGTAACTTGTTTACATGGTTGTCGCCTTTCTCGGCTTACACCTTATTCACAGGTTACATTCTTGACTAATTTAGCTTGAAAGTGTCTCTGGGTTAACTGATGCTCTAGGGAGTTAATTTAAGAATTTGTATTATATCATTAGACTAGTATTTTCTTTATCTTTCTTCATCTTTATGTTCCGTAAATATCACTTTGTTGTTACAAACACCGTGGCTAAATGAAAGCCGAATGAATTCTCCTCCGTTCTTGGACTCTAAGGGCCCTAGTCCACCAGAACCATTGTATTTTGCCTTTATTTTTTTGGGAGGGGCATCTCGCAGTTCAATCTAGGAGGTTGTCGTCTGGTTAACCGGACTTGCCCGCGATTGCCTCAATAAGTTAAGGGCTCCAGCCAAGGCTTTAAACCACGCTAAGGGCACCCCCTTTGGGTTGCGGATTTCGGCTTAGGGCGTCGCTGGGACAGGGCAGCAAGGGACAGGCTGGATCGGAATTAATTATGTTTTGCCATGATAGCGGCTATAGTTACACATATTCCGTGACAACTGGATAGGTATTACTGTTCTCAAGATATAATCCTGTGATAGTTAGATTTACGCACAGACAGGCTTTGTAAGCTTGGTAATAAGGTCTTGTTGACACCCTTTTAACGGAGGCATAGCTAAATAAATGAACCCTTTTCTTTGAATCAATGTGAGCTTATTCCTATTGCATGTCAGATCATTTAAAAGGCATTCGTAAGAAAAGCAAACGGAGTAAGGATCGTAGCAGGTGGGGTTCTGTAGTTTCTACCTACCTACATACATACCTACCCCCATGGGAGAAAGGCATGAGTTTATGTATGTGTAATTATTTAGTTTTTTGTTACTATTTGCTGTTCTCTGGACGCTTTTAATGTGTACGTCTTTTTTTGCATCGTTCTCACATATACTCGTAATTTATAAATTCAACATGAATCATGTAAGTAAAAAATATTTTTGTAACAATATAATTTAAAAGAGTGTCATGGAGTTTCTTGCCCGTTCTTCTCCATAGGTACCAACTACGTTTTGGATTGGGCAACTAGCTTCATAATTTTCTGACTGACCGACTTTTTGACAGTTCAAAAGTGCCTGTTATTGGTTTATTGAAATAAACGGTTTGAGTTTATATTTCATTCGTATTTATCCGTGATTCTATACTTATAACCATTATTATATTCTGGTCTACCTAATTGTTAAACCTTGTAGGTGTAAGTATACTTTCTTCAGCATAACCAGTTCCATTAGTGCGTAACAAATTCTTGAATTTATTAATTGTCCTCTGTAGGACTGATTGCTGACATCCGCCGTTTAATTTGCAATAGCGAGAATTTCTACATCGGCTCGGAACAGACTAGGTACATAAAATAAAGGTGACAAGAGACACATTTCTTATGCTTTACAATTAAATATCTATACTAACATACTAACAATAAAGCTGAAGAGTTTGTTAATTTTTTTGTGAGTTTATTTTTTTGTTTGTTTGTTTGAACGCGCTAATCTCGGAAACTAGCAGTCGGATTTGAACAGTCGTGTGTGCATTTGATAGCCCAATCCTTGAGGAAGGCTATAGGCTATCACGCTAGGACGCTTAGGAACCGAGCAAAAAGTATGAAATAACGCTAAGCGAAAACGAATGCGGGCAGGCGATGCGATGCGACGGGGTAGGTCAGGGGCACCACAAATTTCACGCGGTCGAACTCAGGGGCAGAAGCTAGTTTATTTTATATTGCGAACACTAGTACTCATTTTTTTTATATCTTCAATGATTTACTTACATGGCAGGGTTTAATCTTGATCTAAGATTCCTTCCTAATAACTATTTCTTACGTTTTTCTAGGCCTTTCTGCCTAACAATACCGCCAAAAACAAAGTTTTTGATTACTATAATATTCTATAATAACCATAAATCATAAAATTCTCGAACCTCAAATTCCAATTAAATACGAATGTCAAATAATAAAAAGAGAACTGAATTAGATCATCATCTTTAAATACAAATATTGGTACCTATGTTTTCTCGATGTTACAGAGATCAGGTAAAACCCATAAGTTTCTGTAGACGAGGCCTCAAACCTCAAAGAACCAATATTTGACCTTAATTATAACCTAAGGTTGTTGGCAACATTATAAATGTCACTTTAAGGATTATTTGTGTGATAGTTTGATATTTGATGACCAAAAGCATCGTTTTTCAAAAATAAATTGTTTATCGATCTCAGATTGCCAATTATCATAATTTAAAAAGTTCAAAATCTAGTCGCAATCTCATCTCAGCGACAACCAATGTCAAAAATAGAGGTGTTTTTGACAGGTTGAGACTGAGCTTAAAATAGAGGTGTTTTTGACAGGTTGAGACTGAGGTTAAAATAGAGGTGTTTTTGACAGGTTGAGACTGAGGTTAAAATAGAGGTGTTTTTGACAGGTTGAGACTGAGCTTAAAATAGAGGTGTTTTTGAGAGGTTGAGACTGAGGTTAAAATAGAGGTGTTTTTGACAGGTTGAGACTGAGCTTAAAATAGAGGTGTTTTTGACAGGTTGAGACTGAGGTTAAAATAGAGGTGTTTTTGACAGGTTGAGACTGAGGTTAAAATAGAGGTGTTTTTGACAGGTTGAGACTGAGGTTAAAATAGAGGTGTTTTTGACAGGTTGAGACTGAGGTTAAAATAGAGGTGTTTTTGACAGGTTGAGACTGAGGTTAAAATAGAGGTGTTTTTGACAGGTTGAGACTGAGGTTAAAATAGAGGTGTTTTTGACAGGTTGAGACTGAGGTTAAAATTACGAGAATTGCACCTCTGTTTTTAATTCTGGCAAATTATATGTTTATGCACAAAATTACTAAATAACAGTCTTGTGATGTATATTTCTTTTGTTTGGTCATCGAAACTTGCATTACAAACATTTGTGCAAAAAAATTGCACACCTACATCGGTTTGCGTAAATAAATCTTTATAAATAAAATAAAGTCAAGTTAGTTAGGTACACCATTTATATAACTAAAGAACGGCTGCACCGACTTTTATGATCTTTGATTTGTATTTGTCTCCGCTCCGAATAGCAGAATAACTATTGGAAAAAAAAACATGGGGAAAATTCACGAAAAAAAAAATTCATTTTCTCACATTTATTGATTCTGAGGCGGTACGAATTTCGCCGGGTCAACTCGAAGAACTGTATCAGCAAGAGGTAGGCTAGTATGTATGAATAATTTTCAAAAATATAGAAAAAGAAGCAAAAACTTTCAACAGGCAGACCCAACAACAAAGGATGCTCTAAATACAAACTGCCTCTTTGGCCTCTTTGGTCCAGTGGTCGCAAGCGCTACTGCTGAGCTTGAGGTCCTGGGTACGATTCCCGGGTCGGCCGAAGTGTTAGGTATTAAGTTTTTCCATCTGGAATTTCCAGTAGCAGCCTGAAGTATGGATGTGTGCCCGGTTGATGGCAATAGGCTCGCACCCTATTACTTTAGACTTAAGGGGCTTACATGACCAAAAGCGCGGTCACTGTCGGACTGCATAGAAAAGAAAGAGAAGCGCGATGACAACGCTGGTAATTTATTGCAAAATATAAAGCAATTATTTAATTACAAAAAATCTATTGTTTGGACAAAAAAATTAAAACAGTATGGTTTTTATTGTTATAAGAAAGTTTTTAGAGGTATTTTCATGTTTTTTTTTTCTATCGTATCAAATTAGTTGTATTATGTTTTCAACACACTATCTACCCAGCATATATATTCTGAAGAATATCATATATTTATCTGATTTTGTTTACTGTAGTCGATCATATAATTTTAATGTTTCTAAAACTTGCGTTTTTTTGCGTTTAGGTCTTGTAAGCCCCTTAAACATAACTGGTGATATGGGGGTGTAAATACCTCGTACCTCTACCTAATATTTTGGGGAATACCTACAGAATGTTATGTTATGTATCATTCAGCCTTCTCACAAATTGAGCATACTATTACACTATGAGGCAAGCACACATCATAAACATCAGTCAAATAGCCGTGGGAATCGGTTACTAGCTTATTGATGTAAAATCAAATAAAGTTACATTATAGCCGAGTGCAGGGCAATTTGTTCTAGCTCGCATAACGAACGGTCTCGATCAATCTCCAGGGCTGTCCGAAACATGTTAATTTTAAAATTAAGATTAATATAGCTGATAGTAATTATGATTACTTATATTAGTTACTGGAAGATTAATGAGTTAATTATGTGTCTGTTTATCTTGTTGAGTTGGTGTTTATTAGTTAAGTTTAGGTAATACGACTTGGTATTTAATATCAATGTTATTAAGGCTACGCCGACCGCGCAGTGGCGCCCTCATCGTTTGTTTGGTTATTTCTTTCATTTTAGAATGAAAGTGCAGAAAATAAGCATGTTAAGTTGTCCTCCACAAGATTATACGTTAATATTATTATAAACGGTAGTTTTACATTGTTTAGTTTTATTATAGCCACTAAAACGGTAACGGTAACGGATAACGGTGTGAGTTTCACATTTATATAATATCTTTGTTTATATTATTTGCGCAGATATAATGTGTTACTGTTTGTTTGTCCCAAATAAATAAATAAAACTGAAAATATTATCCGTTTTAGTGATTATAATAAAACAAACGATGAGGGCGCGACTGCGCGGTCGGCGTAGCCTTAGATTGGCGATGACTTCTCAGACTTCTTTTAAAAGGTCATTTGAATAACTGTTTTTAAGTTACCTAGCCATTACCTTAACTTGAATTATCTAAAAAAATCGAATAGTTTTTTTTATAAGTATCTTACTTATTTACAGCCGACTAAATTAAAATAAGCACCCAAAATCCTTGAAAGCCTACTCATCATTCTGTACCAATTATACTTGTAAAATATTCTGACAAACAATTCGGCGCGTACGCATGCCGTGAATATTTTTGTGTCATCCCAACCTCAGCCTACAATCATCATCAGATCATCGAAACTATAATAATTATATGCTCACAGTCATCGTGAAACACGCTTCTTTTCCACCCACATTTAAATAGTTCGTGATGAGCGTGACAGGTGGCGCTATCTGGCGTTATTATCAACGTATTACACATGTTGAATAATTATTGTAGCACCAAGCACGTGGGTTTGCTCACGATTTCCTTTGCGTAGTCAGGTGTTGTTATGTGTCTGTAAAGGGGTAAATACGGTTTCAAGATGTGTATAGCATGCAACTTCCATAATGTTAAAAGATTATATGCGATGATATACGGTTAACCGTATATCATCGCGACTCGTTAGATGCCTCGTGATGATATATATAAAATAAAGGAGAGGTTTGGCTTGATAGTCAAAATACTTTCAGAAGGGAGAATGCGTCGCAGTCACAACTCTGCGACTGTCAATATTCGATGAACATAGTTTCATGGTTCGTTCCTTGTAGAGGCTTTTTAACTTAGGTACCCTATCAAATCCTAAACTTCGAGGTTTTAAACCTAAACATTTTTTTTTCTTATTTCTATCAGCCCTACACGAATGATGCGCGAAAATGGCCGCCAGTGCGGATCGTTGCCCAACGCAGTGAGGCAAGCGCCGCGATAACATCTAATACGCGTGTTGCAACTATTGTGAGCAGATTTTTTTGCAGTACGCTGCACGTATCCGCGAACCGCCGGAACGGAATTAACATTCTTGAGAGAATTAAGTTATTATCGTAATGCTATCGGTAACACGCTAATAGGGGCCTGTAATTTAGTCCTCCTAGTCCTCCTACACGCCAAAAGTATACACATTAACACATACTAAGTACTCTTACAGAAAAAAATATGTCAATAGCAATACGTTTGAAGGTTCGTGGCGTGGTTGTGGTTGGTGGCGTGGTTCCTGTCCGCCATTTTTCAACGTGACACTTTACGGGGTTTCGTCCTAATATCTATGTAGTCAGTTTGCATTTTTCAGGCGTGACCGCCATTTTGAAAAAATAAACAATTAGCGGACAGGTAGATATGTCAGGCTCGTTAATCTTTACCCTAGTCACACTAGCACTGGTGGGCTTAGGATATTTTATAATAAGTTTATTTTTAATCTTAGTGTTTGGATTGTTGTGTAGGTATAGTTTGATACAGCAGCGCCCAAAAAACCCCGGATTTTACAGCTTCTTCGTGGTTTAGCGATCATTCTCAGAATTAGTGCCTTTTTGTTATAATTGCATAGTTACCTATTATTACATGAGCGACATTTATTTTAGATAGATTTTATTTCTTGCAAAAATGAAGATGTTATTCTGAATTATTTATCTAGCAATTTGTACTGACGGCTTCTAAGCTATAAAACAATTCATATCAAGCTTTACGACCGCTTAAAATTCAAACGATTATTGCTAGTAACTAGTAGTGTAATTGGTTCATTATCCTGTCAATATTTATATACATATCAGGTATCGTAAGTTTTAGGCCCTAGGGCTAATACTCGTGTTGCAACTGCTATAATGTGCTGTCGGTTTTCCTGCACCGCACTGCTCGATGCCGTGGACGCTCACTGTCGGGTCATTCGCAATTGTGACGTGAGACAAATTTAGCTCAATATGTAATAGCTCAATATGAAATCTTTAAAAAAATCTTTATTTGACTGATGGTCTAGAAATTCTGCACAAAAGTGCAGGTAGGTACTAAAGAGAAAAAAATTATAGGAGTTAAATAGATGATTTTTTGTATGGAAGTTCATTATTTTTGCCGATGGCCCATCAGGCGCACAGCTTGTAGTTACATAAGAAAATACTTTGTGATCCTTATAATTGCGACATTGCTACATGACCAAAAAACATAGAAAAACTGTATAATCAGCCTACAAGGTTCCCACTGCTGGGACACAGGGCTCCTCTCTTCGAGAGAGAGTGGGCTGTAATCTACCACGTGGGCCCAGTGCGGGTTGGTAAAAAAACGAAACTCGGGTTACTTACTTAAACTTTTTTAATAAAAAAATTAAGTGGCCCCCATTCATTTCCTCACGCCACGCAATCCAGTGTCAGTCAAAAGTTCAAAACCTACCTACCACATAAGAAAAAATATTATCACGCCTACAGAGCACGACTTATTACATCTACAAAGGAGCAAAACCAAATAAATCAAAACAAATAATTACTAATAGAAAGTGGGCTCGCCCACCCGTCTGTTTGTCTGTCACCGGCTCAGTTGTATGTTAATGCACGCCTTCAGAACAGTAGGATGCGCAGGATTCGTCATACGATGTAATAATATGTTTGAGTAGTCATTAGATACATTTGCATAATATTGGTATTGCAAGGTGAAATATAAAGTTTAGTCACAGATACTGCTTTTTAAATAAATTAACATAATTATGTATTTGATAAGTCCGGAATTCCGGAAGTTTCTACCGTGTTCGCGTCTACGAAGATGGCTAGAAATAATGTAGACTGTAAATTTTTGATATTTATGTCTAGACTTACAAAGAGACTGATCCCTGAGTTTGCTTTGACATTTCTTGTCAGGGGTAGTCAAGTCAGATAGGAAATGTTGACTCCTATTTTCTCCTATAACTAGCATTTTTTTTTAAAGTTGTGACTGTTTTTCCGTTATCTGGGGGCACGGGAGTGCCCCCGCCAATCTGGGGGCACGGGAGTGCCCCCGCCAAGACGAGCCAAGCGAAGCGCAAGGGCACTACCTACCTTTTCTCGAAGCACTTCGTCGTATTTTTGAACCTTCATAACTTGAGTTTGGATTATACCAGATAAACGAAATTTTCGGGATATGATGTCAGTGGTTGACTTATTAAACCTATAAAGTTTCAATTGCATAGCTCTTATACTTTAGATTTTATTGATATCTAAAATACCCCGATTTCGTCACTGACTCACTGACTCACTGATGATCATCAATATTCTAAGGGTCTTCCTGAAGTCCTAGAAAGCTGAAATTTGGTATGTAAGCTAGTAATAGTACACAAACAACAAAAAAACTCTAAAACTTGGAACTTTTACCCTTCAACCCCTTAAAATAGGGGATGGAAGTTTGTACGAGACTTCCGCAGATTTTTATGCTAGAGTTCTGAAAATTGATATAGGGACTCCTTGTTATAAATAATAAAATACGTATTTCAGGATTTTCAGTAAATAACCCCCCAACCCCCCAAATTTTTTTTTTATATTTCATAAGCATCAATATTCTAAGGTTCTTCCTGAAGTCCTAGAAAGCTGAAATTTGGTATGTATGCTAGTAGGTAATAGTACACAAACAATTCTAAGACTTGGAACTTTTACCCTCCAACCCCTTAAACTAGGGGATGGGAGTTTGTATGAGACTTCCGCAAATTTTGATGCTAGAGTTCTGAAAATTTATACAGGGACTCCTTGTTACAAATAATAAAATACGTATTTCAGGATTTTCAGTAAATAACCCCCCAACCCCCCAAAAAAATTTTTTTTTATTTCATAAGCATCAATATTCTAAGGTTCTTCCTGTAGTCCTAGAAAGCTGTAATTTGGTATGTAAGCTAGTAATAGTACACAAACAATTCTAAGACTTGGAACTTTTACCCTCCAACCCCTTAAACTAGGGGATAGAAGTTTGTACAGGGACTCCTTGTTACAAATAATAAAATACGTATTTCAGGATTTTCAGTAAATAACCCCCCAACCCACCCAAATTATTTTTTTTTTATTTCATTTGCATCAATATTCTAAGGTTCTTCCTGAAGTCCTAGAAAGCTGAAATTTGGTATGTAAGCTAGTAATAGTACAAAAACAACAAAGAAACTCTAAAACTTGGAACTTTTACCCTCCAACCCCTTAAAATAGGGGATGGAAGTTTGTACGAGACTTCCGCAAATTTTGTTGCTAGAGTTCTGAAAATTGATATAGGGACTCCTTGTTATAAATAATAAAATACGTATTTCAGGATTTTCAGTAAATAACCCCCCAACCCCCCAAAAAAATATTTTTTTATTTCATAAGCATCAATATTCTAAGGTTCTTCCTGAAGTCCTAGAAAGCTGTAATTTGGTATGTAAGCTAGTAATAGAATAGAATAGAATAGAATAGAATAGAATATTTTTATTTCTGACCAGAGTCCATAGGGTTAGTAACAATTTTAACTTAAGTTCTAGTGTTAGTAGGTTACAGACACATAAAAATATACAATTAAATTTCGGCATGGAGCCGCATCCATCTCCGCAACATCGGGGAATCCCACCGATCTACGAATACACTGAGAATACTGTTGGTGCCGCCACGAACACGAGACATCAGGGATGCACATCTTTTCCTAATAATAGCGGCAAAACCATCAATATTATTATCTGCAAACATCCCCGACGCACTACATCGCCACGGCAGCCGCAGCAGCACTCTCAGTGCATTATTATATTGAACGCGTAGGTCGCTGTATGCCCTCTGAGTGAAGCTGACCCACAGGCTGCACGTGTAGAAAGATTGACAGTAAGCTTTGAAAAGCGTTACTTTAACTGCCTTCGTACAACGTGCAAACCTGCGGGCCAGCATGTTACATCGGACAGCCAGCGACCTACGTTCCCTTTCAATATCACAATTATCTTTAAGGTCTTCAGTGACCCAGTGACCTAGATATTTAAATTTGTCAACCCTTCGCAGTGATTCTCCACAAAGTGCTACGTCTGGGATACATGGATATGTCAGACTACCAGCTTTAAAAACTATTAGTTCGCTCTTAGCGACGTTATATTTGAGCCCATGATTAACCGCATAGTTTTCGCAAATAGCGATCAGTCGCCTCAAAGCACCGATTGATGGGCTCAGCAACACCATGTCGTCCGCATAGCTAATATTGTTAATGCACACCCCGTCAATATGACATCCAACATTGGTGCTGCTGAGCTCAAGGATCAGCTGGTTCATGTATAGGTTGAAGAGCCGGGGGGAGCTGAGCCCCCCTTGCCTCAATCCGCACTCCAACCTATACACGTCCGAGTGCGAACCATTCCACTTCACGCTATTGCTTTGACTACTGTACCAGTACTTAAATATTGACACTATTTCAGATGGTAACTTGGTTTCACATTCTAATTTACGCCACAAAACATCATAACAAACAAGATCGAATGCCCGTGAGAGATCCAGAAAACAAGCAAAAACAGGCGTCTTCCTGTTTGTGTAGTATTGAACAGTCTGCTTGAGGCAAAAGATTGCACTCTCAGTTGACAGCCCAGGCTTAAATCCGAACTGGGCGTCATGTAATTCAAGGTTATTAGCCAATTGCTTATCAAGCAGACTATCCAACACTTTTGCTATGACAGTATTCTAAGACTTGGAACCTTTACCCTCCAACCCCTTAAACTAGGGGATGGGAGTTTGTAAGAGACTTCCGCAAATTTTGATGCTAGAGTTCTGAAAATTGATATAGGGACTCCTTGTAATAAATAATAAAATACATATTTCAGGATTTTTAGTAAAGAAACCCCCAAAAAAAAATTATTTCATAAGCAACTTTCAAAAAGATGTGAAATCCCACCAAAAACATTTTCATGTAAAATGTTGCCAAGACGACACCACATATGGCTCAAAAAGTTATCAGATCTCATGTAGAGCCAAGCTTCTAACTCTACACGCCCTAACTTCACAAACTCTACACCGTAGTCAAAATATGTGGCTTGGCCGTTTCGCTACCATCACATGGGCGTAAGGTGAAAAATTTATTCACTGTTCATTACTTTTCTGTTATACAATAGTTTTTGTAGTAACGAAACGGCCAAGCCACATATTTTGACTAAGGTGTAGAGTTTGTGAAGTTAGGGCGTGTAGAGTTAGAAGCTTGGCTCTACATGAGATCTGATAACTTTTTGACACGTGCGAGTAAGCTTAATACCCACTTAATTACCATATTAAACCTCACGTTAGCATCTTTTGCATATCTTATTAAACTATTAAGGAAAATAACGTTATGCCTAAGTAGTCAGTTCCTAGAAATGGCTAACAACGTATGATTAAACTTTAACCCCGGATTGTCCTTTCAACATCCTTGAGGATCCTATTAGACACAGAATCTAGAAAGTCCGCTGTTCTTGATAGTTTGAAGAATACAGATTTACCCACTAACCGAGAGGTTAGCGATCGTGGTCAGGAGATCTACTCCTTAAGCATTAAAGCCGTAGTTACTTGCGAATCCTACTCCGTATCACTTACGGACATAAGATTAGTTTAGGGCCCGACCTAAGAATTAATGACACCACGATTTGACATTCGTCCCTACTCCTGACGGCCAATTCCCGTAATTAAAAACGTTCAAAATCTGGTCACTACCTCATCTCAGCGACCATCAATGTCAAGAATGTGCGGGAATTGGAAGTATTTTTGTCAGATTCAGACTTAGATCACATTGTGAACGTTCTTAAAATTAGGTACAAGAATTGCCCTTCAGATAATGATTAAGCTCGCCCAAAAAAGTTAATTAATCGGGTGTAGGGTTCACTCAGAAGTTTCGAAATACTTGCGGTCGAGTCCGTATCTTCATTGTCGGACTTAAAGAGTAGGCCCCTGTTACTGAGGACAAAATGACCAAAAACCTTTTTCATCAATGCTGGCAGATTCCCATATTAATGTTCTTTGAATAATGTCTGTATTCCAAACTAAGTATTGGTTAAACAAATTAAAATATTGTTCAAACAATTTAAAATTGAATTTGTCTTTTTACGTCTACAAAATAAAAGTTGAGTAGGTAGTTATTTAATTATTGGAAAAAGGTACTTAAATACGAGTAGAAGATAAATGCATGTCTTGTGTTTTTACGTTGAAGCGTGGACATTAGTTATTACCAACATGTTAGTAAACAAAGAACGAGGAAATACAATTATTGAGCTGTTAAATCCCCCACAATGCGTTTATGAAGTGCGGCGCACGCGCATTCACGTAAACGTTAGAGTTACGATATCCAGCCAATTAAGTGCATTTAAAAAAATGGCGTTTATGTCGGACTCAATAAACAGTTGTCGAAATGTTAAAGTACTGCTTTGTTTAACGCATGGATTAGTCGGAGGAAAAGTTGTTGTTTTGTTACGGGCATTCATTACCACAAACATAAATTCATTATGAACGAGCACGCTGTTTGCTAAACTCAGTCAGCTTATTTAGAAGTAACAGTTCCTTGTATCAAACTTGGTAAAACAAGCTAAAGGTAACTTTGATGTGCCAAGCCAACACTGACAGACAATGCTGACTATACACTACGAACTAATTCTTAGCTGCATCTCGCAAGCATAGTTTACCGCGCAACTAGCACGTACAATGGCCTGAATCATTGGGCAGTTGCCCGCCAGGCACAACACAGTCTTTTCGGCGGATCCTCCTTTTTCTATGGAGGATGAGTCAACAGTCAGCCCTAACCCGGCGCTGTACGACATCCGACGCACTGGAGCCTAACGCAGTGCCACCCCTACTCACTAGGGGCATCTTCGCAGACAGTTCCGACTCACCGTGAACTATGCGGCAACCGGTTCCGACTCACTGGAACCTCAGCTGGCCTGGCAAGCATCGCAAGATACAAGACTCAGCCCACAATCGACCTCCGTTCTCCGAAGGGGAGTGATGTAGCGGTATCTACAAACGCCACATGCGACCTACGCGTCATGCTGACGTCACACAAAGTCCCGCATCTCGCAAGCAGAGCTTACCTCGCAACTATACCAGAATTGTACGTGGAGCGACAGCCTGTCTGACCTCCAGAACCCAGAATACCCCTTGGTGAGAGTGCTTTAGATGACTGCTTGAAATCAACAAACGCAACTAGATACTGTCTTGCAGTGGTGTGCCAGTGGTAACGGCTGCGACTTACGAGTAGTAAGTCGTAGGTTCAAACCCAGCCAAGAGATTTACTTTGTTTGAATTATTTCATCATCACTGTTCTCAAAGCGATGAAGGAAAACATCGTGAGGAAAACGGTATGTCTTAGAACCAAAAATTCGAAGACATGTAAAGTACTATCTGATCAAGAACGATATTACAATGCATCGTTTCATTACCCTCTAGCAATCGTACATAGACACAGACAGTCTTACAAAAGCTCCCTCCAATCCAAGAGCAGCCTATCAGCTGCTCCCAATTGATTCGATAACTGTTTCAATAACAAACGAATGTCGGTCGGCTGTCGCAACGCTCCGTAGTCCATACAGCTGTTCCGGATACAGTCATACTATTGTTGCATACAACCTGTGGTGATAGATACGGAATCATTGGAATGTGTTCATTGCGGTTACAGTAAGATGGTTAATTTTTATGCTGATTGAAAGGGAGCAATGGTTGGCTGTAAATGTGGAGATGGTATTTTTGAATTTTATGACGTCTATTGCTGAATATATTTTGGGGTATATGCAATAATGGATTGATATCGATTTAAAAATCTAGTTTTTAATTTAGTGATGTCATTATTGTGTACAATCTACTAAATTGATCTCGAAACAAAATAAAGTTACGTTTACCTACGATATGCGACATTGTTTTCCCAATAGTGTTAAAAATACCGCAATGAATTCTAACCTGTGTTAAGATGTCGTCTATGAATTAGTGTCAGTATCGTTGCCTTTGCAACATTGTGTGGTACACAGCTGGCTTCAGGCCTAATTTTAACACCTCCAATGTGGAATGCGAAAGCTATTTATTGGCCAATACAATCAGTCTATTTCATTATTATTAGAGATCTTATCATCTTCGTTACCTACTGGTGATATAATAAACATTTCTACCTAAACGTTAGTACAATAGATTTCTAACCAATTGCATGTGTCGTAACTAGATATAATTTCCAAGTCCTTCCAGAAGTTTACTTACTAGCTCTACATACTTTGTAATATAAATTGTTCCTGTGTTTCATTTGCAATATCCTTCATTGGACATAAACTTATATCAGACTAGTATAGGTGGGTATAAATTCTTCGTGTAATTTTAGACATATACACACCGTCATATGACCCAAGGCTTGTTGCAATACACCACAGAATGGAATAGGTGAGACCTAGGTGGAACCAGCAAGGGTATCATTCTTGATACGCACAAAAAATAAAGTTCATCAGCTGTTCTTTAATGAGTAATAAATGATGAAGGCAGCTGAAATACCTCCAAAACAATTGGGGACACCACATTTCCAAAGAACAGTGACTAAACGTATATAGACCATGCCACCGATATAATAACTTACACGTTACAACACCTACTCAAATTCCAATCACACTTCGACCAGTAGACGCCAAATCAAAAACTTGTTAAATATTTCAAAGATATTATTGTATTGGTCTCGAAGAAAAGTGAGCGCTTCGGTCAAGGCCGTCGGCCAAGTGATCTCGATACAGTGCCCAATTGTGGACTAGATGGTCTTAGTATTGCTAAATTGGGGCTAAGCAATGATTAGAAAGGGTTGCGATGGTGAAGGTTTTTAGTTCTTCAATCTTCAGTACACACGAAAATAACTTGGTGAACTTAGAGAAGCTAGAGAATCCTTTAAAGTATATTGAGGTCATCAGATCTACCTACAAGTCAAACCTTGACTACTCAAAGGTGTCCAATGTTATGTTATATGTAACGCAATGTTTGCAGAAATGTAAATTTGTCCTTTCTACGTATAGGTATGGATCTCTGTCTTATTTATTCAATTTCGCAAACCCTGTGGTGTTGGTACTTCTTTTCTGGTATTTTGGTGTTCTTTATGGATTTATTGGCGCCAGCGGATCCTGTCCAACTGCTAATTAAAAGGAACATTATGGCATTGTCTTGACAAGCCTTAATAATCAAATATGTTAATTGACTTCGGCATTCAGCTGCACATGCACTTATTTCTTCTTTTTACCTCGTTAAAGGCAATGAGACTAGTAAATAAATAAAACAGAAAAACATACGCGATCAGCATTTCTTTGAGAACACGCTAAAGAATGAAGGAAATCCGCGTGTTAAGGTCACCTGACGAACCATTCGCATTCGTTCGCACGTTATCGAAGGCTGTCTACTATCAATCGTGTTTCTTTTTTGTAGCAGTGATAACGTTTGCAATTTAATGATATACTTTTTAAGCTTATTGCTGATAGTACCACGGATCATATAAATCTATTAAAATGAAATCTTGCTTAAATTATCTTAGGTTAGCATCTTCATCTCAAAGATTTCAATATATTAACGTTTTTAGTATGAGTAACTAATCTTTGAGTACCTTCCTTTTTATTGATCCTAAATACACAACCATCATCAAAAACATTGACAAATCCCCATTTACCATCACTTACAATGAAATCAAACAATTGCTTTACTACAAACAACAGACACAGGTTTACAGCAACCACGGATATCGACAAACAGCTATTGCTGACATCACTGACAATCAATCAGTTAAATTGATAGGTCTCTAAAACCGATGATGACTACATACTCTGCAGTTCCAATTTTATTACCATATCGAGAATCCATTAAAATGATGCGCAAATTACCTGCGCTTATAGAAAAACAATGGAAGCAATCAAGCACGTCATAAATCAGATATTTATCTAAATATGCGCACTTAAACACATCATTATTAAAAAGTTTCCTTATGATGATACTGTGATTTATCATCAACATCATTTATCTATAGATGATGATACATCACAGCACCAGATACCTTACCTAGTATTATCTTCACCTAATGCAATGATCGGATGCTTACTGAGCCTCATCTGGCTCTGAATTGGCCATTGCAAACTGCTGAACCTTGTATGTCACATAGTCTTGAATATTTGCCAACTTTATTGTAACAATGGCTATGAAGATGTACTTCACGAGGCGAGTGGTTACAGTCAGCTAAGTGTCAAGTCTTGTGCCAACTCTTGGAAAAAATCAGAGTTATGAAAAATGTGGTTCTTAGATCTTCGAAGGACCAAATCTAAAGAGTAGGTGTAACAATCATCGACACTCAAATCGCGCATCGTCTTAAAGTCATCATTCATTTTCTAAACAAGCCAAATCCTTTGTAGCCGGAACCAATGATGTCCATAAAATTATTATCATATCCTCATGCCAGATTTACCAAATGATTAGCGGACAAAAAATTTCCGAAAAAAAAAGGCAATTTCTCCGTTTATGGAACCAATGATGCTCATAAACTTTATCATAATCCCTATGGACTTTACCTAATGGTCGACGAACTTGTTAACACATCAAAACTAACAAATAACTTTGTAAATATAAATTTTACGCGCCTCTGTTGAGCGTGCATCGGCCACGCAATGCAAAGGTCAGGGGAACTGGTTTCAAACTAACACAAGCAGGAATCCTCTAACGTTGCCTACCTAATAGTAAGTATCGAACGACCGATGGATACAGATTCTATCCTTGAGGAACGGTTCCCTACAAAATGGTTGAGCTAGATGGAGCTGATCCACGCGTCATGTTCGTGAACGGGCGCTGTCGGTTGAGACTGGTCATCTCCAAACTGCCAAGGCTTATTTTTAACCTTATATTTTGAAGTGTTTCTTCATTTGTGTCTTTTTTAACATTGTTCTCACATATAGAAGCAACAAGAATAATGTACCCAGGATTTTGTAATATCTTGATTTAAAAGAGTGTCCATGGAGTTTCTTGCCCGTTCTACTCCATAGAGATCTACGTTTTGGTATGGTCAACTAGCTTCAACTTTCAGACTAACTGACAGGCTATTTAATTTTGACAATTCAAAAGTGCCTGAACAAGATTTAATTGAAATAAATGCTTTGAGTTTGAGTCTGAGAAAACGTTTCTTCTAAAGACTGTAAAGTAGGTTGAAAAGATTGAAGAAATAGTACCACCAACAAATGCTCGCTCAGGTTGTATATACATTTTTTGGAAATTCGTGACTACCTAACTCATAGAAATTAGTAGATTATCAGTCAAAAAAGAAAAAAAAAGATTACTAGCTATTAAAAATAGAAGAATTCTTACAAAAACACAAAAATGCTATCAGTGATCTATCATCAATATTCATCACTGACAGCATTTTTCTAGAGACTAGACAAATTACCTATTCTTCGGACAAGCGACTTTCTTTTTTTGCCAATAACAAATTAATCAGAAGTGATCAAAATTATTAAGGTCTTTGGTAACTTAAAACATAACTACTGTGCTGCCATGAACCCCACTAACCTGTGATTATTCCAAAGCGAGGGGAGCTAGAGACCTCTCCTCAACAAATGATGAAAATACATTGGTACCAGCACTTGTCTTACTACGCTCCACCCAGAGCGGGACGGATCAATTGATGATTTCCCATCCTGAAAAAAAAGGAGGGGCTTGTGACTAAATAATAACAGATGCAACGGTCGATCCGTAGATAGGTGACCATCTTTACATACCAACACCCCTCCATGCCTCGCCGTTGGTCCCGGCACGCGTTACGGCGCGGCGTCGTAAAAGCCCGAAAGTCTGACAACCAGCCTTACCAAGGGGTATCGTATTACCCAGTCATGATAGGTATCTATTTGGAAAAAGTTCCTTTAGCACATGTCAGGTGTTCAACCTCATCTTAATCCTTATAATTATTGAAACCAATCTTCAACCTTTTCCAGATGCTGTGCCCCACGCTGTTCCTTGTGTCGCTGGCTCTGGTCAGCTGCGACGTGTCACACCTCCTGGAGAGCACCACGACGCCGGAGCCTCCGCCGAAGCCCTACGTCTTCTCCTACACTGCTGGAAGGTACCCTGGACATGCTGATAGGACACACACTGAAGTCAGTGATGGCAGTGGTGTTGTTAAAGGTGATTTTCATTTTTTGTTTACCAATCTTTGTGTGGTCTATAGGATCTCTAGAGAAACTCTTACTGAGACAAAACACTATTTTTGTTTGCAGTTTGGTGTAATTGAGAAAATACTCGCAAACCTTCCCATTCATCTATATACATTTAGTTAAATAAAATTCAAAGTCCTGACTGAATGATATATCAACGCACAGCCACCGCTGGTCCTAGAGACATGAAATTTGGAGGGTGTTTTCTTTGTAAAGAGTAGGTATCCACTAAGAAAGGGTTTTTCGAAATTCCACCCCTAAGAGGGTGAATGGGGGAGGGTGAAATTTCACGCGGGCGAAGTCTCGGGCAGAAGCTAGTAATATTATAATGGATTACGTGCCTGTGTATTGGTGGCCCAGATTTACGAGTTGTAGGTCTTAAGTTCGAACCCAGACAAGCACTGTACTTTGTGTATTTCATTTCATCACCACTCTCTCAATACGGTGAAAGAAAACATCGCGAAGAAACCGGCATGTCCTAGATCAAAAAATTCGAAGACTTGGGGCATCCACCAACTCTCACTGGGCCAGCGTGGCCCACTCCCTCTCACAGACAGGAGGCCTGTGTCCCAGCAGTGGGAACATTACAGGCTAATTATGACTAACGTGCTTGTGGTCAGGTAGTTGGTCAAATCAGTAATGTGTCGAATAGTTATGCCCGTTTTGTCGCGGGCAAGCCTTGAATCTACCAGAGAATACAACGCTGCTGTCCAATTCTGTTCCGTTTAAATAAAAATTGTGTCAGATTTTGATATTGACACAACACATAAAATTCTTGCATAAATAAATAATGTTTTCAAACTAATTTTATTGTTGCTTGACCTTTGTCGATTAAAATGTCATAAACCCGTTTTACAAGCGCTTCTAATCGGAGATGAGCAACCGCCATTACATAGCTGTTCAAAAATTTTAATACGCGTATAATATACATAATTATATTGCCGTAGACGCGGAACAATAGGTATGTAAGATATTATTATGGGCAATAAGTAAAGAATGATTTCTTTTTTTTACTGAAGAAGTCAAGAAAGGCTTGATTTGGTCATCAATGTTAACAAACGTCATTGAAATTAACCAAAACTGAATTACAATCAAGTCTAAAATACGGAAGATCTAAAAAAAGAAGCAATAAAGTCATGATTGTAGGATATTTTTAATTTGAATGGACTGACTCCACTCGTATTTTTACCCGACTGCGCGACGCAAAGGAGTGGTAATGTGTTCATCAGCCTATGTACATGTATGTTTGTATGTTCCTTTGAAGCACTATACAGACCAAACGCCTGGGCCGATTTTTATGATTCACACGTCAATCGATTCCTCTTAGTCCGGCAAGTGTCACTAAAGACATGACGTTAGTAAAAATTCAATATGACGATGTCTTCAAAAAATTTTTTTTTCTCAAAACCTATCGAGTGGGGTATCAAAATAAAGGGCTTTAAAAGACAATTATAAAAATATAAACAACCTAAATGGTTAAAAGTAATTCGAAGTGACAAATCGTAAAAAACACGTACAAAGAACTAAATCGTCAGCGAAATCTTTCACATTTAATTTTGTAAACTAAAAAGCTGGAAATATAAAAAGTTATTAAAAAAAATAAAAAACCCGACTGCGGTAAAAAACTTAAGTTAAAAGAACGGAAAAGCTAAAAACAAGCCCATTTTAAATTAAATAAAAGTTGGAAGCAGGCGGGACCCATTTGGTATGGGTCCCGCCTGGGCTTGTTTTTAGGTTTTCCGTTCTTTTAACTTAAGTTTTCTACCGCAGTCGGGTTTTTTATTTTTTTACCTCTGAACTGCATTGCTGTGTTTTTAGGGCTTAACTTCACATACCTACATCTTCCATTTTCCTAAATTTTCCCTAAAATCTCGATCGAAAAATAATTATATACCTGTTATTTTTTGGGTCTGCCTATTTTTAGATACGATTAGTTTTTTTACACATTTCTTTACATACAATCTTTTCTTTTTTTTTCTTTAACCTATATTGTTTCCCCATATTTAACCGACTTCAAAAAAGGAGGAGGAGGTTCTCGGTTGAATATTTTTGTTTATGTTTTTTACCTCAGAATTCCATTATTTATAAGCTGATTTGCAAAATCCTTTTTTTTTATTAGAGAGGATATACTTTCAGATTGGTCCCATACAAATTTCATCAAAATCCGTTCAATAGTTTGGTTTGTAAACCAAATTACTGGTAAAAATTCAAGTTAACGCTTTTTTTTATATATGATACGCGATATCTCCGGCAATAATTGTAAAACGATTTCTTAATGAATGAAGAATGAAGATTGTTTAATGAATGTGCGGTGTGCCTCAAGGAGTGGTCCCATATAAATATTAACTTTGCTTGGGTAGTATTTGAGTTAGCTTCAATAAAACGTATTTCTGCCACTTAGTTTTTATTGATGATGTTATAATAACTTCCTGTCACTGATATATATAGCAGGTAGTGTTATATGAATTTGTGTGGGGGAAGTACAACTTAAAAGTGAAAAATAAAAACTTTTTTACAACAAAAACAACCGACTTCCAAAAAAGACACTACAAAGTGAAAAATAACTTCAATTTCGGAAGTCGTTGTCGTTGGGTTCGCATTTTCGTTGTTTGGCACCAACTTCCGAAATTAAAGTTATTTTTCCACTTTTCTTTGTACTGTGCCCTCTCCGTCCAATCGGTAAGAAATGAGTCCAAATCGTCACGCAAGCGTTTCTTAAGCCTGCCTCGGTGTAGACGCCCAAGAAGCAGGCATTTAGGTAATGCCAATCTTTTGCTTATTAATCCGCCTATAATGTTCCCACTGCTGGGACACACTCCTCTCTGTCAGAGGGAGTGAGCCATAATCCAGTAGATGTCACATGTCTTTGAATTTTTGGTTCTAGGACATGCCGGTTTCTTCGCGATGTTTTGAGAGCAGTGGTGATGAAATAATTTACACAAAGAAAAGCGACTGTCTGGGTTCGAACCTTCGATGTACAACACGCAAGTGGTGGCCGTTACCACCAATGCCTACCTGTGCCAGTATACAATCCCTTCATAACACAAAACAACGTCTAGATAATACATCTCTTCAATTGCATGACCCAAGAAATGAAGCAATTAGACTTTCTAATGCAGCGGTATTAACAAGGAATTTGCGTAAATCCCCTTGGTCTACATAGATGTACGACTCTGATACCTTGGAACGCCCATAAGGAAGAGAAATCTAAGCTAAATTCCGTTTTATGACCAGATTTTCTGAACGCATAATTCGGAGCACGTATCTAAAGACTTAAATATAGACCTGTTGAAACCAATTAGGTGTATTTATGGCTTTATTACTGATTCTAGGTTCGTTTTGCTTCTAAATACGTAGTTGCTTAAGTATTTTAGTTTTTTTTTAAGAATACTGATTAAAGTATTTTACAATACTCATGGTAATCACCTTCCTCAGCGTTGAGAATGAGGTTACGAAAAAAGTTCAAACCTCTGAATTTCCTACCTATTGTAGATTTAAGCATTTTCACTATTTCAAAAATACATTCCTTTCGAGAAAAGGCAAAGAGGCAAAATTCGCTTCACAAGAAATTCTGGTCCTTCGAGTGCTTCTGCACGAAGGACCATTTTTTCTTTTAACCAATTGATTTTTGGTAATAGTAATTATTCAACATTGAAATTGTATTTTTTTGTAAAAGTACAGAATAGTCATGAACATGATACTTTGATATTACCGAGACTTGGCAGCAGCTACAAAATAGAACGGCCCTTCACTGTATTTGCTTCAAAGCTTTCCACCTTGAGTATTTACCTTGGCATCAAACTACGAATAAAAGTCTTTAGTCAATTTACTAATTACCGTCACGCCTTCACTTAAGCCTCCAAGGGGTAGGTAGAATACAAGCCTGTTTTCTGATCAGATTAATATTTGTTCCGGAAGTTTGCACACTTTAGTGCGATGAATTAGGCCATTGCAAGACGGATTGACGAGCAAGAGAGAATGAGATCGCATCCGTTGCATATTTGATGGAACTTCACTCCTCAACCAAACATCATCATTCTCCTGGCCTTATCCCAATTTATTTAGTGTCGGCGCAACACGTCTTTTTCTTCCATACTTCTCTATTAGTCGTCATCGCGGAAGTCACCCCCTTTCTAACCATATCAACATTTATACAGTCCATCCATCGTGTCTTTGGTCTTCCCCTACTTTTATAGCCATCGACATTTATACTCAAAACTTTCATCACGACATTTTCCTCATTCCTCCGTAACAGTTTACTCAAAAAGAAATTTAACCTATTACAAGGCAAAGGGAATATACCACAAAACATGTATATTGTAACTGTTCTGTGTAATATACAATACAATATTAATACCATCTCAGAGCCAAAAATTTTAAATGGCTATCCTAGTACTTACTACATTGTTTTACACTAGCAATTTGTACTCTTATCAATCACTCTTTTTATACATTTAAGTAGTAACATTTCTATTCTTACCCATAATACCAATGACTATCTGGCCGTTTTTTGTATTGCCAGATTATTATTCCCTATTAAGGGCTAGGAATTCTAGTAAAAAGATGTTGCCAATAAATGTAAAAACGTTACTTGATCAGCACTTTCTAAAGCATTCTATTCTAAACGTTCCAGGGTCCTTCTCCTACGTAGACCCTCGTCACAAGGTCCGTACAGTTGACTACGTGGCTGACAAGCAGGGCTTCCACCCGATCCTGAGCGACGTACCTCCGGCGCACCCCTCGGACTCCGAGTCCGTGGCGCAGGCCAAAGATCGTCACTACCAGCTGTACGCCAAGATCGCTGAGGAACACGCCACGCATCCTCACCCTGAACGTGAGTTATTTTAGTTCTTTGATACGAGATGCTGTAGCTTTTACATGGCCATATGCATGAGCTATGCAAAGAAAGAGTTACGAGCAGTATAGTTTGTTTCAAAAGTGTCTGACAAAAACGTAAACAAACGGAACAGAAAACACCTGAAAATATCTGTGGATGCCGATTTGTAGCACCACTTACAAATTGAGTGCTTTGATTTTGGTTATTTGAATACTTACCTCCGAAATCCTAATTTTAAAACACCTTAGAAATGTTTTTCATTTGATGTTAATTTTATAACGATGACAGCGATAACGATACCGATTTTATGTCGATGATTTTTCAATTGTAATAATTATTTAATATTATTCTAACAGTAATTATTGGAAAAAGTGGTGAGTAGTGGTGGTCTTCATATCTATGAAGGTAAAATCTTATAAATATAGACGAATGTGTTACTGGCTCCCTTTGGTGAATGATTGCGTTAGAATTGAACCTGTACCAATCTGGTTTTATTATGTGATTTAGCCTATTTTTATGATTGTATGACATGTGGAATTACTAATATTGACTAATAACTTGTATGTGTGGTGCAAACTGTTAATATAGGTTGGTTATTAATAAATAAATAAAAAATCTGGTCTGTTCCAGTAACAACTGTCACAGACCATACAATGTATCCTTGAAGGCAGAGTTACTCACACCAAAAGAAAAAAAAAACATACCCATGACCATAGTGGAGAAGGATATAATATGGTCATTGAAAGTATTGAAACCATTATTGTTTACATTATTGGTTGTATTATTAGGAGTTTAATGATTTAGACCAATCTTATATCTCTCTGATCTTTCTCAAGAATATGAAGTAGCTCATTCACAGTTGTGGACGTATGCACGTTTGCTAAACCAACAATGTCTTGTGTCAGTAGATCATTTATAGTACTCTCGCAATTTTAATAAGTTGTAGGTAGGTAATAGTGTTTCTAGATCAGTCCAAATCAACATGCAATCTGTAGATATGCCACACTCCAAAACTTTTGCGCTCGACCTATCAATAATTTCCATCCCTCTCAGTTTCAGTAATCAACTCGCCTCTAGAGACACGAGCGGTAGCCCAGGCTCGGCTGAAACATGCCGAACTTTTCCGAGTGATCGCCGAACAGCACGCTCGCATCGCAGCCGAGAGGGAACTGCTGCTGCAAGAGGAAGAGGAGAAGCAACACCTCCAGGACCTCGGCCAGTAGACACTTGACTCCTCACAAAACCTGTTGATCATCAAATATGGAATAGCAGATGGGTAGAGCTTTAATGACTAAATGTACTTAAATAAGGATCTTAACTTGAATTCTGAATCTTAGATACGGGATCATGGACCTTAAAAACGCTACTGATACCGCGGTTAAAGTGGCCACCTACTGGGCTCAACTCAGTTATAGGTACAAATCCATATAATTATTCGAAAAGAAAAAGAATCATGTTTTGCAATTGTAAACTTAATGTCGTAAAAGAAAAAGTTCAAACTCCACTGCAATTAAATATTTTATTAGATTTTTTTTACAGTAAAGAGTAACTCAAAAATCAAATGAGAATAGGTACATGACGGTAAAGTGGTAAGTTGAATAAGTAACAATTAACATAAATAATTTAAGATTCTGAATTAAAGTCAAGGTTAGTACAAGCGGCAAAGGAGATTGGAGTGTATGCAACCAAACGTTGTCTGAAATAGTTGTGCAAGCAACTAAACGTTGTCTGAAATAGTTGTGCAGGCAACTAAACGTTGTCTGAAATAGTTGTG
Organism: Oligia fasciuncula; assembly: GCA_963082905.1. NCBI lineage: Eukaryota > Metazoa > Arthropoda > Insecta > Lepidoptera > Noctuidae > Oligia > Oligia fasciuncula. The sequence continues at coordinate 18,046,472 of OY720406.1, read as the reverse complement.
CAGGCAACTAAACGTTGTCTGAAATAGTTGTTTGCTCAATTGTCCCTTTTGTTGTTTGTAACGATCAATTTGAATAAAGCAGTCCGGTCTTATACTGACAAAATCAACATATCGTGAAAAGGTAAGAGATATTTTCCACAGAGAAACTGGGTTTGTTTTCCGAATCACTGGGAGTAATGCTTACTATATTTTGTCCAGAGCCTATAAAGTTTGAACCATGTCTCTGACTGATGTTGTAAGATTTGACAGGGGCAAATGAAATCAACTAGCAAAATTTTACAGACGAGGGGTGTAAAAAACAACAAATTTTCTAAACTCGTCCTTCAAGTAACAACAAATGGACTGAGTTGCCTCATTAAAAAATCAAGAATATATTTTTTTGTTTTATCATGTTTATATAGCGATACATCACGTCTGGAGTTTCTCTAGCGAATTTAATTTGACCTTGTATGTCTTTAGTAAAGATACTGAAGACAAAAATCCTCATTTATTGTGATGTGTAATTGTGTACAAGGCTTCGAAGGTACCAATAGACGTCGTGTTAGCAATGGCTTTGACTTTATTTGGGAAACTGATGACTATATTTTTTTTTGGATTCCTGCTATCCATATTTGACAATTAAAACGACTGCAGTGATACTACCTAAAATTAATACAAAATTGTTACATATTTTTAACTATTTATGTAAGTACGCTTTTTTTTATTTGAATATAATTTTGCTACTTCTTTTTTTAAATATTTTGATAGTGTGATCGTCATCGGAATGTTACCATTTTTTTTGTAAGATTTTAAGTATCAGATGTTTTTCATCCATGTTTTGTTAAAAACAAGAACTAATGAACCGTACCTATACTTAGTTACCTTTAACTGTGAATAATATGTAAGATTGTATATAAAATATTAAATTTAAGTATTTTAATAATACTCTCTCGAATTGCCATATTAAAACCAATTTGATGTTATTTCTAGTACTTTTATGTATTAAGAAGAAATTTTGTATTTTTGTAATGTTTTTTAATATGAAAACATCTCAATATTAAAAAAGTAATAATTTAATTAGCTTTTTTTTTATACTACTTAGTTTTTTTTGTGACTTTTGAGACTTATGTGGGTGAAATCGCGGGGCGCAGCTAGTCAATATATAATAGTAATAGTTGCTATTTATCTTATTAAAAACATTTCTAGGACTATGGGCTGATTTTTGCAACACAATATTATATCCGTGAAATAAAATTTACAAAGAGTTTTTCTAAGGTAAAACCGTCAAAAAATCTTAATTATTCCTGAGATACGTACCTACATAATTATATGGCGTTGAAAATATCTGTCTTAAGTAGAGTAACCATAGCTTAGGTACAATATAATGGATCTTTCCATAATGCTGATCAAAAATAAATTCAAAGATATAAAAGTAAAACAAAACTCAAACTCAAATCATTTATTTCAATTAAACCTTTTACAGGCACTTTTGAATTGTCAAAATTAAATAGTCTGTCAGTTAGTCAGAAAGTTGAAGCTAGTTGCCCATTCCAAAGCGTAGATCTCTATGGAGAAGAACGGGCAAGAAACTCCATGGACACTCTTTTAAATCAAGATATTACAAAATCCTGGGTACATTATTCTTGTTGCTTCTATATGTGAGAACAATGTAAAAAAGACAGAAATGAAGAAACAATTCAAGACATAAGATTAAAAATAAGCCATGGCAGTTAAGAGATGACCAGTCTCAACCGACGGCGCCCGTTCACGAACATGACAAAAAGAATAACTGAAAAAAGCATCTGTTTATTTGTGAGTAATGTTAGCCGAAGTCGAAGTATTTGCCGCGTTGTTGTCTAGCTGGTCGAGTCTTGAAAGAATTTTTTTAAAATTATAACACTAGTATAATGATCAAACAAAACAGGACTGGTTGTATTAAACGACAAAGAAAAAAAAGGTAAACTTGACGCAGAGAAAGAACATAAACACAAAAAAGAACAAGTTGGGGGGAAAATATGCATCACATCCACGCAAAATGGCCATCGCTCAGCATAATGCTACGACCTTATGTGAGACAGAGCCCCAACACTGGTTTTCAGCGACAGCCGGCGTTGACGTGATGATGACGTCAACCGGTGCAGCATACGATAAGATGTAAATAACAAAATAGGAAATACGTGGTTTTTTATTTTGAATACAAGGCTTATTATTGTATATCTATTTTTAATGAAACTAGTTGAAAATTGGCAGTGTAGTGGATAAATGAATCATATCTCAAAAAATCAAAATCAAAATATTTTATTTCACATAAGCCTACATGGGCACTTATGAAACGTCAGAAGCTAGGTGCACGGTTCCAATTGGTCGTTTCCTATGGAGAAGAACCGGCAAGAAACTCCACGGTTACTCTTTTTAAAAATAATTGGCTTTTACAATATTTTCAAATTACAGTAGGTATGGGAGGATAGCGTAGGCCTGTCAACAAGTATCAGGTACTTGATAAGATAAAAAATGGTCTACAGATCTAAAGTCTACAAGGCCTACAAAGTCCTCACATTTACAAAATAAGAATCTATCAAAAGGATAAAATAAAAACCTAATAAAACCTAGTGATATGATTCCCATTACAACCACTAATAAAGAGATGAAAATTTTGAATTGTCTGTATATAATGTCAAGTAATAAAGAGATTATGTCAAAAAAGTATGTAAAAAAGTAAATAAAGTAAATAAAAAATGAACATCGTAATTTGAGAGCAGTTAATAGACATTTAAATAGTTAAGCCGTTAATGAAGAGCCAGGGAAGCCACATGTGCAGAAGGAATTATTGCCAAACTACCTTGTCTTCAACGTAGTCTTTAATCTTATAATATGCTTTTTTGTTAAGGACACGTTTGATGAAGGTTTTGAATTTTCCATTGCTAAGTTCTGTAACCGGCTTTGGCAACTTGTTATAAAAACGGACGCCGTTTACAAGAAATGACTTGCTAGTTTTAGTTAATCTAAATTTAGGTAACACAATTTCATTTTTACTACGTGTATTTATATTGTGGAAATCGCTTCTTATTTTGAAGAGTCCTAAGTTTTTGCGAACATACAAAATACTTTCTAAAATATAAAGAGAAGGTAGAGTTAGTATATCAATTTCTTTGAATTTGTTTCTAAGAGACTCGCGAGGACCCATTTGATAGATTGCGCGGATTGCCCTCTTTTGTAAAATGAAAATTGAATCTACGTCAGCTGCCAATCCCCACAGCAAAACACCATAAGACATAATGCTGTGGAAATAAGCAAAGTATACTAACCTAGCTGTGGCTATATCTGTCAACTGCCTTATTTTTCTTACTGCATATGCAGCTGAACTTAATCTACCTGAGAGAGCTCTAATGTGTGCGCCCCATTGTAATTTTGAATCTAAAGTAATTCCTAGAAATACAGTTTCCGTAACAGCGTCTAGTTTTTTGCCATCAAGTTCTAAATTCAGACCCACTTGAGGTACATTTGGTAATGAGAACTTAAGACATTTAGTTTTGTTCGCATTAAGTAAAAGATTATTAGCTGCAAACCATTTCGAAAGAACAGCCAGACTCTCGTTAACATGTAAGACATCCGTATCTTTTCTATCTATTTGAAAAATAAGGGTGTCATCCGCGAATAAAATGATATCCGACAAGTTAGCCATCATGTAAGGAAGGTCATTAATATAAACTAGAAATCTGATTCTGATATAACCAATTTTCAACTAGTTTCATTGCCACCTCGTATAATGTTATCATTGTAGGTAGTGTGGTACTCACTGGTCGGTGGTGGCCCCGGGGGGTTGTCATCTGGGTCGCCGTCGTAGCCAGCCACCTTCGGCAGAGCGCTCATGCCGCTCTGTAAACCTCATAAAAAAAATTCATCTTCATAATTCTCCTGCCCTTATCCCAATATTTATTTGCGGTCGGTACAACATGTCTTTTTCTTCCATACTTCTCTATCAGTCGTAATCTCGGCAGTCACCCCCTTTCTAACCATATCATCATTCACACATTCCATCCATCGTTTCTATGGTCTTCCCCTACTCTTATAACCATCGACATTCATACTCAAACGCTCCTCTCGACATTTTCCTCATTACTTCGTATCACATGCCCATACCATGACAACCGATTTCCACATAACTTTTCAATTACCGTTGCTACTTTCAAACTTCCTCTTAAGTATTAATTTCTTATTCTATCCATTCGGGTAACAAACACCACACATTCCTCTTAGCATTCTTATCTCGGCTGCATGCAATTGCCTTTCATTCATCCCTTTTATTAAGTAACAATAATATACAGGTTGAAATTTAAAACATGTGACAAATCGAAATAGGAAGAAAGGACTGGACGGTTTGTGTCCTGGCGAGCTCTTTCAACTTGAGCTGTGAAACTGACATGTATGGTTCCCATTCTCGAGCTACATTTTTAAAAGTTTTAATGAAACCATACCTACTTACTATTTCGAAACTAACAAAATATATCGCTCATTTGGAGAAACATCGACGTAACTGCTACTTTTTTTTTACGTCTTTGCTTTCCTAACGTAAATACGCTTTCTAAGTGCTTTGTCATATTTAACACATTTTTGGGAAAAATACATTTACGTCGATGTTTCTTCAAATGAGTGTTAAGTAATAAGATCAAGATTTCAAGTTGTACTCACCACCGCAGCGAAAGCAATAGCCATGATGGCCAAGAGTACTCCAAACAACTTCATGTTTCAGCTACTGATCACGAACTGGAACTACTATGTCTAGACTACTATGTAGTATATATACCAGAGGAAACTAGGAAATTGACCACTTGTGACAATTGTACATCCGGAGAGCGAGATAATAACAATTATTATAAATATAACTTCCGCTAAATGTTATTCTGTGATTTGTACGCGACGATGCGACAAAATTATAGTTTTGTGGAATATTTTAACGCCAAAGATTGGCTCACTCACGTTGTGCGTACTTATAACCTGAGACTAGCAGGGCTTACCTCGAACCCTCCCAATTGTCATGATAACCTGCTTATCTCCTTGAATGTTGATGATAATCTAAAGTACATACTAAAATAGAGAACAAACTTCTTATCATAATAATAATAAATCAGTCTTCTACTTCCTCATTCAGAGACATGGAACAACTGCTATTATTGCAGTGCGGAGTCAAATGATCTGGGCATTATGTAAATTTGGCATGAATTACAAGTATCTGATATCTTCTTATCCTTTTGAGACGGTCATATTTGACATCTTCTGTGAGTGCAACCTTCGGGAAACCTCTCCCGAAAGTTCCTGGGTGGGGTCACCCGCTAAACCTGCGATTCTTTTGCGCAACTGTCGAAGCAGCATTTGACACTTCTTCGTCAGACCCCGACTCATCTAACACCGCAAATATTCTCTCCCGGAGGTTTCTCGATGCTATATTCACCAAAAACTTAAAAAAGAACGCGGTGACTTAACAAGATATAACCGAATTAAAGTGTGTCAAAAAATACTACGCCAGCGATAACGCTGAGTCTTAGCCAACCATTTTGATTTGATGCACGTGTGTATGATGTCCGGGTAGAGGGAGGCCGTACTTCCAGCTACACAAACGCTAAAATTGCACGATCGGCGTAAAAAATAATAATGACAGATTTAAGTCGCCTCGGGTCAGTATGACCTAGCGTCATTGGCGATGGTCATACCTATTTTGTACCTTTTTAACCGACTTCAAAAAAGGAGGAGGTTTCTCAATTCGACCGTATATATGTTTTTTTTTATGTGTTCGGTTCATAAACGACGAAGTTATACGCGAACAGCGTATAACTTCGTCGTTTATGAACCGATTTTGATTATTCTTTTTTTGTTGGAAAGGAGATATGCCAAGGGTGGTCCCATGATAAGGAAACCAGGATCTGATGATAGCATCCCAGTGAAATCGAGGGGAACATTCGAAAATCGTAGGAGGGACTAGTGCGTTTGTTAATTTTTTCATTAAGTATTTTAAAGCACTACAATTTAATGAAGGCCTGGAGTCGATCTGATGATGGAGCCGAAAGACAGTCGAGGGGACTCCTCGACGATTTACAGCAGTTACCTTGTGTTTGGGCTTGATTAATTTGTATTGATGTGAACTTTACACCTACATGGGTTGTGACTGTCATTAGGGGTCTGATGATGAAGACGAAGAACAGTTAAGATAACTCCTCAACAGTTTACAGTAGCTACCTTGTGTAAAGTAACTTGAGCATTTGCTCTCGGAAATCATCATTTGGTAAAGTGGAGCTGATGATGAAGACCACAGATGGCCATTGGAACTACTCAATGACAAATATTTCACGGGTTGCGATTCGATTAGGTACTTTAATATGGTTGCTAAGCAATTTATGCTCGTTACAATGCGTATGGTGAAGTGGAGCTGATGGTGACTTCTCAATCAGCTCCAGTTCTCCTGGTTCTTACTAGAACCCACTAAAAAAGTGAAAAATAAAAACTTTTTTACAAAAAAAAAAACCGACTTCCAAAAAACACTTTAAAGTGAAAAATAACTTTAATTTCGGAAGTCGGTGGCAAAAAACTAAAATACAAAGAAACCGACTTCCGAAATTAAAGTTATTTTTCACTTTAAAGTGTTTTTTGGAAGTCGGTTTTTTTTTTTGTAAAAAAGTTTTTTAGATATTTGTTATTTTTAGACTTTATCAAAACAGTTTTGTTTTCCATGTTACTTATTATTATTTTTTAATTTTATGTAATTTACGAAGACCTTACTTTGTTGTATGTGAATGTCGTGTGCCCCTATATTGGTATATATCTATCTGTTTACTTGTTTACATATTATGTCGGGGTACTTAGCAAGGCGTCGCTATATTTTCAGGCTAATAAAATAACTATTCTGTGGTTTTGGTTGTAGCAACATAAATATGACTAGATTATGCGTCCACAGTTTCTTAGGATAAAACGATTGTGTGTTCGTGAGACTTGGAGTGAGACTTAAGTGTACCTACTTACCTATCTCTTCTAAACTGTTAGATGTAGACACGTGTGATGATCGCGATACAAGAGGTTATTGAAAGATGGAACAGACGAAGACAAGAATAATGCGATATATAAAGATAGAGAAGACCATTTAAACATGGAGAAGACCATTTAAAAACGTTCCAACACGCTACGCTTTAATAGCAGAATATATAAAGAAACCTTACGAAAATAACAACAAGAGAGGCTTATTTTAAGATTTGCAGAAATTACTTCCTCCAAACTCGAGGCATCGTTAAGACAAATCTAATTATCCCACACTCCGTTTTCAAGCGCTTGAGAAAATATTACAAACTGAAATCCAAATCTAGAAGTGGTAGGTTAGCGATTCGTCTGAAATTGCGTTGTCACTTTTTCTACGGGCCGGCGGCGTGAAACTGTTTAGCGAACTGCATACCTGACAGTTGCCAGCCATCGAGGTATCATTTGTTCATTTGTTTTACATGGAGATGACATCGAGGTAGCGAGCTAAACCGCGTCCGCGAACTATTATTGCAGAGCTATTATTGCATCTTCGGCGTGTAATTATTACCTACATGCCGAAGATGTCTCACTGCACGATCGAATCAATTTCCTATGTATTTTAGTATTTTGGCGGCGCGCTACCAACTCCGCTCCGCGAGCCCAGTTGAAAATACTTGCATTTTTCCTTAAAAATAAGGAGTATAATCGTATCAGCAAAAAAAAATTCTTGAAAGTCCAAAGTTTTTTTTATATTTGCAAATTCTTATTTATAGTGAATTTTGCAAGTAGGTATTTAACTCATCCCTAATTTAATAAACCCTTATCGTCAGTCAACTAGCCTATTTAACAAATTTAAAGTTCTTACAGTAAATAATCGGGCCCTCGTCATTCATTCAAAGTGTTTGAATTTCAAACACTTGTTGTTTATTTATACAATACACATTATACACCATAATACACAAGATCGAACCTACTTAAAGATCCGATCTCTACAAAAATATTTAACATCAGAAGTGGGATAAATCGTACTCATTTGCTAGAGTACGATTCAACATGAGTTTGTTAATCCCACCCTTATGTATGCGGCGCGGTAACGAAACCATAGCGAGATCTAATTCGACGCCAACGCCATCTATCTAGCGAGCAGACAACATTGACCGTCGACAGAAGATTTAAGTAAAAAGTCCTGTTTTTTTAATAGATGATTAGAATAATTATGAGTATATAATAATAATACAGTTTATTTCTCGTATAAAGGTACATTGTTACAGTAGTATGTATATACAATTTTGCAAAAAAAAATAATATTATCAAACGTCAGTCTCGCGTTATTTTTCGGAAGACTTGTTGTGAATAGGTTATAGTGATTCACCTTCTTAATTTATATTAAAAATCCCTTTCATCTACATGCAAAACTATTTCGACTATTCAAATCACAAATAATTTTGTTTGAATTTTTGAACAAAATTGATTAAAATCTGTCGGTAAGCAAATAACTTTTAGGACTTGTTTACTTTGATAACTAAATGTTTAAATAAACAACCGACTTCCAAAAAACACTATAAGTAAAGTGAAAAATAACTTTAATTTCGGAAGTCGGTGTCTTTGGATTTGTATTTTAGTTTTTTGCCACCGACTTCCGAAATTAAAGTTATTTTTCACTTTATAGTGTTTTTTGGAAGTCGGTTGTTTTTTTTTGTAAAAAAAGTTTTTATTTTTCACCTTTTAGTGGGTCAGTTTGTAAATTATCAAAGTTACAATAGCCTAATGCCAACTGCTCATCACCTTTTACAAAATATTGCTTTTCCCGATGCAGGGACGTTAGTTGTTGAGGAGTTCTCCTAGTTCTTACCAACTCCTAAACAACCACTCACCACACGCATTGTGACGAGGATAAATCGTTTAGCAACCATATTAAAGTAATCGAATCGCAACCCGTGAAATATTTGTCATTGAGTAGTTCCGATGGCCATCTGTGGTCTTCATCATCAGCTCCACTTTACCAAATGATGATTTTCGAGAGCAAATGCTCAAGTTACTTTAAAAAATACCCAAATCGCTATAGCTTTGCCTATAAAATTTGAAGGTTTCCCTCGATTTCCATGGGATCCTCTCATCAGATTCCAACTTGATGATAATGGGACCACCTCGAGAGTATACCCTTTCGAACAAAAAAAGAATTTTGAAAATCGGTCCTCAATTGGCGGAGTAATCGCGTAACAAACATACAAAAAAAAACATACCGTCGAATTGAGAACCTCCTCCTTTTTTGAAGTCGGTTAAATACTTGTTACTTTGTTTAAAAACTAGCTGCGTCCCGCGGTTTTAACCGCATAAGTCTCGGTCTCGTACGTATATCGGGATAAAAATCCAGGTCATGTTCTATCCATGTGCCAAATTCCATCCAAATACGTTCAGCCCTGTTAGCGTGAAAGCGTAACAAACAAACATACAAAAATCAAATCTTTTCTCTTTATAATATTTTTTTTTTCTCTATAAAATTACGAGTAGTTTTTCTAGAAAAAATATTCTTTTCGGATGTATTTTGTTTTTATTGTTTGTAAAAATATCTACTTTTGTAGGTAAATATAAATAAACCCCGCAAGGATTGAACAAAACTATATTCTCAAATAAGTATTCCCATTTTTTGAAATGGACATTAGGAAATAATGATACTTACATAAAAACATTTTTCAAGAATGAATCAGACATTTCGGGAAATAGACATTTTGAAACCATTGAACATTTCGGGTAATCGGACATCCTGAACTTGACCCGTTCAAGGCCTTGTAAGTAAAAACACATCATCATCGACATCACTGGTGCAACTATTTATTTGTGAGTAATGTTAGCAGGAGTCGTCGAATGTTTGCCGCGTTGTTGTTTAGCCTGTGGCGTCTGAAAATAAACAGAAAAAAACATAGTCATTTATTTGTGTTTACCTGGTAAAGGATTCTCACAAGTCAGTTCAAAATAATCGGTGTCTAAGACTTTTTTTATCTATTTTCCTATCGCAGGTAATCTGGAGATTTGTTTAGAAATAAGCATGGATGCCATAAATCTGGCCCGAATGGTCATCAATTCTGGCGGCGGCCACTTAGCCAATATCATTAAGTATCTCGACATAATGAAAAAAAAAAACATTAAGATGTCAAATAAACGTGGCAACATTCCAGACCCTTTTTTCTGTTATTTCAGGCTTGATGTTATGTTATAACTCTAAGCTATTGACCAACTATATCCCGTAATAAGGATGTAAGCACTTACTGGTTGGTGGTGGAGGAGGAGGTCCTCCGAAGTTGCAGCCAGCCTTGGGAATGGTGCTCATCCCGTTCTGAAACACATTACCATCATTAGTTAGTACAACAAAATCTTTTATATCAACATCAACCTAAAACCTGTTTGGTAAAAAAACATTAAATAAAAATTGATCTTATGTGAAGTTTAATCTTACTAAGTCTTACTAAGGGGTATCGTGTTACCCAGTAACTGGCTTGCAGAGGTCAGATAGGCAGTCGCTCTATGTAAAGTATCTACTGGAGTTCAGCTGAATGCGGTTAAATTGAAAGCCGACCACAAAATAGTTTAAAAAGGCTAAGCAGATGAGGAGAAGTTTAATTGGTGACTCTTTGACCAAAGAGAGACAATCGGCCTGTGCTTTTCACAGATTTTACATAGACACTAGACACTCATATTATTCGATTTCGACAATCCAATTTCCGGGCAATGCCAATACTATAAAACACCGAAAAAAACGTTTCTTATAAACCCCTTTAAATTTAAATTTTATTTATTATAATTGTTGTTATAGCGACAACAGAAATACATCATCTGTGAAAATTTCAACTGTCTAGCTATCAGGGTTCATGAGATACAGCCTGGTGACAGACAGACAGACGGACAGTGGAGTCTTAGTAATAGGGTCCCGTTTTTACCCTTTGTATACGGAACCCTAAATATGAGATTAGGTAAACCAACTTTCCCAAAATTGATAACGATTTGGTGTAATTTCATAAACTATATTTTTGGATTGAACTGTTAGACCAAATGCATTTCAAAAGATTTCCTCTCATGATATTCTTAAATTCTACACGTTGATTGGGATAATTCAAGTTGTACTCACCACCGCAGCGAAGGCAAGAGCCATGATGGCCAAGAGTGCTCCAAAAAATTTCATGTTTCAGCTACTGATCACGAACTGGCGAACTTATACTATGTACATACCAGACTACTAAGTAGTTTATATACTACCAAAGGAAAACTAGGAAATTGACAATTTGTGCATCCGGTGAACGAAATCATAACAATTATTATAAATATAACTTCCATTATGTGTTGTTCTGTGATTTGTACGCGACGATGCGAAAAAATTACGGAGCTTAGCTAGTTATTTAGATGGAGGCCTGGTTTTGGTGTAGGTCTGTTAATGATAGATATAGAATATGTTGAAGGAATAGCAAACCGGAAAGAAAAGGTTCATGGAGTCTTTAACTTTTTCTTAGCAAAACATTTATCTAAACTTTTACACCATAAGGCACGTCTTTTATCAGCGCACACTGAGTAGGACTGCATTTTTCTTACTGTCTATGTTATACATTGAAGACAGCAAGATAGATTTTCGAACGGAATGATTCAACTGCCTATAACAATTTTTTTAAATTTTTGTCTCTTTATCTGAATCTATGTTTCAACATCACGCAGGAACTACTGGATAGATTTTGTTCAAATTTTGCATAGATATTCCCTACAAGTCTCAAGTCTGGTCAGTCTGTATCATATCAGTGCTGTAATTGATCACCAGTGCCGTAATTAGCCTTTTATGCGCCCGGTGCGAGCTGCTATAACCGCGCCCTTGAAATATTTTCTAATAATAACCGGTTCAGACAATAAAATGGATTGTCTATAAAAAATAATCTATCATCTGAAACCGGCTAAGTGCGTGTCGGGCCACGCACAGTGCAGGGTTCCGTAGTAGCCCCTTATCACAATATATCACGATTCTGTTGTTCTTTATCCTGAACATAAGTAATAGAAGATATTAGGAGTTAATGGTTATAATAACAAAAATCAAATTTAAATTTGAATTATCATTTCTAAGACGTGCGGGGATGTCGATCACTCGAATATACTCGAATGAAAGTGTCATGCTCTGCCGCAGAGCCACCTTCTTAGAAACGGATCAATTATATCTTAAAATGATGTACGTCAAACGTACATAATGTACGTACTGCCGTTATCGCTGTACGTGCATTAGATAATGAAAAAATAGACATTGATTGTGGCTCTGCTGCAGAGCATACTCTGCAGCAGAGCCACCAAAGTACATGTACTCAGGAAAGATAAACGCCACTGTTTTTTAATAAAAACTGTTGTACGAATAGTGTTTATTGTGTACGTGTTGAAAAATATCAGTATTAATCAGTGGTTTTATTTATTTTAATTATTTTAACTTTACTAAAATTTTCATAGTAAGCGCCTGATTATTTTGTGTCGGCAAAAGTTTTTGTAGACAATCTGTTACCGTCAGGATAGCTGGACCCAACGAGATATATGTACAGACGCCAGCACATCAAGCTACTACAAACTGTCAAATTTCTTTAACAGGTTTTTTAACTTTATCTCTAAAGCATAAGGTTAAAAGTTGATTGGGAAAATTTGACAGTTTGGAGTAGCTTGATGTGCTGGCGTCTGTACATGAGACTACGTGCACTGTTTAATACCTATTTGCTACTATTTACTACCTCTATTGAAATATTTGCTACCTTTGCGTGAAAAAATATATCAAAGAAACAAAGCGATCAGCCATTCTGACGTCAGGTTGGCTGATCACTTTCAAGTTCTCATAGTTTTAGCATAATTATTAGAAACACATTAAGTAGTAGCAATAATTTATACGACAATGTAAAAATTCCAACAATAATAATATAATAGAGCTCCATCTACCTATCTTTAGCCGTAACTAATAATAATATAATACAGGGTGATTGGAAGATGGGTGCAAAGCTTTAAGGCGAAGATAGTACAGGCAATTCAGAACCATTTAAGCCATGGTTATCTTAGACGAAGTCTTACCACTTTTTTTTTACCAATTTCTTAAGATTTTTTTCGAAAATTCCCAAAGTTTTAACTAAACTACTTATTTATGGCCAAATTGAATGATAAACGAATTCATTTTTATTGTATTTAATTAAAGTAATGTGTAAGCAATCTAGCAAAACATGTTTTAGGCCTCTGTGTCGTTAGACATTTTTTTTACAGATATTTAAAGTTCATAACAAATTTTAAAATTCATAAATACTTTTTGTAAACCTTATTTTAAAAATAACGGAGCGTGCTTTTTTTGTTCAAACCTTTTTGAAAACATGCTTGATAATCGATCTTTCTTTTGAGGTAACATTTACGCAGATATCTTACAAATTATTGAAATTAGAACCTAAAAACCAATTTAAGGGAGAAATTTTAAATTTTAGGCAGTCTAATTAGAACAACATTTGAATTAAATTTATTTATGTTTCATGGTCAAAATGTTGTCCGTGATTCCTAATACCAGCACGGCTCCGTCTTCTCACTTCTGTTGTTGTTATTTTCAACATCATATCTCCAGCTTCATTGTTTCAAACTCTGAATTCATTCTCTCTGTCAGTTCTTCTCTCGTGTTTATTTCAACATTCGTATACACCAGCTCCTTGGCCCGGCCCCACACGAAAAAGTCCAGCAGGGTCAGATCTGGTGAGCGAGCGGGCCAAGGGATGGGTCCATCTCTGCCAATCCAGCTGTCAGGAAAACAATAATTTAAGTGTTCCCTTACATTTAACATCCAATGCGTTGGACAGCCGTCTTGCTGAAAGATGACTGTACTGTCTCTTGCGAATATCGGGACACCGGTTTCCTCTATCAGCTCTGGTAAATCCACTTGTAGAAAGTGCAAATCATTTTCACCATTGAAAGTCTCCGGTAAGAAATGGGGCCCAATTAACGTCCTGCAAATTACTCCAGCCCAAACATTGACAGAGAATTTCCTCTGAAACGACACCTGCTTCTTAAAATGTGGATTGCTGTCTTTGGCGGCCCATTCATGAAGGTTATGAAAGTTTGTAATGCCCTCCCTAGAAAATTTGAATTTGAAATCAATCTTGTGGACGGATGAAAGCAAATTTTCTAGGGAGGGCATTACAAACTTTTATAACCCAGACAACACATGGGGAACACTTAAATAATTGCTTTCCTGACAGCAGGATTGGCAGAGATGGACCCATCCCTTGGCCCGCTCGCTCACCAGATCTGACCCTGCTGGACTTTTTCGTGTGGGGCCGGGCCAAGGAGCTGGTGTATACGAATGTTGAAATAAACACGAGAGAAGAACTGACAGAGAGAATGAATTCAGAGTTTGAAACAATGAAGCTGGAGATATGATGTTGAAAATAACAACAACAGAAGTGAGAAGACGGAGCCGTGCTGGTATTAGGAATCACGGACAACATTTTGACCATGAAACATAAATAAATTTAATTCAAATGTTGTTCTAATTAGACTGCCTAAAATTTAAAATTTCTCCCTTAAATTGGTTTTTAGGTTCTAATTTCAATAATTTGTAAGATATCTGCGTAAATGTTACCTCAAAAGAAAGAGCGATTATCAAGCATGTTTTCAAAAAGGTTTGAACAAAAAAAGCACGCTCCGTTATTTTTAAAATAAGGTTTACAAAAAGTATTTATGAATTTTAAAATTTGTTATGAACTTTAAATATCTGTAAAAAAAATGTCTAACGACACAGAGGCCTAAAACATGTTTTGCTAGATTGCTTACACATTACTTTAATTAAATACAATAAAAATGAATTCGTTTATCATTCAATTTGGCCATAAATAAATAGTTTAGTTAAAAGTTTAGGAATTTTTGAAAAAAATCTTAATAAATTGGTAAAAAAAAAGTAGTAAGACTTCGTCTAAGACAACCATGGCTTAAATGGTTCTAAATTGTCTGTACTATCTTCGCCTTAAAGCTTTGCACCCATCTTCCAATCACCCTGTATAATATCACATTGTCCTGGGATCGATCCATCATCACTGACGACTATTGTTGCCAATAAGCCTGATATAGTGATGGTGGAACTGGTGGATCGATCAGAGCGACGCGCAATGATTGTTGACATAACCGTCCCGCATGATGAGAACCTCGTGAAAGCCGAGAAAGATAAACAGATCAAGTATCATGACTTGGCTCGCAAGGTTGTCGACATGTAGGATGTGGACTCAGCGATCATTGTGCCGATAGTTGTGACAGCCAATGGGTTAATAGCCAAGAGCGTCGACCAACACCTAAGGAGGCTCTCGTTGGGCAGCTGGATTAAGGGCTTGATTCAGATAGCGGTACTTCTGGACACCGCCCGCATTGTTAGGAGGTTCCTCTCTCTAGAGCCCTGACCGCCGCGCCGCGCGCCGGTTGCTTGGACCCTGTTCCCGATACAGATGGTTTATATTTTTAAATGTTTTTATATTTTTTATATCCTAATTTAAAAAAATATAATTTAATGAAATATAATGTAATAAATATATTTAATGAAATAAAGGAAATAATAATTAATAATGACCGCAATGACTGGCAATGCTGCCAGTCTTCTGGGCACGTTTCCGGATGACAGCGATGCGGTCAAGTACTTCGACGCCTTGTCCTTTTTTTTTGTATTTATTTGTGCAGTTAGTTAGTAATTTAATTTAGTATCTAGTGTAAATAGTTAGTAATGTCATTTTCTGTAAATAACCTTTAATTAAAACTATTTAAATTCGTCTATTAATATTGAATAGGGTTGAATATGTCCATGAGTACATTTACCTCGGCCAACTAGTATCCTTCCAGGCGAGACAGGACAAAGAAGTCGCTCGCCGCACAGAAAACGCCTGGAAGAACTATTGGTCGATGAAACATCTCATGAAAGGACCTCTCCCGCTTTCACTAAAACGAAAGCTCATGGACTTAAGCATTCTTCCCACCCTCACCTACGGAGCGCAAACATGGTCTCTTACAAAGCGTCAAAAGTCCGCACTTGGAGTCTGCCAACGGGCTATGGAACGAAGTATACTAGGTATCAAACTCACAGACCGCATTAAGAACTCTATACTTCGTTCCAAAACACAAATAGCGGACGCTGGCCGCACAGCTGCTGGACTAAAGTGGAACTGGGCTAGCCATATCTGTCGCATGTCTGAGCAGCAATATGCAAAAGCCACCACTCAGTGGATCCCCAATGGCAGGAAACGACTGCGCGGCAGGCCCAGAAAGAGATGGCGGGATGAGCTGGACTCCTTCTTAAAGGATTGGCCGACAATCGCAGTAGACCGAGAAAAGTGGAAAGAGGGAAGGGAGGCCTTTGCCCTGCAGTGGGACAACACAGGCTCATAATAATAATAATAATTTAAATTCGTCTATTAATGTAGACTTTAAAGAAAGTAATGCACTGTTTTCTTTTCGCACATAAATATTATCTATCTTATCATTTTTAATTATGTTTTTAATTTAATTGAAAGTCAGAATGTCTACAAAAACTTTCGCTAACACAAAATAATCAGGCGCTTACTATGAAAATTTTAGTATTTCATTATATGCACATTCGAAAAATAAATCTAGTAATACTACAGTAATAAATAACATGCTAATTTTCGTCGATCATAATTATCATATTATTTATGATTCTGAGAAAAAAGTCTCAGTGGGCAAACGCACTCGCGGCTGGCCGCTTTTCCAGTTTAATATGCAACCGCTTATGATTGTACGGCGGTTTAGTGCGTACAATCATAAGCGGTTGCATACTAAATTGGAAAAGCGGCTAGCCGCCCCCGCGGTTAACCGGTAGTGCGTAAGAGGGCTTAGTGGTCAGCCATTCTGGCGTCAGGTTGGCTGATCACTTTCATGGCAAATAGGTAGTAAATATTTACACTAACAACGCAGTTAATACAACGCTAAAACTATGAGAACTTGAAAGTGATTAGCCAACCTGACGTCGGAATGGCTGACCACTTTATTTCTTTGATGTTTCTTAACGCAAAGGTAGCACTTGGCAACTTTCAATTGCGATTTTTTCGTGAAATGACGAATGCAACGTTGAAATATGACACTTTACAAAAACCTATGTATGGGTTCGAAATACTATGTTCGTAATAACATTAAATTTCATTAAAAAATAAAGGAGCAAATTGCCTTTGAATAAAGCCAAGTGAGATACATATATATTATATATTCACATACTTATGCTCGTGACTATACATATCTCGTTGGGTCCAGCCATCCTGACGGTAACAGATTGTCTACAAAAACTTTTGCCGACACAAAATAATCAGGCGCTTACTATGAAAATTTTAGTAAAGTTAAAATAATTAAAATAAATAAAACCACTGATTAATACTGATATTTTTCAACACGTACACAATAAACACTATTCGTACAACAGTTTTTATTAAAAAACAGTGGCGTTTATCTTTCCTGAGTACATGTACTTTGGTGGCTCTGCTGCAGAGTATGCTCTGCAGCAGAGCCACAATTAATGTATATTTTTTCATTATCTAATGCACGTACAGCGATAACGGCAGTACGTACATTATGTACGTTTGACGTACATCATTTTAAGATATAATTGATCCGTTTCTAAGAAGGTGGCTCTGCGGCAGAGCATGACACGAATGAAAACGTAACCCGTTGATACAGCGCCATCTAGCGGCAGTATTGTGCAACTTATAATAATTTATTATGGTTTGTATTGATAAAGGGCTAAGGAAGGAACACGGGTGGGTTTTAGTCAGTAACACTCTGACACTCCCTTCCGCTCCACCCAGAGCGGGAGGGGTCGTTTGATGAATTCCCATCCACAAAAAAAAAAAACTTACAAACTGACCAGATTTTTAACAAAATAACAATGCAATATAAAGGATTGAAGGACATCATTTCAATTTGTCCAAAATCAAACATCAACATTTTAAATAAAATATTTATTCCTACATCCATCCCTAAACCAACTTAATCTAATTCTAATTTCTTGAAGCTGCCTTGAAGCCCGAATTCCTTCTCTGCTGGGGAGGGCTTGCCTCCAGGTCGGAGGGACTCATTCACTCGGCGCTTGTTCTCTTCGCGAATGAAGACTGTGTTCGCTTGCATACGTTGGATTATATCATCTGGTAACAAAGAAAATGTGGATTCTGGTGAAGAAGATTTTAAATTGATGACTGTCTTAGTTGTTGATATCTCAGAAGTAAAAATGTTCATTTTTCAATAAAAATATGGCGCAATATGAACATCAATTAGATCAGCATAGGCACTTATGAACTTTGATGAAAGATACTAATAATTACATTGAACTTAAACATAACTGTCGAAATGTGGATATACTTTCTTTTTTTTTTCGGATCGGAAATTATCAAATGCCCCCCCCCCCCCGCTCTGGGTGGGACGGAAGGGAGTGTCAGACTCTTACTGACTAAAATCCACCCATGTTCCTTCCTTAGCCCTTTATGTTCCGGGCCAGTGGTAACCCTTTCGGACAATCCCGCTGACCCGGCAGGATGTGGATATACTTAGGTCACTTCTGCCTTACCCTTTTTATAAAACAGGAGTATGTCATGTTATTTGATGCCCTAATAATTACTATATTTAAACAAAATTCAAACTAAATGGTTAATCAACGTCTTTCGAGTAACACAGAACAGCCTAGACGCTTAGACTTCGAATTTCTTAAAGAAACATAATTCTTGTCCAGAGTCCTGGATTCGACTGTCTGGACTCTCTATGGATTCTTTGATCCGAAATATTTTTTTTATTATTATTAATTTATAAAGAGTTTACTTAAACTACTACTAGTAGTCTTTTAACTGCGCTCCACAAAACCTGTTTTTCACGATTTCTTTTTATTTCTTGTTATTACAATACGTTCAGTCTCTGTAAAACCATTAAAACCCCCTACTAACCTCTTAAAGTAATATGATCCTTATACTCCCCGCCCTCCTCTTTGGGCAAGGCTTTCTTGGAGATCAGCTTGTCAAGCGACTCAGCCCCGATCTGGTGCGTATAGACTAAGCCCATCAACTCCTTCTTGACGTAGGGTCTGATCAGCGTCAGCACCTTGTCCATGAAGTACGGCGCGTTCATGAAGTGCACGCCTTTTAGCTTGCAGAACATGCATTCCTGGAATTTGTTAAGGTTGTATTATTATTTATCCTTAAATCTAACTATTTACACTAGTTAATAAATTAAATGACTAACTTACAATACAAATAAATACAAAGGACACTAAAGGCTATATTTCACCGGGATACCATGGCGGCGCAACCAGTCGCCGCTACCAACAAAATGTATACAGCTCTATAGAGAGTTACTCACCTGGTGTCCGTTTGGTGGCGCAACCAACCATACATTTTGTTGGTAGCGGCGACTCGTTGCGCCGCCATGGTGTCCCGGTGAAATATAGCCCTTAGGCGTCGAAGTACTTGTCCGCATCGCTGTCATCCGATAACGTGCCCAGAAGACTGGCAGCATTGCCACGTTGAATGGCAATGCGAATTCTTTGGCCAAAGAACGACCCAGCCCTCTGGTCACGTGAACTGTCGACCAGCCGGCGAAAAATTTCCTTAAAAAGGAGACGCGCACTCGGGCCCCATGACCCGAGCTTTTCGACCCCAAACGGCTCAAAGCTGTAGTTGCCCATAAGGTTACAGTATTTGCGCCGCTGCTGCGGCTGCTTAGACCCTAAGCAGCCGCAGCAGCGACGCCAGCACAGCCCGCCGTGCTAGGAACATGAGATGGCGCAAGGGTATCGACACACGTTGCGTCCCACACTAGAGGAACGTACGTACCAAGCCGTTTGGTTCTAACACCGCTGGTTACGCTGGCGGTGACAAGGGCTCGACGTATAATATCGTTGTTGCTGGCGTGGCGTGCTATGCGAGCTGCGCTCCTACAGCAGGACAGGTCATGGTGTCCGAGACTGTCGACAGCTTCACCGCAGTGACATCGGTGCGGAGCAACACAAGGTGCGCCCAAGCGGAGACACGTAACGACCCGAAACGATGAGTCATCTATCATTGTGCTTATGGTGTATGACGGGAGCGCCTGAAGCCACAAGCCTGACTCCCATTCTCCCACAGCCAGCAGACGGGCACGCTCAAGAGTATTACGTGACGTATTTACAAGGGTATTCCGTATAATACTGAAGAGCGGCACGTTCCACCGTCTCTGGGAAGACGGGTTATCGGGCAAAACCGTATTGGGACAAGCCATTTTCCAAGCGTTCAACGCATCGGTCAAACACGGTACTTCCAAATCGACCAGTGAGGAAGATAAAATGTTCCTAGACTGTGAACCGAGGAGAGTAAGGCCGGTAAAGTTAACATCCTAACCGGGTGGACTTGAGTGTGGCTTGCTGCCACGCACGGTCGTCCAGGGCCACATTTAGGATGGAAGTTAGTGTGTTTCTAATAATTTGGTCTACTTTTTCTAAAAGTTGTGTATGCTTCCATAGATGAGAGGAGCGAAGGCTATAAGTTTTTGGTCCAAAATAACAGTACCGAATGAGTTTGAAGGCCGAATGAATATTAATTTTGAAAAGTCTTTCCGAGACATCATTAAAATTTTGTATCTTCTCCTCAATGAATGTTAGAAAAGATTCGTCAAAAATTGGGGACCCTAGTAGTTGAAGAGAGTTTATTTCCTTAATTTTGATATGTCTGTCAGTCGTTTGGGGAAGATAAATTTCGCATTTTGAAAGGATAAGGTAAGGGTTCTAAAAACGTAGCCCGTAGTAGCCCGCGAAATTAAATTATTTTTACGTTTTGCACTTTACATGTCAGTATTTTGGGGGAGCCCTATGTCCAGCAGTGGACGTCTTTCGGCTGAAATTATGATGATGATGATGATGTCAGTGTTTGGTTTATTTATATTAGAATTATGGTCTTAAGGTTAGTAATAAGCTCAACAACAGCCTTATAACTAGGTTAGAATTGATCTCAAATGTTACGATTTCGTGCTATACTTACTAGTCAAATACATATTTTTTACGGTCGCGAATCATATTTTGATCAACATACGACTTTATACTGACCTTCAAAATGGTCAAATTTGAATTTCGTGGACTTCTGCCCTTTCGCCTCAACATGGATGCAGAGGTGTCTCAACATACCATTTTTTTCACCCCATCAGTTTTATAGAAGTTTAATTACTCTTTCTAACCTTTAAAAGTTTACCAGTTCTAAGACGGATTGGAGAGTAACTAGATCTAAAATGTACCAACCTGTAGGAAATATACGACCTTCTTCACGACCATGAGATCCAGCCTGAGGACGTGAGACAGAGTTGACATATCCATGTCGATAAGAATTATAAACCTGACAACAAATGAACAACTTTTTAGTTTAGGACCATCCATTTCATTTTTGGATGAAGGTTTTCCTTGCTCTTCCTATGCACATCTTTGAAGATGACCAAAGCATTTGGTAGGTAGAAGGAGCCTGTATTTTTAGGTCGTCATCGTGTAGGTTAGAAAATATCTCAATGTCAAGACAATCGTCGTATCGTCTATAGTATTTTTTAACCGACTTCAAAAAAGTTGTGTTCATCAGTACCTACCTATGCATTTTTTAATGTCTGTTCATCGATATTTTCGTCGCTTT
The DNA here is from genome assembly GCA_963082905.1 of Oligia fasciuncula. Classification (NCBI taxonomy): domain Eukaryota; kingdom Metazoa; phylum Arthropoda; class Insecta; order Lepidoptera; family Noctuidae; genus Oligia; species Oligia fasciuncula. The sequence continues at coordinate 18,024,843 of OY720406.1, read as the reverse complement.
TGAACATTCTCCTGCGCGGTGGTTCCATTTGAGTTAGCTTCGATATTACTTATTTAATCCACTTTGTGCATAATAATGATGTTTTTTGTCGGGGGTTTTTTAAATTTTTTATTTAATTTTTTATTTCATGCTTTTTGTAGGGACTCCTTAATTTTTGTACCTATTTCATTTCTTTTATTTTCTTCCGTTTTAAGATTCTGGTAATTTGGTGTTTAATCAGGTTTTTTATCCGTCAAAAAATATTGATTAATTTATAGTTGAAGAATATTTTTTAAGACTAAACTGATTTTTTTGTTTTATTATATTTTTCAAGTTTTTAGTTTTCATTTCGTTAGGTAGTTAATATTCCTCATTCCCTTTCAATATAGTGTAAATTATTCTACTTGTCAAGCCCTTGTGCTTGATACCTATATTGAAGGAGTTGTGAAAAAAATAATGTAATTCTTCATTTTGTGGTGGCGGCCATCTTGGATTTGAATTTTTTAATAGTGTATAGTATTCTACTAGTCAAGCCCTTTCATTTGATACCCATATTGAGGGAGTTGTGAAAAAATACGTTATCCGCCATTTTGTAGCGGCGGCCATCTTGGACCGATTTTCATCAAACATAGCTAAGAACACTCCCGGCTAATACACCTTTCAAACAAAAAAAACTAAATCAAAATCGGTTCATCCGTTCGGGAGCTACGATGCCACAGACAGACACACACACACACACCCAGACACGTCAAACTTATAACACCCCGTCGTTTTTGCGTCGGGGGTTATAAATACTTTCTGTCACTGTTGTTTACATAGTAGGTAGTGTATACGAATTGGTGTGGGGTAGGTACAACTAAAAAGTGAAAAATAAAAACTTTTTTACAAAAAAAACAACAGAGTTCAAAAAAAAACTACAAAGTGATAAATAACTATAATTTCGGAAGTCGGTGTCGTTGCTTCCACATTTTTGTTTTTTGACACCCACTTCCGCAATTAAAGTTATTTATCACTCTGTACTGTTTTTTTTTATGGAATACACAACCTCCTGTTTTGAATTCGGTTAATAATAATAAACTTTTTACAGAAAAAACAACCGACTTCCAAAAAAATATTGTAATAAAGTTTTTTTAATTTTTCGCTTATGACAACACTGGCTCCTGCCCGCGACTTCGTCAGCGTGAAATTTCCTTTTCCCCGTCCCACCCCGTCGCATCGCATCGCCCGCCCGGGCTGTTACTTCGTTTTTGCTTAGCATCCTTTCTGACTTTTTTTCTTTTTGCTCGGCTCCTCAGGGTCGTAGCGTGATGGTAAATTGCCTTTCTCGAGAATTGTGCTGTCAAATGCAAAACAATTTTTTCAAATCGGACTGGCAGTTCCAGAGCCCGTTCAAATAAACTAACAAATTTATCACCTGCCTGCCGTTTCCCAACTATCTTGGGGTCAGCTTCTAGTCTAAACGGATGCAACTGAATACCAGTATTTTACATGGAGCAACTGCATATCTGACCTCCACAACCCAGTTATTGGGTAATAGGATACTACTCCGTGGTAAGACTGGTCGCAAGCGCTACGGCTGAGTGTGATGTCCTGGGTTCGATTCCCGGGTCTAGAAAAGTGTTATTGGGATTTTCTAGATTTCCATCTCAGAGTCTGGATTCGTGTCCGGGTGATGGCAATAGGCCCCCCTTATTTCATGGGACTTAAACATAACTAGCGAAATCTGGGTGTTCTACAGGTTCAAGTTACCCTTCGAGGCGTGATGTTGTAGTAGGTATGTAATAGTGCGTATTTTTCTCACATTGTATTATAGTGCTGGGGAGTTTGTTGCGCTACTTCTTCTTCCCGGCGAAAGTACTAGGAAGTGTTGAAGGGCGGGCGTTTTGGGAGACTGTCTTATGTAACTTTGACATTAAAAAAGTGCTGATTCTTAGCTTAATTTGAATAAATGATTTTTGCTTTTGAATGAAAATTTTTTTGTAGTAGTAGATAAGCTAAGCTAGATCTCGCCGTCGTAACATTCACAAGGGCCTCTAATATTGGGGCGGCGGTGGCCTCATAACACCAAGTGGGCCGTTGTTGGAAACTTACCCGGGCCAGGTCCCTTCTTCATACTGCCACAAATCGTAGACCATCAGGAAAGTTCTAACGTTTTCCATAAGGTTGTAGTTGCGAGGGTCTGGGTCTAGGAGACGAAGGTATAACACCCGGTAGCCTTCCACTGTCGGCGTCGCCAGTGGAGCAAATAATCTGCAAATATGAAACGAAGGTTTTCTCATTACGGAGGAATCGCTAGGAAAGTCCGCAAAAATCAAATTTTCTTACGGTTTTTGCAATTTGCGAGTCAGTGTCATGTTGAGTCATCATCTGCCAAGCCTTTTCCCAATTATGTTGGGGTCGGCTTCCAGTCTAACCGGATGCAGCTGAATACCTACTAGTATTTTACATGGAGCGACTGCCTGTCTGACCTCCACAACCCAGTTACTGGGTACCACCCCCAAAGGGGGTAAGGGGTATACCCCTTGGTAAGACTGGTTGTCAGACTTTCGGGCTTCTGAGTACTACTACTTGAGCGTGAAGAAGTAACAAACATATTTTACTTTGTATATCATTGTGTCCTATCTAGGTACAAATTATAAGGCTAATTATATCTATGCATAATTTAGAACGTACACTGACTTCTAAGATACAGGTTTTTTACCTAGTTTAGAGGTCAGGGTCTTTTTACCCGACTGCATCAGAAGGAGGGTTATGTTTTTTACTGTGAATCCATTTTTTTTATTTGTTTCCTATTCAATGTAGGTAATGTTCGTGAATATCTGGGAGTAATAAAAGATTATTATTATTCAATTATTAATATTATTATTTTAATTAAACCATTTACAGGCACTTTTGAATTGTCAAGGGGTTGGTCAGTCAGAAAGATGAAGCTAGTTACCCATTCTATAGCGTACCTATGGAGAAGAACGGGCAAGAAACTCCATGGACACTCTTTTAAATTATATTTTTACAAAAATACTAGTTGAGTACATCATGTTGAATTTATAATTATATGTGAGAACGATGCAGATGTAAAAAAAAGACATACGCCTGATGGCGGTGTGGCAGTTTCAAGATCATTCGGAAGGTTTTAAGTTTTTAACCTCTCACACGTTTGCCCGCCTACCTGTCGAAACACCTCATGCGTCGGAGTAGTTGAATGTGCGCAGTAAAGTCATTATGTACAGTTCGCTTCACAAATAAGGTACCCCCCTTGGTATTCATCAAACCTATTTAAGTTTTTCGTAATGTAACGTAAGTGGCGTGTTGGTCTAATGGTTAACACTGCGGCTTGGCGATGCGGTGGTCACGAGTTCAAATCCAAGGATGAGAAGATTTCTTTTTCCTTTATTTTATTTATTTATTTATTTACCCTTTTTTTTAGTTTCTTTATTAGGTGATTTTCGTTAATTATTATTTAAGAAATCAAATGGAGGTTTGTAATAAAAGCTAGGCATTTTGATAAACAATATTCATTTATTTTTCTAATTACATTTCTAGGACTTCATGGAATCCACTTCCAGGTTGAGTATACAGTTTTCTATCTGTGTTAAATTGGGGTTATTTACTTACAATATTAACTAAACACAAAAGAGATATCCTGGATGAGGTTTAGAACGTTTAACACTAGATAAAGGTTCGTTTATATATATATTTATAGAAACATAACTACAATAATATCTATTTATTTAAAGTTGTGAAAACAGTTTTTTTTATACTTACTTATCGGAAAAGACCTTTAAAAAAAAGAAATTTTGTCTTTTGTGTCTGTGAATTACAGAGGAAGAATCAACATGCTAAACTATAATAGTATAGCAATATACATCTTTCTCTTTTATCACATTTTCTAATAACCCTTATTTAACACAACATTAGAAAAATATATGAGGTCAGATGGTGCATCGTTAATACATTACAAGACTACTTGTAAACCAGATTATCTGGATTGATAATAATTATAAAGGTTGTTTGTTTTTGATTAACTACGAGATAAGGATCCCACAAATATTGGGAATTAGTAACACTTGCTCATATATGTTCCAACGCAATTTTATCAGATACGTTACACAATCAATCTGCCGAGTAAATTGCCTTATAATAACGGAGAGGATGTCACAGTCTATCACTTCTTGAAGTTTTGAAGGGTGCCACTAAATGAACTTTCACAATATTACGTTGTCGCTCCATTTGTATTTTCTCTGGCCTTGGCGATCACATTTCACATCACCCGTCGCTTGATACCTTTGTATCCATCTAAGAACTGTTTTTCTCTGCAATGAAAATAATAATATTAGAAATACATAAAAACATCCAACTAGTAAGTAATAATGCAACATTATTGCAACAATAAATAGGTATTAAGTGGAAGTATAACATAAATCTTACCGTTATGCCCATAACTCGTGCTATTTTCTTTATGCTTTGTTCCTGTTCCCAGATAACAACAATTTTAGCCTTCAAAAAAGTTGTTAATCAAACCATACCATCGGTTAATAGAATCAACTGGTCAAAAACTTAATAAATTTGATAATATTACGACGAAGATAATTACACACAAGCGAATCGGCACGAAAACGAAACCATTTAAAAAATAATTATACCCTCAATCACAGTTTACTAAATAAAGCGAAGAAGTATTCTAAATTCAACCTTAACTCGCAGTTCATACAGCAGTTAAGTTTCTGAAGTAAAATGACGGTAGTGCAACAATCGGAATCAACACATTATATTCAACCAAACAAGCTAATTTCAACCTTATCTTTTAGTTAATTGAGGAGTTAATGCGTATTGCATTTTGTAAAACTAAGGTATTAAATATAAAACGAAAGTTGAAATTTAAACCTTATTATCTAGAAGATTAGACCGTTAATAACCTTGTTCGTTTTATGGAGTAATACTATTCCAATTTTCGTTGAGGTTGACAACTGAGCCAATAGGCTAGTAGTATAAGACACGGTCTCGATGATCGGCTGGCGCCTGGTGATGCGGGTTCGTATCTTAATCGCACGCAAAGTGTCTTTTTGTAAGTTATTCTTGGTATACGGTTCGGCCAGAAGGAAGCCGAAAAAATACCTTAAAGAATTATTAAAAACTTGAATGAAACTTGCAAATAATATCTGAGGCGGACCGTTGGATGCGCTCGGGCAGAGATGGGTGCGGCGGCGGGGGAGGGAGCTCCTCAAGGCTCACGTGACGCGCCAGCGCCGCCGCGCCGCCGCCCGCCGCGTCGCTCGAGCGACGAGCGATGGCGGGCCCGAGCGTGCTCGGGCGATAGTCTTTAAGTCTTGGGGGGGTTCCATTTCTCTGACGCTGACTGTACCACTGACAATAGACAGAAATGACACTGTTGTGTACACTTGGTGTACCGTTGACGTTTCGAACACTTTCTCTAATGTACACTTGGTGTACACTTGACGCTTGTGGGGTTAAAGGTTAATTTATTTATTAACAACTTCCCGTATACAAAATATATTGATTAAAGCACCTAACAGTGAGCCTAGGACTTGCACAGCCAATTACTATCAAACATAAGTGATTAGGGTAGTAACAATAAAAGTAAAAGTAATCAGTCTAGAATTTATGCAAGTACTCGCTGCGCCCCGCGGTTCCACCCGCATAAGGATATAAACTATCCTATGTCCTTTCCCGGGACTCAAACTATCTCTATACAAAATTTCATCTAAATCGGTTCAGCGGTCGTTCATTCGCATTTATAATATTAGTATGAATAATAAAATAATTTAATTTAAATATGGCTAATGTAGTACAAGCGGGGGGAGCAGGGAGCAGTGGAGGTCCAGTGGTAACGGCCACGACTTACAAGTTGTAGGTCGTAGGTTCGAACCCAGACAGGCGCTTTACTTTTATTTCACCACCACTGCTCTCAAAACGTTGAAGGAAAATACATTAAGGAAACCGGCATGTCCTAGAACCATGAATTTCGAAGTAATGTGACATCTACCAACCCGCACTGGGCCGCGTGGTGTATTACAGCCCACTCCCTCTCACAGAGACGAGGCCTGAGTCCCAGCAGTGGGAACATTAAAGGCTGATTATGCTTATGATGATGATAATGTAGTGTTACTCACACTGTATTACAGGTGAACTCAGCTCTCTTGTCAAAGGCTCGATTATTGAAGAAGGGCTGGAAGAGTGTCCTCAGCGTGAAGTGCAGGTCCAGGACTTGCTTCGACACTTCGATGCTCTTCTGACAGCAGTGGTACACGATTACCAGGTCCACGTCTGAAACATTATTTATTTATTTAGCCAACCAATAGCGATACAAAAAGTATGTTAGAGTATGTACAGACGACAGCACATCAAGCTACTACAATCTGTCAAAATTTCTTTAATAGATTTTAAACTTTTTCGCCAAAGCATAAGGTTCAAAGTTGATTGGGAAAATTTGACAGTTTCGTGTAGCTTGATGTGCTTCTGTACAGTGCTCTCCAAAAGTTAGTTGACATTTTACAACTTCAGCTGTAACACACCACATTAAAAGTCTAGTGATACAAATGTTTGAACTGCTAAAACGTTATTATTGAGTAACTAGCTGCGCCCCGCGGTTTTACCCGCATAAGTTTCGATCCCGTGGGAATATCGGGATAAAAAGTAGCCTATAGTTAATCCAGGGTGTCAACTACCTCCATACAAAATTTTATCTGGGGGCACGGGAGTGCCCCCGCCAAGACGAGCCAAGCGAAGCGCAAGGGCACTACCTACCTTTTCTCGAAGCACTTCGTCGTATTTTTGAACCATCATAACTTGGGTTTGGATTATACCAGATAAACACAATTTTCGGCATATGATGTCAGTGGTTGACTTATTAAACCTATAAAGTTTCAATTGCATAGCTCTTATACTTTAGATTTTATTGATATCTAAAATACCCCGATTTCGTCACTGACTCACTTACTCACTGACTCACTGATGATCATCAATATTCTAAGGGTCTTCCTGGAGTCCTAGAAAGCTGAAATTTGGTATGTAAGCTAGTAGTACACAAACAACAAAAAAACTCTAAAACTTGGAACTTTTACCCTCCAACCCCTTAAACTAGGGGATGGAAGTTTGTACGAGACTTCCGCAAATTTTGATGCTAGAGTTCGGAAAATTGATATAGGTAGGGACTCCTTGTTATAAATAATAAAATACGTATTTCAGGATTTTCAGTAAATAACAACCCAAAAATATTTATTTTATTAGGTATGTAGATTTTGTGAAGTTAGGGCGTGTAGAGTTAGAAGCTTGGCTCTACATGAGATCAGATGTGGTCTCGTCTTGGCAACATTTTACATGAAAATATTTTTGATGGGATCAATTTTAGTCCAGCCGTTTGAGCGTGAAGAAGTCATAATCTGCCTAGCGTTTTCCCAACTATGTTGGAGTCGGCTTCCAGTCTAACCGGTTGTAGCTGAACACCAGTATTTTACATGGAGCGACTGCCTGTCTGACCTCCACAACCCAGTTACTGGGTAATACGATACCCCTTGGTAAGACTGGTTGTCTGACTTTCGGGCTTCTGACTACTACTACTTGAGCGTGAAGAAGTAACAAACATAAAGACACCCACACACTCACAAACTTTCGCTTTTATAATATTAGTGTGATTCAACTACCTTTGACTTATCATAAAAAATAATCAAGTAATCAGGAGATTTTTTTTGTAGATACAACATTATTTTTTGTTTATGCGAAACCCGAAACACGTGTCTAGTATTTTTATGTAAAGAATCTATGTACAAAATTTCAAAACTGTATCATGAAAAATCACAAAGTTATAAGCTTGTTAAGTTACCCGTTTGTCAGGACAAAAACATGCTCACTCGCGCCGCGCCGTCTTGCGATCATTGATAATTAATAGTACCTAGGTACCTAACCGTTCGGCGCGGAGATTGGATAACCTACTCAGTCGCTCGGTGTCCAACTTTTAACCTTTTTTAAATATTTTTGGGACAAAATATAATATGGGGTATAGAATAGAATAGAATAGAAATACTCTTTTTGTAGGATGAGTGTTTTTAATGTAAGAGTGAATGTATTATTATGAGGAATGGAACGTAACGCATGAGAGAGAGAAGGAACGACTGTGAGAGGGAGTAGAGTAGAGTGATGGCGGAAGACAGTTTGGGAAGGGAACGTTACAGGAGACACACGGTTAGAGGAAATAAGTTTTATTAAACCATTTAGAATGTTTATTTAAGCATTTTATTTGCCCCACACTCCCACATTCTACATTTTGGGGGCTCGTCCGGGATAGCGGGCATGTGGTTTGAAAAAACGAAATAAAAAAAAAGACGATCGCATCAAAGGGTGAAAAACCAGTGGAAAACGACGAACAATCACGACGAAGACGCATTACAAGGACGGAAGACGTTAGTTGAAGACGAAAGACGTTAGTTGAAGACGAAAGACGTTAGTTGAAGACGAAAGACGTTAGTTGAAGACGAAAGACGCTATTGGAAAACGTTCCCAGAGAAATTCCCGATACTCAGATGACGATGGGTATGGCGGACAGCAAAGACGCATTTTTCAACATGTTTGAAGTGGCTCAGTTCAGTGGTGAAGACCATTCCTATGCATCCACAAAATGGGCTCAAGATATCGATGACAACGCGGAGATATTTGGATGGTCTGCGCAGCAACGGCTTATTATTGCTCGTAGGTCATTGACGGGAACAGCAGGGCTGTGGCTGAAGACGGAAAAAGTGCACAAAACTTACGAAGAACTAAAGGCAGCCGTGTTGAAGGAATTCCCGGACGCTGCGAACACCAAAGAAATGCACGAGATGATGGCGGCACGTAAGAAACACAAAGACGAATCCTATTATCAATATATGCTAATAATGAAAGAAATGGGGAAGCGAGCTAAATTCCCCGACCACGTCGCCATCCAATATATTATAGACGGAATTTCAGACCTGGAAACTAATAAGGCTATACTTTATGGAGCATCGACGTATCCGGCATTGAAAGAAAAGTTACTGTTTTATGAAAGTATGAAGAAAAAAGCTGCTAGGCAGAACGCCGAACGACCTGTAAGACTAGCTTCTGCGTCAGGTACTGGCCAGTCGTGCTACAACTGTGGGGAGAAAAATCATAAAGCAAGCGTATGCCGAAACGGGTTAAAATGTTTCAAATGTAACCAATTCGGCCATATTAGTTCCAAATGTACAAGTCCGAGCGCAGCGGCAGGAAGCAGCGGAAATTCGGTCGGGACAGCAACGTCGGTAAAACAGCCAAGAGCGGCCGGATCGACCAATCAACAGTCACCGCAGGTGCGCTCGTCGGTAAAGCAGTTTGATGCCGCCGCCGGTACGAAGAAACATTCGGCTATGTTCGGGATTACGACGGCACCCGAAGATGGATCGGACGGCCATGATGAAGAGAGTTATAAGATGACGGTTGACGACGTTGACGTAGATGTCATGCAGATTGTAAACAAACCGAATGACCGATATAATAGGGCGATGAAATTCGTAGAAATAAGTGGTAAAATAATAAGTGCGTTGGTAGATACGGGCAGTGATGTAAATCTAATATGTGAGGACCTGTGGAACGAGTTAAATGTGCCGTGTAATAATGATAATACGATGCTATCTGGACTTGGACTGTCGAAAGTAAGATCGAGCGGAAAGATTATGTTATGTTTACAAATAGACAGCAAGAGTTATTCAGATGTAATATTTCATATTGTACCTAAAGGGTCCATGCCCTACAAACTTATTATTGGGCAGGAATTTTTGCAAAATGTTGTGATGGTAGTTCGTGAGGGTGCAGTGTTATTGTTGTCACAAGATGACGAATGGTTGTCTAGGGTGAACTGTTGTGTAAGAGATGTGGATGTTACAGGTCATATCTCCAATCCTAGCATAAAGACCGAAGTTGAGCGCCTGGTGGATGGCTACAAGCCTGTTCAGACGAGAGATGCCCCAATCGAGATGAAGATAGTGCTGAAAGATGATGTGCCAGTAGCTCAGCGACCACGAAGGATATCACACATGGAGCAGAAGGTAGTAGAACAACAAATAGATGAATGGTTGCAAAATGGAATAATACAGGTGAGTTTTTCAGAGAATTCCAGTCCATTGGTACTTGTGAAAAAGAAGGATGGGTCTACCCGAATTTGTGTGGATTATCGCTTATTAAATAAGAAGATTGTAAAAGATGAATTCCCGTTGCCAATCATTGATGACTTGATTGATAATTTAAGAGATGCAAAAATATTTAGCGTGTTGGACCTTAAAAATGGATTTTTCCATCTTAGGGTAAGCAAGGAGTCAGTGCAGTATACTTCTTTTATAACACATCATGGGCAGTTTGAATTTCTGCGTGCTCCTTTTGGTCTGTCCATATCGCCTAAATATTTTATTAGATTTGTCTCCATTATTTTCAGAGAATTGATAGCAAAAAGAATTATGGCGATATTTATTGATGATATTGTGATTCCAGCGGAAACAGAAATTCAGGCTTTAGAGAGACTTTCGCAGGTGTTAGAAGTAGCGTCACAACATGGTCTTGAAATAAACTGGAAAAAGGTGAAATTGATTAGCCGTGAGATTGAGTATCTGGGTCATTTGATCAAGAATGGTGAAGTTAGACCAAGCCCAGAAAAAGTGCAAGCTGTCTCAAGGTACCCTGAACCTAGAAATGTTAAACAAGTTATGAGTTTCATTGGCCTAACATCCTATTTCAGAAAGTACATCAGAGATTATGCTAAGATTGCTAGACCATTGACAAATTTATTAAAAAAGGATTTTGCATTTAAATTTAAAGACGAAGAACAATGTGCGTTTAATTCATTGAAGGAAAAGCTGACCAGTGATCCAGTATTAAAAATCTACAACCCCAACTTACCAATGGAGTTACACACCGATGCATCCAGTCATGCTTTGGCAGCAATATTACTGCAATTGCATCCAGATGGAGAGCTGCATCCTGTGCATTACATGAGTCATAAGACGAACGATGCTGAAAGTAAATACTCGAGCTACGAGCTGGAAGCGCTTGCTGTTGTGGAAGCTGTCAAGAAGTTCAGACATTATTTATATGGAATCCCTTTTAAAATCATTACAGATTGTAAAGCTTTTGAACAGACGTTAAAGAAGAAGGTTTTGACACCAAAAGTGGCTAGATGGGCATTCATGCTAGGTGAGTATGATTATGAGATTGAACACCGAGCTGGCGGTAGGATGCAACACGTAGATGCTCTCAGCAGAAACCCATTTGTTGCGGTGGTGAGCCTTAAAGATGAGATAAGACAAGGACAGGAAACAGACGAAGAACTCAATGCCATCAGACAGCTGATTTTGAAAGAGGGTCAGTATCATGACTTCTGGATTGATAATGGTATTTTGTACAAAGGTGAAGAGAAACGATTAGTAGTTCCGAAGATTATGGAGAAAGAAATAATAAAGAGAGTGCACCTAAATGGTCACTTTTCAATAAGAAAGATGAAAGAAGCTATAGGAAAAGATTACTACATAAGAAACATGGATAAAAGAATAGAGGAAGTAGTCTTAAGTTGCATACCTTGTTTATTAGCAACAAGAAAAGAAGGAAAACAGGAGGGCTTTTTGAACCCTATAGATAAAGAAGGAATACCTCTGCATACATTGCATTTAGATCATGTAGGACCATTTACTGAAACAAGAAAACAATATAACTATATACTTACCATGATTGATGCGTTTACGAAGTTTACGTGGCTTTTTCCTACCAAGTCTACAACAAGCACAGAAGCGTTAAATAAATTAAGATTTCATCAGCAGGTTTTTGGTAACCCTACTAGGATCATAACAGACAGAGGCACATCTTTCACCAGTGGGGAATTTGAAGAGTATTGTAAAGAAGAAGATATCCAGCACATCAAGATTACTACTGGAGTGCCTCGAGGAAATGGACAGGTAGAGAGAGTTCATCGTATATTAATACCTATGCTGACCAAGCTGTGTATAGAAGATAAGTCTTTGTGGTACAAGCATGTGAGTCGTGTCCAGAGAGCCATTAACAGTACCTACCAGAGATCTATAGACACCACTCCATTCCAATTACTGATTGGAACAAAAATGAGGTGTAAAGAAGATATTGGTATAGTTACCCTATTGCAGCAAGAAGTTATCAACAGTTATGATGAAAATAGAGAGAATGTGAGGCTGAAAGCCAAGCAACAAATTCAAAAAGTACAAGATGAGAATAAGAAGACTTATAATGAGAAGCGAAAGTCTAGTTCATCGTATGAGCTGGATGATTTAGTTGCAATCAAGAGGACTCAGTTCGGCCCAGGTCTAAAAGTGAAACCTAAATTCCTTGGACCATATAGAATTACTAAGGTCAAGAGAAATGACAGATACGAAGTTGAAAAATTGTATGATACCACAGAAGGGCCAAAGAGAACATCTAGTTCAGCAGATAACATGAAAAAATGGCCAGGTAAGGATGAATGAATGATAGTGTTTGTCTGTTATTTAACTTTTTATTTATCTTTTGTTAAAGGAGTCATGTGTGTGTGTATATTTAGCTGTATCTAAATAGCACTGCTCAGTATCCTTACGAATACCAGGTTATGTGTTACATATTGCTATGTGATACTTTGAGTTTGGATAGTACAAGGTTATTTTTGTAATTAAAATAATAAGTTTTAGTGCTAACTCAACTGATATTTTTTTTTCTGTTATGATTTTTGCAAGTTGATACAATAATATTGTTTCGTTAAGTAAATAGCACTTAAGTTCTTAAGATGTAATAAGTTTTTTTTAAGTTCTTAAAGGTACATATTTTGTGTATTTACCAGAATTTAGATTCTATCATATAGTATGGGACAATGTTATAATTTAGTTATTCTGTGTAAACTTTGTTAGTAGCTAGATTGTTTAAGATAAGGTATGGTGAATTTGTGAAATTATGTCAGTGTAGTAAAGGTGGATAGCTGGTGTGTGAATGAGGCTTGTAAGAGTGGCATGTCTGGAGAGTAAGCATATCTGGGGACAGATATGGGAGCAGGATGGCCGAATGTAGGATGAGTGTTTTTAATGTAAGAGTGAATGTATTATTATGAGGAATGGAACGTAACGCATGAGAGAGAGAAGGAACGACTGTGAGAGGGAGTAGAGTAGAGTGATGGCGGAAGACAGTTTGGGAAGGGAACGTTACAGGAGACACACGGTTAGAGGAAATAAGTTTTATTAAACCATTTAGAATGTTTATTTAAGCATTTTATTTGCCCCACACTCCCACATTCTACATTATGTACACCAAATAAATTACAGACATAAAAATAGAAACTGTACATAGGGTGACACAATGGGCGGTCTTATCGCTAAAAGCGATCTTTTAAAGACAACCTTTGGATGGATTAAAAAGGGGAAGGACAGACAAATACTGTAGGTAGTCTGTGGTGTACCTATTACATAATACAATAAAACATACATAACGTATATTATACTAATCTAACGTATATTTATACCCCATATTATATTTTGTCCCAAAAATATTTATAATATTTATATATTCATAATCATTTGATTGGAATCGATTCAGTTACTTATTCTGAACAAACTATAATAAGGTTTCGCATACCTATACTAAAAATAACGTTGTATTGTTACGAGCTTGGGATTCGTGACAATAAAAATTGCCGATTAAATAACCAAAAAAATTACACTACTAATAACAACTCAAACACACTAATTATAAAACACATGATCGCTCTAAGTCGCACTTGAAGATCGCTTCGATGTATTCGCTTGTATCGCTTATCCAACACTGACTCGGTCGTGGCCCATCGCGGCCTTATATAGTGCCGTAGATAGTTCTAGAACCTTCTATTGTGGAAACATTTAGAATGTTCGAGTGCATACCGGCCCCGACTGACCAGATGTCGATAGTTCTAGAAAGTTCTGGCATCAAAACTTCTAGAAGGATCTTGACTACTAGTTCTGCTACTCGATACTGGATGGCGCTAGCAGTAAATAATGTCACCCGGTACCAGGTATTAATTGTGGCGCGCAACGATATTTAAATTATACGACGACTCGCCTTTGTGCTAATAATTGAATGGAATTTCATTTCGATGACATTGTATTGGTTTTCTTTTTACATTGTACCTATTTAATCATTCTTGACATTATGATTAATAATAACCCTTGCATTGTATTTGACAGTAGTTAACGTTTTCCTTATCCTTGACATTGTAAGGTTTAATTTTGACATTGTTTTAATACTCTTTTATTTGAATTCTTTAAAATATATGTGTACGCTGGAAACAGCAGAATATTATGGACATCATAATATTACGTGTAACACCTTTGTATATGCGAAACCTGAATATGGTTTGTTCAGAATAGTACCTAACTGAATCGATTCCAATAATTTTTACCCCAAGTTATTTACAGGGCCTCCCACGGCTATGCCACATGGAGGGAAAGTACCTTGAATATTGTAGATGGAACATTTTACTGAAGGAAGACATTATTTTAATTTAAAAAACAATTTAAACTGCATTCATAGATTTTTAAATAATTACATGGTTGAACCGGGAATCGAACACGCTACACGAGAAAAAAAAATACCCTGTAGCTTTATCATACCGATCGAAAGGCGAGACATGAAGATATCTCAAAAAACTTTCTTTTTACAATAAAAACCATACTAATATCCATACAATTATTCTTATTTTTCTCAGATTATTCTACAAGCAACATACTAAAGCACTAGCAACGGTAGTGTTTCAAATTTCATCAAAACTGGTTGATGATGATAAAAAATCGGTTTCTATAGTGTATAGTGAGTATTAGTGACACACACGCATAAAACCACGCATGTTTTTACCGACTTAAAAAAAAAGGAGGTTGTCAATTCAATACGTATGTATGTAATATTATTCGAATTGCATTATATGTATTCACGTATGACAATCTATTAGGGCTTCCAAACAAATATACAAAATTTTATAGACCTATGTATGTCCACGCATATCTCCGCAACTATTAATCGGATCGTGACCATTTTTTTTTATTGGCTTTAATTTCTTCAACTTAGGGAACAGCGCAAGTTTCATCAAAATCGATTTAGTAATTTTCAAGATATGGACTAATACGTATAAGGGCGACGGCCTAGCTTATTGATACGAGCTACGGGTGTGTAGTGTCAAAGGGAAAACATTTCAAAACCTTGGTCAACTTCAAGTGCAAAAACAAAAAAATTACGAAACAAAAAAGTTATCTAAAAAAATTGGTTTAACTTTTTTAAATTACTTTTTTTCTGTAATGGTTAGGCAGAGCACTTAGAACACCCAGATTCTGGTTATATTTAAATCCAATGTAATAGGAGGGGTGAAGGTTGCTGGAATCCGCTGGATGCGAGAAGCACAAAACCTGTCGAAGCTGCGATACTTGGGAAAACCTATGTCTAGCAGTGGAAATCTTTCGGCTGAAATGTCTGAATAGGAGGGCTACATACTCGCAGTGACATTTTATCATAAATAAGATAACAAGTAAATGTCTAGGTTACGGTTGTATCCCTTGACGACCTTTAACGATATTTCAAGCATTTATGTAAATTGTACAGATACTATTATTTATGTCCGTAAGGATTGAGGAGCCACATCAGATTTTTAAAATCTGATCTCACCATTATTTAGCAGCAATGTAGCTTATTTTGCAGCACGAATTCTAGATTTAGCAGCAAAATATATCACTAGTTATTTTAATGCAAAAGTGGCTCCTCAATCTAAATGTTTGAATTGAGGAGCCACCTGGAACTCGTTAAGTAATAGATGAATATTTATGAAAATTTTGCATCATTTAGCAGCAATTTTGCATATTACCTTCTAAAAATTTAGGATCTGTAGCGCTAAAATAAAAGAAAATACAATACTTTTAATATGGCTCCTCAATCTAAACTCAAGAGGTGAATTTCTATTGGATGTGAGCGATCAATTAATATATTCGACATATTGATCATTTAGCAGGTGTTGTGTTTGTTTTTGCAGTATAGGAGTAAAATAGTAAAACAGAGTAAATTTTGTATATGAACGCATTTTCTTTGGCTCCTCAATCCTGACGTTCTAATTATATATGTTTGACTGTAGCCACCTGAGATCTCAACGGAATCTAAAGTCAATGATACTATCATTTAGCAGAAATGTCTGCTAAATATATCTGCACAGTTCAGCAATGTATATATTTTGGATTCTGAAAAAACAATACTTAACTATTTTCTTGTAAATTCAGTGTGTAGGGTGACCACATTTTGGGGGTAGGTACCTACAATAGTTATTTGTGCAACAAGAGAACAAAGTCGTTTTTTGCTGCGAGTCCAAGATTGCATCACGAGCGTAGCGAGTGATTCTAAAGTTGAATCTTGAGTGTGGCGAGGGATTCAAAGGCACGAGATGCAAAATACTTTGCTCTCGTAACACTTTCAGTCTATCAAAAAGTACTCTGTGTGTAACACACAACTTTTCACTTCAGCAGCGAGAACACTTTCCCTGCGTTCCGAGATAGGGAAATAATCGATGTGAGCGTGCTTAAACCTGTACCGAATTAGCGTGAGCGCGATAACGACGTCCCATGAATCGTCATAGATAACGTCATGACATGCGCCATCTTGCGATAACGCCGACCATGCCCTAGAATAATATCACCGTGAGCGCTGTCAAAAATGACAGTGTGTGTGTGAGGATGTGTCAGTGTGTGTTTTGTTTTGATTTGCATCTTATCATAAAATTAAACTAACGTGGCATTTTCGAAATTGTACTTCTGGCTGATAGTCGCCACCTAACCAAAGAAGAAGAAATGTGGTGTTTATACAAAGAAATACTGTAATAATATCGTTTTTACATTGAGTAAGCACTGTGAGCGCGTTCACGGGCGTTCCGAATTGTTGACAGCTCTCAGCTGTCATAATCGTAATATCTAAATCGGAACGGATGTGAGATAATGTGAGCGATTATAGCTAATTCGGAAAGCGCCCTTTGTAAGGCGTGTTCGGAAATAGCACCCATGATATTTTATTATTCAAAATATATTACGTAACATTATTGAAACTAGAAATAAATATTTACAGGTGAAATAAATATCAGTTTTATTTGCAGTAAATACTTATTTTCGTTTAAATACAACAATAACTTAAAAATTCAATAAATTACATTAAAAGACATAATTATCTTTTTGCAAAATTTCTTTAGTTGGTACGAAATTCCGAACGTGTTTGTCTTTGAGGTCGAATTCAAAATCGGAACTTCGAAAGGGCTGGTCTTTGCTTTGTCTCTCTCACTTTCTAATGGCGGGAAAGTGATAGAGTGTGAATATTTCGAATTGTATGATTAACCCAAGGCTGAATAAGATATTCGCGGCTAAAAAAAGGATTTGATATCCTGTTTTCAATGTAAGTACATTTGTGCCGACTATTGTTATTTTTTTACATTTATTTATTTAATATGTAGTATGTTCGGGTTCGAAGTTTACAAATTAAAATACATAAGTACTACGGTCGATTCTTAAAATAGACCAAATTGAAGCACTTTAATGTTCTAAAATATTTGTTATTAATAATACCAGAATTTGTAATGTTTTCGAATAAATCATATAAATAAGTAGGTGCTATAGAATTTATTCCTGCAACTATCGAAACTGGCATAGGCCACTACAAATGTCACTATCTTACACCGAAAGATGAAACGTTCTGTTACGATGATTACGATTCTAAAATTCGTATAAGTACTAATCAGCCAATATTCATTCATTCTATAACTTATAGCGAAATTGATTGCTAAATAACCAATAGGTACGATAGATATAATCTGTTATGGAAATATAAATTTATTAAATTACTTATCCTGGTTTCATTAATACGAGTATAATATGGTCACCCTACACACTGAATTTA
Source organism: Oligia fasciuncula (assembly GCA_963082905.1). Lineage (NCBI taxonomy): Eukaryota > Metazoa > Arthropoda > Insecta > Lepidoptera > Noctuidae > Oligia > Oligia fasciuncula. Next base: position 18,006,936 of record OY720406.1, on the reverse strand, counting down.
CAAGAAAATAGTTAAGTATTGTTTTTTCAGAATCCAAAATATATACATTGCTGAACTGTGCAGATATATTTAGCAGACATTTCTGCTAAATGTTAGTATCATTGACTTTAGATTCCGTTGAGATCTCAGGTGGCTACAGTCAAACATATATAATTAGAACGTCAGGATTGAGGAGCCAAAGAAAATGCGTTCATATACAAAATTTACTCTGTTTTACTATTTTACTCCTATACTGCAAAAACAAACACAACACCTGCTAAATGATCAATATGTCGAATATATTAATTGATCGCTCACATCCAATAGAAATTCACCTCTTGAGTTTAGATTGAGGAGCCATATTAAAAGTATTGTATTTTCTTTTATTTTAGCGCTACAGATCCTAAATTTTTAGAAGGTAATATGCAAAATTGCTGCTAAATGATGCAAAATTTTCATAAATATTCATCTATTACTTAACGAGTTCCAGGTGGCTCCTCAATTCAAACATTTAGATTGAGGAGCCACTTTTGCATTAAAATAACTAGTGATATATTTTGCTGCTAAATCTAGAATTCGTGCTGCAAAATAAGCTACATTGCTGCTAAATAATGGTGAGATCAGATTTTAAAAATCTGATGTGGCTCCTCAATCCTTACGGACATTATTATTTGCCTCATAAACAATATAATACGATGGTCCGAGCGATTACTATCAAGCTGTAAAAGGGTAATAAAATCTCACGTTTGAACTGAACGTGAATGTTAATATCTAGACAATATACAATGGGTTATTTATAAATATACTGTGAAAAACGAAGTGAACGAAAAAAGTAAAAGTCATCATCATCTACCTTGCCTTTTCCCGACTATGTTGGGGTCGGCTTCCAGTCTCACCGGATGCAGCTGAATACCAATATTTTACATAAAGCGCCTGCCTATCAGCGGACTGACCTCCACAACACAATAAATTCAACACGAACTTCAAGTCGTTCGTGGTACGCGTTCCCACACATCATCTCGAGAAGTTCCTCAAGGAAGAGTTCTGACCGAAGGGTGTTGTGTACCGCCGGTTTCGTGGCCGGCTACATGACACCAGTCAGCGAAACACGACGCAGACACTTCGTACACTTTAGTTTGTTAGTTTTTTAGTGTAATTATAATGTTGTATGTATTTATAGTATTTTTAAGTTATATTCATATTGTATTGTATGTGTTTTATATGGGCCTTGATGCCTGAAATAAATGGATAATAATAATAATAGTACGATACTCGTTGGGAAGAATGGTTGTCAGACTTTCGGGCTTCTGAAGAGCCATAACAACTACCAATGATCAACGAATGACAGCCGGGACCAATGGCGTAACTTGATTTCCGAGGCACGGAGGGGTCTTGATATGTCACCTATCCACGGACCAACAGCATAGCTTAACCTGATCGATCGACCCGTGCGGCTGTTGTTACTTAGCCACAAGCCCAAAAATAAAAAATAATTTAAAAAAATTAAACCGACTTCAAAAAGAAATTAACTCAAAATTATGAAATAACTTTAATTTCGGAAGTCGGTGTCTTGGGATCTGTATTTTAGTTTTATGCCACCGACTTCCGAAATTAAAGTTATTTCATAATTTTGAGTTAATTTCTTTTTGAAGTCGGTTTAATTTTTTTAAATTATTTTTTATTTCGTAATTTTTAGTTTTTGCACTAGTATTTGACCAAGGTTTTGAGATGTTTTCCCTTTGACACTACACCCGTAGCTCTTATCAATAAGCCAGGCCGTCACACTTACACGTATTAGTCCATATCTTGAAAATTACTGAATCGATCTTGATGAAACTTGCACTGTTCCCTAAGTTGAAGAAAATGTAAGCCAATAAAAAAAAAATGGTCACGATCCGATTAATAGTTCCGGAGATATGCGTGGACAAACATACATACATACATACATACATACATACATACATACGTCTATGAAATTTTGTATATTTGTTTGGAAGCCCTAATAGATCATCATATGTGAATATAATGCAAATCCAATAATATTACATACATACGTATCGAATTGATAACCTCCTTTTTTGAAGTCGGTAATAACTTAGTATTAAGGCTAAAGCGCCAGGGTAGCCCGCGAAATTCAATTTTTTTTACGTTTTTTGCCATTTGCTGGTCAGTATTAAGTTGTTGTGTAACTCTCTAAGACCATGTAATCCCCAAGAATGACTATTTCATGAAATCTTGACATTTGGGGATTACATGGTCTTAGAGAGTTATGATGATGACTTTAATGATTATAATTCTGTAAATACATATTTGTTACGACCGCGAATCATATTTTAATCAACGTACAACTTAATACTGATCAGCAAATTGCAAAAAACGTAAGAAAATTTGAATTTCGCGGGCCACCTTAGCGCTTCCCCCTTAATCTAAAAATCACTTTGAACTGCACTTAAGTAGGTACATAAGCATATTCCATTACACCTTAGATACAAAATTACATCTAAGTTGTTATCGCAGTTTACTTTAAACGCTGTGTTCACTGTCTCATGGGCCATAGACGACTCTGAAAGCCGTCGGCTTGTTTAATCGCTCCGTCCTGGCAGGAACAAAGTGTCGAAGTTGAAAATGAAAATCCAAGATGGCGGCTACGAAAATGTCTATAAGTACATAAATATAATACCTGTGAGATGTTGCTCAGGCAGATGTGGTTGCGTCTTTAACCAGTCACGTAACTTCTTGATCTCCTCTGGTGAGATGTCCGGGTTCTTCTCATACTCCTTCTCTATCGTTATCGGCTTCACTACACCCGCCATTTTGTTTCTGAAATATAGCAGAGTCGACTCTTTATAATAAAATATTTTTGATCAAATAGGCATTTTCCGCGACATTAGAATATACAGGCTGGCAAATAATAATTTGAATACTTACAAATAAAACAACAAATTATGTGGCAAAAATAATAAAAAAAAACCTCCACATAATTGCATGAACTACAAATAATTGCATGTACAATTTTGGTGATAGGATCGAAAGATTAACTACATCGAAACTGAGTACTTCATAAACCATGACAAGGTCCAGCAAGTAGAAGTCATAAGGGACTTAGGAGTACTCTTCGATAGTAAAGTAAGCTTTGTACCACACATCGAAAGTATAATTAAGAGAGCATCCAAAATGGTAGGATTCATAATTCGTAACACTAAAGGTTTTCGCAAAACTAGCACGAAAATAATGTTATACAACAGTCTCGCGCGAAGTATTTTGGAGTATTGTAGCGTTGTGTGGAGGCCTCACTTCGCCACCCATATTCTGAGGATCGAGCGGGTACAAAAGCGCTTTATGTGGCATCTAGTTTTTTGTGAAAGGAAACACAAGTCATTACCCTCATACAATTCCCGTCTGCAACATTTCAGAGTGCAACCCTTATCAGTACGCAGAGATGTCGCAGATGTTTTATTTTTTACCGACTTCAAAAAAAAGGAGGTTATCAATTCGATACGTATGTATGTAATATTATTGGAATTGCATTATATTCACATATGACAATCTATTAGGGCTTCCAAACAAATATACAAAATTTTATAGACGTATGTATGTATGTATGTTTGTATGTATGTATGTATGTATGTATGTTTGTCCACTCATATCTCCGTAACTAATTATCGGATTGTGACCATTCTTTTTTTATTGGCTTACATTTACTTCAACTTAGGGAACAGTGCAAGTTTCATCAAAATCGATTCAGTAATTTTCAAGATATGGACTAAGACGTGAAAGTGTGACGGCCTGGCTTATTGATACGAGCTACGGATGCAGTGTCAAAGGGAAAACATCTCAAAACCTTGGTCAAATTCTAATGCAAAAACTGAAAATTACGAAATAAAAAGTAATTTAAAAAAATTAAACCGACTTCAAAAAGAAATTAACTCAAAATTATGAAATAACTTTAATTTCGGAAGTCGGTGGCAAAAAACTAAAACTGTAAAATACAGATCCCAAGACACCGACTTCCGAAATTAAAGTTATTTTATAATTTTGAGTTAATTTCTTTTTGAAGTCGGTTTAATTTTTTTAAATTACTTTTTATTCGCATATTTTATGAAGTATCTTGTGTATTTGTGTATGGTTGTCACCATCTCAGGTAGCTGGGCTGATGATGGAAGGTACAACTCCTTAACAGTAAGAAGTTACTCGAACAGGCAAGGACTGTGTTTTAGTAAATTGTTTTAATGTTTGATAGGGCATTTCCCACATTTGGTCTCATGATCATCAAGTCATGACCTGATGCTGCAGTCAGGATAGTCTGCAGAGTACCTAACTCCTCGACAACTAACAGCAGATATATCGTGTTTAGGCTCATTGAAAAGGGCTCGATGTGTGGATAAACATACTGTTACTGAGGAACACCGAATACCTGATGCTGAAGCCAGGAGCATCAGAAAAAGTACAAACCTTGAAATTACAGCACCGTAGTCGTGTTTGGGCTCATTTTAAACAGGACTAATTTGCTTCGAGAAAAGGAATATTTTATAAAAAGGCGATGGGCAAGTTGACATTACGCTATTGTAACTTAAATAAATTATAAATAGACCCACTAAAAAACTTTTTAACAAAAAAAAACCGACTTCCAAAAAAAACACTACAAACTGAAAAATAACTTTAATTTCGGAAGTCGGTGGCAAAAACTAAAATACTGATCCCTAAGACACCGACTTCCGAAATTAAAGTTATTTTTACCGACTTCAAAAAAAAGGAGGTTATCAATTCGATATGTATGTATGTAATATTATTGGAATTGCTTTATATTCACATATGACAATCTACTAAGGCTTCCAAACAAATATACAAAATTTCATAGACGTATGTATGTATGTATGTATGTATGTTTGTCCACGCATATCTCCGTAACTACTAATCTCAGCAACTATTAATCGGATCGTGTACATTTTTTTTGTATTAGCTTACATTTACTTCAACTTAGGGAACAGTGCAAGTTTCATCAAAATCGGTTCAGTAATTTTCAAGATATGGACTAATACCTACGTTTAAGTGTGACGGCCTGGCGTATTGATACGAGCTACGGGTGTAGTGTCAAAGGGAAAACATCTCAAAACCTTGGTCAAATTCTAGTGCAGAAACTAAAAATTACGAAATAAAAAGTAATTTAAAAAAATTAAACCGACTTCAAAAAGAAATCAACTCAAAATTATGAAATAACTTTAATTTCGGAAGTCGGTGGCAAAAAACTAAAATAAAGATCCCAAGACACCCGACTTCCGTAATTAAAGTTATTTCATAATTTTGAGTTGATTTCTTTTTGAAGTCGGTTTAATTTTTTTAAATTACTTTTTTATATAAACTGTTACGTAATAAAATTGACTGTCCCGATTTACTTAGCTTAATTAGATTCCGTGCGCCTTCTAGATATCCTAGGAAAAGCATAACGCCTCTGTGCCCGCCATATCGAAGGTCTGTACTTGGTGCAAACTCTCCAATTCCTAGGTTATGCAGGATCCTCAATAGCTGTAGTGACATGTTGGATGTACACCACGCCAGTGTAAGTGTAGTTCATAAAGTAATTTTATTAAACGATCGCACAACACACTTGTAGGGATATTGCTGTTTACATTTTGTTTGTATTTTTACGATTTGTTTTTTTTTATTTTTATTACACAGTCATTTTCTTTAATTGATACTCAAATCGCGTTGATTTAATTGTTAGTTTAATTGTAATTGTGATATTTTTCATAGAATAATTTTTTGTTTATTGAATTCGGTTGTTTAGTTTTGTTTCTACTGTTTTTTTCTTTAATTATTAACGATTTGTCTTAATGATTTGTCTTGTGTTTGTTACGGAATTGGATATTTTATATTTTTTTGTCTTACCACAGTCTGTATTTTGATTGTTTTTTTTTAATATCTTTGTAAATGGTCAATGTAATTTATTTAATTTTAGTCTAACTTTAGTCGAATTTTCATGTCAATTATTTTTTAATTTTATCTTGTTTGTCGTAATTTAATAGCTAATGGCCTTACCACTGTTTTTTTGTGCTAGCGGTGTTATCCTGTAAATAATTGTTGCACCCGCAATTGTATCCTATTATAATAAGCTGCTAATGTGTTGGTGTAAGCAATTGTTGGTTATCCTAAACAAATAAAATAGGTATACCCGCTGACCTTGCTGATGATATCTTAAGCGTTACTTAAAAAAGCTTGTAAAAACCGCGTCGAGTCTTGATGCATTCATCACTAAAATAATAAAATAGGATTCACAGACGAGTCGAATTTTCACATACAGATTTACCTACTAGATTTTGCCAACCGACACTTGTAAAGTTGTGACCAAATAAAAAAGTTTAAACAACAGACGATAGACATCGTGTCTTTCGACGATCGCCACTTGTGGGTCGTTTTAATCAATCGATAATTAACAAGTAATACTACATTTTAACTTTGGTATTTAGCCGATCGATGAAATCGAACAAATCTGTAAGAAGTTGACAGATCTAGTTGATCGTCAAATCACAGTACATCGAGCGACAATAATAACGATCGTTAAAAAGGAGCAAATACATATACAAATATATTTAGACAGACAACATCGAAAATCAAAAACACGTAAAAAGTTTATGACTGTAGATAGTACTTACACACCTCAGCTTCCCTGGATGAACATTTTCATCAATAGCCATACTTCTAAAAAAGTTAACAGCAGGTATAAAGTAACAGATTCACAAGGCCTTATTACACTACGCAATAATCAGGGACCGTTGCCCTAAATCTGGATGGTGTACTAAGAAATATGATGGATAAAATCAGGAATGAAGTTATCCAGAAAGGAACCGGAGTAAGAAAATTGAAGTGGCAGTGGGCTGGCCATGTTTGTCGAAGGACCGATGGCCGGTGGAGCAGACGAGTCCTGGAGTGGAGACCGCGTATCAGTACCTAATTGTATATGTGGGACGCCCCCAGCTAGATGGACCGACGACCATAAGAAGGGGGCTGGAACAGACTGGATGCGTAGGGCGGAGGCCAGGGTGTTGTGGTGCAGCCTGGAAGAGGCCATGTCCAGCAGTGGACTGCGATAGGCTGAGTTGATTGAATAAGAAAAAAAGGGAGGATATTTAGGGCCCGATATTTAGGTGATGTGTTTTTAATAGGGTCTCTTATAAACTACTCATGGTTCATGGGTTTTATTCAGAACAAGGAAACAAAAGCAATATCTGTGTTTCGCAACATCGCGAGTTATTCTAAAAACAAGATTCACCAGATAATAATCAAATTAAATTACTCAGATACGTCTGAAACTAATACTTTGCATCTTCTTGACTTTTTCCTACAGTTATTATTACACATGATTACTTAATATCCTGTAAGACATTACAATTAAATCGCGTAGCTATTTACCTATACTTACTTATAACTACTTTAATTTTAGTTTAAATCAAAGCAAAAAAACTGTATGGAAATGCAAAACGATTTTTTCAAATCAGACTGGTAGTTCCAGAGGTTAGCGCGAACAAACAAACCAACTCTTCAGCTTTATTATTAGTATATAGATTATGTCTAACAATAAGGAACACGAACGAAAATACATCTTTAAAATACAAAGTTAAATACATCTTTCTAGCGTTCGGCTATAGATGGTTGACCGTTCTTGCTCCTAGTGATCAAGAACCGGCCAATTAGTGCGCGTGCGCGTTTTGTTAATGCAAAATAAAAAAAAATTCTTCCCCTCTGCGTTTTGGCGGAAAAATATTGTGGTATGTTTAAAAAGTTTTTATGAATATAATATAAAACAAGCTCTAGCTCCATATCCTAATGAAAACAAAATACTCACCAATTAAAAACAATCCAGAAAAATCCGAAACTAACAATAACTATTTCGTAAAACCGCAAAAAATTTTTTATAAAAACACAGCTACCAATTTAAAATTATTCTTTTATATTAAGGTATCTAGACGCGGTATCTCGCGGGAGATTTCTTCGCGAATGAATACTGTGCATGTCATCGAGCTACATTACTGTGTCTAATTGCCGCTACGAGGTAAACGAGAGGGATTTGGGTTTGAAAAATAATAATAATAAAATGTATCGATACTAAAATTATCGTAGATAAAAATCTGACATCTGGCGCTTCACTTTCTGTTAATTTAGTAAAGGTGTTTCGTTCGCCATCTTTCATTCGAAGTAAATCGTCTGATCACAAAATTTATAAGGATACCACTTATGTATAAGGATACCAACAAATGGTCGAAAAATGGTTTGCAAATTTTGACGGACAACTTACATACTTACATACGAACAGTGCAAGCTAAATAAAAGCTTGTTAAAAGATTCGAGTACGAAATATACAAAGCATCGATACATTTTCGAATCCCTACCTGCCTCTATTATTGCCGCTACGAGGTAAGTATGGGTGTAAGCGGTAGGTACAGTAATACGCTTGAATTACTATCTAAGTCTTGAATCGTAATATAATATGTTCGCGGAAAAGTAAGAAAAGTGCAAGTGAGCATATTAGGTATATGGTAAACAATTTTTAACTGGTAACAGTAACTAAAAATTATGAAAGTCGCATGGAGGGGGCATAACGCTTTTTCGTTACGTGACGATTTCTACCAGTCGACTCCTACCGCGCCGCGTTAAAGAACTTCGTTCCAAGAAAATTGACGAATCAATCCAGCTATAAAGCTATATGAGAAGTTGGCTTAAGCTAAGTGATTCACAGTAAAAAAGACCCTGACCTCTAAACTAGGTTACTTGTATCTTAAGTCAGTGTGCCTTCTAAATTATGCATGGATATAATTAGCCTTATAATTTATACCTAGATAGGACACAACAATGATATACAAAGTAAAATAGTAAAAAACAAACATAAAAGATACCTACAATGCAACATTAGGTTGGTTTATAGGGAAATATAATAATAAAAGAGAGAAAAATAAAACTGATTTTGATTAACTAATTGGTGAAGTGTGTGTTTGGTATTGAGTGAGTGAGAGTATTTGTAAGTGTATGTGTGTGAGTAATTGAGTATGTGTTTCTATTATATTCTGTTCAATTTGAATGGCCTGCAATAGGAGAGGCCTATGTCCAGCATTGTACTGCTTTATGCTGATGATGAGGATGAGGGGGGTCTACTCTCGAAGTCCGTCAACGGAAATACGGGCCCGTCCGAAAGTATGTGTTGTTCCGTCAAAACAAGGAACAAATTGTTTTTTTCGGATGGGCTAAATCACATCGGGATTAGGGACAACTATAAAATCGTGTTGTCATTTATATAATTGCGTATAATGTAATCCGATAATTATGTCAGTGAGTGATGGCAAAGTATTCTGTTTGTGTTTTCACTTCTGTTGGCGCTCCCCGAGTACTAGTTTTTTTTTTTTGCTGATTTATAATTACGTTCCTTATTTATATGGAAAATCGAATCAATTTCCTATGCAAGTATTTTAGTATTTTGGCGGCGCGCTGCCAACTCCGCGAGCCCAGTTGAAAATACTTGCATAGGAAATTGATTCGTTTTTCCTTATAAATAAGGAGTATAATCGTATCAGCAAAAAAAAAATACTTGGAAGTTCAAAGTTTTTTTTATTTGCAAATTTTTATTTATATGTATAAGTAGTGAATTTTGCAAGTATATAATATCACATCCCTAACGTAATAAACCCTTATCGTCGCTCAACTAGCCTATAAATGTTCTTACAGTAAATAGGTAATCGGCCCACGTCATTCAAAGTGTTTGAATTTCAAACACTTTATTTTTGTTATCAGTTGTATAATTATACATATACAATACACATATTAACATATACACAACACAAGATCGAACCTACTTAAAGATCCGATCTCTACAAAAATTCTTATAATCAGAAGTGGGATAAATCGTACTCATTTGCAAGAGTACGATTCAGCTTTAGTTGGATGTCGCGACGCCCCCGTTAGGGGGCGTGGCGAGCGGCGTCAGGGCTTCGCCCCCCGGCCGCGGAAGCCATACGGCGGCCCGCAAATACGGGCCTCTCACTGGCTTGCCCACTTGGGCCTATGGCAAATGTTGAGCGCGCGTTTTAAGAACGCGCGCCCATGTGAGTGATTGCATGTTGTGTTTCTGTAGGCGCGCCGCGACGCTGTCCCACAGCGCCGCTTTCTTCACGACACCTCGGCGGTCAGTCCCCGCCAGGTGAGACCCCCAGTTACCTGGGGGAGGCCCGGCGAGTCAGCTTTAGAGTGTTACTCCGACCCTTATCTATGCGGCGCGGTAACGAAACCATAGCGAGATCTAATTCGACGCCAACGCCATCTATCGAGCGAGCAGACAACATTGAACTTCGACAGAAGATTTGAGTAAAAAGTTCTAATTAAATGATTATTCGGTTTAAAAATAAACTAACATTACAAAAAAAAATATATCAAACGTCAGTCTCGCGTCATTTTTCGGAAAACTTGTGGCGAATAGGTAATAGTGATTTTCCATGAATACCTTCTTAATTTATATTAAAAATCCCTTTCATCTACATGCAAAACTATTTCGACTATTCAAATCACAAATCATTTTGTTTGAATTTTCCTTCCTCTTAAACATTGAACAAAATTGATTAAAATCTGTCATTATGCTAATGACTTTTAGGACTTGTTTACTTTGCTAACTAAATGTTTAAATATATAAACGAAAAAAAAAAAATTAGGGCGTTTTAGGAAATTCCTTTATTTTTGGATTTTTAACGATAAAACTGTTTCAGCACTGAGTACGTTCATAATCATAGGAAAAGTTGTCTTCCATCGCATGTTGCGGGAACTATACTCATGGGGTGTGCTAGGGTGAGATTTTTTCTCTCTGAGAAGGTTGTCAAGTGGTGCTATTCTGTAAAAATCTCACCGTGAAAACTTAGGTGAAGTGAGCGTGGAGTGAGCTGTCAATAGTGTCAATTCCTAGCAAAAACAAACTCACTTCGCCTAAGTTTTCACGGTGAGATTTTTACAGAATCGACCGGAAGTTCTTTTTACAAAGTAGGTAGTCCGAATTTGAAGATGTTTTTATTTTCACACATAAACCCTTCTTTTGGCTTTGCTGTAGTCGGGTTACAAATAAAAAACCTATCTTCTAGTATTACGGACAAGTACGTTTTGCTTCTAACTTGTTACTTTGTTTAAAAACTAGCTGCGCCCCGCGGTTTTAACTGCATAGGTAAGTCTCGATCTCGTAAATATATCGGGATAAAAAGTATCCTTTGTTCTAATCCAGGTCATGGTCTATCCATGTGCCAAATTTCATCCAAATACTGAAAGCGTAATATATTTTATAATCTATTTTTTCTCTTTATAGTAATTAGTATACAGAAAAATCGGGGGGCACGGCAGTGCCCCCGCCAAGTCGAGCAAAAAGCGGCACGGCCGTACCATCCTTTTCTCGAAGCAGTTCAAGCCATTTTCGACCCCCTATAACTTCGTTGTGGATAAAACTAGAGACCTGAATTGTCAGTAATCAAGCAGGTATTGTATAAACACGGTATATTTCAAATTTCATTCAATTTGAACCAGTAGTTTAAGAATTATAACTAGTCAAAGTTTCTTAATTTTGTCACTCACTGACTGACTGACTGACCGATCATCAAAACTCTAAGGCACTTCTAGCAGACATAGAAGCTTCAAATTTAGAACACAATTAGCGTTTAGTGTATAATTATTCTTTCCGGATGTATTTTGTTTTTATTGTTTGTAATAATACGTATGTAGGTAAATATAAATAAACCCCGCAAGGATTGAACAAAACAACATTCTCAAATATTCTCAATTTTGGAATTGGACATTAGGAAATAATGATACATAAAGACATTTTTCAAGAATCAGACATTTCGGGAAAAGATATTTTGAAACCATTGAACATTTCGGGAAATTGGACATCCTGCGGTGCTATTCTGTTAAAATCTCACCGTGAAAACTTAGGTGAAGTGAGCGTGGAGTGAGCTGTCAATAGTGTCAATTCCTAGCAAAAACAAACTCACTTCACCTAAGTTTCACGGTGAGATTTTTACAGAATCGACCGGCTGAACTTGAACTGTTCAAGGCCTTGTATAAAGCAGAAATAAAAAAATAAAATTCGATCGTCATCACTGGTGCAACTATTTATTTGTGAGTAATGTTAGCAGGAGTCGTCGAATGTTTGCCGCGTTGTTGTTTAGCCGGTGGCGTCTGAAAATAAACAGAAAAAAACATAGTCATTTATTTGTGTTTACCTGGTAAAGGATTCTCACAAGTCAGTTCAAAATAATCGGTGTCTAAGACTTTTTTTATCTATTTTCCTATCGCAGGTCCTGTATTCTGGAGATTTCTTTAGAAATAAGCATCGCCTTGGTACGTATTTTTCTGTTTTTTTAGGTTTCCGTAGTACCTACAAGGAACCCTTATAGTTTCGTCATGTCCGTCCGTCTGTCGGAGGTTTTGCTAAGAGACCGTTAGTACTAGAAAGCTGTAATTTTGTAGGAGTGTGTATATTAATTACGCCGACAAAGTGGTAAATTAAAATTTTGGAAAATATTTTTTTTAGGGTAGCTCCCCTACATGTGAAGTGGGGATGAAAATTTTTTTCGTCGTCTACCACATCGTGTGGGGTATCGTTGAATAGGTCTTCTAAAATGACTTGGGGGTTGCTAAAGTTATTTTTCGATTTAATGCTTTATTTACTATTTGGTGTATTGTGTGTCTTTTAGTCTGTGCTAAATAAATGTATTTTCTTTCTTTCTTTACGCAATATTAAACTTTAAAGTGCAAATTTTTGTTCCAGTAGGGCGTCGTCGTCGTCCCCCCTCTAAAACCTGCGGGCTTGAAAAATCTGGGAAAATTCACGATGACAGTGCATTTCATGAACTTTAAAGGAAAATTATAGCGGTTAAGATAACTTTATTAGTTTAGCAGTAATAGTCGTTGAACTTGGGTGTTGGATAATTTTGTACCAAATACAAAATCCTTAGCATTGATCCTTTAAAGTGACTTAGATGAAGTAGTTGCTTGTTTATAACGGGTAAAGACTTGCATTGAAAAACAAAATATGATCATTTTTTTTTTAATAACGGTACAAAAGAATAACAGAATCGTACTACATTGTGATAGCGGGCTACTACGAAACCCTACACTGTGCGTGGCCCGACACGCACTTGGCCAGTTTTTCTGTTTTGGGGATTTGCACTGGCTGGCAAGATCGCCTGAATAACCGTTCCAGACTTTTTTTTTGTTGGGGTTTTTGTAGTCACGAATCTATGTGAACAAGTTTCAGACTTGTAGCCCTCAAAGAGAATGCCAGAATCTCCGGAAGTTCAGGCTAGAGTGGAACTGGAATTTATTGATCAAACGGTTTTCCTAGAAATCACGCTAGACGAAAAATGACAATGGGGACCTCATAATTATAACATCTCATGCGGGACCTAATTTTTACCGACTTCAAAAAAAGGAGGTTATCAATTCGACACGTATGTATGTAGTATTATTGGAATTCCATTATATTCGCATATAACAATCTATTAGGGCTTCCAAACAAATATTCAAAATTTTATAGACATATCTCCGCAACTATTAATCGGATCGTGACCATTTTTTTTTATTGGCTTACATTTACTTCAATTTAGGGAACAGTGTAAGTTTCATCAAAATCGATTGAGTAATTTTCAACATATGGACTACTTAATACGTGTAAAGCGCACTACACACCATATGCCCGGCGTAATATGTTGGCAACATTTTGCCGGCGGGTAATTAGGTTGGCGGCTTCAGTCATTAATAATAATAATGATTTTTATTTCGGACCAAAGAATCCATAGAGTGTTAGTAACATAATATTAAAACAACTTATTATCTAGTGTTAGTACCAATCACCCTCCGTACAAACTGCTTAAGAATTGGAGAGCTGAAACTCTCCGCTACAGTTCTCAGGATGCTGTTGCGACTGTCTCTCACTCTCCTCAGTAGTGACGCTGTTTTTTTGCGTATAATGCGTGAAACCCATCGGTACGAGCTTGTGCAAACATCTCCGATGCGCTGCAGTAGCGAGGAAGTCCCAACAACATCCTGAAACCATTATTGTACTGGACGCGCAAGACATCCAGCGACCTTTTGGTGTAATTGACCCATAGATTACTCGTGTACAGACTCTGGCAGTACGCCTTGAAAATTGTTATTTTTACTAGGTCTGTACACCGAGCAAATCTACGGGCCAGCATGTTGCACCGGACAGCGAGTGCCCTGCGCTCCCTCTCTATATCTACATGGTCCTTAAGGTCGTCGGAAAGAAAGTGACCTAGGTATTTAAAAGTGGATACCCTTTTAATTACTGACCCGTTTACAAGTAGCTCGGGTCCCACTTCTCGGCATTTGCCGCCGACCTTAAAGATCATGTATTCACATTTCTTCACATTATAAATTAATCCATGCGCAGCAGCGTAGGCTTCACAAGTCTCAAGCAACTCTCTGATTGCCCCCGCAGACGGACCCAGCAGCACCATGTCGTCAGCATAGCTGATGTTGTTTATGCTAACCCCATCAACACTGCATCCGACACGCATGCTGCTGAGTGCCTCTATGAGGTCATCTACGTAGAGGTTGAAGAGCCTGGGAGACGTCAGACCTCCTTGTCTCACCCCGCATTCCAACCTATACGGGTCAGAGAGCATACCATCCCATTTCACATGATTGGTCTGGTTACTATACCAATGCTGAAATAGTCCACATATTTCCGCGGGTATACCCCTGCTTACCATCTTCCTCCAGAGCACATCATACGAAACAAGATCGAAGGCCCTGGAAAGATCAAGGAAACAGGCGTACACCGGCGTCCCGCGATCTATATAGTATTGGACGGTATGCTTGAGACTTAAAATAGCGCTTTCAGTCGAAAGCCCGGGGCGAAACCCGAACTGCGCATCATGAAGATGTATGTAATCATTTAAACAAGCATCAAGCACACCGTCCAACACCTTTGCTATTATTGTGGCAAGGGAAATGGGACGGTAGTTACCCTTGTCCGAGATATCACCTGTCTTGTTTTTCACAATGGGAGTCACGATGGTCTTCATCAGATTAGCAGGTAAGTATGCGTGACTAATACACATTGTGAAAAACATAGACAGGACTCGCGGCAGATGTACACCTGCGTGCTTCAAGTGCTCAATACTGAGCCATCATGTCCTGGAGATTTGCCTCGGCTCATACCGTCTATGATTGCACTTATTTGCTTAGCTGAGAAACGTATCAGAGGTTTGGCTCCACGACCGCTGGGCTCAGCAACTTCGTTCACGACTGAGGGACCGAGAGGGGACCGAATTTGGAAATGCTCCTTGAACATATTCGCAATTCCCCGGGGATCACTCATCCCTCCCACACTTGCAGAGAGACCTGGCTTCCCATCCAACTTACCGGTGGATTTCCAGAAATCCCCGAATTTTTTAGTAGCTCGCTGTTCGGCTAGCCTATCCATAATAATTTGCTCAGCATTGTTTTGACAGAATTTCAGCCGCCTTTTAAAAACGTTTCACTTCTCCCGCATTATATCATAGACCGGACCTGAAGAGGGACGTTTGTTAATTACCCAGGCCTGAAAACTACATCTAGCCTCGCGATGAGCATCCCTCACATGTTCATTCCACCCACACACGCGCCTACCCCGTCGCGGTCCCCCCTCGCGTGTTGCTTTAGACTGCCTGGCTGCCTTGCAAGTCGTAAAACTTTGCCGGCGGCATGTCGGCCGGCGACTCGACATCAGAAAAGTCGCAAAAACAAAAATACTAGCACGTCACTACAGCTCAAATGTCGCCGGGAAACCACAGAGTACATTATACTATACTGAAACGGGCAACTGAGCGCTTGCGTACGGCTACGGCAAGCCGCCGACGTGTCGGCGGGCAACACGCGCGCGTGAAGTTTGCCGACATGCTTCTTTCAACATAAGGTTGTGTCTATGGTTGTGTCGGCGGGCTGTGTCGGCGGGTCGGCGGCTTTGGTGTGTACCTATGTGACGGCCTGGCTTATTGATACCTACGAGCTACGGGTGTAGTGTCAAAGGGAAAACATCTCAAAACCTTGGTCAAATTCTAGTAACTATTACTAAGTTAACTTAGTTACTAAGTAATTACAAACAAATATTCCAGTTTAAATTACGAAACGTACGAAAAGTAGATAATTTAAAAAAATTAAACCGACTTCAAAAAGAAGTTAACTCAAAATTATGAAATAACTTTAATTTCGGAAGTCAGTGGCATAAAACTAAAATACAGATCCCAAGACACCGACTTCCAAAATTAATTTTATTTCTTAAATTTGAGTTAAGTAACTTCTTTTTGAAGTCGGTTTAATTTTATTAAATTCCTTTTTTTTTTGACATTCAAAGTGCCTTCTAAGTGTCTATTTGAAATAAATGCTTTGACTTTGAGTGATGGAAAAAGCCATAAATCGGGCCGGAATGGTCATCAATTCTGGCGGCGGTCACTTGGCCAATATCATTTTATCGACTTAATAAAAAGAAATTAAGACAAAACATCAAATCAAACTCAAAGCATTTATTTCAATTAAACCAATTACAGGCACTTTTGAATTGTCAAGGGGTCGGTCAGTCAGAAAGATGAAGCTAGTCCAAAGCGTAGGTACCTATGGAGCCCAGTCCAAAGCGTAGGTACCTATGGAGAAGAACGAGCAAGAAACTCCGTGGACACTCTTTTAAGTCGTACATATCTTAGGAATTTTAAACTTTATTTTTATTACTATAATACTTATTATCGCAACCGCTCGGTAGAGAAGGCCAGCGGCGCCGCTGGCATCCGCGCGACTCGTTCGAGTTTCTCATGAGATAATAAGTATTATAGTAGGTAGGTAATGGAAATAAAGTTAAAATTCATATGACACTGAAACTGCGCTCCGCTTCGCTGCGCTTCGACGCTCTTTTGGTGTGAGTTGACCCTAAGTATGTTAGTAAGTACAGACACTAAACAAAAACACAAGAAATAACGGTTAGTCCCCGTTGCGACATCCCATGAGAGACGGCACAACACAACAGTGACCCACGTAAACACAGGCAAGGCGACTCGCAATCATGTTTAAGACACTGCATGTTGGAGCCGCCCCACACCCTTCGCACCAGGGAAGCGCACCTTTTACGCATTATTGCATCCGATGCCTCGGTTTCGAATTCTACTAATTCGAAACCGAGGCAGATGTGTGATATTAAGCACCCACACCTATCGTGTTATCTATCATCGATTTACATCAAAGAGATGCTATAGTCATTGACTTACATCGTCCATTATAGTATTGCACAGATACAATTGTACATGAGATTAACAACGATGTTATGGATGCGATGACAGTTAATAAGTGCGAACCTACTAGCTTCTGCCCGCGACTTTGTCCGCGTGAAATTTTTTGTTCCCCCGACCTATCCCGTCGCATCGCATCGCATCTCCTGCCCGCGCTATTACTGTGTTCTTTATGACTTTTAGAATAGAATCTGGTTTTGTGCCCCGTTGATGGCAGTAGTCTTGCCTCCTATTACAAGGGACTTAAACATAACAGCTGGCGAATGTACCCCTTCGGAGAAAGCAGGTGTGATGTTACAACTCTAAGCTCAATGGCCAACTATATCTCCTAATATGGATGTTAGCACTTACTGGTTGGTGGTGGAGGAGGAGGTCCTCCGAAGTTGCAGCCAGCCTTGGGAATGGCACTCATCCCGCCCTGGAACACATTACCATCATTAGTACAACTAAGTCTTTTATATTATCTTCGTCAGTATACAAATTATTTCCTTTATCAGGTCAGGACACATAATATCTTATGTAGATACGGCACTGAGCAGACTATTAAAAAAACAATATTTAATGACTTGATAACATAGATCAAAATAGAAACACTTTTGACCAATGTCGAGTTGACATCAACCTAAAACCTGTTTGGTATTACTTAATAGAGACTCGCTTCTCCTTCACCGTTAAATAAAAATTGATCATAAGTGAAGTTTAATCTTACCAAGTCTTTCTCCAAAATGCGTTTCAAAATATTTCCACTTATGATATTCTTAAATTTTACACGTTGATTGGCACAATTCAAGTTGTACTCACCACCGCAGCAAAGGCAAGAGCCATGATGGCCAAGAGTGCTCCAAAAATCTTCATGTTTCAGCTACTGATCACGAACTGGCGAACTTATACTACGTACCAGACTACTAAGTAGTTTATATACCAGAGGAAAACTAGGAAATTGACCATTTGTGACAACTTGTGCATCCGGTGAACGAAATGATAACAATTATTATAAATATATACTTCCGCTAAGTGTTATTCTGTGATTTGTACGCCACGATGCGACAAAATTATGGAGCTTCGCTAATTATTTAGATGGACCTGGTTTCGGTGTAGGTCTGTTAATGATAGATATAGAATATGTTGAAGGAATAGCAAACCGGAAAGAAAAGGTTCATGGAGTCTTATACTTCTTCTTAGCAAAACATTTATCTAAACTTTTACACCATTACACGTCTTTTATCAGCGCACACTGAGTAGGACTGCATTTTTCTTACTGTCTATGTCAAATATTGAAGACGGCAAGATAGATTTTCGAACGGAACGATTCTAATGCCGTTAACATATTTTATTTGAAATTTGTCTCTTTATCTGAATATATGTTCCAACATCACGCAGAAACTACCGGATAGATTTTATTTAAATGCATAGATATTCCATATATATAAGTCTCAAGTCTGGTCAGTCTGTCCCAAGTAGCAAACAAATATCGTAAGAAGGTATTGTAGATATCTTGAAGGCAAGTAGACGAACTCCAGCTGTTGTCTTCGCTAAAACTAGTATGTCCAAGATATCTCCTAGATACACTCCAATGGGCACAGCATTTAAGAACATGTTATGAAAGAGTTAATTGTAGGTACTGTTTAGATAAACTTTAACCCTATTTAAGAATGTGGTTTTGCAGAACTCTATTCACTGATTTCAAGATATCTTGTAGGTTGACTTCAGATCAAGAAATATCAAGAAATAGAAAACCTATTTTCGATTCCCAACAATTAATATTTATTCATTCTTCCTTTTTTTACAGTTTGTACTATTATTACTATGATAGTTCATCAAATGTCACGGAAAAACATATAGTTCAGCGGGGTAATTGCCTAACACACTATCTGTAGCAATGGGTTTCATTTTGACAGTTCAACAAAATTCATTGCGTTATTTACGTTGTTGAGCAGACACATTATTCGAACATATGAGGCAATGGATTAGCAATATCCTTCAAAATGATTCAGATTGAGATTCATAGAGTGTTACGCAAAGGGTGCTGGCCTCTTCTAATCTGTCATCTTTGGTTATAATAAAAATAAATAACTATGGTTAGGTGACTGGTAATGAGACATCCCGTGTGTTTACAATCTACTGTCATATTATTTTGCTGTTCGTCAAGAATAATATCTGTAAGAAAGCATCAGTCAGTACACTGACTACACAAATCAAATCAAATCAAATTTATTCGTAAATGTAGGTTTCATTACAATAAGATGTTATAATAAGATGGTCAGTTCGCTACATTTTACTCGAGAGCATACAAATATTATTAAAGTTAGTGGTGTCGAAACCACAGACACACATTTAAAATAAAATAAATCAATTACTTACATACTAACACACAATTATTTACGTACTTACACACAACACAATTGCCAATGTCAACAATAAAATTTAAATAAAATCATTAAATTAAATGTAGGTAATATTGGTATATTCTAAATGTCAGTGGTGTCCTCCATAAACTCAGCTGTGGAGTAATAACATTTATGAATTAAAAATTGTTTCAGTTTCTTTTTGAACTTAATATTAGTAAGATTTTTTATCTGTCTTGGAATTTTATTAAAAATAACTGGAGCCATTCGATAAATACTTTTACGTAGGAGGGCTGTTTTACTGCGATCAACACAAAGAATGTTCGACTCCCTTTTCCTTAACCGTGGATCAGCTGGGGCTCTTACTTCGAAAAGCTGTGGGTTTGTCTTAACAAACACTGCCACCTCAAAGATGTATAATGACGGCAATGTTAGAAGCTTCAAGGATTCAAAATATGGTCTACAGCTGTCCCTTGAGTGTAGACTACAAATAGCGCGTACGCATTTTTTTTGTGCGATGAAAACGTAATTATTGTCTGTCGAGTTACCCCAGAAAACGACTCCGTATCTTAGAACTGATTCCACGTAGCTGTGGTAGGCAATAAGCACAACTTCACGGTTCACAAATTTGGACAGCTTATGAAGAGCAAAAGCAAAACTGTTAAGTTTTTTACAAATTTCCTCAACATGCGGTTTCCACGTAAGCTGTCTATTACTAACCCTAAAAACTTTGTAGTATCCGTTTTTGTAACTGAATGTCCATTGTGAGTTATATTAACTGGTGGTTGTTGTCGTTGTCGCTGACTAAAATGCATTATACACGTCTTTTCTAGATTAATTTTTAAATTATTCGACTGTAACCAATCTATAGTTTGCTTTAGCGTGTCATTGATTTCTTGTTCATAATTGTAGGACTCATCCTTTTTTATCATTATTGTACAATCATCAGCAAATAATACTGTTGGGTGATTGATACTTTTTGGAAGATCATTTATGTACACTAGAAATAATGGGGGACCCAATACGCTCCCCTGAGGTACACCGCACTTCACCGTTCTACACTGACTGATGCTTTCTTAATTACACGACACATCGGTGTTGAGCCATTAGGTAGTAGGTATACATACCTATAGGAACGCAAGCATTTATTCTTCTTCTTAGCGTGTTGATAGCAATCTAAATGGATTGGCCCAAAATTCAGCTACTTGTTTAGCATTTATTAATTCACCGCAACTACTAACGCAGTATACACGAAAAATTTAACAAAATATGGCTGTGTTTTTTAGGGTTCCGTAGCCAAATGGCAAAAAACGGAACCCTTATGGATTCGTCATGTCTGTCTGTCTGTCCGTCCGTATGTCACAGCTACTTTTTTTCCGAAATTATAAGAACTATACTGTTGAATCTTGGTAGGTATATCTCACTAGGGGTCAAAAAATAAGAAAAAATATAGTTTAAAAAAACAAAATTAATTAAAAACCGTAGGTAATTAAGTATCTACAATGAACATTATGGTCGGTCCGACGAACGGGCCGACGACGCTCCAACAGCACTTGTCTGATATGTGATTGTTATAGACTATTGTTTATAGTCTATGACAAGCGGGTCTAGGTTGGCCTCATCCTGTACACAGTGAACGAGGACCCTTTTATTATGTCGCATCTTGTTGTTCTATAGCAAGACTGGAAGCCTCTTTCCCAGCGTAGTTGACTAGCTTATCTTTAATCCACGCCAGGAGCTATTTTTGGTAAACTCGCATTGAAACAAGATAAGAAGGTCGACTCCCGTAATTAAAATCTAGGCGTAAAATTCTTTAAAAAACGGGAATGACTGAATGAAATTCGTGCGAACCGACTAATAAGCCTTCCTGAGGGAGGGAGGCTTATTAGTCGGTTCGCACGAATTTACTCGGCCGAATCGGGCGAATAGTATCTTTAAAATAATATACTCGTCCACAAATAATTTGACTTCGTGCAAGTCGCCTATAGAAAAAATAATATTATTTAAAAGCAACGATTCGCCTGTTCTGGGCTATTAAATACATGCGAATCGACTAAAAAGTCCTTAAGAATAATAATATGGAAGTGCAATAAAACAGAACAGTCCATTATGCTCTTTATTTGTGAATAACTTGTAATATTATGATATCAGTATATTTCGCTATTGTTCGTTATGTTTCGAGGCCTGCCAGTGTTCGTGTGGTTTATCCGCTACTTGTTGCATCTGTAACAAAAAAAGGTCAAAATTAATGATACAGTCAGATCCAGGATATTATCCTAGTTTGTATAAAACAGTAGCCCGTATATATTTTTATAGTTCCAATAGCATGAATTAACAAAATCAAAATCCTGTGCGAAATACTTATAAAGCCTTTTCATTTGGCTTTTTTTATTTTATTTTATTTTTTATACAATCAACATCTTTCTGCACTTGTCCCATATGTTAGGAGCGGTGCTTTCTATTCTCCCCTGTCAACCATCACTTTATCATTCAATTCCTTTTTCTTACATTTCATTCCTCACTCGTGTACATCCATCTTTTCTGTGGTCTTCCGCTCTCTCTCCTCGTTCATCCCTACTCACATTCCCTCCATCTCTCCTCGTAATTTTTGGGTGACCACTAAAATCAGCGCTGTGCTGTGGGTTAGTATATAGTTCCCTCATAGTTCAGAATAACAGCAACTTGTCACTACTTCTTTTCGAGTTTTTATTTGTCCTTTTTATAGTCACGTTTTCATAACAGTTTTTTCTTTCTTATCTATCGAAAGTATACTTACTAGTAGCTGGTGCTGCAGTGGTGGCCGCAGTTGGTTGTGGTCGAGGTGGTCCACCACCACCTCCGCCGCCGCGGCAGCCAGCAGACTGTTCAGCTGTGGTCATGCCACTCTGGAAATAATTTAGCCTTAGATGACAATATCAAGTCAGTGGAGACTGATATATATGCCTCTTCGTCTATTTGTAAAACGGTGGCCCATAACCGATTATAATATTTTTACCAGGATCTTTAATTTGAGTTACCAACCTTTCTAAAAAATATACGAAAAAAAAACTATTTCTAACGCCGTCATACATAGAGTACCTTTTTGAGCATAGCAAACTGAACTTCTTTGCCCCTTCCATCTTGCTAAGTCTTCTAATTCAAAATCATTTATTTGCAAATATGGGTAAAAATTTAAACTAGTGTATAAAAACCAATCCAAGAATTTATCCTGCAAATGTTCGGATACAGTGTATTAATATAATTATGCTTATTATAACAAAAACTTTTGTTTTTTTTTACATAATAGACGATGATGCCTTCTATAAAAATGTATAAAGTAAGGAATCACCTACCAAATTGTTTTATAGAAAGCACCATCGTCTAATATGTAAAAATACTATTATTTAAAAGAGTTGTTTTAATATTAGAACAACTAATGTATCTATCGTTTAATTTTATATTTTTCAAAGAAAAAAATTAAGATCTTAAAAAGTTAATAATTTCATAACTGTATATGTGCATAAAAGTGTCAGTAGTTTGAGAATTTTAAAATATTCTTTGCAACTATCTGTTTGTTTCGAACACATCTCTTCTGAGCCTTCTATGGATCATACATAATGTACAGAATGTCCCCAGAACATTATTCCATATCTTATTATGGATCCCATATAACCACGGTATGCGGACAGTAGGTACATGAGTACAGTCAATATATCTGCCATTTTGGAAATCATACGTTGATTTAATTTGAAGCACAAATCTTCATAATAGTGTTCAACGATGCTGGCTTAAAAGTTTTCTTATTGCAAATACTTGAGAAAGAGAAAGATTTGCTAGATAATTATTGCTAAGATGTTTTCGAAACAGTTGGAATGGTGGTACATTTTCCAAAGAGGTGAAATCATCATCGTCCTGCTTGTAAATATCCCTACGAATGATAGAATATTTTTTTCATGGATTTGATATTTCTTTATAAATTGTGTTTTTGAGAATAACTCACCACAAGAGCTAATGCCAAAGCCATTATAGCCACAAATATTCCGATGAAATTCATCTTGAAACTTTAGCTTTGCTCCAAGGACTGGCCACTGCCACTGTCAACTCACATTATATGTAAAATATAGGAAAAATATATTAGATGCATACAAAGGTGATAATGTGTTCTTCCGGTTGACTATGTGTGCATAATCACAATAATTATAGTCCTGTTAAGCGAACATTTCAATAATAACGTTGATATGTAGACATTTAGTCCGATGAGTCTACGTCACCTTATACAAGATGGATGCGAATTTGCGGCAGATCATAAATAAAGGAAATGTAACTGAAAGTAATTTTATAGCACTTTAGATAGTTTGGGAATACTAGCATCGTTTACATTATCTATTTATATAAAGCAAAGTCCTGACTGACTGATTTATCAACGCACAGCCTAAACCGCTGGTCCTAGAGACATGTAATTTGGAGGGTGTGTTCTTTGTGAAGAGTAGATATCCACTAAGAAAAGGATTTTCGAAATTCCACCCCTAAGAGGGTGAATGGGGGGAGGGTGAAATTTATTCTATTCACATTCATGCGTACCTTTATTTTGTTATCAGGTACCATTTGTTGGCAATCCTTAAATAAATAAATCATCACCATCACGGCCTCGAGGGCTCGTGGCACCCACTGAAGAGTATTAGTATACCTCCTCTCTTGTGCCATGCATGCTTCCCTGGTCTGATTTAAAGGGAATTCGGGTGATGTCGGTCATGGCGGATAAGACTAGCTTCTTATCCGCCATGACCGACATCACCCAAATTCCCTTTAAATCGAAACATCCACCCTAATTGCGTAACACACTATCAAACACAATCTGAATCATTTACAAGTATATTGCAAATCCGTTGCTTCATATGTTCGAAAAATTTGTCCGCTCAACAAAGTAAATAACGCAATGAATGTTGTTGAACTGTCAAAATGAAAGCCATTCTTACTGTTAGTGCGTTACGCAATTACCCCGCCCGCCGTTATTTCGAGTTTTCCTTCTCGGTTTAATTCCCTCTACCTCTAGAATACATAGGCTGTTGATCACACTTCTTCTACCTCTCCGTTTCTCGGTAACCATTAAGCAGAGCATTGCTCCACTTGCCATCACCATGTCTTGGCATCGAATTAGAGCCAAGAAACCTCCAAACTCTAGTCACCATGCGTAAGTCGGTGATAATGTTTGAATGTCTGGTGATATGCGAGAAGATAGCTGATAGAGTGACATTAAATTAATTAATAGTATCACAATAATATTTTGTAACAGACCCTAAAATGGGATTGGGCGGGTCCCATCACCCGCATGCACGATGACCGCTGGTGAAGAGTCTACACACAATGGGTGCCTGAAGATAGACGGCGCCGCCGAGGCCGACCCAGAAAGAGATGGCGAGATGTACCTGACGCGTACCGCGAGGGCTGGTTCGAGGTGATGCTGGAAAAGAGTTCCTGGAAGGATTTGGAGGAGGCCTTTGCCCAGCAGTGGGACACCACAGGCTAACAAAAAAACAAAACCACCAAGACTTTTGCAAC
Organism: Oligia fasciuncula; assembly: GCA_963082905.1. Classification (NCBI taxonomy): domain Eukaryota; kingdom Metazoa; phylum Arthropoda; class Insecta; order Lepidoptera; family Noctuidae; genus Oligia; species Oligia fasciuncula. The sequence goes on along the minus strand of OY720406.1, from coordinate 17,981,777 downwards.
AAACAATTCATAATCCATCACAGATGTTATGAACTCTATAGGCCCTGCCCTGTACAACCGCCGGCAATTAACGAGAAGCGAGTGCACGACTCGCTAGTAATCACTCTTGTAGAGTTGCTGGTATAGGGTTGTCTCTCTTATAGGGGTGTCACTCTTTTACTCTCCTGTATTTTTTTTTCTTTTTTGCTGGAAAGTGGGTACTGCAGTGTGACCTCTGCGGTTACAACCTATTCCTTTCTAATTCTTATAACAGGTTATTAATTTTTAAAATTTTGACCCAGACTAGGAACTTATTTGATTTTGGAAGAAAAGTCAGTTTGCCGAAAAACATAATTATACTGAATCCAGTCGAACCACTGACCTCTATAATACATTATAGAGGTCAGTGAGTCGAACCCAATAATTTTTCGAATCCTAATTTTAAATTGTGGCATGTAATCTACAATAATGATATACGATACTTTTTTAATTTGTTGTGAAACTACTTCTGGCCCTTTTCCCGGGTATCGGACTGTTCACCTGGCTTGCGTGCTTATGGCGTTTGGGTAGCTTTTACCCACCGCATAGAACCCTTGGAGCTTCGAGACTAGCAAATCCGTTCTGGCCCGCGACACATGATTGTCGTATCACCTGCGATTCCGTCGAGGCGTGCCCGCGTGCTACACTTCGAAGTTGCGGTTTGTCAGGACCGACAAGGCGTGCTTGGGACTGCGGTTCATCAGGATCGACTTGTTTACTTTAAACCTATTATAGTAGTACAGACGCCAGCACATCAAGCTACTACAATCTGTCAAATTTCTTTAATAGATTTTCAACTCTATCGCTAAAGCATAAGTTGTTATTTGTCATTATTATGTATCTCTTCAGTGTTATTGGCTTTACGTCGTACAAATAATAAATCAATCATCGCTAGTTTATCCAGACTACCTACAGTATTGTCTCTCCTCCTTAATTGAAAGGTAAAAGACGGCCCATTGTGAAATTATACATTTATACATATGACGGCGCTTCGACGTTTTGAGAGTGTCAAGAAACGTCAAGGATGGCAGCGAACATTCTGACAAGCGCGGGTTGACGTTTCTTCACTCTGACGCAACTCCGGGCTTTTTTGCAGGCAGCCGTTAGACGAGCCAGGATCCGCTTGCATCGGGCTGAAGCAAAACGTGTTCGGTGGAGCGTCATAGTATTTTATTTAGTTGAGAAGTCTGTACTACGGTTTTGTTAATATTTTGCTGTAATAATAATTGTTTCGTTGATGCCTGGTTTTGATTCTCCTCGCCCGCCTACCCACGATAGCTCGGCAGCCACAATGGACACGGAAATGACTGATAATGGCCATGTGTCGTTATCAGAAGTGGGATGTGAAGGGCTTGCTTTAGAGGAGAATAGTCGCACGAGATCTTCAGCGCCGGTATCAGAACCAAACCTGTCTCAACAGATGGATCTGTTTTTATCCCGACTGATGGCTATATCACAGCCGCAATCTTCGAGCAGCACGTTTACCCAGTTGATTGAATTTGATCCGGATAACAACGAAGCGGACATTGAAGGTTGGTGCAATGTGACAGAAATCGTAGTCAACAACCGTAAGTTAGAAGGTGCAGAATTGCTTTTGTTACTTACACGTGCACTCAGAGGCCGAGCTGTTACCTGTTTAACACGACTACAGGCATCGCAGCTGACATGGCCTCAAATAAAAGAAATATTGCTTGCGAAGTTTGCTAAACCTATGCTGCCACAAGATTACTTCGATGAAATTCTACGTTTTCAAGTTGGTGTTAAAGAAACCGCAAGCGAGGCGGCCATGCGCCTGTGGAACATCATCGAACGCATCCCGCGGATGGAGATGTCCGAGGATATTACAACGGGATTCGTAACTTCAGTTTTATGCCAAAAGGAAGTCATGATTCGCCGTGAGGTCCACTCTCATAACCTGACCACTAGATCTCAACTTCTGCGAGTTCTTAACGGCATTTCACTGAAACGAAGGCATGAGGGTAGCGATAACCATGACCCGAACGTGAAAAGGACCCGATTCAACGAACCACGCTTCACGGGAATATGTCATCGCTGCGGTACTTCTGGTCACAAAGCGATAGACTGCCGCAGGCGAAGAGAAGAGCCTGCTACTTCAGAGAAGACGCACGACCAAACATTCAGAGCCACTGATAAACCAAGACCAATCACCTGCTTCGTGTGTGGACGACCAGGACACTTGGCGTCGGCGTGTCCAGATCGCGCGGGAGGCGGCGGAGCAGCGAGAGTCAAAGAAGTCCATGTGTGTGAACGCAAGGCATCGAGGAGCACCTTGACTACATCATCCGGTGAGCCAGTTCCCTTTCTTTTTGATAGTTGATCGGCTTGTTCATTAGTAACTAACAGCTACGGTGGCGGTGGGTTGATTGAAGTAGCTACTTCGTTAGTCAACGAGGCAGAGGAGGCCGAGACGGCGGAGGTCCATAGTCATGAGAATGGAATGGCTACACTTGATGATGATAGTGACACAGTATCGGACACACTACACACTTTGACCGCAAGCTCTGGCTTCTCTGCCTCCGAACATGATGAGTAGTAAATAGTGAGATTGTAACAATTGTGCAAATCTAGAGCGTTGAGCATTGGATGAAAGTTGGGAGCGGCGTGGTTGATCAATGGGGCTGGCCTAAACCGGGTCGATGCCTCTGATCAGACTACGTCTTCCTACGTGGTATATAGTGTAGTTGATCGACTGGGCTGGCCTAAACCGGGTCGACGCCCACGATCAGACTACGACTTCTTTAGTACAAGAGATTGAGCTGGGACTGGCCTATGCGGGTCGACGTTCCGGATCAATTGATTGTAGCAACTGCGTGTGGCAGTGACTGGTGGAAGGGGCGCTGACGGGTTGTCCGGTCCACCGCACCATGCGAGTTGGTGGGTGGTCGAAGGGGCGCCTGAGGTCAGTTGTCCGCCCAGTGTGATTAATTGAGATGTGTGGGGTGAAGATCGAGATCTTTTCAAACAGGCAGCATAAATGGGTAGCTAGTCAGGGATGGGCGAGCGTGCCCAAACGTGTACTACAGACCTGTATTTGGTCTTTGCAGATAACTCGAGGCGTAAGCAGACGCACGAGGACGTGCGAATGTCAGTCCGGCCGTGACGGCGCTTCGACGTTTTGAGAGTGTCAAGAAACGTCAAGGATGGCAGCGAACATTCTGACAAGCGCGGGTTGACGTTTCTTCACTCTGACGCAACTCCGGGCTTTTTTGCAGGCAGCCGTTAGACGAGCCAGGATCCGCTTGCATCGGGCTGAAGCAAAACGTGTTCGGTGGAGCGTCATAGTATTTTATTTAGTTGAGAAGTCTGTACTACGGTTTTGTTAATATTTTGCTGTAATAATAATTGTTTCGTTGATGCCTGGTTTTGATTCTCCTCGCCCGCCTACCCACGATAGCTCGGTAGCCACAATGGACACGGAAATGACTGATAATGGCCATGTGTCGTTACATATATATGTATAATTTTTATGGTGTACAGTAATAAACAGTGTTCTATCTATCTGTATATATAGTATTCTATTTTTCTGCTAAATTAATTTCCGAACATTATAGCTGTTAGCTCCATTACCTAACGCCCATATTTAAACGTAGAAAGAAAGAAAAATATGTTAATCATGACATAACATACAAATTGACCAGATTTTTAACAAAATAACAATGCAATATAAAGGATTGAAGGACATTATTTCAATTTGTCCAAAATCAAACATCAACATTTTAAATAAAATATTTATTCCTACATCCATCCCTAAACCAACTTAATCTAATTCTAATTTCTTGAAGCTGCCTTGAAGCCCGAATTCCTTCTCTGCTGGGGAGGGCTTGCCTCCAGGTCGGAGGGACTCATTCACTCGGCGCTTGTTCTCTTCGCGAATGAAGACTGTGTTCGCTTGCATACGTTGGATTATATCATCTGGTAACAAAGAGAATGTGGGATCAGGTGACGAAGATTTTCTATTAATGACTGTCCTAGTTGTTGATATCTCGGAAGTATAAAACGTTTGCTTTTCAAATATGGCGCAATGTGAACATCAATTAGATCAGCATAGGCACTTATGAACTTTGATGAAAGATACTTCTAATAATTACATGAGACTTAAACATAACTGGCGGAATGTTAGGTCACTTCTGCTTTTGGATAAAACAGGATTATGTCATGTTATTCGATGTCCTAATAATTACTATATTTAAACAAAATTCAAACTAAAATTGTTAGTCAACGTATTTCGAGTAACACAGAACAGCCTAGACGGCGTCTAGACGCTTAGACTTCGAATTTGTTAAAGAAACATAATTCTTGTCCAGAGTCCTGGATTCGACTGTCTGGACTATCTATGGATTCTTTGATCCGAAATAAAAATTATTATTATTAATTTATAAAGAGTTTACTTAAACTACTACTTGTAGTCTTTTAATTAAAACTGTGCCACACAAAACCTGTTTTTCACGATTTCTTGTTATTACAATACGTTCAGTCTCTGTTAGACGGCACGGTTGGCGCAGTGGTTGAGCGATTGACTGCTGCGCTGAGTGTCGCGGGTTCGATTCCCGCACGGAACAAATATTTGTATGACCTACAACTAGTTGTTCCGGGTCTGGCTGTTTGTGTATGTGACTTTAAATGTTTGTAAACGCACCCACAATACAGGAGAAATTCCTAGTGTGGGGCAACGTTTTTATAAAAAAAAAAAAAAAACCATTAAAACTCCCTACTAACCTCTTAAAGTAATATGATCCTTATACTCCCCGCCCGCCTCTTTGGGCAAGGCTTTCTTGGAGATCAGCTTGTCAAGCGACTCAGTCCCGATCTGGTGCGTATGGATCAAGCCCATCAACTCCTTCTTGAGGTAGGGTCTGATCAGCGTCAGCACCTTGTCCATGAAGTACGGCGCGTTCATGAAGTGCACGCCTTTTAGCTTGCAGAACATGCATTCCTGGAATTTGTTAAGGTTTTATTATTATGTATCAATATAACTATTTACACTAGATACTAAATTAAATGACTAACTTACTACACAAATAAATACAAAAACAAAGGACACTTAGTCGTCGAAGTACTCGTCCGCATCGCTGTCATTCGGAAACATGCCCAGAAGACTGGCAGCATTGCCACATTGAATGGCAATGCTAATTCTTTGGCTAAAGAACGAGCCAGCCCTCTGGTCACGTGAAGTGTCGATCAGCCGGCGAGAAATTTCATTAAAAAGGAGACGCGCACTCTAGCCCCATGACCCGAGCGTTTCGACCCCAAACGGCTCAAAGCTGTAGTTGCCCCTATGGTTACAGTATTTGCGCCGCTTGAGGGTCTCAGCAGCCGCAGCAGCGACGCCAGCACAGCCCGCCGTGCTAGGAACATGAGATGGCGCAAGGTATCACGTTGCGTCCCACACCAGAAGCCTACCCACCTTCCAAGGCAACAACGTCATGCCGTCTGGTCTTTTCCCATCGTCACGTACCAAGCCGTTTGGTTCTAACACCGCTGGTACGCCGGCGGTGACAAGGGCTCGACGAATAATATCGTTGCTGCTGGCGTGGCGTGCTATGAGACCTGCGCTCCTGCAGCAGGACAGGCCATGGTGTCCGAGACTGTCGACAGCTCCACCGCAGTGACATCGATGCGGAGCAACACAAGGTGCGCCCAAGCGGAGACACGTAGCGAGCCGAAACGATGAGTCATCCATCATTGTGCCTATGGTGGATGACGGGAGCGCCTGAAGCCACAAGCATGACTCCCATTCTCCCACAGCCAACAGTCAACAGTATTACGTGACGTATTTATAAAGGTATTCCGTATAATACTGAAGAGCGGCACGTCCCATCGTCTTTGGGAAGACGGGTTACTTTAAAACTGGAGTTGACGTTTTTAATTTTGCAAGGGTTTTCCAAATAGAAGAGCGGGTGAACCAGGTGTTAGGGAAGTGGGTATTGTCGGGCATGATGAAGGTACATTGTGGGGTTTGTGTTTCTTCCCTAAATGTACCTTCAAGCCTCATTCACCCTTAAAAAACGTGCTTGGGGATAATGAGGGCATCTCACTAGGACATCCAGCGATGTGGCAGGTTGACTGGCAATATTACATTTGCTGATTATTAATAGCTTCTCATTGACGGCCACAAAGAAAGGCATCGCTAAATAGACATTATTGGATAAGCAGTTTATTGGTATTGTTAATATTAAAAAAAATGCTTAACCAATACGTTTCTTATCTAGAGGCCAGTCTTTTTCTAGGATTCCCACTGGTGAAAGACAGGTAGGATTTTCTTATTAAATAAAAGCCTTAAGGGATGCCTAAAGGTAGCCCGCGAAATTAAATTATTTTTACGTTTTGCACTTTGCAAGTCAGTGTTAGGTTTATTTATATTATAATTATGGTCTTAAGGTTAGTAATAAGCTCAAGAACAGCCTTATAACTAGGTTAGAATTATTGATCTCAAATGTTACGATTTCGTAGTCACTCAAAATCAAAATCGGAAAAATCAAAATCGTTGATAGGTACAACTATCTAAATAGACCTATCAATGATTTTAATGATTAAAATTCTATAAATACATATTTTTTACGGCCGCGAATCATAGGTATGTTGATCAACATACGACTTTATACTGACCTTCAAAAGGCTCAAATATGAAATTCGTGGACTTCTGCCCAATCGCCTCAACATGGATGCAGAGGTGTCTCAACATAACATTATTTTCACCCCATCAGTTTTATAGAAGTTTAGTTACTCTTTCTAACCTTTAAAAGTTTACCTGTTCTAAGACGTATTGGAGAGTAACTAGATCGAAATTGTACCAACCTGTAGGAAATATAAGACCTTCTTCACGACCATGAGATCCAGCCTGACGACGTGAGACAGAGTTGACGTATCCATGTCGATAAGAATTACAAACCTGACAACAAATGAACAACTTTTTAGTTTAGGACCATTCATTTCATTTTTGGATGAAGGTTTTCCTTGCTCTTCCTATGCACATCTTTGAAGATGACCAAAGCATTTGGTGGGTAGAAGGAGCCTGTATTTTTATTTCATGGTTGTCCCTATTAAAGATTCCGATGGTTGTCATCGTGTAGGTTAGAAAATATCTGAATGTCGAGACAATCGTGCGTTGCACTTCAGTATTTTTTTAACCGAATTCAAAAAAGTTGTGTTGTGTTGTGTTGATGCATTTTATTATTATGTCTGTTCATCGATATTTTCGTCGCTTTTGAACATTCTTTTTTCATTTAGTAGCAGAAGCTTGCGCGTGGTCCCGTATAAATTTTATTAAGTTTACATGGGTGGTTTTTGAGTTAGCTTCGATATTACGTATTTAATCAACTTTGTGCATCATAATGATGTTAAAATACTTCCTGTCACTGTTTACATAGTAAGTAGTGTATACGAATTGGTAAGGGGGACTTTTTTACAAAAAAAAACAACCGATTTCAATTAAAAAACACTACATATATGTCTTGTATTACCACTTCGAGGCGTGATTATGTATGTATGTAATAATAGTGCCTCTTTTCTTCACATTGTTTATAGTGCTAGGGAGTTTGTTGCGCCACTTCTTCTGCCTAGCCGAAAGCACTAGGAAGTGGTGAAGGGCGGGCGTTTTGGGAGACTCTCTTATGTAATTTTGACGTTCGAAAAGTGCTGATTGTCAGCTTAATCACACTAATATTATAAAGGCGAAAGTTTATGTGTGGGGGTGTGTTTATATGTTTGTTACTTCTTCACGTTCAAACAGCTGGACCAATTTTGATAAAATTTGGTATGGAGGTAGCTGACACCCTGGATTAACATATAGGCTACTTTTTATCCCGATATTCCCACGGGATCGAAACTTATGCGGGTGAAACCGCGAGGCACAGCTAGTTTGAATAGGGGAATTATAAAACGAGCGATTAAAAAAAAGCTTTGCGACTGATGATGACATACTGTATTAATAACTTGAGCGGTATGAATTTGAGTAAGCGAAAAATTAACTAAACTAACGACGAATATTGATTAATAATAAAATCCAGAACAAGCTTACAAAAAGTGGATTGTGATAAATCCATGTCATATATTAAAATTTTATCCGAGCGACTACATTACTAAGTGAGCGACTGGAAATACAGAGAGGGCAACTTCAATATTAAGATAGAGACGATTTTTCCAACACACACGACATAGGATGCAAGAGCGAGCGAAGGGCACCCCGATGTTCGGTTGTGTTAGGTTACTTTAAACCCTTTACACAGAAATAGGGGCCCCGCGAAGCGGGGCTCCGTCGACATAGGATGCAAGAGCGAGCCAAGGGCACCCCGAGGTTCGGTTGTGTTAGGTTACTTTAAACCCTTTACACAGAAATAATGCCAAATCACAGATATAGATAGACCTAGATAACGCAAGTATCACAAACTGTATAAAAACCAAGCGTGCCATTTTTTGACTACCTACTATGACGTCAAAAGCTCGCGCTCTCGCTCACGCTTACCCAGCCAGCAGTACACAGGACTGAGCGCGAAAGTGGCGGCTTATGATTTTTTATCGTAAGCTGGCGCGATTTTTGGCACGCGAAGTAGTTGCTCTTGCGTTATCTAGATGTATCTATATCTATGTGCCAAATATTGAAATAAATGCAGGACGTAACGTTGACACTCAAACAAATATTAAGTCGCTCAAATATTATGAAACTGCTCATTTTGTATTTTAAGTAACTCAAATTAATGTTTGTAAGATACTATTCTGTTGATTTTTCGTGACTTACAGTCAGTCGCTCACTTAGTAATTATATAACCCAAATTAATTAATTTTGACACTTAAAATTGTAATTTACAGTCACTCGTTTAAATACTACCCGTTTGAATATATGACTTGGTTTTGAATGGAAATATTTTTGTAGTAGTAGTGTAGCGGTATCTACAACGCCACATGCAAACAACGCGTCATACTGACGTCACGCAAATCCTGCATCGCGCAAGCAGAGTTTACCGCGCAACTAGCATAGATACAACGGACCGACATGAATCATCGGACAGTTGCCCACCAGACAACACCCGTCTGGTCGGAGGATCCTCCCTTTTCTATGGAGGTTGAGTGAACTTTACACCCTGTTCCTCATACCTCTATAGTAGCAAGCTATATCTCGCCGCTTGGAAGGCGGTACCTACAGGTGCCGAGTAACATTCACAAGGGCCTCTAATATTGGGGTGGCGGTGGCCTCATATTACCAGGTGGGCCGTTGTTGGAAACTTACCCAGGCCAGGTCCCTTCTTCATACTGCCACAAATCGTAGACCATCATGAGAGCTCTGACGGCTTCCATAAGGTTGAAGTTGCGAGGCTCTGGGTCTAGGAGACGAATGTACAACACCCGGTAGCCTTCCACTGTTGGCGTCGGCAGGGGAGCAAATAATCTGCAAATATGAAACGAAAGTTTTCTCATTACGGGGGAATCGCCAGGTAGTAGGGTAGTCAGCGAAAATCAAATTTTCTTACGGTTTTTGCAATTTGCTGGTCAGTGTCATGTTGACTGTTGATTAAAATATAATTCGCCAGCATAATAAATAAAACCCTCGAGTTAAGAGCCTATACCACCTCAGCTAAAATTCACTCTTTATCTCGCTCGCACGATACTGCTCGCGGACTGTGTGAAAGCGAGACAGAGTGCGGTGCTGGGCGGGTGGCAGCGCCAATAGTTTAGGTATTTGCTTTTTACGGTGAAAATAAAGGTAATTCAAAAAAACTAACTAACATAAGACCTGCTTTATAGTTAGTTCAGTTAGTATGCAAAGTTTCATGATCTAATTTGAAGTATTTTTTTAATATCAGCGGTTTATTGTTCGGTTTGGAGGTAACTTTGTTTTTTTTTTCTATCGAGAAAATTTTATGGAATCGTGTTTTCGTCTAACATAAGACCTTACATTAATCCTCAACTTTAGCATATATTTATTTCAAAATTAATGCTGCAGAATTTTCGACATTCACATAACGGAGGATCATGCTAAGCCATTTGAGGTAGTATAGGCTCTTAATGAATGACTATTTCATGAAATCAATAGGATTATATGGACGTAGAGGGTTGTATTGATGATTTTAAAAAAATACCAAGTTGGTTGGCATGCTCACTTTGCCGTTAAATTCCCGAAAACAGCATACTAACAACTTTTACTCACGGGCCAACCCTGAAACGTGAAAAAATCAGCCCTTCCTTATATTTTACTCGCGTAGGTTGCACTTTGTAGGGAACAACTGATTCTTTATCACATTTCAGGGTGCCATTGTAAAAATTGTTCAAGATGATGAGTACCTCTTTTCAAGTTTCAGTTATTTCAATTACACTTTGTATAATATGGTTTAAAACAGCAGAGCAACCGTCTAACCATGTATCAGATTGGCCACAATCTGTATTGGGATAAAAAGTAGCCTATAAATATGTTAATCCAGGATGTCAGCTACCTCCGTACAAAATGTTATCAAAATTGATCCAGCCGTTTGAGCGTGAAGAATTAACAAACATACACACACACAAATACACACACTCACAAACTTTCGCCTTTATAATATTAGTGTGATAGTGTGATATTATAAAGGCGAAAGTTTCTTCAACTTCCACCACACTAATGTGTGATACGGGAAGTTGTTAAATAAATTAGCCTTTAAACCTTCCGAATATTCATTCATTATTATGATGATGATAATATAGTGTTACTCACACTATATTACTGGTGAACTCAGCTCTCTTGTCAAAGGCTCGATTATTGAAGAAGGGCTGGAAGAGTGTCCTCAGCGTGAAGTGCAGGTCCAGGACTTGCTTCGACACTTCGATGCTCTTCTGACAGCAGTGGTACACGATTACCAGGTCCACGTCTGAAACATTATTTATTTATTTAGCCAACCAATAGCGATACAAAAAGTATGTTAGAGTATGTACAGACGACAGCACATCAAGCTACTACAATCTGTCAAAATGTCTTTAATAGATTTTCAACTTTGTCGCTTAAGCATAAGGTTCAAAGTTGACTGGGAAAATTTGACAGTTTCGTGTAGCTTGATGTGCTGGCGTCTGTACAGTGCTCTCCAAAAGTTAGTTGAGAGATAGTCAGCTACGGAAGAATTTACGGGTTACTCCCTGAGTACCGATCTCCGAGGCCCCCGTCCCGGAGGACCACGATTTATTTTTATCTTGATAAACTCAATTAAAAGTCAGTTTAGCTTAAAAGTACCGTCATGCGTTAGCAGAATAGATTATATTAATATGTTAAATAAAGTTTTAGAGTTATTATTATAATTTTTACTTATTTCGTGATTCCGATACCACCTCACGGCCTTAGGGACAAATATACTACATCTAACCACTCGACTAAAGAACCTGGAACGCAAGCAACACTCCCATAGACAATATTACTAAAAAAATTAAATTAAAAATTTAAAAAACCCCCGACAAAAATAAAATTAAGGAATCCCAACAAAAAGCATGAAATAAAAAAATAAATTTGAAAAAATCTTATGGAAGTCGGGGAACCGTTCTGTGGAACACCTATTCTGCTTCTGAGGTCCCCCCACATCACAATCAATAGAAAAAATATACAACAATGTCAACAAAAAATAACTATCGATAAAATCAAGTCACTTTGCATAGATACCTATAGATTATCATTATCACAATAATTTGAAACATGTCATACCAGAATAAATTGATTTCATTTATAACATTATTAATAATATAATAGAAATAATTCAGTAATCATCATTAACTTAGGGTCATAAATTCATCAATAGAATAGAAACACCTTTCCAACAAAAATTCCTTAAGTCTCTTTTTGAATAAGGTGGTTTCATATAATAGTTCTCTTATATATTTAGGTACTTAAGCAATTAAATATTTTCACTGCTTGATACTGGACACAATGTTCTACAATTTTTATTTTGGTATTTATTTTATGCTTTAAGTATTTGTTCCGTGTGCTTTCCCTTTTGTGTCGTGTGTTCGTCCTTCGTTTCGTAATCATTTATATGTTTTGCCAGGCTGGTCATGATCATTAATATGTAAAGGCTTGGTACCGTAAGTATGGATAGACTCTGGAAATATTCCCGACAAGACTCGATTTGTGGAATGCGAACTATTGTTCGTATTGCCCTTTTCTGAAGTACAAATGCTCTATCAGAGTTATACTTGTAGCTATTTCCCCATAGTTGAATATTGTAATGATAATTGCACTTAGGTACTATATACGGTCAAATTACATCCCACCAAAAACATTTTCATGTAAAATGTTGCCAAGACGACACCACATATGGCTCAAAAAGTTATCAGATCTCATGTAGAGCCAAGCTTCTAACTCTACACGCCCTAACTTCACAAACTCTACACCTTAGTCAAAATATGTGGCTTGGCCGTTTCGTTACTACAAAAACTATTGTATAACAGAAAAGTAATGAACAGTGAATAAATTTTTCACCTTACGCCCATGTGATGGTAGCGAAACGGCCAAGCCACATATTTTGACTAAGGTGTAGAGTTTGTGAAGTTAGGGCGTGTAGAGTTAGAAGCTTGGCTCTACATGAGATCTGATAACTTTTTGAGCCATATGTGGTGTCGTCTTGGCAACATTTTACATGAAAATGTTTTTGGTGGGATTTCACATCTTTTTGAAAGTTGCTTACGAAATATTTTTTTTTTGGGGGTTTTTTACTAAAAATCCTGAAATATGTATTTTATTATTTATTACAAGGAGTCCCTATATCAATTTTCAGAACTCTAGCATCAAAATTTGCGGAAGTCTCTTACAAACTTCCATCCCCTAGTTTAAGGGGTTGGAGGGTAAAAGTTCCAAGTCTTAGAATTGTTTGTGTACTATTACTAGCTTACATACCAAATTTCAGCTTTCTAGGACTTCAGGAAGAACCTTAGAATATTGATGCTTATGAAATAAAAAAATATTTTTTTGGGGGTTGGGGGGTTATTTACTGAAAATCCTGAAATACGTATTTTATTATTTATAACAAGGAGTCCCTATATCAATTTTCAGAACTCTAGCAACAAAATTTGCGGAAGTCTCGTACAAACTTCCATCCCCTATTTTAAGGGGTTGGAGGGTAAAAGTTCCAAGTTTTTTGTTGTTTTTGTACTATTACTAGCTTACATACTTACCAAATTTCAGCTTTCTAGGACTTCAGGAAGAACCTTAGAATATTGATGCTAATGAAAAAAAAAAAAAAAAATTGGGTAGGTTGGGGGTTACTGAAAATCCTGAAATACGTATTTTATTATTTGTAACAAGGAGTCCCTGTACAAACTTCCATCCCCTAGCTTAAGGGGTTGGAGGGTAACAGTTCCAAGTCTTAGAATTGTTTGTGTACTATTACTAGCTTACATACCAAATTACTGCTTTCTAGGACTTCAGGAAGAACCTTAGAATATTGATGCTTATGAAATAAAAAAAAAATTTTTGGGGGGTTGGGGGGTTATTTACTGAAAATCCTGAAATACGTATTTTATTATTTATAACAAGGAGTCCCTATATAAATTTTCAGAACTCTAGCATAAAAATCTGCGGAAGTCTCGTACAAACTTCCATCCCCTATTTTAAGGGGTTGAAGGGTAAAAGTTCCAAGTTTTAGAGTTTTTTTGTTGTTTGTGTACTATTACTAGCTTACATACCAAATTTCAGCTTTCTAGGACTTCAGGAAGACCCTTAGAATATTGATGATCATCAGTGAGTCAGTGAATCAGTGAGTCAGTGACGAAATCGGGGTATTTTAGATATCAATAAAATCTAAAGTATAAGAGCTATGCAATTGAAACTTTATAGGTTTAATAAGTCAACCACTGACATCATATCAGTTTATCTGGTATAATCCAAACCCAAGTTATGAAGGTTCAAAAATACGACGAAGTGCTTCGAGAAAAGGTAGGTAGTGCCCTTGCGCTTCGCTTGGCTCGTCTTGGCGGGGGCACTCCCGTGCCCCCAGATTGGCTAGCGAAACTCCGCAGACGTGATAGGTATCGAATATCGATACCTATATTATCGTGATAAAATTAAAAATAAATTATTTTGATGTTTTTTGGGGGGTCATCTGCCTGTTGTTTTGTATACACATGAAATATCAGTTTAAAAACATCTGTTTTTTTTTGTATAGACTTCACAGGCGTCATTTACCAATGACACCTGATCACACTAATATTATAAAGGCGAAAGTTTGTGAGTTTGTGTGTGTGTTTGTTACTGCTTCACGCTCAAACGGCTGGACCAATTTTCATAAAATTTTGTGTGAAGGTAGCTGACACCCTGGATTAGCATATAGGCTACTTTTTATCCCGATATTCCCACGGGATCAACACTTGTGCAGGTGAAACCGCGGGGCGCAGCTAGTAAAACATATTTTCTCCACTCATACTTCAAGTAACAACACTACCAGAGGTCGTTGACTCCTAAAAAAACTTCAAATCTTTTTTTTTTACTAGCTATTCTAATTTGACCCTATACATATATAACGAGATTTTATTGTATTGTTTGGGAAGTGATCATTTGGCAATTTCTTTTCGGTGAAACAAGGGAGACCCCGTATTACCCAGTAACTGGGTTGTGGAGGTTAGATAGGTAGTCGATCCATGTAAAATACTGGTATTCAGCTGCATCCGGTTAGACTGGAAGCCGACCCCAACATAGTTGGGAAAAGGCAGGCAGATGATGATGACAATTTTTTTTTTTTCGTTCACTTACTTTTTCACAGGTTTTAAAGACTTATATATATACATTTATATTTATTTATTTATTTATTTATTAAAATCTCCCTACCACTATCATTACAGGTGCAACCCAATGCGATAGTGTGGTCTTAAAATTAATTTAACTTACAATTTAAAACTATGAATAAGGAAAACATTAGCATTACTATTAGCACAAGTATGCACCAAATTACCTAAATAAAATAAAACAAAATAAAATAAATAAATAAAAAAAATATATAAATAACCTATTGTATATTGTCTAGATATTAACCATCACGTTCAGTTCAAACGTGAGATTTTATTAACATTTTACAGCTTGATACTTAGTAATCGCTGGAACCATCCTATTCTATTGTTTATGAGGCAAATAATAGTTTCTTACTGTACAATTTACATAAATGCTTGAAATATCGTTAATACCAATATTTTACATAAAGCGACTGCCTATCAGCGGACTGACCTCCACAAACCAGTTACTGCGTAATACGATACCCCTTGGGAAGAATGGTTGTCAGACTTTCGGGCTTCTGAAGACCTATAACAACTACCAAAGATCCACGAATGACAGCCAGGACCACTGCTGTAAACGTTGTGTTCACTGTCTCATGGGCCTTTCAGCGTTGTCTCGAGGAAGACAGCGCATCAGTCATCAGAACTCTGACATTGCATTGTAGATGTCCATAGACGACTCTGAAAGCCGTCGGCTTACAAAAAACCTATAAAAAACGTGAAATTTCTATAAATGTATTTTATTATACCTGTGAGATGTTTCTCAGGCAGATGTGGTTGCGCCTTCAGCCAGTCGCGTAACTTCTTGATCTCCTCTGGAGAGATGTCCGGGTTCTTCTCATACTCCTTCTCTATAGTTATCGGCTTCACTACATCCGCCATTTTGTTTCTGAAATATAGCAGAGTCGAATCTTTAATAATAAAATATTTTTGATCAAATAGGCATTTTCCGCGACATTAGAATATACAGAGCGTCCAACGGCTATGCCACATGGAGGGAAAGTACCTTGAATATTGTAGATGGAACATTTTACTGAATTCATTTCATTTCACTCATCATCATCATCATTTCAGCTGATAGACGTCCTCCACTGCTGGACATAGGCCTCCCCTAAGCACCTCCACTTCGACCGGTTCTGTGCTTCCCGCATCCAGCGGATTCCTGCGGCCTTCACAAGGTCATCGGTCCACCTTGTGGGAGGCCTTCCAACGCTACCTACCTCTTCCGGTACGCGGAATAACTAATATTATTCTACGGTAAAATATATTTGAAACATCTGGTTACAGGATAACTATGGATAATTTAATACCTACTTCCCGCACGATGGAAGTCAGTCGCTCCCTTGCATACTTTGTCTCACAGAACACCAGACATATACGCATAATTTTACTCCATTCATCCGCAAACATATCAAAATCAAAATATTTTATTTCACATAAGCCTACATGGGCACTTATGAAACGTCAGAAGCTAGGTGCACGGTTCCAATTGGTCGTTTCCTATGGAGAAGAACCGGCAAGAAACTCCACGGTTACTCTTTTTAAAAATAATTGGCTTTTACAATATTTTCAAATTACAGTAGATATGGGAGGATAGCGTAGGCCTGTCAACAAGTATCAGGTACTTGATAAGATAAAAAATGGTCTACAGGTCTAAAGTCTACAAGGCCTACAAAGTCCTCACATTTACAAAATAAGAATCTATCAAAAGGATAAAATAAAAAATAAAAACCTAATAAAACCTAGTGATATGATTCCCATTACAACCACTAATAAAGAGATGAAAAATTTGAATTGTCTGTATATAATGTCAAGTAATAGAGAGATTATGTCAAAAAAGTATGTAAAAAAGTAAATAAAGTAAAGTAAATAAAAAATGAACATCGTAATTTGAGAGCAGTTAATAGACATTTAAATAGTTAAGCCGTTAATGAAGAGCCAGGGAAGCCACATGTGCAGAAGGAATTATTGCCAAACTACCTTGTCTTCAACGTAGTCTTTAATCTTATAATATGCTTTTTTGATAAGGACACGTTTGATGAAGGTTTTGAATTTTCCATTGCTAAGTTCTGTAACCGGCTTTGGCAACTTGTTATAAAAACGGACGCCGTTTACAAGAAATGACTTGCTAGTTTTAGTTAATCTAAATTTAGGTAACACAATTTCATTTTTACTACGTGTATTTATATTGTGGAAATCGCTTCTTATTTTGAAGAGTCCTAAGTTTTTGCGAACATACAAAATACTTTCTAAAATATAAAGAGAAGGTAGAGTTAGTATATCAATTTCTTTGAATTTGTTTCTAAGAGACTCGCGAGGACCCATTTGATAGATTGCGCGGATTGCCCTCTTTTGTAAAATGAAAATTGAATCTACGTCAGCTGCCGATCCCCACAGCAAAACACCATAAGACATAATGCTGTGGAAATAAGCAAAGTATACTAACCTAGCTGTGGCTATATCTGTCAACTGCCTTATTTTTCTTACTGCATATGCAGCTGAACTTAATCTACCTGAGAGAGCTCTAATGTGTGCGCCCCATTGTAATTTTGAATCTAAAGTAATTCCTAGAAATACAGTTTCCGTAACAGCGTCTAGTTTTTTGCCATCAAGTTCTAAATTCAGACCCACTTGAGGTACATTTGGTAATGAGAACTTAAGACATTTAGTTTTGTTCGCATTAAGTAAAAGATTATTAGCTGCAAACCATTTCGAAAGAACAGCCAGACTCTCGCTAACATGTAAGACATCCGTATCTTTTCTATCTATTTGAAAAATAAGGGAAGTGTCATCCGCGAATAAAATGATATCCGACAAGTTAGCCATCATGTAAGGAAGGTCATTAATATAAACTAGAAATAGGAAAGGGCCAAGAATTGAGCCTTGAGGCACGCCCATCTTAACTAAAGACCCCGATGACGTCGCCCCATTAACGTTTACTTTTTGCTGCCGCTTTGACAGATAGGAAAGAACAAGATCAGCAGCTTCTCCACGAATTCCGTAATGGTATAATTTACAGATCAGTGTATTATGGTCAACGCAGTCAAACGCTTTTGAGAGGTCACAGAAAACGCCAATTGCATCCTGGGAATTCTCCCAGGATTCCAAAATGTGAATCACATTCGGGTTTGGCAGTCAGAAGGACATTTAGCATTTTTAAAGTACGACTGATTGGGAATTCTGTTCTACAATTTTGGATGATAGTTGCGCAAACCGATGGTGACGGCGCGGCGACTCTGATTGTGTCCGATGTATTTGTCGAGCACAAATAATCAGCCGAAAAGGCCATGGAGCTCTGGACAGTCGACACGTCCCCGTAAGATCTTACAGGCTACCGTGAGCTGATCAAAGCCTCTTCTCAACTCCAACGAGTTAAAGCCTAGCATCCCTAATAGATAGTTAGTAGGGTACCTACAAGTAGGTAAAAAAATGGAACCTTTGGAAGACGCATCTTAGGAAGGTTTTCTGCACCTTTTCTAGCATTAGTGTTTGGGTTGCGGTATAGGGGTGCCAAACACAAGCACTAGACTCGAGCAGTGTGACGCAACTGTCTAATAAAAAGTCGGTTAAAAAAGAAACTATGAAACGTGCACTAAACATAATGGCGGCTATCGCTGTCTTGCTTTAACATCTATTCGACTCTATCATGTTTAGTACATCCCTATCTTGTTATTATGTTGGCAGCTTTACGTCATGTCTGCAGTCTGTGTTATTTTTGTTTTGTTGGTATTCAGTTTTAGTGCACGTTTCATACAAGCGACGTTTTTCAACTTTTTCTATGGGAGTTCCGTCTATTATATATGTTTATATGTTTAAATGTTTACTTACTCTATGGACTCGAGTTTGCTTCGAACCAGAGTGGTGTACAAAAGCCTAATAACATTTGGATTACGAAAGTCCAAACTCTAATAACAACAAACGGTGATTTTGATGTATGGAGTCTATGGATGCAATGACATGGTAGTAGTGTATAACGAGCATAAAAAATAAACAAAAAAAAAGATACTCGACGAATGCGTCCTCTTTCATTTTTAAGTCGATTAAAAGTGGGATAAGGTCAGGGTCGTACAATAATTTACATCGTTGCAAAAATATGGCTAAGTATATTATATGAATAACTTATAAAGTTTTAACAATATGACCTGCAGGCGGTTGACCTATGAAGCGATCGTTCAAGTTCAATGGAACAGCTTCAAGGACGATATTCATTTGATTGACCACATGGTAGGAGTAGGACGTTCCTCAATAAGTCACGAAGTTTTGAGAAATGTGGTTTTGAAAATTGCGTTGCTAAGAATTTCGGTGCTTTGTATCGTACGTACGTACAAAAACGTATTTCAATTATTAATTATTTTTTTGATAAAATGATCAATGCGAAATTGATTTGATGATTTATACTTTTTTTCAACCGAAGAGGAAAATTTATTTACAATAAATAATACGTTTAAGAAACCATTAGATTTTTGACTTATCGTGATCGTTAACACAAAGCTTACCTTAGCTTAAGCTTAGCATTTGTAAACACTACTGGTCCATCAATAATCAAAATTATATGAAACTCTCTCTGAAAATTATATGATATTATTTATATCTATGAATTTAAATAAAGTCTAAATCACAGATGTATCATTTTACGTCAACTATAATTACTGATACCTTATCTCATTGAATATCCGGTAGTACTTTATTGAGTTACCGTACCGAAAAATTACAAAATATAAAAAAAGAGCTAGAAATAATTGTATGCACAATTTTGGTGATAGGTATATACCCGCTGACCTTGCTGATGACATCTTAATTATGACTTAAAAAACCGGGGCGGGTTTTGATGCATTCATCACTAAAATAATAATATAGGATTCACAGACGAGTCGAAGTCGAAGCTTCCTCAAACGATTTCCTTAAGGGCTTACATGACGTAAAGCGCGGTCACAGAAAAGAAAGAGAAGCGCGATGATACAACGCTGGTAATTTATTTCAAAATATGAAGCAATTGTTTAATTACAAAAAATCTATTGTTTGGACTAAAAATTAAAACAGTAGTGTTTTAGTATGTTGCTTGAAGAAAATGTGACAAAAAATCAGAATGATTGTATGTATATTAGTATGGTTTTTATTGTAAAAATAAAGTTTTTAGAGGTATCTTCATGATTTTTTTCTATCGTATCAAATTAGTTGTATTATGTTTTCAACACACTATCTACCTAGCATGACCAGCAGTGGACTGCGATAGGCTGAGTTGATTGAATAAGAAAAAAAGGGAGGATATTTAGGGCCCGATATATATTATGTAATGTGTTTTTATTAGGGTCTCTTATAAAATCACCTAAATATCGGGCCTAAATATCGTGTATTGTAATAGGGGTCTTGTTCAGAAAAAGGAAACAAAAACAATATCCGTGTTTCGCAACATCGCGAGTTATTCTAAAAACTAGTTTCACCAGATAATCAATTTAATTAAAAAATTTATTACTCAGATACATCTGTTAATATAATATTCTAAAATTAAAATTAAATACTTTACATCTTCCTGACTTTTCCCTAAAGTTATTATTACACACGATAACATTATATTATTCTGTAAGACATTACAATTAAATCGCGTAGCTATTTACCTATACATAAAACTACTTTAACTTTAATTTATATCAAAGCAAAAAACTGAAACATTTTGATATTAATTTTTAATGAAAGGAGCAGCAAACAGTTACGCAATAAGAACTTACAACTACGAGTATAATAATATGTAGTTTCACAAAATCAAGTTTTAGTAATAGTATAACCCCACAACCCTGACTATAGACATAAAAAGTAAAAAAAAAATGTATTCGCTGGGAGTTTTAGTTGCAGTACGTGTAATGTGTAATTAAATTAACATTGCATAATTAACATTAAAAATAAAATTTAAATAAAGATACATAATATGACCTTAGTAAGTCTGATGATGATTTTCAGAAAGGGTACACACATGGCATTCATTTTAATAAAGAACAGCGGATGAGGCTTCTGAATATACTCACAAACAATTGAAGATGTCAATATTTTGAAAAGTACTACTATAAGAGTCAACCAGACTATTATCATATTAAAACGTCAACAATCTAAGCTTGGAAAAAATTAAAATGAATTCATTATATTGGCCTAAAGATAGAACCTTGGAGGACCTCTTTCAAAAATACAATAAGGATACAAGAAACTTCCACGTTGGCATATATATGTATGTCTTAATGTCTGATATAATCTTCAAAACGTGCGAATTACTCTTGTCGCAATTCTAAAGCGTCTACATATTGTAAGTATGTTACATATGTTTAGAACAACATTATCAAAGGCCGAGGTCAAATCTTCTCATAAGTAGAACATAATCATTCATTAGCATAATTAAAGTTAAGGTTTCAAATATGTATACATACTATATGTGAGAAACAGTATAAATATATTTCGCATCTATACAATTAATGCAAAAAAAAAATAGGAAAATAAAAATGTTAATAAGTAGGTAGATTCCAATGTTTATTTTAATGTATGTAAATATGTTTATGTAAAATATATTTTTTAAAAAACAAAGAATTCTCGTAGTTAATGGCTGTACCTTCAGATAAGAATGGGATTCTAAACACAAAGAAACTCATACTAATAATTTAATTGAGCGTTCAGAAATAAAATTTAATAAGAAGAAACAAGTAAATGATTGTGTGATAAAAATATTCGAGATACTCACCACTCGTTAAGACAATATACATAATCTTAGAAAAAAGGATCAAAAGCATCCGTTCCTTACTGGAATGTTACAATATTACATAGGTAATTGTTCCCAGATTTAAACAATCCAGAAAAGCTGTACTCAAGGCCACATAAGACAATCTCATAAAATCTAAGTTTTAAGCTATCAAACCAACGAGAGTGCTACCTAAGTGTGTACTTTTAGCTGTTTTGTTTATATTTGCTCGTTTCCAAGTCAAGGTAAAGTAATAAGCACCTTCAAGTTAAAATGAGGCTATTACAAGTAGGTACAGTCAACAAAAGAGATAAGTATGCAGGATCGTCGGATATAGGTGA